>CM041750.1:11485384-12890576 GCA_023373885.1 Hestina assimilis
TAAAAGTAAATGTCATTCGAGCAAACCTTATATCTACGAAAATGAAGTCGACAAAAGAACATAAACTTTTAACATTTGTCTGTACGCTCCACAAGAGACGAGTATGATGAGACTATAAAGGTTTATGTTTCCAAGTTTTGAAGGTTTCATATTTGTATAAGATATTGGTGTTTTACTATTTATTTTTCTTTTATGCTTTTGTAGTTTTTGGTTAATCTTTCGTCTACAGTCCATTCTTATAGAATTGTGCTGACAATGGTAGAATGTTGACGAGTTGTTTTGATTCTTCTAGCTTCCAGCTTTTGGAAGAAAAATAGTTATTTCTTAGCTAAAACTTACATAGATATTACTTTATAATAACTTAAATATATTGATTATGGATAGATGAGTAACAGGTATTTTAAATTTTTGAATGGTTGTTCCTATAAAATCTATTTTTACTACAATAAAAATTATATCCTATAAAATTGTCTAGCTGGCTAAATTCTTGCGAGCTTCTTGTCCTTGACAATAAGCAAAAGTTTCTTTTAACCATTTTTTTTTCTCGTTACAGCTTATTACGTTGAATGTTTCCAATTGTCCCTTGAAAAAATCATCTTATCTTTTGTCCATTAGATACGATGCACGTGTCATCCTTTCATTGTTATCGAAGGTAGCACTAACGAGAATCTGGTAACTGTCGTTTGTTCGATCACAGACCAACTGAATTCTCCTATTACTGGACAACAGAAGTTTATCAGATTACGTAAAAGTGATTCCGGGTGTGTGTTTGATTTAGATAGTAAATTAGATGTTTATAGCTGTTTTCGTGGTTAACTAAAATTTGCTTCTATTGATACCAGAAAAATTATGTTCATAAAAATTCGTATACCTCTAAATTTTGGTTCATAAACGAACTTAGAATATACCTAGATATAATATATACCATTCTGTTATATGAATTAGGTGCTTCTATCAGGCGCCAAAAGTTAGTAGCTAAGCTGATGTTAATTGGAATTACCAGATGAAATCCTCTCAATGTCACCGCTTTGCTAATTCCGAAGAGACGCTATCAACTAGATAATCACAAGCTGCGTTGTGCAATATATATCTAAATATATAATAACTACCATGATGAGAAGATTGAACTTTTATTTTCTTTTTCGGGGATTCGGGTGCTATTTTTTGGTCTAGATATTACGCGAAATCTATGCTATTGGGGAAATTGGCACGGCAAAAAGTTGGCTCTTGTGAACCGATTTCGATTGTTCTTTTGTTTTATGTAAAACCTTGTAACCTTACTATAATGAATTGAGATGTTTCTGTTGAATCTATTATTATTTCTCGTCTTTGTGTACATGTTCTCTAAGTTGTAACGCTTCAAATTTGTTAGTAAAATGCGTTTTGATAAGTCAATTATTAAGAAGGTTTAACTTTCCTAAAATTAATTGCAAGCAACTAAATTTCAAATAAGATTTTAATACTTAATATGTTTCCCAAGTTACTGGCGTTGTAGTTAAACGTAGACATTTTCATAATAAACGTATTTTGCAAAGTATTGTTGCCAAGTAAACGTTTTATAACATATTGACTTTTCTCTCTCCTCTTGGAATAGAATAGAATAGGATTATGTTTGCTTAGTATAAATAAATAAATTAATTAATATTAATAATATAATTCTTAATAATTTTAAGTTAATCCCATCAAGATAATATAAGTGAGAGACATAAAATAAAAACCTATCACCTATTTTCTAATTCCACAAGGATTAAGAAGCAGGCAGAAGCTATAAATAAATAAGGAGAAGGCTTATTATTGGATAACTATTGACTTGCAAGAGGTTAAATTTTACGCTACAATAATTCCTTCTACCATCAGAATGGCTTCAGATCATAGTCAAGATTATAAAATTGTTGTATTTTTAAAATGAAATGTTGAATTCATTTTTTGTTTGTTTTCTTTATTTATCTCTACTTAGTTCGTTTTCATTTTACGTATTTCATCAAACATTTAATTTTCAATATGTATTTAAAAAGTTAATTTACTTTGTTCCTATTATAAGGCATGAATAGTTCAAGTATTTTCTCATTTTCCTCTGAACTTAGATAATGTTAAAAGAATGAACATCGCAGACAGTTTTTTCCTTTTAACCAAACAACCCTTGAGTTTTAATTAAGTGAAAGAAATTGAATTATTCACATCTTCCCTGAAAGCTGCAAGCTTGAAATTTAGCATTATTATATTACTCTTTAGCCAAGTTAATTGTATCTTATTAGAGACGACGCTGCATTATTCTAGGTTAAGTATACATAGCCATTGAGTTTCATAAAGAAATAAATGTCATTTATGTTCTATATCAATTCCAACATCATAATATTTTGCATTATAAATTACGTTTACTTTGTACTCGCTATCTAAATTTACGATATTGAAGACGCTGTTTTAGTAATAACATGGACGGAATATTGCTTTCCTGGAGTGGATTGCTTTAGAGCTTGTCGCTTCACATATTATTTGATTCCGTCGAATGTTATATCCTATTTTAAAATTCAATAACTTTGTTATTTTTATAGTGACTTGAAATAATTTAAAAAGAAACATATGAAAAGCAAATTATAAGGATATTGAAAATATGTTTCCTTGAAGTAAATTTGTCGGTTCGCCATTTATTACACTACATTAGTTATTAGACCTCAAAATAGTGACGTGTAATAGCGGTCCCGTACTATTGGCTTCTTTCGAAGGGTAAGAGCACCGCGACGGGACGCCTAAATTCGCAATTAAAGAAACTAAATCAAGTATTACATAAATTAACTATAAAGTGGTGGTAGGTACCACCACTAAATAATATACATAAAAAACATGTATTTTTTATATTGAAACGATATAGGGAAAGATAAAAAGAATCAAACGTCCTGAATATACAATAAACGCTAACAATGATCATGCACATAGCGGAATCACATTAGCGAAAGGGAAATGTTTTGTTGAAATAAACAGGATTTCCGGCGGCACAACTAAGATAAGGCATGTTTTAGTCTACAATGTGTACATTTGCATTGCATTTTGTACTGGATATCAACTTTTATATGTAAAATAATAGTTAGCCCAAACTTGAACAAAAATAAACATTGATCCGCAAGATTTTTGTTTCGCTCAACCTTAAAAATGTATTACAATTATTCCAGCTACATTCCGTGTTTATATTTAAGTTGTATGTTATTGATTTGCCTTATTTTAATTCAAGCTATGGATATAAAACTTAAACTTACAGTGAATTTCCTTTATGTAAAAATTTAGATAAAGGCAAATATGTGACTAAAATTCGTTTTGAAATTTTCACACTGACTGGTTAAGCCAGTTTAATATATCATATAGATTGCTGAACTACGTCGCTATGGTTCGCCTCACTAGCAGTAGGACACACTTATTCGCAGATTTGGCAAACGCTAACTGCAAATAACTGTCTAAATCGACCTGGCAAAGTTTCATCGCCAGCAGCGTTCATTAGAACAGCTATAATTTTGGCTTTTTGTAAAAACACTTTAACGTATGGATTTGCTAATGAAGCTATAAACCCTAAAGGATAAGAAAAAAACTTTTAACGCAATCGTTGTTAATACATTTGCAGGTTTTTTGATTACAGAAATATTTTGCAACGAATTTAAAGATCGTAGCTAGCGGAAGGACTTTGATATGATATAATATGAATGAAACATGTACTTCAATGACAAACATGTTATTACTGACTAAAAGACAGTACCCACATAGTTCTACAATATTAGCAGTTAACACGAATTTTCATGCAGCAATAATTAGATAGATAGATAGATAGAATATTCTTTATTGTATACATAGATAAAAATTAGACAGACAAATTAGCTTTAAATATATATTTATTTTTTTAACTTTTGCGATATCCTGAAAAATCAAACAATAATAATTGATGTATAATGTAGGTACGTATCCAGTCATTTAGAAATGTATATGTCCTACTATGTATAGTATATTATATACATACACTTACTGGAATAATATAATTATAGAATTTATAATATCAAGAAATCTTAGAAATTACTTTTCCAACTTTTCAAATTTCAACATTGATAAATCTACGTATACCATGTGGAAATTTAATAGTATCAAAGCCACCGCAGTGTTATTAGTTGGAAGTACGGTTATGGGCAAATACAAAGGTTCTGCAAGTTATGTTTTCAATTATGGATCAATAGTTTTCAATTTCGAATCAATTGTTGATCAAACAATAACGATGAGTTTGAATTACTCCATTGTATTAGTTATATTGTCAAATGAAAATATCTAAGTGGGCCAATCAAAGATAGGTCATATACGAGTATTTTTTGGTCTGGCTATTTCAGAAACAGACGCACATCCTAGTAATTTTTATCAATCTTGGTAATATTATGTTTTAGTTTCTTTATTAAAGATAGTATACGATAAAAAATTGAAGGACAAGAAGAAAGTTAGGACAACAAACGACTATTATTCTCTTAAAAATAAATTTATTCCACCTTACTGAGCTGTAAACTTAAAATAATGGTTTATCGACTTTCGCATCAATC
The DNA here is from genome assembly GCA_023373885.1 of Hestina assimilis. Taxonomy (NCBI): domain Eukaryota; kingdom Metazoa; phylum Arthropoda; class Insecta; order Lepidoptera; family Nymphalidae; genus Hestina; species Hestina assimilis. Next base: position 11,489,947 of record CM041750.1, read on the forward strand.
CGCAGAGCTTTCCCAGAATGTGTCGGATGCAGCATATTGAACATTTTGGAGTTTGAACATTAAACCGCAAAATTGGCCGCTCTAGAGCGAAAACTCTCCCAATTAACATATACCTACGCACGAATGTTTTAAACGAAAAATTATTACATTACCGTGTAATTTATGCATTAAATTTCTTAGGGTATTTGTTACTCATTTCTCTAAGACTTTTTTTTTAAAGAAACTGATTGACTTGAGTTTGGATTGCTTGTAAAAAATTGTACTGTGCTTGTATTAAATCTGTTTTTTCTCTTGTTACACAGGCCCTTTTACAAGCACACGATGTGGTCGCGCGTGAGGTGTACGGCGAAGAGTCGCTTCGTGCCTCTCCGCCTCCCGTCAATGGCAGAGCACAACCTCCGACTGAGGAAGAGGAAGACACCGAACCAGAGTTTGAAAACGTGACAAGAGTACGACTCGTACAGTTCCAGAAGAACACCGACGAACCCATGGTAAGATTCTAAAAAAATAAAAAAAAATAAACATGAAATGAATAATTATAAAATAAATAAATAAACAAACGCTACAGCTCACCATTAGGATAAAAAATGTAATATCTTGTGTCGGTGATCCGAAAACATACAACGACAAGCACACACACACCTAAATTGGAACACATTCCTGTATGGTTAATACAAACACCTGAGCCAAGCGGCAATCGCGTCTCACGAACGTGTGATGCCATAATGTCGTTGAGACATATTTGATACACTTACACACACCCACACGCTCCACACTACCGCCACATTTTTGGTTTGCTTGACATAAAGGCCATTAAATTATTCATAATAAGATAATACAAGCATGTAAATATGTAAAGCATTACAAAATGCCGACATTTATCAGGGAATAACGCTGAAGTTAGCAGATGACGGTCGGTGCATCGTGGCACGGATTATGCATGGAGGAATGATTCACAGACAGGCTACACTACACGTTGGCGATGAGATAAAGGAAATCAACGGAACGCCCGTCGCTAATCAGTCTGTTGCGCAACTTCAAAGGATGCTGGTATGAAAGATTATGCTTATGTTTCAAATATTCAGTGTAAAAATGTTCAGAATTCTAGTACATCCATCAGTATGTCACAGTCATTTTAAGTATGACTATTAGCATTTCATTTTAATACAGTGGTGTACAGAAACGAAATAATAAAGAAAAAACTCAAACAGATTGCTTATTCACGTTTATTGATAAATATTGATTCTCTATTTTATTAAATTTGCTAAATAAACCCAACAAAATACTTTTTACAAAAATCTACGCTGTGTAATTTGTGAGCTATCAATATTTTTATTTTAATGTTAATTTTAATCCTGAACGTTGTCCATGACTAAGTATTTGTCTGATTTTCTTGGGAAATTACAAATTTAATATTTTAAATCTTGTAAATCATGTTTGCTTACGTGTTATTATTGTGCTATTTGTATAGATTTAAAATAAGAGTAAATTAAAGGTCTTACTCAATTTAATTGGTTCACTTACAGCGCGAGGCTCGCGGTTCAGTTACCTTCAAGATAGTACCATCATACCGATCAGCACCACCTCCGTGCGAGGTAACAACGTTAAATTATTTTTCTGATATGAAATTTATTAATTATTTAGAGTGCTCTTTGCAACCCAAAAAGCTCTGTGTCCTAAGAATGATGTGCATTTTGCTAACACTTTATTTGAGAGAAGAAGGCAATTTTATTAATATTAGAGATTGAATTATTTTGATTATAGTTCTTAATATTACTTTTTGAATAGTTGTGTGTTACTAACGTGTGGTTTTTGAGAGTTGATTAAAGAAAATGTAGTTGATATAAAAGTCGACAAGCGCACATAAATTATCACTTACTGCTTGTCTTAAAGCATCATAGTGATTGTGAATAAAATATATGACTAAAATAACTTTTTTTATTTTCTTCTAACTAGCTATTCCGGATAAAGCCTTCGCCCGTGCTAGTAAGTAGCGATTCCCAGAGCCGTTGCTACTTTATGTTGTTTTTTTTTATTTATCATGTTTTCATTTGTTTGTGCTGTCTTGTTATGTCACCCGGGCATGGCTACGCGTCCTCGCGTTCCACCGTTTCTGTGCGCTTGTTGTTCTTTACCATTGCTTTCAATATCTCATCCTGTAACAATATTCATATCCATTTTCATATCCATTAACATCTTAATTGTCTGTCGATGTCGATTCATAAATACCGCCTAAATCATATTCATAATTGGTTAATTCACCATTCGTTTTACATATAGAGACTAGTTTAGAATTACCATTTATCTACTTTGGGATTAAATTCTGTTGAAATTTAGACTAGAAAGGTATTTGATAAAATGTTGTTATTTTGTTGTTAAATGCTAAAATCATCTCATTTATAAAAAATAATTGGGCTATAATAATTTTGTATTTTATCTGTTATGAAAAAGAGAGTCTATCAATTCATTAAAATGATTTGCAACCAACCACATTCATAAAATTTGCGTCTTAACTGAAATTAATATTAATGGTAAATTTCATTTTAGATATTTGTAAGAGCACAATTCGACTATGACCCTCTGGAAGACGAGTTGATACCTTGCGCTCAAGCGGGAATCGCTTTCAACACCGGTGATATATTACAGGTAAAGTAAAGTATGTAATCTAAAATGTGTTACATTAATGAATGTAAAGTGTCATACAGTAAAAAATAAAGCTTATTGTCAATTCTAAAATTTGTGCTCGTTTTTTTTGAGTGAGTAAATAAGTCTCTCAAATTATTGACCGGCATTATTAACTATGGGTTGATCTAAAACTTATGAAATTTGTTGCATATGAAGGATTCTGTGTTTCCTTTGCGATATGATGAGATTTCATTTAACGTATTCCTTAAAATTAAAATAGACACAATTGTTAAACTAGCATTTTGAATGCTTATTTATAATTCTTGGGACAAGGAATCTGTTCATCATAAAACAGTTGTACGTCGCGTGATTAAATGAAACTTATGATTGGTATTTCAGATTATAAGCAAAGATGATTCTCATTGGTGGCAAGCTCGTAAAGATGCATCAGGAGGTTCTGCTGGTCTCATCCCAAGCCCAGAACTTCAAGAATGGAGAGCCGCCTGTGCGGCCGCCGAAAGATCTAACACGGACCAAGGTAGACTAAATTCTATATACATATTAAGTTCCGCCTTAACAATATATGTGTATTGCTTGTTGCGAGTTTATGGTCAGACAAACAAAATTTATAGTTGAAAAACTATTTTAAAAGATAATTTATCAAAATTACTACTATAGTTACTTCGGTAAATTACTGTCTGCCCATTTGCAATTAGTGTTTGTGTGTTGGAACGCTATCAGCAAATGTTCCATTTAGGCTAATAGAAATCTGAGTACAGCTGATTTTTTCGACCGAAATTGGCAATCATGAAGATTAATAGTTTCGTATATCGTAATGAGCGCTGTTAAGAAGGAATTCTTCAGCTTTGATTAATGGAAAGATGATTTTGCGTTGTATTCAGTTTTCATTAAAGGCTATTTAGATTGTTTTGTTGTCACCGAAATTTGCCTGATGTTTTCGGTGAACTATTTATTTAATTATATTTTCATTATAAATGTTGGCATTAAGTTCTTTGCCATCTGCTGTTTCAAGATCAGATTGTTAAGAATATTTTATTTGTTTTATTAGCGAAAAGCTTCCTACAGCAGTGTTTTTATTTGAAGTATGTCCGTACAAGGTGTTACATTTTATATTTTCTTTTATTTGCCCAATGCAGTGTCAGTTTTTTATACTAATATAGAATTCTATGTTAGTTTCAATAAAAGTTATTATTTTCTCTAAACCTTTTCAATGTTAGTTCTTTGTAATTGAACTTTTAGTTTCATCGTCATTTCCTAAACTTCATATTTATTTATCAATATACATTAACATTTCATATTATTTTTCTTTCAAACATCAATGGACAAAACTACAGTTGGTATGTAAAGATTTATTTTCATAACTCCTTCAGTTAAAACAAGCTCCCTATTGAGTGATTATGACGTCATAATACCCTAAATATGCATGGTATTTTGGCCCTCATGATGTTAATGTAAATTTCCATAGTTCATTAATAAATTCCATGTATGTGTATCAATATGTAGAAGTGGTTGAGTTAAAAAAATTAATTTAAGAGCATTTTTGAAGACGTGGGAGTTTGTTCCGCGTTATTATTTCCTGCGCTTGGGATGTGCTTAGTCAAATGTCTAGTACGTTTCGTTTTGTTTAGTTTCACAAATCGGAATACATTTATTGTGTAAATTGATGTAGGAGAATTATTTTTCCACTTTGTTTTGTCAAATATCCTATCGCCGTTATATGAGTTTCAAAATATAATTTTATTTTGATTGACATTGATGAGAATTAAGAATTAACATTGCTACATATCGCCTCTCCCGCATTCCGCCCCAATAATTGTCCATGTCCAATTTTGTGATATTTATTAAATAAAAGCAAAGTTACTGTTTGTTTCCTATACAAAAGAAAACGATATCGCAAATTGCAATTCATTCTCATACTCCGTTCTCTCCACTGGACTGAAAACATTATGGAACAAAGTTTCGCTCATCTTGATTTAAAAATTGTAGTTTGAAAAAAAAACAAGTAGTATTGTTATATATTAGTGATCCTAAGTAAATTAAATTAGTACCGTTTTGGCTAAGCATCACCCAATGTGTGACCTATGTAGTGGCCCTCATACTATCCCATTGTCAGTATCGTTTGCATGATCGTGTTGTAATGTTGTGCGGCTAGGAGCTGAAGGCTGCGTCTCACATACCGACGGATGCGAGAATACAGGTAACGAATATTGGATACTATGGATAAAGATTATTATCGTTAATTTTTAAAACCTTGATGATGTAACAGAATGAATTCTTTTGGATAATGTTTGTGTACATTTTAACGTAGCTTAATCAAAGATAGGTGTGTTTAATAAAACTAAACCACAAATAGGACTACTTTTATTGCTTGCTTAGTGTTGTGATCATAACCTTACATGTATATATATGTGTATGTAATATATTTCCGTTTGGGTTGCTCCCAAATATGACAGGACTAATTCAAATCTAGGATCGTTCTGGTAACGTTTTCTTATACATATTTTTTCTAAATTTGTTGCAGTCAATTGTTCGATATTCGGACGTAAGAAGAAACAAGCGAAAGATAAATATTTGGCAAAACATAACGCTGTCTTCGATCAGCTCGACGTTGTGACATACGAAGAAGTCGTCAAGCTTCCCTGTAAGTTATGTTATATTTACGTTTTTTTGTAACATAAGTAAAATTACGCAAAGTAAAATAGTTTAGCTTATTGTTTAATCCAAAAATGGTAAATTTTCAGCTTTCCAAAGAAAAACTATTGTACTTTTGGGTGCACATGGAGTTGGTCGCCGTCATATCAAAAACACGCTCATAGCGCGTCATCCCGACCAATACGCCTATCCTATACCACGTAAGTGTTCGTAAATACAATTATTAATACGCCATCGCGTCACTTAAATATCATCAAAAAGTAGGTTTATATTAAAGTTGTGAGACATTAATGTTAAAAGTAAATCAAGAAGTAAAAAAGTTGGGATAGTAGAAACTTGATTGTCCCAGCACAAATGGACCAGCTCGAGGAAATAATACCCTCTCACAGAAAATCGGCGTCAAGAAACAGTATTAGTAGCTACTATTGCGTTTCAGCACCGGAGAGCACCGGAGGCCCAATCGCTCATCCCGTCTGTTCCCTTCCTTTTTTCCATTCTCATACCTTCCCTCTTGTGCTTTGGGTTGGCAACGCTCATGCGATAAATATTTCAAGTATTAAAAGCGTTCGTAGGTTGTGGTGACAGCTTACCATCAGGCGGAGAACACTGAATGCTTGTTTGCAAACCGTCATAAAAAAAGTTTCTGAAGTAATAACTTTATCCGTCATTTTAACTTTGCAGACACGACTAGACCTCCCCGTGCCGACGAAGAAAATGGTAGACACTATTACTTCGTAACACACGATGAAATGATGGCGGATATAGCCGCTAATGAATACTTGGAATATGGTAAGCATTAGATTATTAGATTACTTGCAGATGATTTTTTCAGTATTTTGCTTAGTAATCAAACTTTGTCATTGAATGTCTCATTTTTGTGGGCTTTTGACTGGAAGGTTCAATTCATTTATAAGATTCATATCTAAACAGTGGCTCTAATATTTCTTAAGTCCTTATTCGTTTTAGTATGGTATTATTTCTTATATCATATATATGTCCCTCGCCAAGTCTGTCTTAGGGAATTTCTGTAAGCCATCATTTCCACCTCTGCATAGGGACGATGATTCGGTGGCCCATGCCGCGAAAGAGAAAGCTGATCTTCTGTGCTCTCTCTTCGCGTCCAACTCGACTGTGGATGACCAAGGAAAGTCACCACCGGCAATCCAGCGGTGTGATACCACGATGCCGGAGGTTAAATTCCGGCAAAGTGTAGTTCGCAGAGCACTTCTTTCCTTGGACATTCATAAGTCGAGTGGGCCTGATGGAATCCCACCGATCGTGTTGCGGACATGTGCTCCTGAGTTGGCGCCGGTTTTAACGCGTCTTTTCCGGTACTCCTACTCATCAGGCGTCGTCCCGAATTCATGGAAGACGGCTTTAGGTGCACCGATCCTAAAAGGCAACCGCTCGGATCCGTCCAATTATAGGCCAATTGCCATTACCTCCTTGTTCTCAAAGATAATGGAGTCCATTATCAACTGCCAGCTCCTGCGGTATCTAGAGGAGCACCAGCTGATTAGCGACCGCCAGTACGGTTTTCGTCGTGGTCGTTCAGCTGATGATCTTCTAGTTTACCTGACACATAGATGGGCGGAAGCAGTTGACTCCAAGGGGAGGCATTAGCGGCCAGTCTGGACATAGCGAAGGCCTTCGATCGGGTATGGCACAAGGCGCTTCTTTCGAAGCTTCCTTCCTATGGGCTTCCTGAGAAATTATGCGAATGGGTCACCAGCTTTTTGGTAGATCGGAGCATCAAGGTCATTGTCGACGGTGCATGCTCTGACTTAAAACCCATTAATGCTGGTGTCCCGCAAGGCTGCGTACTGTCCCCTACTTTGTTTCTCCTGCATATCAATGACATGTTGGAAATTTCCAACATTCATTGCTATGCGGACGACAACACTGTGGACGCTTTATACACCGGCCGAGCTAATATTTCTCGGGAAAACGTCATTGAGTGCCGGAACAAACTTGTGTCTGAAGTCGAGACTACATTGACCAAAGTCTCGAACTGGGGCCGACTAAATTTAGTCCAATTCAACCCCAAGAATACACAAGTTTGCGCGTTAACCGCTAAAAAATCACCATTTGTCGTATCTCCTCGTTTTAAGAACACTCCCCTGGCTGCCACAGCTAGTAGCGGAATACTTGGTGTCGACATTTCGAGCGTCGTTCAGTTCCGCGGTCAATTCCTACCAGGAAAGGTCAAATTGGCCTCTAAAAGCTTGGTGTGCTCAGCAAGGCGAGGCACTACTTCACGTCGGCTCATCGCCTAAAGCTTTACAAGGCACAAATTCGACCACACGTGGAGTACTGCTCTCACCTCTGGGCAGGAGCTCCCCAGTACCAGCTACTTCCAATTGACCGGCTATAGAGCGGCTCGAATTGTCGACGATCAAGCCCTTTCTGATCGGCTTGATCCTTTGGCATTGCGTAGAGATGTCGGATCACTCTGCATATTCTATCGCATATATCACGGAGAGTGTTCTGAGGAATTGTTTGGATTGATCCCGCCGGTAGAATTTCACCATCGGACATCGCGACAAAACTCTAAGTTCCATCCATACCACCTCGATGTCTGGAAATCCACAACAGCGCGATTTAAAAGACACTTTCTTCCTCGCACAACCACTCTGTGGAATCAACTTCCGCCGGCGGTCTTTCCGAACCGATACGACTTGGGAATCTTCAAGAGAAGAGCCTATTCTTTCCTTAAAGGTCGGCAACGCGCCTGCATGCCTTCTGGTGTTGCAGATGTTCATGGGCGGCGGTGATCACTTAACATCAGGTGAGCCTCCTGCCCGTTTGCCCCCTCTTACATAAAAAAAAAAATATATATATAACTTCTTAACTTGCAATGAAAAAATTGTCTTTTTGGGCATTGAACTAATCTTACTAATCTTTCAAATCGTTATACAATGTTGAAATGATGTGGTTTCATTATACAATGTTTTAAATTTGTGCCGATTAATATTATTTATCCTCTTCTTCTTTTTTCATTTAATTGTAATTTTAATATTTTTTAGGTTAAGTATTTTATCTGAAAACAATTGATTCAAATATTGGAAAAAAAATCAACTTAATCCATATTTTATAATTTCCAGGTACCCATGAAGACGCAATGTACGGCACAAAATTGGAGACCATTCGTCGTATCCATTCAGAACGTCGTATCGCCATACTGGATGTTGAGCCGCAAGCGCTAAAAATCTTGCGTACTGCGGAATTTGCTCCGTACGTCGTGTTTGTGGCGGCGCCATCTTTGAACAACGTAGCTGATGTGAGTTAACTAGATATAAATCGTGCAATTTTACTTTGCCCCCTATTATTACGATTCTGTGATTTAATTCAGTTAAAATGCTGTCATTTGAAAGATTAGACACTGTCAAGTCCAAGTCCGGGGAGACCCTTAAGGAGGAGGGATTCTAACATCAGTACGAACGACCTGAATCAACAAGATAGTTGATTAATTAGTCTGTTTTCTGTCACGCAGTTGTTCATGTGCGTTGTGGTATTGATAAAAGTTGGTTTGGATGGGCTACTTTACTTAAATAATTAAATTAAAAAAATTAAAATAATAACGAAACCAAAAACTTTCGGTTACCCTTAATGCACATTCGATGCATTCATAAAAATATTTTAAATGTCGTCACATAACAAACAAGCAAGTCTAGCTAATCAAGCCACTGGTAAACATAAATATTAATAATTGTTTGGACCTAGGTAATGAAACAGTCCCTCTAGGCTATTCAGTGGTCCAGTGAACATAAATTAACATAACCTCAGTTTGTTTCGCCGGTCCTCTCAGATAGAGGTTTAATTTTGGAGCCGGTGGTAGAATTTGACTTTCAAAAAATAAGTTTAATAGATTTTTTTGATACGTTGAATAAAGTCTTCTTCTTCTTCCTAGCATTATTCCCAGTATTGTACAAGTATTTTACCCAGGGTGTGCTTATTTCGTAACCATAAGGGCGAACCAGTAACTTATTGGATAAGAGCAATTTACTTATTAAGAGTTAACGATTATTATGAGATGGTATGTGATAACAACTAGGTCTGATAGGTTAACGTGCTCTCCGAGGCATGGTGGAGAGACCAGCAAGAACAAACGCCCAGACCGAAACAGATATTTGCAAGATCAATAGAAACAGCTGCCCGAGCGGGAATCAAGCCTGCAATTGTCGAGGCTAAAAGCAGACTCTCTACCCAAAACTCCACAAAGATGATGCCAATAAGGAAAACTTAGTGTATTACTATGTATTTTCAGTACGACGGCTCCCTCGAAGTACTAGCTCGGGAGTCGGACCAGCTCCGTCGCACTTACGGACACTACTTCGACATGTCGATAGTGAACAACGACATTGACGACACGCTCGCCCAGCTCGAGGCGGCGCTCGCGAGGATGCGCTCCACGCCCCAGTGGGTGCCCGTCTCCTGGGTGTATTGACCCACCGACCTGTAAGTCATTCAGGAATAGACTTTATGCCGTTGTAGTATACTTTCATTTCCTATGTAACGATATTTCGATTGGATTTTTTTTTGTTTATCTTATGTTTAAGTTTTGACGTTCGCTTGGGTGATGGACTCTAGGATTTCTATATGAGTCAGTCTAATACATGGGCGTAGTCAGCATTTGTTCTGGGGAAGGGCAAAATCTTAATTTAAGGTGTAAACGGGGGCGAAATCAATTATTTATAGATTCAGTTTTAACAAGGTCTTGAGGGGTAATATCGAATCCTAACGACCGGTTTCAATATCAAATCTTCGGACTGGGATCGGTATTAATCGATCAGTAGTTCATATTTTTGAATTAATATTAGAACCTAAATATAGGACATTTAAACCCTTTTTCGTATTTTCAGATCGGAAATGCAATCTCAGACCGATAAAAATGAAATAAGATTTCTTATTGAAACCGGCCACTAGCTTCGTCAGATCTTAGCTTATTACCATCTCTCGGGTATATAAATATCACTCCTATTTTTGTCTCAATCTCAAATAAATTTAAAACGTGTAAGCCTGGCTGTTTCTAGCATGAATGGGCAGGCTCGATGGGGGAAGTACTACCCTCACCCATCGACGTTTTTTTTTTTTTTTTTTATGTTAGAAGTTGGCAAACAAGCATACGGCCCACCTGATGGTAAGTGGCTGCCGCAGCCTATGAGCGCTTGCAGCACCATTAGTAGGTGCCACTCACGCGTTGCCAACCTCGAGATATTAGTTCTTAAATCTCGTTCGCCCAGTAATTTCACTAGCGTACAATGTATACGTGAAGTAACAGTATGCGTTCTGTTGCATTTCGTTATGTGAGTGTGAGTCCCGGAGACCCAATGCCCCCAATTCACTTTACTTCCATTCTGTATCCCCTTCTCTTCCTCTTTCTTCTTCTTTCTTCTCTTAGTCACCCTTATGGTCAAAAAGTAGAATAGAGTAGTAAGTAAAGTATTCAGTACATCGTCATGTCGATAGTGAACGTCGACAACACGCTCGACGATACGCCGCTCGTAAGGCTGAGCTCGAGGCCGAAATGGATCGTCTCCTGTGTTTATCCAACCAACTGCTGTTATCCGTATGTGAAATGGGACTGGACTTTATGACATAGTAATAAAGTTTCATTTTCTATGTACCGACATGTCGATTTGAAATTTTGTATTTTTCAAGGTTGAGCTCTTACGTTGACGTTTCGTTTGGCTTTTTGACTCTTGATTTTCCATATGAGTCAGTCTAATGTAGACGTTACCTCGTTGCAATACAGATTTATTCTGTGTGTGTGGCGATACTCTAAGGTCGGTTTCAATATGAGATCTTCGGTTCTAGATTGGTATCGATCGATAGATCGCAGAACCTGATAATAGAGTATTGGAACCCTTTTACGTTTTTTCACAAATGTAATCTCGGGCCGGTAAAAATGGATTAAGATTGCTTATTGAAACCAGCCGTTAACTTCGTCAGATCTACAGAATCTCAAATAGATTTAAAATGTGATGAAGAGACTTTCTGTTTCCAGCATAAATGGACTGGACTCGACTGAAGAAGTACAACCCTCACACAGAATATCAACGTGAAGTAACAGTATCCGTGCTGTTCTATTTCTGCCCAATGCCCCATCCCTTCTTATCCTTATCATTATCTGTCTCTTTCTCTCGGACTGGCAACGCTCTTGTAATGCAACAATTGCTCGTCGCACCGGAGGTCCAAGTACTAACCCCCCCTGGCCCAATCCTTCCCCTGCTTTCTCTATCTTCTCTTGAATCGTAATAATCGACATGTCGACTGTAAAATTTGTTAAACTGAAATAGCGTTTATACTTGTGTATTAGGAGACAATTTAAGTTGTATTTTAGTGCCATATTTCAAATTTCAAATATAGTTTTAAGCTGATGTATTTTCCCAAAGCAATGGTAAAGTCTATTTCATATGAAAATCAAGAGCTCTTCTTGAAACTGAGCATAATATTTGAAGATACAACGACGTTTAAAAAAAAATTAGATGTGATGATTTCCAACACAAGTTTTAGAGGACTTTTCACACATTAATTGGCACACTGGCACTTTCCGAAAGTCTTTTCAAATTATTGCAATAATAAAAATAATATAATAATAAGGGTCAACCCATGCTAGTGTGGATACGGCGTATCGATGCCTGAAACAAAAATTAATCATAATTCACCCCCTATGTCAACAACGTAAGGTCGTATTCCCTTTGAGGGAAAAAAGACTCGTGAATGCTCGCTCATTCTACGAAATGTGGGTCTATGAGCGACCAGCACTGATGAGGGCGCTCGCGTTCGTTCGAACCCAAGCGCTTACGCAAACCATCGCGTCACCATCACTCTCAGTACGCTGGCTACTGGCTTTGATCTAATAAATATAAAATTCTCATGTGTGCTTTCTGTTACCTCCGAAACGGCTCGACTGATTTTTATGAAATTTTGTTTGCATTTCGGGTAGGTCTGTGAATCGGTGAACATCTATTTTTCATACCCCTATATGTAAAGGGTGATCCACTCCAAAATTTAATTTTATCTTAGTAAAATAATTTAAAGCAAATTAAAAGACATTTTTGATTTGTAACTTAATACAATAGTATTATAATGATTTAGTTAATTTTTGTGATATATTGTTATTATTTATTGTTGTTCTTAAAATATAACTTAAAGTTTGAGGAATACGTCGTAATTTGGTACAATACCGCTCAAAAACATTTTGTGCCAAAATGACTGGTACCAAAAAATCAACACTTCAGATTTTTAGAACAATGTACATATTATACATTAGTAGACAATTTACATGGAGGGAAGTTAAAAAGAATAATAAAAAACTCTTTAGTGTGTATTGTAGCTCAAATTATAACTTCAATTAATTTTAAGATTTATCCTATTATAAGTATCGATCTTGTTATCCAGCTGAGAAACAATATTGATTAACAAATGCTGAAGAGAAATCAGCCCGGACAGGTTTTAGGCTTTGTAGTAGTGAAAAAAAACAGTCGCACACTCTTGCATCTTATAAGTAGCAATACAAATATGACGCCATTCGGCCGGTCACTAGGTTCATCAGCGAGGACCGACTTGAAAAAAAATATCGCCATTTATGTAAACAACTACAAAAAATCAAACAAGAACTTCTTCAGGCTGATTTGGTTGTAGGTCAGTGTTTTTCAATCTGTATGTGTGTGGAGTTTACATCCTTTAGGGAGTAATATTTGGGGTAAATACGTTCATTTATATTATTAGGCTTATTTGAAATGAATGAGCCCATCATTACTTATGAGCCTATTAATTATTTAAAAATTTGATTTTCTGTGGTATGTGGGGTGTGGTATGTCAAAGATTGAACGACACTGCTCTGAATTCTATTAAAAATAAATATTTTCTTATAATTTACCAATACTCAAAAACAATTTTATGAAGGTGATTTTGTTTCCTTTAAGACTATATGAAAAATTACTCGAATAAATTGTTATATTGTTTCTTAGTTGGAAAAACATTTTGACTATTTATATCACGTTTTTAGATATCACAGGGTCGAAAGGAACATTTTAGTATTTTCATTATTTTCCAATTATTTATTTCTGAAATTTATTTTACTTTTTTATTTTTTATATCACAAAAAGAATGAATTTATTTAAATATAATAAATAATAATAATTAAATGTTAATAGATAATTATGGATAATTTTAAGTCGATAAAAGTTTATTATTTATTCCCAAATTGTGTGGTTGTCTAGTAGACTTTTTTTGGAAATTCTATATTTGTTAATAAATTTCAATAAGGCGATAGACTAAATGCAACTATATTTATATATCACTGTTATATAATTTTCGTACTTTATTCAAAATACAAAAGTCACATGCATAAACTTGATCTACCTAATCTAAAACGGCAAAGTACGCAAGCAGTCGCTGAATTATCTCTGCTTTGCGGTCTGAGGTTTCATTTATTAACATTAGTAATGAATAACAGTACATATAATTTTACTTAAAGAAAACATCTATTACCTATTAAATGAATAATAAATCATAGTTAATATTACACACTAGCAACTCCAGCGGCGTCACCATGCGTTGCTACCTGATGTGAGGGGCAAGGGAGTGGGGCTAGTACGGCAAATAGTTTAACTAAAAGCAGATTACAATATGCATTCGCCTTATTGAATTTTATTTTAAACTATCACTTTTTGCACGTTCGCATTCCTGTATAATAACTACTACCTAGTAGCTGAATTTTACTATATAAATCAATTTCACTATTGTTACTTTAAGTAGTTTTAGGATAAGTACGGATTGAAAATATTAAATCATTTTTTTTTTCATTAAAATTTTAGGTGCAGGTATTCTTGTTCATTTTGCTCAATTATAAATATATTTCAATTGCATAAGTAAAACTTGCGAAGTAGTAATTTTAACCACATTTTAGTTACCAATTGTTTGGTTTTCTTATGTTTTGCATGCGTTCGGATACCTGCACTTGAAAATTTATTTACTTTTATTTCGGTTAAGCTAAGTCGTATCTTTTTTTTTAATTTGTGGCTCTTATCATTACGATTTTCACTATTAGATATTTAATGATCATAAAAAATACTAATAGTTGATAAATGTATGAGTAAGTATACCGTTTCTTTGACGTATAGATTTAAATAATAAGGTATTCAAATCTTAAAATTTTTCATAATGTAAGGAGCCCGATAAATATAAAAATAGTTAAATAAATAATATTATACAATACTGAATTTATTAATAAGTGTGACGTAATGGCGTGCGAGTAGCACTGGTTCGTTGGACGTTTTATAGTATTGTCATATTTAAAAAAATTAGCAACATTGAAATATATATAATCAATTTACATCATATAAAATGAAATAGACGGAACACGAAAATAAATTCTATAAAATCCGTCTGGCATTTATCGCTTAATATTCTATAGTAACGAATATATCAAATATAAAACTTGCAAATTATATATAGATATAAACAAAATTTTATTTACTTAGAAAATTCATTCCCGATATTTTAAATGTTATTTATTTCGTTATTTAATAAAAATATTTCAATGTTTTATATTTAAAAAAAAATACTATTTATTGATGTTTGACATAATAATATAACGTACTTATCAATTTTATCATTTATTATATAGAAAATATTCTGTCAATGCAAAGCATCTCAATGTTAACACTCACGTATCAAATAGATTTAAAAAAGTTTGTGTTTTATAATTTTAGTAGTCATAGACTAATTCGTTGAATTTGCCGTCTTATTTAAATAAACTCTCTAATTCAAAAGTACATTAGTGAGAAAGAGACACGTTTATTAAATAGGATGGCTCATATAAATAGTAAATTTTCATTTGACTTTATTAGTGCTACTCATAAATGAATGATTGTGAGAGTTTATCTATAAATGTATTAATAATATTTAAATAAGGATATTTTCAATAATATTTACATCACAACATTAACTTTACTTCAAACATTCCATCACCGTCTTTTTCGTTGATTTTTATTAATATTTATTATGATTGAAAATCATTAGATTAATAATGAATAATAATTTATACGATAATAAGTTAATTACTTGTTTATTTATATCATGTATTTAATTAATTAACATTTATCATTGTTGTTAATTCCCAAAGACGTTTAAACAAACGTACAGAAGTATTCGAAGGTACGTTAAGGTATAAACAAATATTGAAACGAAATTATAAAACGGCAATGAAATGTAATAGTTACCTATTAAATTTTAAAGATAACAGCTAAGTTATTTACTAAATTTAAAATTGTACTCATTCGGGTTGATACGATACTTAACCATGTATTAGTTCGGGATTGGTTCCGATAGTCGTTAATTGCATGCGAAATTGTAACGTATTTAAGGTAAAATGAGTGTACACACCAGGTTTCATTGAACAATCAACTAACGATGACTGAATTAAAACCTTATTATAACTGTTAAAAATTGAATAAAGAGCACAAAATATTAACATCGTTTTATTTTGCCCCCATTGTCTATACCCAGACTGTTCCAGACTAACTTATCTGCCTTTAGCTGTAACGGACACTGCTTACACTTAGCTTAATTCCTACTCAGGTTAGTTTTAAATATCCAGACAGGTATGTTGCCCGTACATAGTACATAGTGCCTGATCTAAAACAAGTGCTTCATAAAGTTATTAAGAAATTGCTACATACACAGTCGAAAAATGGTTAAAGCGAAATATTTCAAGAAAAGAAAATAGGAACTAGAAAAATAGAATTTAGAAGGAGAGTGACAGGACAAAGGAAATGGAAAGTTATTATTTAGATACAAAATTTAACATTTTATTAACGACAAAGAGCCTCTCTTCTTTTGATTTTGACTATGTCTGTTATTTTTTTAATAATACATTACTAGATCCAAAACCATTACTTGTTACTCGTGTTGTATGATTCACAAGTCGACTTTAATGAAAAAAAATATATAAATTGAAAACTATATTACGAAGAAAAAGTTGCAAAGTTAACGTAAGACTGCTTTGAGGCGTGGTAGTCCCGCGGTGTCGGGGTGGCTGCGGTACCGTTTTCATGAGCCCTAGCCATTAGCACATTGTAATTCGTTTTCTTCGTTTCTTGAAAGGTCGTATCAGATAAAGATGCTCTGTGTTATTCTTATTATAAATTCTGAATTAGATTAATCAAAACAGACTCAGCTTTTTAATTTATTTCATATTCAAATTGTTGAATACCAAAATTTTAATCTTAGTGAATTTTAATAATATTTTATTGAAATTTATATGAAAAAAACTTAGTTTTATTAAAAATAATTAAAATATTAAAAAATGTTTTTCTGATGATTATAATATAATATAATAGTTTTCTAATAATTATAAATAAATCCGGTTTCATGACAAATGCGTTCGAAAATTTATATGTATAATATATAACTACAGCTATGCAAATTAAAACGTTTTTGTGATAATTTAAGAAATAAAAAGATAAAGGAGATTTCATAGTATATTATTCGATTATTAACGCCTTTCTGGTTAGTTACAACAGTACGATGGTGAAAAACTCACATAGTGACTGCTTGTCAGCCTCGTTTATAGCTAAAAAAAAACCTCGATTTTTAAATGTAATAATATATTTGATCCTAATTTCAGTTTATGTTTTATAGAAAGGGTACCAAAACTATTTATACCTATATAAACCTTTTTTGTAAATAAGAAATACTTGTTCTCTTCTTGTATCATAATATAGTACATACTTAATTCTATAAATTCACCACATAGCATCTGGCAACACTGGCCACTTATGTTCAGGTACTGTGTTAAATATATGTCTATGGATGGTTTATGGTCAAATGGTCAAATGTTCCTATATAACTGACAGTTGACACTGATAAGTTGACAGTAATTTCTAAACAAAAAACATCAAAAATTTATAACGCAAGTGTGAAGTTGTTTTCTTTAGAATATTATCAAAAGAAGCGAAATACTAATAAAGTTGTAAATAAAATCAAACGAAAATGGCAAAAAGAGAGCGTCGTAGTAATGCCGGTAATCGTATGGCGAAGTTACTTGATGAAGAAGAGGAAGACGACTTTTACAAAACAACTTACGGTGGTTTCCAAGAGACTGAAGAAGATCGTGATTACATGTAAGTATAATAAAAATATCCAAAACTTTAAATTATTCGACAAAGCTTCTTCATGTTTACACGTTATATAAATTATACAAGAATCTCGTTCACTTAATATATGAAGTACCTAGTGGAGGTAAGGGAAATTCCAAAAACGGAACAGAATGCATTATATTTATATTTTTTAGTAATTATTAACACTGTTTATACTTAATAAAAATAGATATTTGTATAATACTCCTCGAAAGTAATTATTACATAATTATCATCAAACCCAAGGTTAGAAAATTATTAAAATGTAATAATTTTAAGATCCACAGACTTTATATCAAAGAATATTAAAATGGATAAGTAATTATTAGGAACTAAAAGATATTATTTACTTTTGTGACATTATACTTATGTTTAATGAAAGGAATAGAGATCATTCATAATAAACTGAATTACATAAATAAAATATACTTATAATATATCCTCTTGCTGAACTGAAAGTATTTTGCAGATTTTCTTATTTTCATACATCACATAATAAAAATGCATTTTGTTTTAAAATTTTAGACAAGAAAAAGAAGTTGATGATGTTGTTGACTCGGATTTCGATATTGATGAGAATGATGATCCCGTGTCCGACCAAGAGGCAGATGAGAAGGATAAACGCAAAGTCAATAGCAGAGCTTACAAGGTATTTTTTTTAATTATAAAAGAATTATTATAGTAATTGGTGGTAGGTGTTTTTTTGCAAGATGTTAGCTAGGTAGGTACCTCCGCAGTGTCAAATATTCTTCTGTAGTGTCTTTGGCATTGCTGTGTATCGGTTTGAATGGTACTGTAGGGTAGTGAAATTACTGACCAAAGGAGATGTAATGAAGAACTAATATCTCAATGTTGGCAACACTCTTGATGTTGCAAGCACTCATAGGCTACGGCAACTGCTTACGGTTGGCTGTACGCTTGCTTGGCAACTTAATAACATAAAAAAAAATCATAATATTTTATTTCACTTAATACAAATGACTTCTTTTAAAATAAAAAATTATATTTTCGTAAATAGATATGATTAATTGCTTGCTTGCTTTTTTCTTCATTGATAAGTATAATTTCAGTCTTAATATAAAAAAAATAACAATTTTCATCAGATTAAATATCATTTATTTATTACTTACTTTATACTATGGACCTTCTTCGTCCTAGCATTACTCCCGGTATTTTATTTTACCCAGGGTCTGCTTATTACTCTTATCTAGGTTACTAGTTTTTACACAGAGCGATTGCCATCTGACCTCTGCAACCCTAAGGGCGAACCAGTAACTCATTGGACAAGAGCAATTTACTTATCAAGGTTAACGATTATTATCAGATGTTATGTGATAACAATCGGGACCGACAGCTTTAGGTGCAGACCGAGACAGAAATTTAACAAACATCTGCCTGAGACGGAATCAAACTCGCAACCGTCGAGGGTAAAGACAAACACGCTACCCACAATGCCACAACGGTGTTGGTACCCACAACGCCACAACTTTTTAATGTAGACAAAATATCAAAGATTCATTGGCCATTCGTACATTCAACACAATGCAATTGACTTTATTCAGTTAAGTTCTGCGGATTGTAACCAAATGAAGAAAGTGTTTTGTTCATTCCTAATGTTTATGAGTCACACATTGACTTCACGAAGTTATTGTGTGTCTTCATTGGTTCCTAACGTACATTGTACTTAGAGAGTGTGCTGTAGTATTTACTAAATTAACGGCAAAGGAAATAAGTTTGCTCGACCAAACCTATTCTTTATAAATCGATGTATAAATCTCTTTTTGTATATTAATTTAAAGTGGAAAATTATGTTGCCGTAGGATCCAAATAGAAAAAAGAAAGAAAAAGTGAAAAGAGTCATCACTAAAAAGCCGAAAGAACAACAAAATAAGGATGATAATGAAAAACCAGAGAAGGCTGAAAAATCTTTCCACGACACATCAATAGGTTTGTATTAATTTTTGTAAGAAACTAAGGTTAACAACTCTTTCCTTGCATTAATCCTGATATTTTATCCAGGGTCTGCTTACTTTTATCCAGATTTGACAGCTAGCTAGTTTGTACAAAAAGAAGCTATTGTTTATCATCTTCTCCAAATCAAGGTGTGTGCCCACAAGGGCAAGCGCCCAGACTGAAGCGTATACCTAATCTAAACCCTGAGAAAATTGTGGAAATCGAACCCGTGACCGTCGAGCCTCAAAGTGCTACCAGCTCACCATAAGGGTCGTCGGTTTTTAATAAGTAACAATACTATATGCTTCAAACATTATTATATTATATAGATTTCAAATTGTTTTCTATTTAAAATTGCACATACTTTTATTTTGTTACATAAAATATTTATCAAAAATATTTTCAGAGAGAAAATCAATAAGGCAAAGTACAGCGGTAAAATCATTAGAGACTCAACAGAGGATAAAAATAAGATCAGAACTTAAGAAGAAAAAGCCCAGGAGAGTTGAAGAGAGAGTTCTAACACAAGAAGAACTCCTTGAGGAAGCGCTTATTACTGAAAAGGAAAATCTGAAAAGTCTTGGTAATTATTTGCATATTTTTTATTTGACTTCCATCCTACTAATATTATTAATTTGAATGTTTGGATATTCGTTACTCAATGACACATAAATGGCTGAATGGTTTGAGATAAAATTTAGCACACAGGTCATTATCGGGATTAATAGTGTATACTTTTTATCCTGAAAAAATGTTCGCTTCCTGTGTGAAAAAATATTGAAATAATAATGAATGTTTTGAATTTTTTTTTACAGAAAGATTTGAACAAAGCGAATTGGAAAGAAAAAAGATTAGACCAATTAAAAAATCGATTACAGGCCCAGTTATAAGGTAAAAAAAAAGAAAAGATGTATACTTTTTATATTTTTATACTTGTTTGGAAATTTTTAATTCTTACCCATTCTTTTTGGTAATGATTTGATTTGAACTGAAAATGCGTGGTAAGAAAATCTTTAAAATGGGCTAAATTTTTTTGTATAGTTAAATGAAAAAAAAAGTTTTTGAAATTAGAAGCGCAAAACTTGTTCTTAGCGAAAATTCAAACCCTAAAGGGGTGAAAAGGGGCTGACAGTTTTATGAAAGTCCGTCATTTTTGAAACTAGATCATGAAACTGTATTTTGGTGAATAATTAAAAGTAAAGACACATATGTTTTAACATTATGAAAAATTCTAATGTTTGTATTGAGGTCTGTCATTTTCGAAACTAGAAGCATGATTTTTTTTTGATAAACAAAGTTTTGAATTTTGGCAAAGAGTTAATAAAGAAATACACGTTTAACATTTCCTTAAATTCCAATCCTCAAGGTGTAAAAAAGTAACTTTCTGGCGATTACATTTTGTAATGAATTGAACTTAAAATGAAAATCTGATATCCACAAAATATTCTTTATATAACGATTTTATTTTGAAAGTTAAAAGTCAATTTTCTTTTGACATAATTTTTTTTTCAGATACCACTCATTCTCCGTACCAATTATAACAGAAGTGACACCGGAAGAAAGACTTAGTATTACTCCAATAGGGGAATTTAATCTTAGTGATATAATTAAAAGTGAAGAAGGTAATTATAAATACATATATAGAATTTAACGGATCTCATTTTCGACCATTGCAGCCTCTTGGTAGTCTGGCGAGCCTGTTTTGAGTTTCGAGGGTTGCGAGTTTGATTCTCATTTGGAGCTGTTTGTTGTAAATATCTGTTTAGGTCTGCGTGTTTGTCTTTGTGGGGGAGACCCAAAACCGGAATCCGTCAAATCCGGATAAGAGTAATACCTTGGGTAAATACCGGGAATAATGCTAGGAAGAAGGCGACTTAAAATCTCTTATTAGACCTGAATTATATTTATAAGAATCAATCCGCGTTTGGTAAGAGACACATCGCATCGGATGCTAAAGTATACAATACGTATAAGACCTATTGATTCTACTTCCAATTACAATGACGTGGAGTAGAGTCATCTTTACATTCCCCCTCCCCGGGCTACATAAAAATTCAAATCAAATTATTATTTTTTTCATGACGGTTGGCAAACAAACATACAGTCCGCCTGACGGCTTACCATTAGTCAATGCAACCTATAATACTTGTAGTATCACATGCGCGTTGCCAACCCAACAACAAGAGAAAATGGGAAGGGAAGAGGGGATGTTGGGCCTCCAAAGCTCTCTCGTCGCACGAAACGCAACAGCATTTTTTTTTTTTTTTTTTTTTTTTTATGTTTGAAGTTGGCAAACAAGCATACGGCCCACCTGATGGTAAGTGGCTGCCGCAGCCTATGAGCGCTTGCAGCACCATTAGTAGGTGCCACTCACGCGTTGCCAACCTCGAGATATTAGTTCTTAAATCTCGTTCGCCCAGTAATTTCACTAGCGTACAATGCCCTTCAAACCGGAACACAGTAGTGCCTAAGCACTACTATTTGGCGGCAGAATATTGGACACTGCGGTGGTACCTACCTAGCCGGCCTCTTGCAACAAAGACCTACCACCAGTGTGACTGATTGCACTGGTGGAATAATCTCTGTTGTGACAGAGGTTATCCCAACAGCGGGCGATGGGGTCGTCACATCCCGACGCCTTTATCTACTTATAATGTTACTTTACGGCGATTTTCTGTGAGAGCGGTCGAGCCGACACTTTTGTGCTGGGTTTCCTTCCTGCTACCATATAAATGGGCGCAAATAAGCAATACCATGTCAACCCACACGAATGTCATTTCGAGAAAAACGCGTTTGAAAATTTTGAGCAACTTGCTTGATATGATTTTTTTTTATGTATTGGTCAAGTTTTTGGCAATTGCAAGATGTATGTAAGTTATTTTAATTATTTTCACATAAAATAAGCATACAAACTGCATATTTCGTATATAATAAAACCCACTATGTTTAAAATAATACATAAATTGCATGATTAAAAAATGGCTTTTTAGAAGTTTTAAAGCTTAAAACCCTACAAATATTAAAGAAAAATGTTCTTCAGCCATTTACCAACACTTCTGCATATATAACTCAGTTTTTTCAATTTTGTGGGTTGACATGGTATTGCTTATTTGCGTCCAAATATATTTCATTATTATTATATTATAATTCATTATTTGAAGCCTCAATAGTTCAACGGTAGAAGGGCCGACGGCGCTCCGTTAACGCGAGAGTTGCAGGTTCCATCCTGACCGCTTTGGGCTATTGTCGTACCCACTCCTAGCGCATGCTTTGAGCTTATTTGGAGGGGCAATAGGAATATTAGTAATCCCTTGGAAAAACATTGCTTATATTTAAAAAAAAATTAGAATTCATGCAACTGTTATAATATTTTAGGTATGCTAACGCCAGGTGATTTAAGCGATTCAAACATCACATCTGAACCGAAGGTTGTGACGGAGGAAGTTCAAGAGGAGACGAAAAAATTGGACGTGGATGTTGTGGGACCCGATGAAGAAATCAGTGTTGAGGATGTTACTATGTAAGTGATAACTTTTTTTACACTAGATAAATGATTCTCTAGTAACATAAGGCCTTAATTGCATCTATCAGTGTCGAATCGCATTTTCTCTATAGAAAGTAGCCATTTTATGTCAAGATTAGTACGCATTCTCATTTCAGCATTGATTCGCATTTAGCATTTTTCTGTTTGAATGATTATAAATGCAACGCTCGATTTGGACGCAAATAAGCAATACAATGTCAACCCACACGAATGTCAGTTCGAGAAAAACGCATTTGAAGATTTTGAACAACTTGCTTTATATGATTTTTTTATGTATTGGTCAAGTTTTTGGCAACTTCAGATTTATGTAAGTTATTTTACTTATTTTCACAAAAAATAAGTATACAAACTGCATATTTCGTATATAATATAACCCAAAACGTTTAACATAATACATAAATTGCATGATTAAAAATGGCTTTTTTACAAGTTTTAAAGCTTAAAACCCTACAAATATTAAAGAAAAATGTTTTTAGCCAACACTTCTGCTTATATAACTCAGTTTTTTTAATTTTGTGGGTTGACATGGTATTGCTTATTTGCGTCCATTTAACCCGTTAAATAATAATAATAAACGCTACACGCTCAAACGCCCCCATTAGGATATATCCTGTGTCGGGGGTCCGAAAACACACAAAGACAAGGAGAAATACACCCAGACCGGAAAACCTGTATGCCTGTATGGTCAATGCAAACATCTACTCCGAGCGGGAATCGAACCCGCGACCTATGGTGTTTAAGGCAGGGATACCGCTGCGCCACAGTGTCGTCATAAATAAAAATAAAGAGAATTTTTACTATGACTTCAGGAGCTAATATCTCAACAACTACTGACTTAATGAAAAATGACTAAAACATACCTCCCTATCATTTTGAAAGACTTATTCAAAGATACCTCACACGTTGTTATATGTTGACATTTTTTTTCAACCCTCAGTTAAATGTATGGACAGCTACCCTTAATTTTTGTATATTTTAGGATCTCATTACAAAATCGTGTACTCGTTCACAGAATACACATATTTACTAGTCTTCGTATAGATAGAGCGAATAGTCTCCGAGTAAAATTATTGTGACATACAGACGGAGAGAGGGTCATGATGAAAATATAGGGGTTCCGTCTATGCCATTTGGTTATGTTATAACCCTTCTTATCGAGTGTTTAGTGGCCAACATAGTGTCAGAGTTGTTCAGGTCGCCCGTATAGGCCTCTGACTTGACTTATCGACTGCTGTCTAATTGTCAACAGCCGGGACCGACTTTTTACGTGCCCTCCGAAACACGGAGACACTCGGTTGAAATACCACTGCGATCACCCATCTAGTGACTGACCTTTTTTTTTTTTTTTTTTTTTTACTTGGGGAAATGCATTTACGCACCCCCGCGCCGGGACAGATGGTATAAAGTGGCGCGGGGAGTGTGGGACTCGAGGCCATGTGCAATGGTCTTTATAACACCTGGCCCTCATACCCAAACTAAAACCCCAAGGTCCCGTCTAGCGCCATAGTAGGACGTCACGGGATTGCTTGCACATTCAACCGCGACGCCCCGGCGCTTGCCCCGAGGGCCCTCCTGGGGCGGCAACATAGTGCCGCCATATATAAATACTATTACATACGAATACATATATAAACTTATAATTATACCCCTGACGCTTACGCGCCCAGACCTTTCGGTCCCCGCCTGGGGCGGCAACATAGTGCCGCCATATATACATATAATTACATAATAATACTTATATACATATGATCTAGTGACTGACCTCGCCTAAAGTTGCTTAACCTACCGATCGTTTACCGATCAGTGGCTATGAGCGTCTGTATACCCTAAAAACCATTAATGTTCGTATGTGATTAATTTAGCAAGCAAGGACACGCCCCACTTGATGGTAAGCGGTTGTCGTAACCTATGAACGCTGTACATTTGGAGATGTCATTAACACTTTGTCAACCTCGAGATGTTGGTTTTTAAATCGCCTTTGCTCAGTAATTCACTAGCCTACAGTGCCCTTCAAACCGAATGTTTTACGGTAGGATATCTGACGCTTCGGTGGTACCTACCTAGCTGGTAGGTACCAATAAACGGTCTAGTACCGATTTCACGAAAATGATCATCACTTTTGTTTTCAGAAAAGATGAAAAACCATCGAAACGAAAGGAACACGTGAAATACCACGAGAGGACTTTAATATCGTTTGAAAACGACATTAAAAATAGAGCATTCAAAGCATGTTTCCCGGTAAAGAAGCCGAAGAGACGACGCGAACTACTCTGTGCCGTCACCAAGTTAGTATACTGGTCATTTTTGACGACGTTGTGCGGGTTCGATTCCCGCTCGGAGCTGATTTTTGTATTGACCATACAGGCATGTTTTCCGGTCTAAGTGTGTTTGTCATTGTCATTGTGCATGTTTCCTGACTCATTGAGCTTGTAGTGTGTAGCCTAAGGGGGAGGGGGTGGCAAAATCTTATTGTATTGTATATTTGTAATTCAAAATTAACTTTTACTAAATGCAATTGTGTCTGTTTGTAATTCAAAATTAACTTTTACTAAATGCATATGTAAGCATACGGTACTTTTATATAAAAATAAACAATTTTCAAATTTTGGTCCGTCCGTTTGAATGTTTCGGGTAATCTCTGAATCGGCTAGATCGACTTATTATGTTATTTGTTATATGAATGAATGTAGGTTTTTAGTTTTTAGAAAAATAATTAGGGTTCTGTGCAATAAAGAAAAATCGGTACAACGTGAGTGGAACAGCGAGCGTAGCTAGTATGTAAATAGTATAACTTTTTGTGAAATTAAGAAAACATACATTTGGACGCAAATAAGCAATACCATGTCAACCCACACGAATGTCATTTCCAGAAAAACGCGGTTGAAAGTTTTGAACAACTTGCTTTATATGATTTTTTTTATGTATTGGTCAAGTTTATTTAGAAGTTTTAAAGCTTAAAACCCTACAAATATTAAAGAAAAATGTTCTTCGACCACTTACCAACACTTCTGCATATATAACTAAATTTTTTCAATTTTGTGGGTTGACATGGTATTGCTTAATTCGGTCCATTTATTCTTATTTACTTTTAATGTAATATTAATACTAATAGAATAGGGAGAAAAAGTTTATGAATGGGTGGCAATTTTGAGGACGTTGTTGCACAGTGGTAGCGAACCTGCCTTAAGCGCCACAGGTCTCGGGTTCGATACCCGCTCGGAGCACATGTTTGTATTGACAGCACAGGCATATTTTCCCGTGTCTACCGTGCATCCGGCGACACGATTTAATTCTTTTCTTTCAAATTACAGAAGACCAGCTCGCTACATAGATCCCATAACGAAATTGCCATATCGTAGTGTGGACGCGTTCCGTATTATACGTGAGGCGTACTGTCAGCAACTCGAGGCCAGAGGGGACCGGAAAGACGCCCGTCTCACCGCGTGGTTGAAGGCCAGGCGAACACACACTGCGTCTTCATACGTGCAAATACATATTAAATAATTTAATAAAATCATCCTAGCATTGTTCCCGGTATTTTATTTTACCCACGGTCTGCTTATTCGGTTCTCTTATCCGGATTTGACAGGTTACTTTAGGTTTAACACGGAGCGATTGCCATCTGACCTCCGCAACCCTAAGGGCGAACCAGTAACTTAGAGTAATTTACTTATCAAGAGACAATTATTATCAGATGTGTTAGCTACCGGGACCAACAGCTTAACGTGCTCTCCGAGGCACGGTGGGGAGGCAAGGACAAACGCCCAGACCGACCAGAAATTTTAACATCTGCCCGAGCGGGAATCAAACCCGCAACCGTCGAAACTAAAGGCAGACTCGCTACCCACAACACCACAACGGTGTCAAATAATTTTATAAAATAATTAGTTTAATTACCAAAATGTAGTATTATTAGACCCCAGTCATGGAATAAACTTTTAATTTTTATGTACAGTGCTTTATCATGCACGTTTTTTAAAAGAATCTTCATTCTAAGGTGTCGTTTGAATGTTTGATTTACAAAGAAGCACCAACGAGTGTCATTTTTGGTAGAGAACTATATATAAGTATGGCTATTATAATTACATACATTCGGAAAATAGACACGGGACTCATAAATACGCAATAAACAAAACCATGTCAACCAACACGAATGTCATTTCGAGAAAAACGCGTTTGAAAATTTTGAACAATTTGCTTTATACAATTTTTTTTTTTAATGTATTGGTCAAGTTTTTGGCAATTTCAGATTTATGTAAGTTATTTTACCTATTTTCACAAAAAATAAGCATAAAAACTGCATATTGCTTATATAATTAACCAAAAACGTTTAAAAAATACATAAATTGCATGATTGAAAAAAGTGGCTTTTTAGAAGTTTTAAAGCTTAAAACCCTACAAATATTAAAGAAAAATGTTCTTCAGCCATTTACCAACACTTCTGCATATATAACTCAGTTTTTTCAATTTTGTGGGTTGAGATGGTATTGCTTATTTGCGTTCAAATATGAGTTTCGTTTTTTTAGAACCTCTATCATATTGTTACGGAGAACCTTATCACCGGACATTAGGTTCAAAATCGCTTGCTACGCTCTATGTTTATTTCCTTCACGACGCGTAGGTTATAGAAAGATGTGTTCTAGAAAAATATCGTATATCCGTGGACGGAACTTTCTCGAACCAGTGTTCCGCACTATATGTATAAGCGGCCCGCCGCGTCGTGATTATTCAGTTCTGAGCAACGAGCGAAGAAACTACCATCAATACAAGTGAACAAGTGCGGTAATTACTGACCTCGGCTATTCTTTTGGACTTCGATGGACCTGTGATTTGTGAAATTCCTTTGTGTGATCTAGAAGATCCCAATAAAGTCTTATTTAGAGCTATCAGGTGTTTATTTCAAAATCCTGCGAACCCCCTTCTTAACAATATTATTATTCCAACAGTACAGCTTATTTTAGAGTTCTGGCTATCATTTTACGCATAAAGCATGCCACCAAATACCACCAATACATTTTTTACATAATTTGTATAAGTATAATTATTATGAAGTTATAGCAAATGCTGTTCCTGGGCCGCGACCCTTAAGGCCCCAGCGCACGCGACGCCGTCCTATACGGTTCCTGTAATTTTGTTATAGTATGTATCCCTTCCCTTTCGTCGCCCTGAGTTCCTTAAGATATAGGCCAGTGCTGGCAGTGCTCTGCGGGAATCGAAAGGGGAAGGTCGAACGTTTTTATTTGCTCCTCCACTCGTGCGCTCGTGGAGTGTAACGTTTTTTTCTTGTAATTTAATTAGTTAATTTTGCCTTCCACTTTTTTTTTTTTGATTCCGTGTTTAAGTTTCGATTAAGTTCTGATTAAGTTTTATTTTATTATTTTCATTAATAAATAATTAGAACCGTAATAAAGTCATCAATTTTATAAGTTTTTGTATTCATGTACAATGACGTTTTCTTTGGGAATGAAATGAATTAATAAAAACCTTTATTTTTATGAATGACTTTATTATCAAATAAATAATTAAAGTAGCTTCTTACAAATACCATAAGATCCATAATCTGTACAACGAATTGTACAATAAACTTAAATTACAATGCTTTCAAATGAAATATTTTCAAAATGTAATCGAAGATAGTGAATAATATAATTACATCTAATAAGGTCTGATTCATCAGAAAAAATATGACTACAAGGTACGAAAAATACTGCTACATTATTACAAATAAATTTTATCTTATAAAAAATTAAAAGAATTTAAAATTCAGTATATAATATTTCATAAATCAGCCGTAAATGTCGGATTTAATCTTAAATCAGGAACACTGTTTCTTCTGGGAATCTTTTTTAACTCTTTAAACGTAATAAGTCCAGATGCGTTAACATCCAATCTTGAGTGGTATTTTGAAGGATCAGTTGTGGGAAGATAAGGATATTCACTCAAATAAGTCTGTGCATTTTTTATTCTGTTTTCTTCAGCAAACTCGTTTAACTGAGACACAGCCATTTCGTACGAATTAAGCTTGTGATCTGTAACGTTTTCCATTGATCTAAATGTCTCCAGAACAGCTTTCTTATGTGGAATACCTCTTAAGCTGCCTTGACGACTCAATCTCCCTTCCATGACGTCTTCAAACAAATCTTCCACGTTAAACTTCTCCGATATCTTTACTAATTTCTTATCTTTCGCTTCATCTTCTTCCTGCATCTGATTCCAGATCTTTGCAATTTCTGACGACGGCATAGAACGTGATTTTTTAATATTACTTCTTCTACGTGGTCGTCTATCTTCTTCTAGAGATTCAGTAGATTGGCTGTTTGTTACAGATTCGATTTTATTTAATTTCTTGGTCTTTCGTTCTTCTCTAAGCTCTTCTAATGACTGAAAATATTTTCTTGCCTTAGTGAAACGACTTTTATATTCTAAGTGAGCAGGTTCTTTTTCGGCAGTAAATTCATTACCTGTTTGTGTTTTATTTTCTATAATTTCTAATTCAATATCTGATAAGTTAAAATAATTTGTATCCTTGTCTGGATTAGAAGCTACGTCAAAATCAGAATTTTTATCCTCACTTTCAGTTTTGTTACTTAAAATGTCAAAGCTTTTGTCTTTTAATAATTTTTGTTTACGTTTATTGAGAGGCATAAATTCTTCATTGTCAGGAGTTTTCGATGAAAATATTGTTGTGTTATTGGATGAAGTAGACAATATGCTTGTAGCTCCTGTTGAGAAAATTAAAGTTAGTTGAGTCCGAAAATAACGTTAATTTATATAAGACAATCCAACAAAACTATTAATTATGAATTCATATTAAAATCAAAAGCTCATAAAAAATACAATCAATGTTATATTTACCTTGACATGAATTCTGAGATTGTTGATAATTTGGGGACCCTAGCTTCGTTGTCGTAGGAGTTTTCGCGGTTCGCGGCGTGTTTGAGATTTTGGAAACGTCTTCATAATGAGATATGAAATTTTTTACACAAATTTTTGGTAGTTCATCATACGATTTATGTTTATCAAAGTCTTCATCGTTTGTCGCAGTTGTCACTTTATTGAATATATCCATTTCAGACTTGCTCATAGATTTAAGTTTAAATGGCGTGGACTTAATTTGCAAATTACTTTGTTTATTAAAATCTTTTATGGTATCCTTAACATAATGGTTTGAGGGTTCATTATCATTATATGGTGTGGGTGTATACATTGTTTCATCAAAACTTTTGTTGAATTTGCTGTGTATCATTTTTGCTCTCTTTTCCTTCAATAGAATTTCTTTATCTTCGCATACATATGTATTTGCTTCATTACATGCGTTCTTAAAGCTTATACTTTGTTTGTGAGAATCTTTCTTTTCTTTAAAAGTTATAGATTGATTTCGGGATAAATTGTGCTTCTCACTATCTTCTTGGTGGGTAATGTTACACATTGATTTAGATTTTCTACTTGACCAAGGCAATTCTTCTGTTTGTGATATATTATGAAACAATGAAATTCGACTAGAAACTAGGCCACTTTCATGACTTATATCGCTGTTGACTTTTTTAGTTTCCTTCTCATAATCCGGTAATCCTAAAAAAGTGTCGATTTTATTTAAAATATGTTTTCTAGACGTACCGAAAAACCTCTTAGGGCTTGTTTCAAATGCTTGAAATACTTTTTCTGATAATTCTTGTTTAAAATTTAAATTTGGTTTTGGTTCACTATTATCTGTACTCATATCTACGCACACTCCTGTACTTACTTTTATTTGTTTGAAGGTATCGATTATTGATCGATCAGTACTGTCTGATGACTTTCTTCCAAAACAAGTTGTCGATTCATTTTGCTCAATTTCTATATCAGTATTTAATTTATTTTTCTCGCCGCTGATTGTTGTAGCCACAAAATCTTTCTGTGGAATAATTGATTCTTGTTGAACATTCAGTTTTGTATATAATTTACATTCGTCTTTATTTTGGCTTAAAAAATTTTGTACGATTTTTTCCTCTTTTTGGACAAAGAATCATTACGACGTAAATGTTTAGAGGTTAGTCGCCTTTTACATTGTAGTAATTTAATTTCTTCTGATTTTTCCTCGATCTGGCGTATCTTTTCGTCCCAATATTTTTTCTTTTCTAACACTATGTTTGAATATTTTTGATCTCCAAATTGAGTTTGAAGATTTTCGTTATTATTTTCTTCGATTCGTTTAATTTCCTTAACGTGAAGGTTCTGACTTGCTGAAACGGATTCAGTGACATTCGCCTGAACCTCAGAAATCTTTCCTTCAATTATTTTCGTTTGTCTTTTCACATCTGTTCTTAATTCAGATGCAGAATCGACATGCATATCGTTTTGTTCAAAGGTGTAATCAATTTCTAAATTCGGTGATTCTTGATTCGTCGTTACTGAACTAACCTCAGAAGTTTTAAAAATGTCATCATATATGTCGTTAAGCTCGGCAAATGTTTCTGTCACTGGATCCGTTACTGCAGTCTTTATTGATATCTCATAATTATTATCCTCCACGGCAGATGAAATATTTCTTTCGCTTTCTTCAATTATTGGCGTAAATTCTGATCTTGTTTTAGGTTCGTCATTAATATTTGTTATTTCTTTCAAATACAGACCACTTTGCAAATTATCTCTATCTGCAGCATTCAGATGTGAAAACTCTTTAGGCAGTTGAGGTTTTTTATTTAGAGTTTCGTTATTCGATTCAAAATTTCCTCCAGTAGAAGAATTGTCATCAATACTAACATATGCCGAGTCCCATGTGTCTTTCTTTGGTGACATTTCTCTACTTGTATCTATTTGACTACTCATATTTGAAGGCGTTGGACTACTATTTGAAATAATATGAACGTCTTCTGTTAAGTTTGAATCGAAGCTATTATAAAAATTACAACTTTTTGAAGGCTGCTCTATGTCTGTTGATACAACAGGTACACTTATTTTAATTGTCGAATCCATTGAATGCATTTTATGGCTATGATTTCCTCTTGCGTCATTTTTATTATTTATGTTGCTAATATTTGCAGATGTATTCGGAGATGTTACATTAAATAGGGGTGGCAAAGAAACAGGTGCCCCTATTATGAAATCAGGTTTTTCTTGAAATATTTTAAATCGCTCTTGGTCATGCTCTATAAATGGATTCATAGTATCACATATTACTTCATTTGGTTTTTCTTTTTCTGTATTTGTATAAATTGAATCTTCACGATTTATTTCTTCCGTCATAATTCTATAAACAGGTGTTTTTGGTCGCTCGTAATCAATGATATCAAGAAATGGATTTGTTGTCTCATTTAGTGTTGCATTCTTTTCTTCAACAAATATTTTTACATTCGGGTTTTCTGTCTCTTCATTTTGCGAATTGTTAGATTCGTACTCGTTTGTTACAAAAGAACCCAATCTCTTTTCCATTACGTAACTTTGATTGTATGCATCATTCAAGAAGGGGTTGTTTGTGGATTGAACGGTATCTACAGACACATTATCATCTTCAAATGGATCACTTGTGAAGATATTATTGTTATTTAGGCAGTCACTATGTAAGCTGGTATCGAGCGTGTCGCTTATGTTCATCTCTTTTGAGAAAGACTTAGGTTTTTCTGTGAATAGAGATACTGAAATATTTTCTGGAATAATGATCCTATCCCATTTTTCTGGTAATATATAAGATTTGATCTGATCGTCGTAAAAAGTTGAGTTAACAATATCTGGGATATCTTGTTTATTATTTCGGGATACAACTACATCATTTCTTTTCAAATTAGAATTTTGTTTTTTTCTAATTTCGTATAAAACCTTACAAAAACGATTCACTGCTAAAACTTTATTCACCATGCTGTAGAACCTTCTTGATTTTGCATAGCACGAATCAGTTAATATTTCTTTATTTTTATTGTCAATGTCATCATTTTCTAATAATTTTTTTGCTTCTTCATCACTTATTTTTTCCAAAGTACCATTTTCTCTTAGAATCATTTTTTCTGTAACAAAATCTACTATCCTTAAAACTACTTTTCTATCAGACTTAACATCCACGATATCGATTTCTTCGCCGTCTTCTAGACAAAAACTATCTCTTTCTAAAGTTGAAACAATGTTATTCGAGGCCGTTACAGTAAATGGTGAGCCTACAACATTTTGTCCTCTGCTTGTAATTGAAATTTCGTACTTGCCTTCGAAATTAGCCACATAACCAACTCTCGCATGGTCCTGCTTTAAATCCGTTTCAATTTCTATGTCATACTTAGTTTTGGGTATATGAAATGTTTTGTTCATGTCATTTCTTCCAAAGGCTCGTAAATATGTCGTACCTTGCGTAATTGGAAGAACATTTTCGGTATAAGCGAATGTAGATTGCAGACCCAGTAAATTGTGTCTAATTATCTGTGATTTTCCTAAGATTGGTGGTATTATTGTCATTCCGTACGTTTCTTTAGGACCATGAATGAGTATAGTAATTTCTGCTGGATCCAAGGATTGTTGGGCCGTTGGATATATTTTGAAATAAACTTTGTTGTTAACTTGCGCTGCAGTGAGTCCTGAACCTCTGGCTACGTAGTTCATAGTGAAGTGTGTCGTTTCGGAGGAAACTTTTTGAGTCGGCTTAGTCGTTGCTTTAGAAGCTGGTGGTGTTAGTTTAGATAGAGCTACTCGAATTCCGTCTAAGTAAGTTATTAGTTTCCATTCTTGATTTCTACTTATTGAACTATTTGCTTCTAGCTCTAGCCTTGAAAATACCTGAAAAATAAGATGAAAATGTTATTTATATATTGCGATAATGAAAATTTTCGTGATTAATTTCATTATAATTAATGTTTACTCGAATTGAATAATAATATAAAATACGCTTTACCGCTATGTTCTTAGAAAAACAATCTCAAATGGAATAACTGTAGCTAACAGTTGATATTTAGAGAAACTCTTATAGTGAAATTCAATGCCAAAGTTTTTGCATAACTCTACGAATAACGAATTTCGATACCTATTCAAATTACATTATCTTTGCTACAATTAGATATAAAATAAAATAAATTATTAAATGAAACAAAAACCCAACTGCATTAATAATAATTCCTAAAAAGCTAAAAACAAGCTCTATAATGACTACTATAATATAAATATTTCTTTAATGTTAGTAAAGGTACTGCAGACGGGGACAAGCATTGAAATAAAACATAATTATTATATTTTTCCGTAATTTAAGCACTTCCCTTTAAGCTCCATCATCAATTAACAAATTGATTGATCAGCTTGTCCCCGTCTGCAGTACCTTTACTAACATTAAAGAAATATTTATATTATAGTAGTCATTATAGAGCTTGTTTTTAGCTTTTTAGGAATTATTATTAATGCAGTTGGGTTTTTGTTTCATTTAATAATTTATTTTATTTCAAACTTTTTAGTTATATAATTAATAATTGATTAGGTATATATATATATATATATACAAGGAGAAGACCTGAATTACTTATAAACGCGAAGCCTAAGCCCTTCACTGTAAAAAGCTATTTTTTTGGTGTTGTTTTTAAAACGTCAACGGGCACTAAGAAAGTATTTTTGAAATTCAACCCTCAAGGGGTTAAAAAGGAGTTAAAAGTTTTGTTGGAAGTTCATCATTTTTGAAATTAAAATCATGTAACATTGTGTTTTTGGGGAACTATTAACACATTTCCTTCAATCCTGCCCCTGAAGGTGTAAAGCTTTATATGAAAAAGAAAGGATTTGTTCTTCCAAATTTAACGCAGCGAAGCCGTGGGCAGAAGCTAGTAATAAGTAATATAACTTAGCTCTCTGCATTATGCGGGTCTAACTAGAATGTCGATTATATTTTTGGCAAGTTCTATCCCACAAGTTTGTAACTTATTTCGAGCTGGCATCTGTCCGCGACTTCGTCCGCGGTGACTTTAGAATTGGCTCTAGAGACAAATGAACCATTTGTAAGTAAATAATCACTACATAGTATAAAACAAAGTCGCTCTCTCTGTCCCTATGTATGCTTAAATCTTTAAAACTACCCAACGGATTTTGATGCGGTTTTTTAATAGATAGAGTGATTGAAGAGGAATGTTTATATGTTTTATAACATCCATTAAATAGTGGAGAAAAAACTGTTATTTTTGAGGTTTCTAATGTGATGTCGTAAATAATTACATTTAACCCGTGCGAGCCACGGACAGTAATGAATAAATCAAAACTACTGGATCGATTTTAATCATTTTTTTAGTGAATGACATAGGCTATATATTTTATACCCGTGGGAAGCCGGAGCGGGCCGCTAATATTTCATAAGACAAAGATAAAAAAGTTCTGTAGAGTGTTTTTTGATAATCCCATGAGAACCTAACATTTTTAGGAATAAAAAGTATTTTATGTCTTAATCCAGGTTACAATCTTTGTATGTGCTAAGTTAAATTCCAATCCGTTACATCGTTAATGTGATGTGTGATTGAGTAACAAGCATCTAAACATTTTTGCAGTACGTTTTTGATAATGCCGAGGGAACCTAACATTTTTTCTGGTATCAAATGTGTTAATTCAATATAAGCTCTCTGTGTGCTAAATTTCATCCAAATTCGATCAGCAGCTTTTGCGTGAAAAGGCTAAACTACTTTCTTACTCCTCTCTCATACTTGGCTCACGTTGTCATCAAGATTGCAATAACTATTGATGGAGTGAACGCATTTTTACGAAACAAAACTGAATGTTACTCGAAAATACGCTTTATCATTTCTTTGCTGACTTTGAAGATGAAAATTGCAGTTTTGCAGCATTGCGTCAGAGGATAAGGAGTGCGGAGAGCCGACAAACAGGCAGACATTTGCAAAAATATAAATATATGATATTTCATCATTTAGTTTTTAGGTCCGAGTAACATTTTTTATAAGAATCTGAGATGTAGGTACAGACACTTATAATTTATATTTTACTTACATTAAACAAATTACATGACTAGGAATCGATAAATACTTTTATTATAATATATTATGCTCATTCCTATATTTTGTTACGTAATTATTTATTAATTGTACAATACATTGAATAACATTATATATTATAATAGTTTGCGTTTTAGAAGTTTAATTATCTTATTAATCTACCTATTTATATAACTATGCCGTATTTTTCATTTATAGAAAATGCTTTAATTAATTATTCTAGACATTGGGAGTGGAATTGGCAATCACTGGCCAAAAAAATCAAACTTCAATCATCGATATCTCGAAAACTAAGCAATATATCGAAAAATTTTATTTTTACTTTTCGTTTTATTTTATCGAGTTCTACAAGGAAACATCATCAGATTTTAGCTCTGAGCGAACTGTGATATTCCGCTTTGAATATCTTTGCTTCTGCGGAACC
This sequence comes from Hestina assimilis, assembly GCA_023373885.1. Lineage (NCBI taxonomy): Eukaryota > Metazoa > Arthropoda > Insecta > Lepidoptera > Nymphalidae > Hestina > Hestina assimilis. The sequence continues at coordinate 11,526,250 of CM041750.1, forward strand.
CATGTTAAAATAATGTAGCCTATGTCACTCTCACAACTGAGACGAATATAATGATACCCTATAAGTCGATGTACGTCCAAGGGTTTAGCCTGTAGAGCGTCACAAAGAAATAGACATACATACATACATACATACATACATACATACATACATACATACATACGCTCGAAAACATTACCCTCCGGCAGTCGGGTAAAAAGAAAAAATTACACCCAAAACGATATTAAGTTATAATTATGTCTCGTAATGTACTTCTTAACTATAATACATTTTTGTAGTCAATAAATAATCAATTAAAAAAAGTTTAAAGCCAGTCTTTGTAACGAAGTAAACGAGTGCTGAATGTATAGCTTGTTATTTTGTTTAACACATTGATGCTAAAATTTTTTGATCATTTTCTAAAATCCCACCCTCGAAGTGTTCAAATACGGTTTCAAAGTTGTTATTAAAATGCTTATTCACGTGGATGCAGTGTTGGGGGTGCAGCCTTTTAAAGAAGCCAGTTGTCATATAAACAGCTTAAATAGTTTAACTTCCAAGTACTTCGTTCAGGTTCCTGTGATGGTAAAGTTTGATTAAAAGTATTTTTTTATTGACTTCGAAACATTTTACTTAACTTACCGGTTCAACACCAAGGTAATGATCGGCTATAGCCTGAGCATGTTTCAACGAGAGTCTTGTAGGCGGATGTCCTGCGCAAGCACCAGGGAGAGCTGTATCCAGCACTCCACAGACTATCCAACCATGACGCCACACCACATCCAGATTCTCGACCCTGACTGGTCCAGCTTCTGCAAGCCATTGTAAAATGGACTGCTTTTGCTCCTCGTTCGAAAACAGCACTGAAAAAAAAGTTGTTTTGTAATGTATCTGAATTCTATTGTAGGTTTGTAAGACGTGTCTGCTATCTTAGTGGTATTTACTATTTACCCAAAAGATAAAACATAAATAAATGTTGGAGTAAAAACATTTTATGATTTCCTGCCTTGGTGTTATATATGATTTATTTTCTTATATTAGATGATTCAATTAATTCAAACGGTGGTTCTTGGATTAATTTTAGTGATAAATATAGCTTAATTTAAACAAGTCAAGTCAAATATAACACTCATTCAGTCACTCACTCACTCAGTCACTTTTGAAAATCAATAAAACGGTTATTTAAAAATTCGTCAACTTTTTCCTTTTCTATATCTATATAATATATAATTTGTAGCTTGTTTTACTTAGCCTTATAATTTACTTACTCCCCGTGACACATAAAGTTACTAATCATCTCTTTGTCCTCAGTCACACTGAATTGTATTTCAGAGGATGTGTCAGATTATAAATAACAGGCGTTATAAATGACGTAACACCGTGCTAAGATCGAATTAGTCATGTATGAAATAGTACATAACATTTTTAAAGTAGAGCCATGCTTCCAGCACAAATGGACCAACTCGACCGGAGAAATACTACTCTCTCACAGAAAATCGGTGGAAAGTAACAGTAGCAGTACTGTTCCGATCCGTTTATGATTTTGCCTTCTCATCCATCTTTTTGGCAACGCGCATGAGTTACTTCAAGTATCGCTATCGTCATAGGCTGCGGTGCTTACCATTAGGAAGACCTTGGGCTTGTTTGCCAACTGTCCTTACATAAAAATCATTTTTACGTACTTAATAGAAATATCTTAACCTTAAAAATTTTACATCCTCTAGAAAGCAACCTACTTTTCCGAGGTGAACATGAATATTCACTTAGACCAGAGTATACTGAGTTACCCAGAACAGTAAAAAAGCAGGCAAGAAAAATGTTGTGCTGTTTGTGAATTAAAGAAAGAAAATCAAGTAGATTTAATATTTAATATTAGATTACAACAATATTACTTGTAGGGCATGGAATTTGTCATGGTTCAGCTCGAATAAATTCTATTTTATCTCAAATAAGATAACGAAAGATCTCAAATAATACCGTGTTATCACTTAGACTGTGTTATTCAATCTGTATTGTTTTTAAACAGTTTGTAAAAAAAAATATATACTTACAGCCTCTAAAAGCAGAGTCGATGTATTTGACCAACTTGAACAAGAAGCCCTGTTGTCCCCAGAAAAGAGTGAGCAAGGTTGCGGGGGCGAGGTAGCGTAGAGTCGTCAGTATGACGTCCACCGCGGTAGACCACATGCCGTGGGGCACTTCGAACTCAGGGTACTCGGGGATTGGAAACAACCCTGGAAAAAAAAATTTACACAGTCAGTATTATGATTACAAACAGTCTTGTTTATTTAAGGCTATAGCTAGCATAGGACGCTTATAACCGGGTGCGGTCACTGATCGGTAAACGATCGGTGGGCTAAGCAATTTTAGACATGGTCAGTCACTAGATGGGTGATCGCAAACGAGCGTTTCCTTCTTTCAGAGGGCACGTCAAAAGTCGGTCCCGGCTGTTATCAATTTGACAATAGTCGAAAAGTCAAGTCAGAGGCCTATAAGGGCGACCTAAATAACTCTGACACTAGGTAGGTCACTAACCACTCGATAAGAAGAAGAAGGCCGTCTTAAGACATTCCCTTCGGTAGACAAAAATTTAGGCCTCCTTTAGGAATAGACTAAAAGTAAGGTTGTCTCTTCTTTGTGTGAATGAATATGTCTTTCTTTTAATATAATAAAGTAATCCTTAATGTTTTTTTTTTTATGTTAGAAGTTGGCAAACAAGCATACGGCCCACCTGATGGTAAGTGGCTGCCGCAGCCTATGAGCGCTTGCAGCACCATTAGTAGGTGCCACTCACGCGTTGCCAACCTCGAGATATTAGTTCTTAAATCTCGTTCGCCCAGTATTTTCACTAGCGTACAATGCCCTTCACACCGGAACACAGTAGTGCCTAAACACTGCTATTTGGCGGCAGAATATTGGACACTGCGGTGGTACCTACCTAGCCGGCCTCTTGCAACAAAAGACCTACCACCAGTGTGACTGATTGCACTGGTGGAATAATCTCTCTTGTGACAGAGGTTATCCCAACAGCGGGCGATGGGGTCGTCACATCCCGACGCCTTAGATGTTTTAATATTATGATGCAAATTAAAACTTAATTTATTTTTAATACAAACCAACGCTTCTTGCGTGTTCTTCCAACACATTTTCCTTGTATTGTTTCAACAAATCTTCGATACAGTCTGACATTATTAAAATTGTTCTTATCTAGTTTTTAACTAATTCCCATTTTAAACATCTATAGGTAATTTAATCACTTTAAATATTTTAAGAATAATGCTCTTTAATATTCGGTGGCATACAGAAATATTTTTAATTTTAAAAATATAAAATTTTGTACGAAATATGTCACAATTATCGCGTCTTATTCGTAATGCGTATGGTTTTAAATATTCAATTCATGACCAAAAAACAGATAAAAAAGGCACGTACAGTATTAAATTTACTTACGAATATATCTTATCAGATGACAATCAACAATACGGATAATACAGCTATTTTAATCGAAAACACTGCGAAAAAATGCGATATCCGTGCGAGATCACTAAACGAATGTCCGATTTCATTAACCAATCCGTAAACCTACTAATCTTATCTTACATCTCATAAACGCCATTGCGGTCAAAATCTTTCCACCTGATAATAGCCTTTATCACAGAAATCTAAGTACTAAAATCGTGTGCATCAATAACGCATTCGGTTAATTGTTTAAGGTTGTACTAAATATCAGAAAACTACGCATAGATTCACAGATAACGATGATAATTTTCAATGAATCAGAAAGTTAAATACACTTGTACTTTTAATACGAATTGTTTTTTTTAACACACCTTTATTTACTGTATTCTTTATTATCTGTATTGGCTTTATATTTCCAATGTATTATGTTATCTTTATAGATGTCACGATAAGTATATTGAAGTACCAAGATTGGTAAACAAGTGTAAAAAATAAACTAAGGGCTAGCGTATACATACAACTTTCGATTGACTATTTTATTTTATGATGTTTGGAAAATACGTTTACGGTCGGCCTGATGTTAAGTCTATAAGTAGTCACCGCAACATATGAACGCTTGCGATACTTAAAGTATCACATCCGCGTTGCCAATCCAAGGGATAGGAAGGAAGGGATGAGAACACTTATGGAATAGGAGATGTGGTGATCTCAAACGCAACAGTACATACACGCAAGCGCGAGTTGTATTCTTGACTTTCATACATATAAACTATATAAATAAAGACGATAAATACATGAATTCAAATGCTTCACTTGACTATTTTCTTTTTTCTGTCCAACACTACTGACTACCTAAGCTGAGCTACATCGCTGTTTCGCACCATGACATGTATATTTATACGTCATGCTAAGATAACATCTGAATCGCTTTACTACCTGAATTGAATTAGATCGTAATAGAATTTTGCTAAAAGTTCATGGTAGACCCCCTAAACCAAATAATAAGACAATATAAATAAGACTATATAGGTAGAATAAAAAAGAAAGTAGAATACTTCAGAAAAAACAATTTCGTTGGTTTCACTTTTTTTTACTAATATTTTTATATAAAAACTCACATTTTGATAAGTTCTTGAGAATCACAACAAAAGATTCTTTTGTAGATATTTTTAATTATAATCCTCACAATAGAATATTCTCAGGATATAAAATTTTTCGGTATTTTCCCAGAATTATGGTCATAAATTTTTATCTAAACAAGGTCGTGTATTCAGGGCAAGCTTGCATTACTACGTTCCTACATTGTATTCGCTACTTTAAGCGGATTAAAATTTTACTCACAAACATAATCTCATAACACACTGACACTTAAAGATTCAATGAAATTGTGTTTTTCTCAACAGGACGCAAATAAGCAATACCATGTCAACCCACAAAATTGAAAAAACGGAGTTATATATGCAGAAGTGTAGATAAATGGCTGAACAACATTTTTCTTTAATATTTGTAGGGTTTTAAGCTTTAAAACTTCTAAAAAGCAATTTTTTAATCATGCAATTTATGTATTTTGTTAAACGTTTTGGGTGATATTATATACGAAATATGCAGTTTGTATACTTATTTTTGTGAAAATAAGTAAAATAACTTTATGTAAGTTATCAAATCGCCAAAAACTTGACCAATACATAAAAAAAATTCATATTCAATTGACCAATACATAAATAAATATAAAGCAAATTGTTCAAAATTTTCAAACGCGTTTTTCTCGAAATGACATTCGTGTGGGTTGACACGGTATTGCTTATTTGCGTCGAACTGTACTTGTCACAAAGAAAAGTAAAAGTATTTATACAGCGTAATTTCGTTCAAAAGATAAACAGAAACGTTTTATTGTAGCTTTTGTCGGCACTTTTAAATACAAAATTAAGTAATGACAAATTTTAGACTACTCTTACCCCCGGTTTCTCGAAAGGTGGTCAAATTCATGTCAACTTAACATACCAAATATAGACCGTTCATTGGTTAAAGATAATTGATGATCAACAGGCAAACAATGAGCGTTTTGTATTTGCTATGTTAAGTTAACATGAGTTTGATCAACGTTCGATAAACCCGGGGTAAGTCTGTTACTATTGTATTTCTACTAATGTCTGTCATCGGGGCTACTGAAACACACTAGAACAACCACCATGTCTGTATACCTGTATGGTCAATATAAACATTTGCCCCGTGTGTTAGTAGAACCCGTTACCAATGGTATTTAAGGCAGCTTCGCTAGTACTCTTTCTTTAAAATTGTCAAATCTGTGTTTCAAACTATACTAAAAATATTAATTCGTCCGAGTGAAATGACATGTGAAATTTTATTCCGTACCGTTACCTTAGGAGTTTTAATTCCATTCTTTTAATCTGCATACAAAACGTAGGTACTACATAATTTTCCATAATAATTTCCCGATCCCGTTGATGTTTTCCGGTGGGAATGTTATCCAGTCCCGTACAAAAATTGTCCTGACAGTTACAAACACAACAAAGAATTATCCAATGTGGTGCAGTCGATAAGAAGTTATGCTCCATAAATGTGCTTACAACATTTCGACGATTCATTTCTATGTAGGTATAAAGAAAATTTTTAGAAAAACATTTAAACATTTTCTAAAAATATATCGTCATCATAACAAAATAAAGACTTTACTCTATAGGTATTTTTACTTTTTAAGTTACATATTATTCTTAAATATTTTTGTCTTCGTAATAGTTTTACGTCATTCGACTTTTCTTATCTATACTTAATACCTGTGCATATTTCTTGAAGTAATTTTATGGTGTATTTTAGATAAGTACTAAGTATGTTACGTTCTTCACCTTGTTCAGTCACTTTCGAGGTTATTCCGATATTTGATACAAGATTACACATTCAGTTTATTAGACCTTATGGCTTAGAAAATAAAGTCGTTATATAAAAAGGGCAAGATAATGTCGAAGATGACTGATCACATATAAGATGAACGTGATTTTAAATTATATAAGATCATTGTGATTCATTTATCTATTATTATATTTATCTATTTCGTTGTCATCTGTATATATAAAAGGCTTTGTCCTGAATGACTGACGGATCAACGCACAGCCTAAACCGCTGATCGTGGAGACACATAAAAATTTGAAATGTGCGTGTTTTTTTTATTGGGATAAGATATAGTCTGATCGAAATAGGTTTGCGAGAGGTCCTTTAAGTGTTTGGAGATCGAATGGATGTCAAAGTCTCTATGGAGATCCACCTTGCGCACGTACACTGGGCAGCCTGAGCATGCGGATATGAGTTTCAAACGCTAGTCTGTTGTCTAATGTGACACCTAGGTCTAGTATATCACCAGTAAGTCTAAGGCGAGGTTTGTTAAATAGAACCTACGCTTTTCTCTGGATTGAAATGTGCGTGTGTATTCCTGTTGACCCTACTGGCCTTGATAACGTCAGGAGTCGGATTATTTCCCGTCTTTTTTTTGGTTAGTGTTTTACTAGGATTGAAGTTTTTCTTTTAAAGAATATTAGCAATGCCTGTTTTTCAAAATATTACTAATATTCCCATTGCCACTCCAAATAAGCTACACAGACAGTTTGCGAAGCCTACGTTAGGAGTGGGTACGACAATAGCCCAAAGGGGTCAGGATCGAACCCGCAAACTTTGTAGAGACATATTTGATTCTAATGTTTTATATTACATACCGTAATACCTATACATATATTCTATAATAGTAATCTTAAAAATACTGGAACATAAACACGTGATAAATATATTTTAAGATAAAGAACTATACGTCTTGTTTGTTTTATCACCGGTAAAAATATCGTTCTTTCAAGGGCGCAGGTCTTAGATATTTTAATAATGTAAATAAATATAATAATAATAAATATAAAAGAATATTATCATCACACTAAAGTATGGGGTTCTTCTAAGGAAAGGTTGAAAAGGTTTTTAAGGGGTCGGCAACACGCATACGATACCTCTCGTTGCAGGCGTTCATAAGCTGCGGTGACCGCTTACCATCAGGCGGGCCGTACGCTTTGTACGCTTGCCACCATCATTGTAAAAAAAAATGATTCTATTGCTTTTTATAGGTCATAAATAAATTTTAATAATAGTAATCACGTTTTGCTTACGTTTTAAGCTATCTGCCAGTGAAAGTCCCGTTAAAATCGGTACAACTATTTAAGAGATTAGCCTGAACAAACAGACAGACAGATAGACAAAAAAAATAATAATTAATTGTTAAAAATAATAATTAATTGTAAGTAACCTATATACTTTCATATGCAGTTAGGAAAAAGCTGTTAGTTTTGTATTACAAACAAACACTTTAATTTTATTTTGCAAAGCCCTTGAAAATATGTATGTAACAATACGTGTGGAATCTATAATATTATATTATTACTATTGATAATAGTTAATTAATTATGTCATTGGTAGATTTACGAAATATGCGTAACGCGTAATATATGATTACTAAAACATGCAATATATGTAAATATTAATAGATAAAAATGTAATTGTGATAACGAAAAAAATTTTAAAATTCTTTGATTTATTTTAGATATTAGAAATTATAGTTATTTATTATGTAAAAATATCAAAATTGTAAATGTGTACCCGAGACGTGGGACATGATGAATTTCTTACAGTAGTCCGTTTCTACTTTTACCCACATAGTGACGCTGTCAAGGCCAGTAGAGTCAAATATACACATTTAAAAAAACTTTCATCTCTTTCATTGCCTTTTATTTTATTTTATTGCCTTGTCTCTCAGTATAGCAGCACTCAAGTATTGTCAACGATAAACAGAATATTACAGAAATCTTCTTAGAACTGAAATATTACTAAAAGTCGCTTCAATGTATGGCAAAACAAAAAAAAAAACAAAACAGCTGATTGAATACCTTTGATCTAATTATCTCTTATTTAATCTTAATAAAACTTCAAATCCTCAATAAGCCTCAATAGTTCAACGATAGAAGGGCCGACTCCGCTTCGTTAACGCGCGAGTGGGTTCGATCCTGACCCCTTTGGGCTATTGTCGTACCCACACCTAGCGCAAGCTACGAGTTTATTTGGAGGGGCAATAGGAATAGTAATGCCTTAAAAGGCAATGCTAATATTCTTTAAAAAAATGTAAAACTGTACAGTTAAAAATAACTGCTTATAACTTTCGTTTATAAATGAATAATACGCAATTAGTTGATTGACGGTTGAATACTTCTAAAGAATTTAATAACATTATTTTCTCTTGACATTATAATTTTATAGTAGCAATGATGGATATTTTAAAATAATATTCATATGAAAAATGCTTTTCACTCTTGTTAAGAAATTAAAGATTTTGCCGTGGCCGTTTTAAAAGTAGACTTTTTATTTACGTCTGCAGGCTTTAAACATTTTCATATTTAAAACTTTTAAAATAAATATTTAAATATTAATAAATAATATTTCATTAAAACACATCACGAGCTAGATGCACAAAAGTTTTTAATGACAAAATCGTCAAAAATCTTTAAATGGCTTATTTTTGTGCAACACCAATGACGATTCAGTTCCGTTTTAAAAATCATTTAAATTATTATAAATATAATATTCCGTTTTAAATTCTAAAGGATAATCTTAATTCATAAAAACATGTACGCAATTAATACAAGCAACTTATCTTTTTAAAATGTTAGTGAAAATAAAAGAAAATACAATTTATCTTTAATTTCATAATTGTAATATAAGAGAAAACATTCTTTCAATTTGTTTATTTTAATTTACTATTGGCCCTATTGGCCTTAACGTTGTCACCGGGAAAAGGGATCGAGTACTGAGGCCAGCCTTGTAAGGGAGACCAAAGGAAGTTTGAGTACGACAGACAATGACAATTTATATCTTATCTACGGAATATTAATATCAAGTTTTTAATATTATTAATAAACATATTTTAAGTAATATAACTATCGTTATATACTAATGATATATACTTCTCTATTCACGTTTATATACACAAGTATTTTTACTATTTAATTTCTGTAATGCCACACGAATATTCACAATTCACTTAAAATATTTTTTATCATTATTTTATTTTATAAAAGTGGTTAAGATAATATTACAGAGACACACTTCAGCTCACAGGTACAAAGAGGACTGGTGATAATATTACGTTCGCTATCTATTGTTTTATATAAGATTATTAATATCGTCTTGCGATATAGCATATCGTTACCATAGCGCGTATCTAGGCTTTAAGAAACAAACTATATTTATATTACAAAATACTTTTTAGGGCTCCGTATGCAAAGGTGACAACGCTTCCCAACGCCCGGAATAGGTATAGAGTTGAAAATATGCTCAAAGAATGTGTAATTCTGTTGTCGCTAGAACAACATCTTTAACGGCTCGACAGACGCAGCCCGCTCACAGACGCATGAACGGAAGGACGGTCTGAGGGACAGTGGAGACTTAGTAATAGGGTTCCGATGGCACTCTTTTGGGCACGGAAGCCTAAAAACGGCTTTCTTTTAAGCGAGTTTTAATGTAAACATTGGATATACAAATAAAGTAGATTAAATTTGAAATAAATTTAGGAGACCAAATAAGAATAGAACAAAATATGAAGGAATGATTAAAATTGTACAAAGGCGGACTTATCTTAACAAGGGATCTTGATCCGACCTTTGAGTTACTCAGTTAATGAGTATCAGTGGATTTATTCCATTAAGTTTTCAAAATTATGATAATAATAATTGTCATTATTATTTAATAATAAGCATACTAACAATATACACATAATATTCTTAACGTAACATTAAAATACTTTTTTTATTAGTTTTTACGAAGAGAATTTGCTATTTGACCTCCCTTACATTGTTGGATAACGCTCCAGAAGACTTACATGTCCAAATTAAAGTGGAAAAGTGGTAGCCAGACAAAGAAGCATAAGAATTATATTAATAAAAAATAATCTCTGGGCACTACAAATACGTTCAAAAATTTTTGCAAACAAAAAGAAACTCATACTTTTTTACGTCAGAGGAGGCGAACGGGCAGGAGGCTCACTTGGTGTTCAGTGATTACCGCCGCCCATGAACATCTGCAACACTCTAGAGCATCTTTTTACGATACAACTGGCTATATGCTGGTTGACCTCGAAACATGGCTGACGAGCAGTCACATAACGACCTTTTCACCAACGTACATTGGTCGTTGACCAGGTGCGCCTTTTTTTCAAGCCATACCACCAGCATATATCGGTCTTAGAATTTCTTCCATGACATGCAGGTTTCCTCACGATGTTTCCCTTCACATTTAGCGAGAGAAAATCACGAAGTAAATTTTAAATACAAATTAAGCATTTGAAAACTGAGAGATGCTTAAAGTTTACGTTTTCAATCCATTGGACCATCTCGGCAATAATTGGCAAAGAAAAACAAACTCATTTTCTGAATTTTTATTATGAATGTTTTTCGCGTTTTTTTAAATACAACACTTTTTTATTTAAATTTCATATTAAGACCGAGCCATGTCACTTTCTTCTGTCAACTTCATAATAAAAGTAATATCAAACCGTCTCAGACAGCATTAGCTTAAGATACATTTACTTACAATATCGTGTTTCTGTGGTTTCTTATGTCTGCACTTCCGACTTAATATAGCTTCCACCTTAAGTATATGTGATGACCATTGTGGTAGCGAACCTACCTTTAGTCTCGACGGTTGGGGTTCGATTCCAGCTTGGGACGCATCGACCTTACAAATACCAGTCTCGTGACTCTCCCCACCGTGCCTTGAAGAACACGTTAAGCTGTAGGTCCCGGTTGTTATCATAACATGTGATAATGATCGTTAAATCTTGATAGGTAATTTGCTCTTATTCAATGAGTTACGGTTTCGCCATTACGATTGCGGAGATCAGAAGGCAATAGCTCAGTGTAAAAACTAGTAACCTGTCAAATCCGGATGTAATAAAATACCGGGAGATGCTAGGGAGAAGACGACTCTAGGTTGATATTTATAAAGATCTACAGTTTCTCTGTAGCTAAATAGTCATGAAATGGAAATTACGTAATATTTCTAGAATTTGAAGTACTTTGTTTCATATTTTGATGTCGTCTTCGAGTTTTATTAAAAGTTTTAACATACAAAGTACGTTTCATATGTATGTAAGTAATGAATAAATTTCCCGACTTTCGTGAAAGCAAATGTATATGTGGAGAGAAAAAATATTTTGAGTTATTTACATATTACGCTTAAGATATGAATTTCTACTTAGCATAATATCAAGGTGTTTTATAAAAGAGAAATGTATATGAGAAAGCTTTAGTGAATATGAAAAGTATACTATAATTGACATAAAGTGAGTAAATGACAGGCTTTTTTGTTTCATGACGGTTGGCAAACAAGCATACGGTCCGCCTGATGGTAAACAGTCACCGCATACGTATGAACGCTTACGATACTTGAAGTGTCACATGAGCCTTGCCAGCCCAAGGGTGGGCGTAGGAGGTTGAGACTCTGGTGCTCTCACTCATTGCACGAAACGCAACAGTACTTACTGATACTGTTACATCCCCGGTCGAGCTAAGATAAGTTATCTCTGTCGGAAAATCAAGAAAATTTTTGGGATATAAATTAATTTCATCCATAGCTGAGGGCTAAGGTTGTGGCTTTTTTTTTGTAAAACAATCCAAAGGATAGGAGAGAAGGTATGAGAAAGGGGAAGGAAGGAAGGGAACAGGGGAGTAGGAGATAGAGCATCCGGTGATCTCAATCATAGGAAACGAAATAGTACTATTACTTTAGTCCAACTTTTAGTGAGAGTGCAACACCTAGCCGGCGACAATGGGTGCTAAGGCAATGAGTGCTGTGAGGAGCATGACTCTACTACTACAAAAAAATATTTTCACGCGTTAGTAAGTTTTTTTTTAAAGTTGGCAAACAAGCGTACGGTAAGTGGTTGCCGTAGCCTATGAGCGCTTGCAGCACCATTAGTAGGTTTTTTTATGTTAGAAGTTGGCAAACAAGCATACGGCCCACCTGATGGTAAGTGGTTGCCGTAGCCTATGAGCGCTTGCAGCATCATTAGTGGGTGCCACTCACACGTTGCCAACCTCGAAATATTAGTTCTTAAATCTCGTCCGCCCAGTAATTTCACTAGCGTACAGTGCCCTTCAAACCAGAACACAGTAGTGCCTAAGCACTACTATTTGGCGGTAGAATATTTGACACTGCGGTGGTACCTACCTAGCCAGCCTCTTGCAACAAAAGACCTACCACCAGTATGACTGATTGCACTGATGGAATAATCTCTGCTGTGACAGAGGTTACAGTTCCATATTTTGCATAAGCAATAATGATTTTAATTATGCATGCACAAACTCGTACGGTCCACGGATTAACAATTAGATCTAATATGTCGCGTGTCATATTTTCTTGAAAAGAAAATAATTTACATAGCGTGCTATCATTTATCCGACATATCTCACGATAAGAATAATAAAAGTCACATTAAATAATTATCATAACTAGAACTAAGCGGATGATTTGATTTATTCAAATTGACATGGACTATTATCTCAGTAATTTTTCCGATTTATCACATGACTTTCAATTCAATTAATTGATTAATTATTCTTCGTTTCAAATGAAATTACTTAATTCTGTGAAATGTTATAGTTAATTGTTGTGTGAAATTGAATCGTAAAAATTTCAGTTTCGTTTGGTCGCGTGTTTATGTTGAACGTTGAATGACTAATTGATGTTGTATGTATGTAAGATTTGTTGATTTTATTATTAAGTAATTTTAATGTTGTTAAATGAGTTGTTAATGAAATTAATTGTATTATTAAAAAGGAACGATACACGAGTGTTATATGCAAGTTATTTTAATATAGCCTCAAATATATGTGTGGTATTTGATTAATTGGCGCTCTGCGAGATTTAATCATTAGGTTTTTTTTTGTTTTATTTAAATTGAAATCTGTATTACCCTAGCACAATTAGAAGAAATGAAAAAATATATACATATTTATGTCATTAGTATTGATCTAAGTGGTTGAAATTTCCTCTTTTAAATTTGATCATTTATACTCTACGTATATTATATAATATTATTTTTAACAAATAAACGCTCACCACTCAAACAAACCCAGAACGGAACTCAAGTATCAATTCAAACATCTACCCGAAGCGGAAATCGAACTCGTGAACTGTGGAGTTATAGGCAGGTTCATTATCACTGCGCCACAACGGTGGCCACTATTTGTATAAAAGATTTAAAAGACTGTTCTTGCTACTAGCATTTTCCGCATTTACCCATTGCCTACTTTTACTCTATTCCTAATTTGACAGGTTACTAGTTTTTACACAGAGCGATTGCCATCTTACCTCCGCAACCCAAAGGGCGAACTAGTAACTCATTGGATAACAAATTTTAATTATTATCATATGTTATGATAACAACCGCAACGACAGCTAGGTGCTCTCCAAGGCACGGTGTGGAGACCCACAAGGACAAACGCCCAGACCTAAACAGACATTTATACCAAACATCTGCTCCTAACGGTCTTCATAAAAGATTTAATAGACACATATGTATATTATCTTACAATAATACGAACCAATAATGTTTGTTGAGTAATCCCTAATAACGAAGGCTTATTATATGAAAGTTCGTTGACTTTACAGTTGTATAAATATTTGAAATATCTATCAAAATTTATTTAACTGTTAAATTGGGGTTATGTTTGTAATAGGCCATTACGAATTCATACTTGCGTACTATTCTATTATGTTCGAAATTCACTCTGATTTTAGTTTGAAATCTTAGACATTTTGTAATCAAAACTTTATTTATTAAAGCAGAATTTATTACCCAGACGGTTTTAGAAGTTTGACTTATAATAATCATTCTTATATATAAATATTCTGTATTCATTCTTGAGTTACAATTATGATGATATAAATATACATTATTATTTGTTAACTATTGTAAATAGGCTTGAATATTTGGTTCTCGTCCTTTTTTTCGAATTAGGTATGTATTGCTGTTGGGATAACCTCTGTCACAACAGAGATTATTCCACCAGTGCAATCAGTCACACTGGTGGTAGGTCTTTTGTTGCAAGAGGCCGGCTAGGTAGGTACCACCGCAGTGTCCAATATTCTGCCGCCAAATAGTAGTGCTTAGGCACTACTGTGTTCCGGTTTGAAGGGCATTGTACGCTAGTGAAATTACTGGGCGAACGAGATTTAAGAACTAATATCTCGAGGTTGGCAACGCGTGAGTGGCACCTACTAATGGTGCTGCAAGCGCTCATAGGCTACGGCAACCACTTACCATCAGGTGGGCCGTATGCTTGTTTGCCAACTTCTAACATAAAAAAATAAATAAAAAAAATTGCCTCAATCGGCTTTGATGGCGACAGCGGGCTAGGCTTTTACTTATGTAACAAAACGGAAGGAAACATTTTTCGTTGGTTTCGTTCTATTTTAGCCACGATCCAACGGAACGAAACCGCTAAAGAACAATCATCGAAACCGGTAAAAAACTATTTACCGGTTAAAGCCGATGACGAACGGCATTGGCGGAATAGCTAAGAGAGTTACGATTTTCAAAATAGTTATAATAACGTTTACACCACAAATGAAATTATCGAATAAAACCGATTTAAATTTTACCGTGTTTATTGACCGGTAATTTTTAAACCGGTTTCAAGTCTTTCAAGCGGTAGAGCTGCCTCTTACATGCTGAAATCGGCAAAGTACAACTGGACGCAAATAAGCAATACCATGTCAACCCACATGAATGTCATTTCGAGAAAAACGCGTTTGAAAATTTTGAACAACTTGCTTTATATGAATTTTTTAATGTATTGGTCAAGTTTTTGGCAATTACAGATTTATGTAAGTTATTTTACTTATTTTCACAAAAAATATTTATACAAACTGCGTATTTCGTGTATAATATAACCCAAAACGTTTAACATAATACATAAATCCCATGATTAAAAATGGCTATTTTAGAAGTTTTAAAGCTTAAAACCCTACAAATATTAAAGAAAAATGTTCTTCAGCCATTTACCAACACTTCTGCATATATATCTCAGTTCTTTCAATTTTGTGGGTTGACTTGGTATTGCTTATTTGCGTCCAACTACTAGTAGTAATATCTAGCGTTATTTAAGTTAAAACTGTTGAAGGAAATAATTATATCGTCTGTAAAATATACACGTCTCTCAAGATCTCGGAGAAGATACGCAGTACGTACAGTCACGAGCAATGAAATGTATACATTGTCAAATTTTCTAAATTATGTACACGCTATACTTTGCAAAAGAAAGTATACGAATTTTGCTTCATAAATATGTAAGCGTCAATTTATTTCATAATAATGTATACAGTGACATTTTCAAGACATTTTTACGTCTTAAGCAGTATATTAATTTTATTTTAAAATATCTTTTATTATTATGTGTATATCACTGAATTTCTCTAATTGATTCTGATGTTTTTTTTGTTTTTGGGTATTTGTTATCCCTGGATAACATAAAATCCTAATAAGACTATTTATTTCCACGCCATCTCCAGTAGGTGTTATCTTATCAGTTATATTATCAGAGGCATCAAGTTCTAGGTTTTATTATTTTTAGTTTTTGCTCATATCACACACACACCTTCAACAAAATATATAAGCCATAATTGTTGAAACAAACAGACACTTGGTATGTTACTAAGCTGAACGTGTGGACCGATTTCGATAAAGTATACATTGACATTTTGAATAAAATCTACGTTATAAGCATATTTTCTTTAAAATTATATAAATATATTTAGATAAAAATTTATTATGCTTTTACTGCTCTTTTAAAAATAACATTTTTGTATATGAAAGATAGTTTAACAGTATATTTTCGCCAACCTAAAAAAGTACTGATTCTACACAATATTTGTTTTAATTTTTATTACTCAAAGACGGCCTGTTTTATTGAATAATCTATACGGTCAAGATGATGATGGGATCCTGGATAGATTATGTGTAAACGCTTTAAATTTCACAAGCAAATGCGTTTTAGTATTTTTTGGAACGATATTCCTAGTTAGGCCAGAAAAATTAAATTTTGGGAGGTAAAAAAATCAAAGGAAAATATGTGGACTAGTGTTCACAAGTCGGATATTTTTTCCGAAGCCTCTTTTCTGGAGGCCTCGAAGCTCGCCGCGGTGGACCTCCTCTTTATCCGGCTATAGGCGACAGACGTGGAGGGAATGCAAGAAAAATTAAACATTATTAAAATGCGTTACATCAATTTACAAATATGAGCTGTTTATTTGAAATTGTATTAGTATGGGTATTTTACAAATCTTTTATTTTAAGTAGGTATGTATAATTCTATATTTGTGCAGTGGCATGGGTTGCGATATAATGGAGATTGTTGAGATGGCATGGATTGTAGTAAAGCGAAGCCAGTGCAATAAAATAAAATGCCATTTTTGTAAAATAATTTTTATGTGGATATGTATGCATGTTTGTTCTTAAAACGTAAAAAGTTTTTCTTGTAGAATGCTTTAGAGAAACTTACTTTTCAATATTTTTAGTCAGCAAAATATTAATTAATAAGCAACTTGTTCATACCGCGTGCCCTGAGACACGTTTTTAATTTTTTTTTAATATTAGTCGTTTACATTTTACTACAGCGTGCGCGTGTATTTTTACGCTAGATAGATACTGCGATAGTTTCAGGTTTCAAAGGAAATTAATCTTTAATTCTATATCATTAAGTCATAAAGCCTTTGATAATTAAAGAAACCGACCATGTTACTATTGAATAAAGGATAAATTCCTTTGACACATATGTCACAGTATGCATCTTACGCTTAGAGTAAGAACCCCTTGGACGGAACCATATCCTGTTGCCGCTCTTGTAACCATATTTCACAAGAGATATTGCTATCTTAGTCTGTTGCTTCGAATCACTAATAGGAGTAAAAGAAATAGACATACATATATATAGGTTTGGCAACTTATATTTTTATTTCCTAAACGTCAATAATCGTATTTTTTAAATTTGATTTAAACTATTGTAAGAATTGTAAACGATAAATTGACACATACACACAGTGATAAAGTGACATATCACGCAATACATAATACAACGCAAGGCAATACATAATGAAAATATCGAATAATTTTTTAATTATATAATACCGGCATGACTAGTTTTTTAAAAAAGAAAAACCTCCTTCAATTCCAAAAAAAATATTTTGATATACTATATACATAATATTATTCTAGTATTATTAGATGGATACATTATTTTGAAACAAAGCTCGTATACTTTATTTTGCGATGTTTTGTGAATGAATAAAAACAACTGTCAAATTATAAATTTCATTGCTCATTTCGTATTTTAGGGTTCCATAGCCAAATAGAAAAATTATAAAGGTTACGTACTCTTATAATTAATTTATATTTTATCTCCACACTCCACTTATGTGTCTCCACTCCACTCCATTTAAGTCACAGTCATTTTAATTGGAAATTATTGGCACCAGCAATACACATTTAAAAATATATTGCACATGGCAACGTGTGACCTTAAAAAATTTAGCTTTGGATAGGCGTTAAATATAATAACGACGTTTTATTTTGACTTTTTTGATTATATCCTTAGTTTTAGAGATAGGAACTCTTAAGCTCATGCAAATCGTATTATCCGTCTTCAAAATTTGTAGTTCTAGAACATCAGAAGAATTTTCTTTCCTAATGAAGAAAATAGATCATCTACAAATTTTTTCGTATTAGTTTGAATAATTACAATGAAATAATGAAATTAAAAACTTATTTTTGCCGTAATTTTTTAGCTTCCACTATGCGAGGTGAACCACCACGCCCTTGACTGGTTTTTAATTTCATGAACACCTTTTTACTTAGGGTCATTTATTTAGGGGAAAGGGTAAGGTGATATAAAATATCTGAAAAAAAAGAGTACTGTTGGGATAACCTCTGTCACAACAGAGATTATTCCACCAGTGCAATCAGTCACACTGGTGGTAGGTCTTTTGTTGCAAGAGGCCGGCTAGGTAGGTACCACCGCAGTGCCCAATATTCTGCCGCCAAATAGTAGTGTTTAGGCACTACTGTGTTCCGTTTGAAGGGCATTGTACGCTAGTGAAATTATGGGCGAACGAGATTTTAAGAACTTATATCTCGAGGTTGGCAACGCGTGAGTGGCACCTACTAATGGTGCTGCAAGCGCTCATAGGCTGCGGCAGCCACTTACCATCAGGTGGGCCGTATGCTTATTTGCCAACTTCTAACATAAAAAAAAACTCGATTTCAACGGTATCTACCGGGTCTTATTATGATTATAAGCCATCCAGGGCAGCACCCGAATACAAAAAAAATCAAAACCTGTCAGAGAAGTTCAGTGAAGACAAAAATAATCATATATTTAAAGTTAATTATTAAATTATAAAGTATACATTTAAACTTTTGTAGAATATATATATATTAATATTCGGCATAATATAATGTACCTGAATATGTTTTAAAAGTAATATACGAGCACCTCATACCCACTATAGATATGGTATTGAAAATGTTACTGTATACATAATTTTGAAACAATTTGACGGTTACATATTTATGAAGTTAAACTTGTACAGTTTCTTTTGCAAACTATTGCGTGTACATCATTTTGAAAAATTGACAATGTATACATTTCATTGCTCGTGACTGTACATGCAAATTACATAAATAATAATTATTAGAAATGTACTGCGTACGTTTCTTGACATACAAAGCTGCTGGCCGTAAATAGTCAACGCACTTTCAATTTCCTCACGAATTTATTATTATTGGCGTAAAAGTAAGTACTCAGTCTGTGCTTGATAAAAAAATACCGACTTTAAAACTAAAAAAAAATATTTTCTAAAAGAGAAGTCGGTGATAAGTAAAACATCGCCACATATGGCACATACTTCTGGTGTAGAAAATATTTATTTTATACTTTTTACTTTCGAATGATTAAAGCAAATTTAAGACATGGTTTTATCATGGACATCATTGTCAGAACTGGATCGAATGAAATGGACTACACGGGAAGCACCAGCTTTCAAATAAAAAAGAACCATCTAAATCGGTACACCCAGTCTAAAGTTAAGGTAACAAAGATAAAAAACAAAACAGACGAATTGAGAACCCCCTCCTTTTTAAAAGTCGGTTAAAACAATAAAATATTGTAGGTTCTACTAGATTAAAGAATCATTCGTTACATTCATAATCATTCATTCAACAAAATAACAAATAAACTAATTCACGAAGAGCATTCACCGTAATAGAATACTGCGTTATTTTTATAAACGCGCGTTTTTAAGTCTCATCTCGTACTACATTTATATAACAAAAAAAATAGGCGTATAGCAACGCTTTTATTGTTCACAGTTTTTTTCTTACTCGCCTTCATTTCCCAGTGACCTTAATTGCTCTGCACTTAATTACCCAGGTCGCAATAGAAATGGATGGAGTTGTACAGAATTTATATAATTTTCCATTGTTTTATTTTTGTATGCAGAATTGTTAGGCGTTATTACACATTGAGGGTTTTGTCGCACGATTATTTATTTTTATTTTTAGATGGTGAAAGGTTACTCAAGAGTTTTTTTTTTCTTTATGTTAGAAGTTGGCATACAAGCATACGGCCCACCTGATGGTAAGTGGCTGCCGCATAATAACAACTACAGGCAAGAATGGACTGAGAAATCAAACGATAGAGAATCTTGGAACGCGTTTGATGAAACCTTCACCCAAGAAAGAAGAGAGGAAGAGAAAGGCGTCGGGATGTGACGACCCGATCGCCCGCTGTTGGGATAACCTCTGTCACAGCAGAGATTATTCCACCAGTGCAATTGAATACGTTTTGTAGAAAGTTTTTCTGGTAGGTACCACCGCAGTGTCCAATATTCTGCCGCCAAATAGTAGTGCTTAGGCACTACTGTGTTCCGGTTTGAAGGGCATTGTACGCTAGTGAAATTACTGGGCGAACGAGATTTAAGAACTAATATCTCGAGGTTGGCAACGCGTGAGTGGCACCTACTAATGGTGCTACAAGCGCTCAAAGGCTGCGGCAGCTACTTGCCATCAGGTGGGCCGTATGCTTGTTTGCCAACTTCTAACATAAAAAAAAGAGGAGGAAGCGGAGAGTCCTCAAAAAATAACACACATTTAAAATTGATTGCATTTAACTTAATCCTTTAAATTCTAACGTATAAAAATTAAATTTATGAAATTTGAAACTTTAATTTAAAAAGTAACCTATATGAGTTAAAAGAAAATATTTAGAAGTTGAAATGTAATCTATAATTTATAAAAATTTATCGTAAATTAAGGAATAATAAAAGGCTCTTTTATTTTTTATTTTATAAGCGTGGCATAAAAAATAATAAAGTTTCACGCGTGTATAGGTCCTTAATAAATAAGAGAGATGTGTTATATGAGAGGAAGTTACATCATTCCTCCAAATTAAAAAATATGTAATTATATATTTTAATGACATAAAAGTATGTTAGTATGTAACAATATAGATACCATTTATCTATATTGTTATATGTTATACGATTTTAATAACTTTATACTACTATCCTAAGCATATTATTACCCGCGACTTCATTCGCGTGAAACTAAATATCCAATTATGTAGAATGGATTTACACCATAGATAGCTTGAATTTTAAGCTCTTTTTATGTCATGACGGTTGGCAAACAAGCATACGGTTCGCCTGGTAAGCAGTAGCAATGCTAAGCAGTCTCCGCAACCTATGAACGCTTGCGATACTTGAAGTTTACTTTTACTTACAAGCGCGTTGCCAACCCAAAGAACAAGAGGGATGGAATGAGAAGGAAAAAAAAGAATAGAGGGTGTGGGAGATTGGGCCTCCGGCGCTCTCATTCATCGTACGAAACGCAACAGCACGTAAAGATACTGTTACTTGACGCCGATTTTCTATAAGAGGGTAGTACGTCCCCGGTCGAGTCCTTTTGTGCTGAGAGAAGCATGGCTGTTCTATGTAAAACTTAACCTTAAGTGACCACGTTTTTCTTTGAAAGGGACTGTCCCGATTTTCGGCGCTGCATCCCGGTGTCCCGGAAGGAGGAGAAGTTCAAGATGCATGTATATCCTATTTCACTTGGTTTCAGCAAATGTATGTGCTATGGGCCTTATATGAGCACGCGGATGACGACGAAGTCAACGTGCAGTCTGAGAAACTAAAGATCTCGCAATTCAAGGCTGCTGAGGGACGAAAAAGGATAGAGATGTGCTTGCTATAACTGTAAATGCAAAATATACTAATGGTATTTTTTTTCATTGTCACCCTAATTTTAATAATCTTCATCCTAGCATTATTCCCGGTATTTTTATGTACCCAGGGTCTGCTTATTACTCTTATCCGGATTTGACAGGTTAGTAGTTTTTACACGGAGCGATTGCCATCTGACCTCCGCAACCCTAAGGGCGAACCAGTAACTCATTGGATAAGAGCAATTTACTTATTAAGAGTTGACGATTATTATCAGATGTTATTGATAATAACCGGGACCGACAGCTTAACGTGCTCTCCGAGGCACGGTGGGGAGACCCACACGGACAAACGCCCAGACCGAGACAGAAATTTTAACAAAATCTGCCCGAGCGGGAATCGAACCCGCAACCGTCGAGACTAAAGGCAGACTCGCTACCCACAACGCCACAACGGTGTCGTTGGTAGCGAGAAAAAGTATGAATGGTAACTGTAGCATAATTTAAAACTAGAGTGAGAGAAAGAGAGTGAGTGACATTCTAATGATATTTTGGTTAGTTCCAAAACTAAATAGTCATTTTTACAAAAATAACTTATAAGCTTATATAGTAGTTCGAAAGTTTAAAATAATAATTATAATTCAACTTTCCTTATTGGGTTTACCAAAATTAGTTAAAAATAAACCGATTTCGATCGTAAAATGAGTTAATTACATCTTTCAATTCTTATTATGGTGAGAGTGAAAGGTTTTTATTTTAGTTCTTTTATTTATATTATAATGATTTGATTAGAGATTTGGCTTTCTTATCGGATGTATGTAATTACATATGTTTGTAAGGGAACATTCACATACTACGTGGGTTGAGAGGGGGATGTTGCGTCTTCAAAATACCACGCTTGGTCACGGGAGTGATGGGGGGGACTTAGGTTGATGTAACGTCAATAGAGATGAAAAAATAATGTGAATATAAGAAAAAAGCACTTTTTGTAGGATATTTGTCACACGACAAGCGTCGCAATAATGAAGGCAAAATTTTTTTTTTTTTTTGTTTGCTAAAATGTTTTGAAATCATACGAGTTTGGAATATACTTTATACATCAAAATAAATTGGGTAGGAACCGAAAGGTAAAAATAAATACTACACACTCAACGACCCCCATTAGGATAGTATAATTATATCCTGTGTCAAGTCCGGAAACATACACAATGACAAGGACAAACGCACCTAAACCGGAAAACATGCCTGTATGGTCAATACAAACATGCTCGGAGAGGGAATCGAACCGCGACTTGTGACGCATAATGCAGGCCCGCTACCGCTGCGGCACAATAGCAGTCTCAGTATGAGGTTTATCACAAAATACTAATATTAATGTTAGAATTAAGCAAATTTGCCTATTTAGGCAATCAAAATATTTGTCTCCAACGCAAATCGAACCCACGCAACGTCTCGGAATGTAGGTTGGGCAATTTTCCACAGACTGCATATTAAAGTATCAGTGGGAAGTAAATATAATTATGTATATATAGATATTTCTAGTTATAAATATGCCCAAGCAATATACATGTAAAATACTTAGGATCGGTCCATAATTCTTAAAAACTGGGCCCTCTCTATTGTATGTATGGAGGCAGACGACTTGTGGCGCAGCGGTAGCGTACCTGCCTTAAGCGCCACAGGTCGCTAGTTCGATTACCACTCGGAGCTGATGTTTGTATTGACCATACAGGCATGTTTTCCGGTTTGGGTGCGTTCGTCCTTCTCCTTGTTTCCGGACCCTCGACACAGGATATAACTACGTTAAGTGTGTAGCGTTTATTTATTATTTATTTAAATAAATTGTAATAAATATTTATTTTATTATATTTTTTAGAAATACATCATCTGTGAACATTTCTACTGTCTAACTATCACGATTCATGAGATACAGCCTGGTGACAGACGGACGGCCAGCGGAGTCTTAGTAATAGGGTGCCGTTTTACCCTTTGGATATGGAGCCCTAAAACTGAAGATATGTATTTGATCAATTCACAAGATACTCCAACACTAGCTTATTAACTAAGAATAGAATGCTTGATTGATATCGAAAGCGCAATGTATCCGTAATTATTTAGTTCGGACACAGCATATCATGATAGAAAGTTGTTCGTTAAAAAGCGTAGAAAGAGACAGAAGATAGAAGAAACATGAGATAAAAACTGCGTGCCATTATTTTATGTATTTTATGTGTGCGTAATGTCAAATTCTCTATATAACTTACAAATGCACCTATATATTTGACAGTCTTGACCAGGTATAAAACATACCAACATTGATATTTAGTAAAAAACGTAAGTTGCAAAACCTATATATATCTATTTCTTTTACGCCTATTAGTGCTCCGAGAATTAGACTAAGACAACAATATCTCTCCTTCTCGACCTCTATGAAATAACGTTACAAGAGCGGCTCATGTCATGGCTCCGTCCATGAGATTCTTACCCCCGGTTTCTCGAACGTTGATCAAGCTCATGTTAACTTAACATAGCAAATACAACAATATTCTCGTGACGAGAATTATACACGTATCTATGTTTTACATGAGACATGGTTCATCATTAAAGGCTCATTCATCATTTTATAAATGCTTATAGATTCAAGCGAAATTATCAAATTTGTATATTCTAATAGAATCTTCTTCGTCATAGCATTACTCTCGGTATTTTTATTTTACCCAGGGTCTGCTCATTTCTCTTATCCGGATTTGACGGGTTACTAGTTTTTACACGGAGCGATTGCCATCTGACCTCCGCAACCCTAAGGGCGAACCAGTAACTTAGAGTAATTTACTTATCAAGAGTTAACGATTATTATCAGATGGGACCAACAGATTCACGTGCTCTCCGAGGCACGGTGGGGAGGCAAGGACAAACGCCCAGACCGAGACAGAAATTTAACAAACATCTGCTCGAGCGGGAATCGAACCCGCAACCGAGACTAAATGCAGACACGCTACCCACAACGCCACAACGGTGTCATTCTAATAGAATATATTTTTAATAATGATATCACAGATTTGAAAAAAAAGGAAAATAGAAAAAAATACAGGGGACATGAAATACCTAATTTATTCAACGTATAAGCCGTTAAACTTATTTGTTGAAAGTCAGATTCCATCACCGGCTCCAAAATTAAACCTCTATCTGAGTACAACCGGAGAAACAAAGTCCTTGGGCTTGTTTTTTTGCTAATAAATGTATAAAAATGTCATAGTATGGGTTAGTTCCCCTAGCTACATTTTAAGTAGTCTGGTAAAAGATAAATAAAGACGTTTAGTATATAAAATCAACAATCGATTGTTATAAATATAAATCGAAAGTTATTTCGCAATTGTTCCGCATTTTGCAATACATTTAACGGTAAAAGGAAATCATGTAACTGTGGTTAAGTTTACCGCAAAAACGTTTATGTTTAATGAATTTTGGTTGTGGTACATATTGCCACTATGTTGTTAACAGTTGAAGATAAATAAACTTATTAAGGTAAACGAGTTTACCAATCGTGCATTATAAGATTTTTTTTTCATGATGGTCGGCAAACAAGCATACGGCCCGTCTGATGTTAAGCAGCCTGCGATACTTGAAGTATCACATGCGCGTTTCCAAACCAAAAAATAGAGGAGAAAGGATGAGTATATTTCAGGAGTACATACAACTAAATGTTTTAGGATTTTGTTGTATGATAAAAATATGTAGACATTTAAAAGTTGGTTATATTATTTCTATACCTAAAATATAGCGACAAATAATAAAATAAGCCAAACGCAATTTATAGATTTTTGCTTAGGATTAAGAGACAGGCGAAATTGTATGAAAGCACTCGGTCAATCCGACTCGCACTTGGCCGATTTTTTATCATTATTATTATTGACTAATATCTAACTACACAGATTATTTAGAGACGCTACACAATCACCGCCCCCGACTGTTCTATACCGTTTCAGTGTCCAGACACACACAAACATAATAACACAACTACCCAACCCATCACTGTCAGGTCAATACAAAAACCTTCCTCTAACAAGATTCGGACTCGCGACAACCGGTGTGTAAGGCACATTCTCCACTACTAAGTCAAAACGGTCATCAAAGTGAACGTAGTCATTATAATTTATATAATTTAATTATTTGAACTTTTTAACTGGTATCTAAAAAGTCTTTCTAAATTATTACTTTTATAATTTTAACAAATATAATGAAACATTAATATTCAAAATGCAAAACTCATTAAAATATAGTAGTGTAAATCATAAGCGAGGCAATTAAACCTTGCAATTTTAACGATAACTGTTACGCTAGAAAATAAGGTTCTACAAAATTATAGAAATCTAGATTTACCTATCATGGTTTTTGCTTTTCTACTCACAATAATTAAATATTGCAAAAATTAAAAAATAATAATACATACATAAATACTCTTCTCAGGTAGAATCTGACTTTCAACAAATAAGTGTAATGCTTTTTACGTTGAATAAAAATATTTGAATTTGAATTTGAATTCTAGGTTCGTAAGTATTTGCCATTAAACGGAAGAGTTTGTTTATTTGAACGCGCCAATTGCTAAAGCTTGAAAAGTTATTTTTGCATTAGATAGCTCATCACTACATAGTGTAAAACAAATCGCTTTCTCTGTCCCTATATTCCTATGTATACTTAAATCTTTAGAACTACGCAACGGATTTTGATGCGGCTTTTTTTATTAGATAGAGTGATTGAAGAGGAAGGTTTATATGAATAATAACATCCATTAAATAGTGTAGAAAAACTGTTATTTTTGAGGTTTCTAATGTGATTGCTTGACTCCAAAATTAGCGCGTGTGGGCCACGGGCAGTAATGAATAAATCAAAACTACTGGATCGATGTTAATCATTTTTTCAGTGAATGACATAGGTTATATATTTTATACCCGTGCGAAGCCGGAGCGGGCCGCTAGTTTCTTAATACAAGGCTATTAACATCACTATAAGGGTGGCACCCGATGGGTGTCAATAGTCATGTCTACAATTTAACAGCATCGCAACATGTCCGCTGCGATGCTGTCAAGGCCACCAAGGCCAACAGCAATAGACACTCCGAAAGTGTGGGTTGTTTGTTTAATTAAATAATAATTATGTACGGCAAGCGAGCAAAGCCACAGGCACAGCTAATTTTAAATTAAATTTAAATAAAATCCGCTCCTTTTAAACAATTTTAACATAATATTATTTATTAATTAATTTACTAATTATTGGGTTGCAGCGGTAGCGAACCTGCTTTAAGCGCCACAGGTCGCGAGTTCAATTCCCACTCGGAGCAGATGACTGTATTTTCCATGCAGGCATATTTTTTCCGGTGTGGGTGTGTTTGTTATTTTCATTGTGTGCTTCCGAAACCCCGACACAGGATACCACTATCCTAAATGGGGGCCGTTGAGTATGTAGCGTTTATTCATTATATATTTACTTATTTAAAATTTGGTTCAACAATAAAAACAAGAACGCGGGAAGTAGTTAAAATCGGATAATTCTATAAGATTGTATCTACTGTTATTAAAGCGGTGAAAGGCTTTAATATTGAGACAGATCCCGTAGAAAGTATTGTGAATTTATTGTCGCAGTAAGTTTCTTGTATTATTAGCAAGTCAGTAAATAAATAAACACGAGCAATTACTATTAAAATGTTTCTTATTAAGTTTAATATATAAAAGCCTGTCAAGTGCGAGTTGGACATAGAGGGTTCCGTACGACTGTCATATATTAAGCACGATATCTACGCTATCTACTAATTTCACACACGTGAATAACGATTTTAAATGCTGCCCTTTTAAAGCAATATAGAATGCTGACTAAAGGACGAACGTCGGTGGCCTAGTCATAGGGTCAAGTGACTGATTTTTTATTTTATTTTAATTGTTTTTTATTTTTTTATTTTTATTTTTAGAACACAAACAAATAGTGTACTACAGTTTACAAAAAATAACAACAGTCCAATAAAATATAATTACTCAGTACCTACTTTTTTACAGGTGTTACAAATTAACCGAGAAATAAGTTAACATTAATAAATTCAATGAGATCTCAACATTAAGATTTCAACAACAAATAATAATACATAAGCGAATATAATTAAGAACTGATGACTATGAAATGAGTATTATTACCAAATGAGTCACTTTTACTTGAAATAAATGATTTTTATTTATTTATTTTATTTATTGTGGTGCAATGTCAGCGAACTTCAGAGGCGATGATGGGTTCGATCTCCGCTCAGAGCAGATGTATGTATTGACCATACAGAAATTTATTACGGTCTGGGTTGTTCTTGTGTTTGTATGTGTCTGAACCCCTGACACAGGATATAACAAAATTTTATTCTAATTGGGGCCGTTGGGCGTTGAGTATGTAAAGTTAATTTATTAATTTTTTTATATAATTGTCATTATTTACTTATGATATAATTAAAAGAAAATATAATTGGTTTTATAAGTAAATCAAAATGATTAATTATGGCGAGATGGTTCAGTTAATAGAAAAAGTAACTATTTTATTATTTATAGTACAATTGAATTATTAAGCAAAAAAAGTGTATAATGGTGTTACATAATTTTTATTTCATTTTAGGTTTAATTGCTCATAAAATGTTATCATCCTTAATAACTTTTAATATAATTAGACTTTTTCTCAGAAGTATACCCTTATAACAAAAAAAGTACAATCGAAATCATTCGTTATCATTTATTATTAAATCATTCGGAATCAACGTTGTTGTACCTAATTACTCAAAGTAATTAGGTACAACAACGTTGAAAATAGTTGTATTTTCAACGTTGTTGTATTTTCAACGGTCGATTTTTAAGTCAGTTTTGAAAAGTGAAAAATTGTTGAGATTTTCATTCACAATTGTCGTACTATTCACAAACGAAAGCAGAAATGCTTATTGTGTGCACCTTTCACGGTCAAGTAGTTTAAAAGGCAATAAATTACTAAGCATTAAATACATTTTATATCTAAAATCGCTTGCGTGTGACATGTTACTTATTTTAATCGTTTTTAAAAAACGATTTTATGTAAATTGTTTCGATTACTCAAACGTTCAAAAACGAACGATCGAAAAGTGAAACTTATACACTTTTCGATCGAAAAGTGAAATTTATACACTTTTCGATTTCCAAAATGTATCTTTTAGTATCGATTTTATTGAAAGTAAAAGTCAGTTATTCGATGTCGATAAAATCTTAAATTCGAATTAAGATTTTTATTACTTTTTTCAATGAATAATGCAAATAAGGTTATTGGTGGAATCGATGATTTCTTTTACATTATTAAATATAATTTATAAGTTTATAGCACTTATAAATAAACTATCAGCGACCCCGCGACGTCCCACTATGGCGCTAGATGGGACCTTTGAGTTTTAGTGGGTAGGGGAGCTCGGCTCCGAGTCCACACACCTCCTGCGCCATTGCACCCATCCCGGCGCTGGAGTGCGTCAATTTATTCATCCATCCAAACTTACATATTTATAATATCAGTTAGAATTTAGATATTTGGATAACACTTTTAATACTTTTTGAGACATGACTAGTTTAACATTGTATATAATATAAGACAATAAAAAATATATCAAAGCAAGAAAAATGCTTATGGCATTCTTGCGATTATTTCACGCTGATGCGATTCGTATTATTTACAAAGAATGATATTTACAAAATAGTTAGTGTTTTGGTATTTCTTTTTGTAGAGTTTTAATCGAGCTTGTATTATTTTTACTACTCTCTTGACTGAGTGGTCATGATCGTCGATGCAGGGTCTGTGGCACACCTAACAACTCATCGTCACACATCTCGAGTTGCACCTACTTCGGTGCATTCATAAAGTTTGAAATTGATCTTATATGCAAAATTAGCAAAAGCCTCTAAATGAATTAAGATTTAAAAAAATGTCTGTGGCTCTCAAAGTTTAGAAAAGAAAAACTATTAAAGTTTTGATGTTAAAAATGTATCCCATTTCGGAAACAATTAGCTACGGAAAGTTTGTAAGATCGAAGGTTAATTATATTGAAAGTTTAATTACATCGGGGAAATATTTCCTCGTATACTCGGTGGAGTTTCACTTTGATTATGTCCACGGAAGAGTTTGAGAAGAAGTGCCATGAGTGGGAGGGAAAGAGAAAGAAAGAGATCGGGTTAACCTTTTTATAATATTGTAGTAAATATGAATGCTTCGTTTGTCGGCACATTAACAATCAATATTATTGCAGTCCCTTATATTATTAATAATATTGAGATAGTAAAACTGACAAGTGGTTCGCGTCTTTATTTTCTTGTTCCAACTTGTCTGACGAAGAAGTATTATTTGAAAAATATTGCACAATATTAACGCAAGATGCAATAAAATAAATAAATAACAAAACCGTACACATTCAACGACCCTCATTAACATATTAGTATCCTGTGTTTGGGGTACAGAAACATACACAAGGACAAGGATAAACACACCCAGACCGAAAAACATGTCTTTATGGCCAATACAAACATCTGCTCCGAGCGGGAATCGAATATGCGACCTGTGGTGTTTAAAGCAGTTTCGGTACCGCTGCGTTACAACTTCGCCGAAACATAAGATAATATTAAAATTGCTCTATCTTTTACCAACTTTCTCTTGTGCTCATTTTATTGTAGTAGGCTCGATATACACACGCACACACACAGCAGACTTCACTTCGTTACGTGACGATTTCTTTTCAATCGCACTACCCGTAACCCGTGTTAAGGAATTTCGTTCCAATAAAAGCACAAAAATTTCGTTCTAAGTTGTAGACTACATTGATAATGTTGCATTAATATTTTCTTACTAATTTTACTTTAATACATTGGAATTTAAAGCGTGCGATTACAGCACGGTTATTTTAATCTAATTAAATGCTTGGTTTAACCCAAGCTATTTAGCTATTGTAATATATTTAAGTGTTTTATGAATTTTGTTATAATATATAACGTATATTCAATGCTTCCAATATCTGCAGAACACATCGGTGAAAACTTTACCAAATCTATCCAGGATTCTGAGATAAACCATAATAGGATCTGGTAGGTTTATTTTATGTACTTATAATATATACTAAGTACGACAACCCATAGTAAGTGCGGGTTCGATTCTGCTCGGAGTAGATTTTTTTCTTGGCCATACAGACATCTGTTTTACAAACATGATTTAAGCATTCTATTAATGGTCGTGGAGTGGGTAGCGTTTAAAAAATGTAAAAACAGTTTTAGTCAATAAAAAGTGCCAATATTGAAAAGCTGGGTTACATATAAACAAATAAATAAAATTACAGTGACTGTTTGTAATTTACAGCTTCTCACGAAATGCCTATCTTCTTCTTATCGATTGGTTAGTGGTAAACCTAGTGTCAGAGTTGTTCAGGTCGCCCGTAGGCCTCTGACTTGACTTATCGACTGTTGTCTAATTGTCAACAGCCGGGACCGACTTTTTACGTGTCCTCCGAAGCACGGAGACGCTCGGTTGACATACCACTATGCGATCACCCATCTAGTGACTGACCCCGCCTAAAGTTGCTTAACCTACCGATCGTTTACCGATCAGCGGGTTCACTCGGCTATGAGCGTCTCCCTAAATGCCTATGAAAGTATATACGATACTTACATTAAAAAAAAACTCATAAATGCCTGTTTGTTCCGCCTTATCTCGGAAAAGGCTGAACGAATTAGGGTGCCATGCAATAAAGAAAAATCGGTACACCACACAGCGGAGCCGTAGGCGCGGCTACTCAATATGCATATTATGCAAATATATATAGTACCTTTCATCATAATCTTAGGCAAGGGTACTTTGCTAATTGGGGCGAAGCCGCAAGCATAAACTAGTCTACTGTAAATGATTCGACGATAGCGTAATACTTAACGACATGTTGAAATTTCACATTACCGTACATACTAAGAAATCTTCGGCCATATTTATTTACAGGTTACATCATACTTGTAAATCGCTAAAATGACAACAACGCTATCAGAATTTAAATACCGGTACCAGTTTTAGGTGTTTTTTCTAAGCTAACAATCAGAATACGAAGAGACAAGCTCGTACAGTTTTTGACCGAGCTCAGGGTTGTTAGAAGGACAGAAGATGGTTCTTTTATGGGGATCCTTTATGTCGTTACAACAACAAATACAATTGTTGTTGTAACGGCAGCAGAAATATACATCCTGTGAAAATTTCAATCTCTGTTAGTCTGTGTTACGGTTCGGAGTGTGGGGTTTTAGTCATGTAAGTTTTACGTTAACATTTAAATAGGAACAAGATGAGTGAAGCTTATACAGTTTTTAGAAGGTCACAAAATAGATTGATGCTTTTATAACGACAGGTGTTTCGAAGTGGGCTCTGGGTATCATGAGTCATTAACTCATGACAGGACAAAAAAAAGTTGTCTTAAAATCAACACCAATTTATGGTCAGAATTTTGACTTATATCTCGGAGGCAGATAGATAATTTTCAAAATCTGCCATGGGAAAAACAGGAGGAAAATACAAATGCAATCACTCAGTCATTAGTCAGTCCATATAAATATTATTATAGGAATTTACATCACTACAGATTATCAATGCGAGGTTTCAAGAAAGACACTCTTCTTCTTACTAGCATTATTCCCGGTATTTACATAGGTGCCACTCACGCGTTGCCAACCTCGAGCTATTGGTGCTCGAATCTCATTTGGCCAGTAAATTCACGACCCTACAGTGCCCAGTAATGCCTAAGCACTACTGTTTGGCGGTAGAATATTTGACACTGCTGTGGTACCTACCTAGCCGGCATCTTGCAACAAAGACCTACCACCAGTGTGACTGATTGCACTGTTGGAATAATCTCTGCTGTGACAGAGATTATCCCAACAGCGGGCGTTGGGTCGTCACGTCCCAACGCCGGTATCTTATAACTTTCATTTGAGAAAATAAAAGGGACGAGTCATATAATATTATTTACGCTTGATGATCTTAAGTTCGACGCTCTCTTGTGTAATTCATTTGCATATTTGTATGAAACAATTTCCATAGTAATTTGAATAATAATTTATATATTTTATTATATGATTAAAATAGACTATTAAGTAGTCTTTAGCCATTCGCCGTGATGAATAATGATTTAGGTATAGTTAGTAATACTTTCGCTTTAGAATGTTATTTTTTTACTGAAGGTAGTGTCTAACTTGAAAACGACCATTGTGGCGTGCTGGTAGTGAGCCTGCTTTGAGCCGCGACCGTCGCATCATAATATCTGATAATATTCGTTAACTCATTCACACACACACACAAACTTAGGGTTGCGATGGTAGGTAGGTAGGTAGGTCAGATGGCAATTGATCTGTGTAAAAACTAGTAACCTGTCAAATCAGGATAAGAATATAAGCAGACCCGAGAGATTCGAGCACCAATAGCTCGAGGTTGGCAACGCGTGAGTGGCACCTACTAAGGATGTTACGTGCGCTCATAGGCTTCGGCCGCTTACCATGAGGTGCCGTATGCTTGTTTGCCAACTTGTAACATAAAAAAAATAAGAGTGAAAAGTTAGATTTATTCTTAGTTATTATGAAAATAGTATAAATTAGCATGCATTATTGTATAATATGCATAATTATAAAATGCCGCGGCAGCTAATATCCCATAGCTAGGTCAAACCGATTCTGTTTCGCTGCAGCTACGGAAAATTCTCTTAGATTTTCTCAAGACAATAGTCGAAAAGTCAAGTACTGACTACTTCACTTTTCGACTACTTCAAGTACTGATATTTCACGTGCTCTCTCTTAAAAAAAAACTACTAAATTAATACTCTTTAAAAAAAAAATCTTTATTCAGTCTGAGTACAGATTTGTGCTCAAATGAGTACAGCAATCTAGATTTTTCTATTATTACTATTGCAACATTCAATAGTTTATCAATAAGAATTAATAATATTCATTAGTGAAATGTTTTCAATTACAATATATTGTATAACAATGCAGTAAGTCGAAGTCTCAAGATCAAAATTGGATGTCAATCATAATAAAATATAGGATTAAAAAATGAAAGCTAGCGATTGAAAATTTAATCTTAG
The DNA here is from genome assembly GCA_023373885.1 of Hestina assimilis. Classification (NCBI taxonomy): domain Eukaryota; kingdom Metazoa; phylum Arthropoda; class Insecta; order Lepidoptera; family Nymphalidae; genus Hestina; species Hestina assimilis. The sequence goes on from CM041750.1 coordinate 11,560,135, forward strand.
TACTTGTTAGACTGGTTCGTAGTTTCTAAGCAGCGATTGTTATTTTTTCATACAGCATTACAGTCAGAAATGAATGGCATTTATCTTCTTTTTTACCCAGGGTTTGCTTATTACTCTTGTCCGGATTTGAAAGGTTACTGGTATTTACACAGATTTATTGCCATCTCACCTCCGTAACCCTAAGGGCAAACCATTGGATAAGAGCAATTTACTTATGAAGAGTTTACGATTATTATCAGATGTTATGTGATAACAACCGGGACCGACAGCTTAACGTGCTCTCCGAGGCACGGTAGGCAGATCCCACGCCCAGGAAGGACAAACGCCGAGATCGAAACAGATATTTGAAATATAAATGCAAACATCTGCCCGAGCGGGAATCGAACCGACAACCGTCGAAGCTAAAGGCAGACTCAATAACCACAAGGCCACAACGGTGTCGGGCCACAAATGAAAGGCATTTATCATTTGATCATATTTGATAAGCCAAGTCAGAGGCCTCTATAACCGATTTAAGACTCTGGCTTGACATGACAAGAATAATAAAAATAGTTGACGACGTTGTGGCGCTGCGGTAGCGAACCTGCCTCAAGCGCCACAGTTCGCGTGTTCGATGCCCACTCGGAACAATGTCTGTTTTGACCATACAGGCATGTATTCAGGTCTGGGTTTGTCCTTATCCATGTTTGTGTCTCCGTACCCTCGACGCAGAATGTCATTATCGAAATGGGGGCGTTGAGTATGTAGCGTGTAAAAAAAGAAAATATGTAATTTGAAAAATCTAAAATACAACGTGTATCAGACAATCTACAAATAATGATCTCGTTAAAACAAATCATGTGAGCTCAAACTCGAGAGGCTTAATATCAGCCATTGAAGAGTTCACCAACATCCAGGCTCTATCATCAGATCAGGTCGTAGGCACCAAAATATTGTATTATCATCTGGATTACAAATACCTTCAAAGTTCCATATCGATAAGATTATTTCAAGTAAGTTAAAATCGACTTACAGGATTCAATTACATTGTTAGTTACGAGTGAAGATTAATAAAAGTGTGTTAGAAGGAGCTGCACGATAAACTATGTAGACTTTATGGAGATACCTGTACATTATATCTTTTTTTTATTACTTCATGACGATTGGCTAACATACAGTCCGCCTGATAGTAAACAGTCACCGTAACTTATGAATGCTTGCGACACTTGGAGTATCACATGCGCGTTCCCAACCCAATGTATAGAGGGGATGCGAATAAAAGGGTACAATAGGGTGGGAGTCTGGGCCTCAGGTGCACTTCCGTTACTTTACGAAAATTTTAAGTTAGAGGGTAGTACTTCCTCCTTCGAGCAGGCCCGTTTGTGCAGTGAAAAGCAGGGGTCTACTACTACTAAATAAATACTTGCAAATATTACTGAATGAAATCCCCGCTACTGTAGGCCATTGCGTCATTGCGCCGTTGCGCCTCATACAGAGACAGTAATCCCTCAGAGGTGACAACGTAATAATATAGAATTAATATAATTATATTGCGGTAATAACAAAACACTACGTATTATTTCATAAATTGTACATTGCGCTTTGAAATAGACAGTGATACGCTTCTTTCACCTGAAACACTTCTGTTACTTTACGCAGATTTTCGGTAAGAGGGTAGTACTTCTTCGTTTGAGCCGGCCCGTTCGTTCTGAGAAAAGCATGGCTCTACTACTACTAAAATTATACTTGCAAAGAATTAAATCCTTGCTACTATAAGCCATTGCGCCGTTGCGCCTCATACAGAGACATAGTAATCACACAGAGGTGACATAGTAATGTAAAATTAATATAATATATAACAGTAATTACAAAACATTACGTATTATTTCATAAACGCTACATTACGCTATGAAATGGACAGTGATACTTAAGTTTCTATATACTTTTACTATTATAACATAAATATTATTTTGAAATACAAACATTTATATAATATTTATGAAATTATTGTATTTTTCTTTTTGAAACGTAACTAATTACAAAATAGATAAGTCACAAACAGAAGTAGTGAGATTTGTTTTCTATAGAGACTTTTCACCATTTTACTCGGAGACTATTTTATGTCTTTTGTGTGAAGTAATAAATAATAACAAATTAAGTTTATATATGTAAATGACGGTTGAAAAAAATTAGCGTATGGCAATGTGTGAAGCATCTTTTGATAGGTTTTTTTTTTATAATTACGAGTTGTGTTTTTAACTTTTTGGTGTCTTTGTGGGTGTCCCTACCGTGCCTCGGAGAGCATGTTAAGCACCGGTTGTTATCTATCACATAGCATTTGATAATAATCGTAAACTCTTGATAAGTCAATTGCTCTTATCCAATGAGTTACTGGTTCCGAGATCAGATGGCCATCGCTCTGTGTAAAAACTAGTAACCTGTTTAATCCGGACAAGAAGGCAGACCTGGGTAAATACTCGTATGGTACCCGGACTAATACTAAGACGAAGAAGAAGATTTTAACTATTTAAATCAAGTCGTACGTAGTAGATTTTTAGAGAAAAAGTTATAGGTTTATCGTTATTTTTCGTATTGAGGTTACCTGATTAGCAAATGTTTTATTAATAGGTAATAATTATTAAAGTAATGAATTAGGTTTATAATAATATAACAACTAGGCGCGAGGCAAGTGGATTTAATCTTTTACTAATTTGTTGCAAAGGCTTTACTCACGTAGAATGTTTTTTTTTATAACATAATAATAAAACAGCATGAAATATTGAATTAGCAAACAAAAATATTATTCTACTCGAGTTTAAAATTATTCAGAATTAAAACCCTAGACCCCGTAATTTACTTTTCAACGTAATTTTTTTATCTTAAAAAGTATCATGTACCTGTTTATAAAAATATCTGCTATGTATAAACATTTTAGTTAAGGTCTATGGATATAAATAATTAATATAGAATTTGAAAAATACCTGATAAATAAATAAAAAGAGTGTCAGAGAAATTATCAAATACACAAGCACAATCACCAAAGTCGAAACGAATGTTGGTATATATGGACAATATGGGCGTTTATATATAGATTAATTTTATATTTATATAATTAAAAAAAAAAAAAGAACCTCATCCGTTTTTAAAGTCGGTTATAAACAATGTCCTACTGAGTTCATTCCCCCGTTTCTTGTTAGGTCAAGCTTAATTTGTTTCCGCGCCGGTAATAATTTCCCATTGAAAAACACTTTTTTTTTCAGTATTAAATAAAGAATTGGAATAAGACTACTATAGTAATTAAAATACGCTAATTTGCGTTTCATTCTGATCTAAATTTACACTTTATGCCTCTCGATTTTTTCTTCTAAATCGATACAAATTAACGATAAAGTACATTTAACATTTTAAAAGTCATTGTGCGTAATGAAACAGTTAAAAAAATACGAAAACCTCTTCACGAAGAAGATTGATTATTTTCTTGATATTCACGTACTTTATTAACTTCGCAAAGTAATAGTCATTAGAAGGGTAACAAAAACAGACGTTATTAAGAAAGAAGAGTCTTACCTTTTTACACTAATGACGCTCCATTTCCCTCGAACGCCAGCGATATCCGAAGCCACAAAAAACCAACCAGTTATCTTACAAACATAAACGTAATTACGTTACGTCAATAACGCGCGCGTAAACGTTACAATTTAATATATAATAATAATGAACTACAACGTTTTGTCGTGCAAAACGATCGAGGTTTAAACGCGGACTCACGTGTTTCTGTAACTGTTATCCGCTTATGTTAACGCAAGGTACGGCTGATATCGTCTCATGTTAGAGCGCAAATGACGGTCAGCCGAAGCAATACAATCGCCGTGACGTCACAGAATGAAATTAAAAAAAAGTACCAAAGAAGTACTAATAGACAGAGAACCTATAGAGGCGTCATTGGTAACATGTCGGACAGAGAAAGTGACAGACTTGCCCACTCATTCATTACATTTTGAAAGTGCAAGTTCAAATAATACCGTTAATGATACTGAACGGTCAAGCAAGATCATTTTTCGTGTAAAGCGATTAAAATAACAATGGGATTTTTTTGGAGGCGCTTAAAGCGCTTGGTAAACAAGCAGACGAATATACGAGTGGCCCAATTAATGGAGTAGAAAAACATCGTGAAGAAACCTTAGCATGCCATGGAAGAAATTTTATCACATGAACATGCTGGTGGTAATCAGGTCATTAGCCACGTTTCGAGGTCAGCCATCTTGTAACCAGTTGTATCCTAAAGGACGGTAAAGCACCTGCATGCCCCCTGGCTTTGTAGATGTGCATGGGTGGTAATAATCGCTTAATATCAGGTGAGCCTCCTGCCTGTTTGTTCCCTCTGATATAAAAAAGTGAAGCAACTTTGGGTACAGTTAATCCCTTAATTGACGGTGCTATTTCAGTTGAGTGGTTTTGCGTTTGGAAGAACAAAATCTCGGTTGCTGCTGCTGGGCTTCTGTTATCAATTTTATGAAAGAGTGTAACTAAAATCCACTGATGTTATTGCAACTTATTATGTATTTAACGGCGTCGGGATGTGACGACCCCATCGCCCGCTGTTGGAATAACCTCTGTCATAGCAGAGATTATTCCACCAGTGCAGTCAGTCACACTGGTGGTAGGTCTTTTTGTTGCAAGAGGCCGGCTAGGTAGGTACCACCGCAGTGTCAAATATTCTGCCGCCAAATAGTAGTGCCTAGGCATTACTGTGTTCCGGTTTGAAGGGCACTGTACGCTAGTGAAATTACTGGGCGGACAAGATTTAAGAACCAATATCTCGAGGTTGGCAACGCGTGAGTGGCACCTACTACTGGTGCTGCAAGCGCTTATAGGCTACGGCAACCACTTACCATCAGGTAGGCCGAATGCTTGTTTGCCAACTTCTAACATAAAAAAAAAAAAAAAAAAACTTAAATAACTTAAATAACTAAGATAGAAAGTTGGCTACTAACCACATCACAAACGACTTTGACGAAACTTTTGACATTGGTCTGGTTTAAAGAATTGAAATAATGGTAACATTTTGGATATGACTTTAACTTTTTAGTTGCCAACTTATAGCACTATAACATGTTGTGAATGTTTTTCAGTCCTGTATATTTTTTATTACCCTCTTATTTCACTACGCCATCAAATAGTAGATCATGGAATACATCTACTCTCTTCATCCTTAGGACGAAATAATTAGGGTATTAAAGTCCGTTTTCAACACTTAGCGACATATTATATTAAGGTATTATATTAAAAACAGTACCTGTAACCACTTAGGTAATAATAATAATAATAAACGCTCCACACTCGGCGGTCCCTATTAGGATAGTTATATCCTGTATCTGGTGTTCTGAACATACACAATGACAAGGACAAACCAACGTCGTCAATCAAATTTGTCGTCGTCAACCATTTTTGTGCATCAGTAAGGATGTCTTACAAAAAGTACTTTTCGGTAGACCCACTACGGAATTAATTCCGTCAAAAATTTGATACATATAACTAGTACTTCCTTAATTTGCGTAAGCTAAGACTGTTCTCTTATATCCATTGTTCATTTCGTAACCGAATTCTTATCTAACGTGACTTAGAATCTTGTAGTTATTCCGGATTAATTTTACCGTTGTGTAACACTGAACGCTCTCAAGCCATAAAAGCGATGCGGTTAGTGCATTCCGATGCGCAGCTAGTATATTAACAATTTCTTATCTGTAGCTAGTTTCAGATCGTTTGCTAAATCAAATTACATATAGGTTTATTAATATCATAGATTATTTTAAGCCGACTTCAGTAAAAGTCGTAGGAGGAGGTTCTCAATAATTCGTTTGTATTTTTTATGTTTGTTACCTTAGAAGTCTAAATTGGATTTGAACTTTTTGAATTTTTAAGAAAGAATACCATCCCTAAAGGTTATGTATTCTGGAAAGGTGATTCTATGTGATTATTTTTAACGATTTTAATCATTTTTTTACTAAGAAATATGAGACATTCTCGGGAACACCTTAGAGGATTTCTGTATTTGTTGGAATACTATAGAAAATTATTAATAAGAAAAATGTTCGCATTACAAATTCCTACTATACAATATGCGTATGGTTATAGTATTTTTAAGATATGTTGATCAAATATTAATCTACTACGATAGCTAAGAACGTTTTTCAATATTTTATATTGAAATTTAAGTTAACAATCTAATGCTCAAGTTTTTTCCCGTTACTTAGTCCACGATAAACTTAAATCTATTGCGTGAAATATTATTGTAAGCAATGTTATTTCTGTCTATATCTAAAACAAGATTGTACACAATGTTGAAAATATTTTATTTTAAATGATTATCATTCAATATTTTAATATTTGTTAGTTTAGAATTTACTATGCTATGCTAGTGTATACATAGCCGATGCTGTGGATATAGAAATAAAACTACAAATTATTTTTTACTGAGTTAGCGAGCATACTACCTACCTAATGGTAAGCTTCAGGCCAGGCAAAAGAGTAAGCTTTAAGGCACGAGTACACAAAACAATGCATGTATGTGGATGAAATGATCTAATTCTAGGGTAATTAGCTTTTCTACTTTTTTTATTAGTAATAAAGATGTTGTACTGATAGAGCGGATTTTTGCAATCCGAATAAAGAAATTTAAATTAATTTAATTAAAGACGGTAAATAAGAGCGCATAGTACACAGCCCTGACCTTATTGCAGGGAAATTACACTTCTACCCATTGTAAAACTCAAAACAAAACATAACCTACATTTTTTGGCATCTAAAGCTATCCAATTATGTTTTGCTATTCGCGAGTGTTAAAATTACAGTACAAAATTTGACATTAAAATTAAAAATATTCTAAAAAGTTACTTAACAGCGAAGAAGTAACATTGTTTAAAGAACGCAATAAACGTACAGGCACTAATTGTAAATTGTTCTCGGAATGAACTCATTGTTGCTGTTTATATATGGCGGTAAAAGCAAACATTCTATTTGGTACGGTTCTACATTAAAATATAGCTACACATAGCGCGATTCAGCGCTATTGGACTCACTATTCATGACTGCTGGATGATCTATAGATAGCGACATTTCCGTATTGAACCACCGCATTTATTATATAGAAAGACATCGTTTTGTGAAAAAAATTATTGCTGAGATCTAGATTTGAGCAATTATACAAAATATATAAGAGAAGTATATAAAAAGTGTTCTTGTCATTTCTGAATAAATTATTCGGTAACTAGGTATTGTATGATTTAGATTTTATTTGAAGTCCCGGGAACTGCTCGGAGTTTCTCCCTCTACCACACGATGGACCCGGCCCCCGCACGGTGAATCCATGGATGCTAAGCAGTTCGTCTCTCTCTCTCTCTCTCTCTCTCTCAGTAACCATATTATATTTATTTATATAAATACTGCTGTGGTTGGTGTCGGTATTGGTACATTAAATGTTATGTCAATATACAAAAAAATATGGTTCTATTCTTGCCATTTGACTATGGAATATTAAAAAACAACGTATCAAAATCTGTTGTGATCTATTATATCAAATACATAAGGCAAGCCATTCTTACGATAAATACTGTAAGTATTAACTACTAAGAGGATAAGATATATTTTTTAAAGAATATTAGCAATACTTTTTAATGCATTACTAATATTCCTCTTGCCCCCCCAAATAAGCTCGAAGATTGCGCTAAGAGGGGGTACGATAATAGCCCAAGAGGGTCAGGACCGTACCCGCGACTTTCGCAGTTAACGGAGCGAAGTCGGCCCTTCTTCCGTTGAACTATTGAGGCTTCAAAAATTTTAATATAGCACAATGTCAAGCTATAAATGCTGGAAGTTTAAGTTTATATGAGACTGTTTCATCTCAAATCTTAATTTGAATATCGTGCAGCTAGGACCGGGTTGTATGAACTCACTTTAATATTTAACTTGTAATATTACTGTTATTGTTCATAACGTCTACAAGTTTCATACAACAGCCCTATAATAATTTTTTTCATAATAAGTGACTGTTTTAATTTACAATAAAATTTAAACTCGATTTATTTAATAATATAAAGAAAAGATAGATCACTTTAGTATAACTAATTTCTTAATTAATTTATTATATAAGAAAATGTTGTTTGTTCAGTATAGTTGTACTTGTACTGCCTCAAGTGCCACAGGTCGCGGGTTCGATTCTCGCTCGGAGCAGATATTTATATTGACCATGCAGGCATGTTTTCTAGTCTGGGTGTGTTTATCCTTGTCTTTGTGTATGTTTCCGGACACATGATATGACTATCCTAATGGGAGCTTTAAGTGTGTAGCGTTTATAATAAAAATAAAATTTTTGCGATAATTGGATTGAATTTTTTTGTGTACCCTTATGTTAGGCTATCTCAGGTTTGTATTAGACTATTATTTGGAAATGAGTGCATTGCACGATAAGGTGTATAAGTGTTAAAATAAAATTATGCTGGTCAATGTGGGATCCGTTTTATGATAATTGTTAACGGTTAACTTGATATTGTGTTACAATAATTGATTCTCAGACCCAGAGATCTGAATACACAGAAATAGTTGTTTTACTTTAGCAGTTATAGCGGTTTTGTTACTTTTCATGACATTTGTTTTTTTTTTTTATGTTAGAAGTTGGCAAACAAGCATACGGCCCACCTGATGGTAAGTGGCTGCCGCAGCCTATGAGCGCTTGCAGCACCTGAGCGCTTGCAGCACCATTAGTAGGTGCCACTCACGCGTTGCCAACCTTGAGATATTAGTTCTTAAATCTCGTTCGCCCAGTAATTTCACTAGCGTACAATGCCCTTCAAACCGGAACACAGTAGTGCCTAAGCATTACTATTTGGCGGCAGAATATTGGACACTGTGGTGGTACCTACCTAGCCGGCCTCTTGCAACAAAAGACCTACCACCAGTGTGACTGATTGCACTGGTGGAATAATCTCTGTTGTGACAGAGGTTATCCCAACAGCGGGCGATGGGGTCGTCACATCCCGACGCCTTTGAATTATACATATATTTAAACTTCCTCTTCCTAGCATTATTCCCGGCAAATATATTTTTGACGACGTTGTGGCGCAGCGGTAGCGAACCTGCCTTAAACGCCACAGGTCACAGGTTCGATTCCCGCTCGGAGCATATGTTTGTATTGACCATGCAAGCATATTTTTCGGTCTGGGTGTATTTGTCCTGTTCTTGTATATGTTTCCGGAGCCCCGGCACAGGATATTACTATCCTACTGGGGGCCGTTGAGTGTGCAGCGTTTATTATTATTATTTATTATATCTATCCAGGGTCCGCTACTTACTCTTATCCGGATTTGACGGATTGACTGTTTTACACAGAGTAACTGCCTTCTGACCTCCGAAACCCTAAAAGCGAACTAGTAGCACATTGGACAAGCATTTTGGAAGAGATATACAACCTAATTTTTTTCAGAGTTTTAAATACCTTTAGTCAAAAGTCAAAGGGGAGAAATATCTCAACAACTACTGCCTTAATCAGAAAAATCAAAATAAAACCTCGTTATTATACTTAATCAAAAAAAATTAAATGAAACCTCGGTAATAGTTTTAAAGAACTATCCAAAGACACCTCGTACGTTGTACGCCGAAATTTTTTTCCGACCTTCCGTTACATGTATGAACCCTTAATATTTTACGTTTATATACCAAATTTCGTATAGATAAAGTATATTTTTTGTATATATTCTTTGCTATTGAATTTCATACATAACTATTATATTGTAGAGATCTATATTATAGCCACAGTGCCTTTGAAATAAGGCATAACATTATAATTACACAACTTAATAGAGCAATTTAAATTTCGCCTTTGAAGTAATTAAATGCTTGCCTAATATTTTTAGTAACCGTTTGTGTCATCGAATTCTAGTTATATAATAAGTTCAGTGACCGTTTTACTTGACGGACTAACCTTATTATAGCAAACGACTTTATAAATAGTTAATAGTGATTAATAATTGTTTTGCTATTGTTTGTGTGGTAATAATATTATTTTTATTTAATTTCTAGTCTAAATAAGAATCAGCTTAATTCACCATGCTGCTTTAGGGCGGTTACAAACCAGCGTTTTATGTAATACCTTTAAATAATTCTTGTATATAATATATATAATATGGATCTCAGAAATGACTCTAACGGTTTTCATAAATTTTAGTATGTATGTGGTTTCGGGGGTGATAAATCGATCTAGCTAAGATTCAGTTTTAGAAAATGTCATTTTGTCAAAAAGTATGACTCTTCTTGACATCTATTGCCGATTATTTATTTATTTGTTTATTTGGTAATCCAACAGCGTTTTTACAAATTAGTATACATATGTTACGTTCCCACGTCTCGCGGATTCGAGGAAATAGCAGACCACCGGGTTTTCGCCGTAATAACCATTTTATCGGAAAGTGCAAAAGTGTTTAGTAAGAGTTCACCGAATTAGTTTAAATTGTTATAAATGTTTAATTTTAATTTAAGATATTGGTTTAATTTTATATTCACTCTTGTCTCTCACATCGAGCAAGCAGTACTAGTTTTAAGTTTAGATTGTAATTTCATTATTAAGTAATTAAAGTAATAATAAGTAATTTTGGTTTTTTGGACCCTCCGCTGCCGTCGTACATAATTCATATGACAATATTTATAATTATACTAAGACCAAAATAGGATTACACCTCGAATGCATAGAATGTTTGAACATGTAACGAAATAAAAGAAACAACAGTTATCTTAAGATTTAAAAAAATAAAAAATAATAGTAATAAAGTTACACGATAATGGATTTATAAGTGATTGTTATTTATTTTTAATCCGGCTGTGAATATTGTGTGAATGTGTTTATGGCAACTAAGATTCTTCAGAGGTGTGGCGTTAATAATAATATTACTGCTTTAAAAACCCAGCAAGAAAACTAGCAACTTTAGTAGGTATTGTAAGATATTTTTCATATTTCGTCATTATGTAATTTGTATCTAAATAATTATAATTTCTAAAAAACATACCGTGCAAAGCTCGGTCATCCAGGTACTAGCGGTTACACGCGCGCTCCATTTCACGATTTAAAAACCGAACACGCTTATTCCGGCGTTTACGCTCAAACCGTTTATAGCGGCTGTATGTAGCATGCTATTCATAAAATATTACGCTCGTATACGAGTTTTTAAGCGCCTCAACACTCGGACGAGTTGTGTGTGTTTGGTAAAAGGGGCACCTGTACGTGCTTCGAAAAACGAGTATGATCGTATAAAACGCAGGTCTGAAGCCGTCCTGACATTTAGCATACGTATTTATATATACGTGTCAGAATTTCATTCAAGACTTACAGGTTTCTTTACTGTGTTTTCATTCATCGTAAAATACCAGATGAAGTCTAACAACTTAGTAAGTATACTAAGTAACTAGTTGCGAAGATATCGTATGACATACCGTTGAACAACATACCGAGAACCTCCTTTTCGAAGTAGGTTAAATCTGCAAATGTCGTTTTAAAAGAGAATACAGCAATTTCCTCTGAAAAATTACTATAAACGAAAATGTCATCAAAAGTAACAAGAAACAGAAATATTGGATGAATTTATCAGTTTTATGCCCCGACATCTGATTCAGAAGGTTGCTATCGCGGGGCTCATTCCGTACTAATGTGACATGTCAGCGAGAACGTGCCCCAAACTAATTGATATTAATTATGAGTGGAGCGGTTTTAGCTCAGTAGTTCTGCGTTAACGATTGCGTTTCCGCATCGTTTATTGCAAATATTTATTTATGTAATTACAGCTGTTATGTTTCATTAGATTTTTCTTTGTTTATTTTTTATCGTTTTCGTTTTGTAATTATAAGCAATATTTGCGTTGCGTTGTGAAAACTATTATTTGACTATTACTCGCGTGGCTTAGAGATTTATAATTTGCATTATCCAGTGGTACTCTAATTCTTTTTTTTTTAAGGTACGCTTTGTAACATCAATAATCTGGCAGTAAAAATGTTGCCCAATTTGGTCGAAAATTTGCCGTAACAAACAGACAGTCATATGGTTGTTTGTTATAACGAATGTCGAATAGACTTTCACGTGCATGTCAAAGTTATTTTGACACTAAAAATATACACTTTAATTATAATAATTTGTATGTATATCTATACATATATATATAGAAGACTTATCTAAGTCTTCTTCTCCTTACTAGCAATATCCCGGAGTATTACCCAAGTTCTGCTTATTACTCTTGTCTGGACTTGAAGGGTTACTAGTTTTTACGCAGAGCGATTGCCACCTGACCTCCACAACCATACGGGCGATCCAGTAACTCATTGGATAACAACAAATTATCTAACAAGACAGACAGTTTAACTCTCCGAGACACGGTAGGGAGACCCTCAAGGACAAACCATCCGACCCTCAAGGTCACCGGGCGGGGGGCCCAAGTACAGAGACTCAGCCTTGATAAAAGGGCAGCCCTCACGAGGGCTCAAATTTGATTCCGTCCTTAGATATAAGTCCAAGATATTGTAAGAACATAAAATTCTCATACTGTAAACGTCTAAAAGTTGTTTTATCTCGCAACATTTCCCGTTACAATTAATAAAGCTGTTAATTCGAGTTAATAGTTATGCCGGAAAAAAATAACACGCGATTCTTTTTGAAATCGAGAGGTTCGTGCTTCTATAAAATCGATAACAGAATACCAATCGATTATCGTTCCGGTGGTAAGTTTCGATGGTAAAACGAACGCAATATTTCATATAATATTCAAGGATTATTGTTATATGCAAATTCGTAATGGTACACAAGTTGCGTATATATTTTTATACGACGATTTGTAATCAGAAATTTGTAGCGTATTTTTAGCGTAGTGGTAATTAAACTGACTAACACCGATGATCACAGATTCACACAGGTTATTAGATTTTGCTCCTGAGCGCTTCCACCTTTGTAATGTCCCAAGCTTAGGCTTGACTTCGCAGGTCTTTGGGACGGATTCAACTTGAGCGGCGCGTCTTAGTAAATCGGCTTCCCAACCGGTGACGGTGGTTGGAGCTTTAATTAAGTTCGGCTACACTAACTTTGAAGTAACGGTAATGATTCTATTGAACTTAATTTATAGAAGTTAAATTTAAAATAGGAATAAAAAACTCCAAAAATCGACTGAAATAAAATATAATAAGACGGATTGTACTGAGTATCTACGGACAAAAACGGTACATGCAGTCCAGTATCGCTTTGACGTTTCTTTGTTATGGGGTTATTGGACTTTGAGTTGCCAGCCAAAGTTTATTAATTCGCATTAAATTTACCATTTTCTTGCGAGATTATAAATACATTGTCGAAAAATTACAATAAATTTCGTACACGTTTTTAGAGTATTGTTGATTAAATACCCGTTTATTATTTTAAAATTAGAGACGCTCATAGCCGAATGCGCTCACTGATCGGTAAACAATCGGTGGGCTAAGCCACTTTAGGCGCGGTCAGTCACTAGAAGGGTGATCGCATAGTCGTATTTCAACTGAGCGTCTCCGTGCTTCTGTGTGCACGTAAAAAGTCGGCCCCGGCTGTTATCAATTTGACAATAGTCGAAAATTCAGAGGCCTATACGGGCGACACCTGAACAACTCTGACACTACGTTTGTCTCTAACCACTCGATAGGAAGAAGAAGTTAACATCATTAGTGGGAGAAAAATACCACCAAGAAACCTACATGAAATGTCTTGAAAAAAATCTAAGAGAAGTTTCCGTAGCTGCAGCGGAACAGAACCGGTTTTACCCAGCTATGGCATATAAGCTGTCGCAGCGTTTTATAAATATGCATATTATATAATTGTGGATACTAATTTATACTATTTTCGTAATAACTAAGGCTAATAATCACTGTTCTAGTGTCAGAGGCAATACGGGCGACTCTGACACTAGGCTGGCCACTCATTATCCACTCGATAAGAAGAAGAAGAATTTAAAAATTTATCGCAAATACAGGTTTGGGTTTGGATTTAGTATTAATACATATACAGATTTTTGTGTGAGTTTAAGGCGAGGTTACACGACGCGTTGTGCCTATCGTTACTGCATTGACTGTGGGATTCTGCTTTATTTGATGAAGGAAAATATGATATCAGATTAACCTCGTGGAGAAGAGAACTGGGTAATGTGGGTTTCACGTCCAACTAACATGTCATCCCATGAAAATATCACGACATCAAAGTGAGAGGCGGGATGTTCTGCGGGACGCAATACGATGGACTTCAATGCATAATCCTTTAGTAAGCCTGTATTTTTGTCAAATATTATTAGTATCAGTAAAGCGGTAGGTATGGTGAATAGTAAGAAACAGACATATAAACAGAGATATTGATATAATATAAGCGGATTACGAATATTTTCTTACGGTGAGAAATGTAATTTTAACTTTTAAAAGTATATAAGTTTCGTTAAGAAGAAAGTTTAGTGAAATTCACCCAAAAACGTAATTTCATTCGGTGAACGTTACGAGAATGATGAATGATTTTAAAATCTCCCAATCGATTTGTGATGATGCTGAGCATGATCAGCGCTTTCATCTTGTTTAGATTGACAGTTAACTATTGAAGAGGAAATGACTTGCATGACGAATGAAATCATCTTTATGTAACCGTATTCTGACTTTTTGTACTATGTTGTGGGAAATGTACATCGGGCACCGATAGGCGTCTTTCGTTTTTTTTATGTCAGGAACTACAAATCCAAGTCGTTAGAGCCGCTTTTTTATATTTTTATTTCATGAGTGTTGGCAAACAGGATGGTAAGCAGTACCGCAAACTATGAACGCGTGCGATGCTTGAAGTATAATATGCGCATTGCCATCCCAAGGGACAGGATGGAAGGAATGGGAAGGAAACAGAAGGGGTGGGACATTGGTCTCCGGCGCTCTCTCTCATCGCTCGAAACACAAACAGATAATAATAATAATAATAATATAGAAATTTATTCACACACATATAGTAATAGTAGTGCTTAGGCACTACTGTGTTCAGTTTGAAGGGCATTGTACGCTAGTGAAATTACTGGGCGAACGAGATTTAAGAACTAATATCTCGAGGTTGGCAACGCGCGAGTGGCACCTACTAATGGTGCTGCAAGCGCTCATAGGCTGCGGCAGCCACTTACCATCAGGTGGGCCGTATGCTTGTTTGCCAACTTCTAACATAAAAAAAAAAAAACATACAAATACAAAAACAAAGAAATCATGAATCTTAAAGATGCATTTTGTATGCTTGCAAAAGGCTGTGAACTCAGCTTAAAGCTGCTTTTCAGTACACGCCTGGGGCAGGTGCTGCCAATACAGAAAATAATCCAACAAACATTTTGACTAACACATTTGTAAATAAAAACGAAACAAAAAGTAATAAAGTACATTAAATAAAACAAATAAAGGTAATAACAAATATTTATAGGATACATGAGCTGCACAAAAAACCACGAAATGTAAAATACCCAAATTCACTAAATACGAACAGAGTTAATTTATGGAATAATTTTTTAAAATATTTTAATATAATTGAATATAATTTAACTATTGTTTAACAGTAGACCAGTTTGTTTCCGATTTTTGACAGTTAAGGAGCCATTCTTTACATTATGTTCTAAATTTTATATTTGATTTACATGCTCTTATAGGTGGTGGAATGTCATTCCAACATTTGGATGCTGCAAATCGGAAACTTTAACCGATGAGTGATTAAATTTAAGCATCGTGTAAAGCGCTGTTCACTTGCACTTTCGTTTTGGATCCATTTGAGCTTATTGGCTAAATAGAGGGGGCTACAATGCTTACGCAAATTAAAGACAATGTTATTAATTTTAAGAATGCGTCTTTTTTTCATATTTAATATGTTGTAAGTATTCAAAAATGGAGTTATATGTGAGCGGCCAATATAAATAGATAACGTTAGATAATATAATAACGTTACTTTACGCCTATTTTCTGTGAGACAGAAATATTTCCCCGGTTGAGCCAGCCCCTTTGCGCTGGGAGGAAAGTTTTCGAGAATCCAATTAATTCTTTGCTATCTGCAAGAAATTCTAAGATTATAATGTTAATAATTTTAGCGAGGTAAATGAAGTACCTAATCAGGGTAGTTTTTATATTAGTTATGGAATTGCTATTTTGAATTTTGATATCTAGTTGATTTCGAGATTGAATAGAAAATATGATAGTATTTATAACGCGCAATGTAGATGCATCAAGTTCCCTTAGAATACTAAGTAAATAATTTGAACATTGGGTATATTCTTATAAATATAAAAGCTAAATATTATAATATGTTGTTTTCTTAGGGATTGCGACCATTGTGGGTACTAAATTAAAATGTCACCGACGCTATATTTCACAGCTTTGGTTTAGGCTATGCCAGAATTTTAATTGAATTTATTGCAATATTTTTAAGTTTTATTTCTATTTGTCACTTAAAAATCTTCTAAGTACCATCATCGATGTGAAACCGTGACTCTCAGAGTTACAATATTTTTATATATAAATATAAGGTACTTCAATTTCAAAGTATGTAGTAATTTTTATATAATATAGTTTTCTCAATCGGAATGTAATTATGAGAAATAAAATTTCGTTACGCTTTCAATGACCTTTAGCATTGCACGCATTTATCTGCAATAAGCAGGTATTTTTCAAAACACCGTTGTAGCGTGTTGAAAGCGAGTGAGCCTTTAGTCAGAGTAGTTTTGTATTGACTTTAATAACATAATATAGTTTCGGTTAGGCGTTCATCCTTGTGTTATCACATATCACATCTGGTAACAATGGTTAAGTCTTGATAGGTAATTTGTTGTTATTCAATATTCACTGGTTTGCTCTTAGCGTTGTAGAGGTCAGATGGCAATAATCGTCAAATCGGGATAAGAGTAATAAGCAGAACTTGGATAACAGCAGTTTTTCTACTAAGAAAGTCCGATTATGAAATCAATTTTGTTATCATTTTACAATAATCCTGACCGGCCTATTACATTTCTGGATTAGTAGTGAAAAGGATCATGAACAATGGATTTCCGCTAAGAGGAAATGCTATAAACAATATAGACATTTGTCATCATATCTGTGTATCGCCCTAATAGTAGGTAATATTGGTCATGTGTATTCGATTTGTTATCAACCTTAGAAGCTATTGGACATCGGAGGGGCTACCATGAACTTTTAGTATTCTATTACGATACAATTTAGTTCAGGTCATGTAGTAAATGCATGACGTAACTTTCTAAAATAAACTGAACGTAATTTTCGGTAGCATACTATATACTCAATTTTGTGATTAATAATGAATCGCTAGTAGGATGCCATGGCACGAACTACGAAATTGCGATGCGTCTCGGTTTACCTCGCAATTAGAATTCGTGGTAGACCCCCAGATCGCAATTGCTCTGTGTAAAAAATAGTTAATAATTTTTTTTCATAATAAGCATAATGAAAGCAAAATATTCTCATATTCTGCATAATAATTCTACTTGACTTACAGAACAGCTGTTTGGTATGTCAATAAATATTATACAAATTCTAAGCCGACGCTATCTCAATTTATAAACACTTTATTAGAGGAATGCTGCTAGAATTCTTGTCATCATTCTATGCAAATTGTACATTTGAATCCAATTTATTTTGTAAATGGAATCAACTTCGTCGAAATAAGGTCACTAAATACAATATTTTTGTTTATTAAATAATTTTTCTATTTGTTTTTGGTCGTGTACAAATAATAATAATAATAAACGCTACACACTCAACGGCCCCCATTAGGGTAATTATATCCTGTGTCGAAGACAAACACTTTCTGAATTTATAGACCTTATTTAGGAAAATACAATTGAGTTATGTGTAGTACAACTGATAAGTCTGTGAAGGTAAGCCTTTTTGAAATTTCATGAACCTTGTTTTTGAAGTGAAAATATCACTTCGCGTCACTTACATGCTAGTGACGTCAGACTGCAAGATTCGCGACGCGCAGCGGTATTTGTACAAGTATAGAATTTACAACGCGCAATGTAGACGCATCAACTTCCCTTAGAATACTCAGTAAATAATTTGAGCACTGCGACATATTCTTATACATATAAAAGCTAAATATTGTTCATGTTGTTTTCTTAGGGCTTGTGACCATTGGCGATACTAAATTAAAATTTCACCGATGCTTTAGGGTTGGTTTCGTACCTTTTTAATTGAATTTATTGTCATATTAATACTTAATATTACCTACTTAATTAAATTAATAGCTTAAAAACGCTCATAGCTAAGTGCGCTTAGTGGTCGGTAAACAATTTCCGGGCTAAGCAACTTTAGGTAACGTTAATCCATTTTTTCTTTTTTTATAAAGAATATTAGCAATGCTTTGTCAAGGCATTACCAATATTCCTATTGGCCCTCCAAATAAGCTCGAAGCTTGTGCTAGTAGTGGGTACGACAATAGCCCAAGGGGGTCAGGTTCGAACCCTCGACTCTCGCGTTAACGACCGCCCTTCTACCGTTGAGCTATTGAGGCTTCAATTGAAGATGTACATTATAAGTCCGTCCATTATAGTCTTGTAACCATTACAATCTTGTAACTATAATACCTGTATGATCTCGAATGTCGATTAAAAAGGGAAAATCGATTTAATATTCAACAATGCTTAACGATTGATACAACGCGCAGCATGAGGATAATCGACGCAATTTAGGGATCCGTATTTTTTTTCGGATTTATGAGCCTCGATGGTCGCGGGTTCGATTCTCACTCGGAGCAGATGTTTGTTATCTCTGTTTCGGTCTGGGGCTTTGTGTTTGTGGATGCTCCAGTGCCTCGGACAGCACGCTAAGCTATCGGTCCCGGTTATTATCATAACATCTGATAGTAATCGTTAATTCTTGATAGATAGTTTAAATAAATAAATAAACGCTGCACACTCAACCCCCATTAGGATAGTAACATCCTATGTCGGGGGACTGGAAACATTCACAATAACAAGGACAAATACACCCAGACCGGAAAATATGCTTGCATGGTTAATACAAACATATTATGCTCCGAGCGGGAATCGAACCCGCGACCTGTGGCGTTTAAGGCAGGTTCGCTACCGCTGCGCCACAACGTCGTCGGCTCTTTAGTTAGTTGGCTCTTATTCAATGTGCTATCTTTAGGTTGTGGAGGTCAGATGGCAATCGCCCTGTGTAAATACTAGTATCCCGTCAAATCCGGATAAGAGTATAATCAGACCCTGGGTAAATACCAGCTGTAATGCTAGGAAGAAGAAGAAGCTATAGAAATCGGCGTTCAGAATTTCGGACATAGGCGGATAGTGTGAGCCAACGCGGATAGTGTGAGCCAAAGCGGATAGTGTGAGCCAACGCGGATAGTGTGAGCCAACGCGATCGTGTTTGTATTTTTCTCTGTCCTGTAAAGGACAATAATCTGCGTGGATCTGACTAAATAAATAAATAAACGCTGCACACTCAACGGGCCCCATTAGGATAGTAATATCCTGTGTCGGGGGTCCGGAAACATTCACAATGACAAGGACAAATACACCCAGACCGGAAAATATGGTTGCATGGTCAATACAAACATATTATGCTCCGAGCGGGAATCGAACCCGCGACCTGTGGCGTTTAAGGCAGGTTCGCTACCGCTGCGCCACAACGTCGTCAAGCTTACACTTACGAGAGCAGCTCAAAAGAGCATCATCATTATCCTGTCCTTGGTTTGGTACCAATCATTGTTATGCTCCATTGGCAGTTGACTAAATAGTGTTTGACAGATTTGATGACGGGTTCTCCAAAATTTTTGTGTGTGTGCTTGCATTAAAAAAAAATATTTTCTTTTGAAAAATAATAAAATAATAGTTTTTTTAAATTTCTTATTTGTTATTTTTGTGCGGAACACAGCGTTGTATAAAACTTATTCTCTGCATATGAGTATTGTTATGAGTAAATTCACTTTGAGCGCTCGATTAAATGATAAAAATTATGCTATTCAATTATGCAGAAGCGGTTGTAGTATGCATTTCAAAACGATTTCATTCATAGTATTTTTTGTGAAAAAGTAAAGTTACAAAATATACGATATATTTTCCAATTTTTTAAATATTTGTATAGAGATATGTAGATATGTTGCTAGTGATGATGACTTACGGCATCAAAAAATCGATAACAATTGGTTTCGTAAGAAACTTTTGAGTTATTCCACCAATGAAGATAGCTATGCTTGGAAATAAGAGATTCGTAGAAGAGCCGATGTCATGGACTTAGTTCAAAGGCTTGACGAATCCGTCGAAAGTAGATAGAAAGGTTAGCGTGGCGACAACATATCGGAAGATGCAGTTCCAGAAGGTCTTTCAGAATTATCTCAATAGCCTCATTTACGAGATAACTATACTCTGTAATGAACGTCTGTAGGTTGATGATGATGAATGATGGGTCATGGCTTCTGACTGTATAGAAAAATTAATTATTATACATAGAATTCATTCGATTGAATGGTTATCAAAAAGCGTCTAGTAAGTGTTTTCTGATAAATTCTTAGCTAATCTTATCTAATGAGTCACTTCCATTACATCCTTACCATTGCGACGTCTGTACATCCACAACAGCGCGATTTAAAAGACATTTTCTTCCTCGCACAACTACTCTGTGGAATCAACTTCCACCGGCGGTCTTTCCGAACCGATACGACTTGAGAACCTTCAAGATAAGAGTGTATTCTTTCCTTAAAGGTCGGCAACGCACCTGCATGCCTTCTGGTGTTGCAGATGTTCATGGGTGGCGGTGATCGTTTAACATCAGGTG
Source organism: Hestina assimilis (assembly GCA_023373885.1). NCBI lineage: Eukaryota > Metazoa > Arthropoda > Insecta > Lepidoptera > Nymphalidae > Hestina > Hestina assimilis. The sequence continues at coordinate 11,580,961 of CM041750.1, forward strand.
AGCCTTCTGCCCGTTTCCCCTCATATAAAAAAAAACTTAATTGGCCTCTAAACGTCTAAATATGCTAGTGTCCATATTTAAGTAAAAATAGTAGGTAATTTATTCCCAGAAAATCATCACTATGCGTCAGCATAGTTTTCTAAGCATTGCGACACTTGATCTTGCCCGGCGAGAGGTTTTAATTCAGTAAGAATTTCACTTAAATGCTGCTAGATTATAAAATTTAATGTTAGAAATACTATTGCCAAATATGGACCTATTTTCCACAGCGATGATAGCGTGACTTTAATGAAAAAAATAAACTCACTGGTAAGATCATGCGATTGATTGATGGACGACTTTTTATGTAATAAGTTCTTATATCTTTAGTATGATTTATGAGCACGCGATTTTAATTAAAGATCGATTCTTATTGATATATGGATGGTGTATTATGTTTAAATAATTATTATTTATTTATTTTTCGAAATCTTTATGTAAGCTCAAAGATATTTTTTTTCAAAATACGTTGCTTATACTGAAAAATGGTTGTCATTGTAATATATTGTAATTGAAGGCACAAAGTGGTAAAACTGAAGGGTATACGTAGTTTTATTTGGGATTCGCATCTCAAAAGGTAAAAAAAGGAATAATAAGATCTTTTGTCCATCTCTCCGTCTGCCAGTGCGTGTCACCAACAATTTTCCTAGCAAGCTGAAGTTTTTATTAGGTACTGAGGTCTATAGTTCCTATTATTATTAAGATCAAAGTTCTGAGTGAACACCATAAAAAGATATGCGCAAATTTAGATTTTCGTCATTACGGAATTTTCTTTTTAGTTGTACGGACCTTGCTTGTGACCAAAATTGACGAATCTAGGTCAAGCAGATATACCCTATAGGTTTTGTGGACCAGTGGACCTAGTTGTAGATAGAATAGTGAGGAACCCTTCGTGAGCGAGTCAGACTCGTATTTGCGCAGTTTTCTATTTTTCATTTAAAATTCTTCTTATACTAAAGAGACGTCATTGACGTCGTCTGTAAGGTGTAATAACTTTAATGCCTTTGCTGTTTTCTTGAATAAATTCAAAGGGACGAGTTGGTGGTGGTTGTCAGTTGACACTTGATATTTTGAAATGTTGTAAGTGTACATACTATTCCTGGTGTCGGGATGTGACGACCCCATCGCCCGCTGTTGGGATAACCTCTATCAAAGAAGAGATTATTCCACCAGTGCAATCAGTCACACTGGTGCTATGTCTTTTGTTGCAAGAGGCCGGCTAGGTAGGTACCACCGCAGTGTCAAATATTTTGCCGCCAAATAGTAGCGCTTAGGCATTACTGAGTTCCGGTTTGAAAGGCACTGTACGCTAGTGAAATTACTGGGCAGAGGAGATTTAAAAACCGATATCTCGCGGTTGGCAACGCGTGAGTGGCACCTACTTATGGTGCTGCAAGCGCTCATAGGCTACGGCACCCACTTACCATCAGGTGGGCCGTTAAATTGTTGAGATTTTGTCAAGATAAAAATAACTGATTTGATTATAATCGCAAATGGATTATTAAGGTGATAGACAGTGTAAAGATTTATGTTAAGAGTAATGTCTAACGAAGTTATTATGAAGCAAAAAAATGGAATCTATTAAATGTTTTTACACTACAGTAACACGAACACATTGCCTCAATGTATTAATGCGCTATTTTTAGACTTTAAACTGATGAGGATTATAAATTTCTCTGTTTTTATGTGTAACATCTACGTGATATTTTCGTTGTTTGCGATGGGTTTTTGACAATTAGTTTTGAGAGTTTTGGTGCTAAAATTACCCGCTAGGCGGCTGTTAGAACGGTAGTTTAATTAAGAAGTATACATACGGCCCACTTAAGCGATTGCCGCTGCTTATGAGCACTTGCAACCACAAGTGACACCCACTTGCACATTTGCCAATCACGAGATATTCGTTCTTAAATCTCCTTTGTCCAGTAATTTCACTAGCCTACATTGCGCTTCAAACCAAAACATAGTAATGCCAAATACACTACTGTTTTGCGGTGGAATATTCGACACTGCGTACCAGGTGCTACTAGGTGGTACCTACCACCTAGCCTCTTACAACTAAATACCTACCACCAGTGTGAGTGATTGCACTGGTGGAATAATCTCTGTTGTGTCGTTACATCCCGACGCCTTTAATGTGTTGTACATTAACAACATGGCAACATAAAGTAACAACAAATAACATTTTGTTGTCCACTGCGGTGTTGTAACCATTACTGTTGGTGATGTAAATAACATGAGCGTGATTATGTGTGTTACAATGCGTCAATAATTCCATTACAAATCCCTATAGTAAATGCGCTTAGAAACCATTGAAAGTCACCCTACTTTAAAATGACACTATTCTTTTCCACCAGCAATGTAAGACTGACCTACTTCATATAAAAACGGAGTATGTTATGCTGTAATTGTACAAGCCTTAAGTTACTATTCTTCGTAACATTTTTCTCGACTCAAGAGAATTGTATTGATTTTTTCCTTTTTAATCTAAATATTTATTATATTTTTGTATTCAGTGTTAATGTAGTTTCTGTCAAAATTGTTTACTTCTAGTTTTAATATTTATGTTATGTCCAATTCTGTGTAATTTTAACGGTAATAAACATATTTTCATTTCTTTTTATTAACATTTTAAAAGTAATTTTACCTCACAAGGTATGATCGTATTTAAGAATTTACAAATGCCTGTTTTTCTTTCTTTGGTACGATTTTAATGTAAACTGTTTTATGAATATTAACGAATGAGATGTTTGTGGATTAATCTAAATTGTGACAGAGATTTATTAGATTAAAATTTATTTCAGATTTATTACGTAGAAGTTGACCTTCTAACCTATTATCACAAACTAGGTCAATTCTAAGCAAAATTCGTCTGGTAGAAATTGATTTCTAAGCTTTTTTAGTTTTTACCATTTATTAACAATCTTTTATTATATGTAATGCACATGAACTACAAATAATAAATAATTTATGGGATTAAAAAATGGATGGATGGACTGAAACTCCTTCTGGCTTGATCAACTCATCGACGTTACGGTGTAATTAATTTGTTTAAAAATACAACTTTATCTGTAGTGTTGAATTATTAAACAAATAATATTAATAATTAGCTTTTTAATTTTGGTATTTATTATTATCAATAATTTATATAAAAAAACTGGCTGACCAGTGCTACTCCACAAACCTTTATAGAAATTCAATTGATGCTCCAATTTAAAAACGAATCTCGAACGCTTAGGTGGAAAAAAATCCAGAAGATGCTAGTCTATTCACCCGGAATTATTCCATTTAAAAGGTCCGGAAACATTATGGCAAATTCTACTTCTTTCGCAGCGATGACGGAGAGCCATCCGATAAATGCCGAATTATGTCCAGTGTATACCTTTTTATTTTTGACTACTTATTCTTTTGTCGCCAAGCTATTTATATCGGTAAAAGGGATTTTTGATCTTTTAAATTATTAAGCTATAAAATGGACTCGTTATTGCACAAAAGAGTAAAATCAACAAACAGTGTGCTTTAGACCACACGATTGATGTAAAACTTCTTTAGCTAAAATTAGTCAGCGAGCAAAGGCTTAATCTGTCTGTCTGTCTGTGTGAAATGTGTGTGCGATTCACACACGATAGAAGAATGAGATGAATATATATAATATAAAATAGGATGTATATTTCTGTCTCATTCTTTGCCGGCTTCATCCTACACATTTTTGTATTTTTGACACTTACCTGGCCTTTTTTTCCATTGCATCCGGATTGAAATCACAATGATTCTAAAGAAGTTTCACTTCAATAAACGCTACACTCACATCGAATTTAGATAGTTCTATCCTATATTGAGGGTCCAGAAACAAACACAAAAACAAGCACAATCACCCAGATAGGACCACATACATGTGATGTGGTCAATCCACACATCTGCACCGAGCAGGAATCGAACCTCTGGTATTTGGGTTTAAGGCAGTCGTCAGTCATCGTTGTCGTTGACAAAGTATGTAAAATAAATATCAGCTTTTAGTATCAATAGTTAGCGTAGGAATGTTCATTTTAGAATTCAATCCTTAATGTATAGTTATTAAATGTCTCATTTAGTCGAAAATGTACTAAAAAATTTCACAGATTTTTTATACTAATTGTCTCTTCTTCTACGATATAAAAACAACTAAGATTAAAGTGGAAAAGTTGACAAAATTAAAAATTAATATGAAAGAAATAATGTAACTTTTCCAATTAAAAATTCGACTCCGCCGGGAACTTTATAAAAGGGAAAGAAATCCAGTTTTGAGTTACTTTCAACTTTGCCCAGACTAAATTAAACAATAAGATGAGCTCTTTTTTGTTCGTCTTTTAAACTACAACTCTTTGATTACGAAGTAGTCTTCCCGTTTCAAACATTTTCTCAACAAATGACTTGCCTTAAGCGCCACAGGTCGCGGTTTCGATTCCCGTTACAATCATATCGTTCAGCAGAACCTACCTTCCGAAACAGCTGTAGCTTCACTTAGACGGACTCAACAAATCAGTATACTGATTTACGGTAGATAACTGACACTGCGTTTGTACCTACCTAACCGGCCTCTTGCAATAAAAGGTCTACCATCAGTAAATCAAAGTAAACCTAAAAATTAGTTTATCGTCGAAAAAACAATAATCCTAATTCCTGATACGCACCGCAAAGGTCTGTAATACCCTGCCGACCTCCGTCTTTCACCTACAATGTTGGTAGCTTCAAGTTAAGAGTGACTAGGCATAAGCAAGCGCGCTTCACCTTAGGCTGTATCACCACTTCACATCACATGTTGAAATACATCACAATTACCAGTCAAGCGCTGGGCTTGGGATGTTTCTTAAAACTTCTGTTTCGGTCTGGGAGTTTATCCATGTGAGTGTCCCCACCGTGCCTCGGAGAGCACGTTAAGCTTTCGGCCCCGGTTGTTATCACATAACATCTGATAACAATCTTCATAAGTAAATTGCTCTTATCCAGTTTACTGGGTCGCCCTTAGGGTTGCGGAGGTCAGATAGCAATCGTTCCGTGTCAAAACTAGACTTCACTTCACTCAAATCCGGATAAGAGAAATAAGCAGACCCTGGGTAAATAAAATACTGGTAATAATGCGAAGGACGAAAAAGATCTGCTTATTTTATAATAAAAGTTAATTTGAAATAATAATTTCTAAGTATAAATGTTAACATTAATCATCAACATTTATAAGTAAAATAATTCAAAGAAAGTAGGAGAAACAATGTTACGAACTGGACTTTTATTTGGTAGCCTTTTTAATAAAAACCTGTGTCGCGATTTACCGTCCAACTTTTTATGCGCTCCGTAACTTTTTTAACGGCCTTATTCTGATTTCGCTGCAAATAAAACCCTAATACAATGTTTACAGTAAAAAGTATCTCGTAATTTTTATTCGAATGCTATATAATTTTTTAATAATAGCTAGTATATAATATTTCCGGCGTCGGGACGTGCCTACCCCACGACGTGACGTGACTGTTGCGATAATATCTGTCACAGCAGATATTATTCCAACAGCGCAATCAGTCACACTAGTGCTAGGTCTTTTGTTGCAAGAGGCCAGCTAGGTAGGTGCCACCACAGTGTCAAATATTCTACAGCCAAATAGCCGCTTAGGCATTACTGTTTTCCGGTTTTAAGGGGACTGTAGGCTAGTGAAATTACTGGGCATAGGAGATTCAAGAACCAATATCTCGAGGTTGGCAACGCGTGAGTGGCACCTACTACGGCAACTGTTTACCATCAGGTGGGTCGTATGCTGGCTCACAACTTGTAACATAAAAAAATGTACTTAATTATAGATAAGTAGTGTGCAATACTTTTAGTAAAAATTTTATATTTCATTTTAACATACATAAGGGTTTTACGCCAATCTCATAACTAGAATCGGTGTCGAGTAGTCCTTAGCACAGATCTGTGGGATGATAATTAATAGATACTTTCATAGATTCATAGATTAGTTTGAGATAAAGCATGTTGTGTTGATTTAAAGACTCAGACAAAGTAAAGCAATAATTATATTAATTATTTTGAGGCTTTATAGTTTGTTTATTTCTGTTTTTGATGGTTTTCACATCTCGTTATCCTTCTGATGAGCAAAACCTCCCCTCATTGTGAGGATAGAAATGTTGCTCCATTGACATTTAGGCTTACGTTCTGTTTTCAAACTCTGTAAAACAATTGAAAACTACGAGGTGTTAGAATCTACGACCTTGGGTCAATGGCTACATTTTATATTCATCACTGAAATAGCCACAGATTAACCAGAACTTGACTATTGATTAATCTTGATGTACTTAAATAAAAATCAATTAAAAAATCTCTGTTTGTCTGTCTGTTTGTTTCGGCTAATCTCTGAAAAGGCTAAACCGATTTTAACGGGACATTTCTTGCCAGATAGCTGATGTTATGAGGAGTAACTTAGGCTACTTTTGTTTTAGAAAAGGAATTAGAGTTCCGTGTAATAAAGTAGAAACGGTACACCATGCGAACGGAGTCGCGGACGCAGCTAGTGTAGCAAAATGTACAGAATAAGTACTTGAAAAAGATATTAAGTATTTCGGTCTAGATTTTCGTCTCAAATAGTAAATCTCACGACGCTCATTATCTCTAATGAAAATGAGATTTTTAATTTAGATCTTTCTTGAAAGATTAATATCGTTAATTAAGGCAACTTGACGAATGATTTGTTATTAAGATAAAATTAGGTACTTATTTAAAAAGAAACACTTAAGACGTAAGACGTACTGTTAAGATAATCCCTCTCACAGAAGACATTATTCCACCAGGGCAATCAGTCACCCTGGTGGTAGGTGCCACCGCAGTGTCAAATATTCTACCGCAAAGCAGTAGTTTATTGGGCATTACTGTGTTCCGGTTTGAAGGGCACTGTAAGGCAGTGAAATTACTAGGAGAAGGATATTTAAGAACCAATATCCCCTGGTTGGCAACTCGTCAGTGGCACTTACTAATGGTGTTGCAAGCGCTCATACTACGGCACCCGCTTACCATCAGGTGGGTCATATGGTTGCTTGACAACTTAGCATAAAAAAAAGTTCACATATCATAAAGTCATAATCAGGGTTTTTGTATTTATCAGTTTCCGCACAATAATCTTTAACAAGACTAAATAGCATGATCATTAGAATTTAGAATGTTTGTCACAAAGATAGTCCATATTGTACATTTATAAATTACTAGCTGTACCCGAGGGTGAAACAACCCTGTTCCATCTACTAACCGCATCTTATCATCCGCCCGCACTTTCTTATTCATGGCTCAGCTTCTAACTATTGTATCCTGATGTTATATAACCTATAGCCTTCCCCAGGAATTGTGATATTAAATGCAAAAATATTTTTTTTAATCCGTTCAGTAGTTCTAGAGATTAGCGCATTAAATCGCCACACCGGTGACGATGTCAAGGCCATTAAGGACAACAGCAATAGACACCCCGAAAAAGAAGCGTTCAATCAAACAAACAAACAAGAAAACTCTTTAGCTTTATAATATTGGCATAGAAGATAATGTAGAATAAATGTAATCTCTACGTATCACTGACGATAGGATTTATATTTATCTATGAGTAAGATCCTGATGTACCTTTAAATTTACTGTAAATTACTAGGCAATTACGAATATCTAGCTCTATTAACCTCTCGGAGCATGTATTTATTATATTGACCATACGGGTGTGTTCGGACCATTGGATGTGGGTAAGTTAGTCAGCCGATTCACCCTCGTGAATAACGATTTATATATAATCTTTTCTTTCACCTTTTCAACTTTTTTTTCACCTGGTGGGCTCGCTGATTGGTAAACGATCGGTGGATTAATCAACTTGAGGCGCGGTCTGTCGCTATATGAGTGACCGCATAGTGGTAATCCAACTGAGCCTCTCCGTGCTTCGGAGGGCACGTAAAATGTCGGTCCCGGCTGTTACCAATTTGATAACAGTCGATAAGTCCAGTCAGAGTCCTACAAGGGTGACCTAAACAACTCTGACACTAGGTCGGCCACTAACCACACAACAAGAAGAACCCCTTTAAGCGCTGCATTTCGAAAAATCCTGTCTTAGTGCGACTTTACGTTTTAAAAATAACACCTGTGAAAAAAATCAGCTGTTTAATCCAAGGGTTTAGGCTGGTCATTTAGAAGTCAGTCAGGTCTTCTCCTTTTATTAATAGAAGATAACATAAATTACTCGGTAGTCAGACTTCAGTTGAAATATGCACTTAAAATGTATTCTCGTTTTTCAATTTAAACTTGATTTAACCTTCGTATTGTCTGGAGCAATAATTAATCCCAACGGTAACTAAATCCTCCACGATTACGGTGAAATAAAAAAATTGCCAAAAATCCACTGTCGCCTCATTTATGATTCGACTTGTCTCTGTACAAAATAAATTAGAGCGTTTATGGTAGGGCGTCGAAATTAGCGAATTACATCGATCTTACATTCGTACAATAAAATGCTATATTTTAGGGTGTTTCATAATGTCACAGGATGCATTTTTGGATGTCAAAGGGGAGGTGAAACGCCAAATTTACTTGCACAGAAAAAGCATTTCTGTTCCAAATTAAAACCCCAAAATATGTAGCTTTTCAATGGACTACATAGTTAAGTTATAATTTTATATCTCATACATAGCCCACCAAATTTTTTATGCCACTAAAATTCTCACGTACGTTTGATAGAACTTTCCTATTATTGATCAGGCTAAGAATTTTTATTTATTTTAATTATCTTGAATAATATAGTCTTGGCAGAAAGACAGTAAGTACAGAAGCATCGGTTACTCCTCATTACGAAACTAGCAATGACTAATATTCTGTGTCATGTTTCTTACGTTATCAGATATAACATCATTAAAAAATGAGTATTCCCAATCGAGTTTTTACAAACCACTTAGTTTTAACAGCTTAAGAGCGTTACTAGAAAACCATAAAGAAAAGACGTAAGTTTAGTTCAAGGTTCTATGACAAATTCATGTCGATATTAGTCAAGATTCATGGCAATGCTTTCTACTATATTATGTAGGTTGTCGTAGTGTTTTACTTTTTAATATCGGCAAAAATTCTAAAACAACGACAGGACATTGTTATTTGTAGATTTAAGCGTATATTAAATCAACTATAGAAGGACCAACTCCGCTCCGTTATCGCGAGAGTGGAGGGTTCGATACTGACACCCTTGGGTTATTCTGCAACCACGTATCAAGTTCGAACACGGTCCTAGCGCAAATTATGAGCTTATTTGAAAAAATATTTCTAGTATTAAAATATAATAAATTGAATATTTGATAATCAACATAAGCTTTTAAGTTTACTTTACTATCATAAAAGAACCCTTGAGGAGACTTGAAATTGAAATTTTAGTACAATTAAGTTAATCAATATGCAAGTACCAAATTGAGCTATTGAGGCTTAAAATTTGAAAATTTGAAAATTGAGGTTTGAGTAATTTGTATTCATTCGCGATGCCTGAGAGACTTTAAGTCGAGTATGTGAGTTTAATTTTATAATGTACAATCGCCTATTTTATGGCTACAAGTTTAGCTGCATTGGAACCTGTCTGGGGAAATATATTTGTTGGAATGAAATGCTCGGCAGCTCGCGACTTTATGACTTGTGTGTAATGGACAAGGGAATTTTCAATGTGAATGGAGGATTATCTCCTCTGTATCGGGTAGGACCCGCTGAATATTTAAATGGAGATAAAAGATATTGTGAATTATATGATTATTATTTGTGAAATAATGGCTCTGTGGAGATTATTCGACAGTTCGGGTTTTTGTTCATTTGAGTTTAAGCCATGATTTCTCATTTATTCGCTGATCTTTTTTAAAATAATATAATGACCATACACCAAATTTTGTGAGTCCTTAACAAAAAAATTATATATATATATATATATATATATATATGTCGGATCTCGTCAACTTTTTAAAATGCGTGATATCAGCATTCGCATTCGACGTCAATGTCGGCATGTTGATGTCGGCGTATTCGAGTCCTCCAAAGAAAACTTTAGTATGTGGGTAGACTTCGCTTATTTCAACGGGCAGCGTAACGAAGGCCTAGATAGGTCCGTACTTTATGACGGCTCGAACACGAATTACTTGACAATTTTTTCGGAGTGTCCATTGCTGTTGGCCCTAGTGGCCTTGACAGCGTCACCGGTGGGGATACTTGACAATGACAAAGCAGCCGTATTTATAGGTCTTGATACACGTGCAAATGTTCAAAAGTTTTTAGGTTAGAAATTGAAATTATAATAACATTAACAATTACACGCTGTTTAACGTTAATTTTACAATAACAATCTCTATTTTATGATTTATGAACTAATTTTTAGCTGAACTGTTGTATTCGCGACGACATATACAATAACTAATTTCGATTATTGCTAATAAACAATTTTGGTAACATATTGATGTACATAAACGCTTATAACTGGCTTTTTAAATCGGCTTAATATGCGTAACCACATTACACATAATAGAAGACACACACAAAACATTCACTACATTTTTTCAAATTCCTCTGAAGCCTATACAATGAAGCTTTATTCACAGAGGTGAAAACGGTGAGGCATAGTTACTTTCTAATTAGTCAAATACACCGGTTCACTGCAGGCAACAAATGTCAGCAATTTCACACAATGCAGAGGGATTCTTTAAATACAAAACGTTACGATTTCGAGGACAAAACCCTATAATAACTGTAGCCAGTTTAACATCCTAAATATACTGCGAAATTCAACTTTATTTCCTTTGTGATAACAGTACCTGATATTGCGTAACGTGCTGAAATTTGGCAAGCTTAGCAAAATAACTTTGCGGCTAATTTACACGGTTTTGAAACTTATCGTATTGAGAATAGAGATTATGGTAAGCGTGTTATGGATACCAAATTTTCGCAGTTGTTCAAGCCTCAAACCGCAGACAGCGGGCATCGGTTGACACATTTAGTTTGAAGTGAAATTATTATTTTAATGAGAATTTTTTTAGCTTTCACTTATCTTTTGAGCGAATTTGCATCCAAATTTTAATTTATACCTTAAGCTAGGGCAATTGGAAGTCAGTAAATGTTTTAGATTTGTCCCATCGCTTTTGTTTGAAAAATTTAAGAACCAAAATCTTCATATAATTGCTTGCCAACTTAGTTACATTAAAAAGGGGGTTTGATATCTCGTGCATTCGTGAAAAACTAAACGAAGTAATAAGTAATTGCACAAATTCTTTTCACAATGGACAACAATTTAGAGATATAAGTATAATTTTAATTTACTTTTAAGTTCTTAAATCTATAATAAATTATTTAAAAAAAAAAAAACTAAAAAATATAAGTTTACAATTTGTATATTAAATTATGAAAATGAATTTATGTTTTCTAAGACTAAATTGTCTTATAAAATATTCAGAGGTAACTATAAAGTTATGAAGTATAAAACTTCTTTCTTGTCTGTCTGAAACAGTTACGAGAAATTACTAAGAAAATTAGATACAGAGTATTATTAATCTTTAGATGAGACGCTCATAGCCGGGTGCGCTCACTGATCGGTAAAACGATCGGCGGGTTAAGCAACTTTAGTCGCGGTCAGTCGCTAGAAGGGTGATCGCATAATGGTATTAAAACTGAGTGTCTCTGAGCTTCGGTGGGCACGTAAAAAGTCGGTCCCTGCTGCTATCAACTTGATGATAGCCGAAAAGTCCAGTCAGAGGCCTACATTTGGATATGGGCGACGTGAACAACTGTGATACTAGGTTGGCCACTGACCACTCGATAAGAAGAAGAAGAATTAACCTTTAACAGATAAAACAATTTTTATCTAGAACTAAAAGAATTTTTACGTACGAGAGCACGTTAAGCTGTCGGTCCCGGTTGTTATCACATAACATCTGATAATAATCGTAAACTCTTTTTTTTTTCGGAATGTTTATTGCTGTTGGCCCTTCTGGCTTTGACAGCGTCACCGAGCGGGGGCCGAGTACTGAGACTCAGCCGTGATAAAGGGACAGCCCTCACGGGAACTCAAATTTGATTCCGTCCTTAGGGTGCCTCCTGCGAAGCCGAACCACGGCTAAGGACGATTTCTTGTCCAAACAAATGTTACATTTTTTTTTAAATATTTGCGCACATTATTTAGAAGTCTCAATAGCTCAACGGTAGACGGGCCGACTTCACTCCGTTAACGCGAGAGTCGAGGGTTCGATCCTGACCCCATGGGCTATTGTCGTACCCACTCCTAGCGCAAGCTTCGAGCTTATTTGGAGGGCAATAGGAATATTAGTAATGCCTTGAAAAAGCATTGCTAATATTCTTTAAAAAAAATAATAACATCAAGATATCTTTGTCTGTTGATTCTTAATCTGCTGTTTAGTGAGATTATTATAAAATTGCTTTGTTTATATAATTATGATACAAACATAGAATTATTAAAATACGTTTGTTCGCGTTCCTTAGAAAGAAAACCATATATTGAAACGCATGACATGATTTAAATGTATGTATTTTATTAGGGTTTTAAAAGAGTGTCAGGAATAGAAAGTTTTGTTTGCATCTGAGGTTGCGTAAACCAATCCTGTCCTAAACAAATATTTGTATAAGCTCGACAAATATTCGCAACCTACTGATCTGTACACTATCTTCTTCTTGCTAGCATTATTTCCGGTATTACACTGTATTATCCCTAGGAAGTATTTTACCTGGGGTCTTATTACTATTGTCCGGATTTGGTAGGTTACTACTTTTACACAGAGCGATTGCCATCTGACTTCCGTAACCATAAATGACGAACCAGTAGTTTTAGCAAGAAAAAAAGTTTTCGAGTAGTTTTAGCAAGAAAATACCGACCCGTGGACTAGATAAGATGAAAATACAGATGCTGTGCTTTAAAAAAAAACACCAAAAACGCATAACAATATAAGCAGCCTCTGGATAAAATACCGGGAATAATGTTAGAAACAAGAACGGACACCGTTGTGGCGTTGTGGGTAGCGAGTCTGCCTTTAGTCTCGACGATTGCGGGTCTGATTCCCGCTCGGGCAGATGTTTGTTAAAATTTCTGTCTCGGTCTGGGTGTTTGTCCGTGTGGGTCTCCCCACCGTGCCTCGGAGAGCACGTTAAGCTGTCGGTCTCGGTTATTATCGACATCTGATAATAATCGTTAACTCTTGACAAGTAAATTGCTTTTATCCAATGAGTTACTAGTTCGCCCTTAGGGTTGCGGAGGTCAGGTGGCAATCGCTCCATGTAAAAACTAGTAACCTGTCAAATCCGGATAAGAGTAATAAGCAGACCCTGGGTACATAAAATACCGGGAATAATGCTAGGATGAAGAAGACCTAAAAGGAGAAGACCTGACTGACATATCAAGGCCCAGCCTTTACCCTTTATTTAGGTTTGTAGTGATTTTAGCGAACAAGAAATGGAAATGAAAGATGTTGCGCGTTTGAATTTTGAAACGTATCTATTTTAAATTTGAACGTCAATTACAGAGAAGATTATATTTTTTTATAAATTATACAATAGAAAATATACTAGATGAACAGATCAGTTAATAATTATGCGTTCCATTTGACGCTTGCGTGATGTATGCGTGAACACCCTTGGACCTAGAAAGCTGTTTCTTTCAAAGGTCTTGTTTTAAAACGTAAACGAGCACTAAGAAAGGATTTTTGATGTTCAACCCTTAAAGTTAAAAATGGGTACAAAGTTTTTATGGAAGCGCGTTATTTTTAAAACTAGCAGCATGGCAAACAAATTAAGACAAATAAACACGTATTATAACATTTTACCATTTTCTAAAATTTCGGCACTGAAGTGTTGAAATGGGGGTCAAAGTTAATCACTACATAGTCTAAAACAAAGTCTCTTTCTCTGTCCCTATCTATGCTTAAATCTTTAAAACTATGCAACGGATTTTGATGCGGTTTTTAATAGATAGAGTGATTGAAGAGGAAGATTTATATGTATAATAACATCCATTAAATAGTGGAGAAAAAATAATAATTTTTGAGGTTTCTAATGTGATGTCGTAAATAATTACATTTAACGCGTGCGGGCTACTACTGGATCGATTTTAATCATTTTTTCAGTGAATGACATAGGCTATATATTTTATACCCGTGCGAAGCCGGAGCGGGCCGCTAGTATGTAATAAAATCGTTATTCACGAGGGCGAAGCCTTCGATTACTGTTTTCGAATCGAGAAAATACTAAAAACAGAACAAGTGTACTATTTGTCTGATATTTGGCAGCCGTCCACCAAGAAATTAAGCAGAACCATTGCGTCGGTGATAACACCAAATTTACGCAATAAAGTAAAATTTGAGAAAGAATTCGTCTCGAGGCAATACATTCTGGAAGGCGTGTCGATAGCTTTCCACGGATTTATGTCAAATTACCTAGCCCATAGCCCATTGACCTCGTTTGAAGAGCCTCCGGTCCAAGTAATAATACTTCATATTTTCTCAATGTATAAAGTAATGGTGTCATTTTGCAGTAATATATTGTAGTATCTATACGACTTTATCTCTCGTTAAAATTTTACATATGTTAGACAGAGATAGAAATGGTTATCTCGTGGTTCTATTATATTTAAAACTATCTTCTGCCGTGATTATTTACGCACATTATCAAAGTGTTGATGGATTTTCAATGATAATTTGCTCCCTTTTTCACCTTCTTTAAGTTTTACGTTTGCTATTTAAAGTAGCCTATAACCGTCTCCATTTTCCTATCTATAATATATGTATAATACACTTTATCATAATCGGTTCAGTCACTTAGGCGTGAAAGCGTGACAAACATACTTTCTTACTTATTGGTTAGGATTCCGGAGGTCACCGGCGTCGTGACGACCCCATCGCCCGCTGTTGGGATAACCTCTGTCACAGCAGAGATTATTCCACCAGTGCAATCAGTCACACTGGTGGTAGGACTTTTGTTGCAAGAGGCCGACTAGGTAGATACCACCGCAGTGTCTAATATTCTGCCGCCAAATAGTAGTGCTTAGGCATTACTGTGTTCCGGTTTGAAGGGCACTGTACGCTAGTGAAATTACTGGGCAGAAGAGATTTAAGAACTAATATCTCGAGGTTGGCAAAGCGTGAGTGGCACCTACTAATGGTGCTGCAAGCGTTCATAGGCTACGGCGCCTACTTACCATTAGGTGGGCCGTAGGCTTGTTTGCCAACTTGTAACATATAAAAAAAGGTATAGTGCAGCGAAGAATATTATACAGGGCTATAAATGGCTATGTTTTTTTATACTACTTACTGATTTTCTTTGTTTCAACTTATTGTTTGATCTAGAGCTTGTATACATAAAACAGCGCCTTAAGATATTTGAGAGGCAATTTGTTATAAATCTTTTCTAGATGGAATTGCGAAGGCGTTAAATGCTGCAATTGCTTTAATTACAGAAATGCTATTTAGAACTAGAGCAATATTCCTATACGCGTTCGGTAATAAAACAATTAGGTTTTTTTACCAAAAGGTACTTTGAATAGCAAAGAGAAGAAGAAATAAATGGGAACAATGGAAAGCATATTGCTCTTATTAAAAGTGATCTTCGACAGAGCGACACAACATAACGTGACGCGATAGAAAGACAAGTTTCTCACACTGTTGAATTTGTAGCGACATCTACGCGGTAAACAATGCAATACAAGAATTAAATTAAAAAGTAGCTCCCGACAAAAAAAATCTAAAACATATACATAATTATGTCATATACCTATCATCAGAGTCATAGATCAATATACAGTCATAGATGCATCTAAATTGTAGCTAAGAAACATACAGATCACGTGTGCTTTCAAACAAAAAACCGCATCAAAATCGGATCATTCGTTTAAGAGCTACGATGCCACGCTATATAGACAATACAGACACGTCATAACATCCCGGAATTTTTGCGTCGGGGGATAAAAAAAAAATCGTCACAATCTTACATACTACCACATAAAGAACTTTCCAACATTAACCACTAGGCCGAAGCCCACCAGGCAATATCAGCCACCAGGTTGGAAGTTCGTGCCTTTGAAGGGAGGGTACGTGACGTTCATCAATGGTAGTGACCCCGACGTGATCCTCACATCCGCAGCAGGATTAATTTGCAGGGTATGTATGTTATTAATCTAGTAAATCTCTGTTAATTCGTTGAGCAAAAGTAGCATTGAGAGCGGGAATGATATTTTAAAAGTGTGTTTCTATGTGCCAAAACATGTTATAAAAGTAAGTCAAATCTGTGTTATCATAAATATGTGTTTTAAGATTGTATTTTTAACTGACTGACTGACTGCGTAAGTTACGCTATAACTTCAGAGCCAGTGATCAAATGTTTTTTAAATTCATTTTTCACGTTGTTATTAGTAATCTAACTCTAATCTCCATCAAAAACAAAACTTTCAAAAACTATATGTAAACAATCCATGTGTAAAATAAAAAATACAAAAATGTACGTGAACCTTTTGTGGACTGACCGGTGTAGCGAATTTTAGTCACAGAAGTTGTACCGATTATTTTTGCCCGGTACTAAATTCGCAACACCGCACAGCATTCGAAACGAAGCCTTGCATTTTGCTTGTTCGGTACAGGAAAAATTTAGGGGTTTCGTTTCTAGATTTTCGATCCACAGCACTTATTTTTATGTATGGTAGATAGATAGACAGACACTCTTTTATTGCACATCACACAGAAAGAAATAAACACTTAAAATATAAAAGGAAATAAAAATAAAAACATGATTGTACAATAAGGCGGTCTTATCGCTTAATAGCGATTTCTTCCAGACAACATTTGTGTTGAAGATATTGAGCAAGGAGATTGAGAAGTGAGGCTAAAAGAGAATATAATAATGTAAATATAAACGTAAAATACGTATGGTATGTATCGACGTGTACTTATGGTATTTCAACGGAGCGTCTCCGTGCTTCGGAGGGCACGTAAAAAGTCAGTCCCGGCTGTTGACAATTTGACAACAGTCGACAAGTTAAGTCAGAGGCCTACGGGCGACTTGAACAATTCTGACACTAGGTTGGCAACTAAACACTCGATAAGAAGAAGAAGATTTATTTTTATCCAAAATTTAAACTCGCAAAGAAAATCTGCGTAAATTATAAAAAATGCAGTGTGCTATTGTGTTTCGTGCAATGAGTTAAAGCGCCGGAGGCCCGATCTCTGTTCCCTTCTTTTATTCCCGAATTTAACGCGTAAAAAATTGATTTACTCATTACTTAATTTATCTATGTATATACATATATTTATCTATGTCTGTAAATGTTTATTTATGTCTTACCTATTGTACACCAACTACCTTCCTAAACTTAATTTATTATTATCTCTGTTCTCTCAGGTTGCCTGGCAGAGATTGCTCCTTAGCAATAAGGCCGCCTGATTGTGCATATTACTGTTTTAGTCGTGTAAAACTTTTTGTTGTTTTTTTTCCTATGTGTGTATGTGTACAATAAAGAATATTATTATTATTATGTTGCGTATTCAAATAAAAGTCTCAGGCGAGCCTGGTTTTTTTTTAGTCCATACGGGCTAAGCCAAGTATGTACTAAGATTTGGGTGAGTTCAGAACTAAATCGGCTGATTAGCAACAGCAAACTGGTTATCTGTATCTAATTGTAGAAATTTTCTTACAATGCGGCATGTGTTGAGAATTGCTGCTTTCTGTAGTGTGATATATGTGTACGGTGATAGATTTATTAGTTTTAGACTATTGAATAACTGCTTGGGGATAACACCAGTGGTAGAGATAACAATTGGAACTATTGTGACTGTGTTCATTTTCCAGACTTTCTTAATTTCTTCCTGTAACTCTGTATATTTTCTAATTTTTTCGACTATAGTTATTTGTAAATTATTTGTGTTAGGTACTGCTATATCTATTATATATGTATGTTTGTTTACTTTATCTACTAACGTTATGTCTGGTCTATTGTTGTATATGGAGTGATCTGTCATTATTGTGCGGTCGTAATATATTTTAAATGATTGGTTCTCTATCACCGGTGGAGGAGTGTATTTATAATATGGTGTATGAGGTTCCTTGGTAAGTTGATATTTTTAGAGAGCTTTTGGTGGATAAT
Organism: Hestina assimilis; assembly: GCA_023373885.1. NCBI lineage: Eukaryota > Metazoa > Arthropoda > Insecta > Lepidoptera > Nymphalidae > Hestina > Hestina assimilis. The sequence continues at coordinate 11,599,127 of CM041750.1, forward strand.
GTTAACTAGCTGGTTATGCCTGTGTGTGTAATCATTTTGTGTGAGAGTGCTACAACCTCCTGTTATGTGCTGGATAGTCTCTGGTTATTATTATTATTATTATTATTATTTCCTTCTTTTATTCCCTTCTCATTCCTTCTCTCCTATTCCTTTTAATGGGTTGGCAAGGTGTATGTGATACCTCAAGTATCGCGCGCGTTCATAGGTTGCGGTAACGGCTCACCATTAGTTGGACCGTATGCTTGTTTGACAACCGTTATGAGTCAAAATGGGAATAAGCTAGAAAAAATACTACTAATATAAATATACCGTTTCGTTTACATAAATCGTTAGTGAATATAAATGGCCAACTATACATTATAGCCAAATAACCTTTTCTTTTATTTTCACAGCCACATTCGAATATGCAAATTCATTCTCAAAGCCAATATAAACTTGATTCTTATAGTTGTGAAGAAGTGTGAATCGGTTTGTTTATTTCACCTTTAATTGCAAGAGGCCGGCTAGGTAGGTACTAGCGCAATTTCAGTTCTACCGTAAAGCAGTATATTGTGTTTCGGTTTGAAGGACATTTATAGCTAGTGAAATTGGTAAGAAGAGAGGTTGCCAACGCAACCTACAAAATATGTATGATGTTGCAAACAGTCATTTGCGCTCGTAAGCTAGCTTGCCAATATTAAAAAAAATATATTATATTATTCTTTCTACCATATTCTTAGTAATTATTTTATATTTAATAATAATCAAATTCGGTATATTTATAGTAAATACCTCACATAAACCAAACATTGATTTTTTAAATGGATACAAATTAGAGAATTTTTAAAGTAATAGTGAAATACACAATTGCATCAAAACTTTGCTCGTAGTTTCTCCCTCCTATTGTATCAGTAAATTTTGTTAATTTTTCTAGATAGTGACTAAATAGAATGTTGGAATGGAATATTGATAAAACTTTAACCTAATTTAGTCTCGATAACGGATCCCCAAATAGAAAAATGGCTTCTTATTCTATGGCTGACACCGTTGTGGCGTTGTGGGTAGCGAGTCTGCCTTAAGCCTCGACGGTTGCGGGTTCGATTCCCGCTCGGAGCAGATGTTTGTATTAATCGTACAGGCATGTTTTCCGGTCTGGTTGTGTTTGTCCTTGTCATTGTGAATGTTTCCGGACCCCCGACACAGGATATAATTATCCTAATGGGGGTCGTTGAGTGTGTAGCGTTTATTTATTTATTTATTTATTCTTGTACGTATTATGAAAACAAATTTCCTTTACAGTAGAAATAAAACAACGCCTTAAAGTGGTTGGGACGCAATTTGCTATAAATCTTATAGATCGAAATCGGAAGGCGTTTTAAGCTTGTAGTACCATTGCTTTAATAGTCCGTAATCTGTGGCTGACCCTTATGTATAACTAGAGCATTGTTGTTATTGTTGCCACGACGTTGTGGCGCAGTGGTAGCGAACGTGCCTAAGCGCCACAGATTGCGGGTTCAATTTCCACTCGGGACAGATGTTTGTATTGACCATACAGGCATGTGTTCCGGTCTGGGTGTGTTTGTGTTTGTCGTTGTATGTTTCTGGACCCCCGAAACAGGACATTTCTATCCTAATGGGGGCCATTACGTGTTGTGTTATCTGTGCAAAATCAACTTTGTGTTGTGTAAGTTATCCTTGTGTTAAGGTTGCCTATAAAAACCGTAATTATAAGATTTATTTAATATTGCTCATAGTATTTGGACACATTCTCTGGGACAGCAAAGGTTTTTTGGAGATTATGTAAAAATAGTATCGTCCTGTCGTGATGTTTGCGCAAGTTTAAGCCACAATAGTTTAAAGGTAGAAGTGCCGACTCCACTCCGTTAACGCGAGAGTTGTGGGTTTAATCCTGAACCCTTGGGCTATTGTCGTACCCACTACTAGTGCAAGCTACGAGCATATTTGGAGTGCTAATACGAATATTAGTATTGTCTTGAAAAAGCAAAAAAGAAAAAAGTTAGTTAAAATGTCTGACTACTTATCTATTTGTGCAATATTAAAAAATGCGTTAATATAATTGCTAACTTGTTAAAATAATATACACCAGAAAATTACGAATTTAACGCGTATAAAAAATAACAATTATCATACAAAAAGGATTACTAATGTGTTATCATTAAAGCATTTCCAGAGCAACAGCACGAAAGGTTGGTTTCGGGCTGTGGTTATACCCAGTGATATATTTTAGTTGAAAACAAATTTCGCCCGATTGTTAATCTTAATTAAATAAACATTGTGTTGGGTTACAGTTCTTGCGGTCTCCTAACAATGGTAAGAGTACGAATGAAACAATTTCGGACTATTAAAATTTCAGACCGTGTCCTAATGGGTTCCATTCACGCGATTATCCTTTTCGCTTGGCTTATTATAAAAATATTATCCGTTGCTATCTGTGTTTTAAATTTAAATTAGACTACAATATGTCGCACCTTTAGAACGAAAACGGCGTAGCTCAAATGCAATTTTTTGATAAAAAAAAATAAGTTTTAAAATATTGACACTTGCACATTGAATCATTGGTATATTAATATATTTGCTTGTTATTTACGTCAGTTATATACGTTCGAATATGGCTATGTTTGGACAATTTTTACGTTGAGAAGTCGTTTTAAGGATTTTTACACCGATAACTAAACTGTTTATTTTTTTTTAATTGTGGCGTTTTCGTTGTAGAGGTGCAATGCAATGTATTCAAGCTTTGTGTTTTTAAATCTATACAATAGAAGAGAATAAGCTTCATTGTACACCATTTTAAACATAAGATAAGAGGTAGGCGGCTTTAACCCTAATGATCGCTAGATGTATGTTTTTATGTTACAAGTTGGCAAACAATCACACGGCCCACCTGATGGTAAGTGGTTGCCGTAGCCTATGAGCGCTTGCAGTACCATTAGTGGGTGCCACTCACGCGTTGCCAACCTCGAGATATTAGTTCTTAAATCTCCTCTGCCCAGTAATTTCACTAGCGTACAATGCCCTTCAAACCGAAACACAGTAATGCCCAAGCACTACTATTTGGCGGAAGAATATTTGACACTGCGGTGGTACCTACCTAGCCGGCCTCTTGCAACCAAAGACCTACCACCCGTGTGACTGATTGCACTGGTGGAATAATCTCTGCTGTGACAGAAATGTATGTGTGTATGTATGGTAATTACTTTGTAAGATATTTCCATCCCGTAAAAATATAAACCAAATATCTACGACGAGTTCTAGCTAAAGCCATTGACAAGTAGATACAAATAACTGTCCCTATTTAATGACCAGGTCTCAATACTTGTCCTCCTCGCCCGGTGATGATGTCAAGGCCTCAAGGGCCAACATTAGTACACAATTGGGGAAAAGGTCTCATGTCAAGCCATCTCATTCATAAGCTTTTTCTCCTTCTTTTTCTTTAGCTTTTTCTCTTTCTTTTGTATTTATATTAAACTAGCGGCCCGCTCCGGCTTCGCACGGGTATAAAATATATAGCCTATGTCATTCACTGAAAAATGATTAAAATCGATTCAGTTGTTTTGATATATTCCGTGGCCCGCACGCGTTAAATGTAATTATTTACGACATCACATTAGAAACCTCAAAAATTATTTTTTATTTCTCCACTATTTAATGGATGTTATTATACATATAAACCTTCCTCGTCAATCACTCTATCTATTAAGAAAACCGCATCAAAATCCGTTGCGTAGTTTTAAAGATTTAAGCATACATATGGGCAGAGAAAGCGATTTTGTTTTATACTATGTAGTGGTTAAAAGCGTATAATTTAAAGCCTTTTTTATGTATGACACTAAAAATTCTTATAGTATTTTTTTTTAATTATTAGTAACATCTGACATAATCACAAAGCAAGGCTTGGGTTAATCCACAGTATAAAATAAGACAATTATATTCAGAATTATGTTGAGAACAATAATTAGTAGGGTTTGTTCCACCCTTTCGTGTTACGAAATTCAGTAATAGAGCTTAATTGCGGTTTAAATATATTTATTGTTCCAAAAGAATGTTACAACATTCACTTAACGAAACTTATGGTTAACTTATAAATAATAATTTACATTTTTAAACATACAGAGACGTCAATTTATATTTACATAATTCAGTTCCTTTATAAACTAGTAGTAACGATTGACAGTAATATTTTACAATAAAATTTAGCAAACAGTAACATTTTTTATAAAGTGGGTAGATTGATGTACTTTACATTGTGGCACTAGCATAAACAAGTACCAACGCAATGAGTAACGTAGATACGTCACATAGCGAGAAGTTAATTCATTGATGTTTAGCTACTGGATGTGGCTTGTAAGGTATGATTATATTTCATTGATATTGGGCGAGAATATGTAATTACTAATTACTAATTAGTATCTTAATTAATGTTTTGTTTGTATGAAGGGAAGTAAGCTTATGAATGATTGAGTATTACCAAAATTGATATTATTAGCTGCTATTATTTTCAGGTTTCAGGTCAAAAAGTACAATTTCTTTGAAGCAAAAATTTTGTTGGCAAGCAAGAATAACAAAAACCCGTAGCAAAGCGGTTGTCGTAGCCTATGAGGGCTTGCAACACCATTCATTTATAGGTGGCCTTCTCGCGTTGCCAACCTGGAGATACTGTTTCTTAAATCTCCTATGCCCAGTTATTTCACAAGCTACAGTATTATTCAAACCGAAACACAGTATGTTGCTTTACGGTAGAGTATCTGACACTGCGGTGGTACCTACTTAGCCGGCCTCCTGCAATTAATGAAAAATAAAAATTAATGCTACACAATCAACGGTCTCCAGATAGTTATATTATATTTCGAGGGTCCGGAAACATACACAATGACAAGGACAAACACCCAGACCGGAAAACATACCAGTATGGTCAATACAAACATCTGCTCGGTTGTATGGTCAATACAAACATTGGTTCGCTACCGCTGCGCCACAACGTCGTCAAATAAACTTAGTGCTTAAGATAATCCTTGTTATTTTACTATTGTATTCAAATAAAGTAGAACTAGTTACACTAATTACTAAAAGACTAAAAGGAAAACAGAAACACAATACGAAATCGATTCTTATCCTTGTTTATTAGTACATTTGGCACTCGTCCACTAAGAAATTAAGCACGACCGTTCCTTTTGTATAACAATGAGATTTTCCTTCGTAATAAAATGAAATTTTGTGAAAGAATTCGTGTCGGGGCTATACATTCTGGAGGGATGTCGATAGGTCTCTACGGATTTATGTCAAATTACCTAGCACATAGCCGATTGACCTCGTTTTAAGAGACTTTGGTCCAAGTTAAAGAGATATTAAATTTATATTTCATTTTTCACGTATTATTTTCTAATAAGGTAATGTAAGGAGCATTTTATCAATATTAATATTATTTCAATCTTTGGTTTGCCATACTTTTATTTACATTAAACATAGCAGGTACATGTTTAGGATTTCGTTGTTAATATAATTCTACACTAGCTGAGCCCGCAGCTTCACTCGCGTTATGTAGCTATTTGATGATCGCACGGGAACCACCATTTCTGGGATTAAAAGTACTCGATGTCTGGAAATCCACAACAGCGCAATTTATAAGACATTTTTTCCTCGCACATCTGCTCTGTGAAATCAACTTCGCCGGCGGTCTTTCCGAACCGATATGACCTGGGAATCTTCAAGAAAAGAGCGTATTCCTTCCTTAAAGGTTGGCAACACACTTGCATGCCCGCTGGTGTTGCAGATGTTCATGGGCGGCGGTGATTGCTTAACATCAGGTGAGCCTCCTGCCCGTTTGCCCCCACTTACTTAAAAAAACTATTAGTTAATCCAAGTATCCAGTAGTTTTTGAGTGAAAGCATAACAAACATATACCCATACATCCATACTTACAAACTTTCGCATTAATAAAATTTATAAAGATATACAAATCTTGCCTGTACATATACTACGATTTCCGTTTCAGGAAGTTTTTTTTTTATTGATCATACAGATAATTGTTGTGGTCTGGATTGTGCGATTGTGTTGTTGTGTTTGTATGAAGAATGTTGTTGTGTCTGTAGCCCTTATTATCTGACATCTTTATAGCAGAAGTTAAAGTGTTTGACAAATAAAAATATTTAAAATTTCAATAACAGATTCTCATAACTTAAGCCTTTCTAAAATATGCCGAACTTACTTTTTCATCTATTACGTAAGACGGACAATGATTTATGTAATACTTACGCCTTAGATTTTACTGCCCGAAGTCCAAGGGAAATCTTTTCTGAACCTCCATAAAGTTTCTTTGGTTATTGTTATAGGTTGCCATGATCATATAAAATATATACCAAATGGACATAAATTATATCGATTTTACTTTATTATTAATTTTGTTGTTATTTTATGATGGTGGTCAAACAGCATACGGTCCGCTTGATGGTAAGCAAACACTGCAACCTATGAACACTTGTGATACTTACTTTAAATATCACAAATGTGCTTCGCCAACTCAAGGGATAGAAGAAAAGGGATGAGAAGGAAAAAAGGAAGGGAACACCGGGGATGGGAGATACAGCCTGCGGCACTCTCGCTCATCGCACGAAACGCAACACTACCTAGTTATACTGTTACTTTACCCCTATTTTCTATGAGAAAGTACTTCCCGATCGAGCCGGCACATTGTCCTTCAATCAAATTCAATTTTTGAAGTTTTTGTCTGTCTGTTTGTTCAGGCTTATCTTTCAAACAGCTAGACCGATTTAGCAGGACTTAACTGATGTTATAAGGAGTAACTTAAACTTAGGCTTTATTTTATCTTAGAAAAAGAATTATAGTTCCGTTCAGTAAAGAAAAATTCGTACACAACGTGAATGGAGCAGGCATAGGTAGTTGTATATAAAATCTTTATTGAAAGCAAAAACAAACGTTCATATAAAAACGTCAAAATAAATAGCAGCGATACGTGACCTACTATAAATTATAACAAAATATCATTTTCTATTATCTTAATAGCCACACTTGTACCCTACAATTTCAAAACCCATATAAAATATATTATTTTATCAGTTAAGTTAGAAACGGTTGCTATACATTATGTATTACACTTCATTGTTTATCAAATCGTGTTTTAAATCAGGCAATTTACTGTCACTGTTGTTCAAACTCTTCTAGGCATCCGACTAGATTTTTCGGCTATAATTAGGTCTATAATTTTTGAAGCAGAATTTTCGAGCGGCCATCAACACTTGACTGAGCATTTAATGACACCAGAAGGCTTACCATTAACTCTTATTGCGATTCAAATGGCGACCAAATAATTCTGACTGATAAATATATTTTTTTTTATGTTAAAAGTTGCCAAACAAGCATACGGCCCACCTGATGGTAAGTGGTTGCCGTAGCCCATGAGCGCTTGCTTCCATTAGTAGGTCATATATGTCATTCTTAGTTTTAGTATCTTATTGCGATTCATATGATGCGATTATATGATATTTATAAATAATGCTCATACTGTGATGATAAAATGTGAATCGATTAACTATCAGAATTGATTTGGTTCGAAATAGAATTTTTACTAGAAGCTCATAGTACGCTGACTGGTTGCGAGCACCTATTTTTTTGTAATATTGTGTATGTAAATTATCACAATCAAGAAAATTATTACTTAAAAATTGGTTTGGTCTTTTGCGACATGTTCATTTCACAAAGTTTTATTTTTTGAAAAAATCAAATGATAAATCAGGTGATTTGTATTTATCATGAAAAGCTTAAAAATATAAACCGTATTGGATAATACTGTCTATTTCTGATGAAATTCATAACTTAAGTTAAAGACTAAATTTAATTGAATTTATATTATCTTCAAGTTAACAATTTATATTAAAGTATGTTTAACTTATTATTAATTTGATGATATGGATACTATGTTAAGCTCAAAATACAATTGTTATTTATTTAATTTATTTTTTACTTTGATTATAATTAATTTAAATTTAATAAATAAATAAAAATAACTAATATTACTTGTGAGATGAATTACTAATAACATTGATTTTTTGGAAAAAAGTGAATGAAACTTGATTTTGTTTTAAGAAATTTATTAAAGTAAATATTGCGATTTATTCTTCGACAACGGAACTCTAAATACGAATATGGTTTCATGTAGGTATTATGAGAACGAATTTCCTTTTCAGTAGAAATAAAACAGCGCCTGAAGGTTGTTGGGAGGCAATTTGCTATAAATCTACTCTAGATGGAAATTCGAAAGCGTTTTTAGGTGGATCTGCCGTTGTTTTAGAACAGGTTCTATTTTGTGTGAGAAATACAAGTGAGTACTGAGAAATGTTTGTTGTTATATCAATTCAGTCTCAGATATTCGAAATGGAGGCGCGAGCCTTCTTAAGAGTTTTTTTAAGGGTATAGGTATTATAGCTGTAGCATGACAATTTATTTTTTCAAATCTTTTATACATACGGATTTAAATTTATACAGCAAAAAGTCAAGCATATACATTTAGTACTAAGAATAAAAATATACGTGCTACTTCTAGCTTTTGTCTGTGTAAGGTAAGCAATTATTTTATGGACAAGGCTTTCGCATTTTTAACAAAATTCTAGAATATTTACTGGAACTGCTAATAAACATGTTTAAAATTCACATAAAAATATTCTTATTAATAAAGCATATTTATTACTCAGTAGAAGAATAATTTTTCGCAAAAACGCTTGGGGCTCTTAAATTGCTAGATCTAAATCAGGATTCAAATTTTGTAATATTATTGTAAACCAATTTATATTTGAAAAGAGTAACAATCGAGTTTCTTGCCGGTTCTTCTCGGTAGAAATAGCTTTCAGAACTGGTGGTAGAGCTTGACGATTCAAAAGTACTTGTTAGAAGTCTAATTAAATAAAAATAATGTTTGATTGAAGTTTGAAATTATTTTAATAATAGAGGTATAAGTTTTGAAAACGCTTTGGGTACACACTCAACAACCTTTATTAGAGTAAATTCTCGGACCCCATATCTGTATATAGAATTCATATCTGTATGGCGAAAAAAACGCCAATCCTGAGCGAGAATGGAACTTGCGACCATTCTTAAGGGCAGGTCACACTTCCACAGAAATAGACAGCCTTCTTAATAAAAATTATCATAAGCTTTTGATCGTTTGATTTTTTTCTTATGTGAGAGGGGGCAAACCGGCAGGAGGCTCACCTGATGTTAAGCGATCACCGCCGCCCATGAACATCTGCAACACCAGAAGGCATGCAGGCACGTTGCTGACCTTTAAGGAAAATATACGCTCTTCTCTTGAAGGTTCCCAAGTCGTATCGGTTCGGAAAGACCGCCGGCGGAAGTTGATTCCACAGAGTGGTTGTGCGAGGAAGAAAATGTCTTCTAAATCACGCTGTTGTGGATTTCCAGACATCGAGGTGGTAAAAATGGAATTTAGAGTTTGTCCGATGGTGAAATTCTACCGGTGGGATCAATCCAAACAATTTCTGAGAACACTCCCCGTGATATATGCGATAGAAGATGCAGAGTGATTGGTCTTATGATCTGGATAATTTAAAAGTAATTTAATTTGTATTTGCGTGTATACTATAATATCATTCTTTTTAGTCAGATATGTATTTTTGGTAAATTTATACTATGTAGTTTCAGACCATTTAACCATAGCTAAAGAACCATTAAACAAAAAGCAAAATTCATACCCAAACCAGCATACAGATGAATTTAATAAAGATATATGCACTATGCTATTTCATAAATAAGCATCAAGAGGACTCTTTCACTTCATATGTCATATTCCGCCCATTAGTCCGAGTAATGGACTCCACTTTTGTAACTTGAAAGCTGCTTCCACACTTACGCTACGTAAAACTGTTCAAAAACTAATACATATAATTATAATATATTGACTTAGTATTATGGTCTGGAAGGCGAGGATCACGTCGGATGTCATCACTGTGGAGGTGACGACGATGTGTGAAATGTGTCTCAACACGAAGGGAGGATACTCCGACCAGGCGGGTGATATTGCCTGGCGGACCGAAGCCCTGGGCCGAAGCCCGACGACTTACGTTGCAAAGTTCTATATATATCTCAAGAGCGTAGGAAACTTTGATAGCGCGATTTAGGATCGTGACGTTCGTTGGTCGTCCATATCGTTGCGTAGTAAGCCCTGTAGGTGACGTTTTTTTTTTTTTTTTTTATGTTAGAAGTTGGCAAACAAGCATACGGCCCACCTGATGGTAAGTGGTTGCCGTAGCCTATGAGCGCTTGCAGCACCATTAGTAGGTGCCACTCACGCGTTGCCAACCTCGAGATATTAGTTCTTAAATCTCGTTCGCCCAGTAATTTCACTAGCGTACAATGCCCTTCAAACCGGAACACAGTAGTGCCTAAGCACTACTATTTGGCGGCAGAATATTGGACACTGCGGTGGTACCTACCTAGCCGGCCTCTTGCAACAAAAGACCTACCACCAGTGTGACTGATTGCACTGGTGGAATAATCTCTGTTGTGACAGAGGTTATCCCAACAGCGGGCGATGGGGTCGTCACATCCCGACGCCTAAAAACGTTGTAAGACGTTGTAGCTTGATGCGACATTGTGACAATCTTGTCTTTCTATCGCGTTACGTCGTGTTGCGTGTAGATGTCGCTACAATGGCACCCGAACGAAATAATAACTTCAGAAATTCTAGGTTCAAATTTTTATGGAGGAACCTGTGTCAATTTCTTTGAGTAATACAGATCTCACGCGTCTTCTTCATTTTCTTCCTCTTCTGCTTCTTCTTGAGAAGGTTAGAAGCCATTCTAGTGTTAGAACTGTTCAGGTCACTTAAATAATATATGATTTGACTTATCGATTACTATCAAATTGGTAATCATTTTTATGTCCCTCCCGAAGTACGGACACACTATTGAAATACCAATATGCGCCAGCGGATCCAACGAGTGACCTTGCCTAAAGTTGGTTAGTAGTAACAAAGATCAGTTAATCAACATGTTTAATTTTATGGAATTAGTCAAATCTGGATTAAAATTTTGAAAAATATTTTTGAGAAACCATCGCTATTCGAAATCACCCAATCTGGCCGTAGCGTAATGTAAAGCTAATAATGTAAATGGTCTAACCCGAACAGTGCTCTCTGACTTCACGGAGATGTCACGCCGAATTTTACTCAGAGTTTATGGCGTGAATGCGACAGAGGTTGTGGGATTATGTCACGTCCTCCGTGGTTTTAGAAAAACTTTATAAATGTTCAATCCTTTTAGTGAAGTCGATTAATTAAAAAAAAAAAAAAAAAAAACGCTGCACACTCAACGGCCCCCATTAGGATAGTAATATCCTGTGTCGGGGTCCGGAAACATTCACAATGACAAGGACAAATACACCCAGACCGGAAAATATGCTTGCATGGTCAATACAAACATATTATGCTCCGAGCGGGAATCGAACCCGCGACCTGTGGCGTTTAAGGCAGGTTCGCTACCGCTGCGCCACAACGTCGTCAAAAAAATTTTGAAGAGACATTTTTATTTGACGGACGGTAGTGTTTTTAATAGCATATTTTTGGTCCTCTTTCTAACCTCTAATAATTATTCCTGATCAAAACTAGAGTTTAAGTGGTTAGTATCGTGTGGTTATTTTTTTTTTTTATCAATCAAATTATAATGTAAACTATTACATTAATTGATATTTTAAATGATTTGAATGATATTAATAAAAAAATATTTAAATGTGTTTCTAGTTAGAAGTTCAATTCAATTCAATTCTTAGGTTTAATAGCTTCCAGTTGTGCCAATTGAGTACAAATTACTAATTACTGAGACGCTCATAGCCGAGTGCACCCGCTGATCGGTAAACGATCGGTAGGTTAAGCAACTTTAGGCGCGGTCAGTCACTAGATGGGTGATCGCATAGTGGTACTTCAACCGAGCGTCTCCGTGCTTCGGAGGACACGTAAAAGTCGGTCCCGGCTGTTGACAATTAGACAACAGTCGATAAGTCAAGTCAGAGGCCTACGGGCGACCTGAACAACTCTGACACTAGGTTGACCACTAACCAATCGATAAGGAAGTACAAATTACTTTCCTAATATCATGGATATGACAAGAATTTAATTTTTCGGTGCGGATGAGATTACATCCTCAAGAAAAATTCCGTCTTTTATTGTTAGTCCATAACCTAACAAAACAAACAATTAAATATATAAAGGCTATTCATACTAAATAAGTTAATTATAACTACCTACTACATATATGCTTTAGACTATTGTCTATGAGAATGTCACGTCGAATTTCGTTTGTGAGTTTGGAGCGTGAATCCGGCAGCGGTCACGCTACGGATTACGTCACGTCCACCGAGATTCAGAGCAATGTGCATTGTTTGTCACGTCAATTTAATTTTACAACGGCTTTTGAAATTTGGACGGATTGTTAACTGCGTGCTTATGGTTCAGTCATTTAAAGTCATGAAAGGAAATAAATTTGTTTATTTTTTGGATTTTAACGTTTATTAACAAATATATCTCTGATTGGACTGAAAACATAACTTTTTTAGAATTGGCATCTTTCACGCTGACTAAGAATTTGTGTATTGTGTTTAAGTAAAAGTATGAAGTTATTTGTAGAATACATTTTACTATCATTCTATATATTTTATATCAACACCGCCCACTATTTCATGCGGATCTCCTAACTGTAAGGTTATCTGGGAGAGATTGCTTGTAAGCGATAAGACCGCCTTTTGTGCAAATTTAAATTTGTTGATGTGTGTTGTTTTTAATCTACCTATGTTTTTTTTTTAAATATTGATGTACAGTTGTGTAAAAAAAGAACAATGTGTTTTATTTAAAATGGATCCCTTATTTTTAAAGCTTGTTGTTTCATTCTTTATTTCATTCACATTGTGGAAAATTTGTGATTCTGGAAATTTATTACTAAATGATAAAAAATATGCATGTAATAACGATATCCCGACCATCGGACTTACTAAGTAACATATTTAATAATAAAAATACATTAAAATTATTAATATAGAGAAATAAGTAATTTAAGTAATAACACCGATTTTTAATTTTTTTTTTTTTTTTTATGTAAGAGGGGCAAGCGGGCAGGAGGCTCACCTGATGTTAAGTGATCACCGCCGCCCATGAACATCTGCAACACCAGAAGGCATGCAGGCGCGTTGCCGACCTTTAAGGAAAGAATAGGCTCTTCTCTTGAAGGTTCCCAAGTCGTATCGGTTCGGAAAGACCGCCGGCGGAAGTTGGTTCCACAGAGTGGTTGTGCGAGGAAGAAAATGTCTTCTAAATCGCGCTGTTATGGATTTCCAGACATCGAGGTGGTAAGATGCAGAGTGATCCGACATCTCTACGCAATGCCAAAGGATCGTCGACAATTCGAGCCGCTCTACGTTCTCTTACATAAAAAAAAAAAGTTCATAACATCTAAATGTGACTGCGTGAAATATTCCCAGTTAAGACAGTCAATTTCCTAAGCGATCAGTACCCTCTTCTATACCTAAGCGCAAACACTGGACAATGTCTGCCCCATTGTCGACTGATACCCGGCGTTTGAGATGAGAAACATATTATCGATAACATCACGGAACATCACTTTAAGCTTCCATGGTTCTTATGACAACGAAACAAAATTTATTCACGATATACATTGACGCTTTATGGTTACATTTTAATTTTTTTTAAGTACTTGTGCAGAATTGTAAAGCTAAAACTGTTAACTTTCATGTTTTGAAAATATGCAGGAAAAAGATGGTGTGTGATTGTGAGCAGGGGTGCATATTTGATCTTTTCTGATGAGACACGGGTTTTTTAAACCTTCATCTTGTTTATACTGAGCGTAGGATTTAGCATAGTTTGCATTACTTTGAAGAAATATATATTTTATGTGTAGTGTTGATATTAGTTCGTTCTATTTTATATGTCGGGAAACCATTTCGTAACGACATACTTAGGTTGTTATTTTGTAAAATATTGTACACATTATCTATGATTTACTACATACTAGTACAGCCTTGCTGGTTTCGATATAACAGAGCGGGTTTCGCTATGGAAGTACTACACTCAGACAGAATATTGATATCGTTATATAGAATTATTTTTACTACTGGTATTTTATGTTATAGAGATCATTTAACATTAGGATGCTAACCTGATGCTTAGTGATTACCGCAGCCCATGAACACTTTTTTTTATGTTACAAGTTGGTAAACAAGCATACGGGCCACCTGATAGTAAGTGGTTGCCGTAGCCTATGCTAGCGTAGCGCTTGCAGCACCATTAGTAGGTGCCACTCACACGTTGCCAACCTCGAGATATTGGTTTTTAAATCTCCTCTGCCCAGTAATTTCACTAGCGTACAGTGCCCTTCAAACCGGAACACAGTAATGCCTAATCATTACTATTTGGCGGCAGAATATTTGACACTGCGGTGGTATCTACCTATCCAGCCTCTCGCAACAAAAGACCTACCACCAATGTGACTGATTGCACTGGTGGAATAATCTCTGCTGTGACAGAGGTTATCCTAACAGCGGGCGATGGGGTCGTCACATCCCGACGCCAAGCGTCAAGCGTTGCGACTTGCAACACCAGAGGGCGTGCTGGTGCGTTGCCGACGTTTAAGATGCAACTACTTATCCTCTAGCTGACTTCACGAGTTTTTTACCAACGTACGTACGTACCTAACTAAGAGGGATTATAATATGTAAGCCTTAATATCAGCAAAATTCATATAAGGAATGTGAATACTGGAGGCTAAAACCGTTTTTTTTTTTTACTTGGGGAAATTCATTTTACCCCGTACCCCCGCGCCGGGACAGATGGTAAATATAAATATTTACATATATACACTCCCACTCTACTCCTGCCGCGTAAACGCGGCTGGCCTTGCGGCCCCACCGACCGACTCCCGAGTCTGGTCCGAAGACTCGGGAAGCCGGCAACCCTGTTCGCTTCACCGGGAAGCCGACGGTGCCCCTCTAAGCACCGTCGACTATTATTCCCGGCTACTGAGCCCCCCGGCACGACAAGCCCAGGGTACCGCAAAGTTTTACCTCTGCGCTTTTGGAGGCTAAGACCCTGACCCAACACACCACATATTAGTTTACCATAGACGTTGTCTCCATGGATATTATTATATCTAAAACTATATCTAATACACTACATAGCGATGCTATCTATCTGTGCTGGTTGAGATAACAAGCGTAGAAATAGTATTCACTTATTATTCTTTTTTTCTCATAGCATTTGCCATAAAATTACGACCCAAAGGTCAGGTTAAAGTTTTTGTTTATCACAAGTGATAAAGTTTGAGATAAATATTATTCCATTGATGATATTTTGAAATTAAGCAATTTATTTTATTTTATATAAACCATATTAATAATGTAATGTAATGTAGTATTAATAATGTAATGTAAATGTTCATGGGCGATAGTTGCCACTTACCATCAGGTGGAGCTATCTGCTCGTTTGCCCCTATATGAAATTAAAAATTTTATATAAAAAGAATTTCCTATATAATAATAAAATGTAACATTAAAGAGCAATAATTATCATTTCCTATATTATTCTAGATATATATTAATATAAGGCCGTTAATATAGACAATCTTTTATTTTTTCCATATATGGGGATTGGAGTATCATACATTTAGTTTTTGATATATTTAATATAAGACCGTTATCATGAGACCATTTGAGCACATTTTCAAAATCAAGCTGTATCTTTCTTTGTACTTTGTCTATGTCCCTGTCTGCGTACATCAGGCATGTATCGTCGGCATACATATACGCTTTACAGTTTTTAATTACGTTAACCATACTGTGGACATGCACGATGAACCCGACAGGGCCAAAGACAGAGCCAGTCGGTACTCCAGTCGTAACGGCTGCCTCCTCCCCAGTCGTTCTATTAATCATTGTATATAATGCTCTATTTTTCAAGTACGTTTGTTACCATTTGTGAACTGGACCACGAACACCACACTCATGCATAGCTTGAAGAAGTTGGTGGTATGCTTTTTATTTGAAGAGGCCAGCGAGATAGGTACTACCGTATTATTGAATCGCAAAGCAGTATGTTTTCTATCGGGTTGAAGGGCACTGTAGCTAGTGAAATTACTGGGCAAAAGAGATTTAAAAATCAATGTTTCGCGGCAGTGACACCTACAAATGTATGGTGTTCCAATCGCTCAAAGGCTGCGACAACCACTTACCGTCAGTTAGGTCGTATGCTTACTTGTTAAATTAGTCAGATAATTAAAGCTGATTACTATTAACGAAGTACTAAAATTCAATATATGCTTCAAGTGGTCCATGCCCCAGGATGGTTACATTATTTAAGATTGATTGTTAGATTAAGTCTTCCGTGGTTTATTTTCTTGGCTCATGTCCATAATCGGTGATGTCTGAGTTGCTTTAAGCCAGGCAATGCCACGATGCGGGTAATAAATAAAACGGTTAGACTGCACGTATCTCTATTGTGACATAACGGCGGATAAGCAAAATAACCTTTAACACTGATGAAATAATATTGATTTTTACTGTCACAGTAAAAATAAAAACGTAGTCCGCCCTGTTCTTAGTGGAGGTCTTGCTTAGCAACGTGCACGGCTTTTTCTTACTTACTTATTGTCGCTGTTAGGGCTAGTGCATACACAATCAGACAAAAAAATATTCTCCGAATAGGTACTATAATTATGTAGCACAGTTCCAGCATGGCCGTCCGCTTAGTTCTGAGTATACTGCTTTCCTATGCCTTTTTTTATTTCATGACGGTTGGCAAACAAGCCTAGATCTGCCTGATGGTAAGCCGCCACCGCAACTGGTGAAATTACTGGTGGTAGGTCTTTTGTTGCAAGAGGCCGGCTAGGTAGGTACCACCGCAGTGTCCAATATTCTGCCGCCAAATAGTAGTGCTTAGGCATTACTGTGTTCCGGTTTGAAGGGCACTGTACGCTAGTGAAATTACGGGGCAGACGAGATTTAAGAACCAATATCTCGAGGTTGGCAACGCGTGAGTGGCACCTACTAATGGTGCTGCAAGCGCTCATAGGCTACGGCAACCACTTCAGGTGGGCCGTATGCTTGTTTGCCAACTTGTAACATAAAAAAAAAACCTATGAACGCTTGCGATATTTGAAGCGTCACATGTGCGTTGCCAACCCAAAGGATAGGAGGTATGGGATAAGAAGGGAGCAAAGGAGGTGGGAGATTGGGTCTCCAGCGCTCTGACTCATCGCACGAAACGCAACAGTACTCTGTTACTTTACGCCGATTTTCTGTGACGTATTACTTCCCCGGTCGAGCCGGCCCATTTGTCCTGGGAGAAGCATGGCTCTACTACTACCTACTAATTTATCTTCTTCATCCTAGCATTATTCCCGGTATTTTATGTACCCAGGGTCTGCTTATTACTCTTATCCGGATTTGACAGGTTACTAGTTTTTACACGGAGCGATTGCCATCTGACCTCCGCAACCCTTAGGGCGAACCAGTAACTCATTGAATAAGAGCAATTTACTTATCAAGAGTTAACGATTATTATCAGATGTTATTGATAATAACCGGGACCGACAGCTTAACGCCCTCTCCGAGGCACGGTGGGCGACCCACACGGACAAACGCCCAGACCGAGACAGAAATTTTAACAAACATCTGCCCGAGCGGGAATCGAACCCGCAACCGTCGAGAACAAAGGCAGACTCGCTACCCACAACGCCACAACGGTGTCAAACCTACTAATTTATATACTAATTTAATGGTATTTATATTGTAAAACAATGCCAAAAATAGACACACAGTCCACAAATACAATACCACACATAAACACAGATACACACGTTGAAGTCTCAACACCCCCTTTTTAGATGAAATGTTAGGAAAATTTGAAAGTCTAAAAGCAAACTCTTTCTATCTGCAATGCCTCTTGATCTATTTATATTTAAACGTATAAAACTATTAACTACCTACAGGTGCGGAGGTCAATATATTCTGCGTCCAATTACTTAGTATTAGTTACGTAGCCGCGACCACTGGGGAACTAGAAAATAAACAAGATCTTTTTCCAACGATACCACTTAAAGGCTGCGGTGAAAGAGAAAAAGGTGTGGTGTCAGTGACAGCGATGATGGACAAGAAATACAAAAATAAATAAATTTAATATTAGTGGTAAATAGGTTATTAATAATTTAAGTCATATCTCTAATGCGTAATAAGCAGGTGGACAAGTACATTCTAAAAAAAAAATTCTTATTTTGCGATATTCATATTTTTGTCCATTATAATATGACGCCGTAGAATTACGTTTTTTTGACACACTTGGATAAATGTTTGACTGTTTCAAGCTATTAATAAATTTTAATATTAGACATTACATACTGTACATTAAAGGGCCTAAAAGGCCTAAAAGGCCAATCTGGTTAGTTACCACCGTTAAACTCTTAAAACTCGTAAAGTGACTGCTCGTCAGTCGCGTTTCGAAGTCAGCCAGCGTATAACCAGTTTTATTCTAAAGTGACGGAAACGCACTGCAAGCCTGTGTTGCAGATGTTCATAAGCACTTAACATCAGATGAGTCTCGTGACCGTTTGCCCCTCTGACATAAAAAAGAAGTAAAATCCAAGATATTGTATTTCGTTTGGGTTTTGGATGCTCATTTGATTACTAGCCATTGCTATATTACCATGGTATTAGTTGTAAGTGCAAGATAATACAAATAACTTTTCCATCAATCTGTCATATAGCTATTTCACATATACAATAGTTTTTCTGCGGGTCTACATGAGCTCCTAACAAAGAGCCGATTCAATTAAAATGCAAACTGTTATAAATAGCAACATTATGAAATAAAATGAAAATTATTATACAATATAAGGTTTCTAATCGAAATAAAGAGTTTCTAGTGTGCATCTATAGCTATGTTATAAGTTTGATAATATTGTAAGTCAGTATTAAAAATTAAAAAGGAACTCGCTGTAATAGGGACCCCACCGAGAAGTTGCGGCGACAAGAGTAACCCCTAGTAATTTACGGTTCTCTAGTTTGTTGCGCCTAAGGAAACACTTTATTGCGGAAAATACGCAAGTTCGCGGAAAACTCTATCTTATAATATTTTAGTTATATAGAAGAGATTAGTGGTCAATGATACTACGTAGGTTTGTGAATATTAAATTCTTTGCTCTGTTTTATATTAATCGATACACAGAAACGTGCTTTAGTATTTAAATACATATGAATTAAAATCCTTTGATCTTGCAGAAAGCAAATGTTTCGGCAATCTCTGTATGATTAATACAAACATCTGCTCCGAGCGGAAATCGAACACGCGGCATGTGGCGCTTAAAGCAGGTTCGCTACAACTGCGTCACAACGTCGTCGTGTTATTAAAATATGTAATATATTTGAATCTTAAATTTTCTATACACCATAACGACAAAGTAGTCGTGATCGAATAAAAACTAGGCTATTAAAAGAGCAAGCGATAACATTTTAATGAGCAGATACAATTCGTGTCACATAAACATTTTTTATTTATCAATTGTTATTGTCAATTTATCTTGAACTTGAAATAATATTATTATGTCATTCAGAATATTATGGAATTTTTTAAAGAATATGATAAGTTTATGACATTTGTATGTTGGTTTATTGTATATAATATAATAAATAATAATTATTATTTCTGGCATTAAAGTCTAAAACGTCGTCTTAGGGTTATCATAGTCTGAGTTTGTAAAAATTGCAGTACATCATATTCTAAGATCATAGCACGATTTGTCAAATTTCAATAATACAACCTAATCCTTTTATCCGTGCAAATGTCCTAGATACAGTTATTAAACATACATAATATTAATTCGGGTTGATAGTAGGAATAACCTAACGTCTTTGTATGCAGATTGGCAGCCTGATGTTATCGATACTCAAATTTTTTCTTTGGTTGTTTGTTTGGTTTAACGCCTATATCTCTGGAACTACTGATTTAAAAAAAAATCCTAGATAAAGAAGGAAAGAAGAAGGAAAAAGAAGGAATAGAAGCCGAATAATAAGGAAGGAAACACGAGCGGGCGATGCGATACGGTGAGGTGGTGAAACAGCAATACAATAAAAAAGCGCAAGAATTCGTTTGTTTGTTTAACTAAACAATAACAATATAAACCATGCGAGTGAAGCCGCGTGCACAGCTACAGCAACTAGTGGAACACTGGATGGTAAGTGGAAGGAGTTTCCAAACGTGAAAGTGGCTAATACAAATAGCATAGCATAGCATATTGCCAGAGGCCGATTTACAAATTTTCAAGGTCTAGGCTGTATGGTTTTTGCCCTTATCTCTACAATAGACATGGCCTAGATTATTTTTACAATCTAATAAAGGGCTGATTACTGGTTAGGGAGCGAGGAACTAGCTGTTTTTCTCTAGAACATGGAAGTTTGGTACTCGGAATGTACAATAAGTGAAAGGGGAAGACTTGGCCAAATTTGTTGCAGATTTCTATCTATAAAACATCAGAAAACCGGCATCTAGAAATCTCTTGGATATCTATGAGGTAGCAAAAAAAAATCAGTCCCCAAATCTGGCGCCCCTAAAATTAATTTTTTTTAATTTTAATTTGGAAAGTAGGGCAGATGACTCTACTCCACCTGATGGTAAGTGGAAATAAAGTCCAAACGCGAAGGCGGCTAACAGAGTTGCAGAATGCAACCGTGTTAGCCACCCTTGCCCTGCCTACCCGCAAGATGCCTCTTCACGCCTCGTTAGAAGGAGCCCAGATTATAAGAAGGCGGGAACACGTGAGCCGGCAATGAGTTCTACTTTTTGAAAGTACGACAAAGAAAAGAATTGGCAAACTTCTTTGTTCGCGAAGGAATTGATGCCACAGTTAGACGGTGACATCGGAGACCGGCACGCGTAGTTCTTGTAAAGAAAGGGAAAATCTGCCGCCGTAAGCTTGAGCTTACTCAGCCTGCTGGTAAATCCGCCACTGCATATGGCAAACTGCACTAGCCACCTACCTGCCTACCCACAGCTGCTTATGCAACTAGTAATACGCTGACTGACCTCAGTTAGACCATAATGAGTTATTTTTTATCAGATGCATTTATATACACAGGGTTTGAAAATCTATGGACTATTTTCGTAATGGAGTAAACCTAATATTTTAACGTTACTACTTTTTCTTTATTTCTCCGTCATAAATCTCCATTTTATGATATCACTTCCAATAATAAGATTCAATGAAACCACTGTCACGGCAAATAACATGTTTTTCACGATGATAATAATAATCACTATAGAACTATAGTATATATAACGGCGATTTTTATTGAATATACCTTATTGTCTCATTCAAAATGGCGAAGAAATTACATTACTTCGATCTCAACGGCCTTGGAGAGTCGGTCAGGTATATCCTATACTACGGAAAACATAAGTTTGAGGACATCAGGTACCAGCTCAAGGATTGGCCTATCAAAAGTGTGAAAGATGGTAAGTATTTTGGTATTTTAGTCTCAAGAGATATTTTTACTGAATTTGTATGGGTCATCCATAAATTACGTCACACGTGAAGAGGTCGACGAAATGTGACCTTGTGTGATGAGGGATGGGAGGGGTATTTAGTTTCGTGACGACATATTTCAAACTAACCTAAGTATTAAAAAGCGAAATTAAACTGTTAACGAAAAATTTAATCATTATACTTAACTAATTTCAAAGTTAATTGACTCGCTATTTTAATAATTTTTGATGTAAAATTGCAAAAAATATGTGACGTCATGCTAGGAGAAGAGTCTTATAAATGTGACCTTTGACAAGGATCATTAAACGTAACAATGGATAACCCTGAGTTGGCCCTACTGGCCTCGACAGCGTCAACTTTGAGTGCCCGTTCGTGAAAAAGTAAAAAAAAAATGATTACGTCGTAAGGCTTATAACGCCATAGTGCAGCTCCCATAATAACTTATATTTACTTCGCGTCTCGCTCTTGACTTTTTTAGTCTCGTAGTAACAACTATCGTGTTTAATTAAGGGTGCCTCCTGCGAGACCAAGCCATTGGCGGAGAGATGATTCGCTGCCTATTTTTTAGCTTTTTAAATTAATAGCGTGAAGCAACGTACACGTAGCCTCATGTAACGAAATGTGCCAAATTATGATAAATTAACTTTTAATCCTAAAAATTCTCTCTTAAAGTTTTTAAAAATGTATTCATTCAATTGTTAAAAGTCAAGGTTATCAGTTGACATTGAATCTTATCCGTTTTGGGCATGTTTATTCATAAGTAGATTATATCATTAAGAAATTATATGAATTAAACTTTCAAGCATTACCTTAGCTTAGTTACGGGATAAAAAATCTATATTTTTTAACAACATAATAATGTTTTAGAATGAGAGCCCAAACCCTTACGCCTGGGTATGATGTTTATATTTAATAAGCCGTGATTAATAAACATATTACTTTGTCACTTCTTCGTCCTAGTTAGTTAGTTAGTTAGTTAGTAGGGCTCCCTTTTCCACAATTAGACTCATAGTTCGGTCCTTTTTGTGTATGGGATTGGCTGGTCTATTCCAACCAGCCCAGCTCCTTCCAGAAGTTCAGAACTTTCCTGGGACGTTCACAGGCTTCTTGGAGCGACCTCATATCCTTGAGGATTTTTGCCCGTTGATCAGCCACCCCTGTACAGTCCAGGATTACATGAGTGACCGTTTCTGCCTCGTTTAGGCAGCCCCTGCACAATGGGCTGTCCGTTACGCCGATTGTAAATAGGTGTTTATTTAGTGATATGTGCCCCGTAAGGGTGCTCACTAAAATTCGGAGGTCATGTTTACTGAAGCTGAGGAGTCGTTTGGTCAGTCTTGGCGACTGTGCAGGCATCGCTTCTTTCGACTGTCGACAGCTTGTGAGATTAGCCCATCGGGCATTATGTTGGTTCTTGGTAAGAGAACGCAGCCATGTGCGTATTTGGCTGTAGGGTAATGGCAATAGTGGCATGGGGCCAGCCACGTGAGCCATCGATCCCCGTCTTGCCAGCTCATCGGCTGCGTCATTACCTAGTGATCTACTATGTCCCTCTTCTTCGTCCTAGCATTATTCTCGGTATTTTATTTTACCCAGGGTCTGCTTATTACTCTTATCCGGATTTGACAGGTTACTAGTTTTTACACGGAGCGATTGCCATCTGACCTCTGCAACCCTAAGGGCGAACCAGTAACTCATTGGATAAGAGCAATTTACTTATCAAGAGTTAACGATTATTATCAGATGTTATGTGATAACAACCGGGACCGACAGCTTAACGTGCTCTCCGAGGCACGGACATATTACTCTGTCACTAAATTTTAAAATAAAAAATAAAAATATAAAAAACTAAAATAGTATTTTTTGAGTGTCTTATCGATACATGAATAATTTAAGGTTTATTCTCATTTACTTACGTAGTTCATAAAAATTTTGGTTATTTAAGCTATTAACAACTGTAGATATTACTTAGTTTTAATGACAAACCTTTATGGATTTGCAATGCTTTATTATAACATTTCCACTTTCATTAAAAAATAGGAAAAAGATAAAAATAAAAATAAAATAAAATTTATTGAACAGTATTAGCAGTACAATCAAGAGTTATACATATCGATAATAACTACATTAGTGTTACACTGTGTCGTAGCTATTAACACCCTCCTCCGGTATTTAGTATTCCTGCTAGGGTTGTACGTAGAATAAACTATTTTAATTTACTTAAGTTAAAATATTAAAAAAATATTAAAAAAATTATATATATATATATAGTACTTAATAAATTTATTGCAACATATTTACAATTCAATACTAAGTATATTTACAAATGATTAAAACTGTACAAATCATATTCACGAAGAATGGTCGCAAGAATGCTAGCTGAATTTCCCCGCTCCCCGCAGAATCGCAATCCCGAGTCCTTGGGCGAACAATAAACCAGCCCCCTTATCACCTGTTGAGGCAATGAGACCTTTTAAATATAGAAATAAAATAAATCGTCTTATTTGTACTTTATTTTTAGCACTTCCTTTCGGCCAATTGCCTCTTTACGAAGAAGGCAACCGTTCCTTGAACCAGTCACTCGCTATCGCTCGCTACGTCGCCACTCTGAGCAATCTAGTCCCAAGCGACCCATGGGACCAAGCGGTTTTGGACTCTGTGGTGTACAATATCTACGATTTCTGGATGAGTAAGTTTATCTTTTACCTATTTATAAGTAAACCTATTGAAGGATTTATTAAGAGTGACATTTATATCGATAAATAACTCTATACGTGGAGTTCTGGAATTGAAGTTGCAAAATTGTAGTTTGTGTAAAAATTAGTCAAGTATAATGATCATAGGTTTTCCCAAAAATATATTAATTCTACTGTTATACATACGTTTTGAGGACGTTGTGACTCAGCGGTAGCAACCTGCCTTAAGTACCACTGGGGGTTTGATTCCCGCTCGGAGCAGATGTTTGTATTGACCATGCAGGCATGTTTACCGGTCTGGGGGTGTTTGTCCTTGTCTTTGTGAATGTTTCCGGACCCCCGACATAGGATATAACTATCCTAATGGAGGCCGTTGAGTCTGCCAGCGATATATGTGACTACAGTTGAGTGCAGTTATTACGATTAATTAGTTATTAACTTCATCTAAGCAATTTTATTCATATGATAATATTAAAGCAAGTTTCTTTTTATAAATTTACAGAAGTAGTACCATACATCAAAGAGACAGACGCCGCCAAGAAGCAGGCGATTAAAAAGGAAATCTTGACTGAATACGTCGACTTCTTCTTCTCAAGATTCGAAAAAGACTTGAAGAACAGCAAAGGTTTCTTCGGAGGAAAGGTAAAAATTAGAATTAAATATAAAATAAAAAGGTATCTCTGATAAGTCATATATGTTTATTCAAATACTAGCTTCTACCCGCGGCTTTGCCCGCTTGAATATAATATAGATTTATAATGAGACACGTTTAATACAATATAGAATATTAGTTTCCCATTAAAAAATCATGCTTTAAAAGCCCCTTCAAGTTGTTTTCTAGAAGAATAGTAGTAGTCTATAACCGTCTCCTTGGTCTCTTCTATATCTATAGCAAAATTCATTATAATCAGTTCAAGGGTTTAGACGTGAAAGCGTCACAAATACATCACTTTCGCATTTATAATATTGAGCTGTACCGTACTGTACTGTTGTAATATGTATTATTTTTTTATTAAACGAGAGTCGCGGGTTCGACCCTAACCCCGTGGGCTATTATAGTACCCATTCCTAGCGCAACCTACCAGCTTATTTGGAAGGGCAATAAGAGTACTAGCAATGACTTTAATAAGCATTGCTAATATTCCTTTACAATTTTAATTATAAATCAGTAATAAGTTTTTGTTAGTAAAAGTTAAAAAGTAATTTAGCTCTTAACAGCTTTAATTATAGTTTTAGTAGATTTTTTTAAAGTTGTCATTGAAGACCTATGCTCGTGACCTCGGTAGTGAAATTAGTGGGCGAACGAGATTTAAGAACTAATATCTCGAGGTTGGCAACGCGTGAGTGGCACCTACTAATGGTGCTGCAAGCGCTCATAGGCTACGGCATCCACTTACCATCAGGTGGACCGTATGCTTGTTTGCCAACTTCTAACATAAAAAAAAAAGAAAGTTTATACTGGTTTTTTATCTTTTGTAAATCGCTATCCATCTTTATATATATCTTATATATCTTTACGAAACCTCTATTTTAATTGAATGTTTGTATTCATTTACAGTTAAGTTGGGCCGACTTCATCTTTGTTGGTATTGTTGAAGCGACAAATCTATTCTTGAACGAGGAAATCGAACGTAAATACCCGAACAGCGTCGCCCTCATTCAGAAGATAAGGACCTTGCCGGGTGTTAAGGAATACATTGCGACTAGAAAACCTTACGTTTTGTAATTAAATGTCACCCTTAAATAAGCTTATTTAAATTTTTGAATAAAAAACAACGATCTAAATGGTAATTTTATTTGTGACTAGCGGCCCGCTCCGGCTTCGCACGGGTATAAAATATATAGCCTATGTCATTCACTAAAAAATGATTAAAATCGATCCAGTAGTTTTGATTTATTCATTACTGCCCGTGGCCCGCACGCGTTAAATGTAATTATTTACGACATCACATTAGAAACCTCAATTTTTTTTTTTCTCCACTATTTAATGGATGTTATTATACATAAAAACCTTCCTCTTCAATCACTCTATCTATTAAAAAAAACCGCATCAAAGTCCATTGCGTAGTTTTAAAGATTTAAGCATACATAGGCATATAGGGACAGAGAAAACGACTTTGTTTATATTCTCTGTCGTATTGATAGATACATACGCTTAAAAATATGCGTGTGCTGCTTAAAGATTTCAAATAGCAAAGCCACAAAAAAAGTTACTTATGTATAGAATAAGACAGAGTGTTGTAGTGCACCTTCGAGAAGGTCTAGCAAAGAAGTGGTAAATGCTGACACTATGAAGTGACAATGGTAGGTATTGGTAGGCTACGTAGAGCGCTTAGAATCAGACGGGTCATTTACCATCACCGGTCCACCGCATTGTTAAATATAATTCTACTTATATTTACCATAAGCCATGCCAAATTATCTTTTTTTATTTTTAGATTCTTTGTTACATTAAAAGTGTTTTTTTTTCGTAGATAAATAATTCATAACCATTACTAAGTAAGAGTCGGTAAGAGTATAAGCGGATTTTATCCTTTTGTAACACAAATAAGATGTTATGATATATGTTAAAGCAATGTTTTCAATTACATTATTTACATAGGATGAGTGGTTGAAAGATCCATTCAGATATAAATAATAAATGTAGCGGAGAAGGACGGCTATT
Organism: Hestina assimilis; assembly: GCA_023373885.1. Taxonomy (NCBI): domain Eukaryota; kingdom Metazoa; phylum Arthropoda; class Insecta; order Lepidoptera; family Nymphalidae; genus Hestina; species Hestina assimilis. Next base: position 11,626,051 of record CM041750.1, read on the forward strand.
CTTTGATTTTAATTCGTTTGTTACTGAATATTTTATACCGAAATCTGAATATACGGACGTCAAGTCTGTCTAAATAGACCACGAGTATGTACATTACTACTTAGCCATGTTATAAAAATATATTAGTTTTCGATATTATTGGGTTAATCTTTGGTAATAGTAGTAGTAGTGCTAGTAGTCACATAGCTCAATATTTTACAATAGACAAAAATGATTGTGAGGGATTAATTTGCATATATAATTTTAAACATATTTTTATAATATCTAATTTTTAACAATGCAGAATTTTAAAGTAACTAACGAGCCTACAGCCCGCTTGATGGTAAGCAATAACCCTAGTCTTAGTCAATAAGAGGAGTAAAGAAAATATATTGATAGTAAAAATGGGGCGTGGGTCCAAACCCACTTTGATTCCTCACATACTCATCAAACGAAACAAAACACTACGGATGCTACTATTCATAGGTATTCTCTTTGAGTAGGACCACCGCCTAAGCCGACCCAAACAACAAGACTCAATCATTAAATAACATCTTTTTAGTAACACCACCTACCACCAGTGGTAGGTCTTTTGTTGCAAGAGGCCAGCTAGGTAGGTACCACTTCATTGTCAAATATTCTACCGCAAAGCAGTTGTGTCTTTGGCATTACTGTTTTTCGGTTTGAAGGGCACTATAGGCTAGTGAAATTAATGGGCAAAGAATGGTGTTGCAAGCGCTCATAGGCTACGGCAACCGCTTACCAGCAGGTGGCCCATTTGTATTTTTCACATTTACGATATACTAGTTAAAATGTTTCATGTGTTTCTAAGAATAACTTTACGTCGAGGTGAATGAAAACTCTATAATTATTCCCCCACCAATTACTTTGGGAAATTTGTTCAGTTTACTTTGAAATTCGTCGAATCTCAAAGTTGTATATTTGTTTCACGAACAATAAGTAGCGTACTTTTATTTAAGTTTTCTCGTCTATTTAAAATGGAGATTAATTTAACTTGAACATACTAGAAGTACTTCTAGTACAAACTTAATAATTTCATGTTCATTTAGTTTCCAAAGGATAGTCAAAGGAAGAGGAAAAAGAACTTTATGTACATATACCATATTTTAGACTTATAGATAAGTCTTATACATACGACGACCGTTGTGGGGTGGTCTTCTTCTTATCGAGTGGTTAGTGGCCAACCTAGTGTCAGAGTTGTTCAGGTCGTCCGTAGGCCTCTGACTTGACTTATCGACTGTTGTCAAATTGTCAACAGCTGGGAACGAATTTTTACGTGCCCTCCGAAGCACGGTGACGCTCGGATGAAATACCACTATGCGATCAGCCATCTAGTGACTGACCGCGACCAAAGTTGCTTTACCTACCCATCTTTTACCGATCAGTGGTGCACTCGGCTATGAGTTTCTCGAAGTGGGGCGGAAGCGAGCCCGTTTTAAGCCTCGATGGTCGCTGTTTCGATTCCCTTTCAGAGCAGAGGTTTGTTATAAATATCTGTTTCGGTCTGGGCGTTAGTCCATGTGCGTCTCCCTACCCTGTCACGTTGAGAACGTAAAGTTCTCCGTCCCGATTCTTATTATAACTTTTGCAAATAATCGTTAATTCTTGATAGTTAATTTGCTTTTATCCAATGAGTTACTGGTTCGCCCTTTGTGTTGCGGAGGTCAGATCGCAGAATGGCAATCGCTTTGTGTAAAAACTAGTAACTTGTCCAATCAGGATAAGAGTATAAGCAGACCCTGGGTAAAGACCGGGAATAATGATAGGAAGAGGGGTGTATACATTGTACATATAAGTACTGGCGATAGAAAGCAGAACAGGGGACTTACCATTAACTCTTATTGCGATTTAAATTATCAAATCCAATTCAATTCTGACAATCAATCGATTTAGATTTTATATAAGCCTGGCGTATAAATATATATGTCATAGTACGAAATAGCGATTTAGCTCAGATTAGGTAGTCATTTGAATCGCAATAAATGTTGGTGGTAAGCCTCCAAGATCTTGCATCTGTCGTTAGAGTACAATTTTTTTATGTCGACAAAGTCTAGCTACTTTTAACCTGATCTTTGAAATAAAGTTTAATAGTAGCTCTTAAGTCTCGACCTGTAGTAAATTAAATATCTCTTTGACTAAACAAAGGCATTTTTCTTCAGCTTTATGAAAACATAATTTCTCAGCGAGATGACTACTTTAATAAAGTTTTTGTTTTGTTAAGGGGAAGAATAACTTAATAGAAAAATTCAGATTAAAAAATTATGAAATTAAATTAAATGATATTATGTTTGAGTTTTATTCTTTAAGATTTGAAAAGTATTCGTAAATCGATGTATTTTTTACCATTATGGTTTTCTAATAATAATATTTATAAGTAAAGAGTCTTTGGTACAAATAAGTAGCCTGCTAATTGGTAGAGATTGAATTGGAAAGATTTTTGATTTCGAAGATTTTATTGATGAAGTTTTATTCAAAGATGCTAATCTTTCAAGATTATCAACAGATATAGCAGTACCAGAACTGTTGCGTTCCGTTCAATGAGTCAGAGCGCTGGACATACACTAGACACACACAAACTTCTGAAAATTTTTTTATTTATTCTTTTGGCTTAATCATTCTCCTACCCTTAGGCTTTCAATGCGCATGCAATACTAATGGTATCTGGTCTGCAAGCCTCTATATACTTAGTACCATCTTATCAGCTCAGAGTCAATATTGTGGCATAAAATGTTGGCCTACAAACGATCGAAAGTTAAAATTTTCTATTATTATTGGAAATAAAACTAAACCGCAAAGCAATTTAAAATTTAAATATAGTAGAGTATACAATGAAAAATTTAAACGGTAAAATAAACGTTGATTTAAAACTTAGACCGTATGACTTTATTAAGCACCTGTATAGTTCGGGTTAAAAAGTTGGGTATAATTTAGGCTGTAGATAACAAACCGAATTGTAATGGTTAAATACACAAATAAGATAGTTTGATAAAATAGCTAAACCTTATATAAATAACTAAAATCGTAATAAAAAACATTACCCTCCGGCAGTCGGGTAAATACACACATTTTTTTATAAAATTTTTCTTTATCGGTTATATACCTTTATTTAAAAATATGTAATTGGCTGAGCCTTAAATCCCTTATTAAAAGAAGCGTGGTCTAAGAGGGGTTGCGATATTTAAGGTCCTCTCCAAAATTATCAACAGGTGTACTCGTTTGACTTATAATGAGACTTTAGTGTATTACACGGTTCTTATAAAGCGAAGAGTTTTGAAAACTTAATATGTAGCCTAAAAAAATATTTTGTTATGGACAAATTATGTATAGTATGTATGTATCGCTCACTTAATTCAGCAATAAATTCATTATCAGCTAATATTTATGCAATATACAAAATACTGAAGCAGAGCCTTTGACGATATTAGGACCTTGATGTTTTCAGCACGAATGGACCAAATTGAGTGAAGATGTATTACGCTCTAATAGAATATTATTTATTAAACTCTGTATTCCTCCTCTCTGTACTCTCATATATTATCTCACTATAAGGTAGTGTTTTTGCTATTTTAATTAAATAAAAATTACAATGTACGCTTATGTCTGAAAAATACATGGCATTTCATACTCTCAATTTTAAATAAAAATATATACAATATTGGTAACCCAAATTTTTGAGTTTCAGCTATCAGAATAATTGTTTTATTACAGTCAAGTCCGGGAACTGAAGTTTCTGGAACTTAGACCGTTAATTCAAAAACTCCACCGTCGCTATTTGTAAAAAAATTCGAAGGTTCTTAATGCTCAAGTCTAGTGAACTAGTTGGAAACTTCTGGAACAGTTTGCAGAGAGTTCATTAAGACCGTTGCTTTTTTGTTTGGAGTAATGAAAAAGGTGTGGCGATTTATTGGAAAAATAAACAATTTCATTAATTTATTAAATCAAAGTCACAATATTTTTTTCTTTGCTTAAATATATAGACCATACCAATATTATAAAGCTGAAGAGTTTGTTTGCTTGAACGTTCTAATCTCAGTTTCAATTGTTTCTATATTGATTATTCCATTTATAGAGTTATAGGCTCTACAAAATCACGATACGACAAATAGGGGCGGAACATCAATGAAATATGTAGCAAAAACGGAAAAAAAAATCTTCTTGAGAGAAATCATTGTTATGTCAATTAAATCAAATCAAATCCGGTCTAGTTGAATATAAATAGAGTGTTGAAAAGTATCACCTCGTTACCTATAATATTATTGGAAAACTTGATGCAATTAATGAAAATGACAATAAAAATCATATATAATATGCGCAAACTTTATGATCAATTTTGTAAATAAGTTCTAGCCTCTCGTTTCTTGTACCATTTGGTTTTCTTCTTTATACAACAAATGCTACACAGAAGAAATACTTCACTTTCTATAAGTAGGCAAGAGAATGAAGTTTCAGCCACTCGGGACTTGTTAAGACTTGCTCGTAACACTCCTCTGAACCCATCGTAACTTGATATCAAATTCTTCGTTGGTTTACCCGAAAAAATATTTGTTTGATATTTAATAATATTTTACATGAGTATAATATTTTCATCTATAATATATCTAAATTATAAATAAATTAAAAGAAAGTTGCATAGATGGAACTAGTAAAGGTGGTAATTTGGTCGTTCGGTGATACTGGTCAAATTAAAACGGAAACGCATACTATTACTGTAGCTCTGTTCAAATGTCTGTCTTATATAAATAATTATATCTTTGCAATTTTTTATGTTAAAGGAGGAAAACGGACATGAGGCTCACTTGATGCTAACCAGCAATTACCACCGCCCATGTGCATCTGCAGTACCAGAGAGCATGCAGGTGCTTTGCCGACCTTTAAGGAAGGAATAGGCTTTTCTCTTGCACTAGTGACGAGCATTCACTTCATAAGTTTTTACCAACGTACGGTAGAAAATATAAATACTGACTTTTAACGTGGTTTAATTATTGAGTTATAAATTACATTAAAAGATATTTCGTTTCAAGAGGTTGGCTACGTAGCGGGGGTACCATCGCAGTGTCAGATATTCTATCGCAAAGCAGTATTGTGTTTTGTATTACTGTGTTTCGGTTTGAAGACAATGTAGCTAGTGAAATTACGTTATAATTAAATAGGAGATTAAGGACTCTATATCACGAGGTAGGGCTTATGAGTTCTTTGGACACATAACCCGCAAGACCAGCGACAATCGCCAAAAACTTATAGTAATGGGGAAAATAGAGGGTAAGACACCGAGAGGAAGGAATCCAATCAACCACTCTCAATATCAACCTAGCCGTGGGAGATGGCGTAACATCGTGAGGATGGGGCTGAACTCATCATAGGTCACGACCCCCAGCATTTGGGTAACGACGCAAGGAGCATCACGGGATAGGCAACGCGTGAGAGACATGTACAAATGAATGGTGTTGTAAGCAAATCTAGTTTTATAAAAAATACTCATATACAGCTTGACTTAAATATTACGATTTAGGCTAATGGGTGTTTGATATTATGGGGAAGAAGTTACGATGTGTTGTTACATAATTTCGCACAAACTTAGTAATTTATTTATAGTGTTTTCTCGAAGTTTCTAGACGTCTTATACAACTTTATGATTTCAATATGATTTAGTAGAACTTACTCCTAGTAATAGTAATAAGTTGAATTGCTGATCTTACTTGCGTAGTGATAGCGAAACTTCCTTAGCGCCACAGTTCGCGGTTTCAATTCCCGCTCGGAGCAAAGTGGATATTGAGAGCACACAGGCATGTTATCCGTTCTGGTCGTGTTTGTTGTTGTCATTGTTTATGTTTCCGGACCCCCGACACAGTGTATAAGTATCCTAATGGGGGTCGTTCAGTGTGTAGCGTTTATTTATATTTTTAAGAAAATTAACAATGCCTTTTTTAAGGCTTTACTAATATTTCTATTACCCGTCCAAATAAGCTTAAAGCTTGCGTTAATAGTGGATACGACAATAGCCCAAGGGAGTCAAGATCGAACTCGTACCTCTTGCGTTAACGGAGCGGAGTCGATCCTTCTACCGTTGAGCTATTGAGGTTTCATTTCATTTATTTATAGTTACAATTAAGGCGATGTATTGGAGATGCAGATCATTTCTGTGTTCGAAGTAATTGACTGTGGTATTTTAATTGCTTTAAAATCAATTACGGTTTAATTTTACAGATGTGTTGATAGTGCGTCACTTTCATAAAGCGATCATTTGTGCTTAGTTATTGTAACGAAATGTTGGTTATAAAGTACATATCGTTTGTTTGGTTTCTATTTATACACAATGTAGTGGGAGGTAATTTTTACTTTTTTATATACCACTTCATTAATTAATGTACCTTAAATTGGCTGAACCTTTGCTAGTGTACTGCTATTTTTAAGAGTTCCGTAGCCAAATGGCAAAATAGCTTGGCTTATAATTTCGTCATGTCATCCGTATGACACAGTCATTTTACTCGGATTCTATTAGCTCCATCTATACGAAATTTGTTAAATAGGTGTATTTTATGAACCGCTACAGGGTTTTGTAGTTTAATATTAAAATATTTAAAAATTAAGCCTAGCAGTCCATACTTGTAACTGATGGTTGGAAAAAAAAATTCAGCGAACGGCAACGTATGAGGTATCTTTGAATAGGTCCTTAAAAATAATAAAGTTTCATTTTACTTTTTTTGATTAAGTCAGTAGTTGTTGAGATATTTGCTCCTAAAGTCATAATAATTAGATCGCCTTGCCGACACAAGGAAAGGAGGAGAAATTACAGGAAAAGATAAGAAAAGGTGGGAGTTTGGCCCTCTGGCGCTTCATCGAACAAAAGGCGTCAGAACAGGAACTGTTAGTTCAGGAGATTCTGTAGGAGTGTAGTTCTTTTCCTATCGAGTCAGACCATTCACTCGAAAACAGCAAGGATCTTTTAATAAGAAAATTTAATATTTTTACAGTGGACGATGACTATTATATAAAGCCAGCACTCCGATCTTTTTCACTTACATGCAAGGATCGTTTCCATCAAATATTTTGTCAAGTAAAATGTGGTACGATCGGTGCTTTTTGTATTCAGGACGAATGTTATTGTCTCAAAATTAAAAATGTGAATGATGGTAAGTATTATTAATATTCTTGTGACTTTTTCTTTTTATGATGATAAGTGGATGCCGCAGCCTATGAGCGCTTGCAGCACCATTAGTAGGTGCCACTCAAGCGATGCCAACCTCGATATATTAGTTCTTAAATCTCCTTTGCCCAGTAATTTCACTAGCGTACAGTGCCCTTCAAACTGGAACACAGTAATGCTTAAGCACTACTATTTGGCGGCTGAATATTTGAGACTGCGGTGGTACTTACCTCATCGGCCTCTTGCAACAAAGGACCTACCACCAGTGTAACTGATTGCACTGGTGGAGTAGTCTCTGCTTTGACAGAGGTTATCCTAACAGTGAGTGATTTGGTCGTCACATCCCGACACTTTCAATCCGACATGGTCAAGATGCCTTTTTTTTGGTAACTGGGAGGAATTCTGCTACGAGATATCGGACTTCTTGGGGAGGAGAACCGGGTTATGTGGGGTTCTATGGCAATATGGTAACGTCATAAGAACCCACTAAAACCTCCTCGGTGACCGACCTCAGTGCGTTTGTCAGGTTGCGGTTGCTCTGCTGCGCTTTTGGCAAACTTAACCTAACTTATGCTCGGGTTCAAATCCGGGCAAGCAAAGGGTTTGGAAATACTTATATTTATTGTGTCAAAAAGCGATTCTGATGCACATATCTAATTTCTATATTATTCAAAATATCTGGAGTGAGCGGTTAATGGTGACGACGTTGTGGCGCAGTGGTATAAAACCTGCCTTAAGCACGACACATCGCGGATTCGATTCCCGCTCGGAGCAGATGTCTGTACTGACCATGCAGGCATGTGTTCCGATTTGGGCGTTTTTTCCTTGTCCATTGTATGTTTCCGAACATCCGATACAGGATATCACTATCGTAATGAGAGCCGTTGTGTGAGTAGCGTTTATTCAAATGACCCCGCGGTAATCAGTGCAAAGTTGACTACCACCGCACCAGAACGGTTGTCATTTACAATTACAAGTGTTAGAAATTAAATATTAGTGTTTTTTTTTCTAGAAAGGCAAATCCAAAAAACTGATCATGTTATGAGTACGGAAACGAAAAAAGAAAATGAGGACTACGTGGAAAGTGAACCGCGTAAGTAGCATTATAAGTTTCATATGTAAAAGGAAATATATTCTATGAATAAGAAAAAATACAGTATGCTTTATACCACCACGATTAATGTTTAGTTTGTATTTCGTTTACAAAATATATGTGTATGTTTCACCCTGATACAGTGGTGTGAAAAAATATAGACTCATAACTAATTATCTACTTTATTAAAAAACAAATATATATATTACAATCATTATTATAGATAAATAATGCAAAGAAAGTGTATTCTTATTAGATATAAACGTTTCATATTTTTTTACTTTTAAGGAAATAATTAAGAAATTTCCTATCCCAATGAACAAAAGCTGTGAAAAATTATAAACTCAGAGTCGATTATTTATTCAATAATGTGTCCATTTACCCTTATTTTTAATCACTTCAATTAGTCTATCAGGTATACTATCAACCAACTTTTTTAGGACAGCAGGTGAAATTTCAGCCCACGATGATAGAATTCTTTGTTTAAGTTGTGGAGTATTATTAATTGGCGGTTTCTCTGGGTCATAAACTTTTCTTGCTAAGATTCCCCAAACATTTTCAATCGGGTTTAGATCTGGACTACACGCTGGCCATTCTATTACTGAAACACCGAAGTCGTGAAACCATTGTTCTGTAGACGCGGCACCATGAATTGGAGCATTGTCTTGTTGAAATACTATATTTTCGTCTTCAGTCAAAGTTATGAATGGTAAAAGATAATCGTATAATAGGCTCTGATAATTAGCAGCATTCATACGACCTTTACAAAAAGCTAATTCTGTTTTTAAACGTCCAGTCATACCGGCCCAGATCATGACTGATCCACCACGATGAGCTCTGTGTGACATTATTTTTCTGTCAAATCTTAAATCATGACAATAATATTTACATCCATCAGGACCATCAAAATTGAACTTTTTTTCATCACTGAAAATAACATGTTGCCATAAATCAACTTTTTTAATATATTTTCTGCAAAATTAAGTTTATTTACGATATGGTGTGGTTTTAAAACTGGTTTAGGAAGTAGTTTTTGATATTTAAACCGTCCGGAATCGGCTGCCCATTTTCTTATGAGACTAGAATCACAGTCTAAATTAAATCTGCGTACCAATGTTGATGACGATGCTCCGGTCACCGATAGTTCTCTTAAAACAGCGCGTTTTACGGTGGGAGGAAATTTTGCTGGTCGGCCGGGACGCTTCTTTTGACCATAATTTTCAATACCCAACTTTAAAAAGTTTTTTACTACACTTTGTGATCTACAAATAGTATCTGCTATTTGTCTTTGAGTTTTACCGCAGCTTCTTAAATCGATAATTCGCTGTTTTTCAATATCAGTTAGTTGTTTACGTGGTGTTACGTGGTTACGTGGCATATAAAATAAATATAATAGTTAACCAAATTAACTTCAATTACTCGTCACGTATTACGTACGTCGTGAACTTCAAAAATAAATATTAGAATAACGATATCTCTCAGTTAGCACGCTTTGAACGCAACTGAGTTTATAATTATTCACAACTGAATGGACTGACTTCGTTCGTAAACCTCACGCATCTTTATAAGGATTGGTCGGCAGGCGAAACTTCAGGGTCATATAACTACGCTTACGTGGTGCTAACAATTGACTATTTTGGAAATAAGTTTGTTTATTTAAATTGCTGAAAAGATGAAATAATACTTTGAGTCTATATTTTTTCACACCACTGTACTAATCTCATTGTTATTTCTCATGCAAGTAAATATTGTATATTCTTTTTGAGGAATAAGTATATGAAATTAAAAAAAATCGATATTCTATTGTGTTCTGTTTAAGAGGTAAGAATATTTGAGGTATAATATACCTAATATATATAGGTATAACACAATATGAGAAAGTAAGGCTTTTAAACAAAAAGTGCAGATAAGCTTACATAGGCCTATAAAATATAAATTACTTAATGATTTTTTTATTATAAAAATTGAAAATAAAAAAATTTAAAAATCAGATTTTATTTTAATACTTAAAAAATAAGAAATTAAACTTCAATTTGATCAAAACCATCAATTTATTATGAAAATAAAAAATCTTGCAACTTTACTTACACAGATGTATTAATTTATTTATAAAATGTATGCAAATTTTTGTAGGAGTAGAGCCATTCTCTTCTTATGGGTCATCGCAACCTAGAAAGTACTACACTACATACAGTTTTTTTTTTTTTTTTTTTTTGTTGTCGGGGAGGAAATCTACTGCCAGATACCCGGCGTCCTGGGGAGGAACAACCGGGTTATGTGGGGTTCCATGACAAGGTGGAAACGTCATGGGGACCCACTAAAACCTCCTCGGTGGCCGACCTCAGTGTTTTTGTCAGGTTACGGGAACTCTTGTAGAACAACCAACGCGACCTGACAATCACATGGCTCCGCTTGGTGGCGGAGCTCAGTCCCGGGGGGGGCGAGATGGTAAGCCCCCAGCGCTTCCCATGCAAGCGCTCACAGCAGTCGGGACCACACCGACTGCCGTCCTCCTTAGGGCCGCTCATCTCGGACGCACAGATACCCCACTCTGCACGTCCACGGCCCGAGGGTGAGCCCTATTTATATAGCCCCGGGTAACGGGGCTGAGGGGCCGGGATGGCTAGCGGCATCAGGTGGTCGACGCCTTTGCCGCCGTTGGCGTCTAGCTGGATCGGCCCTCACTCGATCCCGCTCGGCCATCTCCTTCCGGATCATAACGGTCTCACAGAAGGAGACAACGGCCTCCCATGCAGATTCCCTGTCTAGCATCGCCGACACGACTGCTGGCAGGGAGAGGTTCCTTCCAATCTCTTCGACTAGGACTCTACGCTCCGCGTTCCACGCGGGGCACACCTCAAGGGTGTGCTGTGCGGAGTCCTGGTCACCATCACACTGGTGGCACATCGGCGTCGACTCTCTACCGATTTTGCACAGGTACTCGCCAAAGCACCCGTGTCCGGTTAGCATCTGCGTTAGACGGTAGGTCACCCGTTGCCGCCTCTCCATCCAGGCTCCGAAGACCGGCAGGATGGCTCCGATGACGCGTTTGCGCGCGTACCGCTCTTCGCGAAGGACTTTCGCCACCTTGCGGAGGATGCGAATCCGGTCATAGATCCTCGCATCCATCTCTGCCAGCACGTCTAGTGGCGGAAATCGTGCTAGAACGAACGCCGCCTCGTACGATATCGTACGATATCCTCGTACGATCCGAATGGCCACTCTGCGCTGCAGGGCAAGGATAGAAAATCGGCTTACAGTAACAGCACTGTTGCGTTTCGTGTGATGAGTGAGAACGCCGGAGGCCCAATCTTCCACCCCCTGTGTTACCTTCCTTTTATCCCTTCTCATCGCTTCCTCCCTGTGCCCTGAATTGGCAGCGCGCATGTGATACTTCAAGTATCTCAAGCGTACCATCAGACGTATTGTATGCTTGCTTGCCAACCATCAATTCTACCGTCGAGTTCAATTTACATTCTTATTTGATTCTTGTTTAAACACAGGCCTTGTTTCAAAATTCAGTTGCAAGATTTGACCTTAATATACATACAAAGTTGCAAGTTCAATAAAAGTTGTATTTTAATAATTTTAATAAATTTTGTTAAAAAAGTATTTTTAGCGGACGCTAATCAGAATAATGAAGACAGTTTCTACGCACAACGTCCAGCACTCCGACATCATATAGCCCACTTCTGTCCTAATCTAGAATTGGCTAGATCATGTATAAAGCAATGTATGGAAGTCGGCAAACCTGCATTCTGTGGCAAAGATCACGTCTGTTACTGTGGACATAAATACGAAGATACTCAGGACGAAGCCGGAGGAAATGTTAAAGACATATATGCTCAGTTCAAAGATATGTATGAAAAATATTTTGGGACTGATAAAGATACAATGGAAGTGAATTAAAATAAATGTTTTCATATTGATGGTATTTTTATTTTTTATATTATATTCACCCTTAATTATTGTTGTTGTTTTAAAAGGGTTTTTGTGCTACTAAGTTGGCACGCAAGCCTATTAGCGCTTGCAACACCATTAGTAGGTGGCACTCACGAGATATTGGTTCTTAAATATCTTTTGAATAGTAATTTCAGTAGCCTACAGTGCCCTTAAAACCGAAACACAGTAATGATAAAGACACTACTGCTTTGCGGTAGAATACTTGACAATGTGGTTGCCTAGCTACCTAGCTGGCCTCTTCTACAGACCCACCAGTGTTGTATCAGGATCTAAGTGAAAGTATGCGTTCATACATCGCGTACCCTATTCTTATATATTAAAAGGGCTTGAACAGAAAAAAAATTAAAACCTATCGATGAAGATTTTATCTTAAGATATCAGCTGTGTGCCCATTACATGGCCTAGAGGAAGACCGAGATCGCAGTGGCATGGCAGCACGAGTGGAAACTAACAGTTCCTCCAGGGTGAGGGCAGCACCGTCAGCTCTCCTCGGGGAGCGCTCACTTGATTGATGTGCGTAAGAGGCCCTGGGGTACGTTCCACAGCAGTTCACGGATCCTATTGCCCACACTGAGGTCGGCCTCCGAAGAGGTTTTAGTAGGACACCATGGCTGGACATGGAATCCTACATAACCCGGTTCTCTTCCCCAGGAAGCCGGATATCTGGTTGCAGAATTCCTCCCCATCAACGTAAAAAATCTGTTAAAGTATTTTTCAATTTCACGACACAACTAATATTTATGGTAATAAAATCCAGAGATTTATTTAGTTTCTAGTCGCAGATGTGCGTACGAGAGAAACGATGCCAGCACGTAATTAATTTATGCAGCTTGATGAGTAATTTCAAGCTATCTGTTACGGCTTTAAATTCTTTGGAGAGTATCTTGAAAAATAAAATACAAGAGCCATAAATAAAAAGGGTTACTTTTCACTCTTCTTCGACGAAACCAAAACCCTTGGGATATGTTTTTGACTTGTATCTTTGTATAAATTAAACGGCTAAAAAAATATTTCAAGCTCACCGAGTGGAATGTCAAAATGAATATTTTGTAAGAGGTAATTATAAAAATATCTCCTAATCTTCGTGAAAAACATCGAAACGTGTCAGTTTTCGTATAAAACCCGAAACATGATAGTTTTTGTGAGAAGCGTTGATGTATGGAATAGACAAATAGGTCGGCGGTCGGTCGTTCTGCATAACAAGTACATTAACATGCAAAGCCGTGTTCACAGCTAATATTTTTTATATATTGCACACACACACAAATATTTGTATTTGTGTGCAAATATTTGTGTGTGTGTGCAATATATAAATGAGAACTTGTAAAAATGTGTGCTTATGATTCTAAAGTGATTTATATTCCATCCGAATATAATAAATAACTATAACACAAAAATAAAAAAACCTTTAATACTTAATAGAATAATATGTAATTCTATTCTAATAACAATCACAAAATTTGTAAACGTGTGGTGCAGCTTTAGCGAACCTGTCATAAGCGCCATAGGTCGTGGGTTCGATTCCCACTCGGCGCAAATGCTTGTATTACCATACAGGCAGGTGTTCCGGCCTGGGTGTGTTTGTCCTTGTCGTTGTGTATATTTCCGGACCCTCGACAAGGATAGAAATATCCTAATGGGGTCCGTTGAGTGTGTAATAATAATAATAATAAACGGTAAACAGAAAATAAATATTTTCGAAGCAATTCTAGAAATTCACGTAAGTATATGAATATTTTTTTTACCTTGCGATTGTCAGTACGAATGCCTTTGACTCAGACACCTTTGATTCTATTAAAACTAGATTTGCCAGCTGGAATAAACCACATAAACTCATCCGGTATTGTTTGACTTGAAGCTGTAAAACAATGAGAGAATTCCCTATCAAGTTATTTGTTCCTATTTTGCTTATACGACCTCACTCTATTCTGTATTTTTTTGGGGCGAATCTCAAGGACAACCAGTCCGCTTTTCGCGCGTTCTTTAGTGATCGAATTAAAACACAAAAAATGTATACACATTTTTTGTCTGCAGTTTCCACGTAATTAATCATAGAACTAGGACACTAGGTTGGCTACTTAACACTTGAGCTTATATTATAACTTGATTTTATAGTTAAAAAAAGAAACTAAGGAGTTTCTTTTTTTAACTCCGAAATCCTTAAATAGTTCATCAATCAAAAATCACTCTAATTGATAGTATATTCCTGGAAGTCGGTTTAGAAATACAACGTTTATATAGAAAGATTCAGGCTTCGAATAAACTACCACTTTCCTTAATCCCGATTTCACAAATAGACCTACATTACGAGTATGACAAGTGTTTTAAGCATTCATTTAAATGTTTAACAATGGCCAGTGACGTTGTTGAACAATTGAAAACTACACTCTAGCGACCCGGAGGCAATAATGAACATAATTCGAGTACATTTCGGTCTACTGACTTTTAAGTCCGCAGCCCTGAAGGAATGACACTCCCTTCATATTACCATTAACAGTGTTTTCACATAGTTCGAGTGGTCCTTTGTTCCCGAATATAAATACAAAGTTATTTTTACATAAATTGTAGGCTTTGTTACCTTAAAATAAAGATCTATCTTGCTTAAATAAAACGTAAACATATCTTTGTGTAAACACTCAAATCTAAAAGCTAGTCGATTTGATTAAGCAGTCTGCTTTCATTTCGGAGGTGAGGTTTATTTTTTTAATTATACCTTTTATAAGTGCTATGTGTTTTTAACCTTAACTTCAAAAGGCTTCAATAAATGTTATTACTAGATATTATTTCAGATTTCTGTAAAGTAAATCATAAATTGTTTAATTTCATTATTTGATTATTTATATTTTTCCGAAATATGTTTTATTTTGCTTGTGTTATTATAAACCCAGCGATTTGATGTCTGGAAATCCACAACTACGCGATTTAGAAGACATTTTATTCCTCACACTAACACTTTGTGGAACTAACTTTCGGCTAGGTCTTTCCAAGCCGATACGACCTGAGAACCTTCAAGAGAAGAGGATATTTTTTCCTCAAAAGCCGGTAACGAACCTGCATGTCCTCAGGTTGATGGCACATAGATTTTCATGGGCGGACGTGGTCGTTGAACATCAGGTGAGCCTGCCCGTTTGCCCTCTAATATAAAAAAACCTGATGAAGTGAAGTTTTTCTGCGAGTGAGAATGCCGAAACTCTAAGACCCCATTTTTCTCCTTTTTTCTATTACTAGTGTTTTTGTCAGGTGGGCCACACCTTTGCCACTATATTATTTTAAAAAATTCAGCCTCTAATTGTGAGCTGCTTTTTTATAATTAAAAACGGCTGCACTTGACACAAATAATTTTGGCTAAGAGTGATCATTATGAACTGCAATGGCAGAGAACATAAATAAGTCTCTGATTAAATGTATTTCAGTCTGCGTGGTTGTGCTTGTGATTGTGTGTATCCAGACCCTTGACACAGCTGATATTAATATTCCAATTTATTTGTTCAACAATGAATTACGCCACAATATTCAATAATGATTTTTCAAATCTTCACATTTTTCAAACCAAAAAGATATTAAAATATCGATTGTATCTATTAGTAAATTGTATTTTCATCCTAAAAGTGTAGATAATAAAAAATATTTTAGTTTTGATATAAATACTATAATATTAAGCCTACTACTAAGGAGGATTATGTCACTCTGTTAGGGTCAAAGTCAACCCTTATGTAACCGCACACTCAGTTTTCTACGCTACAGTGAATATTGTATACATGTTTATTTATGCTATTCTCATTCTGTGTTTATTTGATAAATAATTTGTAGTGGGGATTATTACGAAATATTATTAAAAGTATATTTATATATAAATAAATAAATAAACACTACACACTCAACGGCCCCCATTAGGATAATTATATCCTGTGTCGGGGTTTCGGAAACATTCACAATGACAAGGACAAACATACCCAGACCGGAAAACATGCCTGTACGATTAATACAAACATCTGCTCCGAGCGGGAATCGAATCCGCAACCGTCGTGGTTAAAAGCAGACTCGCTACCCACAACGCCACGACGGTGTCGTTTATATATACTGTAAATATTAACATCTCGTATACACCTACAATTATTAGTTAAGACAGCAGCTATGGTGCATCTACACCGCTTTTATTCTTAGTCATAACATAATATAACATATTGCTACGGGCTGGGGTTCGCGGATTTGGAAATAAACATTTAAAGCCATTTAAATAACACTTTATTAGGATCTTCTAGATCACACAATAGAACTTATAAATCACAGGTCTAAATCGCAGGTCAATCGTAGTCCAAAAGAATAGCCGAGGTCATTGGTTTTCGCACTTAGTCACTTGTATCGCTTGTAGTTTCTTCGCTCGTTGCTCAAAACTGAATGATACAGTTGACGTGCCGAGCCCCTTATATAGTGCGGAACACGGGTTCGAGAAAATTCCGCCCACGGAATGTTATACGGCACTTTTCGAGAACACATCTTTCTAGACCTCGAGCGAAGCACATAAACAGAAAGGGTAGAAGAGATTTTGATCCTTACACCCCGGTGAGGCTCACAGCAACAACTAAACAATATGACTTAAGTGCCACAGGTCACAGGTTCGATTCCCGCTCGGAGCATATATTTGTATTAACCTTAAAGCTATGTGTTCCGGTCCTCCACACAGGTTGTCACTATTCTAAGGGGAACCGTTGAGTGCCTTTATGGTCATCTGCTCCGAGCGGGAATCGAACGCTGCGCCACTACTTCGTCGTTTATAAGTTTATTTTTTATGTTTTTTTTTAATGTGAGAAGGGGCAAACGAGCAAGAGGCTCACCTGATGTTAAGCGATCACCGCCGCCCATGAACATCTGCAACACCAGAAGGCATGCAGGCGCGTTGCCGACCTTTAAGGAAAGAATACGCTGTTCTCTTGAAGGTTCCTAAGTCGTATCGGTTCGGAAAGACCGCCGGTGGAAATTGATTCCACAGAGTAAATTTGAAACTTGTTTATTGGCAGTTTCAATATGCAGTATGATATTCTGTTACGGATGCGATACCTATACATATTCTTCTATCAAAATGCATTAAAACAATATCTTCATAATCCAAACGCACAAACAGAAGGACCGGTCTTATTATATTAATACATACGTGACTGACGGGCCCCTAATTCACTTCATCCCCTTACGAGGGGTTGCAACGTGTTAGTATTTCAGAGCCGATTGATGTTTCAATTTAGGGGATAAATTTATGTTTTTGTAAATGATTTCTTAAAGCGAAAATATTATACAAGTATACTCATGCCAAAGTTTTTGTATTGATATTTTATATAATTTCTCTCTATCTATGATTAATTATTTGTAATTGGAATTCTGTAGTCTTCATAACTTCAAAGCCACAATAGCTCAAATGTAGAAAGGTCGACATAATATAATGTGAGAGTTGCTGGTTGACTGGTAATATAATGTGAGAGTTGGTTATTGTATGAAGTCGTTGTGGGATTATTAGCTATGTTTAAAAAAAAAAGGATTGCTAATATTCTTTAAAAAATAGTGTTTCCAAAGTCTTTCATTTTTAAAATAAAAGTGTTGGTTCTTTTGTGAAGTCGGGAAGTATTAGTTTAACGACTTAAATCAGTCATATTTGGACGCAAATAATCAATACCATGTCAACCCACACGAATGTCATTTCGAGAAAAACGTGTTTGAAAATTTTGAACAACTTGCTTTATATGATTTTTTTATGTATTGGTCAAGTTTTTGCCAATTTCAGATTTATGTAAGTTATTTTACTTATTTTCACTTATAAAAATAAGTATACAAACTGCATATTTCGTATATAATATAACCCAAAACGTTTAACATAATACATAAATTGCATGATAAAAAATGGCTTTTTTAAGTTTTAAAGCTTAAAACCTTTTTTAATTAAAAAAATGTTCTTCAGCCATTTACCAACACTTCTGCATATATAACTCAGTTTTTTCAATTTTGTGGGTTGACATGGTATTGCTTATTTGCGTCCATTTTTCCTAGTGCTTTTCGGTCAATGAGTGTGTACAAAAGTTGTGAAGCCCAAAATTCCTGTATCCTGAACTTTTCTTCCTTTTGTTATTCCTTTCATTTCGGGGGTCCAAAACACTTGCACTACTGCGATATGCAAGTATTGTGACCGTTTACTAACAGGCGAGCTGTTCGCTTACTTGGCACCTTCGTGTCATATAAAAAAGTGACCTTTAAACTGACAATCAAAAAATACAATACAATATCTCAATAGCTCAACAGCAAAAGGTCCGATATTAGTAATGACTTTTAAAAAATGCGAATATTTCTCCATAAAAGAATGTTACTTTTTATGAACGATAACACATTTATAAAACCGCTTTCATGAACATAATATTTACTACATATTTCTAACATTATACGATACCGACGTAGATGCACTTAGATGAAATTTAACATGCTTTGATGCTTAGTTTGTGAAAGAAAATTCCAGAACAAGTTCTTAGAATCCCTCTTATATTTCACTCGTTTCATGCTACTTTTCTTATATGAAAGGCAGACATACTCTTCTTATATAGTCGTGTTCTGTCGCTCAGTCAGTTCTGTCGTGTTTCGAATTATATAAAAGTATATTATAAAGTATTGAAAATTACGGTTATACAAATTTCATTCTAATTGGTAATATAGATAGAGCATAAATTAGCTTATACTCGTGTTGTTTGTTGTGACTTTTTGATATTGTGATTCTAAACTGTTATCGTACTATACCGTGGGAGCGAGACGGTGCTTATTTCTTGACTCGCTCACACTTCGACTCGTTTCGCATGCAGTGTACACCCGCACGCTTAAGTCTCGTTGCCATTGTTCACTGTGCGCTATTGAGCAGGAATATTTGCGATAATGAGTGTACAAAGATCACCGCCTCGCTTAGGCGTCAGCGCAACTACGTCAGCTGTTACTTCAGGGGGCTCACACCCGGATCTCTCAAAGCTTAGTGTTTTGGCATCGGAGTCTCAAATTACTGTCCGTAAAGCAGCCGTTAGAACATGACTGTAACTGTTTTAACGAGATGACAGTAGTCCGCTCTGAGCTTTCTCGCATTAGTACACTGTTGGAGAACTATGTTGGAAGTAATGAACAATTATTGATAAAAATGCAGGAAAGTATAGTGGATTTAAGATCTGAAATAACGAGCTTAAAGTTGTCCAATGAACAAACTGTAAATGTGTTAAAAGAAAAAAGTAGCAAACTAGATGAGTTTGATACTCGAATTGTTAACCTTGAATCTAAAGCTTCCGAAAATGAAATGCTACATGAAACCATCAGCTTCCTGCAGGCCGATTTAGCAAGGACAAAACACGAGCTTTCTTTGTTTGAGCAGCGTTCCCGGTTGAATAATATTGAGATTAGAGGAGTTCCTTAAAAAGGAAAAAACCTATTGTCAATTATAGATGCTATTTGTCACAAAATAAACTTTAAATGTCCTAAATCTCAAATAAATTACATTGCCAGAGTACCAATACATAACTCCAAGGATAAACTGATTGTGGTTAGTTTTTTGAATAGATATGTTAAGGAAGACTTCATTGCTGCAGCGCGTGCTGAAAAGAACCTGTTTGCCTCGGACGTTGGCTTTCCAGGTTCCCAACAACGCGTCTACGTTAATGATCACTTAACCATTGAAGCCAAAAAATTGCTTAGTAAAGCCAAGATCTTAGCCAAAGAAAACCACTATGATTATGTATGGGTGAAGCATGGTAAAATCCATATACGTAAGGATAATACTAGTAAAAGTTTCATTATCAGAACTGAATCAGTTTAAACAAGATTTTTAAATAGTTACTATTTCCATTATATTTTTGCTAATCTGTTTTTCATATATAAAACATATAACCATTGCATTTTATTTGTCTATAAGAATTATTTGATGATTCGCTGTAAAAGGTTTTGTGCCTCTGGCCTGTTATTAAATATAATACTTGTTTACTATGCATGTCTATTGTCAACGAACTACGACTGCATTGCTTATCGCTTTGATCTACTTCATGATATAACTCGCAGAAAGCTTTCCATCTCGCTCTTTCTTATACAATTTATACTTGAGACGGATTATTTCTTATCTTATTGCATTACTGCTTACACTTTGTATAAGTATGATCTTTTGTTTCTTATAGTATTATTTTGCGTTTATCTACTATACAATTTTATATTTTTTGTGTATTTGGTTGAAATGAATTGGTTTATTGGAAGATTGCGTGTTTTTATATTTACCGTAGTTATTTATATAATTTTCAATGGCGACTAATAATGATCGTCAGCTATCTATTGTCTATCTGAACGTTCGGGGTTTACGAAGTAAAACAGATATTTTTTATCGTAATGTATCAATGAACTCCTACGATATTATTGTTCTTACGGAAACGTGGTTAATGGATGGTATTTTTAATTCAGAGCTTTTTGATCACCGGTACATTATCTGGCGTCGTGACAGGGACTATGCCTTGACAGGGCAATCTCGTGGTGGTGGTGTACTTATCGCGACGCGAAGGAGACTGGCTGTTACTTCTCAGCCATTATTTCATTCCACCGCGGAGGACCTGTGGCTCAGTATACGCTTTAAAAAATTGAATTCTCGATGTCATGCTTACTTACATATATGCGTTATTTATCTTTGTAAACAACATAATGGACTCTCATTCTCTTCACAGTTGGGTAACTTTTTTACTAAATTAAATCATGTAGTCTTTAATAATAGCTCGGATATGTTTTTAATTCTCGGCGACTTCAACATGAGCGGTATTTCTTGGTCAGCCTCTATCAATTCATCGTTTGTCCCGTCCAGCCTCACTACAAGTGATGAATATTTGCTTGCGGATGAACTATGTACCCTCGGTTTTGGTCAATATAACGGTGTAAACAATCATTATGGTAAAACGCTAGACTTGGTCATATCAAATGGCTGGGTCAATGTTCTCGAATGTACTGACCCATTAGTTCCTATTGATCCTTATCATCCAGCTTTACTTATACATATTGAAACGTTTGAATCACCTGTGCTAAGCAATTGCACCACGTTTACGTTACATCTATAGCAAAGGTGACTTCGAATCCATCAACAGTGAGATCTGTGCTACAGACTGGAAACGTGAGTTTTCTAATCGGTCTATAGATGACTCACTGGACTATTTCATTCATTCTTTAAACCATCTTCAAAATAAATATATACCGCAAAAGCCGAATCGCCGAAATTTATATCCTATGTGGTATTCATCATCGCTTATTAAAGTAATAAAAGAAAAGCACAAATTCTTAAGGAAATTTAAAGTCTATGGTAATAAATCTGATGAACTGACATATAAACTATTGCAGGACAGAGCCAAATCAATTGAATCATCATGCTATATAAATTATCTTAACTTGACTGAAAATTCAATTAAAAATAATGCCAAGTACTTCTGGACTTACGTAAAAAGCCGTTCAAACTCTAACGCTATTCCGAATTCTATGAAATACAATAATAATACACTTCTTACAGGTGAATCGATTTGCGAGGCCTTTTCCACATATTTTCATTCTTCCTTTCTTAACTCTGATACTAGTAAAGATGATCCTATAGATAATTTTTCGTCTTCACCAATCTCTTCTTCTGACATATCTTCTATTGAAGTAAGTATAAATCGTTTAACTAAACAACTATCTGAACTAGACACTTCTAAAGGTCCCGGTCCGGATAATATTTCATCTCATTTTCTTGTGAAGTCTGCGTCCTCGATTGCTTTACCGATATCAATTTTATTTCAAAAGTCTCTATCACTATGTGTAGTTCCAAGATTGTGGAAATCTGCATTCATTACTCCAGTACATAAGAAAGGGTCAAAATCAGATATTACGAACTATAGGCCAATCTCTAAGCTTTGTATTATAGCGAAGTTGTTTGAGAAACTTATTTACGACCAGGTATACTCTTCCCTTAAGGGATCCTTTAGTCCATTCCAGCATGGATTTTTGAAAGGACGGTCGACTGTTAGCAATCTGATACTTTTTAACGATTTTATTACAGAAAGCATGGACCATGGCAAGCAGGTGGATGTCATTTACACAGATTATAGTAAGGCATTTGACCGTATTCATCATCCTACTCTACTTAACAAGCTATACCATATTGGAATACATGGCAGTTTATTAAGATGGTTCTCCTCTTACATTCTGAACAGATCTCAGGCAGTTGTTCTCAGTAATTATGTGTCCAGCTGGGTTCCTATACCTAGTGGCGTCCCTCAAGGCTCACTAATCGGTCCTTTGTTATTTATCATTTATGTAAATGACATCGACCAATGCTTACAATCTTCCCGCCTACTGTGTTTTGCCGATGATATGAAAGTTTTTGCTGCCGTCTCATCTTTTAATGACATGATTGCACTTCAGGAGGATTTGAATCGTTTAGAACAATATTGCACATTAAACAAACTCGATCTAAACCCCGCCAAATGTTCAGTTATTACTTACACTAGAAAGATTTCACCAGTAGCCACTAGTTATACTCTCGGAGGCCATACATTACCTCGGCTTAATCATATCAGAGATCTAGGTGTTATCCATGACAGCAAGTTACTTTTTGATATGCATGTCGATGCTATAGTAAAAAAAGCTTCCAAATCACTTGGTTTTATAATGCGGATGTCAAAAAGTTTTAAAGATGTTAAAACCCTTAAAATATTATACTGCACATTTGTTCGTAGTAATTTAGAATATGCATCCCAGATATGGAACCCGCAGTATCGTAAATATATTGACCGTATCGAAAACGTTCAAAAACGTTTTATCAAATACCTTTGCTTTCACCAAAATGTTCCCTACCGTTCCCATGAATATCTTCAGCTCTGTAAGAAATACCATTTATTGCCACTTCACTACCGTCGTGATATAGCTGACTACATGTTTTTTTCGAAAATTTTTAATAATAGTGTTGACTGTCCCGAACTTTTAAGTAAAGTATATTTTAATGTTCCATATAAATCAATTCGCTTTAACCACCCTATAAAAGTGCCTAATGCTTCGTCCAAGTACAGACAAAATAGTTATTTAGTTCGAGCAAGTAGAAATTTCAATAATCTTTGTAAACAGTATGAAATGGACCCTTTTGTATTTAATATTGCATTGGCTAGGCAGCGCTTAAGCCTAAGCTTTTTCATTTAATTTGTTTTAAAATTAGTTAAATTTGTCTTGAAACACACAACTACATTTGTATAGTGTTTGTTGCTCTCGCCTAATTCGTTTAATCCGTTGTATATAAGCGATAACTTGTTATTGGCTTACTGTTATCTAATTAAGTTAATATATACTATATGTTTTTATAGCTGTAAGTTTTCCATGTAATAAATAAATAAATAAATATATTAAATACTAGCGGCCCGCTCCGGCTTCGCACGGGTATAAAATATATAGCCTATGTCATTCACTGAAAAAATGATTAAAATCGATCCAGTAGTTTTGATTTATTCATTAATGTTATTTTGATAAATATCGTAGGGTTCAGCCTGCGTTTGTTGCAATGTAAGCGGAATAAACGTAATTATTTACGACATCACATTAGAAACCTCAAAAATAACAGTATTTCTCCACTGTTTAATGGATGTTATTATACATATAAACCTTCCTCTTCAATCACTCTATCTATTAAAAAAACACATCAAAATCCGTCGCGTAGTTTTAAAGATTTAAGCATACATTGGGATATAGGGACAGAGAAAGCGACTTTGTTTTATACTATGTAGTGATAGTGATGAAGGTACGTAAGAATTTTTTGTTTAAAAAAATGGTTGTGCATTAGTCCGGAAGCTTCTTAACCACCTTAACAGCTATATAGTTTTAATCTCAAAATATTTTTGTTATTTACATGAGTCGAGTTGAAAAAATATAAAAACTATTATAAAGTATAAGTATATTTTTTTTTTTTTTTATAAATAAACGCTGCACACTCAACGGCCCCCATTAGAATAGTAATATCCTGTGTCGGGGTCCGGAAACATTCACAATGACAAGGACAAATACACCCAGACCGGAAAATATGCTTGCATGGACATTACAAACATATTATGCTCCGAGTAGGAATCGAACCCGCGACCTGTGGCGTTTAAGGTAGGTTCGCTACCGCTGCGCCACAACGTCGTCGCAAATAATTTAATACGAGGGGTGTCTATAGAGTGATCCGTTTTATCTTCGCGACATTATTTCGTCATCGATACATAGTACATACACGCATAATATATATATGTAAGTATATACGGTCCTTATATAAAAACATACATATTTTTTATTTTTCGTCTGTCTTTTTGTCTGTTTGTTCCAGCTAATCTCTGAAACAGCTAGACCGATTTTAACAGGACTTTCACTGGCAGACAGTTGATGTTACAAAGAGTATCTTACATTACTTTTATTTTACAAAAATAACTAGGGTTCTGTGCGATAAAGAAAAATCGGTACAACGCGAGTGGAGCCGTGGGTAGAGCTGGTCTTCGTCCTAGCATTATTCACGGTATTTTATGTGTCCATAGTCTGCTTATCACTCTTATCCGGATTTGGCAGGTTACTAGTTTTTACAAGGAGCGATTGCCATCTGACTTCCACAACGCTAAGGGCGAAACAGTAACTCATTAGATAAGAGAGGGCGGAGTTGGTGTTTATATATGTATAATTAAGACGATAATGACGTTTAAATATAACCAATAGCATGTATATTAACTTCATTCTTTAAACATTCTCAAAGTAAGCACGAAGCGACGCAAACAAACTCCCCTAATCAAACAAAGAATAAACCTTAATGAATATCTTACTACCTTGATTGTATAAGGGTCGTCACCCTACACGCGTTCGTGATACAAGCGCTCCTGTCGTAAATAAATACATTAATAAACGCTACACACCAACGGCCCCCATTAAGATAGTAGTACCCTGTGTCTGGAAATACACTCAAGGACAAGGAAAACACACACAGAGCGGAAAAAATGCCTGTATGATCACTACAAACATATTCGATAAGTAACAGTATCAGTAGATACTGTTGCGTTTCGTGCGATGAGAGAGAGCGCCGGAGGCCCAATCTCCCACCCCTCTGTTCCCTTCCTTTTTTCCTTCTCATCCATTCCCTCCTGTTCCTTGGGTTGGCAACGCGCTTGAGATTTTTCAAGCATCGCAAGCGTTCATAGATTGCGGTGAATGCTTGCCATCAGGCAGGCCGTATGCTTGTTTGCCAACCATCGTGAAATAAAAAAAAAACTGGTCCGAGAGGGAATCGAATCCACGACCTGTGGCCCTTAAGGCAGGTTCACTACCTCTGCACCACAACATCGTCAAATTGTCTATACATAATGGTATTATTAAATCATAAATAATGATTGATATCAATTTCGAAGTACTATTAAGATCGTCAAAGTAAGTAATATCTTGAGTTTATAAGTAAATCTATGAACATTTATTTGTATTTTTGCGAAGGTGACGCAAAACTCTCTTTTGTCTATCTCGATGAAAAGTACGCTTTGAGTCCCTGGTACGAGAGACAAAAGTGCCAGATTCGGCCAGGCAAGACGACAATAATTAACTCACTTCACCTTCCGGTAACCTAGAAGCCGTATGTTTATCCCTCGTACCAGGGATTCAAACCGAACTTTATATTTTATTTTAATTAATATCTGTGTGCCAAATTATATAACATTCCCGTGAAAAATTAATATGAGTGAGTAAAAAGAAGGTTAAATCAAGTGCAGTTTGGGCATTCAGTGTTCATTAAATCCAGCAGTATGAATACTGCTGCTTCACGATGACTATCGTCCTGTATGTGAATGTATGGTAGAACTTAATCACTACCAAGATTTTATAGTAAAATATGTATGGAATCTAATAAATACCAAAATTTCATAATTATATTGTCCACTGAGTTTGCAGCGTTTATTATTATTACTAACATCTGCCCGCGGCTTCGCTCGCGTGAATAACGTCTTGTATTGAGGCACCTTTATTGCAACATAACTAAAGTGTTCCTGGTTTTTTTTACAAAGTGGCATAGTTCTTTTCTAAATGCTCATCTATTTGAATACTAAAAATTATCGAACTTATTATTATTAGTCTCGATTCCTGAGAGCGAACATCGAATACCGATAACAAAATTCAAATCGTTTGTCTTTTGTTTTCCCATGAGAAGTTCACATTTTTTATATAAAAAAAAAAATGGTATGTGCTAATCAGGATGACAATCTATATCTGTGCTAAATCAAATGATGATTCAAATCCGTTCAGCTGTGTTTCCGTAAATGAGTAATAAACAACCAAATGTACATATTTATTTCATTAGCAGGATTTAAGAAAGTGAAAATAATTACCGTAATATCTCGTAAATAAAATATTGCCGGTGTCAGTAGCGCCAATTAGCGAAATAAAACCTAATTCATTTAAATGATTTGAAGAAACTCAGCCTCCTTTATATTTCTGTCTTGCTTTTATTTGATAAAGTAAGTATCTTTCCATCTCTCTCTCACCCAGGAACGCAATTGCCCAACTTGGGCTGTTATCTCCTTCCTACGTATTTATAAGGCTACCATCTGTGAAATACTCTACTACTGTTTTCAAATAATTAGAATTTCTAAAACTCACTTTTTTATCACATGATTATCAATATTGTGGCAACATATTTACATTATTCATTAGAAATAGATTGAAATCGAAATCATTGAAATAAAATTACGTGTACAAAAATGCAAACTTATATATAAGCAAAACTGTTACAGCCATAACGGTCCGTGCCATACGGCCCGACTGTAAGCAGTCGTAGTCTATACTATACTAGAAGTATTACAGGCGTGTTTCAAACCCAAGAGATAGGCGGGAAGGGATGAGAAGGATAAAAAGGAAGGATACAGAGAGGGTGGGAGATTGGGCCTCCGGCACTCTCAATCGTCGCACGAAACGCAACAGTTCTGTTACTTTACACCGATTTTCTGTAGGTCTTCCCCGGTCGAGCTGGCCCATTTGTGCTTGGAAAAGCATGCCTCAATTACTACTTTTGTTTTTATTGTATGTATTTTCATTAGTTACATAAGAAAAAATTGTAGCTACTTCAATAAAAAAACATTACAGTGTGATTTATATCAACGCTTATATTTTTTCATGAGATCGAAATATAAACTATACATTATTTTAAGTTTAACTGACGATTTTTTTTTTTTTTTTTTTTTTTTTATGTTAGAAGTTGGCAAACAAGCATACGGCCCACCTGATGGTAAGTGGCTGCCGCAGCCTATGAGCGCTTGCAGCACCATAAGTAGGTGCCACTCACGCGTTGCCAACCTCGAGATATTAGTTGTGAAATCTCGTTAAAAATTAGATTTAATAAAAATAAATTATATCACGAATAAATTTGTGCTCAACTGAGTATACAGTTTAAAAACAGGATAGAGCATACTCCAAACGACGCAGCCTCACTTCGATTGGCCGCGGATCCCCGCGTAGCTCGTAGCAACGTGAGGCTGTCGTACCGTAGACCGGCTGCGGAGCGGACGTCTACGCCGTAGCTGATACAGGGACCTTGACACGATTAAGCCCCGCCTGATACGTATTAGCATTCGCGATTTTATCAATTTCATTTGATATGATAATTAAGAACTAATTTGATAAGAATAACTAAATCGTAGTGTTGTTCAGTGTTTGTGTGTGATAAGCACGTGGTCTTAAGGTAAGTTCCTTATCAATATTTATTTATATTACTAGGTCTCAAAGGAAATCAATGAATTCGATAACGTTATTTTCAACGAAAATTTTTTTTTTATAATCTATTTCTCTATTTTAAATGTGTTTTTAAATTATGAACTCGTGTTTACATTAAATATAAATTCAAGTGTCAAATTTATATATATTTATTACTTTTAATAAAAAAATCAAATTCTATTTAAAACTCGGGGTAAATTTTTGTGCTTTATTAAAACGGTATGTCTTTGACGTCACTAATTAAGTAAGAAAGACTTTATAAAGATTATTAGATAGAAGATCCGTTGATATGATTTTTGTAAATTGGTTTTTAGTGCTTATGAAAAATAATAACGTCATAGATAAATAAATTGGATTTTTAAAGCAAATTTTGTATGCAAGTTTCTTTCATACTAATATAATAAATGCGAAAGTTTGTATGTTTGGATATTGGGATGCTTGTTACTCAATGATGCAAAAATAGCTCAATGCATTCCGATAAAATTTGGCATAGATATAGATTGTTACCTGAATTAAAATATAGAAAACTTTTTATCTCAAAAAATTTTAGGTTTCCGTGGGAATGTCACAACACGTACAGCAATTATGCTTTCAAGTTTCTTACACCGTTTTGACACCGTTGTGGCGTTGTGGGTAGCGAGTCTGCCTTAAGCCTCGACGGTTGCGGGTTCGATTCCCGCTCGGAGCAGAAGTTTGTATTAATCGTACAGGCATGTTTTCCGGTCTGGTTGTGTTTGTCCTTGTCATTGTGAATGTTTCCGGACCCCGACACAGGATATAATTATCCTAATGGGGGCCGTTGAGTGTGTAGCGTTTATTTATTTATTATTTACTCAATCACGCATAAATTGCTTAACGGGTTGTGATTAAATTTATCACACAGCTAGGATAGCTTATTAGATTAGCACATAGTGTACTTTTCATTTCGGAAAAATGATAAGTTCCCGTGGGATTATTAAAATGCATACAGCAGGGCGTATTCATTTGGAATTATGTTTTGATGTTTGTTACACAAACACACATAAACAGCTAAACAGATTATGGTGAAATATAGCACACATAAGATACTATCCCGGATAAATTTTTGGTTCCTGTGGGATTATCAAAAAACATTCTAAGGGACGGATTCACTTAAAATTCGGCGTTGATGTATCTTATAGAACATTATTAACTTAGAAGTGATGCATTTCTCCCTGGATCCAATTATAAGGTAACCACGGGCGAAGTCGCGATCAGTTGCTAGTAAAGAAATAAGTTTGAAAAGTCTGAAAAGGTCAAAGGTAAGCGATAATATTTTAAAAATTCACTCCGGGAAATGTTTGTTCGGGAAAGAATAATGGCATAAATATTTATGTTCCATCAAAATCTTGTTTTTATACTTATACGCTTTCATTTATAATCGTTATACTGACATAACATTATGGTCACGATTATATGAATTAAATTTATATTTAAAATTTTAAGGTTTTCAATTGACTTAAAAAATAGGCAGATATGAAGACTGCTGATAGAAGTGGAAACTATATTTTAATTTTTTTAATTAATAACAAATAAACACTACACACTCAATTGCCCCTACTAAGATAGTTATAACCTGTGTCAGGGGTCCGGAAACATACGAAAGGCAAAGACAAGTACAAACACACCCAGACCAGAAAACATATGGTAATTTCAAACATCTGGTTCTATCGGGAATCGAATCCACGACTTATGGTGCTTAAAGCAGGCTCGTTATTAATTCTGGTATGAATAGTTAAAATTTCATTTATTAATAATAGTCCTGTAACATCCAAAGAGTCCAATATACAAAACGCGCGTCGCCTGTCTGATGTAACACGTCAATGCACGAGTGTCTTGAGTCTTAAGATTTATAACACGTCACACGAAGCATGTCGGTAACGCGAGGGGTAAAACGTATGGAACGTTTTACCCTATAAAAATCGCTTGACATGGCAAAAGATCTTTCACTGTAAACTAAATAGCTCTATAAATTAATTAATTAAATTAATATTTCTATTTAACAGATTGCTTATGTCAGCAGTTTTAATTGTGAGGTGAAAGATTTGTTTTCGAATCTGCAGTGCTAAAACAGTCACTATATTTTTGTGTTTGAATTCTAAACAGACATAGCTTTTTATTGATTTTAAAGACCTAAAATCATTTTTAGAATTAGTTCAGTTCACTCCTACACAGGTTGACGCCCACGCTTTTTCGACATTGACCAGTGGTGATTACAATATGTTCCTTCATATTTAACGAAGTCCGAAGCCTGATTTTAATCTGTATATATAAAAAAGGAAAATACCCGACTGACATATAAACGCTCAGCCTAAACCCTTGGACCTAGAAAACGATTTTTTCACAGTTATTTTTAAAACGTAAACGTACACTAAGAATGGGTATTTTGAAATTCCACCCTTGAGGGTTTGAGAAGGGGGTTGAAAGCTTATATGGAAGTACGTCATTTCTGAAATTAGAGGCATGAACCTTTTTTTTTTTGGCGAGCAATTAAAGATAAAGAGACACGTGTTTTAACATTTTCTAAAATTCCACCCAAGAAAGGGTGAAATGGGGTTTCAAAGTTTGTATTAAAATATTTATTCACGAGGACGAAGCCGTTGGTTATGTACACAGCTACTCATTAATTTTATTATTTATATTAAGTCACTTATACATATTTAGCTGTTGATGTTGGGTTTCCAACGTTCTCAACATTTTCCTTAGCCTGCGAGGACTAATTTTCTTACGAATAATAATTATTTTCAGAAGCTTGTCATAACAATTACATCTGACAGACTTATATTCCCAATGAGACATTTAAAAAGTGTAATATAATATAAGGAACGTATTTATTATTGGGTTATAGCGATTTACCTTTTCTTAGCTTCATCGGGATTTTCATCTTATTCTCAGTAGTTAAGTTACAGATTTTACAATTAAGTATTCAAATTTGATATACTCTTAGGTAAGTATGATATAAGCCAGGATTAACTTTAAATCTGATTGTCTATTCCACAGAAGCTGTATTGATTTTAAGGATTATATTGCACGATGTTTATCCATAGTATCAGTTACTAAGCACTAACACCGTCTCCCTGAAGACGAACAGTTTCTTAAGGGCGGTTTCAAAATAGCGTTTTTTTTATGTTAATAAGTTGGCAAGCAAGCATACGCCCCATCTGATTGTAAGTGGTTTCCGTAGCCTATGAGCGCTTAAATCTCCTTAGCCCAGTAATTTCACTAGCATACCAATGCATGCCCTTCAAACCGGAACACAAACATGCCTAAGACACTACCTCTTTGCGGTAGAATATTTATTATTGCGGTGGTACCGACCTGGCTGGCTTCTTGCAACAAAAGACCAACCGCCAGTGTGACTGAATGCACTGGTGGAATAATCTTTGCCGTGACAGAGATTATGCTAACAACGGGAGATGGAGTTGTCACGTCCTGACGCTTTTTTGGGACTATACGGTCTATGGTATACGCTCTTAAAAGCACGCTTCATTTCGAGCTTCAAAAACAGAACGAATTGGAACCTACGTGCACTTCAAAACCGAGGTTACACGCTTGTAGACATAACCTTAGTTTGAAATTGCTCTTAGGGCGTTTTCAAATTTAGGCTAGCGTTTTTTTGTCGAGTGTATATAATCTTTTTAGTGTACGCTCTTACACGCTTATTCCGTCTTGTACGCTCAAACTAGCAATGGCGAGTATCAGTGCATATCTATAGCCCTTGATATTTCGCGCATATACGATCTTATTAGCTCGTAAACGCTTGTACGAGTTACGCGTATGCTAAAAAGCGCGCCTATACGTCCATATACGCGCGTATATATAACGTTGGTCTGAAGCCCCCTTAAGTTACAACGTGTTCATACCAGCGATAATTTTAGCACAGGACTCTGTGAAAACTTAAGCTCTCTGCCTATAATGGGTCATGAGACACAGCCTGCTGACAAACGGGCAGTAGAGGCTTAATAATAGAGTTCCGTTTTGCCAGCCGCCCTTTACGGAACCCTAAAACAATAAATATTTAATATACAGATTTTCTCATTAAATATTCAAATAGTATAAATATGCCAATTGTATGCTAGCGTAGTGTGTTCAAGATCTGTTTGCATCATACAGAATATGTTTATTGAATAAACCTTAACACCATTTATTATTTATATAGAGAAATTGATTTCCCAATGGGATTGAGTGTATAATTGTGCTTATCAGAGAATACGAGTAATAAATAAAAAAACGGTACTCACCCACGGAATCCTCTCATTAGGATAGTAATATCCTGTGTCGGGGGCCCAGAAACATAGGCATGAGCACAAACATTCAGACCGAATCCCAGTATTGTGAATACAAACATCTGTCCCTAGAGAAAATAACGTAACCTACCTATGGGCGTAGCGAGGTAGGAGGGAGGGAGGACGCGTTATAGCTGCCCTCATATAAGACATTTTGAACTAATTAATTAATAACTTTCGAAGAAAATGGTCACTTTGCCCCTACCCCCTAAATTAAGGCTGGCTATGCCCATGCTCACCTACCGCTCCACAATGGTAGTGGTACTTCTTCTTCGTCTTACAGTGCCATCTTCTTTCGAAGGTCAGCGATCATTTGGGCAACTTGTATTTTTGATGTCGCAGCTCTGAACAACGAACAAGTCGTACTTAATGAAGTGAATTTCTTTTTATTTTGAAAACTAAATGAACATTTTTCCAAATCCTTCTCTTAAACTTATATAGAAACAGACCAAGCCCATCTGCTCAGTCGTAAAACAGTACTAAAAAAAATATTTATGCATGTTTTAGTAAGAATTCTCCTTTTGATTTTTAAACTAATCTTAGTATATTTAATTTGAAGGCGAATTCGTTGAGTCTGATAAAATTTTGATCTTAAATGGAGGTTCTACAATCACATCGTGCCTATTAATGAGTATTTCGTTTGTTCAATTTGTGTTCATAGTATCGTTCGATCTTTGAGAACGAGGACATTGCATATAAATAAATAAACATAATAAATAAACGCTACACACTCAACAGCCCCCTTAGGATAGTTACGTCCTGTGTGGGGGGTCCGGAAAGACAATAACAAACGCACCTAGACCGGAAAACAAGCCTGCAAGGTCACTGCGCCACAACGTCGTCAACATATTATGATATGGACGCATTGGAAGGAATTCTGGTGGATATTGATATAATACGAAGTTCAACGGATCAAATTTAGCACCACCTCCTTTACTTTGACAGAAGAGAAGGGATTCATTAAAGTGCGGTTTCAGAAAAGCCTATTTTTTCGAGCGTATGTGGCGATTTCGGCATATGCGCATCGACGTAGTGAACCTGCCTTAAGCACCACAGGTTGCGGGTTAGGTTCCCGCTCGGAGCAATTAATTATATTAGCCATAAAGGTAAAAGTTCCGGTCTGGGTGTTTGGCCTTGTGTATGTCTCCGGACCCCCGACACAGGATATAACTATCCTAATGGGGTCGTTGAGTGTGTAGCATTTATATCCGAAGCAGTAGAAATCAGATAACAGTCAGACTGCGTAGGCAAAAGTATTATGACAAATCCAGTTAACAATAAAGAACCTGACAGTCTTAAAATAACTGAAGTAGAACATATTATATAATACTCGTGTACGTTAAAAGTAGGTTGAGTAAGTTTTATCCCATACGGAGAGATAAATCTAGGTTGTACTAACTAAAACTTGTATAATTATAAAGGTACTACATAAGAGCTTGTGTTCCAGGTCTATTCATTCACGTTAATAGGGTTTTAGATGTGCCCCACATTTTCCAAAGCATTTCGGTTTACGATTATAATATATTCCAAAGCCTCAATAGCTTATTAATAAAATGGTAACACAGATATCGAGTTTCGATTCTGATTCTTTGGAATATATCAAAAATGTTTATACATGTTGGCGCATAACAAAGTATAGAACCTATTTAATACGTTTGATTAGAAAGACAATATTTTAAAAGATGTCATTCTAACGAAGCGTCACATTGATGGCTACTTCAATATTTTCAGCATGCAGAAAAATCGTTGTTGTACCACATAAAAGAACGAATCGTTGAAATCCGACGTGGTAGTTGCAGTGCTATTTATTGTGTTATCTAGTAAAGGGATTAAAAGCATTGTTGGTCATAATAAGTTGGTTAACCCACTTGGATGAAATTGATAAATTCATTAAGGCTGTTTTTATGTTAGAAATTGGCAAACGAGCATACGGCCCACCGGAGGGTAATGTTTATCGAGCGTATGTATGTATGTATGTATGTATGTATGTATGTATGTATGTCTATTTCTTTGTGACGCTCTACAGGCTAAACCCTTGGACGTACATCGACTTATAGGGTATCATTAGATTCGTCTCAGTTGTGAGAGTGACATAGGCTACATTATTTTAATATGGGTTCCGTAGTAGCAAAGATATTCAAAGCGGAAAATCACAGTTCGCTCAGAGTGACAACGTGAGCCAAGTATGAGGAGAGAATAGTAAGAAAGTAGTTTAGCCTTTTCAAGCAAAAGCTGCTGATCGAATTTGGATGAATTTTAGCACACAGACAGCTTATATTGATTTAACACACCCTGAATTAACACATTTGATACCAGAAAAAATGTTAGGTTTCCTCGGCATTATCAAAAAACGTACTGCAAAAATGTTTAGATGCTTGTTACTCAATCACACATCGCATTAACGATTTAACGGATTGGAATGTAACTAAGCAAATACAAAGATTGTTACCTGGATTAAGACGTAATATACATTTTATTCCTAAAAATGTTAGGTTCCTCGGCATTATCAAAAAACGTACTGCAAAAATGTTTAGATGCTTGTTACTCAATCACACATCGCATTAACGATTTAACGGATTGGAATGTAACTAAGCAAATACAAAGATTGTTACCTGATTAAGACGTAATATACATTTTATTCCTAAAAAAATGTTAGGTTCTCATGGGATTATCAAAAACACTCTACAGAACTTTTTTATCTTGTCTTATGAAATATTAGCGACCCGCTCCGGTTTCGCATGGGTATAAAATATATAGCCTATGTCATTCCTTAAAAAAATGATTAAAATCGATCCAGTAGTTTTGATTTATTCATGACTGTCCGTGGCTCGCACTTGTTAAATGTAATTATTTACGACATCACATTAGAAACCTCAAAAATAACAGTTTTTTTTATCCACTATTTAATGGATGTTATAATACATATAAACCTTCCTCTTCAATCACTCTATCTATTAAAAAAACGCAACAAAATCCGTTGGGTAGTTTTAAATATTTAAGCATACATAGGGACAGAGAGAGCGACTTTGTTTTATACTATGTAGTTTTAGATTATTTACTTACAAATGGTTCATTTGTCTCTAGAGCCAATTCTAAAGTCACCGCGGACGAAGTCGCGGGCAGATGCTAGCTCGAAATAAGTTACAAGCTTGTGGGATAGAACTTGCCAAAAATATAATCGACATTCTAGTTAGACCTGCATAGTGCAGAGAGCTGCTATATTAGTTATAACTACCTTCTGCCCACGGCTTCGCTGCGATAAATTTGGAGAAACAGATCCTTTCTTTTTCATACAAGCTTTACACCTTCAGGGGTAGGATTGAAGGAAATGTATTAATAGTTCCCAAAAAACAATGTAACATGATTTTAATTTCAAAAATGATGAACTTCCAACAAAACTTTTAACTCCTTTTTAACCCCTTGAGGGTTGAATTTCAAAAAATACTTTCTTAGTGCCAGTTTACGTTTTAATAACAACACCAAAAAAAAATAGCTTTTTAGGGTGTAGGGCTTAGGCTTCGCGTTTATAAGTAATTCAGGTCTTCTCCTGTATATATATATATATACCTAATCAATTATAAATTATATAACTAAAAAGTTTGAAATAAAATAAATTATTAAATGAAACACAAAACCCAACTGCATTAATAATAATTCCTAAAAAGCTAAAAACAAGCTCTATAATGACTACTATAATATAAATATTTCTTTAATGTTAGTAAAGGTACTGCAGACGGGGACAAGCTGATCAATCAATTTGTAAATTGATGATGGAGTTTAAAGGGAAGTGCTTAAATTAGGGAAAAATATAATAATTACGTTTTATTTCAATGCTTGTCCTCGTCTGCAGTACCTTTACTAACATTAAAGAAATATTTATATTATAGTAGTCATTATAGAGCTTGTTTTTAGCTTTTTAGGAATTATTATTAATGCAGTTGGGTTTTTGTTTCATTTAATAATTTATTTTATTTCTAATATTCCTGTTTCGCTACGTCGAAGCGTGTAGCTTATCCAGCTCTCGCATCTAATCAGCCCTTCTACCGTTGAGCTATTGAGGCATCTATAATTAATTCGTTAATGTAAAAAAAAATCAATGTATATTATATCATATAGAATGAAATGCCTTAAATATGCTCCAGATCTATTGAGCTCGTTACTTACGTAATCAAAACACTCTAGCAATAATTTCTCGAGAAAAATAAAAAGAAAATACAAGAGTCATATCTCGAAGGGATGCGAATTGTTTTTGTACATTTCCCAGTTTCTTATTCGACACCAGCTGTCCGATCTTGTAACGTATAAAGAGGCTGTATAAAGGAAATATATTTTTAACGTATTCTTTACTTAATATACATTTTTTTTGTAACTTTCTGTGACCTCTTGGTTACGATGACGGTCTTGGAATTTTAAATTGTAATATGTAATAGATCTGTATATAAGAATATTAACAATGCTTTTCAAGGCATTACTAATATTCTTATTGCCCCTCCAAATAAGCTCGTGGCTTGCGCTAAGAGTGAATAGTAAGAG
Source organism: Hestina assimilis (assembly GCA_023373885.1). Classification (NCBI taxonomy): domain Eukaryota; kingdom Metazoa; phylum Arthropoda; class Insecta; order Lepidoptera; family Nymphalidae; genus Hestina; species Hestina assimilis. Next base: position 11,662,847 of record CM041750.1, read on the forward strand.
TGAGTAGTAATAGATACGTTAATAGCCGTCAGGATCGAAACCGTAACTCTCGCGTTAACGGAGCGAAGTCGGCCCTTCTACCGTTGAACTATTGAGACTTTTGAGATTCTAATTATACTCGTCACACTCAACAGCCCCCATTAGGATAGTGATATCCGGTGTCGGGGGTCCGGAACACATACAAAGACAAGGACAAATACACCCAGACCGGAAAATATGCTTGCATGGTCAATACAAACATATGCTCCGAGCGGGAATCGAACCCGCGACCTGTGGCGTTTAAGGCAGGTTCGCTACCGCTGCGCCACAACGTCGTCGAATCTAATTATATTTACTATCTTAATTCTTTGGATAATCACTGTTCCAAAACACACATTAACATAATATTATGAAATGATAATTAATGAATAAAATCTAAGAATAATGGGTCCGTGACAATCATTAGATCCATTTTCAATGTATCTGTTGGGATAGTGTCTGTCACAGCAGAGATTATTCAGTCATATTGGTGGTAGGTCTTTTGTTGCAAGAGGCTAGGTAGGTATTTACCACCGCAGAGTCAGTTCTACCGCAAAGCAGTAGTGTCTTTGACATTACTGTGTTTTGGTTTGAAGGGCACTGTAGGCTGTAGGAGATTTAAGAACCAATATCTCGAGGTTGGCAACGCGTGAGTGGTACAAACTAATGGTGTTGCAAGCGCTTATCGGATGTAGCAACCGCTTACCATCAGGTAGGCCGTATGCTTGATTGCCAACTTAGTAACATAGAAAATAGTAATTATAAACCTTTTTTAGTATATAATTTTATGTACATTTACTTAAAATGTTGAAAACAGTTTTAATTTTAAAAACCTTAACATTCTCTCGCTAAAATGATAAAATAATAATCTCTTAAAATATTTGTTGACAAAGAATTATTTCAGAGTTTGCTTTTGAAAAGTTTAAAGTCACTGGCTTAAAACATTCCCCTAAAGCTCTTGTGGTCTTTGAAATATAATAGCATTTTAACTTTTGTTTTTTATAATTATCAAACATTGTACGAAAGCAAGTATTATTCATTTAATTATGATACGATTTTATTTAATTTATGGTAAAAATAATGTTTTAGAAGTAGGCGCTTCCTGTTTTCATTATTCCTTGTCTCGAACTGGAAAGTTCTGCTTTTACAAAGGGAAATAGCGAAGAAATATCTGTACTGTTTTTTTATGTTAAAAGTTGGCAAACAAGCATACGGCCCACCTGATGGTAAGTGGCTGCCGCAGCCTATGAGCGCTTGCAGCACCATTAGTAGATGCCACTCGCGCGTTGCCAACCTCGAGATATTAGTTCTTAAATCTCGTTCGCCCAGTAATTTCACTAGCGTACAGTGCCCTTCAAACCGGAACACAGGAGTGCCTAAACACTACTATTTGGCGGCAGAATATTGGACACCGCGGTGGTACCTACCTAGCCGGCCTCTTGCAACAAAAGACCAACCACCAGTGTGACTGATTGCACTGGTGGAATAATCTCTGCTGTGACAGAGGTTATCCCAACAGCGGGCGATGGGGTCGTAACATCCCGATGTCGCTGACTGGAAGTAGACTTTGGACCTCCGACACACATACTCATCTAACGAATGAGTTACTCATATAAATACTCATTCGTTCGATGAGTGTGTGTCGGAGGTCCAAAGTCTACTTACTCTGTTTCTATTCCTATTTCTCATCTCTTGTGGCAACACGGGGTGATGCTTGTAGTAACATTAATTGCTTTGTATCTGGCATGACGTCCGTTTGTTTATCACCTTTGTTTGAACATAATAAAAATAAATAATTATAGTTTATATCAGAATTACTACTTCCGTTATAAATGTGAAAGTAACTCTGTATGTTGGCCTGTTTGTCTGTCTAAAGTGTAACAGTTTGATTTGGTGGGAAAAAAGGCTGGAAGGGGTTGTAATAAGGGATGTAAGGTTTTATTGAATTGCAATAGTGATGTTATTGCAATTAAGGTGTATCATTAATACTAAGCCGAGGGCACAGCCAGTTAACAATAAATATAACCGCTAAGTACTTGCTTGATGCCCTGGATTGGTTGCAGCGACGCGCCGTTCGAATTATTGGTGATGTGGAGGTCTCTAACACCCTCGAACCTCTACAACAGCGACGTGAGATTGCCGCTCTCAGCACTTTCTATAGACTATACCACGGCGAGTGTTCTGAGGAATTATTTTCCTTATCCCTCCCTCCCCTTCCATTCAAGAACTACGCGTGCCGGTCTCCGATGTCACCGACTAACTGTGGCATCAATGCCATCGCGAACAAAGATGTTTGCCAACTCTTTTCTTTGTCGCACTTCAAAAAAATGGAATGCTTTACCGGCACGTGTTCCCTCATTCTTACAACCTGGGGTCCTTCAAACGAGGCGTGAAGAGGCACCTTGCGGGTAGGCAGGGCGAGGATGGCTAGTACAGTTCGCCTTCTGCAACCATATTGGCCACCTTCGCGTGTGGACTCCACTTCCATTTACCATCAGGTGGAGTGGAGTCATTTGCCCTCCGGCGTTAAATAGAAAAAAAAAAAACAGAAACTAATGTTCCGGCACTCAAAATCACGGGAGACATTTATTAATACAATGTAATTAGATTAAGTGTAGCTTAAACAGGCATTAACTACTAACAAATTAGACAAGTGAAAAAAGGAATACAAAGCCTCCAGCTTACAAAACGACTTTTAAAGAGAACAATAGCACTTAATTAATTTTCTTTAAGGGTATCATATAAGAGGATAAAAAATAGACAATACACTGAGCGCAAACACGGACGAAAAAGCGGATTTCAGCCGCCCTTAAATTATTTCCGCGAGGTGCGTAGGAAAATAAACCTTCTGCCATTTGAATTTAAATACTTTAAGGGTGATATTCGTTTGAACTTTCTTCTAGTGTGCGGATAAACGTCGAGAATTCCAAAGAGGATAGGCACTGGTAAGACAAGGAATCTGCGTAACGGTTCAATTTCTTGTAATGAGCTAATTTGACAGAATTGTAATGTTATCTTTTTGTTAGATATAGATATATCTTTTATATTTTATAAGATATATATATCTTTTATATACGTAAAATGTATCTGTTTGTCTATTTTTATATTATTGCTGCAGATTCTATGGCCGGCAAATTGGAAAACTTTAATTACCTGCATTATTGGTATGTTATCTCTCATTATGTTTTAACTGAAAGAAAATACATCAGAAAAAAATACGATGGAAGAACGTATTTATTCTGAATATAAATATTTATTTTATTAAATTTACGACTTGAGAGCGTCATCTAAGCCCTAGGTACTATTTCAATACCTAAAAAGCAATTTTTATGAATAACACAATACGTAGGATAGAAGTGTCACCTATTGACTTAAGTTACTTTTGTACTCAAATGGGGTGTAACAATGAAAACTAAGAAAGAAAGGCGTCGAGATGTGACGACCCCATCGCCCGCTGTTGGGATAACCTCTGTCACAGCAGAGATTATTCCACCAGTGCAATCAGTCACACTGGTGGTAGGTCTTTTGTTGCAAGAGGCCGGCTAGGTAGGTACCACCGCAGTGTCCAATATTCTGCCGCCAAATAGTAGTGTTTAGGCACTACTGTGTTCCGGTTTGAAGGGCATTGTACGCTAGTGAAATTACTGGGCGAACGAGATTTAAGAACTAATATCTCGAGGTTGGCAACGCGTGAGTGGCACCTACTAATGGTGCTGCAAGCGCTCATAGGCTGTGGCAGCCACTTACCATCAGGTGGGCCGTATGCTTGTTTGCCAACTTCTAACATAAAAAAAAAAAGAGCTTATAAAGTTTTTTAAGAGAGGAGTGAAATTAATGAAAATAGCGTACAAATTTGACTACAATGTACTCGTAATTTAAAACTACGCTCAATACACATGGTGCTGTAGTAATTTTACAAAATGAACACTAAAATGTGTTACGGATAGGAAACAAATCGAAGTTTTCGATCTTGATAGCTTTCGCAGTGCGACTGTAACAAATGGTCTAAGTTACGCCAAGAATGAGACAGGGTTTCATTTTGAACAACTTTAACAAGTGAAATGTTTGACTGTTACTGGAGAGACGGTGGCTGTTGTAAATTATAAAAAGAAAAAGTCAGGGCGAGAGAGAGAGAGAGGGAATGTTGTGAAAAAAAGTTGAAACAGATTGTCAAAACAAAATTGTTATAATTAAAATTTTAAGTATTTTGTTTTACATTTGGAATAGAAAATTTTGTTTGTGACTGATATTTATTATATTCAAATATTGTTTATTTAAAAACATTTTTACTTTTTGGAATTTTAAACTACGCACCTTACGAAATAAACTAGTGGCCATTTTTCCTAGTACACAAAAAATCCATAGACATTGTAATGTTATTTTAAGACGGTATTACGTAGACGGTAGACGTAACGCAATCTATTTGAGGAATGTAATAATTTGACTGAACAGTGACCCTTGGCCGATAGATAACTGTTATATTATATTTATTCGTGACACTAGGCTTTGTTCGTGGCATTGCCCGCGTGTAAAACTATTTTTTATAAGGCACCTTTAATACAATATAAAAATAATTGGTGAAATCATACAAACTTTCATCTCTTATTTCACCGTCTTTAAGTTATGTTTTCACGACAAACAGTACTCTTTAACCGTCTATATGGTCCCACCTATATCTATACTAAAAATCATAATCGATTTATCCATACAAACAAACAAACTCACTTACACATTTATAATATAAAAGTAAGATTTATTAAAAATAAAATTGTATTCAATTTTCACTTGCAAATTTCCTTCGCAATCACTACAATTGAAAATTACTTTTCGTTATTGAATCGAAACACAAAATGCACTCATTTTATTCCAGTGCAGTAAAAATATTATGCATAAAATGCATTCTCATACGAAAATATTGTCGAAAAACCGCATTACATTCAATTTCGTTTGAACTGAACGAACTGAATATTTTCATAGCTGTGACCGATATTTATTTGCGAATAGAATTGTATAGTGAGTACCTGGATGACCGAATCGAAAAATATACTTAGATACAAATTAGATGCGTTAGATATACTTAGATACAAATTAGATGCGTTTAAGGGCCCAATTATAGTTTTTCTTACAAAAGAAGGAAAGTAATTGGACTGGAGACATCTGGACTTGAACCGTTTTCATTGCCGAAAAACACGGATAAAACGAAATTTTCCAACACAAAAATGAATCCTATCTAGCTTGGTTTATCCCCCCAAAATTGTTGACACCGTTGTGGCGTTGTGGGTAGCGAGTCTGCCTTAAGCTTCGACGGTTGCGGGTTCGATTCCCGCTCGGAGCAGATGTTTTTATTAATCGTACAGGCATGTTTTCCGGTCTGGTTGTGTTTGTCCTTGTCATTGTGAATGTTTCCGGACCCCGACACAGGATATAATTATCCTAATGGGGGCCGTTGAGTGTGTAGCGTTTGTGTTTGTGTGTGTAAAATCCTCTGTGTACTAAATTTCATGAAAATCGTTGGAGCTGTTTTTGAGATTCAGATTTCAATTTCATTCAGATTATATAAGTATATACAAGAATATCTCGTTTAGAGGTATTAGATAATAGTAATGTATTTTGAGTTTCTCTTCACCCCTATGTATTTCGCTAGTAACAGTGAGACTTAAAGACTTATAAGATGTTTATAAGAGGAAACATTATTGTAACTTCTGAAAACTACAGGAATAATTTGTTATTAAATTTGACGGTCATTATGGTGCAATAGTAGCGTACCTGTTATTAGCACTGATGGGAACTCGCCATGGGTTTAACTCCCACTTGAGGAAGATATTTGTATTAATCATACAGACGTAGAGGATAAGTAATATTATTTTTTATACTAGCTAGAGCTATATATTTTCCGACTATATTCATTATATTGAAAGCTTCAGAAACATGATGGCTATGTAAAAGGTTAGGCCATCTCATTCAAGTGCTCGGATTTGACAAAAAAGAATTTGCTCAAGTGAATACGTGCTCAGCGTGGAAAGGTCAAAATTTCTCTGCTTAGATTTATAAGGAATAAGCTATTTTGGAAATATTATTTTCCTTAACTTATTCTATAATAATAGTTAATATTTATATACTAAAACATAATTTTTTTTTCATTTTCAAATTTTGGTTTAAGTAGCCTATATTCTTTACCAAACTTTAAATTTTGCTTCAAGTAGCCTATATTCTTCACCAAAGTAAGTATAGCGATTTAGACGAAAAAAAATAACAGAAAGGCTGACTTTGTTTTGCATTTTTTTTTGGAATGTGTATTGCTGTTGGCCTTACTGGCCTTGACAGCGTCACCGAGCGGGGGGGCCGAGTACAGAGACTCAGCCGTGATAAAGGGGCAGCCCGCACGGGGGCCCAAATTTGATTCCGTCCTTAGGGTGCCTCCTGCGAAGCCGAACCACGGCTAAGGATGTCATCGGAGATCGAGGCAGCGCTCCGAGCGCATTCTATACGATAGACTCACCCGACGATGTGAGCGCTGCATTTATAATATTGGTTTTTTGTTGTAGTAGAGTTATGCTGTTCCCAGCACAAATAGGCCGGCTCGACTGGGGAACAACTACCCTCTCAGAGAATCGGCGTAAAGTAACAGTACCAGTAGGTACTGTTGCGTTGCATGCGATGAGTGAGATCGTCGGTGGCCCAATCTGCCGCCTCTTCCCTTCTCTTTCCTCCCCTCCTATCCCTTACGTTCGCAACGCGTATGAGATACTTCAAGTATTACGTACGTTCATAGGTTGCGGTGACTGCTTACCATCAGGCGGCCACATGCCATGCCAACCCAAATGACATTAAAAAAAATTAATGTCGGTCTATAACTCATATACCTTGTACCACACCCTCCTCTCTCACAGTTCATTTCTCGCTAACAATGATACTAGATAGCTAACAATTACTTCGTTTCCGTGTACGGACCCTAATCTGGTTCGTCATTTACACAGTATTATTCTCCAACTGTAACATAACCGTCAAATTTGTCCGGATCGAAGGTTTCGTTTGCCTTTGTTTGTAGAGAAAGTATACTCGTGAAATGGTAGCATCGTAATGAGTTTCCTGCCGCGTCTTTTCAAAGCGATGTTCTTAGATCCGTAGGATTAAGAGTATTATCTTTGAAGAAAATGTATTAGATAATGATGGAAATCTCCAGGCTGGTGTAAGCGTAAGAATTTTTATTACAATGTTTTTATTAAGTCATTTATTATTAAGTCTGTTATAAAAACGTGGTATATTAAATTCTTTTATCGACTAAAATTTCCTTGCTTCTACGTCGTCCAGTTCGAAATAGATATTTGTAAGATCTGCCACGAGCAGGGTTCGAACACGCGACCAATGAGGTTAAAGGCAGGCTTCACACTAACATGCCACAACAGTCTTCAACTAAAATTGCCTTGCTATTTCTTTGTTACTAAAATTGTTGGGTAAGGAAGCAAGAAAGTGGATTTTTCACTCTCTTATACCGACGATAAAGTTTCCGCAATATGTTTTCTACCACAGTAAAGCTTAAATATATAAAGGTCATGAACATAAAAAATTGCTGGCATTCAAAAACCACCTTTTTTCAGTGTACTCATTCCTACATTTCTCCAGTCTGATTATTATCAGAATTTCAAATATTTTTAAGGTGTGAAGATCAATGAATTAAATTAATTTTTAACTCAATAAAAACTATTATATAACGATGCCTATCACATCATCTTCTTAATCGCTCCCTCATTACTGAGGATCATGACTCGTATAAAGTCCAATGAGCCGTCTCCGTCGGTTACGTTCCGTCGCCCGGTGCAGTGCGACGCTAACATGCATGTCCAGATGTTCGGGAATTTGATCTGACCGTTTAGGACTTCGGCATCTAGGTCTTTTCCTTCCATTTTGACTGTAACCATCAGACGTTCCTGGTTGCCCGTATTCATTCTTGCAACATTACCAAAGAACGACAGAATACGCTGTGAGCAGATTGCGGATAAGCGATGAACATTTTCATTTTTAGGTATATTTTTTTAAAGCTATCATTTATTATTAAATAATTAATGTGCAAAATATAAAGAAGAAACAAAAATGCGTTTTAATATTTAATTCCCAAAGGAAACGAAGCCAGTTATGAAAAGATTGGCAAAGGAAAAACGAAGAGAATTTTCAATTTACTACAATTATGAGAATCCATGACCTCAACAAAAGAAAAGTAATTAAGTGTTCACTTTTATGTTCAAAGTATGAAGAATATGATGGAAGTCAAAATCGAAATTATTTTTTTTAAGTAGACTTTTAAGAAGTACTTTTGAATCGTCAAGCTTTACCAACCGGTGGTAAGGCTTGACGGAAAGCTGATTCTACCGAGAAGAAACGGCCAGAAACTCGATAGTACTCTTTCCAAATATAAGTTTACAATTGTTCTATAAGTACTACAAAATTTGAATCCTGATTGAGATTCATCAATTTAAGAGCCCCAAGCACTTGTATTGGAAAAATATTTGTTTCCTGAGTAATATGCTTTTTTAATAAGAATATTTTTATGTGAATTTTAAACTTGTTTCTTAGCTATGTTGGACCTAGTAGGATGTTGGTTTTCGAAAACAAGATTAAACAAAATCGTCTAGCGCTATACAAAGTGTACAAACTGGATTTGATGACTATGATAGTGTTACGTACGTGTGTTACGGATTAAAGCACCTGTTGGCTCTAAATGAGATCTTCAAGATCACAGAACAGAACATCAAAAATCACAGGTCAATCGTAGTCCAGAAGAATAGCCGAGGTGTCGCACTTGAATACTTGTATCGCTTGTAGTTTCTTCGCTCGTTGCTTAGAACTGAATGACTCGGTCGACCCACCGGGCCACTTATATAGTGTGGAACACGGCTTCTAGAAAATTCCGTCCACGAAATGTCATACGGCACTTTTCCAGAATACATCTTTCTAGAAGTTACGCGTTGCAAATGAAATAGACCATAAGGTCTTAGCAATAGTCTACATAATCTACAAGTTCTGTTTAATGAATTACATTGGAACCGTCTCGCTGGGTCAGTTGTTATGAAGTGGCACAGATAAGCAAGGTAGCGATGCAGCGTTTTCTCTAGGAAATAGTTACGAAAAATTGCACCGGCTTTCAACGGCTTTCAGAGATAAGAAGCGACCTAAAATGATACCTAGAGTGCCGTTAGTGGATACTACAATTAGTATGGAGTTACAGGTTAGTGGGTCGACTGGCGTCGTCTTTGACGGCTTTTGGTAAATTTTCTATGTTTTATATAAATCATTTTACTAAGAAAATCTAAACGTAAATGTTCACACATTTGGGTGAACATTTCATTATAGACTGGTAATATTTGAAAATATTATCAAATAAAATTAATTATTGAATTATCTACTCCAAAAAAATCCTTTATGAAACACTTCAATAAAACTTGTATTTATTAATTTGCTACGATATTAGAAGCCAGCGACACAATATTATCATGAATTATACATACTTAATATGTACTCATTATGTAAAGCGTAGTCGATTTTATTTTATATACTATCACGTAACTTGCACGCCTCAGATGAAAATCAGCTCTGAATGTCTTGTAGTTAGCACTTGCTTAGCTGTTAGGCCTGTCACGGTTTTGTCTGCATTTTATTATTTTTATTTACAATTTGAGACGCTCATATCCGAGTGCACTGATCGGTAAACGATCGGTAAGTTAAGCAACTTTAGGCGCGGTCAGTCACTAGATGGGTGATCGCATAGTGGTATTTCCACCGAGGGTCTCCGTGCTTCGGAGGGCATGTAAAAAATCGGCCCCGACTGTTAACAAATTGACAACTGTCGAAAAGTCAAGTCAAATCGTATAGCCCATACGGGCGACCTGAACAACTCTGACACTAGGTTGGCCACTCGATAAGAATAATAAGAATTTACAATAGAGGATTAGTTAAAACAATTAACTTTAAAATTTAGTTCTTTGTTTAATATTTGTAAAATATACTACAGTAATAAATAAATAAAAATAAATATTTATTCCAAGCAAATGAAACTGCGGGCGATTGCTATTTCGTATTAAAAGAAACGAATGAAACTGCGGGCTAGTACTAGTTTATATAAACCTTCGTATGTATGCCTTATAAGTCGCTTCTCGTTTTACTTTATTCTTTCACTCCCCCTCATCGTTTGAAGTATTCATAATAATAAGGCTTGTTACCTTGGAAACGTCACTTTGAAGAGCTTTTTCAATAAGGATCGATGAGCTTAAAGCGTCGTGGAGGAGCATAATATCTAATTTGCCTCTAGAAATAAATTTAATTTAAACCGATTTGGTACTAATATTTAGTTAAGATATATTTATTTTGACTAAAAACGTCGGATTTAATGCCAATATTAGGAGTACTAAGCAGTACTAAGAACACCGTTGTGGCGTTGTGGGTAGCGAGTCTGCCTTTCTCCTCTTTGTATTGATCACACAAATATCTGTTTCGGTCTGGGCGTTTGTCTTTGTGGGTCACCCCACCGTGCCTCGGAGAGCACGTTAAGCTGTCGGTCCCGGTTGTTATCACATAACATCTGATAATAATCGTTAACTCTTGATAAGTAAATTGCTTTTATCCAATGACTTATTGGTTCGCCCTTTATTAAATTAATTGGTTAAAGAGTAATAAGCAGACCCTGTGTAAAATACTAGAATAGAATAATACCGGAAATAATGCTAGGAACAAGAAAACATGTTTTCTATAGTCTAGTTGTTTGTCATTGGAATTATAGAAGTGAGTCAACAGGCTTAGAAAGAACCTCTACAAATGTGACATGACGTTCATCGTGACAAGGTAAGCTGGAAAAGCTGACTTATAGTGTATAGAGTTGAAAGATGTTGTTCAACGGTGATATATTAAATGATACACTTCGAGAAATAAAGCAGTGCCTCGCTGGCGATGTTAAAGTGCCAAACATTTATATACTACAAATTATTTGTTATATTTTGATGGTGGTAGGGTTTAAAAGGCCGCTTGGATAGCTACCACTGTACTTTGGTGAAGAACTCGTGAAGTGATTGCTCGTCAACCAAATTTCGAGATCAGTCTGCCCATAATCAGTTGCATCTAGCGGGTAGGTAGGAAAAGGGCCACTAGTACAGTTACATTTTTTTTTTTTTTATTTGGAAAGTAGGGCAGATGATTCTACTCCACCTGATGGTAAATGAAAATAAAGCCCAAACGCGAAGGCGGCTAACAGAGTTGCGGAATGCAACCGTGTTAGCCACCCTTGCCCTGCCTACCCGCAAGATGCCTCTTCACGCCTCGTTTGAAGGAGCCCAGATTGTAAGAAGGAGGGAACACGTGAGCCGGCAATTTCTGCATCGGTGCTAGCTACCTTGACTCTTGGACTCTAATTTCTCATACCATTAGGTGGAGTAGAGTGATCTTCCTCCCACCTCCATGCTAAGTAAAAAAGGATGCAAAAGCACAGTAAGCGAAGTCCGTTGACTATAGACGTTTGCGCTTGTATTATAAGATGGGTATTGATGACGCTATGGGTAAGACGATGTGAAAGGAAAGAAATGGTATTGAAATGTTTGGTAGATTTAAATCTCAGCACTTGTAATCTTTAAACGTAAAATAGTGCTGTTATTTTCTTTCCATATACTTTTGAAGTGAAACTTCTATAGAATCGTTGTGATTTGAAATCTTGCAGCGGAAAAACGATAGGTAAGAGACACAAATACAAAAATGTGTAGAAATGAATGAGACAGAAATATACATACTATTTTATATTATCAGTATGTCCTCTTTGCGGCATGCTTTAGTGAGCCAGAGCGAGAGAGCAAATGTCGGTGTGTATGTATATATATCTGTATGTGGCTGCATATTACAGCTGTTTAGTCAGCGTGGTGTGTTATTATTTAATAGTGTTTGTGAACATTTTTATATCTTGTTACATACATATATTCATCTCATTCTTTTGTCGATTTACTAAAGTTTCACTTCTATCGTGTGTGAATCGCACACACACCTTTTTTATTTTCATTTCATTCACACTGAACACAGACCAGTACTACTGATACACATTCAACATAAACTTTTAGCGTTTTATTACTGAACAAAAAGTTAATAAAAAGTGATGATTATTTTACAACAGCCTATTAAGTTTTCAAATAAACATTAAGCGAGAAAATAATGTAAAACCACAAAATTAATACGGTTCTATAACACGAGCATGTTAAGTAGGGTCGTACTTTTTTATACAATTCCCCACCTGTCACTCGCTAATTAGATTCTTTATATGATAATGTTTCTGGGTCCGGTAAACAACATTAACCAGTATAATAGGACCTTTGGCCCGGCATCAAATATTAGATGTCACTTTGTGTATTTTAACATTTAAGTAATTTAGATCGTGTTGTTATTTGAGTAGTCTATTATAATCATAAACATTTTAATAATTTGGTCATTGACATATTAAAAGTCGCGTATTACGAAATATGTGTCTTTAGCTTGCCGCTAGATTCCTCATACCTCCCAGTACTCACATACGGGGAGCCCTACAATATCGTAATCTTATACCGCTCCGGATATTGATTACATTATAGCAAAGTGAATAAACGACGAAAAATGTGACAAAAAAGCAACCATTCGTGCCTCAAAAGTCATAATTGCGGCGACAAGGTCAGACGGATGTACGAGTTGTAATACCTTATAATTGCGGTTTCTATGGTAAAAATAACCTATCTAGATTTCTTTATCATTTGAATAATATTGAACTACTTTTAGGAATACGTAAGTAAAACACACAGATTTTTAAGTCTAAATTAGCCTTAAAATTAGATTGCGCCTTTATACTAACTATCATGACACCATGAATGACCTACAGCACGATATTGCGTTTCAACACGCTCAAGTAAATACGTGTTATATATAAGAAAAAAGGTTCAGAGAACCAACCAGTGCGTAAGCACGTGAACAGTCCCATCGGATTTAATTTAACGGTCAGGGATCAGAATATACTGGACGACTCATAATGACCCTTCCGCTCGCCTTGATTAACGCGGCCTTTGTAACGCACCTTTTAATAGATATTAATGCTTATGCTGGATATTGTTATGGATTAATTGGTACGGAAAACCGAGACGGGTTTGTAACTCTTTGATGTCCCTTCTTTGAACGTACACGAGGCTGTAGGGTTATATTTCTGCGCAATTTAGAATGATGAAATATGAAACGTGTAAAGGTTGATGAGATGTTGTAGTTATTGCTGTTATGAGTCGTGAGACCATACATTTATTACCGTTCATTGTATACTATAGTAGTGGCAATTTAATATATGACTTGGAAACGACTGATGATATTCTAACCATGGTAATAGCGACAACAACAGGGGTAACTATAGCATGGAACCGCCCATAACTAGATTATCTGTTATAAAAACTGTAGTGTTTTTTTAATAATAATATAATAAACGCTGCACACTCAACGGCCCCCATTAGGATAGTAATATCCTGTGTCGGGGGTCCGGAAACATTCACAATGACAAGGACAAATACACCCAGACCGGACAATATGCTTGCATGGTCAATACAAACATATTATGCTCCGAGCGGGAATCGAACCCGCGACCTGTGGCGTTTAAGGCAGGTTCGCTACCGCTGCGCCACAACTTCGTCAAGTGTTTATGAATAGATTTCCTCTTTGTGAACGAAAACTGTGATAAAGAATAAATTTACTTTTTGAAATTTGTTTTTCGATAAGAAATTCAACCTCTAGATCTTTAAGATAAAAATTGACAAATGTTTGAAATAACAAAACAAAGAATATAAAATAACTTAAAATCTATTTTTAAAAGATTTAAATTTAGGAAGAGTATTGATCTTTGAAAATTTGTATAAAGTTTTATTTCAATCATGAGTTTAAATTCGTGAAGTCATTTACATTGTCTTTGTATTATCGTTGTTTTTTGATGTGATCCCGAACATTTTCAGGCCATTAGGTTTGCGGAAAGTTTAATTTCTAGGGTGAATTCGTTATAAAGATTTTCGTTTTGCTCGTAAAACATAGCCTCTTATTCCAAAAGGCTAGGTAAGTAGGGAGAGGTAGGCACCACCGCACAGTATTTTATAAAACCCATTCTTGTCTCATTTTGATTTTATTATTTAAATCGATAGTTTTTATCATTTCAAGCATGAGATTAAAACTCCCGGCTAAACGATAGGTAGTTTTTTTTATTAAAAATTCCAAAGATTACTAATTTCCGGCCCCTAAAAATCACAAAAAAATTAACAAAAAACTAAAATAAATAAATTAAATATTTACACAAGTTTTCGTTCATTTAGCTATAGTGTAATTAAAAAGATATAATTTTTTTTTAATTTTTCTTTATCATTTTTTTGCCAACATGGCGGATTTTGGCGTGTTAGATTACGGCTTATAGACGAAACGGTTGCTTAAAAATGCTTTTATTCATGCTAATCACATTATAATTCCACGTTATCTCAAGGCTATAACCGATTTAATACCTATCCAGATTTTTAAGGCGTAGTATATTTTGCATTACTGTGTTTTGCCTTACAAGACAATATGGTTATAGAAATTGCTAGGCAAGGGAGATTTAAGAACCGATATCTCAAGGTTGGTAAACACGTGATTGACCCCTACAAATGTATGTTGTGCAAGGGCTCATAGGCTACGACAACCGCTTACCATTAGGTGGGTCGTATAATTGCTTGCCAATTTAGTTGCATTAAAAATGTTTTGTGTACTTATTATTTATATAGTTTTTTTCTAAGGTTTAATATATCTCACTGAATTTTATTAAAGTAATGAAATTCCACTCCAAAATATCTATATCTTTTGTAGAGAATCTTCTAAGAATGAATAATAAGCATCGTACCTTGAATAAATTTATTATTATTTCATCATAAAGATGCTTTCTAAGAAAACAGTACTGGAGGAAAATATTTCGTAAGAAAATAACACAAATTATTAGGAAAAAGATTTTATTAATCTCTATGTCAACTAGCATCCCGCCCGTCCTTTACTTTAAGATTTAACAGACATCAATTCTTTATTGGCAAAATACATAAAGGCTTAGAATATTTAGAGTCCCTGGTTCCTGAACTAGATGAACTGTATCTTAGAAACCAGTGCCTGCGACCAATCAGTTAACAATATATTTTGCCCAAAATAAAAGGTATTACAAGAATGTAAAAAGTAAATAAATTTTAAGCTAAACATAAACTATAAAAATAAAATGTATGAGTTCTAGTTTTTTTTTTTTATGTTAGAAGTTGGCAAACAAGCATACGGCCCACCTGATGGTAAGTGGCTGCCGCAGCCTATGAGCGCTTGCAGCACCATTAGTAGGTGCCACTCACGCGTTGCCAACCTCGAGATATTAGTTCTTAAATCTCGTTCGCCCAGTAATTTCACTAGCGTACAATGCCCTTCATACCGGAACACAGTAGTGCCTAAACACTACTATTTGGCGGCAGAATATTGACACTGCGGTGGTACCTACCTAGCCGGCCTCTTGCAACAAAAGACCTACCACCACTGATTGCAATGGTGGAATAATCTCTGTTGTGACAGAGGTTATCCCAACAGCGGGCGATGGGGTCGTCACATCTCGACGCCTAGTAAACATATACAATAAAGTATAGAACAAATTTGAAAATAGAACTAAGTATAAGCAATTATTGTAATGAAGAGATTGATATTGGGATAAATATATGATTGTGTGTGTGATGTTTGTAGTACGTGTGTTTATATGTTTGAAGAATTATTTGAAGTAACTTTCCACATCATCATACTCAAGAGTTTTCAACCATCTTAATATGACCGCATTAGGTCGCGTTTTTATAAGTTTATTATATCAGCCGGTTTATTGGAACGAAGTTCCTTATCGCGCATTACAAAAGGGGGCTAGACGAAAAAATTAAGACCAAAAGTTGTAACGACACTTTTTGCTATAGTTTTAAGCCGTGCGGCGTGCGCGTGTTTCTCTGTCTGTCTCTCACTCTCTCATAGAAAGCAAGGCAGCTATTTTCGTTTCGTCTTCCTGTTTTGCATTAAATAGTGTGGTGTCGCGACGATTATTAAAATAAAAAATTAACTAGTTTTTAATAATTAAATTAATTAATTAATTTTATTAATAAAATGTTATTATAATTCCTTCACTAATCAACCGAACCGAATTTCGTTCCATCCGGATGTCCCTTGACACCTCTCAAGTTTTTCTTTTGTTTGTTTGTTTTTTTTTTATTATATATATGTTGCAATTGATCTTTCAAATGTATGTTTCGATCTGGGCGTTTGTGGGATTAGGTCTCCCCACCGTGCCTCGGAGACCACGTCAAGCTGTTGGACCTCATTAGCCTGTCATTTCTGGAGCAGAATAATAAGTAGACCCTGGATAAATACCGGGCATAATGCTAGGAAGGAGATCTTCAGTTTTTGGGAAACAATTTTCATTGTTTTCTTTTAGTTTATTTAAAATTGTTAATTCTTCTTTTATTTAATACCTGTTTTACAAATTTTCGTAAAATGCATAAAATATTACTTTATAATATAACTGGAACAAATAAATTAGATTACTCTCCCAAAAGTTTCTACTTGATCATAAAAGTCTCATTAAAATCGGTTGAGGTTTTAAGAAAATTACACCGATCAAATAACCAGACAGTCATATTATATTGATATTACTATGATAATGAATGACGTGTATGAAATATAATTAAATTTAATATTATAAAAAACCTGATTGAGTTATGTTGTTTTTGTTAATACAAAATAAATATTTTATAATGGAACATTCGTTACAGAATACTTTTAATGTATTAAAAATCGAAAAACAATTATCGCTTACCAAAATTCCAATGAATAGACGCCATTTTGTTTTCACTTACTAAAAACAATTCCCGCCGCGTAAACCTAAATTAAATCTGGCTTTAAACGTCGAAATATAAAAGGTGTGACAATAATACGTTATATTCAATTCGGGCACACAGTATTGCTAATTGAAAATGGATCTCCCGAAGGACTTTAATTCTACAATCCTCATGCCCTAGCTTCGGGCCCATAAAAAAATCGAAGTACTATAACGAAAATAATGTATTTTTCTATTGACGACAGTTGTGACGTGCTGGTTAGTGAGCCGAGCAAATGTCTGTTTTAAATATGTAAGATATAGATCTTATCAATTGCATGTTAAGTAAAATAGTTTGCTACAATTTTGTGTGTTTTTTTTTAATTTCTTGATTCATGACTAATAATTAGACTTAAATCTTAAACAGCTATTTGTGACTTTTAGTTGTACTCTGGAATTAATAACACATAGGATATTCGTACTACAGCATTTCGTTCTATAAGTCTGCGCATTAAAAATACAGACTCTCACACACTCTCTTGTTGACTTATCTTCTTCACTTCTTCTTTCTCGCATTTTCATCTTATGTTGATAAGAATTTTGTATTAAAATATACTTTTTTATTAGAGGGGACAAAAAGGCAGGAGTTTCATCTGATGTTAAGCGATTACCGCAGCCCATGAAAATCTGAAACACCATAGGTAATTCAGTTGCGTTGCCGACCTAGGAAGGAATAGGCTCATTTCTTGAAGGTTCCTATGTCGTATAAACAATCACTACTCGTTTAAAAAATGCTAGTTTTCAATTTGTAATAAATATAACCGCAATGAACAAATTGAAAGGCTAGGTTCTCGACTAGTGTGCCAAATAGCCGTCATTATACGTATGTAAATATAACGAGCTGTAACACAAAATATATGTAATATAGGTGTTCCAATTCAGTACCACTTCCAGACATACTTGGCACGTGATTGGCGTACACTGCGAAAAATTCAACAAAATTTTTTCAAATATAATTCGATTGCCAGTGCTATAAATGTGGTTTCTCGGCTAGTGAAATAAAATAAATAAAAATTGCCGACCGTTATTTATGTTTAAAGTTCCCGGCGCCTGCTGTGACCTACATTTAAGCCAAATATTCAGAAACAGCACATACATGTTTTAGCGAATGTGGAAAGTTACACAAACAACATTACAATGGTTTCCTTATCCCTTTCTAGGTTGCTGTCTGAAAGGAAATACAAGTTATGTGATGCATAAAAGCAGTTTCCGTAAAATGTGAATTTCTCTTAAAATATATTTTCAGTATTTAGAATCTTAACAGCGATTTAAAAGACATTTTCTTCATTGGACAACCACTCTGTGAAACCGACTTCAACCAGTGGTCTTTCCGAACCGATACGACCTTGGAACCTTCAAGAGAAGAGCATATTTTTAAAGGTCGGCCACGCACCTGCATGTCCTCTGGTGTTGCAAATGTTTATGGGCGGCGGTGATCGCTTAACATCTGGTGAGCCTCCTGTCCGTTTGATCCTGTTACATAAGAAAGTACAGTAAAGAAACTACTCTATGAGGTTATAACATTTGAAAACATTTTCATCTTAAGCAATTTTTCAACTGATTATTAATGATATCAATTTCCGTGAGATGAAGGAAGAATCATCAGAACGTAATCTATTTTTTCCCATTTATCGTGAAAGAGCAATCAATCCGCGAGTGACTGAGTCTAAACACGCGAAAAGATGTGTCAATAGGGTGAGGGAAATTTATCTTTCCTATCGGAAATTGGAATATCAGCCTGTGACAAGTTGACGTCCTTTTCAGTTCACAGTTAATCTTGGTATTTATTCAATACATTACAAGTATCTGTTTAAGTTTTTTTATGCGACTAAGTTAGCAATCACACGGCTCACGTCATGATGGTAAACGGCTGTAGCCTAACCGCTTACAACGCGCAACGTAACCTATAACGCTTCTTTTTTTTTTTTTTTGGTATCGGGGAGGAAATCTGTTCACAGATACCTGGCCTCCTGGGGAGGAGAACCGGGTTATGTGGGGTTCCATGAGTGGTGGTAAGTCATGGGGACCCACTAAAACCTCCTCGGTGGCCGACCTCAGTGACAAAGAGAGGCTCCGGGATCTCTTACAGAACTCTGAACCGGTGCTTCTCGAACACTGTGCTAGCAAAGCTCCGTCCTAGGGGGCGAGATGGAGTGCACCCCTACGCTTCCCACGCAAGCGCACACGGCAGTTGAGGCTTCACCGTCTGCCGTCCTCCTCAGGGCCGCTCAACCTATAACGCTTCTAGTTTATCTTTTCTTTTAGTTCGGTGGTGGCATTGTTTCGTTAGATTTTATCTGTAAAATAATCTTGTTTAAATAATTAAGATACTACTAATATACCGTGGTTTCCGAAATGAATGGTGCCTATCTGAGTATATAGGATATCTTTTTATCAAGATTTTGCATTTAATACATTTATTATTAGTTCGTTGAAATGATCATTTCATTAATAACCATCATTACATGTCATAGCTCCATCCTATGCCTCCTACTGCTTGCTATCCCTTGCCAGCCTATACCATCTCTCCCTTTCTTTTTTTTTCTTTCTTTCTTTCTTTAATTCTTTCTTTCTTTCTTTCTTTAATTCTTTCTTTCTTTCTTTGTTTCTTTCTTTTTTTCTTCTTCTTAATTATCCACGCTTATTTTATATATTCCATAAATTCTTGCTTACTTTTCTTGTTTCAATCGAGAATCCAAATCGAGAAAGATATTCCATAATTATCTAAATATATATTATTCTTCTGTCAGTGTTTGTGACTGAACTCCTTCTAAGCGGCTGGATTTAGATGTTATTTTTGCGAGTGCCAGTAGATTCGAGAATGTTTTAGATTCACAATTGGACCGAAGGGATCTGCTGTCGGGTCCTAGATCTTTTTTTCGGGGCAGCGTCTGCTGTACCCGCTTGATATTTATATAATACTAGAATTGTAATTAAATAAAAATGTATATAAATCCGTCTAGCACTAGATTGAATCGTAATCTTATAATCTTATACCATAAAATCCAACCAACGTCGTCGTACACGTCACTTAGTATGGAATACGTTCATGTTGGACCGATAAATTTATTCACAGTGAGCGACCGCAATTTATTCCCTTATTCGGCAGATCCCGGTCATACGCATTAGCATAACTAAGGGCTCGATACAAAAATACTCTCGATTCTCGTGGGTCTAACTTAAGGGAAAGAGGATGGCGAAAAATACGCTTCTATTATAAAAATGTAAATGAATTTTGTGTGCTGACATTGAATGAATTGGCTTGACAATTTTTATGACGAAATTTATTTTTTCAAAGGTATTATATTATAAGTCTTTTATAATCAAAGTCAAACAATATGTAATAAATTATATTAATATTATAATTTCTAAAATTATACATGGAATAATTTTCTTATTAAGTTTATTTTTCTCTCGACATTTTGTTTTGTAAAGGCGTCGGGATGTGACGACCCCATCGCCCGCTGTTGGGATAACCTCTGTCACAACAGAGATTATTCCACCAGTGCAATCAGTCACACTGGTGGTAGGTCTTTGTTGCAAGAGGCCGGCTAGATAGGTACCACCGCAGTGTCCAATATTCTGTTGCCAAATAGTAGTGCTTAGGCACTACTGTGTTCCGGGTTTGAAGGGCATTGTACGCTAGTGAAATTACTGGGCGAACGAGATTTAAGGGCGCGTTTACGTATTTGACGAAAAATAGATGTATTTCGATCTAATTTCCGACAAAATCAAAGTAAATTAAATGGAACTTTTAATTACTATGAATAGATCAGGCCTTTATCTTTAATAATGCTGTAAAAAATATGAAATTTTCTTATTATTTTTTATAGTAAAACCGATTTTCCGGAGCCTCTTCACACCAAATTAACGATATCGAGCTGAGTTTAGGTAGCCTTTAAACTATTTCTTACGTGATATCAATTTAAAAAAATACCTCTAATAGTAAGACATGTTCAACTCAAACCCTAGGAAGAGATATTTATAATAATACGACACATTAGCTCAGAAAAAATAAATATCAAATGTATCTTTTTCACATATTTTGCTTCTAAAGTTGTACCTTAAACTGTTGCATTAAGGCCTATTTTGTTTGATGACTGCCATGATTTATTGTTCAAAATTTTCTAGTAAAATATTAGTCGGCGCTGAGACGCCTTCGTGAGTGGACGCTATGTCGCTTGTAAGCAGGAGGTTATATTAAATAAGATCGCTAAAATATAATATTATATAGAAAAAATTTACTGTAACTACAACTCTTGATACTTTATTTTAAGGATAATTTGATAAATATTTTCTTTTTTTAGAGATTAAAAATTCTAATTCGTCTTATACTTATTGCTCAGACCTTAAGGTATACATCCCTGACTGCTAGTGGAAGTCTCGGAAGATTGTAGTTTTTTTTGCCGTGTTTAAGCCAGACTATGAGACCTTAACACTGAATCTTGTTGAGTGACCTGAAGGTCTACTCGATGATCGATACAGGATCTGTAGCATGAGTAGGGTTATGTGCGTGCCGAGTTTGGGCCTCATTTGTTAGGTACATAGAGACCTTACGTCCGAACTTGTTGGAGTGATCTGAGTGTCCACCTCGATGACTGCACAGGATCTGCAGTAGCAGTGCTGTGTTTGCCTATTTATTAGGTACGGTGAGACACCATTCCGAACTTGTTGAGCGATTCAAGGTTCACTTCGATGATCGATACAGGATCTGCAGCATCAGTAGGGTTATGGCGTGCCGTGTTTGGGCTCTATTTAGGTACGGTGAGACTTCATCTCCGAACTTGTTGGAGCAACCTGAAGGTGTACCCGACGACCGATACAGATTCGCAGCATGAGTAGGGTTATGTGTGCCGTGTTTGGGCTCTATTTGTTAGGTACGGTGAGACCTTACGTCCGAATTTGTTGGAGCGATTCTGAAGGTTCACGACCGATGACGCTACAGATTCGCAGCATGAGTAGGTTACGCGTGCCGTGTTTGCTCTATTTGTTAGGTACGGTGAGACTTCCGAATGTTGAGTGACCTGAAAGCATTTTCGACGCCACAGGATCTGCAGCATGAGTAGGTTATGTGTACGTGTTTGGGCTCTATTTGTTAGTACGGTGAGACCTTACTCTCCGAACTTGTTGGAGTGACCAGGTACTTCGATGATCCGATACAGGATCTGTAGCACAAGTAGCTATGTGTGCCGCGTTTGGGCTTGTTTTGTTGTGATATGATGAGACCCACCTTCGAACATGATGAGTAGACCTTCAGATCACTCCAACAAGTTCGGACGTAAGGTCTCACCGTACCTTAACAACAGAGCCCAAGCACGGCACACATAACCCTACTCATACTGCAGATCCTGTAGCAGTCATCGAAGTAGACCTTCAGGATCACTCCAACAAGTTCGGACGTAAGTTCTCACCGTACCTAATAAATAGAGCCCAAACACGGCACACATAACCCTACTCATACTGCAGATCCTGTAGCAGTCATCGAAGTAGACCTTCAAATCACTCCAACAAGTTCGGACGTAAGGTCTCACCGTACCTAACAACAGAGCCCAAGCACGGCACACACATAACCCTACTCATACTGCAGATCCTGTAGCAGTCATCGAAGTAGACCTTCAGATCACTCCAACAAGTTCGGACGTAAGTTCTCACCGTACCTAACAACAGAGCCCAAACACGGCACACATAATCCCTACTCATACTGCAGATCCTGTAGCAGTCATCGAAGTAGACCTTCAGATCACTCCAACAAGTTTGGACGTAAGGTCTCACCGTACCTAACAAATAGAGCCCAAGCACGGCACACACAACCCTACTCATACTGCAGATCCTGTAGCAGTCATCGAAGTAGACCTTCAGATCACTCCAACAAGTTCGGACGTAAGGTCTCACCGTACCTAACAAATAGAGCCCAAACACGGTACACATAACCCTACTCATACTGCAGATCCTGTAGCAGTCATCGAAGTAGACCTTCAGATCACTCCAACAAGTTCGGACGTAAGGTCTCACCGTACCTAACAAATAGATTCCAAACACGGCACACATAACCCTACTCATGCTGCAGATCCTGTATCAGTCATCGAAGTAGACCTTCAGATCACTCCAATAATTCGGATGGGAAGGTCTCATTGTAACTTCCTAAACGACCACAAGTATCGGCACACATAGCCCTACTCATCTTGCAGTTACAGTAGCAGTCGTCGAAAAACATCATCAGGTAACTCCATCATGCTCAGGGGTATTATCTTATTAATTTTTTTTTTTATTGACGACAATAAAAAAAATATTCATATAAAACATTTTCATTACCTATAAATAACATTTAAATAAAAATAATACAAATAAGGGAAAAAATAGTTTTTACAATATTTATGTACACAAAGTATACAAAACAAATATGACTATTTATTACTTACTAACATTACAACGTATAAAATATACCCACAAAAAATTAAACATTTAAAGTCTCAAAATTAGTTTACTGTTCATTATTCCCGCCGATCACAGTCGTGCGCTTGTGTGATCGTTTCGTGTGAATGTAGTGGTGCGATTCGCTACCTATCTATTTTGCAAACGCGTCCTTAAGAACTAATATCTCGAGGTTGGCAACGCGTGAGTGGCACCTACTAATGGTGCTGCGCTCATAGGCTGCGGCAGCCACTTACCATCAGGTGGGCCGTATGTTTGTTTGCCAACTTCTAACACAAAAAGTGGCCTATAGCCGTCTCAATGATCCTAAAACTGTACCAAAATTCATCATTAATGGTTTAGCGGATAAGGCTTCAAAGCATATACAAACTCACTTTTGCATATAAAGTTAAGATGAGGAATAATCAGTAATTTCCTAAACGGTGAAATTTATACCGTTACATTAAATATTAAATCGCCAAGTTTCAAACTTGTCCCACAAACATGCCTTCTTCTTCGACCCCTAGCATCGAATGGAAGATTTATAGAGGTCACAATCTATTCTTTACAGAACCGGGGGCACTGTGAACTGATCGGTTGCGTATTTATTCACGACCACAGTTAAATGGGTCGCCTATTCACATTTACTCCTTTATCTATAAATAATAATGTCTGCTTAGTGATGCGATGTGCGTGTCTTTGAGAAATCAGTTGGGGATACCTTTTTTACTCTTCGAGCGTATTTCGTAATGACTTATATATTTCGAATGACACTGTATCTATTGAATGATTATGTGAAATAGATAAAATTCTCTTGACCTTTATCGAGATATAGACGTGTATATGTTTGATAAGAATTCTGGCGGAATTGGATTCTTCCAAGAATTCGGAACCACAGCTGTCTAGCGTGTAGATTCTAGACTTCTGCTGCTGTGCCCGCAGATTCGCTATCGTCGGGTGTGCCCACCCAGTTCCAGCAACTAAGCGCATCTTATCTCTAGCCCGCACTTTCTTAATGCTTGTCTTCTAAGTATCGTATATTGATGATATATAGCCTATAGCCTTCCTCAAAAAAGTGGCTTTCAAAAGCAAAAATAATTTTTCTAATCCAATAGACAGACAGACAGATAGTGAGACAGCTTAAATTAATCAACATTACATTGCATTTCATATTGCGAATATGCGAAAAAAAGAAGGGTGCAGAGAGGGTGGGAGATTAGTCCTCTGGTGCTCCCACCCATCGCACGAAACGTCACAGTACTCAGTTAGTTATTTTTACGCCGATTTTTTGTACTGCCCCGGTCGAAGCGCTGCATACTAATATTATATTATACGTCTAATTAATCTAAATTATAAGATATTTAGGAAATATCTGGAAACAGGGAAAATGTCAAAACCGTTGGAGCGTGCATTCGCTACCGGCTATTATTTACTCGGGCTTGGGCACTTTCGATTTCCTGTTTGGTAGCTTCAAAGAGATTTACACAAAGCCATTTTCTACAGACAGTGCAGGATTTATATGGTTGAAAAGGCCGTATTTAATGACCAGTGGCCAGTATGAGTGTAGAGCTGTAAAATTACTAATTATCTTTCCTCGCCATAGATAAAACATAGATTTGAATAGAATAAGCTTTATTGTTAAACTGACTGAAAACAACTTCTAAATCTGAGCGCTTATTATTAGTATGTGAAGGTTGACTTGGTAGAATATTTCCATACAGCCTCGGATTTAGTCGTAATAAAAAAAAATGTTTGTATTGTTTTAACAAAAGGCTTGACTTCAACCGCTTAAGGCTATGTTTTAATTATTAATAATAATAAGACTTAACCCACTGACTGAACAATTCGATATTTTTACGAGCCCTGGGGCAGATTTACCGGTAGTAGAAACGTGCTTCGCCCAGCAGAAATGGGCTGGCTCAAGCGGGGAAGTACTACCCTCTCACAGAAAATCGGCGTAAAGTAACTGTACTGTTGCGTCACAGCACGGACAAGGGAGAGCATCGGAGGCCTGATCTCCCACTCCTCTTATACCTTATTTTTTTCCATTTTCATCCCTTCCTTCTTGTTTCTTGCGTTGACAACGCGCATGTACCGTACAAGTGCTTGTTTGCCAAGAATTCTTGTGATAGAATCCGCAACTCCTCCATTTATTATTATGTCTTATAACCGTCGATCCCAATCTCCAAACTGTTTTGTGATGGATAGCTGTTCTTAAGCTGTTTTAATAAAAAGTCATATATAAATATAACTAGATTACATTTATAATATATAATTCTAATATAATTGATCGAGTTACCGAGGTAAAAGATCTCGGAATTTACATTGACAGTAAGTTAACATTTAAACCACATATTAATTATATAAATGCCAAAGCTTATCGAATGCTTGGCTTTGTTTTGCGAGTGAGTAAGGATTTTAAATATAAGAATACATTATTTATTTTATATAACTGCTTTGTACGTTCAATCCTTGAATATGGATCTATCATATGGAATCCACAATATAAAATACATATAGATAATTTGGAAAAAATACAAAAAAAATTTCTTAAGCATGTCCGCTTTATGTGTCTCGATCAGGATCAGCGCCCACCGATTTTACCTTCTTTAAGTGATCGGCGTTTGTTAAGAGATCAGATATCTCTTTTCAAACTGATACATTACGATATTGATTCTCCCTACCTGTTAAGTCGATTAAGATTCAGATGCCCTGCAGTAATTACACGATCTCAGAACCTTTTTGATTTACCTCCCATAAGAACTAAATACACTCAAAACACCTTTATTTTCCGTTCTTGCAAATCTTATAACGATAAATTCAGAAGTATTGATTTGTTTTCTAGCACACTTGTTAAATTTTTTTTTTTTTTTATTTATTGACCAAAACAAGAATAACAATACATATAACAACTTATGCCTATCCGACTTAAACCTAATTTGGTTTTAATGTGGATAGTGAGTTCCATGCAACAAAAATATTCGAAGTTAATATTATAATTATTTCAATCAAACACTTAGGTTTGTAAAGTATTTTTTTAGTATGTTATGATGATGCTTAGGGCAATTAAGATATTTATTTTGTATATCAGGAGGGAGATCATTTATTATGTCAGGTAACATGAAATTACAAGTTCTAGTCCCGTATTTATTCTGATATCTAGGCACTTTAAACATAGGCATGTTAGTCAAGTGTCGTAGCTGTTCATCTCTTTTTGTACATTTAATAATTTTATGTTTCGGTATTCGTCTTTTAATATAGACATCTTAATCTTACTGTGTATTGGTAATACCTTACAATATGTAAATAAATCTTTGTTAGCCAGCTGATGTTTTTGCCTTATTTTTTTTGGTACAACCGCTTTAAGTAATCTTATCTGCAAGTTATATATATTGCCAATAAGAGTTTTATTGGTCCTGCCATAGCTACTAAGACAATAATTAACAGATGAGTCTGCTAATGCTAAATACAGTATTCGTAACATTTTAAATGGGATCTTATGTTTCAATATGGATATTCTACTAAGTAATGATCTGAGCTTATTACAAACATAATCTACATGCGCTGACCAACCAAAGCGATTATCAATTATCAACCCAACATACATATGGCTATTAACAAATTCAATTTCAGAACAATTACATGATATTGTGGTAGTACTTGCCATCCTGTGCAAACAGTCATGGCTGTGAGCGACTATAACAGGCCTGTAAACTGTTTTGTTATGAGAAGAATGTATGTGCATAGCTTTAGTTTTAGATGCATTTATGACTAAACCAACGTCATGTGCCCATTTGCACAGGATATCAAAGTTCTTAACAGTTATTTGTTGAGCTAAATGAACATCAGAATGAGCAGCAACCAGACAAGTATCATCAGCGAATTGGTATACAGAGCCCTCTTTCAAGGTATTACACATGTCATTGACATAAAGCAAGTACTCAGTTGGGCCTAATATGGATCCCTGCGCTGTTCCTTTAGTGGTGCGTACTTCGTTACTGTATGCATCATCAATTTTAACTACAGTAGTCCTATTTTCGTGATAATTTTGAAACCATTTTAGGAGAGGGCCCCCTATACCATTATCCTGGAGTTTATTATATAACGTTTTATATATAAGACAGTCAAAAGCTTTACTGAAGTCAATAAAAACAACAATTACATGCATCTTATAGTTCATATAATTGTTGATTTCATTAGTAAATTGACATAACAGCTGGTTGGTGCTGCAGTTCTTGCGGAATCCAAATTGTTTATCGTTTATTATGTTGTAATTTTGTAAGAAAGTATTGATTTCTTGGCTTATATATCGTTCAACTACCTTGTCAAAACAGGGTAAAATAGTAATCGGCCTGTAATTATTGTAATCAGAGCGATTCCCCTTTTTGTATACAGGACGGATAATACCTTTTTTTAATTTATCCGGATACCTAGAAGTGTCAATGCATGTATTTACTAAATGTGTCACGGCAGGTGTTATGTGTTTTGAAACTTCTTTTAGGTCCGAAATACGAATGCCATCGTGACCCGGGCTTTTATGTTGATGTAATTGAGATAAAATTTTTAATATAGAATCATTATTTGCCTTACGCAAACGCATTGTCACTACTGGGTTCCGGCTGTAAGATGCGGTATCGAGAAAAGCTTGGTCACACGATGTTGTTATTTTGTCCACGCTTTTTCGGTACTCCTCAGCAAAGTTATTAGTTAGGATTTGTTTTTCTAAGTTAAATGATTTTAGTATAATATCGTCTATTGATTTTGTAATTTTCCCACATAGTGTATTTATAATGTACCATACTCTTCTCGAATTTTTAAAGTGCTTTGTTAATTCCCTTGTATAAAATAAATTTTTAACATAATTTATATATTTATTTGTTTTGTTTCTGTATTTATTGTATATAATTCTGTTTTCTATATTACTAATATCCTTTTTCCATATTCTAAATAATTCATTCCTTTTTTTAATCATTTTTTCTATATTATTGTTAAACCATGGACATCTTTTCTTTTTATCAATATTAACTTTAAATTCTATTGTACAATTTTCATATATTTGTTTAAATTTATCTAATAAAAAATTTAATACATCGTCCGGACATTGATATGTCAGCGCTGTGTTCCAGTTGACCGATTTTAATTCTTTAATTACTTGTTTGTTGTCTAATTTAGTCAAACGGGGCGCGCGGTCGCTTGCACGCGCCTTGTGACTTCGACTGCTCGCGTTCTGTGCAACGAAAGCGCAACCGGTCGTATAGTGGTCCGCTATTGCATCATTTATTACCGCGGTATAAACTGAATGGGAATGAACACTCCGCACGAACAAATGATCTAGGCATGAGTTTGTTATTGTATTATTACGTAATTCGACACGCGTATATTGTGTAATCCCACATTCCATCCCTTGTTCACATAAAGTATTTAAATAAAAATGAGTGATATTATTAGATACCATAATGTCGATATTCATATCTCCGATAAGTATTGCACTATGGCGTAAATTTGTTTCAAATTGACTTTTCAGTTCATTAATAAAACTTGTTTTATTCGTGTCCGGCGGCCGGTACACAGCGCAGACATCTAATATACAGTTATTTGATATTTTCATGCTACCCAATATGGATTCAAAGTTATATGTTGTGGTATTAATTCTAGTAAATACAAAGCTGTTATTAACGTACATAATGATACCCCCTCCTCTACGATTTTGACGTAAATTTGTGTACATAGTGTAATCAGGTAATTCGAATAGTGATATACAACTTTCTTTTAAATTTACTTCGGTTAATATGATTATATCTACTTTACGAGGACAATTATATATAGTATGTTCAACATGACAAAAATATTTTACTATTGATCTTATATTAGTGTAAAAAACAAGTAATGATGTGTTGGATTTAGGTAATGAATGTACATAACTGTTCCAATTATTATAACAACGTTCCTCAATACTATTCGTGTTATCGATAGTATCCATAATAAAGAATCATGGTAGATATTCGCATAGAAGTGCAAAAGGGAGACTCGAACCATTGTCAAATATTTGATGAAAGGTTTGTACTTACGTTAATGAGCAGTTGATAACCAATGATCTATATCCTTCTCACCTCTTATTGTGTACACATTCTCCCTTTCGTCCTTCCTTATTAAAACCGAACCGTTTTTACACCATACATATTTGTAATGACCACTGTCTTTTAGTTTAGATTTCGTTAACCACAACAGATGCGCAGTAGCTGGTGTGAGGGCCTCTCGTAGGAATACTTTAAACGTTTCTTCGTATCCTATGTCATTCCCAGTTATCGTTGTAGTCTTTGAGGACGCCATCCATTGGTCTCGACATCCTTCACGCAAGGTCACGATTATAGCGGACGTATTCCTCTTTTGAGCGGGCTGAGAACGTGGAGAATTTAAAAATGAAATTATGGAATGTTTTAATCTTTAGATATTTTAGTTTCGATTTGATATTTTATTGCGATATTACTATTATCTAATTTCTAACTACCTAAGTTTTTTTATTAATTTTTCTTTTTACCTGCATTGTATTCTATTGTATGTGCATTATTTAATCTGTGGAAACTTTACTGGTTTTTGTAATATTTTACTGTTTCTATTTATTGTATCACAAAACTGTTTGTTTTCCTAATAAACAAAATAAAAATAAAATAAAAATAAGTCACACCATTGTATATAAAATATAATCAATATAGCAACAAAGTTGTATCAAGAAAGTTGCAAACAATGTTTATCAGAGATCTTCAAAGATTTCGTTTCATATCTTTTCAAACAGTCAGTGAACTTTCAAAGGTAATGAAGGTGCCGGAGTAATGATTTCTCGAGGACTGAATGTCTTTATGGCAGAACTGAGAGCGTATGGAATATAAATTGCCAATTACCCAGTTGTTTTCCTTTGTGTGTTTGAGACATATAGCTCTTTCTAGATGTATAATCTTCATCCTAAATTCATGTATTCCTTTCGAAACCACTCAAGGTTATTACGTGTAGTGTTTTCCCAAAAGGCTTTTACGAAGTTTAGTCTTAGTGCTAATATTTATACAATCAAATTGGGTATTACCTTTTAGCTAACCGATTACCAGGCACAGTTTTTTCCTCTTGTGTCGTATCGGATTGATTAGAGGATTAAATTGTGTCTATTTTTTTATATTAGGGGACAAATGGGCAGAAGACTCGCATGTTAAGCAATTATCGCCCATTAACATCTGCAACACCAGAGGGCATGTAGCTGCGTTGCTGACCTTTAAGATGCAATTGGTTATTCTGGCAGACCCAGATACAATAAATTGCATAGCACTTTAACTACTGAGTCGGATTTCAACAATTCGTCTTTTATTTGGTACGACGATGATTTTCGGTATGATGAAACATTGAAGTAACCATCGCGATACCAACAATGTGACGCTTCGTTAGAATGTCAGCTTTTCAAATATTGTCGTATTAATCCAACGTATTAAATAGGATCTATAGCTGTAGTCTCAAGACACTTCGCCATGCGCCCACATATAATAAAAAATAGTGCGTGGAGTCCCTCCGCGTGGAAGAAGTGAAACTTCGTAATATGGAAATGAAAATAAGAAGGGTTTTTAGTGAAATCATATTGTTTCTTTAAGACAAACTTTATTAACATTGCTTACAAATGATCGCATCTTTTATGAAATATCCAAATTTATAATAACACTGCTTACTTCGCTGCATAGCAAGAATACCACGCGCATGTGCTTGGGATCTACCGACTCACTCTCTTTCTCTCTCCTACTTTCTACCTTTGTGTATCTTTCTTTCTCTCTCCCTCGTGCGTTAAACGTTTAACGCAACCTTGTTGGAAGTCGCATTATAGGTTTCACTTCAAAATTTATTTCATTTATTTTACATAATTATGTTTAATTTAATTAGAAAGTGCTGTCAAAATTCAATTACTTGTTCATATCTAATGCATTATTATTTGACTTCACAAAAGTTACATAACGCGGTCGACTCGAACACGAAACATTTGGAAACTTTGAAGGTATTCCATTAAATTTTGCGTCGCCGTCAGAATAATTCATATTCCATTAAATCCACCATGAATACGAGTATGAGGCAATAAATTAATCAAACTGAAGTGTAATGATTCTTTATGAAAAGTTAAGCGACGTTAAATGAAGTGAAATCATTATGAAAAATGGTTTTCGCTTTAAATTTTGTTGCGATTTGAGATGTTATTTTTTTACTCCGGGTCTGCTTATACTCTTATCCTGAACTGACGGGTTACTATTTTTACACAGAGCGATTACAATCTGACTTCCGCAACCCAAAGGGCGAACCACTAAGTCATTGGTTTGGAGCAAATTATGTATTAAGAGTTAACGATTATTATAATATGTTATGATAACAACCGGGGCCGGCAGAATAACGTGCTCTTTGAGACACGGCGGGGAGAACTCTCAAGTAAGAAAGTCCAGACCGAAAGAGATATTTATAACAAGCAACTGATCCGAGCGTCATCCTGCGGGTTGCCACAACGGTCAGATAATGAGCAAAAATAATTACATTTCGAAAAGCAAAAAAAACTTCTTTGATTTAAAAAAACTAAAGCGGATCCCACCTTAATTAGTCAGATTCAAGCCAAAAATATTAATTATTTAAAAAAACACGATATAGTATAAAGCTATTATTTTACAAAATCGTTTTCGCTTGTAAGGTGGCAGGAAAGCTAGTAGCATTTCTTTGGAAAAACTCAATTCCATTTCTTTGAGGAAAATTCTCGCCCTGCCGTTGAGGCTAAGGCGCGTTTATTCTTTAAAGCTTTTTGCGCTGTTACGTTATTATAAACTTTAACTAAAATAATTCGTTTAGTCAAAGTTATTCTATAATTAAAAGTGTGTTAATTAAAATATGGATAATTAATTTTATATATTTTAAAAATTACCGTTGACTTTATTGTCGTATTTTTATAAAGAGTCAACTATCATTATTATAAATTGCTTTTTTTGCAATTGACTTAAGGCCAAATCTTACAATTTTGTAGTGAGTCCATTTTTTAATCCGATAAAAATATACTTAGAATTTAAGTCATAAGTACATGTAATAAAATACGTAACTGGTCGATTTCTTTACTATCATAGAAGATATAAGCACCAATAGAAGCCAAAACCATAATTTGCTAGATTTTTAGGGTTTCGTTGCCAAATGGCAAAAACGGAACCCTAATAGTTTCGTCATGTCCGTCCGTATGTCACAGTCATTTTACTCGGAGACCATTGGCTCTATCTATACAAAATTCACTTAGTAGGTGTATTCTATGAACCGCACAAGGATTCTGTAATGAAATCTTAAAATATATAACAATTTAGGGTAGCAGTCCATACATTTAACTAAGTGTTGAAAAAAAAATTCAACGTATGTCAACGTGTGAGATATATTTGGATAGGTATTTCAAAATGATAAGAAGGTTGAATTTTGACTTTTTCATTAAGTCAGTAGTTGTTGAGATATTAGCTCCTAAAGTCATAAAAATTGTGTCCCCTCTAACTTTTGAACTATGGGATTTGAAATTCTTTGATTTGAAGAAGATAGGGTTACAAATTTAAGAGATAGTTTTTCCCGTAACTTTGTTTTTCATAATTTTTAATAATTACTATGAAAATACCAACTTATTTTTGCAGTCGATCTTAATTCGTTATTATTTTTAAAGGCCTAAAGATTCTTCATAACCAAGCTGCGGAACCCTTTAGTATCAACTGTGCGTGGTCCACAACGCACTTGACTGGTAATTTATTTGTTTTCTTACGCGAACGCGGACTAAAGCTAGTATAAAAATAAGACTCAGTTCTCCAGGCATATGAGACATTACAACGTTGACGACGTTGTGACGCAGGTAGCGAACCTGCCTTAAACGCCACAGGTCACGGGCTCGATTCCCGCTCGGAGCATAATATGTTTGTATTGACCATGAAAGGGTATTTTCCGGTCTGAGTGTATTTGTCCTTGTCATTGTATATGTTTCCGGACCCCCAACACAGG
This sequence comes from Hestina assimilis, assembly GCA_023373885.1. Classification (NCBI taxonomy): domain Eukaryota; kingdom Metazoa; phylum Arthropoda; class Insecta; order Lepidoptera; family Nymphalidae; genus Hestina; species Hestina assimilis. The sequence goes on from CM041750.1 coordinate 11,696,220, forward strand.
ATATAACTATCCTAATGGGGGCCGTTTAGTGTGCGGCGTTTATTTATTATTTATTTATTACTAAAGTGTACCGTAAAAAACAAATGATATAATTATTAATATAAAATGGAGTTAATAGAAACAAAAGTAGAATACAAAACGATAGTATAACTTCTCATAATGAAATAACTGTTTACAGTTTTGTAATAAAAAGAAATAGAAAACTAAAAATGCCCTACGGCGCTTTGAATTCACCCCTGTTTCATACCTCTAATGTAGTTCATTTTATAAAGCACTAGATCGTTATCGTGCAAAGCTGTTTTCTCTACAATAGATGGACAGACTGAAAGAGCGAACATTCTAGTAAGAAATAATTAGTAAGTAGAAAATAAGAATGCCGTTAAGTGCCGTGCTCGGAGCAGATGTTTGGTTATATAAACTTAAAGACGTCGGGATGTGACGACCCCATCGCCCGCTGTTGGGATAACCTCTGTCACAACAGAGTTTATTCCACCAGTGCAATCAGTCATACTGGTGGTAGGTCTTTGTTGCAAGAGGCCGGCTAGGTAGGTACCACTGCAGTGTCCAATATTCTGCCGCCAAATAGTAGTGTTTAGGCACTACTGTGTTCCGGTTTGAAGGGCATTGTGCGCTAGTGAAATTACTGGGCGAACGAGATTTAAGAACTAATATCTCGAGGTTGGCAACGCGTGAGTGGCACCTACTAATGGTGCTGCAAGCGCTCATAGGCAGCGGGAGCCACTTACCATCAGGTGGGCCGTATGCCTGTTTTCCAACTTCTAACATAAAAAAAAAATATATATATATATATATCTGTTTCGGCCGGGGCGTTTGTTCTTGTAGGGTGCCCCCACCGTGCCTCGGAGAGCACGTTAAGCTGTCCGACCCAGTTACTATCATAGCAAAGGATAATAATCCTTAACTTAACTCTTGATTTACTCGTATCCAATGCGTTGCGGTTGCAGAAGTCAAATGGCAATCGGTCTGTTTAAAAACTAGTAACTTTTCAAATCAGGGGCGTACCATTAACTGTTATAGCGATTCAAGTAACGAACAATTCAATTCTGCCATTTTGATTTTATATGAGCATAAATATATATGTCATACTATACATATATAGTTCGTCATTTGACGCGTATTAAGAGTTAATTGTGAGTCAGAGTAAGAATATAAGCAGACCCTGGGGATAAATAATAATGTTAGTGTTAAAATAGCTGTTTTTAAAGGCGTCGGGATGTGACGACCCCATCGCCCGCTGTTGGGATAACCTCTGTCACAACAGAGATTATTCCACCAGTGCAATTAGTCACACTACGTCTTTTGTTGCAAGAGGCCGGCTGGGTAGGTACCACCGCAGTGTCCAATATTCTGCCGCCAAATAGTTTAGGCACTACTGTGTTCCGGTATGAAGGGCATTGTACGCTAGTGAAATTACTGGGCGAACGAGATTTAAGAAGTAATATCTCGAGGTTGGCAACGAGTGAGTGGCACCTACTAATGGTGCTGCAAGCGCTCATAGGCTGCGGCAGCCACTTACCATCAGGTGGGCCGTATGCTTGTTTGCCAACTTCTAACATAAAAAAGCTCAAAATAGTGAAGTAAGTAGCGCCCTCTATATCTTATAATTTTAGTATAATAATTATGTTTTAATTACCCTGTAATTTTTGATTGATTATTAATCTGTGAAATACACGTCCTTTTAGTTCAGTCGCTGTGCCACAGCCGAGCGCATTCTCCCATCATCATCTTCACTTATTTCCCACAAACCTTCAAAATTCTAACAGCTAGGAATAAGAATATTCAGTAACTTTTGTTGAAATCAAAAATTTAATATGTTATCGCATTCTTAATGCTTTTCTAAAAATTCAAATCTTCGTAAAACAAGACAAAGGCAAATAAACAAAACGGAATGTTGTTTGGAGACAGGTAATCTAGTTCCTCTCAAGACTGAGTTGCTCATACGTGCAAGTCTCGACTATGCTTTAGAATACTTGATGTACTAACGTGTTTTGTATGAATATTTGACCAAGTAAAGCGAGTGCTTAGAATGGACGAAAAGGCCTTTGATTCGTATGTGTTTCGTCTTCGTATGTCGTATGTGTCTTCTCTTTATGGTAATTGGCGTATGGATGAGTGCTAGCCTATTTTATTTTTGTCGGAATGAGTATTGCTGTTGGCCCTACTGGCCTTGACGGAGTCAGCGAGTGGGGGTGGGGGTATATCATGTTCGGCGAGCACAGAGACCCTGTTGTGAAAGGGAACAGCTCACAGGGGCTCAAATTTAATTCGGACATCATCGGAGATGGAGTTATCGTTCCGAGGCCATTCTACACGATGGACTCCCCGACGCTGTGAGCGTGACGTGACGTGCGAAACAAAGGACGTCCTAGCTGGAGATGACGGTGTTGTACACACAACATGTCTATGTTGTGTAAGACATTGTCAGTTATCCTATCGTCTTCGTCTTAACGAACCTATCTACGACTTGTTTTCTTATGAGTTTTTAAAAAGTACACATTTATTTTGCCATATCAAACCATTATATACATAATAATTATATAATAGCCTCTGTTTAATCATATACCTTTCAAGTGCTAAAAGATGTAAAACTTAAGATCTGGATAATTTTGAGATGATTTCTATAATATTGACTACATAGCCGAACACAGCAGTCTCTTTAAAATATTGCTTCGAAGTAGTTTTAAAAGAATTTTATAGAATACATAAGATTTCTATGATATTTGAGGATTTACAATTTTTTGGATACTAAATGAAATTAATCCTACATTTTTATTTATGTTACTTTTTGGCCAGTAATTATATTGCCCACCTGATGGTAAGCGGTTGCCGTAGTCTATGAGCACGCACAACACCATTAGTAGGTGCCACTCGCCTGTTGCCAACCTCGAGATATTAGTTCTTGAATCTTCTTTGCCCAGTAATTTCACTAGCCTGCCCTTCAAACCGGAACATAGTAATGCCTAAGCACTACTATTTGGCGGTAGAATATTTGACACTGTTGTGGTACCTATCTAGCCGGCCTCTTACAACAAAAGATCTACCACCAGAGTGACTGATTGCACTGGTGGAATAATCTCTGCTGTGACAGAGGTTATCCCAACAGCGGGTGATGGGATCGTCACCTCCCGGAGCCGGAAAAGAATTTTAGTTTGGGGTATCTCTGCTTAACTTCGTATGTAACCAATATAAGTTTTTAATGTAAAAGTTATTACGAATACCATCATATTCTTCATAGAATTTTTCATAAAATTTCAATGTTTGCTAAAGGCATACAAAATGAAATGTTGTTTAGAGACATGTAATCTAGTCTGCTCAAGCTTACGATATGAGTAAAGGTTCTATCACACAATCATGTGCATTATCACTATGCGTTTGTTAGAAAATATGTTTGCGTTTTTGTAAAATATCTGCTATTTATTTATCTATAAAATTCTCATAAACGAACGCCTTTTGCGACTCTTATTGTTTATTCCATCCCTTTAGTTTTAAGTTTAGTTGTATGAAATTCGAAATTATAAAGTCTATAAATTGTTTTTTAGACTGTTTACAGTATACATAACGTACATATTATGTCTAAATTAAAAAAAAAAAAATAAACGCTGCACACTCAACGCCTAGTAGTAGGATAGCGATATCCTGTGTCGGGAGTCCGGAAACACATATAAGGACAAGGACAAATACACCCAGATCGGAAAATATGTCTGCATGGTCAATACAAACATATTATGCTCAGAGCGGGAATCGAACCCGTGGCCTGTGGCGTTTAAGGCTGGTTCGCTACCTGCGTCACAACGTCGTCAACGTTGTAATGTCTCATATGCCTGGAGAACTGAGTCTTATTTTTATACTAGCTTAAGGCCGATTTGCTATCGTTGCGCCACAACGTCGACGTCGTCGTGTATTAAATAGTTACAAGAGGAAAACAGACAAAATTATTCCACAAAAGGACAGTACTATATAATAATTATTTAGCGTAATTATTTTCAGTATCATCAAGCGTTGTTTTAAAAAACAGATGTCGCAATAACGCATTGCGGTAACAGTTTCGTATGGTAGTGCCTTTATAGGTGATCTCGGCGACATGATGTACTGGCATGTTTCATAAGTTTATTATTGTTCCTTGAGGTGTTTTTAAAAGTTTTACAAAGTATTAAATCTCTGCTTAATGTACAGCTACGTTATGTTGTATGATATTTTCAGATTTTTATTATAATAGCTGCGCTCACAGCTCTGTTCGGGTGGAGTTCTCTTTATTGCACGGTACACAATTTTTTTTTCTAAAATGAAAGCAGCCTTAGTTAGTCCTTATAATCACTTATTAGCAGACAGACAGACAAAAAAATTAAAACTTGTTTTCTATTTTATTTTTATGTAAGGACCGTATATACATTCATATACATTTAGTGAAAAGCTGTTAGTTTGGAATTACAAACAGACACTTCAATTTTATTTATTTGTATAGATACGCTACGTAATTTAAAGAGCAAATAGGTCTCAGACTAGGTTAAATTTTTCTATTTTTGTAGCGTTCAAACAAACATAAATAAACGAATTCTACAAATAACAAACAAGATTTCTCTTTGTAAAATATTTTTACAGTAAAATCTGTATTTTCAAAGATAAACTCGAAAAACTATAATTATACAAATAGGATATACTTTAGTAGCAGAGCAATGCTTTTTCTAGCACAAACGGGGAGGGTCGACCGGGGAAGTACTTCCCTCTTACAGAAAATCAGTTTAAGTAATACAATACTGTTGCGTTTCCAAGGCCCAATTTCCGAGGACTAATCTCCACCCCCTGCTCCCTTCCCTCTTTCCTTTCTTATCCCTTCCTACCTGTCTCTTGGGTTATAGGTCATAGGTCGCGGTGACTGCTTAGCATCAGGCGGACCGTAGGTTTGTACGCCATTCATCATGAAAAAGAAAAACTCCTAGCAAAAGTATCTTTGTAAAATAAAATACAAAATATCCAAGCCTTTATACCCTCCGAGTAAAATTTACACTTATAAAACGAATTTGGCAATGCAAAGCTGGCACCGAGTTTACTCCCGAGGAATGTATGGATCTTTCGAGAAATATCGAGAACATTCTAGAACATGTTGTTGCAATAGAACGGTACATTAAGCTTGGCGCAGATATGTTAGTGTAAGAATCTTTCAAGTTTATGAGCTGTGAGATAGTTGTATTCTATTGCATATTTTCTCTTTGATGGGTTCTAGAATTTTCTTTTGAAGGGAAAAATCTTTTGTGTATTCAAGTCTGAGGCGTAGAATATAAAATTACATAATGAATCTTGAGTTCATCGTAGTTACTTTACTTTTAATTTTGAAATTAAATATTTTTTTATTATTTGCAATTATAGAAATTCCAACTATATTTATATTACATTTCTCATGGATAGCAAAAAAAGCCAAGCTAAGCTTTTATGCTAAATATAAATACAAATAAGTCATTCTACTTAGTATCTAGTTAAAATTTAAAATCTTTCTATCTCTTTGTTTTAATATGCATGCTGTGGTTATCATAAACAAGTTGTTAAATCTATACATAAGACACTAATGTATCAACCTAACTGATTATTGTAACGACTTTTGATAAACCAAATAAATAAATAAAGTAAAAAATCATGTTTCTTGTATGGAAATTGTTTTTACAGCTGTGAAATACACATTTTGGTAAAAATGTCAACTTTGTGTTTTTAACGGCTCGTGAGATAGAGCTCGCTAATAGACAAACGGACAGCGGAGGCTTAGTAATAGTTCCGTTCCGTTGGCATAATTTTTACGAAACTAAAAAAATAATAAGCGTGTTTTATACGTTATAAATATTAGTACAGATAATTTTAGCTCACCAAAATTCCCTTCTAATAGATTAAACAAACATCTTGTGCGCATAGAGCGAGAGTATACGCCGGTTTTTTTCGCAGCGTGTACAGGCGCGTAGTTTATCACACGTGTAACTCTTACAAGGGTTAACGCGCTTATAAACTACGTGTGTATTATTTATTTAAATAATATGGTACTAACAATCACCACAACCGGTTTGTGCTGATACGCCGGAATAAGTCATGCATGTTCGGATTTTTAAAGCGTGCGTATAAGCGCGTATGCCGTAACGCCAGTCTGTAACCACCTTTATAATCACATTATAGTCGTCTTATTCAAGAGCACTAATGGAAATATGAAAGTTTGTGTTTGCAGAGCAATCCATACAAATTTACAAGTCTTTAGAAAGCGTCTGCTCAGTTTGTGTAGTCACGAAATGTGTTTCACTTGTATTCACAATATAATATTTTGAAATGCTTGTGTCGTGTTAAATATAGGTACAGGCAAGTATAATGTTTTATTAGCATGTGAGGCATTTTTTATTGATGGTTGATTAATCGTATGCAATTTGCATGGTACCTACCTGGTTTTTACTACTCAATGATCCAATTTGCTAGATTTAAATTTATAAATTTAAGACGAATAATGTTTTTTATAGATAAATAAATAAACGCTGCACACTCAACGGCCCCAATAGGAGAGTGATATCCTGTGTCGGGGGTCCGGAAACACATACATGGACAAGGACAAATACACCCAGACCGGAAAATATTCCTTAATACCTTGCATAGTCAATACAAACATATTATGCTCCGAGCGGGAATCAATCCCGCGACCTGTGGCGTTTACAGCAGGTTCGCAAGCGCTGCGACACAACGTAGTCGATTGTTTTAAAAATGTTTTATATCGACCTTATTATCTATATACTAATATTATAAAGTTGAAGAGTTTGTTTGTTTGGAGGCGCTAATCTCTGGAATAAATGAATGGATTTGGAAGGTTATTTTCGCATTTGATAGCACTTTTCTTGAGGAAGGCTATAGCCTATCTATCATCACGATACGATACTTAGAATAATAATGATAGTAATAATAATAATAATAAAAGAATTTTTTTCACTAAGAATACACAAAAAGGCTTTGCATACAATACAATAAAATACTAAATAATAACTATTAGTAGAACATGTACGTATGCTAGTAAAAAGGTTGCAAACTCAGCTTAAAGCAGCTTTTGAGTTCACACGTTATGCAAGTGCTGCCACAACAGAATGTAAGTAATTAGTAAAAAAATTAAATTAGAATAAAATGAAAAAACTACTAGGTAAATTAGTATATATCATTGTAATATATGAGTTGTACAAAACTTCTAATTTGTTAAATAATCTAAACGCTACGTCAAGCACGAGCAGAGCATACTTATTTAAAAACACATTCAATAATAATAAAATAAATAACAAAAAAGTAATTACTTACAAAAAAATTGATTTTAAATGATATAAATATATATGATAAGATGCGGTTAGATGATGGAACAGGGTGGTTTCACCCGACGAGAGAGAGAGAGAGAGAGAGAGAGAGAGATAGAGAGAGAGAGAGACGACCCCAGGGTCGAAGCCATGGGCAGTGTTAGTTTTAAATCTATTATAAGCAAGTAACCCATCATATTATAACATTTCATGCATAACTAAGCAATCAACTACCATTAAGTATTACTAATTAATCATTAATTATTTTTAATGTTATTAAATTAGGATTTAACATTGCCAGCATTATTGGATTATTCACTTAACCTAACAGTTAACCATTTGAAATTGTAACAATAATAATTTTATTAAATTCTTTATAAAATTAGGTTCATGTTTAGTCCCCCCCAATCGCAGAGGTAAAACTCTGCGATACCCTAGGCTTGTCGTGCCGGGGGGCTCAGTAGCCGGGAGACGATTGTGCAGGTGGCACCTTCGACTGCACTTCGGTGAAGATAACAGGGTCAGACGGTTCGGGCGTGGGGCGTTTTACGTCAGACCGCGCCCAGGAGGGTGGTGTCGTATGGGTCGCTCCGGTACTTTTCTGGTTATCAGAATGGACTGCGAGCGGCTCCTGCGACACCGGTGGTGTTTTAACCGGGGCCTTCAGCCCCGGTCAGGTGAAATCCGAAAGGCCGTATTTTATTTATGTATGTATTATATGTATTCTATGTATATATGGCGGCAGTATGTTGCAGCCCCAGGCGGGGGCCGAAAGGCCCGGGTGCGTTCGCGCACCAAGGTGTATTTATATAGTATATATGTATTAGTATGTAATTATATGTAGGTATGGCGACACTATGTTGCCGGGGGCCCAGACGGGCCCTTCGGGGCGAGCGCCGGGGCGTCGCGGTTGAATGCTTCGGTGATCCCGCAACGTCCCACTATGGCGCCAAAAAATAAAAAAAAGGAATCTTCTTACTAGTCAGAACATCTTCTTCTTACATTTCCAGTATGCTTATACTGTTATCTAGATTTGACGGATTGTTGTTTTTGCGCAGAGCCATCTGAGCACAACCCTAAGAGCGAACCGCTAAATCAGTTCATAAGAGCAAATTACTTATTAAGAGCTAACGATTGTCTTAAATGTATTAATAGCAACGAGGACTGAGAGCTTATCGTGCTCTCCGAGGCATGGTGGGGTGACTAACAAGGAAAACCACCCAAACCGAAACAGATATTTGGACGGAAATAAGCAATACCATGTCAACCCACACGAATGTCATTTCGAGAAAAACGCGTTTTAAAGTTTTGAACAACTTGCTTTATATTAATTTTTTATGTATTGGTCAAGTTTTTGGCAATTTCAGATTTATGTAAGTTTTTGTTACTTATTTTCACAAAAAATAAGGATACAAACTGCATATTTTGTATATAATATAACCCAAAACGTTTAACATAATACATAAATTGCATGATTAAAAAATGGTTTTTTAGAAGTTTTAAAGCTTAAAACCCTACAAATATTAAAGAAAAATGTTTTTCAGCCATTTACCAGCACTTCTGCATATATAACTCAGTTTTTTCAATATTGTGGGTTGACATGGTATTGCTTATTCGCGTCCATTTATAACAAACATCTGGTCTGAGCGGGAATCTAACCCGAGACTGACGAGGCTCAAAACAGGCACGCTACAAATACGCCACGATATTGAATTTGAATTATGAATATTCTAGAAATGTATGTAAGGAGCTTATAATAGTATTACGTGTTTTGTTTTAAACTAAGTAGAAATTTCAATCTAAACTGTATACGGTTCTAAAACACAACTGCTAACGAGTCTAGTTTGAAATTAATGTTAATTTATTAGCAAGGCTGCTAGTTAAACTTATGAAACATAAATGTTTCATCGAGATAACTTGTTTGGATTTATTCTGAATCTGATTCTAAAGTTCTTTTGGTGAACCAGATTTTGACGTTGTATTTTTACCGATTTTAAAAAGAATTAGTTTCTTTATTATATACTAGCGGCCCGCTCCGGCTTCGCTCGGGTATAAAATATATAGCCTATGCCATTCACTGAAAAAATGATTAAAATCGATCCAGTAGTTTTGATTTATTAATTACTGTAATTTTGATAAATCTCGTAGGGTTGGTAGGCCTGCGTTTGTAAAAAATGTAATTATTTACGACATCACATTAGAAACCTCAAAAATAACAGTATTGCGCCACTATTTAATGGATGTTATTATACATATAAACCTTCCTCTTCAATCACTCTATCTATTAAAAAAACCGCATCAAAATCCGTTGCGTAGTTTTAAAGATTTAAGCATACATAGGGATATAGGGACAGAGAAGGCGACTTTGTTTTATACTATGTAGTGATAGTGATGATACAGTTTGTAAAATGATTGAATTTGTTGCTTGTGAAATTATTTTTATCATTCTTTTTTCGTGGATATTTGGAGACACATATTCTATTTCAGGAGATCTGATTTATTTGAATAGATTGTAGAGGGAAAAGGGAAGACTTAAAGACGGGAATGTATGTATAAATAAATAATAAATAAATAAACTCTACACTCCCAACGGTCACCGTTAGGATAGCTATATCCTGTGTCGGGGGTCCGGAAACATACACAATGACAAGGACAAAAACATCCAGACCGGAACACATGGTCCTGCATGGTTAATACAAACATCTGCTCTGAGCGGAAATCAAACCCCCGGTCTGTGGAGCTTATGGCAGGGTCGTTACCGCTGCGCTACAACGTTGTCGAAAGAAAAAAGTAAAAAGAGAAGACTTGACTGATATATCAATGTACCTAAATCCTTGGATCTAGGAAGCTGAGGTTTTAGACAGGTGTTATTTTTAAAACGTAATCGAGCACTAAGAAAGGATTTATGGAAATTTAACATTTAAAGGGTGAAAAAAGGGTTGAAGGGTTGAGCTTTGTTTTGTTAAAATGGGGGTTCAAAGTTTGTAATAAAAATGCTATTAATTCGCGCAAAGCCGCTGGACGTAGCTAGTATGTACATACGTATCTTGAAAATATGATTACAATTATCTTATGCATCCGTCAAGAAAATATCCTATGATTAGAACACTTTTCTTCGATAGTACGTAGGTTAAATGATGCGAGAGAGTAAATGCGTTGGAAAAATCCCTACATGTATGAACTAATCCGACTTCTAGGGTAGGACCCAGATTGAGGTTCAATTGCTTAGAAAAAGCGATAACTCTAGATAAGGACGGATAGATATTATCGTTCCCTGTCACGGAGGGCAACCGAAAAGACGAATTTATTTTTGGGTAATAGCTTACAGGGTCTTGGAATCTTGGTTTTATTTTTGGTTTATCTATAACACGTAATAGTAAGATTTAAATTTAAATAATAAATTTCGCAGATGTTTTATATTTTGCTCGCAGTTACCCGCGTTAAATTTTTGTGTATTAGGGTTCCGTAGCCAAATGACAAACCCTTATAATTTCGTCATGTCCGTGCGTCACAGTCATTTAACTATTAGCTCTATATATACGAGATTTAGTAAATAAGTGTATTTTAAAAACCGCTACACTACTTTGTTGTGATATCCTAAAATAGATAAAAATTAAGGGTAACAGAAGTTTAGGTTAAGATAACAAAAATTAAGATTGAAAAAATTCAACGTATGGAAATGTGTGAAGTATCTTTAGATAGGTCTTTCAAACTGATAAAGAAGTTTGATTTTCAAACAATATATAAATGAAATTTTACATATAAATACCAGCTTTAGAAGGCAAATAAATAAAGATAACTAAGTCATGGATTGTCCTAGAGATAAACGCCTTGTGTCTCTCATTCGTACCACGTATTCACTATGCTTTGTTTGTCACAGTACAAATCCCTTGTGTAGACTTACAAGCGATGCATTGTTGCATTCAAGACGAGCAATTACGCGAAGATCATGAACCTTACGCTTCGATTAGAGTAGATGCGATTGTTTCAGGTGAATGGAACCCTAATTACGTCTTATAAGCATTTTTATAGTATTTTTCGACATTGTTGTGTTGTGTTATGAAGTAACTTAGCTTGAAGTAGGCCATTTTATTCAAAATCAAAACCAATAAAGATAAAAGAACCTCAGAACTCTTTTTTAGGGTTCTGTAGCCAAAGAGTGCTAATTGAACCCTGTTACTAGCCTTCTGCTGTCCGCCCGTCCTTCTATCCGTCTCAGACGGAATAATAGGAAGAGATTTAAAATTTTCCTAGAATCAGTATTTTTGTTTTATTTGAAACTAAGCCACTTAAAAAAAAAAAAACATAATTTTTATCGTTTCATCTTAAATGAATTCGTCGTTGAGCCACTCAAGGAAAGCAATAAAGCGCCATTTCAGAAAGCATCCTCATAATTTTTTTCCAATTCATCTCTCTTTCAAAAACTGACCCAATGTGAATCAATTAATCATCTGCTAAAAATTTATTATATAGAAACGGTTTTTATTCCATTAATAATGATGGACTTGGAAATCTTTACCCCACGAAGTAGCAAAGAATTCTTTCTGTCTAAAGGAAATTATTTACCGTAGTATTTTTCAGTGCCAGAGGCGGCCAAGTACGTTTATATATAATATGTAAAAAATAAGTGAAGAGGAAGATAAACAGCTGATTATTATGAAAGCTGTGGTGGCGGTTGAATTAGAACAACAATAATATATAGCTACTATTTTTTAAAGATTATTCTAACAATTTAAAACAATACTCCTGCATATTTTAGTAGTAGTAGAGACATGCTTTTCCTAGCACAAATAGGAAGCCTCTCACAGGAACCTTCTCACAGAAAATCGGTATAAAATAGCAGTACTGTTGCACGTCTTGCGATCAGTGAGAGCCCAAGAGACTCAATCTCCCACCCTCTCTTTACGAAGGGTACTTTTTTCTCTTCTCTTCTTTTCCCTCCAATCCTTGGGTTGGCAATGCATGTAATAATTATAATACTTCAAGTATCACAAGCGTTCATAGGTTACGGTGATAGCTTAGCATCAGGTGAACCGTATGCTTGTTTGTCAACCGTCATGAAATAAAATAAAAAAAGTCGAAGAACATGTCTTCTATCAATTACCATAGTCCTACTATGAATTCCATTTTATTACTCTATGGTTAAGATAAAATCTCGGTCATTTAAAATGAAAAGTATTAAAGAAAACAGTTGAATCATTTGAATTAAATATAGACGAGGTCTGTTAAAACCACGAAAATTTAAGCTTTAACCAAATTGTAGACGTATTGAATATTTTAATTAGCTGTTCTGGTCACGTTTATAACAAAGCACCAACTTTGGGCAATGTCCTCAAACTATTTGATGAACTTGGGCGACTCTATTATGTTACATCGAAGAGAAATTTTCAGCTATAACATACTCTTTCGTATATTGAAATAAGGTTCCAAATTGTTAGCAGAACGTTCGATGTTATTTAACCAAACCGTGATTATAAACTTTAGTGCCCTGTAAATGAGTTCATATTACATTATGTAGTAGATATTTCAAATTAATCCTGACATTTCAATATTAAGAATCTTTCACACTTTAGTTTGAAACTGATTCTAGAGGTTTATGATTCTCAAATTGATTGATTTGGTTTGACTGATAATGTAACTCTTTTTAAGAAAGTAGAAGAAATTTGTCGTGAAGTAATTATTTCTTTTATGACCAATGATTGCCAACTTACTGCCTATGAACAACTGCAATACAAGAGGGCGCACAGGTGCGTTGCCGTCTTTTTAGGATACAACTGGTTATACGCCGACTGACCTCAAAATGACAATGACTGACGAGCTGTCACGTCATCATAACTTTTTCACCAACGTGTGTCGGTAGCTAACCAGGCGGGCCTTTTAAGGCCTACCACCAGCATATATATGTCGTAGAATTTCTTTTAAGTTTCGATGTTTTCCTTCCCTATAAGCACGAATAAATTTGAATCACAAATTAAGCACTTCAAAACTGAATAATTCCGAAAATTATTTCATTTTATTATCACACTAAGAGTACAAGTGCTACAACTGTGTGTGCTACTTTGCGTCGGTATTTTGTGGGAATATAACAATTCTGTGGTCAAGCTGCATTCATAAGGAATTGCCCAGCATCAAGGTACATCACAAATTTATCTAAACCGGCACGTAAAAAGTCGGTCTCGGTTGTTATCAATTTGATAATAGTCGAAAGTCAAGTCAGAGGCCTATGCGGGTGACTTGAACAACTCTGACACTAGGTTTGCCACTATCTGGAAACTAACTGGTTACAAGAGGAAGATCTAAACATAAACTAAGTCAGAAACTATAAAAACAGTTTTTCGTTAGTATAGTAGTTCTTTTACATAAAAAGATGACATAGACCAAAACCATTTCGATTTCTTGCATGAATGCAAAAACCTGGCTAACCTGAGATATTCGTGTTCTCAGTACCGGCTTTAAGCTTGTCGATACCGATTTGTTCAGCGACTGAAAAATTTAAATTTCCCGATATTGCTGGCTTCGGAAGCCTATAAGTAAATTCTGGATTTTATTGTAGGCAGGCTCATGAAATTGCATAATGAACGCGGATTTTGCTACGTGATTTTCAATGTTTATACCCGAGCTTTACGAGTTATCTTAGAATATAAATTGAGTATAAAAGACGAGGTGACTCCGACTCGCCCTTTAATTAAATAACTTGAACTGTGCTATAAAAAGACTTATGGTTTTGCTCTTATTTTGTATTTGATAGGATGACTAAATAATATACTTTAGATGATTTTTTTTCTTTGTTCGTCAATAACGTGAAAACTACGGAATATATTGTTACGTGGGGTTCGAAGATTTGGATTAAAATACCTGATGGCTCTAAGTGAGTCTTTAATGAGATTTCTAGATCAAAGACTAGAACTTCAAAAATCACAGGTCAAACGTAGTCCAAAGAGATAGCCGAGTTCACTAGTTATCGCACTTGATCACTTGTATCGCTTGTAGGTTCTTCGCTCGTCGCTCAAAACTGAATGCCTAAGTCGACGCGCTGAGACGCTTATATAGCGCGGAGTACGGGTTCGAGAAGTTTCCACGGAATGTTATATGACATTTTTCGAGAATACATCTTTTTAAAACCTACTCGTTATCAAGGAAAACACACAGAGATAGTCGCGAGCGATTTCAAACCTTATGCCTCTAGTAGTAAGGTTAATCGAAACAATATTTTTATTAATTCAACTATAGAAAAAGATGAAGTCTTGGTGAATGATAAAGGTAATTTTATTTTTATTTTATTTAATTTTAATGATAAAGGTAAGGAAGGTACTCTTTCGATTATGTTGCAAGCTTGTAACGCTAACTTCATTCGAATATATTGCAATCTTGTGACTAACTTCGTTACGTTGCGTTAGTGCGAACTTACGAAAGAGCACCAGCAAATCTTTGGATATTTTGTTAGTATGGAAATGCGTTTTTATATTACCACCAACCATCACTAATTTTATTTATTTATGCAGATGTAATAGGTATTCTGTCTATACGTTACCTTACACATGATTGTATGTGCATTATATGCATAGTAAGGTCAAATATTAATTATGTTACAATTTGATCGAGCTTTGATAATGAACTAACTATATTGGTGGAGATTTATAGAAATTAGCCCACTAATATTAAAAATGTGAAAGTTTTTATGTTATGGTGTTTGTTACTCAAAACGGCGGACGGATGGATTTGGAAGATATTTGACACAGATATAGATTGTTACCTGGATTATTTAACAATGATCTGAATCGAATAGTGGTTTAAGTATTAAAATCCAACAAATTTATATTAAAATCACCACATATTAAAATATATTTATTCGATCCAGATAGTATTTTTGTATATCATCCATAATATTAACATATAAAGAATTAAGCTCTGTACAGGCTACTTCAGTAGTCCATTCCATTGAGAGGCTCAATCAAAATCTTTTCGTTCTTTAAATTTCAAATTATTATTAATTATAATTAAAGACGTATTCAATTAAAACTGGTATATATGTGTATTATCATTATTTACTAACAAATAATTCATTCTCCCTTTAGCCAATTCTAAGGTCGCCGTAGATGAAGTCACCGAGAGATGCGAGTACTGAATAAAATATGTCTTAAGTGCCCCATACAAACTGCAATAATATTGTGCAATAATAATGATTGCACAAATCTGTTAAAATTTTGGGTCTAGTTTTGGAAGATTACTCAATATTTTTACTGCACAGTACTATTTAATATCCGTGCAATGTTATTGAAAAAGTATGGACCGCTTTACGTAGACAATACTAACTGCATACAAAAGAAAAAATTAATATTTATAAAAAAATTACTCTACCCCACGTTGCTTGGTAGCTTGCAGACTCAATTAAGTCTTTGTCACAACGTCTGGGTTCCACACGATGAAATTTTAAATTTATATAGAATACCAGAATAGAATTAACGTAAGTAAAATTTGTATTCATGCAGGGTGAATACTTTTACTCTCAATGCATAAAAGTCTGAATATGTATTATATAATTACTAGCATCTGCCCGCAGCTCGCCCGCGTTAATAATGTATTGTAATGAGGCAACATTATTGCGATCTTATTTTTAGTAAGGATTTCTAATTTTTCTTTAAAATATAATATAGCCTACGTCACCCGGGGATAGTGTAGCTTCAAAACAGTGATAGAATTTTTAAATCGTTTCAGTAGTTTCAGATCCTATTCAATGCAAACAAATAATCAAATCTTTCCTCTTTATAATATTAATATAGAATATCCTTTTGAACAAACTAAATTAAATAGTTTTTCCTTTTTGTTTAAGGCACCAAATATTATAAAAAGTAGTACCAAGGAATTGAATTTGCCTATTGCCGCTAGAGACAGATGTTTTTACTGGCCAAATATGGCGTGCTCTGGTATGAGTAGGCTTGTGTTGTAAGTTTTGGTCCCCCGACATAGGATATTTCTCCGTTAAGTATGTAGCATTGGTTTATTCATTATATTTTACATTATGTTATGTTACTAAGTTGGCAAGCAAGCAAGTTGCCGTAGCCTGTGAGCGCTTGCAACACAATTTGTAGGTGTCACTCACGCGTTGCCAATCTCGAGATATTGGTTCTAAATCTCCTTCGCCCAGTAATTTCACTAGCCTACAGTGCCCTTCAAACCGAAACACAGTAATACCAAAGACACTACTGCTTTGCGGTAGAATAGTTGATACTGCGGTGGTATCTACCTAGCCGGTCTCTTGCAAAAAAGACCTACCACCAGTGTGACTGATTGCACTGGTGTAATAATCTCTGCTTTAACGGAGACTATCATAACAGCGAGCGATGGGGCCGTCACGTCCTGACGCCAAAAAAATATTATGTAAGTTTTCTTTATAAAAATAATAGTTTAATAAAAAGGGTTATATTTAATTATCAAAGTCATTCTGTCACCTATTTATTTCTTGCGCAATCGTTTAGATATTTCTATTAATTTTGAGGAATAATTTCAGGATCGCCCGGTAAATACTTTTTTCTAATAAATCTCCCTCGAAAGGAATTCCTGCCTAAATTAAGGTGACGCTGATTTTAGAATGTAAAACATTTCGTTCCCCGAAATCCTACCAATTTATTTTGAACTGATTTGAAAAAGGTACTTGTATGTATGTTGGGAAATGTCTCCGCGTTTTGTAATCCAATTTTAATGGTTTTCTTGTTGAATTGGGTGATTGCTTTCATTCTGGTATCTTATAGTAATATTAGATGACATTGTGGCGTAGCGGTAACGAACCTGCCTTAAACCCCTATGGTAGTGAGTTCCGTTTCCACTTGGAGCAGAATTTTGTATTGACCATGCAGGCGTATGTTCCGGTCTGGGTGTTTTTGTATGCGGGACTACCGACACAGGATATCACTATCGTAGTGGGGGCCGTTGAGTGTGACGTTTATTTATTGATATAAATTTTGTGATAGTCGGATTTCTAAAAAAAATCGGGTATTGTCCTAAACGAAATTGATGACGCTTATTAGCAGCCATCGCTTATTTCAAAATAATTGTAAGTGTATATTTTTAGTACTAATGACTCCGAAATCTGTCACATTTGTCGCATTGCATGAACATTATGGAGAGAAAACCATACAGTCCTAAATTTATTTATTTATTTATTTAAAAAAAGTTCACCAGCAGTTATTACAATGTTACAATGTTAAACTATTTGCAAAAATTATAAACGATCTAAATGTATAACTATATTAAGGCAAACAACATTGGATATTATTAGCGAGTTCTTTAAAAGACAAAAAGAAAGACTTACAATCTAAAACTTATTGTTTTTACTTTATTTCTAAATGAAAGAAAAGATTCTTTAAATATATCAATTTCTCCATTGCACCCATTTAAAAGCTTAATCATTCGAGGTATTGTAGATTTAGCGCCCAGCACAGTACGGCGCAAAGGCACATGCAGTGGATTAATTTTACTACGGGGATAGCGACGAGGAACATGAAAATTGAAAAAGCCTAAAAGTTGTGGACAATCAATGTGGTTACGCAATATTTTGTATAAAAACGTAAGGTCTAAAATATTCCTGCGGACGTTTAGAGATTGCACTTTAAAATGAAGCAATCTGCTGTCATATGACTTTAAACTCTTCCATATCTTTTCAGAATATGCAAGATGCCACATAAAACGTTTTTGTAAACGCTCAATTCTTAAAGAATGAGTCGCATAATGAGGGCGCCAAACAACACAGCCATATTCAACGACACTCCGAACAAAATTATTAAATAAAATTATTTTTGTACCTGATTTGAAAAAGTTTCTACTTATTCGAATAATATAACCTAACTTTTTAGAAGCCCTCCTGATTACATTGTCCATATGGGACTTGAATGTAAGTTTCGTATCAAGTATAATACCCAGATCATTTATTGTATCCACCTCATGTAAATTAATAATATATTGTCCATTTCAATTTTATTTGTGGGTTTTCATAAAAATTATTAAAATATTTTCTCTTTACTATTATTTTTAAACGTAGTATATAGATAACTCATAAAGATATTGTCAGTTTTTAATCTCAAAGTTCCAACCTTGATCCATCCAAATTGGACTAGGCGACTTGGCGACTAGATCAGAACTTTATGTAAATAAAGAAGACCCTTCATAAAAAGTGATTTCACTGCTTTACCTGATCGCAGACCAAGTGTAGACTTTAATATCAACGCCGAAGCCATAAATTTTGATTTATGAAATTTAATAAGTCCGTACTTTTGGCCAAAATTTTTATAGATCTACCTTTTATGATGACTTTGGAATATATTTTACCGTCTTTTCAAATAATAGCTTAAGGCTTTTGTACAACTGTAATTGCTAGTTATTGAATAATAGAATAAAATAGATCATTAATGAAATATTTCAAGTTTTCTTCTTGTCATGTGTCTATTGTCTAATCCGAAATACAGTCCTCACCCATCCATTGACTGACCGCGACTAAAGCTGCTAGACCCATTTAATTTTTACCTACTAGTAAGGGCACCTGGCTTTGAGTGGCTCTTTTGTATATTTCAGGAGGATCTGGTCAAGTGGTCAATATCTAATTTTAAAATAATTAAAAATTTTGTACAATGGTGATATTAGAATACATTTTGGAGATCGTTCATTAATATTTATCAAAAGACTCAATAATTTATATATTTTACATTTCTACCCTAATGTTTAGTAAGAATTATAAAAAATACAATACAAATTATTGATACTAAGAGCCCGCGTTTGAATGTATATTCTGTGCTATGGTTATTATGTGCCTTTATTAGTATGTAAAATAAGCTAAAATACTTTGATTTCCGTAAACAAAGCTAGCGTGATTGACAAAAAAATATGTCGGAGAAGACAATACGGAAGCTGTTTTGACTATCGGCATTATCGTACGGAAGCTGATTTGACGAGTCGCAAGCGCTATCAAGATGGCGCTTCGACGTAGCCTAGATGCGTGGGTGCGAGCCGGCGACACTCACCTCAGTGTCGGCCGCCGCGCTAATAACATCGTAGGAACTGTTTTAGGAGTCGTTGTATAGTTGTTGACAGTAAACCTACATAGTGACCGTGAAGTGTTCGCTTATTTCCCGTACCCACGAATATCGCCCACACATGAGTTCGACCGGTGAAGATATACAGGCCCTTTCGACAAATATACATATTTTTACTGTTACGATCATGAGTTTGAATATGCTATAAATCACTCTCCGTAGTTTGAATCATGCCACGTGTCGAAGTTAGAGCCTCGTTAAAACAACGCGCCGCACAGACAACTTCAATTATTAGTTTCAAGCTTTGAAACATTTGTGTTACGTTGACAATGACGAATTGTTCTCAATGTATTATTTTAGTTTTTCACAATTCGATAGTGAATGATAAAAAGTTTCCTTCGTCCGATTGATCGTTCACAACTTTTATAATAAATAAAAACTAAAACGTGTCGAACGGTTAGAAGGAAGATTCTTCAATTCATTTCATTTCTCAGTATAATTTTTAAAAGATTTCAAAGAAAGGAGGAGATTCTCAATTCGGTTGTTTTTTTTTTTATAATAAATACAAAATACTTTTTGCTTGATGGCCTATCTCGCATCCCGTGTGGTCCCAATTTAAATTTCTAGAAAAAAGTACACAAAGTAAATCCACCATCCCCTTTGCCAACCCTTGCTACCTGATCCCATGCCATTCCTTACCACAGCCACCCTACGCCCCTTTTTAATTGTGTATCATTTAGTATACCTTAATATTTGCAGTTTCTCCACCTACTATTTTCTTCATTTTTTCATCAATCAATTTTTCCCATCAACATCTGTTGTTACAAAAATTGTATGAAATTTCGTAGAAGATGTTCGATTTTCTAAGAAACATCTTGAGAAATGATCGTAATAAAGTCAGCGTATTTCACATTAAAGACGTAAGATAAAACAATCCTTTACGCTTACGATCACAATTTTGGATAATTAATGTTTTAATACACGAATTAAATTTAATACAGGTATTATCTTGTGGAACTCCGCAGCGAATATAATAAAGCACTTGGTTCCTATTAATGTAAGGATTTGAAGTAATGTAATAATTTAAATCAGGTTAGATGTGTACAGCTTTAGTCACTAATATCAATGACAAGCTGACTTTTTATGCGATCTTTTTTCGCATCTAATCATAGCCTTAAGCCCATTATCCACCACACACTACAGGTCCACCTGATGGTAAGCAGCACCGCATAGCGATACTTAAAGTATCACATGCGCGTTGCCAACCCTATGAACTAGAAGGAAGGAATGAGAAGGGAAAAAGGAAGAGAATAGAGGGGTGGGTGATAGGGCTTCCAGCGCTCTCATTCATCGTACGAAACGCAACAGTACAGTTACTTTATGCCGATTTTCTGTAATAGGGTACTTCTTCTTTCAAGCTGGGCCATTTATGCTTGTAGAAGTATGACTCTTTTACCTATAAAACTGACTAAATTTGGGAAGCAAGCATATGACTCACCGTAGTTGCCGTAGTATATGAGCGTTTTTTTAACACCATTTAACACCATTAATTTGTAAGTATAACAAGAATGTGTGTAGAACTTTTTTTATGTTACAAGTTGGCAAACAAGCATACGGCCCACCTGATGGTAAGCGGTTGCATTAGTAGGTGCCACTCACGCGTAACCAACCTCGACATATTGGTCCTTAAATCTCCTTTGCCCAGTAATTTCACTAGCCTACAGTGACCTTCAAACCGGAACAAAGTAATGCCTAAGACACTACTGTTTGGAGGTAGAATGTTTGACACTGCGGTGATACCTACTTAGCCGGCCTCTTGCAACAAAAGACCTTGGTACTAAAAGTCAGCCATTTTTGTTTTACCTCAATGTCACCGGTATATCCTAAGCAATACTCTCAATAAATAGTAAAATTTACTATTTAATATACGATAAGTAAATACGGAAATTTATCTTTGAATTGTTCTTTGATAAACCTCTGTCTCTTTGTGTCTTTCATTTGAACCATGCAACAATGCTTTGTTTGAAACGGTACAAATCCCTCGTGTATACTTCCAAGCAATGCATTCATTCGGGACGGAAACAATGACTGTATGTCAATCGTGCACCTTACGATTCGATTATGACTAAATATGATTATAATGGACGCAAATAAGCAATACCATGTCAACCCACACGAATGTCATTTCGAGAAAAACGCGTTTGAAAATTTTGAACAATTTGCTTTATATGAATTTCTTTATGTATTGGTCAAGTTTATGGCAATTTTAGATTTATGTAAGATATATATACATATTTTTACAAAAATAAGAATATATAATGCATATTTCGTATATAATATAACCCAAAACGTTTAAAATAATACATAAATTGCATGATTAAAAATGGCTTTTTAGAAGTTTTAAAGCTTAAAACCCTAGAAATATTAAAGAAAAATGTTCTTCAGCCATTTACCAACACTTCTGCATATATAACTCAGTTTTTTCAATTTTGTGGGTTGATATGGTATTGCTTATTTGCGTCCTATTTTAGTATAAAATTATGATTACCTTTATATATTTAATCCTACTATATGTATGTATGTATGTCACTGAACTCCTCCTAAGCGGCTGGACCGATTTTGATGTTTTTTATGTGTATTCCGGAGGATTCGCAAATGGTTTAGATTAACAATTGGACCCAGTACGGGGCACTGCTATCGGGTTTCACTTTTTTTTTAATTTTCGTGACAGGACAACATCTGTCTGGCCCTAGTGAAATTATAATGATTGAGAAATTTGTGGCGCAGCGGTAGCGAACCTGCCTAAAGCGCGACGGGTCAGATGTTTGTATTCACCTAACAGGCATGTATTCCAGTCTGTGTGTTTATTCTTGTTCGTATGTTTGTCTCCAGACCCCGACATAGGATGGCACTGTCTGGAGGCCGTTGAGTGTGTAGCGTTTATTTATTTATTCATATGTTAAGTCAAGATTTACAAAATTAGTCAATATAATAAGAACACCTTTTGGTTAAAAAAAGCAATTAATCAACTCAAACACTCTAAGCTCTAAAGCATAAATAAATACATACACTTTTGAATTCCTATCTACAAATCCAGGTTCTTGAAACGGATCAACAAAATATTTGCAAAAAATCATTCCTTTATCCAACAAAAAATATCAAAATAGGTTGGTTCCATTTAAAAATGAAAGTAAGTTTAATCGATTGAGAAAATTTGTGAAACAGGAATCTCACAATCTTAAGTCTATATTACGTTTTTGTCTTTTGTAAAATCCTTGAATGAGTCATCAAATATTTCATCTTTAGGCGTCTCAGGAAAGACAATTACGGAGGCATTTTAAAAATACCTCTTAAAATTGCTGACCCAATTCATCGGTCTCTGTCACAAATCAGCCAGGAATATAGAGGAATAACAAGTAACAAGCACCACAGGTCGCGTGTTCGATTCCCGCTCGGTGCAGATGTTTGTGTTGACAGGCATATTTTCCGGTCTGATGCCTTGTCATTGTGTATGTTTCGGGCCCCTAACTATCCTAATGGGGGCCGTTGAGTGTTTAGCGTTTATTTATGTATTTCCTTTGTAAATTTCACTTCCATAGTTCCATCAATACTTCGTTGTCTAAGATTGCTTTGCATTAGGAAACTAAAAGGTTTTAATTAAAAGCTATCTACGTAGTACTTCCTTTGCATTTTTTTTTTTCGTTTTTTTTTTGTCAAGATTAAGTTTCTAAATTATATTCTTGTTTGTCTATATAATTTCGCATCAAATTTTTCATCAACATTTATTTTATATTTTAGTAATAAATTGACGAGTTGATTGAATTGAAACTCTTTTTACAGCATGTAAATAAATGCTTGTTTTCAAAATTATTTTAACTATTATATTATTTATTATAAGTACTACTTATAATAATATCAATCATTTGGTTTTACAACATAGCAAACATATACACTTTCAAACAAACATTCACTTCTGATGGAACCGAAATCCTATAATCCCACCTTCAAATCCAAATCAACCCCAAATCCCGCTTTTACAACACACACCGAACAAACGTCAAATAAAAAATAAAGTGTAAGTGAATGAACAGGGTTAGCTACTTTTGTTAAACTTTAATATATAAAGGTTTAACTTTTATATAATACAATATTTATATATATTTATATATATATATATATATATATATCACTACATAGTATAAAACAAAGTCGCTTTCTCTGTCCCTATATCCCTATGTATGCTTAAATCTTTAAAACTACGCAACGGATTTTGATGCGGTTTTTTTAATAGATAGAGTGATTGAAGAGGAAGGTTTATATGTATAATAACATCCATTAAATAGTGGAGAAATACTGTTATTTTTGAGGTTTCTAATGTGATGTCGTAAATAATTACATTTTTTCCGCTTACATTGCAACAAACGCAGGCTGAACCCTACGAGATTTATCAAAATAATATATCTTATACCCGTGCGAAGCCGGAGTGGGCCGCTAGTATATATATATATATATATATATATATATATATATATATATATATTCAACATAAAAAAACAAATAAATAATATATCTTATACCCGTGCGAAGCCGGAGTGGCTAGTATATATATATATATATATATATATATATATATATATATTCAACATAAAAAAACAAATAATGAAGCCATGAGTGGGTTGCCTGGTTTGACGTCGCTCCTAAAACTATTCTATAATAAAGTCAGTCAAAGTAGTGTGACAGTTATAGCAGTTGTCGCAGCCTAAGAGCGATTGCAACACCATTCATTTTTAGGTGTCACGGATTGGCAACCTCGAGATATTGGTTTTTAAATCTTCTTTGCCCAGTCATTTTACTATCTACAGTGTTCTTCACACCGAAACACAGTAATACAAAATACACTACTGCTTTGGGGTAGAATATCTGACACTGCGATAGCCGGCCTGTTGCAATGTATATCACCAATATAAACTTATATAACTATAACCACCAGATTTTCCTGTAATTGTTTATAAAAAAGGGCTTTTTAATTGATTCCCTTTAGGCACATGTTTTTGTATAAATAAATGATTGAAATTTGAAAATGATTCTCAAAATTTGGATCTGACCTGTGAAATCTAATAATATAGCATTTTTTCTATCGCTACCCGATTTTGTAAGAGTTACTCGTTTTAGCATAAAAAGTTCAAAATTGAAAAAAAACAAAACCATTTCGATTCCTTGCATGAATGCAAACAAATCTGGCTAACTCTCTATTCGTGTTCTCAATACCAGCTTTAAGCTTGTCAATACAGATTTGTTCGGCGACTGAAAATTTTAAATTCTGCGATATTCCGGGTTTCGGAAACCTTGGTTTTATTCTAGTCAGGTTTATGAAATTGCATAATGTACGCTTATTTTGCTACGCGATTTTTAAAAGCCTGTTTACGAGCTAAAATGGTACGAGTTTATGGTGCATTTTAACCGACGTTGTCAACTCTGCGATATCTTATGTGCTTCTTCTGATGATAAATTCATGCAAGGATATAAAATAGAAATCTTTTTAATAAAACTGAATTAGCTAATAGCTTAAGTAATTGGAGTCATCTAGTTGCGTTGTAAAAGTATCTTTTATTTGCAGAGTATGGTGAATAATCTATACAAAAAGATTGACTTCAAAAACTAAAAGATTAAAAATATTCTACAGCAGAATTCGTTGCTTTGGCGGTGGTTTCTTTTTTATCTTTTTAGTTTTGAAGTCGGTATTTCTTTCTAATTTTTTTTAAATTTTATACTTTTTAGTTATGCAAGTTTAAGACTTATAAGATGATGCCATGGTCAGAACTGGATTGAATTGAAATAGCACCACACAGGAAGCACCAGCTTTCAAATAAAAAAAATAAACATCAAAATCGGTTCATCCACTCGAAAGTAATGAGGTAACAAAAATAAAAAGATACAGACGAATAAAGAACTTCCTCCTTTTTTGAAGTTGGTTAAAAAGTATGTTTTTGAATCAATCTTTCCCTGTAAAAATGCACAGAATTTCAATCAGAAAAATAAATAACCCTACTGAATTTTTAAATTTTTATTATGACACTATTAAAATTGCTATGCCAATGTTAACCTAATGGAGTCCTATAAGGCTTAATGCTGGAGGTGAAAATCGTTTGGCACATATGGAACCCATGGTGACTAGTAATAAACGCAAGGGCTCTGAGCACCTTTAATCAGACTGTTTCGCTTCGGGGAGGACGGCTGCATAATTCATGATGTTCGGTAGACCAACGTTTTCATATTTTATTGTATTTTATTTCTTAAGCTAAAGGCTATAAGAGCTATAATCCAACGTCAAATGTACTCGGCACTTACCCTTCATGTTAATGGCTGCGTGGGGTTTAAATTTTGAAAATATTTGCGACCCAACATATTAATGTAACAAAAAATTGTTTTTCCTAGTTCAATTTACTTTTTAATCACTAAGTATAATACTTGTAATTAAAAAAGGTTAGAGGACTAAGAAGGGGAATTAGAGCTTTTTTATGTTTGTTTTGGATGTATTTTCTGACAAAATAATAAAAGCTGTTATCTATTGTATTTTCTTAGTTAAAAAAACTACTTTTTCGCGATTACCACTCTCAAATTTAAATTTTTTATGCAAATTTTAATCTCAATATATTTTGGAAAATATGACCAATAGGATAGCGGTCTTCGACAATATGAGTTTTCGGAGAAAGTGAAGAATTTGAAACCTGTAAAGATCGCGCCCTATTTCATTTTGCGTGATGTGCGCTTACGAAACAAACATATGTATGAACAGACGAAACAAACAAGAATTCTAAAAATTAATTATTTTATTTCGATTGATGTTGGCCTCGATTGATGTTAAAGAGGGTCTCTTATAAGCCAAATCGTTGGTCTAAAATCCAATCAAAATGCATACATTATCTCAAGTTATTGTTTTGTTGCTAGCAACATTCCTTCATTAATAAACGGGCGATTTTGCCTCCACAGTAATTAACAACGAAACCGCTTCATACTTCAGAATGTTGATTATTCGCATTATTATTCTACTGAATAAATTTTTACGTAGATAATACTGTTAGCATATAAATTAAAATTTTGAACTGAATATTTATGATTTTTTTCACCCCGTCTGGTAGGTCACATCATTCGAGTTTATGACACACACAATGATATTTTATATTCGAGATTCTTTCCGAATTTAATTTTTCATTTCATGATTATAAGTAAAATTTTCTAGATAGTAAAGTCATGTGACCAAAAGAGCGATGGATTTGAAAGTGAGTGGTAGTGTGAAGAAAGGACGCCCGAAAAAGACGTGGATGAAATGTGTGGAAGAGGATATGCGTAGAAAGGGAGTGAGTGCAGAGATGACGAATGATTTACCGGCGTCGGGATGTGACGACCCCATCGCTCGCTGTTGGGATAACCTCTGTCACAGCAGAGATTATTCCACCAGTGTAATCAGTCACACTGGTGGTAGGTCTTTTGTTGCAAGAGGCCGGCTAGGTAGGTACCACCGCAGTGTCAAATATTCTGCCGCCAAATAGTAGTGCTTAGGCATTACTGTGTTCCGGTTTGAAGGGCACTGTACGCTAGTGAAATTACTGGGCAGACGAGATTTAAGAACCAATATCTCGAGGTTGGCAACGCGTGAGTGGCACCTTTTTTTTTTTTTTTTTTTTTATTTGGAGAAATGCAGTTACGCACTCGAGCGCCGGGACGGGTGCAATGGCGCAGGAGGTGTGTGGACTCGGAGCCGAACTCCCCTACCCACTAAAACTCCAAGGTCCCATCTAGCGCCATAGTTGGACGTCGCGGGGTCGCCGAAGCATACAACCGCGACGCCCCGGCGCTTGCCCCGAGGGGCTCACCGGTGGCGGCAACCTACTGCCGCCATACATACATAATAATACATAAAATACATATATACAGATATACACCACCGCGCGCGAACGCGCCAGGCCTTTCGGCTTCCACCTTGGGCGGCACCATACTGCCGCCATATATACATACTAATACATATAATACATAAATACAATATACGGCGGCGCTTTCGCGCCCCACCGACCGGGACCAAAAGGCCCCGGCAAACCCAACCAAGGGAGCCCTGGGTCCTAGGGCTCCCCTGCCGAGACTAACTTTAATGAGGTTGTTTCTCTCTACGACCGACCGCCGTTATTTTTTAAAGAGGTTTTCTTCCTCTACCGCTTGACCGAGGCTGAAGGCCCCGGTCAAACACACCACCGGTGTCGCAGGAGCCGCTCGCAGTCCATTCTGATAAGCAGAAAAGTACCGGAGCGACCCATACGACACCACCCTCCTAGGCGCGGTCTAGCGTAAAACGCCCCACGCCCGAATCGTCTGACCCTGTTAGCTTCACCGGGCAGTCGAAGGTGCCACCTGCACAATCGACTCCTGGCTACTGAGCCCCCGGCACGACAAGTTTCAGGGTACCGCAGAGTT
Organism: Hestina assimilis; assembly: GCA_023373885.1. Taxonomy (NCBI): domain Eukaryota; kingdom Metazoa; phylum Arthropoda; class Insecta; order Lepidoptera; family Nymphalidae; genus Hestina; species Hestina assimilis. The sequence goes on from CM041750.1 coordinate 11,724,025, forward strand.
TGACCTCTGCGGTTGGGGGATAGGCTATGGCAACCACTTACCATCAGGTGGGCTGTATGTGCCGACCCCACTTAGGTGGGATAAGGGCAAGAAGAAGAAGATTATAAGTAAAATTTTCTAGATAATACTAATATTGATTTCTTCAAAAATCAATATTAGTAACTTAACGTAACTTCAAAGCGAATATTTTTTTATTTTATTGCTGAGTATAAATTTACTATTTTCTTTTGTTTCAGGTGAGAATCAAGTAGCAGCGACGTTTTTATTCGGATGGTGAGAACTAAAAAAGCTGTATTAGTGCATTTTTTTGTTAAAATGTTATAAAATTACACGTAAGAGTATTTAAAAAATAGAGGTTTTACAAATGTTTATACCCTAAAAGTGGTAAAAAATAATACCTGCCTATAATATCTTGCTTTGCTATCTGATAAGAAGGTGAGAAGTAAACAGTGGGGACAGATCTAAGAGTTGGATCTCTAGGCTTTTAACATGAACGGAAAAGCAAAAGCACTGATACTGCTACTTTTCGTCGATATTCTGTGTCAGGGGTCTCAGTTCGAGCCGTTTCCAAGCCGAAAATAAGAAGACTTTTTTGTTAATACGGAGGTTATCGCTAAACTGTTGTTACACCTGACGCAAAGCCATGCTACAGCCTAAGCTGGAGAGCGCTCGCCTAGAAGATGACTTTTGATTTAAAGGTGTCGTGGTTATTTCAGACCTTTAGGCTCTATTTATGTTAACATTACGTTTGTATGTAAAAGTCGTAACCGTTTCAAGCCAGTTTTAGTGCGAGCACACACTGTCTCACTTTTAATATAATAATTGATTAATGTTATTATAATTAAAACAAAAACTTAAATTTATATTTAAATAATACATTTTTTTAAATCTTGATAAGCTAAAACGCTTACTTAATCGCTTTAAGTTAATCCGTAACATTAATCTTGGGGCTTTAAATTTAAGGATCGCCCAATACATTTTCTAATAAATCTCTCTAAAAAGAAATATAGGCGTTAGGCGCTGTTTTTATTCGGACTTTGGAATGTTAAATTGTTCTTGACTTGCATTTTTTTGTTTGACCTGAAATCACCCTGAGAATAGTAAAAAGTAAATAAACAATAAACATAAATAAACGCTACACACTCAACGGCCCCCATTAGGATAATTATATCCTGTGTCGGGGGTCCGGAAACATTCACAATGACAAGGACAAACACAACCAGACCGGAAAACATGGCTGTACGAATAATACAAACATCTGCTCCGAGCGGGAATCGAACCCGCAACCGTCGAGGCTTAAGGCAGACTCGCTACCCACAACGCCACAACGGTGTCAACAAAAAAGTGAAATCGATACAGAGTTAAAGGTTTATTATTCATCAAATGTTCTGTATTGATAATAAAAGTGATCGAAAATTGATTACTTTTAAAAGTATATGTATAAAAATAATGTTCATAGTGAAAAAATCAACCATTCTTAAGTATATTAAAAAAAGGCTTATTTTATTAACATTTAAAAACTTTTAATTCATAAAGCCAAAACTGAATTCACACTTTTAAAATATATAAAGTTATATTAAGCCGTTGCTTTGTACTCTCTAGTACTCAAACTTCCACCCATTTCTAATTATTTCTCCTTCCTTCCTTTTCTAGACAGCAGATGCAAAGTGGTACCACTAGTTTTTGACCATCCCAAAGATACGGTATTTCCAGTTTGTAGTAGTAGATTCTGACTTAACATTCGTGTTTTTTGAAGAGTATTAACAAAGCTTTTTCAAGACATTACTAATACTCTTATTGCCCCTCCAAATAAGCTTGTAGCTTGTGCTAGGAGAAGGGAAGTCAGGCTTGATACCTCTAACCGTCGATCTATTGAGGCAATGTACAAAACACGTATTATAACATATATTAAGTATTAAAGAGTTATTATTACAGGTACAGTACATTAATAATTTCTAAATTATTAAACGCAAAATTATGATGACTTTTCTTGCCAAAAAAATATATAATTTAATATTGTAATAATCCTGTTCTTGTCATTGTGTATGTTTCCGGACCCCCGACACAGGATATAACTATCCTAGTGGGGGCCGTTGAGTGTGTAGCATTTACTTATTTTATTCCTAACAATCCTTTGTTGTTTTAATATTCGGCTCTAAAAATGGTTTTTCAACAACTACACTATGTTTAAAATCCTGTCAAATATATCCGAATACCATGTTCGAGGTAATACATATTTATTAAATTCAACGCAGCATGGCTGCGAGTCCCTTGACATAAATATTTATCGAAAACCTTCATTGTTATGTATTTTTACATTATGAAATGCTTCGGATTTATAACATCATCGCTTTAAAAATATATACTAAATAATATTATAAATACAAATCTGAGCTACACAATCGACCGATCATGAAATTTTGCACACATATGGTAAGGTGTACAAAAGACAAATAGAGAGATAGGTAGAGATATATCCAGACAAAAAAAAAACTTGAGAGGTGTCAAGGGACACCCGGATGGAACGAAGTTGCTTTCGATTAATTAGTGAAGGAATTGTAATAAAATTTTATTTTTTTAAGTTATAATAATATTTTTTTATTATTAACATTATTTACAAAAACCTGTATACACTCAACAAAAATAATCGTCGCGACACCACACTGTTCTATGCGAAATAGAAATGAAAATATCTGACTTGCTTTCTATAAGAGAGAGAGAGACAGACAGAGAAACATGCGACGCCGCACAGCTTACAATAGCTTACTATAGCAAAAAGTGTCGTGACAACTTTTCGTAAGAATTTTTCCGTCTAGCCCCCTTTCACAACGCGCGATAAGGAACTTCGTTCCAAAAAAAAAAAGACCAGAACATAGCGCGAAATTACAGTATCCGTATTGATATATAAAGATTTTTATACATCAATTAGCGGCCCGGCACAGGTTGTCCTGCCCGAAAATAAAAAAATCTGGAAGCCGATAGCAGCGCCGCCTACTGGGTCCAATTTTTAATCTAAACCATTCTCGAATTTACTTGAACAAACGCAAAAAATCATCTAAATCGGTCTATCCGTCTAGCAGTTCAGTGACATACACACGTACAGTAGAATTATATATATAAAGATAGTAATTATTGTACTTTGTTCGATGAGTAACGGCCCTCTTCGTGTGTATAAAAATGATACAAAAATCATCAATTGATTTATAAACTTATAGTTATAATATATGTACGTATGTATGTGTGAATTGAAATTGGAATCAATTCGGATAGCTCCTGCGTGTCACTGGTCAGCGTTTCCGAAGGACCAATAAATATGACTGCGGGGAAATTGGATGAAATCTGCTTATTCTGCACCAGATATGTTCCGAACGTAGTTATTACTGGTTAATAATAACCTTTATGATTTATAGCGTTTTACGTTTGACTTCTATCCTACTTTATATTAAAAATGTGAACGTTTGTTTGGATGGATGGATATTTGTTACTTCTTCATGCAATAAGTATGGATCAGATTTAGATTTGACGACGTTGTGGCGCAGCGGTAGCGAACCTGCCTTAAACGCCACAGGTCACGGGTTCGATTCCCGCTCGGAGCATAATATGTTTGTATTGACGATGCAAGCATATTTTCCGGTCTGGGTGTATTTGTCCTTGTCATTGTGAATGTTTCCGGACCCCGACACAGGATATCACTATCCTAATGGGGGCCGTTGAGTGTGTAGCGTTTATTTATTTATTTATTTAAATTAAATTTGGTACACATAGCTGGTTACATAACGGGTTCTTTTTGTTCCGAAAAAATATTCTTATATTAAAAATATTGGGTTCTTGTGAAATCATCAAAAAACTTAATAACACGAGAGGAGCCGCGGGAATATCTACTGCATATGTTTTCAGAGTGAGAGATAAGATGACCCTTAAGCGTTTTTATTATGTAGGTAGTTTATTTTGCAAATTTTACGTTAGCGTCTAAATTTTTTATTGTTAAAGTTATTGTAGCGAAATATTAGAAATTAAAAGTCTCTCAGAACAATACTTCTTTAATTAAAGTTCTGGTGACTTTTACAACATTTTTTCCATGAGAAAACTCCTCTGACATATCTTGTCAAACGATCTTTCCAGTCTAAGAGAAGGGTTGATAGTCAAGTTTTGGCTTATTGAGATAATACTATATAGAAAAAGTACTAGTTTCACAAAGAGTAGTCATTTACTTATTTACCTATACGGATTTCCAACAGTATTTGATTTTTAAATGTTACCAATTATAGGAGAAAACAGCATATTTTATATTAACTCAGGATTTGACAATATATTTTGAATTGAAATCATTATTTACAATTTGCACTAAGTAAAAATACAAAATGCCATACTAAAGGTACAATAGCTTGTATAACAATAAACTTAATTTAAAAAGTTTTTTTTATGTCATGACGGTAGGCAAACAAGCATACGGTCCGCCTGATAGTAAGCAGTTACCGCAACCTATGAATGCTGGTGATACTTGAAGTATCACAAGCGCGTTGCTAACCCAAGGAGCAGGAGGGACGGGATGAGAAGGGAAAAAAAGGAAGGGAACAGAGCGTGTGGGAGATTGGGCCTCCGGCGCTCTCACTCATCGCACGAAATACAACAGTACCTCATGATACTATTATTTGACGCCGATTTTCTGTGAGAGGGTAGTACTTTCCCGGTCGAGCCGCCCCTTTTGTGCTGAGAGAACTACTGGCTACTACATGGCTCTACTACCGTTAAAGTTCTTTCTAATATATATTTTATTCCTTAAAACATTTTTTCCAATTTTGTCTAAGTGCAATCTCCCATAATATTCTAAGTACAGCGAAAATATAAAATTCTGTCTCCGAAGAATTTCGTCTAAAATATTCACTGCTAAATTATAATCGCTATAAGTAGGTAAGCGTATCTTTATGAGTGATACTCATCTTATATTCAAGTCGTTTATCAACACGTCTACGTGAAAGGCTTCGTCCCAGCATTTTCCTATCTCTTTGAAGTGATACCACGCGATAATTGCCAATAGCCCGCGGCTAACGCCAGGATAGGTTCACTCCTTTATCGTTTAATGTAGCGCTAGGCTTATGCGTTTATGCCATAATAGAGATTTTTTTCGATGACCCATTTTTTAGAAAGATGGCGAAGAATTTTATAATAGCCGCTATCTTCGCCTTTAGTTATTTAAAATAGTGTTATACAGCTTATGGACATTGTGTTTTTTTTTTATTAAAAATTGTTTTACTATACACGTATTTTATTAAGACAATCGCATACAAATCAATTAATAACAAAAGGTAACGCATCGTGTAGTTAGTGGCCAACTTAGACTCAGGTTTTTCTCTAGAGCCAGATAAATCATGGATTTAAAACTATAGTTCTTTTATTTTAAATCTATTCTGAATAAAACAAATATTCAAGTAACTTACTATAATCTTGGCATCTCCGAGACTAGCGGGTTTTAACCAAATCCCTTCTAAATCCATAATCCATGCCGGGACTAATAACCAACATCTCCGGAGCTCATCAGCGTCTGAGCTGTTCCGAAACTGTATAACCTATAACAAACATTTCAACCTAATCTTACATAAGAATCACTCCAGTATAATGTTTCCATAATTGTGCTTAAGTTTATAATAATTATAGTTAAAGTTTTTAAAGAAATGCAAATCATATTTCTAAATTCTTGGTTTTATTTGTTACTCGATAAAGCAAGAAACGTAGATTGTTACTTGGACACATCCTATTGTTTCCAAATTTTTTATAGCGGATCAACGAAAAACGAACTACAAAAGTTGAATTTCGCATAGGTTTTGTGGTATCCACAATAATCAATATTATTCCGACTGATATTATCAATTTGAAACTATAAATTGTGTCTGTCTAATCATCAACCACTTCACGCCAAGTCCGCTACATTGATTTTCAATTTTTAAAATTCGATGAAATTGTTTTTTTTTATTCATAAGTCATTCTGAGCTGTTATGATGGACGCCGTTTAAAAGCAATTTTTCTATTGTTCAGGAACGGTATTTTTTATATAATCTATAGTACCTTTCTCTAAATCCATATTGCTGATGCCGTTGGCCTTACTGGCCTGGAAAGCATCAGGCCGAGGGCTTAGATTGGAAAACACTTCATTTAGTCAGTCAATACAAACGAATATTTGAGGGAAATCTATTTGTCCTTTTAAAATCCAAATCGCACTACAAATTTTAAAACGAATACTAAAAGAATATTTTTACACATATATTTAACTAAAAGTTACGAAACGTCTATACAACTTGATTTTTGCAAATTGAAAACATTTCCCAAAAACTGAAAAATGTTTCGTCAATTTCGAACAAACATAGCTTTGCATGTCCTGTGGTTCTGTTTGCCTATCGGCCGCTCGCCATCAGACAACAAACAATCTGAGTCTAACGAACCCCAATTAGTACCGCACGAGGCCGATACAGTCAGCAAAACAGAAAAATAATTATTATCGCTTGTTTTGTGGACTGGACGTGTTATTTTTATTGAATTTACATACTCTATATATTTTTATATAGTTTAAATCCGTTAAGAAAATTAGAAATAATCTATTAATTTATGTTTATAAAGATTTTTTTAAAATGGCTGAAAACAACACATTCATCATTAGGTTTACATAACATATGAATACGTCTTAACTCTGCAAGAAATAATTATACAAGCTATGCTTACTGTACTGTACTGCACTGCACTATACTGTACTGTACTGTACAGTACTGTACTGTACTGTACAATGTAAGTTTTTTTTTATCAGGCAGTATGCTTGCCATCCAGAGTACTGTAAAAAGTATACATTGTGATTTGGATCTTATTAGTTTCGCTTAAGAAACATAATTTATAGTCTCAATATGTAACTACAAAATTGAATTAACTTCTACGTCATTCATCACACAGCATTATACATGTGTGCAATACGTGTAACACACAAACGTAATGTTTATGTACATGATATAAAGCTCCCTCGCGTATACATTGCTCTATTCGTACCGGGTAAACATTCGCTCAATTGATACTGACCGCCATAAACTAACCGGTCCTATATGCTTTCTATCAATATTTGATTTCATATTTCAGATATCACAATGTCACTACGAAACTTAATTTTATACTGAATAGAATTTGAATTAGTGTCTAAAATACTACATTTTAGTTGATAATAAATATAGAAATTTTAATAATAAGTTACTAGAAGTCGCATATCCAAGTGACCTTGTTGCCACAATTATGACTTACGAGCCACGAGCGATGGGAGCTTTCATTAGTGTCGTGTAGTTACACTTTAAATACGGAGCGGTACAAGCGCATGTAGCAATGTAATGTGAAAGTTTATATTACTAAGATTTCTTTGATCATAATAAATAATATGCGTAAAATATCAAAATTGATTAAAACGCTGTCAATGTCATAGTTACCATTACAAATATATTTATTTAAACTTTACTGTGAAATGTGTGCAAAAGGCGATCGAAATGCTAAAAGCGTTTTTGTAAGTTAACTTTGGCGTGGAAGAAAAGATGTAGAAAAGACGTGCTAAAGAGTAAAGAGAGAAAAATAAAACAATTATCAGTTAAGTGCATTGTGGACCACGCATAGTCGAAACTAAAGGGTTCCGCAGCTTGATGATGAAGAATCTTAAGCACTTCAAAAATAATAAAGAATTAAAAGTGACCGCAAAATAAGTTGGTAAATTCATAATAATAATTAAAAGTAATATGAAAAACAAAGTTATGGGAACAACTTATGTAACTCTAAAATATTTAGACCTATCTTCCTTAAACTAAATGTGGTCAAAAGTTCACTTGATGTTCTACAACCTCAATTTTTTCTAGAATTTTAAATTCCATAGTTCAAAAGTTAGAGGGGGGGGACACAATTTTTATTTTTACCCGACTGCCGGAGGGTAATGTTTTGTAAATTATACTTAATGTGGTATTTGATAGATGAATTGGAATTAAGAATTAAGTTACAGAAAAGTACCTTATTCTGAGCATATTCTATCAAAATTTATTTATTTTCTATCCCTTTTGACGGAACGTTTTTCTCCACAATAAAAGATACTCCACTTCTTTTTATCTAAACGTTCAACTCACATTCGCATTTATAATATTACTTAGGATTAGAATAAACACAATTAAACTATAAACCCTAACCTTTGGATAGAATTTAGCATGCGAGTACCCGTTAATTTATAATTTAATCTCAAATCGGTTGAAAATTGAATCGCTAACAATACCTCGAAACTAAATGGAATAATATCGTAAGGGAAGTTGTTAGGAAATCCTGTATCATATTGTGCCAGCAGCAAAATGGTAATTAGTGAATAAATAACAGTCCCTTCTGTGAATTTGTATCATTGTTTGCGCTACCTCCGACTGTATTAAATTCACATACACATATAAATTTGTAGGTAATTACGTTATGAGGATAAAGAATATGCTTATAATAAGGATATAACCTGGTAAATGGTGTTTATGGAAATAACATTTAGATACGAATAATAAAAAAATATGAACTGGTTATTTAAATTAAAAATCACGAGCGTAATTAGTGGATCATTTTTCTTCATATTTTGTTTGCGTGAAAACACAGATAAAATGATATTTTCTAAAAATGAATCTTAGATATATCGATTTAACGCCCCTAGAACGCCGTTTCCATGTATATATATTGCGTTTATATACATATAAGAAGTTTATATTTAAAGGTATTACATAAACAGATAGGTTTTAGAGGTATTGATAATTTTCCATGGGGAAAATTGCCTTATAGGATCATATTAATATTTTTACGAGGAAATATTGCTTTTAAAAAAGTAATATTTGCTAACGGAGAGGGGTCTTTTGTGGGACGCCACAGGCGTTGACACATTGACTCCGTCTCATGTCAGGGAGACAGAATTATGGGCCTTAGCAAAAATGCTGAATTCAATAAGTGATCAGTTATTCCAAATTGTTTTTATTTTGCTTGCGGTGGAAACTAGCAGAGTTATGATTCTTTATGATGTTTATGAAAAACTTTTTTGAACAGAATAATTTCAGCATGAATAGGCAGGCTCAACATTGATCGAATACATCAATCTGTTAAATCGATCTGTCTCAAGCGCACATGTCACAAAGAGTGGACAGTAGGCAATCACTACATAATATAAAACAAAGCTTAAATCTTAAAAACTTAAATGCTTAAATCTTTAAAACTACGCAACGGATTTTGATGCGGTTTTTAATAGATAGAGTGATTGAAGAGGAAGGTTTATATGTATAAAATAGTAGAGAAAAAAATTTGAGGTTTCTAATGTGATGTCGTAAATAATTACATTTAACGCGTGCGGGCCACGGGCAGTCATGAATAAATCAAAACTACTGGATCGATTTTAATCATTTTTTCAGTGAATGACATAGGCTATATATTTTATACCCGTGCGAAGCCGGAGCGCGCCGCTAGTATATAATAAAAGTCATTGTCGGAGACAGAGCTAGTCAGTGCCATGTTAGTGCCCAGCCGCCACTCGAGTAGTGTGTATACATGGTAGTGTATAGACATATTGATGTATACGTACGTGTATCATATACGTAGTGCAAAAACTACAAAAACAATTACAATGGCAGAATATTTCTACAAAATTCTACAAAGATCTAATCCATTTAATATGTCGTGAGTCTTGACGTCTCATAGCGAGCTAAGAATTTATGACTTGATAAGAAAACCTATCTGGAAAATGGATTGCTTGCACGTTGCCAGTTGAAGGGTACCTCGGTTGCATACTCAAGCTTTAAAAGTAAAAACTTAATAGTTTTGCAAGTAACCGTTTTCCAGCATCATCATATTTTTTTTTTTATAAAAGAATATTAGCAATGCTTTTTCAAGGCATTACTAATATTCCTATTGCTCCTCCAAATAAGCTCGAAGCTGGCGCTAGGAGTGGGTACGACAATAGCCCAAGGGGTCAGGATCGAACCCTCGAACTCGTTAACGGAGCGAAGTCGGCCCTTCTACCGTTGAGCTATTGAGGCTTCGAAATTGGTATAAAGATTAAATAGCAGTGAGTTAACATAGCCATCGATCGCTGTGTCTGAAACAATTCTCACGCTGTGGCTTGTTGGTAGCAAGCCTGCCTTTGGTCTCAACGGTCGCGGGTTCAATTCCCGCTCTGAGCGGATATTTGTATTAATCTTTTAAATATCTGTATCGGTCTGCGAGTTTATTTTTGTGGGAGTCTACACCGTGCCTCGGAGAGCACGTTAAGGTGACGGTCCCAGTTGTTATCATAACATCTGATAATAATAATAATCTTAAAATATAATCTAAATGTCTGTTTTAAAACTAAAATTTTATTTCACAACATAATAAGTTATTTTGCAACAATCGAAGAAACGAAAAGTCAAACAAATCAATAACACATCGTACAGTCTATTAAGAAAATATTAGTTTCACCACTAATGTGCTGTACAAACAGAAATCTCAATCTAACTATCGAAATTCCTACATAAACTAGTTTCGCATAAGGCGAAGCATCGTCTAAGTCAATTTGCCGAACAAACACCATTTGTCTTCGACGGCGTAATGCAGCATTACTGGACTCGGGAACTTCGATGTGCTGTGAAATTAAATTTTGAATTAGAATTAGATAGCTTTATATATATGGTTATTTGGGATGATAAGGAGAAAAGAGTCATGATATTTTCATAAATAGTCATGTTTGTCTGACACCATTGTTGCGTGGTGGGTAGCGAGTCTGCCTTTAGTCTCGACGGTTGCGGGTTCGATTCCCACTCGGACAGATTTTTGTATTGATCTTACAAGTATCTGTTTTTGTCTGGTCGTTTGTTTTTGTGGATCCCGCCACCGTGCCTCGGAGAGCACGTTAAACTGTTGGTCCCGGTTGTTATGATAACAGATGGATATCGCTCTATGAAAAACTAGTAAGCTATCAATCAAGGCAAGAGTAATAGCAGACCCTGGATAAATACTGGTTTAATATCGGGAATAAGGTTAGGAAGAAGAAGAAGTCAGGTTTTTCTGACTACTTCCTCTTTTTGCCACCCGTTTCAGATCTCCACTAATCACGAGTGGAGCAAAATGCTTGGCAAGTCACGTTGGCTAATTCTACAAGAGGCCCGTTATCGAGGAGGTTTTAGTCGCTGTTATGACATTCTTATCATGGGACCCACATAACTCAGTCAACAAACGTTTTATTAATCTTTATTCAATTTCAGATTTCTCTCTTTCACGAATACTTTTAAAACTGAAAACTATTGTTTACTAAAGGTTAAAAGATAAGATCTTTTACTTGACCTAAAATTTTTTTGAACTGTGTAAAGGCTTTACAGCACAAAGTTGAAACATAATGACTACATTCACGGCTTTGCATAGCGTTAAAAGGGTCTTTAGTTATAGCGATGCATATGACGTGTGCATATTCAGATAAAAATGAATGCCATGTACATAAAATGTTAATTTATAATTTTCCAATATATAAATTCATTTAAAGGAATTACAATAGTAACAAACAGTTAACGCTACACGAGGATAGGTAGGATCGTTATAAATTCTGTGTCGGGGATCCGGAAATATACATAATGACAAGGACAAACATATCCATACTGGAACACATGTCTCCATGGTCAATACAAACAACTGCTCAGAGCGGGAATCGAAACCGCGACCTGTGGCGCTTAAGGCAGGATCGCTACGCCAATGCGCATATGCCGTTGTCTCCTGTTGAACCTGTGCGTCCATCATGAGCCGCCCTGAGGAGGACTGCAGTCGGTGTGGACCCGACTGCCGTGCGCGCTTGCGTGGGAAGCGCTGGGGTCTTACCAGCTCGCCCCCGGGACCGAGCTCCGCTAGCCGAAGCACAGTGCTTGTCAGGTCACGTTGGTCAGTTCTGCGAGAGTTCCCGTAGCCTGTCAATCGCACTGAGGTTGGCCACCAAAAAAAAAAGGTTCGCTACCGCTACGCCACAACGTCGTGAATTATTATTAGTTGTTATTAAAAAAACTGAGCGGGACACTGTGGTGATAGCAGGAGCAAGGTGCTAAAAGAGTAATGGCCGAGAACTAGCAAGCGATGCGTCGAACCCCCAGAGGCCAGATGGATGAAACATATCACCAAAGCCATGGGTCTAATCTCTAGAAGTAGAGTGGCGATTAATTAATTAAATTAAACGCTACACAGGAGGGCACGTAAAAAGTCGGTCTCGGCTGCTATCAATTCGATAATAGTCGAAAAGTCAATTCTGAGGCCTATTCGTGTATGGGCGACCTGAACAACTCTGTAACTAGGTTGGCCACTAACCACTCGATAAGAAGAAGAACCTTAAAATTTATCTCAGCAACTTTTTTAATTCTGTGTAATTGGATATTAAGCTTGATTTCGCTTAAGTACAAAATTTCATGAGGGCGGAATGACGGGTCGTGTTTATGCGACATCAATTTGATCGCCTGAGAAATCTAATATAATAATTATTCAGTCGAGACGCTTTAACGAGAATTCATTCACGATAAAAATATAGTGTTGTAGTCATTATTATCGATAACGTAATTTACACACAGATAGCATTTTAAATTTTTAATTTTTCTACATAACGTTGTGACGTTATATAAAAACTATTTTATATAACGTTGTGACGTTATATAAAAATAATTACCAGGAAATTAAAAAAAATACGAAGTCGGTGTCATATGCAGCGATGTCTTACTTAGCACTGACTTCTATTTTTTTTTTCCTCCAATGTTGGCTTTTAGTTGTGTCCTGACTTCTATTGTTGAAAATATTAATTATTTTCGTTTTAGTTTCGAAGTTGGTATTTTTTTATAAGCTATTATATTTCATATTTTTAGTTACGAATGACGGCACTTAATGATTAACGCCAATTTAAGACATATGTTTTCTCTTGAATGACATTGTAGGATTTGGACCAAATGAAAATAAGAATCATCAAAATCAGTTCACCCAGTCGAAAGTTATTAGTGAACAAACATAAAAAAATATATCAACGAATTGAGGACCACCTACGTTTTTTTGAAGTCGGTTAATAAATACGTGCACATACGGCTTTATCTCGAGCAAGGATTTAATAATAGGTACTAATAGATATAGGATAGAGTACAACTATGACATACATCTATCTGACTGACGAATTACGCCGCATCTGACGACAAGTGCACGACTAATCTTCAGATATAGAATAATGGCAAATTATTCTTGTGTTAAACTCGTGACCTCAATAGGCTTTTTAAACTAAGGAAACTTTTCCAGGGAGATGTCGTAGTCTATTGTATTTTAACATTCTGAAAGGAAACACAAAAAAATTGTCGTTAGTAATTAAAATATCGACTCAATCCCATCACTAGTGCTGTAACTTCGAAAGCGGAACGTTCTAACATGATTAGCTCAGTGTATATTACGCACTATTCTCTTGACACAGCAGAATACGGCAAGCAATTTGCATCGAAATAGTTTAATTTGAATCTGCATGTAAAGAACCTACCACATAAATTTACCTATAACGTTAGTTAGTTGAAGTTTAATATTCATTAAAATGTATTGAAGTATAAGGTTTTTTTTTAATGTTAGAGGGAGGAGGGAGGGGAGTTAGAGGGGTCAAACGGACACTGGAGGATAACCTGATGCTAAGCGATTACCACCACCCATGAATATAAGCAACACAAGAGGGCGTGCACGTGCGTTGCTGACCTTTAAAACGCAACTGATTATACGCTGGCTGACCTCGACAGGCGGCTGTCCAGCAGTCACTTCAGGAGTTTTCACCAACTTAAGGTGGTATTTAACTGGGTGGCCATTTAACCTTTTCACGAGCACTATGAAAATATAAACAGCTCAATTTTAAATATACTGTCAAAATTATCTTCATTTTTTCTTGAGTCTAAAGAATTGAATATTGGATTCGTTCTGTTAACATTATTAATGTGAATGTTTATAAATGTTTGGATGTAACCAACATCTTCAAACTTAATCACGGAAAATAATGGATGAAAATTGGAGATTTAATCGATATTTTATTTCTCCTCACTAAGAGGGGAGATCAGGGCAAATGCGTCAATAACGCGATTAGCCTCTTATTTGTGTGCGAGGCACTCCTGTACGTTGAATGCGACACTGGTTTCATTCGAATTATATCCTGTTGATTTGTTTTGTGAGAACCCTCAACCCTCATACCATCTTTTATAAAATATCGATACATATTATATCGATAAATAGATAAATTTGCAATATAGAGTATTACAAATCAATTGATTTGGGTTCTTAAAGATTCGATACTCCCTTGTACTCCTCTTTGTCTTCCTAGCATTATCCTCGGTATATACTCAAGGTCTGCTTATACATTATCCAGATTTGACGAGTTATTAGTTTTTACACATAGCCATTGCCATCGCGATAAGCTCCGCATCCGTAGGGAGAGCCAGTACCTCCTTGGACAAGAAGACATAACCTATTAAGGGGTTACGATTATTATGATAATAGCGTGCTCTCAGAGGAACGGTGACCCACAAGGACACCCACCCACAAGGACACCCACCCACAAGGACAAATTTACAGATCGAAACAGATATTATAACAAACACCTTCTCCCAAGGGAATTGGTCATTCCCGTTTGTGCTCCTTGAATCATTAAAGGTTTAAATATGTTTTACTGGTTTACTGACAGCTATGTTGCTTACGGAACCTCAGATTAATCTCAGACTGAGATGTTTAAAATCCAAGCAGTTGACTTTTACTCTAATCTAGTGAGTTACAGGTTCATCTCAAAAGATCCTCATCTCTTCAGTATCTTGAATATAATTGGAAATTGCATTCTTGTTTTTAAGGAAATATAAAAATTTTATAATCACAAAATAATATAAATAAATAAACGCTACACACTCAATGACCTCCATTAGGGAAAAATAAATTTATTGCTTAGCCATTAATATGACGAACAAACAGAAATCCCATTCATAATACCAACATTTTCGTCCGTAAGCAAGTTTCATATAACGAAAAGTATCGACGGCTAAGTCAGTTTCATGAACAAACACTATTTGTCTTCAGGGACAGCGTCGTAAAAGAGGGTTATCGGTATCGAAAACTTTGATGTAATATCGTGAAATTAATTTCTCACTTAAGTATTCTTTATTTACGAACACTAGTTTATGTCTGTGGCTTTGCCCGCATGAATAATGAAAAATAATTCTTAATGAGGAATATTTATTATCACTACATAGTATATAACAAAGTCGCTTTCTCTGTCCCTATGTATGCTTAAATCTTTAAAACTACGCAACGGATTTTGATGCGGTTTTTAAATAGATAGAGTGATTGAAGAGGAAGGTTTATATGTATAATAACATCCATTAAATTGTGGAGAAAAAAAAAATTTAAGGTTGGTAATGTGATGTCGAAAATAATTACATCTAACGTGTGCGGGCTACGGGCAGTAATGAATAAATCAAAACAACTGGATCGATTTTAATCATTTTTTCAGTGAATGACATAGACAATATATTTTATACCCGTGCGAAGCCGGAGCGGGCCGCTAGTTGGAAATAAATGATTCCCCATACAAACTTTCGTCCCCTTCACTTTCAAGTTTTTTTAATGAAATCGTTTCAGCAGGCTAAGCGTAAAATTGTGACATACTCGTACAGACATATATACTTTTATAATATACCGAAATTTAAAAATAAAAGATCTTCTTCCTATAAGAAGTATCATATTATTTATTAATTCCGGTTACAATCTGTCTGTGTACCAAATTTCATGCAAATTCGTACAGCCTTTTTGCGTGATCGAGTAATAAACATTCAAACTTTCACATTTCTAATATTAATAGGATTGATGACAGCTAACAAAGAAAAATAATTTCCCTCCATTACTAAATACTTAATTAGTTTTGTTAGCTAAGAATTCTAGCAACGCAACGCAACTAAACTAAAAAGTTAGAACTAAGAAGCTAACCGCTATTAGATATTGGTTCGTAAAATAATGGCTGAAGTCGTGAAACCTTAAACACTACGCGGATGATTAAAATTGCTGTTAACTAATTAAGTTTTTATATAATACAATATGAGTAGCGTTTGAAGGTTGGCTTATTTTATAAATACAGTGTAATTAATTAAAAGCCTCAAGTATTATTAATTTAATTAATATTGCTCAACCTAATTTCTTGTCTATTTATAATGATATATTTTTTACATATTGTAAAATATATTTCACTAAATACGTATTGGGCTTAAAAATTTCTCGAACTTTTCAAACACATTATAACACTATTAAATATGTATTGCTTTTATATTTAAATGTTGCAAGAGAATAATGGAGAATAGAAGACAGTGTCTTCGGCGTTTTTTTTGCGCTCGGAGCGTCCATTCCCGAAGACGGCTACCCTATGAACGATCTCAACTTTTACCCTCTGCGAAGGCTGTCCTTTTTTCTCAGCCAGGTCAAAGTACACCGCCACCTCCACGCCGTGACGCTGCCAAGGCCATTAAGGCCAACAGCAATCAGAAAAACAATTGTGCTGTTAAATATATAAATAAATAATTCAATTTAAGTATATCTTAGTCAAGTAAATAAAGTAAATTTATTTATTATTGTTTTATTCATTACAAGTAATTTGACTATAAAATAATCTATAGTTTTAAAAGGATTTTTACTCATTGATATGATTAAAAATGTTTATATTAATTTAGTATTTTAGTAAAGGAAACTTTAGAAGTGTTGCAAATAAAACCTTTCTCTCGCCTTTCAATTCGGCAAGCTTATTTTACTCAGAAGTTTCAAGGTAATAGCGGGTATATTTTATAAAGCAATTCCATTTGAGTACTTGGATTTCTAAAGTGATGTATATAATCATAAATATTTATTTAGACACACATACCTATGTATATGCATTTTATTTTTTAAATAGAACTGGGTATAAATATTTAATTAGTATCCGAATATACGATCTTAAATTAAAAGTATCTATAAGTGAATCTATAGCGCTCTAGCAAAACAAGTTCATATTTGTACATACCAATCTATTAGCTATAGCGAAAATTGAAAATAAATAGCACAAAGCAAGCACAAGCAAAACAAAAAAAAATCACCAATCAATGCTCATCAATGGTCACCTCCATTTATCTTTAATATAATTTGTCAAACTGTCAGTTATACGGCACGATGTGTGCCGTCGGGACTGTGAAGTTGAAAGGGATTTAAAAACTGTAAAATATACTCCAATTACGACAAATTTTTAAAAGTGAAAGAGTATGAACACCGATAACGCAAACCCTACCCGCCTCTACATTTCTCTATTCTGCTCTTCATAGTTCCATTGCATCTTGCTACCTCTGGAATAATTATTGAACATAGACTATGCTATCTGCTTTCCATCACACCGGATGTTTGCTGGACATCATATTACAAAAAAGGCTTCCACTTTCGATAAAATAAATATTACTTTCAAAAAATTTAATTAAAAAAAATATCGACCCATTCCCATCACTAGTGGCGTACATGAAAGCGGAACGTTCTAACATGATTAACTCAGTGTATATTACGCACTATTCTCTTGACACAGCAGAATACAGCGTGAAATTTGCATCGAAATAGTTTAATTTGAACCCGCATGTAAAACATCTACCAAATAAATTAACCTCTAATGCATATTTAACAGCGCTTAATCTGACAGCTGACAGTTTATCAGACGCAGTGATTTTTCTTTTGAGTCTGACATACTATGCAACTAATGAATAAGTAATATTTTATATTAATAAATAAATAGATAAAGGATTCATAATAAAATATCGTTTAAAATAAACAATATAAAACAAAATAAATTTAAGATCAATTTATCGACAATTGATAAAAATAGTATTTTGGACAAAATGTTTGAAAAGTTTTCATTCTTTATTATTTCCAATTTTAATCTTATTTATAGTGACGTGACTGGTAAGAAATATATGAAGATGAAGTATACAATAAAGGATTTCATATCGCATAACATTTTTGTAAATTACTACATACTTACATACATTTTAAATATATTAAAAAAATTAAATGTAGTATTTTTAATTTAAAACAAAACGAGCCAAGTGAGGGTCGAATGCTCGTTAAAATAAAGTAATAATGCGTATGCAAAAATAACGATATACAGCATAAAGATGAGTGATAACGATATTTTGAAAGAGAAATTAAGCAACGTTTTTCATTAAAACTCCGTCCAATTATACCGAATTTCGTACTCGTACATTCACGATTTCGAGTCGGGTCATCGCATCAACGTAATAAACGACCCCAGCGGTGTTATTAACGCTCAAGATAATTATATTATCGTGTCGTTCAATCGGCCGTAAGCAGTATTCTCAGAATTTTACGTTGCACCCGGTATTGATTTAAAATAATATTGAAAGCAATATATAACACTTTATGAATATTAGTGTTGTTAAAAAAATATATCACAAAAATTAATAATTTTTTTTATCGATATTTCATGTTTCATCACTAATAGGGGAGAACGGTACGAGTGCGTCACTAACGCGATTAGCTTTGCGTTTGTATACGGAGAACTTCTTTACGTTGAACGCGATGCTGATTTTATTTGAATTATATTATATAACATTGATTAGTTAGTTCTATACGAGTTTTCATGAAGTTTTCTTTGAAATCTGTACAAGAGGATAGAACTTTTTGTTCTCGTTTCCGAGCATATTCCGAGCGAGAAGGAGGGTGGGGTGATTGTTAGATAGTTTTCCGGAAAAACGACTGCTTACATTCAAACTTCCAGTTTCAAACTCATGTCCGTCATATAATTCTATTCAATAAATTGTTTGTTCTAAGTAAGAAACAGAAAAGACAGGAGTTTGGGCCTCCGGTACTCTGACTTGTGGAACATAGCGCAGCAGTAGGGATATTAGTAACTAACGGTGATAAGAGGTGTTGTGTATTAGTCATAATGTATCCCAATGGAGCCATCACATGTATATCGAAAACAGCAAACAATTTTCTAACAAAGAACGTTTTTTTCAGACAGATAAGTCACTAAAAATTGGTACACTTCAAAACAAAAAGCTGAAACAATACGCCATTGTTATTTACAAGTTACAATATTATAAAGCGAGACTCTAATATATCGTCGTTGATATATATTATATCGGTTAACAACAATACCGTAAATCCAATAACCGTTCGGTCATATAACCCATATAGCGGTTTTATCTCGCATCGTATATGTCGGCCGTTAAATCACAATGAAGACAGAAGTATATTGCAGACTCTCATAACAATAATATTGCGTTATCACAGAACACTCCGGCTAACGCAGCTATAACTTTGTAATTATGTCATCCATGTCATAAAATTAGAAGTACCAGAGGTATTTTTGACACAACTGTAATAAACCTTCAATAAAGCCTATACACGCAACTACTGTAACATCTGTATATTAGAAATTGAGTCAGAGGATTTGGACATTAGAACCTTCGGAATACGCTTAATACATTTAGAAGACTCTAGTATTTTTCGTAAGAAAATTCGTTGTCGTCCAGATAAAGAAAATATGGATAAATTAGGATTTTAAATTTGATTACTTGTCTAATAACAATTTATAGACCAGCTTAAATGGGGAAGTACTACTCTCATGTAGTAGATAGTAGACGTGGAGAATTAATGAAATGGTATATTTTATTGAATAAGAGTAACTGCCTGACGCCCGAGTTCTCACTTTTATGACCTGTCTTATTTCTTCGATAATTTTCCACTCCTCTGGTGCCATAAGCTACCTACCTTTATCAACCCTATCCCTATCAGACCGTACGCTTTTTTGCCATCTTTGTGATAAAATATAAACAGAAGATGGCTACTACAAAAGGATAAAAGACCAGTTCGTTTTTAACAGAATTGACATATTTGTTTTGCGTTACTGGGTCGATGATGTGATTGGCTTTTGTTGCAATGCGTACTCCGTGTGATCAGCAGAAATATGATATCACTGCACAGTATGTTATATATCATTGTTATAGCATTAATTATTTTTGTCGACTACAAAAAGGAGTTCTCAATTTCGGTATTTTTTCAAATTTGTAAATTTTTCGAAATTGTCAAAAAAAACGAAAGTTCTCTAAGTACAAAACCTACCCACTATAACTCCGTTAAAATTATCTTTGTCTAACAAATGGAATATTTTATTCTACTAACTGATAAAGTCACTAAAAGATTTCTATTTAACTGATAATACGAAATCTCCCAAACTAAAGTACGATTCGCAAAGCATTTGCATTTATCAATCACAAGTTAAGGCAACCCTACAAAAGTTTCAAACTTTTAAATATGCAAAAAGCGTCCATGTTTCAAGCGACCTCACTCAAATATTTATACTCTCGTTTGACAGAGCCTACTCGGGTCGCTCATTTTTAACCGAAATTAATGATTCTAGTATATAAATGTATCATTTAAACGCTTTCATTATTTGATCCGTGTTTTATTTATAGCTGTGGTTTTATTATTTATTGTATAAAATGAATATAGAAAATGCGTGTCCCTTTTTCATTGCTTACAATTTGCGCATTTTTTTCCTTTAGTGACAAACAATTATAGTAAAAAAAATCTTACTAATGTCGTGGGCTTTTTCAGTAAAGGTCGGAAAACCCTCTCGAGTTTGAATCCAACAGGTAAAGGAAGAATAAGAAAGAAATTAAGGGAATGGGAATTTGGACGTCCACCGCTCAATTTTTTTAATTACTACTTCTTGTCAAGACTTAATAGCTCAACGGTTAAAGAGCCGACTCCACTCCGTTAATGATTTGTTGGAGAGTTGCGGGTTCGATCCTGATCCCTTTGGGCTATTATCGTACCCACACCTAGCGCAAGCTAAGAGCTTAGTTGGAGGGACAATAGGAGTATTAGTAGTGCTGTGAAAAACAATTGCTTATATTCTTTATAAAAAAGACAAGGCTACACTGTTACTTAATTAGATTCCATTCCATTCCATTCCATTTAAAGTGTATTTGTTTCAAAAACTTCCTTAGTTTTCCGAAAATGTTGCCATCTCTATTTAAAAAACTATATCACGCGTATATTTACGTAGAGTATATGTAGAGAGAAGATTTAACGAACATTTTGTAATTTCTTTTATCAATATTAAAGCTAAATCGATCGTAAAAAACTCAATGCCACGATAAATCCATGCTCGAATCTAATCACGCATCAGCTCATGCGGGTCAGAGGGCGCTCATACTTAATCGGATAATCCGTTTGGTAGACAACTTTAGACACGTCCGATATAACTTGATCTACCCTTCCCCCACTTTCCTTAAAAACCTTCAAGGCCAATCCATGAGCCTTAGCCTGTTTTACGGGCTCTGAGTTAAGTGGATGGGCTTTATCAGGTCGTAAATTTGCGGGTATCTAGCTAACGTCAAGCTATCCAAGGTCCTTACAAAAATTTCATGGATAAATACCCCTATATTTTTGGGTCAGTTGTAAACTGTATGATATTTTTTATGTGACGCGTCGGGTTCCAATGAAATTAATAGCTTGTCTGGTATCCTAAAGGTCATCCTTTGTTGGAGTTTTGTTTCTATTATACGATATTTGAGAGCTTGTTTAAGTAAACTTGATATTATATGAAAAGGAGATCTTATTATTAAATGAAATATACTTTTATTTTTATTTAAATTCATTAAAGGTCGTATACCTTTCTGGCTACATATACTAGACATAGAATCTGATTTCGACTTACATATGTGGTGAGGATACTGTTTCTGTTTTTAGGGTTAAGTCCCAGTAAGAATCATCACTATTATAAGCTTACACATTTTGATCGTAGAAAAAGTATCATTTAATTTTCATAACCGAGAAAGACAGTCTTACGTTGATTATGAAACATAATAAATAAGCAAAAACAGACAATGAAATAAAAAATAGATGAATAATTTATAATGAAATAAGATACACAATACATCATGATTAATCTGAATATTTTTGAAATAAGAAACAATGTATATCTATAATTTGTAATTTAATGTTATGAATATTCCATTGAATAAAGCATTAATGCGCTCGACTCGCATTATTAATCGACTAGCAATTCGGATTGTGAAATAAGGCGAGAACGTAAATTTAACAACAATAATTACTGCCGACTCCCTTTGCAGTATTTTATCATTGACTAAGATTTATAGCAGAAGATAAATTACGCTTTTCACGGATTGCGATTAAAGATAGATTAGCTTAAGTAGTGTTTAATAAAATCATTTGGTATCTGTTGGGACTATTATTATATATCTTTATGTTTTTAATGAAAATTACAGCAATCAAGTGCGAACTGCAGGGTCAAATCAAAGTTAAGCAAAGCGATTAGGACATTTTATATATATCTGTTACAGAAGTAACTACAGTTTTTCGTTGTTATACTAATGTACAACATTGTGGTGTACTACAAATAAACATAACATAAAATGCCGTAGGAAGGAAGCTAAAATGAAGACCTCATTTTTGTTAGTTGATTTTTCTTACTCTTTCACGCAAAAACTACTGATTAATTTGATGAAATTTGATCAACATATATAACCTGGATTAAAATGTAGGATACTTTTCATCCCGTAAAAATGTGATGTTCCTGTGGAATCGTAGAAAAACTACATGGCTAACTAGTCTTTATATATATATATATATATATAATTCTACTGTACGTGTGTATGTCACTAAACTCATCCTAAACGACTGGACCGATTTTGATGAACATTTTGTGTTTATTCCAGTGGATTCGAGAATGATTTAGATTAAAAATTGAACTCTTACTGAGTTGCTATCGGGTCTCAGATTTTTATCAGGACAGGACAACGTGTGGCGGGCCCGCTAGTAGAGTATAACATCCAAAATTGACACCGTTCTGGCGTTGTGGGTACCGAGTCTGTCTTTAGCCTCGACGGTTGCGGGTTCGATTCCCGCTCGGAGCAGATGTTTGCATTAATCGTACAGGCATGTTTTCCGGTCTGGGTGTGTTTGTCCGTGTCATTGTGAATGATTCCGGATCCCCGATACAGGATATAATTATCCTAATGGGGGCCGTTGAGTGTGTAGCGTTTATAAACAATATATATAGAATATAATTTTGTTGTTTGAAAAATAAAAGTAGTACTAAAAGCTTAGTTCAAACTGAACTAGGTCACAAATGTTCGCACGTTTTGACAGCTGGTGCTTGCTAACTTTAATACTAACGGCAAAAACATAATCGTACATTGTATTCAAGCTGTGTAAATATTAAAGTTCGACCTTTAACCATTCATACTAGTGTAAATTTACCAGATGATTAGAATTTTTACCAAAACTAAGCTTTACTAAAATCAAATAAGTAAATGATTCTTTTTAGAAAAATCATAAATACATTTATCAGACAATTTGATGATGGTAATGACAAAAAGTCATTAATACTTTTTATTGCTTATGAATATTTGCTAGTTTATACTATATTTCATTGAAATTTAGAGTCTTTTAAACGAGGAGTGAAGAGGCATCTTGCCGGTAGTCAGGGCGAGGGTGGCTAGTGCAGTTCGCCTTCCGCAACTGTATTAGCCACCTTTATATGTGGACTCCACCTTTATTTACTATGTGGTGGATACAGTCATTTGCCCCCCGGGATTAATAAAAAATAACTGATATTCGCTTAACCACTTTTGCGTGATTGAATAACAAACATCCTATTGGACGATTGGACATAAAAAGTTTCACATTTATAATATTAATAGTATTATAAACACTACAAATTAAAACTTCTAATTCTAATGAGTTATACTAACTACATTTTGTATTGCTCGCAGCCATAAGCAATACTGAAGCTTTCTTGTTTTTCATGACGGTTGGCAAGCAAGCGTACGGTTGCCTGATGATAAGCAGAAAGTGCAACCAGTGAACGCTTGCGATAGTTGAAGTATCACATGCGCGTTGCCAACCCAAGGAACAAGAAGTAGGGATACGGAGAGAAAAAGGAAAGGAACAGAAGGGGTGGGAGATTGGGCCTCCGATGATCTCATTCATCGCACGAAACGCAACAGTACATGCTGATACTATTACTTGACACCAATTTTCTGTGAGAGGGTAGTACTTCCCCGGTTGAGCCATTCCATTTGTGCTGGGAGAAGCGTGGCTCTACTACCATAGAAATCTGTTAGAAAGTAGTTTTATTGAATAGAATTTTTATAAATTTTTTAAAGTTAACAGTATATCAAAACTAGTTTAAATTCTGTATTCTATGTTAATGGAGACAAAAAAAAGAATAAATTACGAAAAACTGTATCTAACCACAAGGTTTACCAAAATTGAAACATTTAACAAAATTTACCGACGAAAGGTACAAATGGTATTACGTAAAAGAAAAGTTAGGCGGTACAATGAATTGAATTAAAGAAACGAATTCAACTAAGGCCATTACTTATCATTACCGCACAAGTGCGGTTGACGTCGTTAGCATCGACCACTTTTGTAATTTGCCAACTAAAAGGGTCCACAATTTATGTTTCACCTGTCTTCACCATCTGGGTCTACCCTATTTGAGTCCATATGGGACTGCCCTAACTGTTAACACCTTTGTCAGTTTATGTAAGGGTGCTTTAGTAAAGGGTCCAGCTTTTGTAAGGCGGTTTTCCTTTCACATTAGAGACGTAAGGATTTTTATTTTTTTTCTCTTCTATATTTCGCACCGTTGGTCTAATGATAGGTGGGCTATGGGATACGTTATGTAGGCTTTGACCGTTGCTGTTGATTAGATTTTTTATATGTCTAGACTGCTTACAAGTATTTACTTTTTCATATAATTTATTTTAAATCCAATACTAAATTAGTATTAGTATTGTATCATATGTTTGTACACTTATTATTTTAGTTATATTATGATACTAATAGTCTTCGGCTATTCTTGAAAGCTTTTACTTGAGATTAATGGTATATTATGTCGATTTTAAGAGTTATTTACGATCCATGAAATCAGAATGCATTCAAACAGAAAAGGTCATATTACATTGTAATCTTAATAATATACTAAGTTACAAACTCTTATATGGATGCAAATAAGCAATACCATGTCAACCCACACAAATGTCATTTCGAGAAAAACGCGTTTGAAAATTTTGAACAACTTGCTTTCAAAAATTTTCAAACGCGTTTTTCTCGAAATGACATTTGTGTGGGTTGACATGGTATTGCTTATTTGCGTCCATATATTACATTAATTTCTTGGAAGCAGCTATCTAGAGATTTGCATGAAAGACTTTTATTTTAGAATAGCTTTTGCCCACGGCTTCTCCCGCCTGAATAACAATTTGAATGAAGCATCTAAAATGGAATATAGAAATAGTATGGAAAATACATAAACTTTCACACCTAATACTTGAAAGGGTGTTTCAATAATCGTCTCCATAATCCCTTTTATATCTATAACACAATCTATAAAAAAATCGGTTCAGTGGTTCAGAGCATTAAAAATTTTAAGTTTAGATATATTTTTTACTTCCCAAGTTTAACATCGCTGATTAAAAGCAGAAAAACTCGAGCTTTTAAAAGAAAAAAAATGCTAGATCGAAAATACTTAGAAAACCAGAAAAAGATTACTTAAAAATTAAAAAGCTGAAAAAATATTGTTCTATAAAATAATGCCTTATGTGCCGATGTTCTATTTAGCAACAACCAATTAACTGTTACCTTTACGGTGAATACATTGACACATTTAAGTCTATTCTCTATTAATATCAACGTACTATCTGTTTCGATGAATGAACTAACAACTCAAACAAGACACGAGAACAATGAACTCGTTCAGAAACTAACGTTAACATCGACTATTGTTCACGTTCTAGTTACGAACTATGTTCCAATAAAGGTAGTCAAATTATCTAATCTATATTCAAGGTGAAAGCTTTAGTAGATAAATCACGTGCTACATAAGGCTATATACTCTAAGGCTTTGAACAAATCACGTAAATAAATAAACACTACACACAAATAATAAAAAACGCTAAACATTCAACGGCCCCTATTAGGATAGTGATATACTGTGTCAGGGGTCCGGAAACACATACAAGGACAAGGACTAACACACACAGAAATATATTTGTATGGTCAATACAACAAACAAACATATTATGCTCCGAGCGAGACTCGACCCCGCGACCTGTGGCGTTTTAGGAAGGTTCACTACCGCTGCGCCACAGCGTCGACAAAATCGTCACAAATGGATCGTTAGAATATTTATGTCGTGTTACGTAAGCACACACAAGCATAAACACAAAATCCTAGATCAGAACACGTGTCTGTACCCGATAAATCTTCCCCGAGAGGGAAAAACCTATAATAATTTCTTACAACTGCGCAAAAACTATGAAGTAATGTGAGCTTCGTCTTTTGGTAACAGTTTTATGTCATATATTTTTGCGGCGTCGGGATGTGACGACCCTATCGCCCGCTGTTGGAATAACCTCTGTCACAGCAGAGATTATTCCACCAGTGCAATCAGTCACACTGGTGGTAGGTCTTTGTTGCAAGAGTCCGGCTAGGTAGGTACCACCGCAGTGTCAAATATTCTGCCACGAAATAGTAGTGCTTAGGCACTACTGTGTTCCGGTTTGAAGGGCACTGTATGCTAGTAAAATTACTGGGCGGACAAGATTTAAGAACTAATATCTCGAGGTTGGCAACGCATGAGTGGCACCTACTAATGGTGCTGCAAGCGCTCATAGGCTACGCAACCGCTTACCATCAGGTGGGCCGTATTCTTGTTTGCCAACTTCTAACATAAAAAAAAAATATATATATATATACACATACCATAATACCCGAATAGTAAGATCACGTTATACAATACCCAAATATGCATACAGCCGTCTTCACCGGCGAAGACAACGTCCTTTGTTGTGTATTGCTTGTAGTGTTAACACCATCAGATAAGTCTATCGGCTAGTATGTGCTCTGAGCACTGCCTTCATTTTCAATGACTTCCTAAGCCATAGCTTTCCACCGCACTGGAAAAACCTAAGGTTGGAATTAACTTTTGGCCCTGACAGTGTCGCTCGTTATTCACGACGACAAGATCTAAGATTCAACTAAAAGCAATGCCCAATAATAGAAAAAACGTTTTTATTTTGTGTTCATTACATTGAATACCAATTAAAGTGAAGAAACCAATGAAAATTTAAGTGTATTCAAAGATAAAAATGAATCGGAATAAACAAGTGTACTTTACAAGCCTAATGGATCTATTACAGTAGAAGCGCTCAACTAAAATGACAGTTGACGCGGGGACAGAGAAATGACGCATCTGAAAGTGTCTCAAACGTAATTAACAGAGAGCCTCTCGCCGGCTCTTTGTTATACGTCATCATCATTAAGGCAGCTGACAGTAAATTGCGTCGACATACTAGTAGTGCTTACGATTTTATGTAACCTTTTATCACGAATGTAGGTCACGTTATACGGTATTGTGATGATTGTGAACTTAACTTATAGGAATTCTAATCCAATATTCCTCTTGTACAATTTAGTTAAGAAGACTGATCGCAATAAAAATATTGATCCGATTAATCTAGTTTAGACCTTCTATACTAATTATCTTGGGAAAACTAGAAGCAGTGGTATCCCGTTGCCTTCTGCCCTAGATATTTTTATAATTACTTAGACTACAAGGCCACTATTGCCTCCTCGATAAATTATCTGATCGGTAGTATGGTTATACCGGCATTGCTCGCTCGCCAGAGCTTCGTCCATTGTCTAGCAGGGAGCACTGCGGCGTCTTGTGAGCGCCGCCGCCTGCTATTCATGACACACCACCGTCGCGTGCAGGTATATAAGACCTATAAGAGACAGAAACCAGTGGAGGGAGATCATCCGCTCCAGATGCAATCCTAATGCTGACCACGATCGTCAGATATGAGGGGACGACCCAAGAGAGAGAGAGAGAGAGAATCTAGTTTAAGTATACACGCTCGAAGCATATGCTACGAAAAAGAAGAATATTAAAGTATATAATAATAATATGTACAATATACAAAGCAAAACATCGCGAGGATGTTCTCCAATAGGGTGGTCTGATCAAATTCGGGAACTATTCAGGGTGTCAATTAATACAGTTTCAATAAGACAAGCTCAAGACCGGGACGGATACAGAAAGATGGAGCCAGCGTGCAGGTGACACCAGCTCAACGCAGACACAGAGGCCCAATCTCCCACCGTACTGTGCCGTTCCTTTTTTCCCTTCACATCCCTCCCCTCCTGACCCTAGGATTGGCAACACGTATGTGATACTTCAAAAATCGCAAGCGTTTATAGGTTGAGATGACTGCTTACCATCAGGCAGATCGTATACTTGTTTGTCAACTGTCATGATATTAAAAAAAAAAACAAAAATCCGATTACGTAACACAAAAGATTCTTTAAAGAATTCGACTAGGAATGAGTAAAAAAATTGCGTCTTTGATGAAAATAAATACGTTAATATGTATCACAAGTTGCACGTTCCTTTAGTTTTTTTATTATCAGATACGTTTCATAACTTTCCACACAGATCACGTATTGTATCTCGCAACGAAATAATATAAGGTCAGCTAATATACGGAGTACCGTCTCTTGGAATTAGTTGTTTTGTCTCCTTGAGTTTTATTAGTGCTTCTTGTATCTTTATTAAATAAAGGTTTATCTTTAAACATTTTAATTTTTTTTATTTTTCCTTATACAAAAAACACCCTATTTGTAAGCCTCCGCTGTCGTATTTAATTTTAATATTAAAGGTAGTACCCATACAAGACACTATATTTTTACTTTACGGTGGTACGGAACCTTGTATGTGTCCCAACATATACTTGGCCAGTTATTTTGTTAAGTATAAACATGAAGTCTAATGGCTGAATAAAATTAAATGATAACTTAACCAAGATGATCCTCGTATTTTTCAAAATATAAGTGATAACAAACCATATTTACTTACAACAAATATATATGAACATAGCTGGTTGCTAAAAATAGGCTTTAACTGATATTTATTGTTGAACAAAACTGAAACTACATTCTCATTAATTTTCTATTAAAATATAAACCTCTTGCGACTAGCTCCATATAAAAACTGTTTCAAATGTAGGTTCAATCAATGATACATTTTTCTTTAGCTTACGATATTTTCTAAACTATGGATATTAAAGTGCTATCACATCTTCAAGTAAAAATAAACTATTTGCATTAAACAACGAAATAACAAGAATTGTTATGCTACATTATACATTTGTATGATATCTTTCATGGATTTATCATACATCAGGACACCAAGCAGAGTTATAAAACAGCTTTATGTTTCGTAAATACTAGTTCAGCGGATTTTAAGTGCTCATAAGTTTCATGTCTCGGGAAATGTTGCTCATGTTTTATTAACGAGTAAATTTCAATAACATTCGAAGTTTCCTCCCAAGTATTACCTCGTTAAACTATCCAGACTTGAAAAGTTTGAAAACGATAATCATATCGTTAACCTGGAAAACGTTTGGAAACTTAATCTAAAATATCTAAAGATTTTTGTGGTTTTGATTTCGTCCTAATTATTTAATCTAATATCTATAAGGCTCATAGACCTTCAATGGACCTTCAATGCACAATTTGATCTTGATATTGAATATGTAAGGTTACTATTAAAAGATTGTGCTATGATTGATTAAAAGATTAAGCCATTGGTTGAATTGTGCAAACTGCACCATGCATCCTTAATACCGCGCAATATTTATCGGCATATAAGTTCGTAGTCAGACATGTTGCCCACATGAAAATATTGACTCAAATGATACGTCACATGTAGTGTCTCGATATTATTGAACGTTTTAATTTCAATAAAATATATTGGTTTATGGACTTCCTTACGAGTTTGAGAAACTAATATTTAGAAAATGGAGCAAATTTCAATATTATGATAATTAGAATGTGATTGTCGACTTCACCGACACAAATCTTGTATCTAAATGGCCACCAAGTTTTGTAGACAACCCTGGAATTTATTTATAAGAACGTATAACCTTCTCAAGTCAATTTAAAGATCAATTTCTTGTGTTTATAGTTTCAGCTACAACAACTTTTGCTATTTAGAAATAAAAATAACTTCTAGTAAATGCGAATTATTTAGACAAAGCAGATAATTTAATATAAATTGAAATTGCTCAAGATTTGATTCGGATTTATTTATAAAACTTACCATTTCAAAAATGAACCTTAAAAATGCGCAATCTATCTCTAAACTCGTATCTTGATGCAATTTTTAATAAAGGTCCTTTTTGCAGGTTAAAGCTGGTGCGATATGATTTGAGGAAATGCGCTGAACGATTCAAGATGGCTATTATCGTTGTATTATTGGCGCTGCATTTAGCTGTGGCAGCTGCTGGAAACTGTACCACGTAAGTATATTTGCTATACATAATATTAGATAAATAAATAATAAAGGCTACACATTCAACAGGCCCCCATTAGGATGATTATATCCTGTGTTGGTGGTCTGGACACATACACACAAGTAAAAACACACCCAGACCGGAACATGTATGGTCCATACAAACATCTGCTCCGAGCGAGAAACGAACCCGTGACCAGGTTCACTACCGCTGCACCACCGCTGCACCACAGCTTCCTTACCTCTCCTTATTTCAAATTAATTAGTCAACAGTTAATAGGTTATAAATTGGATTACGAACAGAAAATACATCCGTAGTTAGAAAAAAGTCTGGGTTAGGTATGAAACTGAATTTTACGACATCAGAAGAGTATATCTTATCATACCACACACAAAGTTATTCTTAAATCCATACTAAAAATTCTAGTAATATAATAATCTCCTGATGACATCCCAAGCCTAGGGTCGATCTCGCAGGAGAGGTCCTTGGGACGGATTCAACTTGAGCTCCGCGCGGGCTGTCCTTCTTTTACCGGCTAAGGTCTCCTGACCCGGCCCTCCACCGCTGACGCTGTCAAGGCCACTAGAGCCTAAAGCAAATAGACACTCCGAAAAATATATAATCCCATAAAAACATAAAATGTAAAAAAATGCCAGTCTCGCAAAACAGTTCTTCTACTACAAAAAGTGGTGAGATCTCATGTATAACTACGCCTGAAACTTGGCAGTTTTACGAATGCCTGCTCGGTTACTGAAAACTCAGGCTTATAGCTTTATCCACAACGAAGTTATAGAGCGTCGAAAATGGCCTGAAGTGCTTCGAGAAAAGGATAGTACGGCCGTGCCGCTTTTTTGCTCGACTTGGCGGGGGCACTGCCGTGCCCCCAGATAAATGTGAAAATTTGTATGTTTGGATATTTATGTTGTTTGTAAATTTGTTTGTTAGTCAGTCACAAAATCACAAAAATATAGAAAACGCTTTGGGTGAAATTTGGTACAGATATTGATCTGAATTATCAAAAACTACTGCAGTAATTGGAACTATAAATTTAAATTATTAATAGAAGTATGAATATATTATAAAATCGACTTGCGTAATACAATACTTTATGTTTAAAAGTAAAACTTTTTAACAAAAAAAATAATTTAAAAATTTTTAGTAAATAAACTTCTACGCTTTAATTAATTGAAAGTTGGAACTTTTAAATTGTCGAGTATTTTCAGTGACGCAAAAGCTATGATTAAAACCAAATATATTGAGACTAAAATGTTTGCTACCAATAAGATACTAATTTATTGCAAACAGCCGCAGAAAGTTGGTCATTGGAATATTGGCTACAAATATCTTCGTCTTCTTAGCATTATTACCAGTGCTATGCGAATATTCGTCCAGCGTCTGTTTATTACTCTTACCCGGATTTTACAGGTTACTAGTTTTTACAGAGAGCGGTTGCCATCTGATCTCCGTAACCCCATGGGCCAACCAGGAACTCATTGGATAAGAGCAAATAACTTATCAAGAGTTAACGATTATTATCAGATGATAATGTGTCAGAATAATTTAGATGAAATTATTGTATCTTTAGTTATCAGATGAAATTATGTATAACAATATTGGTGAAGACTTTCTACTAAATATCTGACGGTAAAGTTTTATCGTAAAATTACCCTAAGATCATATTGAACTAGGTAAAAAGTACTCGATATATCGATAAAGACCTTCTACTAAATATCTGACGGTAAAGTTTTTTCGTAAAATTACCCTAAGATCATATTGAACTAGGAAAAAAGTAGTCGATATATCGATAAAGACTTTCTACTAAATATCTGACGGTAAAGTTTTATCGTAAAATTACCCTAAGATCATATTTAACTAGGAAAAAAGTAGTCGATATATCGATAAAGACTTTCTACTAAATATCTGACGGTAAAGTTTTATCGTAAAATTACCCTAAGATCATATTGAACTAGGAAAAAAGTAGTCGATATATTGATAAAGACTTTCTACTAAATATCTGACGGTAAAGTTTTATTGTAAAATTACCCTAAGATGATATTGAACTGGAAAAAAGTAGTCGATATATTGGTAAAGATTTTCTACTAAATATCTGATGGTAAAGTTTTATCGTAAAATTACCCTAAGATCATATTGAACTAGGAAAAAAGTAGTCGATTTATTTTATAAAGTCATCTATTTAATTGAAGTGACTTGACGACTGCTTTGAGAGCGCTTCAAAGGTCTCTAAAGTGCCCTATAACTTTTCTATTGTTAGCAACCCTTCTGAGAGAACAGTATAGGTTGTTTATTTAGACCCGTGTTATTGTGACGAGGCGGGTATTTTCTTTTTGTGATTAAAGTCGACAATACATTCTTGTAAAATATCTTAAATTCTTACCAAGACGACTGTTGTGGTGTGTTGGTAGTGAGGCTGCCATAAGCGCCGCAGGTCGCGGGCTTTATTCTCGCGCAGAGCAAATGTTTGTATTAACCACGCAGACATGAGTTCCGGTCTGGGTGTTTGTCCATGTCCATGTGTGTGTGTCTCAAGACCCCCGACACAGGATGTCATTATCCTAATAGGGGCCGTTGAATGTGTAGCGTTTATGTATTTATTATAACGAGGTTGCGGCGCACCGGTAGCGAACCTGCCTTAAGCGCCACAGGTCGCGGGTTTCCCGTTCGGAGCGTTGAACATACAAGCATGTTTTCCAGCCTGGGTGTGTTTGTCCTTATCATTGTGTATGTTTCCGGACACCCGACACAGGATATAACTATCCTAATGGGGGCCGTTGAGTGTGAAGCGTTTATTTACTAGCTTCTGCCAGCGGCTTCACCTGTGTTAATAACAATTTTAATAGAAACTTTGAACTCCTATTTCACCCCTTCATTGGTAGAATTTTAGAAAATGTTAAAACATGTGTTTCTTTATGTTTAATAGCCGATATCTTCTGATCCGATTCGATAATGTCCGAGGTCCTCGTGTTATGTAGTTTTTTTAATGACTCCACGGGAACCCAATCTTTTTCCTGGATAACCCATATTCTATATGATAATCCAGGTAATAAGTAGGTGCTATGTGTGTATCAAATTTCATCCAAGTTAGTCTTGTGGTTTTTGCGTAAAAGAGTAACAAACACCTATCCATCCAAACTTTCACATTTATAATATTAGTTAGATAAGATTATTTATTTATCGTTATTAAAGTTAGTAGACCCCATAGTAGACCCCTGCGGGCTTACTATTAACTCTTATTGCAATTCAAATGTCGTCCAATATATATTATGACATATATATTTAAACATCTACAACACTAGTGAGCATGCATGACCTTTTTTTAGGATACAACTGGTTATACGCTGGCTGACCTCGAAACGCGGCTGACGAGCAGTCTCTTCAAGAGTTTTTCACCAACGTACGTACGGTGGTAGCTAGCCAGGCGGACTTTTTTTAAAGTCCTGGTTAAAGTCTACGTTTAGGCTACGACAACCACTTGCCATCAGGTGGGCCGTATGCTTGTTTGCCAACTTGTAGCAAACAAAAAACGTTATCGATCCATTGGGCCATCTCGGCTTTTTAAATATCTGAACAGAATTAAATTGGATTGATTTTGAATCTATAAGAGTTCATGGTAGACCCCTGAAATCATTAGAGGTGTCCATCACACCCGAAACGCTGACATTAACGAGACACTCCCGTAAAAGATAATACAATACAGACACTTGTCAAGAAACGTATTTTTTTTTGTAAGACATTTTTAATTTTCAAGACACGTAGCCATTTTTGGAACAAAGAATTACGACACCAAAAAAATTAAACGTGAAAAGTATGATGTTGATTTTTGTAATAATATTTAAGGTTTAGGAATCTAATTTCTTTTGTCATGAGACCCTTGATTGAGAGATTTTCTTATTATTCTTATAAGCATGCCATTGGTTATTTGTACTATTAAAATTAATCATCCTTTTAAAAGCCCTAAGACCTAAATTGTATGTTATAAGTTATTCTGTATTGATCACTTTCCTTTCTTGTATTTTCGATAAATCGATTCTAGAAGTTACTTGTTCCTCGAGACAAGATGGAGAGACCAACAAAATGCCCAGACCGAAATAGATATTTAAACAAACATCTGCTCCAAGCGGGAATCGAACCCTCGAGCGTCGAGCTCAAAGCATGCTCGCTACTAGCACGCCACAATGGCCATAAACATTATCCCTCAGATTAAGAAAATAGAAACTTCAAAGGAAGCTTTACGTATAAGACCTAATTATTACAATGTCAAATGTGTCTTGTGTACAATGGTCTGACTTACAAAGAGAATCTGACATTGTCGGGTAATAATAGAGCTCTGAGAATCTAGTCACAACAAGGAACGAAGTTAAGATGTCGTTAAGGGAATGACTTTTCAGAATAAAATTAGTCCACTGAAGACCCCATTGTTTGCAAGTCGTTTTACAACACCCCGTGGCCTTTGAAAAATGATTATCGCCGAAGTTTCGTTGCTATAATAAAATTTTAGGGTACCCGACACGGTTTAATGAAACCATTTTGTTTAGATCTTCTCGCTTGTAAATATCACAGCTTTATATATAAGGAATGTTTAAAATTGACTTTTATATTTAGGTATTTAATTTACAAGGTTATTGTCGTTGTAATTATACTTTAGATCTTTTTTTTTTAATAATATTAGCAATGCTTTTTCAAGGCATTACTGATATTCCTATTGCCCCTCCAAATAAGCTCGAAACTTGCGCTAGAAGTGTGTACAACAATAGCCCAAGGTGATCAGGATCGAACCCGCGACTCTCGCGTTAACGGAGCGAAGTCAGCTATTCTACCGTTGAGCTATTGAGGCTTCAAAACAGGCTTTATTAACTTCCTAAAAAAGGTCACCAAAGGTGACAAGCATGTGTAATGCCTTGTGCTAATGCCTGTAGTCTATCTTCCCTTGTAGTTTTAAAGTTATAACTCAGTAGGAGAAGAAAACTTCTATCATGCGCCACACGCTTTGTTGGAGGAAATAGAAGGGGTGGGGTGAAAATAAGAAGGAAAATAGAGGGGACAGACGGAGAGCGGACAGAAGGAGTTTGAGCAAATGCAATATACAGACAGTGGCAACTTATTTGACATTGATATAGATGCGTATTTAATTTTTTAAAAGTTTAGTAATATTTTATTGTAAGAGTTTCAATGAGCTTGGAATATTTAAAACGGGATGTGAATAATAAATTTAATCAAAAATTTCTCACATAGCATACAAAAGTGATTGTATCCCAAATGAAGGTCTTGAAAAGGTGTTTAGATTAAAGCGGCTGTATTTTCACTCACACTTGACATATTTTCACTTTCGTCCCGGTAACCGGTGTTAACCCGGCGTTTTTCATAAAAGAGAATTTCATATTAAAAGCGCGGTTTCTATTTTAAAAGGTCAAGTAGTTCTGAATTTGAGTCGCTTTAAAATAAACTTTCGCTATTGATATTAACGTGAAAAGTACTTTGTAGACGAATTTCGTAAAAGGTCAAGTGAACCTTTGATAATAATTATTGAAATTTAAAGCTAACTTTTGAAATTCAAGTTCAAAAGTTAAATCTTTTCAAATTTGATTTTACTTTTTATGAAAATATTTTTTCAGTATCGACAGTAGCGCAGTGAACTTTTAAATGTGAAAGCAAAGATTTTTCATTTAATGTAAATAATGTTATCAAGATGATTGAAATACAAATGACGATAAATAATCACAAAATTATACTACTGAGTGTAAGAGACACAATTCTATAAAATATAAATTTGATAGTTACTATTTTGTTATCAATATTCAAATAATTTATTATTTGACATAAGAAAATTTCATGATTCGCTCTTAAACCACACTAGTCCTTAAGTGTTTACCATAGCCACCTAGGTAATAATGCTAAATGCTTTTGAAAGTTACTTTGCAATTAGGTATATAGACCTTAAGGAGTCCAATGAAAATAAGTCGTGTTCCTCATAAGCCTACCATAATATCTTCAGGATGTTGTTTCATATTAAATATAAACCAATCCAATAATATATACCCATCTAAGAAAAAATAACAATGAAAAATTTCCGTTATTTATAACATAATATAAATGAGAGAAAACCGTCTTAAAATAGAAATGCGTGGAATAAGAAAAATAGGTCAGAGGATTTTCTATCTAAGAACTCGAATCAAATAATTCTGTTTTACTTATGATGATAAATAAATAAACTTTCAAGAACTATTAATATTATATTTTGGCATAAATGGTTGACCCCCTTGATTCGAATCCGTATTTTTGCGTTCGGGAAATTCAGGAGTGCTGAAGCCTTAAACTCTTTTTAATTCCTTTCATGTATATCTCCTCCCATTGTTTTATAAAGTACTACCGGCTCGCTCCGGCTTCGCACGAGTATAAAATATATAGCCTATGTCATTCACTGAAAAAGTGATTAAAATCGATCCATCCATTTTGATTTATTCATTACTGCCCGTGGCCCGCACACGTTAAATGCAATTATTTACGACATCACATTAGAAACCTCAAAAATTATTTTCTTTTTCTTCACTATTTAATGGATGTTATTATACATATAAACCTTTCGCTTCAATCACTCTTTCTATTAAAAAAACCACATAAAAATTCGTTGCGTAGTTTTAAAGATTTAAGCATACATATGGAGAGAGAAAGCGACTTTGTTTTATACTATGTAGTGATGGATTCGGTCAACCGAACTAATTTCTCTCACCATATGTAGCACAACATGATAAAATTAGCGTATGGCTGAGTTCGTTACGTTGAGTTGGTGTTGAATCTACGAAGGGGCATCGTAAAAAGCTAATAATAAAATCTGAAAATATTATTACTAAGAATAATCCGACAGAAAAGAATTTATAACCTTTTCTATAAAATACAATTTAAATAAATGAACAAACAGGTTTATAACAAGACCAATCTTACAATTCTAAGAATTCTAGCTCGAATATAAAAGTGCCGATAGCTCGTAGTACCGAGCAAAGGAATTTATTTACACATTCCGGAAAAGAGATATGACGTCAAAGCGAAGTCAATAAAGCCTTCTAAACCTCCGGGTCACTTGGCTCAGGGGTGGGGGCTGTACATGAATAATTTATTAAGGCGTAATGAGCCGCGGGCAAGTATTCAGTCGCTGTACAGATTCTATGGACGGCTTGGAGGGCTTTCTTAAGGAAAGATTCTTCGGATAAAACGAGGCTGTGATGATAGATAATCTTAACTTTTTTATAAGAGAACTTGCTATATAATATCCTTTTCAAATTGTATAGTAAACGGAGTGATGAATTATGTTTTTAACGATTGAATCGAAGAAAAGGTCAAAGTTCTCCGACGATATCGAAGATGCTTCAAACTAGATTTTTTTGTTTTTTGTACGTTATAATTCACGTACCATGCCTCAGTGACCACGTTATACTGTAGGTCTTGATTGCTCCGTCTAATATTCGACAGTAATTTTTAACTTTTGATAGGTAATTGGCTCTTATTCAATAAGTTATTGGTTCGCTTTTAGGGTCGCGAAGGTCAAGTGGCAATCGCTCTTAGAGTAATAAGCAGAAATGTCTGGTTCTTCTTTAAAGATAATAAAGTAGTCGCTCTATGTAAGAACTAGCAACGTATGCGATATATTAGAGGATTGATATGATGATAAAACCCTTTTTATACCACGAAGGCGGTAAACTAGCGTAGGTCCCGCCTAATGGTAAACGCCAACCGTAAGCTTCTCATACCAGTTTCTTGCTAAGCGTGTTACCTACCCAAGGGAAGAAATAGACAGAAATGGAAAAGAAAAGAAAGGGTAAGACAGGGTGATGTTTTGGGCTATTAGGGCTCCAACTCATCGAACGAAATGCAACAGTACGAATACCCTTACTTCTTGTCGTTATCCTCGCAAGATAACACTACTTTCCCGATCAAGCCGAACCTTTCATGCTAAAAAGGCAAAGCAACAACTGCAACAAAATCTTTCATTTTCAAAGTCATTCCTAATACTCCTCTGAATAAGCTTCTAGCTTGCGCTTGGAGTGCGACAATTGCCAAACAGGGCGGGATCAAACCCACAACTCCCTAGTTAACGGAGTAGGTCCTTTAATCGTTGAGCTTGAAAAGCAATGCTCCTCTTCATAAGGACTCCCTTCCTTCCTCACACTGATTCCAAGATATAATCCTTTACTGCAAACAAAGACTAGACTAATATCTTTTTAGTCAAATCAAATTGTAATTTGAAGTTCTCAACAGGGCTTTCGATGGAATCTATCGATTCGGAAACATCGAATTAATCGGTTCAGTGACAAGCATTAAGGGGTACTTAGAGTTATAATCGTTGAATCAAAACCATATTACCGTTAACATTTGCGGTACTGTCTAGAGCGATAGGCAGGGAACATTAAAGGATGACGTCACGTGTTCGTGCGTGCGTGCTTATTATAAGGTTAGTGGGGTTAAAAGTATATAGTCTGATGTATTATAGACATAGGAACGTGATGTTAGAATGTTGATATTATATATTATAGCTTTTTCTATTTTTGGTAGGTAAATAAAATAACGCTATAAGCTCAACGGATTAGGTTAGTAATTTCCTGTATTGGGGGTCTGGACCCTAACATATAGAAACAAACACAAGAACAAGCATGCAGACTTAAATGGCAAAGGTACTGCGCCACAATGGTCACTAAACTTAAAGCATCAGTATAAGACGACGTTGTGGCGCAGCGGTTTGTATTCACCATACAAGCGTATCCTCCGGTCTGGGTGTATTTGTCCTTGTCATTGTGTATGTTTCTGGACCCCCGACACAGGATATGACTATCCTAATGGGGGTCGTTGAGTGTGTAGCATTTAATTGCTGGCTCATCTGACGAGGCCATTAATAACAAATAAGGCTTGAACTTCCATTTTTGTATTAGTTTGTTTGAAATAATAAGAAAATTAGTCCTGATAATTTGAAAATGAAATGAAACAATATTTTCACGGAAAATTCCATCTATCTCGATAGTGTCATGTAACTTACCCTGAAGTGTGTTGAACCACATAAGTTGGGTATTGAACGACAAAATGAAGTCACGTCACGATACACTTTTCTGGCTCTTTGCGGTAAGTATGTACGAAGTACATAACGCTGGTGAAAATAGGTCATTTTCCTCAGGCGATATCGGAAATTTTCGATGACCAGGCTTATCCCACTTATATAAGGCGTTCGCTATCGCATGTATGGTATGGTAGTCAATTATTGTTTCAGAATACATGAATCAGTAATAAATCTTGAGTTACATACATATTAATGTATGAGAATTTC
This sequence comes from Hestina assimilis, assembly GCA_023373885.1. Taxonomy (NCBI): domain Eukaryota; kingdom Metazoa; phylum Arthropoda; class Insecta; order Lepidoptera; family Nymphalidae; genus Hestina; species Hestina assimilis. The sequence continues at coordinate 11,763,781 of CM041750.1, forward strand.
TTGTTTGAATATTAATATCACGTTGTTAGTTGCCAACACATAAATGCGTTCCCTGTCCAATGAACTATATATAAACGCTACACACTCAACGCCCCCATTAGGATATTTATATCCTGTGTCGGGGTTCCGGAAACATACACAATGACAAACACAAACACACCTAGACCGGAAAACATGCCCGTATGGACAATACAAACATCTGCTCCGAGCGGGAATCGAACCCGCGGCCTGTGGGACTTAAGGCAGGTTCGCTACCGCTGCGCCTCAAAGTCTTCATGAAAACTTTAATTGGAATGTGCTACACCTAACTTTTATTTTTTATGGGACTAAGTTTACTTATGCTTGTACCGTATAAGTTTACTTATGCTTGACCGTATGCTTGTTTAAAAATGTATGTTTGTTAAAATAATCTATTTTTTAAATTTTTCATCCGTCTGTCTGTTTGTTCCGGCTAATCTCTGAAACGGCTGGACCGATTTTAATGGGACTTCACTGCCAGATAGCTGATGTTATAAGGAGGTTACTCCTTAAGTTATTAAGCTACTTATATTTAAAGAAAAGAATTGAAATAAAAAAAAAACGGTACACTACGCGAGCAAAGGCGCGGGCGCAACTAGCTGTTTAATATAAATGAAGAAAATTACGTAATAAAGTTGTTTAATATAGTTTATAATTTTCGCTTCATTACCGATACTGTAAATATTATATCGTAAAAATATTAATGAAAGAATGTGCGCCATCTGTGGGCTAAATTTCACCAAAATTTAAACTCCAGCTATTCTGGAGATTGACGTGCCCAAAAACAAAGAACTTAAAACAAATTTATTATTTTTATTAACAAGTATAGACAGATTGTAGAATGTACTCAACCTCAACTTTTCAAACTTCGGCACTTATAAAAGATCAAGATCGAGCAATCCATCTTTATTCAGTAACATTTTATTATCAACAGATATTTGTACAAGAAAAGATAAAAAAAGAAATATATAAAGTTTACTACAAAGATTGTTTGTTGTTTTCTGTTACCACGGAACGGAATTGTTTGTAAGAAATTCAATGCTTTAGGGACTGCCGGTGATAGTTGTAAAATTATTTAACTTCAGCTTAGGGCTTTGCAAATATATCTTACTTAAGTCAATCATTGAATGTGACGAACAAAGAAAACATCGTGGGCAGACACACACAACACCGTCCTCGCCGGCGAGCACGAGGTCCTTTGTTTCACACGTCGCATCGCGCTCACACCGTCGGGTGAGTCTATCGTATAGAATGCGCTCGGAACGCTGCCTCCATCTCCGATGACGTCCTAAGCCGTGGTTCGGCTTCGCAGGATGCACCCTAAGGATGGAATCAAATTTGAACCCCGTGAGGGCTGCCCCTTTATCACGGCTGAGTCTCTGTACTCGGCCCCTCCGCCCGGTGACGCTGTCAAGGCCAGTAGGGCCAACAGCAATAGACATTCCGAAAAAAAAAGAGGAAGCATGAATGTGTTGGAAGAAATTCTGATCCATGTAGCCAATCCACAGTGGAGCTGTATTGTGGATTACACTCATCTTGTTACTGTTAAATAGGAGAAAAACCTAGAAGGCATTAATTTTCTAATATATTAATAAATCAAACATTCATTAATGAAAGTATTAAAATCTAGATTTTGATTTCGTTAATCGAGAAAATAATTATGAATGTAACTTTTAACACACCATAAAAAAATTATTTTATAGAAATATGATCCCGTATACAAGAATTTCTTACAACTTACTCTTACCATTATTCGTGTTGGCTTTCCAAGTAACCGTGAAAGCTTGTGGTAGTAGTGGACCGAGCTCCGCTAGCCACGGGTGGATCACAGTGCTTGTCAGGTCACGATGGTTCGTTCTGTGACCGGTAAAACGTACTGAGGTGAACCCCATGACGATACCATCTTCTCATGGAACCATATATAACTCTGTTCTCCTCCCCATGTAGCAGGGAAACTTTTATCAGCTTTTCTCCCCATTACCAAAAAAAGGAGTGGATCATAACTGCAACTCTCGCATTGCCAGTCGGCCCTCCTACCGTTGTGTTATTGAGGCTAAATAGTTTTTCGTGGCAAATGAAAAACCAGCGAAGCTAGACCCACGAACTGGAAATAGTATGACTTCGATTATGAAATTCGAATTATCTTTACTAAGGAAAATTAAAATTTGTATTAAAGTTAGTACGAGCATTAACAACACACAAGGAAAATAAAAAACAGGTCAAAGCCGCAGGGCTTCAGTTATATCAAACCGTAGACGTACAGTCTGTACTTGAGCAAAACAATCCTTTTTTTGGATATCGATCATGAAGGAAACTTGGCAAGAGTCCATTCCGTATGAGAGCAGATATTGCTCTATATAAACGAGTTAAGAGGGTATTAATACATTTCTTTTTAATACGTCGGTGTTCGTTTTAACATTGTAACATAACAACACATTTAAATCTTATATCAAGCGGTGTTTACTAAATAAAGCTTATTATTCCGTTAATGAATATATTGCAGATAATGTGGCATGGAATTAATATACGTTGAGTTTCATGCTGGATATATATCTTAATTGTACATTTGACAAATGTAATGTGATTATTTTTGAAAAGAGTAACTGTAGAGTTTCTTGCCATTTCTTCTCTGCAGAATCTACCTTCCGAATCGGCGGTAGCTTCACTTAGGCGGACATAACAGACTGTATATTTGACGATTCAAAAGCGCTTAAAAGCCTATTTGAATAAAGAATATTTTGAGTTTGAGTTTGAATGGAGCGTAAAGGTCACAGAAATATTAACAATAATCGGTTTGATGGCCTGTAGCCTGTGAAATTACTGGCAAAACGAGATTTAACAACCATCTACAAAGGCGAATACAGCTTATAATAGATGCAGACGGGACGTGTGCTGGCTTGCCAACTTAATAACATAAAAATGTTATTTTTAGTCACACTTATAATACATGAAACTGTTATCATTGTAATGAATTCAAAACTTTCTATCAAAACATCCGTGTCACGAATAATGTTAAGATGACGTCACAATAATAACATGGCTGCCGTATATACAAAATAAAAGTTATACTGAAATATTGGTTGGAAAGCTTTCAAATTTATTTGCTTAAATTGAACCTAAAAGAAGCTCTTAAGCCGAAAAGAAAAAAACCTAATTCTTCTTATAACGCCATTAGACCTTTGAGAATTACAAATGTAAGTATTTTGAACCGGGATTATGTCAGATTTGACGTCGGAATCTTTAGACAGGGACTATGTGACTCAACCTAAGGCTAAACATGTTTTACAAATTTTTATATTGAAAATTATTGAATTTCATTTTTAGTCTTTGATAATTATGGAAGGTAAAAAGATTTATGGTAAATAAAAAAAATAATATTATTAAAACTCACATTTAAAAATTGTATTTATAATTCCTATTCATACTGACACTACCATGGATAGGTCCTTATATATAAACAAAATGTCATTTTGACATCAATGTCTCTTTGACATTTTGTCTCAATGACGGCCATTCATAGCTTTTAGTAAGTGTTGCTATGTTATAATTAACAGACTTAACAAATACTAATAAATAAACGCTACACAGTCAACGGCCCCCGTTAGGATAGTTAGGGGTCCGGAAACAGACCGAAAAACATGCCTGTATGGTCAATACAAACATTTATCCCGAGCGGGCTGAAGGCAGGTTCGCTACCGCTGACATAATGTCGTCTTATTTAGATTATAATATATTTTTAACTACTAATACTTTATAGACGATGACTTTGACGACGCTGTGGCGCAGCGGCAGTGAACCAGCCTTAAGCGCTACAGGTCGCGGCTTGGATTCCCGCTCGGAGCATAATATGTTTGTATTGACCATTCAAGCCTGTTTTCCGGTCAAAATACACCCAGTATTTGTCCTTTTCCTTGTCATTAGATGTGTTTCTGGACCCCCGACACAGGATATCACTATCATAATGGGGGCCGTTGAGTATGCAGCGTTTATTTATTTATTCATTTATAGAACTTGACACTTTACAAATATTTTACGATTTAGTCGCGATATTATATAAATTTAAAAAAAATTACGTGATCGGATAAACTTTTTTGTGAATCGAATCGAATCACAAAATCGAAGATCATAGAATCGAATCGAAAATCTTTTGACTTCTATGTATCTGTCACGATTTATTAATTGCCTTGAGTAAGAAATGTTAGTTTTGATATTTTTTAATGTATAACAGAGATGTTGATTACTAATTCAACTGGTAAAATTAATGATGTCTTTAATATATCATTAGAATATTGTGAAAGGCCTTAATGATACTATTACTAACAATTATTGATCACGTAGATAATTATTTATTCAACAGCGTTGCGAGAAAATGTTTTCATCGGGGAATCGTACAAGATCACTTTGCTCCAAGAAAATGGTTTGGAACGAATGCCTTTGTATCAATCACTTCAATTAATCCGGTAATAAAACCAGAAGTCTGTCCAATCTACTTCAATAAAATAGAAGTAATATCTTACATGACTACAGTTGGTTACCAATGATTCTTGTTAATAGTATTAAAGCTAGAGGATAGTATACTAACATGTGGCAAATATAAGTCAAGTACCCAAATCCAAACATATAATATAATATTATAATAGACGGGCTGGATCACAGATTAGAGTAGACGAGAGTAGAGTCGGACAACTTGCAGTAAGTTGTCCGACCAAGCGTGTCCGAAGTTTGTGCTATGCAAAAACTTGACGCGCTACTACTTTGAAATTTATATATTTAAAAATATTAATATAACACTATTTAAAACAATATAAACAGTGCCACTGACCCTTGAAACAATTATGTCTAGATGGGGTGACGTCATCGAATACGCGGCATCTAGCTTACTCAAAATCTGTTAGCTGTATAGATTTTCCTGAATCATTGCTAAGAATAATGTTGATCAACACACTTATCAAATAAAAAAAAACAAACCATGCAACAGACAAACACGTAGATACACAGGCTCAAAGATGCACATAAACTAAATACAACCCTATTTATGAGTCGGGGATTAAAAAAAAACATTCGAATGTAGAATGTCTAAATTCGTATCCTATCGTATTTTTGAAATAACCTTTCCAAGAAAAACTAATAGAGATAAACGTAAGTTCACATTCAGATTAAATTCCGCCACATATATAAATCCCTAAACATATCCAGCTTACAACCCTCATCAAATGGAGAGAGATTGTGAATGATCTTTTAGGATTCCGTGGTGCAATAGAAAATCCATATATGCAGGTTTATCACACAGAATTCAATATTATACTTTTATTATAACCTACGAAAAACTTTTTTTTCGTAAGCGATTGCCGTAGCATATGAGCACTTGCAACACCATTAATAGGTGCCTCTCACACGTTGCCAACCTCAAGATATTGGTTCCTAAATCTAAATAAATATGCCACAATGCGCAAACGATGTGGATCCCTGGTGCGTAGATTGCGGGGCAGTTCTAACGGTATCCTGGTAATGATTGCGAGCAGCCTGCATTGCATATTCTTGAATCATTGCTGGGCTGTTTCTAGCAGAACGGCAAGTGATGATTCAACGTATTAGTTAAGTAATCAGGATGAATACTAACATAGATTACATACATACTAACATAGATTACATACAATACTAACATAGATTACATACAACATAGAACTGTTGGGATAACCTCTGTCACAACAGAGATAATTCCACCAGTGCAATCAGTCACACTGGTGGTAGGTCTTTTGTTGCAAGAGGCCGGCTAGGTAGGTACCACCGCAGTGTCCAATATTCTGCCGCCAAATAGTAGTGCTTCGGCACTACTGTGTTCCGGTTTGAAGGGCATTGTACGCTAGTGAAATTACTGGGCGAACGAGATTTTAGAACTAATATCTCGAGGTTGGCAACGCGTGAGTGGCACCTACTAATGGTGCTGCAAGCGCTCATAGGCTGCGGCAGCCACTTACCATCAGGTGGGCCGTATGCTTGTTTGCCAACTTCTAACATAAAAAAATTAAAAATAGAATAACTATATAATACTAACAATTACATAATTACTTACATAGATATAAGTGTCTATTACTAACATATTGAGTCTACTTACTTGAATAAATTTATTATTATTATTATTATTATTATTAAATCTCCTTTGCCCAGTAATTACGCTAGCCTACAATGCTCTTCAAGGAGTAGTGTCAGCAGTAGTGTTTTTGCGGTAGAATATTTGACACTGCATTGGTACCTACCTAGCCGGCCTCATGCAACAAGAGACCTACCACTAGTGTGACTGTTTGCACTGGTGAAATGATCTTACAATCTCGTGACAGAGGTTATCCCAACAGGAGGCGATGGGGTCGTTACGTCCCGATGCCTTAAAAAGTATGCATTCCGTACATTCTTTCCCTGTAGTTATTCATTCAAAAATCTAATCGATTCTTTAAATGGAATCGATTAACTAAATCTATGAATGATTTTAAATCTACGATTTAGTTATGTGATGTATGTTTTGATGATTATAGGTATTACCATGCACCATTATTGGTTAAGTGAACATCTTTTGAATTTCTATATTATCGTCAATATAGTCACAGATTTGTTGAATAATACATAAGTTTTGTCATGTACTAAGATTTATCGGATCGTTCAGCAATGTTTAAAAGGAAAAGCACAATGGTACGTCAAACTGGATTCCGTATTCCGTACACATGATGGAAATACAATAATTTGAACGTGTCCATACGATTTGTCGCATTGCAGCTGGTTGAAGTGGATTTTTCAATATTCAAGTCGAGCATTTGATATTTTGTGTTAGTCATTTTGTTGGCTGTTTGTTACCGGTAACAAATGTGCCCTTATTTATTTCAATGCTAGCTTTGTTCTTAGATTTTTTTTTGTTATTGAATATTTCTACTTTACTTGAACGGAATGTTTGCTCGCTTTGTATTTTACGTCACTTTCATATTTTGTCTTTTTGAAGACGTTTTCTGTTATAATAAAACATAGGGTATATCAAAGGGTCATACTTAGATGTGCCTCTAGATATGCGAAACATAATTCTATTATCTATGTTGAGTTCTTTGTTTTAGTATATTCATAACTAGCGACGCGTTGATCTATTGCTACGCGGTGCAAGATTTATTAAAATGAATTGGGAAGTCAAATAATATATGTGTGTTTGATATTGGCAGTTTGAATGTAAAGACTCGATGTTATGTTATTTAATTAAATGTATTTAGACAAACACATTATACACAAAAAAAACTCAGTGTAGACCGAAATAATCAGAGTTGATAGTTCGTGCGGAGCTCATATTACTAATAGAGTTACATACAGCTTATAAGAAATACAAATATCGCAGGTGTAGTTACGTTTCATTTTGCTATTCTTCGATTTCATACCCATTAGCACCGTCCACGATTTCGCTCACATGTGTCTACTTCTGCGTTGCCATTTTATTCCAGCTTATTAATGCTAGTGTTGAAAACCTATCTATCGCGAGAAATGTCTATATATATCTGACAAATTAAAGTAGCTTCGTAATAAAAAGGGAATCTTAGTTATCTTGTTGGGCTATCTCACAATAAAAGGCTTTGTATTTTGTTGAGAGATTTGATGTTTTTATTGAGACATTTGTAAGTAATGATGATTAAGAAGCTGATTCGGGAACAAAATTTCTATGTAATCTGTGGAGGCAACGACGTGTGGAATGTCCCTCTAACACAACGGGAGGATCCTCCGACCAGGCTAGTGATATTGCCTGGCGGACCGAAGCCCTGGGCCGAAGCCCAACGACTTACGTTGGAAAGTTGTACATATACCTCAAGTAGGTAGGAAACTTTGATAGCGCGATTTAGGAACGTGACGTTCGTTGGTCGTCCATATCGTTGCGTAGTATGCCCTGTAGGTGTCGTTGTAGCTCGATGCGACATTGTGGCAATCTTGTCTTTCTATCGCGTTAAGTCATGTTGCGTGTAGATGTCGCTACAACTCTTTATGCTTCAGCAAATAATCAAATATTTTTTGTTTGCAGGGGCTTCTCAGTAGTAGCACCAGAAGTCGCAGTGCCGGGAAAGACTACAGCTGTCCTTGTCACTCTTCATGGCAGAGCTGAAGATGGAAAACTGGACCCACTCAACGTAACAGTGAAGCTGGAGACTCAAGATTCTAATAATGATGTCAAATTACTTACAACTGCCAGTCAAATGATAACAGGTAAGAGTTTAGCCTTGTACCACTTACAGTTGTTTAAAAGAACCTTTAAATCTGTAACCAATTGTAGTTTTAAACATGGTTGTGAATAGTAAAACAATTTTTTTATTATTACTTTCATGTTACTATGTTGGCAAGCAAGCCAGCAGGCAAGCAAGCATACGGTCCACCTGATGGTAAGCGGTTGCCGTAGCCTATGAGCGCTTGCAGCACCACTAATATGTTCCACTCACGCGTTGTCAACCTTGAGATATTGGGTTCTTAAATCTTCTTTTCCCAGTAATTTCACTAGCCTACAGTGCCTTTCAAACCTGAAAACAGTAATGCTAAAGACACTACTTTGCGGTAGAAAATTGGACACTGCGGTGGTACCTACCTAGCCGGCCTCGTGCTGCAAAAGACCTACCTCACCAGTGTGACTGACACTGGTGGAATAATCTCTGCGTTAACAGAGGTTATCATAACAGCGGGCGATGGAGTCGTCGTGTCCCGACCCCAAAAAAAAATTACACACTGTAAATGTCTTTCTCAACTTATTGACAAATGCTATAGTCACATTAAAATAGTATATTCTGATCATTTATTGAAACATTTAGGTGATGCATCTAGACTACATACATTCGTTGGAATAAACATATTTTAAAAGTACTATAAATAAAAGTTCTTCCACAAAATATCTAAAAATTCTAACGAAATTACTTTGCTTGAGTTATAAAGTTCAAGAGAAGAGCGCGCCGTAAAAGTGTTTTCAACGGTACTCTGAATTATCGATGTGAAAGTTTCAAGATAGTACGAGTGATATATGTTTCATAAAATCACATATTCTAACCAAAAAATAGCATATGATATTTTTGTATTCCGGGGCAGATGGAGTGAGGGTACAACAGACCTTACAACATGTTAAACCTTACCAATTTATTTAGAAACATTTTTCTGTTAGTAAGAAAACGCCGTTTCTATATTTATTTTTATTTTTTCGCGGATTAGTAGTAAAATTATTAGGTATTCGGTATATTACGAAATCTAAACAAGTCAACAACTACCCACCCTATTAATAGCTGCAATTAGTTCTATAATTAGTGTTTCAATTGTTAATAGCCCAGTAAAATTACATAAATAGAAGGAAGAAAATTTGTAACCTTTTTTTAACAGTTACTCGTAGAAAGGTTCTCTGCATAAAAAATAATAAAATTTATTATAAGATCATTTCTAGGCTTTTTTGGGAAGGACTAATAACTTCGTCGATAGAGGGCCAAGAAAGTACCAACATTTTAAAAAATGATACTTGATTCGCATTCATGTTGTTATACCCATGATTATGAATATTTCAGATATAATGCAGGCTATACTTCAGAATTTGGCAAATACAAAGGCATAAGAAAAAAGTATTCCCACTCGCATAAAAAGTTACAGCAGTAAAACCATTTTATACCACTAGATAAGACGTTAGAGTGCGATAATAGAAATATCTAGAATATCAATTTATGATGTCTCAGGGAATCATAAAGGCATTTCGTTGTCTAGAAAACTTTAGCCATTCCAGCATTCATGCAGGAAAACGTTAGAACTTTTATTAGGGGCTCCATTAAGTGTTTGTGGTTTTAGCGTCTCGTCGCATGTGAAATCGTTATTTTCTAAAGAAATATTTAATGAGAGTCATCATTGCATTTCTTTACTATGCTTAGGATTAACATTTTCAATTTTATATTTATTTTAATAGATTACCCTTTAGCCATCTATTTTTCTCTTCTTACTTAGTAGTGCACGGTGATACTTGTAGTGCTACAATAAACTTGGGATATGATAACTGTTTTCTATCAGGTATACCGTAACCCTCTATGATTAGGCTAGAGCAAAATGTAACTGAAGTATAATTATCTTTGTATCTTCCTTTTCCTAGCATTATTCCCGATATTTGCCCAGGATCTGCTTATAACACTTATCTGGATTTGACAGGGTTATTAGTATTTACTAACAGCGATTGTAGTAACTTATTGGATAAAAGCAAATTACGTATCAGGAGCTAACGATTATTATCAGATGTTATGATAACAACCAGTACTGACAGCTTAACGTACTCACCTAGGCAAGGAGGTCCCCACCGGACTAACGCTCATACTAAAACTGCCATTATTTTGCTCTGAAGGGGATCGAACGATGTATAATAAAATAATTAACTTATAATAATCTTTTACTTGAATATTTATTATTATGTTGTCATAAAATCGTTAAATTACTTTCTAGCTTGTGGTACATTTTTTTTTTGGCAGTCGCAAACTAAAGCACTCTATCCAACTTATCACTTTAAACTTACCTTTTAACTCGAGTCCCATTCGTTTTCGTCCAACATGCATTTGATACATGAAGCGTTCTCGTTTAAGACCATTAATCTAAGTCCAGATACCATCGTTGATCTGTCCAGTTCTACAGTCCAAACTGGATTACGTTTAAGTTTCATTTCTTAAATGTACATTGTACTTGTAATTCAATTCCAGCTCGCCACAACGGTCGTCACGTGATAAATAATACACACAAATTATTTACAATTATATAAAGACTAGCTTCTACCAGCGGCTTCGCCCACACAAATAAAGATTTCAATAAAATCTTAAAAATGTTAAAACACGTGTTTCTTTATTAAACAACACCTGTAAAAAACAGATTTTATTTCTCGGTCCAAGGTTTAGGTTAGGTTTTAGGCTGGGCGTTGATATGCCAGTCAGGTCTTCTGCTATATTCTCTGCGTGGCAGTCGCAAACTAAAGCACTCTTTTCAACTATCCTACTTTCAACTATTCTATTTATCACTTTAAACTTACCTTTTAACTCGAGTCCCATTCGTTTTCGTCCAACATACATTTGATACATGAAGCGTTCTCGTTTGAGACCATTAATCTAAGTCCAGATACCATCGTTGATCTGTCCAGTGCTACAGTCCAAACTGGATTACGTTTAAGTTAAGTTTCATTTCTTAAATGTACATTGTACTTATAATTCTTCTTCTTCTTCGTTATAAATAATATACACAAATAATTTTCAGTTACATAAAGATGATATCAAACTGCAGTCGGGGAACCCCGTCAGGAACGAAGTTCCTTACATTTTTTCTTTAACTCCGAATGTAATTCAAAATAAAATCTATATATTACAATAAGTTATTAGATAAAAATAGACAGGGAAAGAGAGTTGCGCACCCGGCTGAGTACTCACTTGTTTCTATGCTCATTTGCTTGTAGTAGGCTCGATACTCACACGAACACAGCATACGTCATTTCGTTACGTGACAATTTCTTCTAAATCGCACTACCCGTAAGCTGCGTTAAGTTCGTTCCAATAATCAATTAATATATAATATATAATACGAACTACCAGTTGATCAGCCCACGAATCTCATTGCATCATTAAAACGGATTTGAGAGAACGCTTAACTTAACTAGAACCTTAACGCTTTTAATAGGAACGGATGGTTTAAATATTTACACACCAAGGAGGGTGATTACGATTGAACGTATAGCATAATACCGATGTGTAATATTGGATAACTAAGATGAGCACAAATCTATATACGCTCAAGAATCCTTAAGAAAACAGTCATATTAATAACGTAACCCATTTTTTACAATTTTCAAGAATCCAAGTGCCCAACCACTATAAATAGAAAGGGCAATAATAAGTCTAACCTTCTGATTATTTTTTATATAAAAACAAAACTATATTTAGTTACTAACTTCTACTGTAACGTGTTATATTGAGTGCAACACTTAAAATATTTTAAAACAGCAAAATTTGAAATACAAATCGATGCTGGAATGAGAATTGATGCGTATACATCATTATACAAAATAGCTATTTTCTATAGAGATAATGCTAATTGATGCTTATATATTATCTAACTCAAGCCATAATCTACATTAAATAAACAACATGATAAATCAATAAATTCTTAACATCCGAAATATAAGGTGCTAATGATCGTTCAAATTGCTAATTCCATCGAAGAAATTGGATTTGATTTGCACAGTGGTTAACGAACCGTTCACCGGTTTTCAGCTGCGACTTCCATCAGATAGAACGGAAAAATTAGATCTTGCAAAAGGAAAATCTTCTTGTTAGAACACGTTACGCTCATCGAGCACGAACGGGTAAATATGGATTTTGTTTACAACACTAACAGTTCGGATTGGATGGTTTTTATCTGGATTTTTGGGGGCGTTTCGCGTATTATCACTATTCGTATGGTAACATTGTACGCAGTGATTGTATTATCGTACCTTTATTGAGAATCACTAAGTAGTTGGTCTAAACATATAAAAGTATTGTTTACGAATTTATTTTAAGTCAGCCACGTTTCGAGGTCAGCATATGACCAGTTGCATCTTGCAGGTAGGCAGAGCAAGGGCCGCTAGTGCAGTTCGTCTTCTGCAACGATGTTAGCGTTTATATTAGCTGTGACGTAGCAGTACCCATACTTTAGCATTTCCATCATTTCAAGTGATTTGTGTTAGCGCTAGTTACTACAAACGGCACAAACATTTTGACAATTCAATTATTGTTATTATAAAGAAGTAGAGTATTGTAAATTAAAAGAAAATGTAAAGCAATAGCCAGTGAATGGCACAACGCAAAGGACTCCTCTCCTTTTAAGGAGAAAGATTAGCGTAATTAAAAATCTATATATTACAATAGGTTATTAGATAAAAATAGACAGGAAAAGAGAGTTGCGCACCCGGCTGCGTACTCACTTGTTCCTATGCTCATTTGCTTGTAGTAGGCTCGATACTCACACGAACACAGCATACGTCATTTCGTTACGTGACAATTTCTTCTAAATCGCACTACCCGTAAGCCGCGTTAAGTTCGTTCCAATAATCAATTAATATATAGAAATACCAGTTGATTAGCCCACGAATCTCATTGCATCATTAAAACGGATTTGAGAGAACGCTCAACTTAACTAAAACCTTAACGCTTTTAATAGGAACCGATGGTTTAAATATTTACACACCAAGGAGGGTGATTACGATTGAACGTATAGCATGATACCGATGTGTAATATTGGATAACTAAGATGAGCACAGATCTATATACGCTCAAGGATCCTTAAGAAAACAGTCATATTAATAACGTAACCCATTTTTTACAATTTTCAGGAGGCACCCTAAGGACGGAATCAAATTTGAGCCCCGTGAGGGCTGTCCCTTTATCACGGCTGAGTCTCTGTACTCGGCTCCCCTGCCCGGTGACGCTGTCAAGGCCAGTAGGGCCAACAGCAATACACATTCAGAAAAAAAGATTATTTTTATTATTAAAAGGTTTTTATATAAAAACAAAACTATATTTAGTTACTAACTTCTACTGTAACGTGTTATATTGAGTGCAACACTTAAAATATTTTAAAACAGCAAAATTTGAAATCCAAATCGATGCTGGAATGAGAATTGATGCGTATACATCTTTATACAAAATACCTATTTTCTATAGAGAAAATGCTAATTGATGCTTATATATTATCTAACTCAGGCCATAATCTACATTAAATAAACAACATGATAAATCAATAAATTCTTAACATCCGAAATATAAGGTGCTAATGATCGTTCAAATTGCTAATTCCATCGAAGAAATTGGATTTGATTTGCGCAGTGGTTAACGAACCGTTCACCGGTTTTCAGCTGCGACTTCCATCAGATAGAACGGAAAAATTAGATCTTGCAAAAGGAAAATCTTCTTGTTAGAACACGTTACGCTCATCGAGCACGAACGGGTAAATATAGATTTTGTTTACAACACTAACAGTTCGGATTGGATGGTTTTTATCTGGATTTTTGGGGGCGTTTCGCGTATTATCACTATTCGTATGGTAACATTGTACGCAGTGATTGTATTATCGTACCTTTACTGAGAATCACTAAGTAGTTGGTCTAAACATATAAAAGTATTGTTTACGAATTTATTTTAAGTCAGCCACGTTTCGAGGTCAGCATATGACCAGTTGCATCTTGCAGGTAGGCAGAGCAAGGGCCGCTAGTGCAGTTCGTCTTCTGCAACGATGTTAGCGTTTATATTAGCTGTGACGTAGCAGTACCCATACTTTAGCGTTTCCATCATTTCAAGTGATTTGTGTTAGCGCTAGTTACTACAAACGGCACAAACATTTTGACAATTCAATTATTGTTATTATAAAGAAGTAGAGTATTGTAAATTAAAAGAAAATGTAAAGCAATAGCCAGTGAATGGCACAACGCAAAGGACTCCTCTCCTTTTAAGGAGAAAGATTAGCGTAATTAAAAATCTATATATTACAATAGGTTATTAGATAAAAATAGACAGGAAAAGAGAGTTGCGCACCCGGCTGCGTACTCACTTGTTCCTATGCTCATTTGCTTGTAGTAGGCTCGATACTCACACGAACACAGCATACGTCATTTCGTTACGTGACAATTTCTTCTAAATCGCACTACCCGTAAGCCGCGTTAAGTTCGTTCCAATAATCAATTAATATATAGAAATACCAGTTGATTAGCCCACGAATCTCATTGCATCATTAAAACGGATTTGAGAGAACGCTCAACTTAACTAAAACCTTAACGCTTTTAATAGGAACCGATGGTTTAAATATTTACACACCAAGGAGGGTGATTACGATTGAACGTATAGCATGATACCGATGTGTAATATTGGATAACTAAGATGAGCACAGATCTATATACGCTCAAGGATCCTTAAGAAAACAGTCATATTAATAACGTAACCCATTTTTTACAATTTTCAGGAGGCACCCTAAGGACGGAATCAAATTTGAGCCCCGTGAGGGCTGCCCCTTTATCACGGCTGAGTCTCTGTACTCGGTCCCCGCCCGGTGACGCTGTCAAGGCCAGTAGGGCCAACAGCAATACACATTCAGAAAAAAGATTATTTTTATTATTAAAAGGTTTTTATATAAAAACAAAACTACAAGGACTAGGATTAGGAGCTTTATTCAATGGTGCTTCTCAATGGATTGGCGGATATACATGTCTCAGAATCTATATCAAAACATGTAGGTTCCAATTTCAAACACAAATCAAGCACTTAAAATTCAGAGATTTTTGTCTTTTAAGTCGTTACGTTTTATATCCCCTGGACCATCTCGACTATAAATTATAAGTACATAATATATAAAATATAAATAAAGTCATAAGTTTAATGAATCCTTTATGATGAAAACAAAATAGAAGGGTAATGGCTGTTATGAAAGAGAAATCAAAGAATGCTTCAATAGGAATGAATTTGAAAAACTCATTCTCGGTTTCATCGCTCTGAAATTTGTGAATAAAGAGCGTAATTTGCATATTATTCTATTCGGTATATGAAAACTTCCTCTCAATCCAATGGTTTTCAACTGAGAAAAATTCTTTGAATGTACACTAGTTTTTTTTGTGAGTCCGAACAAAGGCAATCTCAGATTCCTATGCAAAAGGTTCGCTGAACAAAATATTATATGGTATATCGCTTTGTGTTCATGGTAATTTTATGTCGCCCGACTCGTCGCTGGGAATAATAAGCAGTCAATTTGAAATTGTGTGCCTTTTAAGAGTTATTTCTAAGTTTTCTTTTAAACACGGGGGTTTGATCTCGTTCATGTTTAACTAGTCCATCTTGAACGCTAGACTACAAAGGATCATTTGTACGAGGGAAGTTTGATTTATATTTTATGTTTTGTATATTATTTTTATGTTATAAAATAAATTTACGAGAACTATTTCGTTTGATATATGTTATATTTTTATATGATATTTTACGGTCTAACGAAATAAGTTTTAATTTAAAGAATATTATTTCAAAATGTTTTATTTATATAATACAAAAAAAAAGCTGCAATAAACAATAAAGCGCTGATTATCAATGTGTTATTTTTAATTAATATTTTATAAAGTTGTAATTACATAATACTGGAGGAGAGTCCATGTGCCTTTACTTGGAATCCTAATCTACACATTATAGACTCATTGCAACTAAATTGTATTTTCTTTGCATCTGGGAATATGACTATATACAGACTAAATATAATAAGCTGCTAATACCTTGTTTTTATTGTTTTGTATTGAGTAAATAAAGAATATGCAGTTTTGTTAATTACTTTAGATTATTTTGTATTAATGAATAGAAAGTTGACTAAAACTTTTAGTTTGAGAAAAACATATTTTTAGACATTTTATCTGAGAGTATAAAATGCTTATTATATTAAATAATTGATTTTAACTTAATCAAAAAACTCTATGTACACAATAAATAAACAAATAATTAAGAACCACAATTTCTCTTCGTCAATAATAATCGGGGTCCAGAAAGCCCCACGTGGTGCAGGGTGCAACTTTTATCCATGTATTTCACTGAGTGTTACCATACCGTGCCTATGAGCGCTTGCAATGTCATTTGTAGGTTTCACTGACCCGTTGCCAACCTCGAGATATTGGATCTTAAATCTCCTGTGCCCAGTAATTCTACTAGCCTACAGTGCCCTTCAAACCGGAGCACAGTAATGCCTAAGACACTACTGCTTTGCAGTAGAATATATGACACTAACGTGCTACCTACCTAGCTGGCCTCTTGCAACAAAAGATCTACAATCAATGTGACTGATTGCACTGGTGAAATAATCTCAGTTGTGACAGAGAATCCCAACAGCGGGTGATAGGGTCGTCACGTCCCGACGCCGTAAAACATAGTGCATAAAGGGTATTACATATTTTGAAGATAATTCAATTTATATAATTAACTATTTATAGCACGTACATTTCCCTTCAATTTAGCGATCTCAGTACTGCGTGAAACAGTGCGTAAATTAAATTCAATTAGTGCAACTTTTAATTGAGTTTACCTCAAGCACTGACGGCTACTTTTCTAATTATTCCATGAATTTGAGGAGCCGTCAGAAACATACGGCAGAGACAAATTGCTTTAATGTTTCATTGAATATGCATGCAATACTTTGAATGAAAGCATTGATGTATAACAATAAATATGATTATCTTCGGTAAACGATCAGTGTGTTAAGCATTCTTAGACACGGTCTGTCTATGGGTGACAGACGTGGACGGCACATATTAAGTCTGTCCCAGATGGTATATGATGAACTGGTATTTGATACCAGTCGATAAAATAATACTAAGTTTTCACAAAAAATAAGTTTTTTTTTTTTTTTATGTTAGAAGTTGGCAAACAAGCATACGGCCCACCTGATGGTAAGTGGTTGCCGTAGCCTATGAGCGCTTGCAGCACCATTAGTAGGTGCCACTCACGCGTTGCCAACCTTGAGATATTATCTTAAATCTCGTTCGCCCAGTAATTTCACTAGCGTACAATGCCCTTCAAAACTGAACACAGTAGTGCCTAAGCACTACTATTTGGCGGCAGAATATTGGACACTGCGGTGGTACCTACCTAGCCGGCCTCTTGCAACAAAAGACCTACCACCAGTGTGACTGATTGCACTGGTGGAATAATCTCTATTGTGACAGAGGTTATCCCAACAGCGGGCGATGGGGTCGTCACATCCCGACGCCTTTAAATTTCATGTCCTGAAAGTTGGCAAACAAGCTGGTAAGTAGCCACCACAACTATAAATTCTTGCGATACTTAAAGTATTAAATGCGCGTTGCCAACCAAGATAGGAGAGAAAGAATGAGAAGGGAACAGAGGGGATAGGAGGTTGGGCCTGTGCGGCTACGTATCGCGCGAAATGCAAAAGTACTGATACTTTTACTATACTCAGATTTTATGTGAGAGTGTAGTAGTTCCCTGCATTTGTGTTGAGAGGAGCAGCTCTACTGCTTAAACTTCTTTGTGATTTTTATAATTCAATAAAATAGCCGTCATTAAATATTGCTTCAATTGCATAAACAAATCCGCTAACATACACGTGCGTTAAAGCAGAATATTGAGTAGATTGAACTGTGTAAACTCCATAGGTAGATTCAATACGGTATTGGATTCTCGTTAGCGTTCTTTTTATATGATGTAAAAAGTTTCAGTGATATCCTCAGTAAGCTGATGGATAGTCAATTCCTGCGCTTGAAATAAGTACTCTTGTGAATGCAATAAAATATTTTAGTTTAAAAGTTTGAAAGCGTAGTGCGTGGCGGAATCGTAAATGAAGGGTTCCATCGCAGAGTAAAAATAAAAATTCTTATATTATTTTAAAGAGCACTCCAATGATCTAACAAGATATTTATAAAATAATGATAAATGGGAAAGTTTGTGAGGATGTATGGATGGATGTTTGTTATTCTTACAAGCAAAAACTACTTGACATATTTGGATGAAATTGGTACAAACATAGCTTATTACCTGGATTATTATAGGATACTTTTATCGTGCGGGTTAAAATTTTGGGTTCCCGTGGGGTCAGTGGCTGATTTACCAGAAGGCTGAGTAGGCTTCAGCCTAGGGTGGCAGATTTTTGGGGCGACGAGTTTGGGGACCAAATTTTTTCTGCTACCTCATAGAAATGAAACAGATTTTTGCTTGGCTTTCTGATATTTTACAGAATTCTGAAAAACAATTGTCAATGACTTTCCCCTTTCATTTGTCACTGTACATTCCGAGTAGCAAACTTCTATATTCTAGAGTAACAGCCAGTTCGCCACCCCTCAGTTCGCAACTACTCCTTGGCCTTGTGTTGGTTTGTAAAAATAATCTAGGACATGACAATTGTTTAAATAAGGGCGGTAAAAACCTTGCAGCCTATACCTTAAAAGTTAGTAAATCGGCTAATGCGTGCAGTCATCTAAAACTTCATAACGAACGGAGGCAAGGGCACAGCTACTTTATAAATATTTCGTATCAAAACTGCAGTGGGGAATGATTCAAGGATCCTTTTATGTAAGAAATTGGCATAACTTTATATTAAACTTTTTCATAGAGATATTGATAAAATATCATGACTATATTTCGATAAATTTTAAAAAGTTTTGCATCTCAACATCTATCGATTCGAGTTTGCGCATCGGTGGGTGTATTCGTATTTCTTTTGAATGTTATTCCATGAACCGTTCTACTATTTTGTTATTTTCTATGTGAAACTATATCGGATCCTTACTAATATTATAAATGCGAAATAAACTCGGTCTCTCTGTCTGTCTGTCTCGCTTTCTCGCCAAAGCTACTGGATTTAAATGAAATTTGGTACACAGATAGTCTAGAGCCTAAGAAAGGACATAGGCTACTTTTTAATGTGAAAAAGGTTGTGAGAGGTTGAAAGGGGGATGCAAAGTATGGAAGAATCGTCATTTTTAGAGCTAGAAGCTTGAGAACTTATTTTTGAGAGCTGTTGATTCAATATAAATAAATATGACATTTTAGGCTTTGGGTATTTTGATTTGATTTTGATGAGATTTTGTATTCAAATAGTTTTTCACGCGGATGAAGCCGCTGCCAGAAGCTAGTAATATAATAATAAAATATTCTGAAACGATGTATTAAACTAGCTTGCTATTTGTATTTATCTGATAAATATGTCTCGGTGTTGGTGATTTGTTCTTGTTGGTCTCCCGCCGTGCCTCGGACAGCACGTTAAGCCTGGTTGTTATCATAACATCTGGTAATAATCCTTTACTCTAGATAGGGGATTGAGCGTTGAAGTTTCGACAAAAGTTTGAGTTTCCCGATTAAATGTCCAAGATTATTTTATGTCTTAAAATATTGAAAAGTCATTATATACGCCAATAGTACCTTATTTTCATAATTCAAAATTTTAATTGGTTTTGTAAGTATCAATAAATCTCGATTTAATTATTTTCATCGAAACGCCGTAGAAATTAGAAAAGATGAATTTTATTAGATACTTCAAAATGTAATCTCATTTAAACCTCTGTCCTTGAGGGAAGTCACACTTGATCATTCACAAAGACAACGAAATTTGAAACTTTAATAGAATCTACTTCATCGGTTTCACTGGTGGTAGGTCTTTTGTTGCAAGAGGCCGGCTAGGTAGGTACCACCGCAGTGTCCAATATTCTGTTGCCAAATAGTAGTGCTTAGGCACTACTGTGTTCCAGTTTGAAGGGCATTGTACGCTAGTGAAATTACTGGGCGAACGAGATTTAAGAACTAATATCTCGAGGTTGGCAACGCGTGAGTGGCACCTACTAATGGTGCTGCAAGCGCTCATAGGCTGCGGCAGCCACTTACCATCAGGTGGGCCGTATGCTTGTTTGCCAACTTCTAACATAAAAAAAAAAAAAAATCGATACTTTTCTCATTATTTCACGAATCAAGATACACACTAGAAACAAATTACTGTAGTGTTTACTAGCTATGCCCTTGGTTCTGCTCGCGTGAACTGCAGGATTATTGTTTAGTTTTTACACGGAACCTAAATTATTTTCTAAAATAAAAGTAGCCTAAGTTACTCCTTATCGGTCAATACGTTTCAGAGATTGGAACAAAAAGATAAGCACTCAAAAATTTTAAGAATTGTTTTTTTATGTAGGTACCGTATATACTTTCATATGCATTCAGTGAAAACTGTTAATTTGGAATTACAAACAGACACTTCAATTTTACTTTATCTGTATATATAGATAAAGTTGTTATCAAAGCCGTGCAACCGAAATGAGATTTCGAACGCTAGTATTTATTTAATTTAAACGAATTGTATAGTTTGTAGAGAGGAATTTAAATAAGATTTTCTGTAATTACTTAACGAAATTAAAACTTTACGATAAAAGAACACTGCAAGACAATTTTTATACAAAGTTTAAGATCTTTTGTTGCACTTAATAGCATTAAAGCGGTATGCTTTCTTTTCTTCAAAGAAAGATGATCGAATTATTTTTCAATTGATAACTTTTATATTCGCCTTTAACTTAAGAAAATGGTTTAGCGTGCCAAAAATCAGAGAACGCAAAATTCACACTTGACGCTAAATCTAAGTTCGTTGGGTCGCAACCTGTATGCTATTTTTAAGATCTATCGAGAAAACTTATAATACAGAAAATTAATAACAACATGTTTTGTTTCAAATTAAATCCTCTACAACTTCGGTCCTATAACTTTTATCGTAGAACCAGAATAATCTGTTGGGATAACCTCTGTCACAGCAGAGATTATTCCACCAGTGCAGTCAGTCAAACTGGTGGTAGGTCTTTTGTTGCAAGAGGCCGGCTAGGTAGGTACCACCGCGGTGTCAAATATTCTGCCGCCAAATAGTAGTGCTTAGGCATTACTGTGTTCCGGTTTGAAGGGCACTGTACGCTAGTGAAATTACTGGGCAGACGAGATTTAAGAACCAATATCTCGAGGTTGGCAACGCGTGAGTGGCACCTACTAATGGTGCTGCAAGCGCTCATAGGCTACGGCAACCACTTACCATCAGGTGGGCCGTATGCTTGTTTGCCAACTTTTAACATAAAAAGAAAAAAAAAGAAATAACAAAGATATTATTGAAATAGAGAGAACAAAATTCGGGAGCAATTTTTTCATTCATGCTTTATTTGTTAGTTTTCTCACTTGTACGTTTGTTTGCGTTTAATTTTCCTGGAATGAACCCTGAACGCGAATACTGCGTGCACGCTACGCTGACGCTAATCAAGAGTCGGAAAAACGCGAACTGTTACGGGTAACTGTTTGAGTGATCCGTGTATAGCTCTCAGGTGAACTTAAATAAATAAATAAATAAATGCTTCACTCTCAACAGCCCCCATTAAGATAATTACATCTTCTGCCGGGGTCGGAAACATACACAGCGACAAGGACAAACACACCCAGACACATGCTCATGGTTCCATCTCCGATGACGTCCTTAGCCGTGGTTCGGCTTCGCAGGAGGCATCCTAAGGACGGAATCAAATTTGACCCTTTATCACGGCAGCAATACACATTGCGAAAAAAAAACTTATGGTCAATACAAACATCTGCTCCGAGCGAGTTCGGCGTGGTGCTTAAGGCAGGTTCTTTACCGCTATGCCACAATGTAGTCGCACAATTTTTTTACGTCAAGACGATTGGCAAAAAGCATATGATCCGCCTAATGACAAGCAGTCACCGCAACCTATGAGCTTGAGATACTTGAAGTATCACAAGTGTGTTGCCAACCCAAGGATCAGGAGGAACGGGATCAGTAGGAAAAAAAAAGAAGGGAACAGAGGGGGTGGGATATTGGGCCTCTAGCGCTCTCACTCATCGCACGAAACGCAACAGTACCTAATGATACTGTTACTTGATGCCGATTTTCTGTGAGAAGGTAGTACTTCCCCGGTCGAGGCGGCCTTTTTGTACTGAGAGAAGCGTAGCTCTACTATCGTGTGCAATGACATAGATATTGAAAAAAATTATAAATATAGAACATTTCAAACGTGAAAGTTTTAAAAAGTTTTGTATCTCGATATCAATCGATTGCAGTTCAACTTTCCGATCCGGTGGGTATATTCTTTTAAATCTCATTCCGTAGAACTATTTGCTATTTGATATTTTTCCAAGTGTCCTGAAGCTTTATAGTTATAACGAAGTTTAGCTATCAAAGCATTTGAGTATATATTTGTAGCGACATCTACACACATGACGACACTTCCGACGTGATCTTCACCTTCCCACTGTGGAGGTGACGACGTATGAGAAATGCCTCCAACACTACGGGAAGATCCTCCGACCAGGCGGGTGATATTGCCTGGAGGGTCGAAGCCCTGAGCCGAAGCCCAACGACTTACGTTGGAAAGTTGCATATATAGTTTATGAGCGTAGGAAACTCTGATAGCGCGATTTAGGATCGTGACGCTCATTGGTCGTCCATATCGTTGCGTAGTATGCCCTGTAGGTGTCGTTGTAGCTTGATGCGACATTTTCACAATCTTGTCTTTCTATCGAGTTACATCGTGTTGTGGGTAGATGTCGCTACATATTATACTAGTTTTTACCCGTGACTTTGCTCGTGAATAACGATGCACTTTTGTTTCAATATAAATAATTTTAAAACAAATTATCTCATTTTGGGTAGCGGAGGTCAAGTGGCAATCGCTCTGTGTAAAAACTAGTAACCCGTGAAATCAAGACAAGAGTATAAGTAGACCTTGTGTAAATACCGAGAAAACGCTAAGGAGAATAAGATAATAGCAACGAAATAATTTCGTCGAAACTTCTAAAATGTAATCTGTTTAAGCCTCCGATTTGATAAATCACACTTGATCTGTTAAAACGACAGGCAAAATTAATTACCTTAAAGAAACTTTAATTGGTTTGGCTTCCATCAATACTTTTCTAATTATTCGACGAGACGAGAGAACACGTGGTGACAAATTATTTTAGTCTAAATTGAAGACAGTAATTACAACTGTGAGGTGGACCTTTCAACGCTCATAAATAGATTAAATTGGATATTTTATAGTTTCAAATAATTTTGATCAATTTTTTACGAAATAAAACAATATTAGATGTATTGTTTTTATGAAACAAGTTGACAAGCAAGCATACGGTCCACCTGATGGTAAGTGGTTACCGTAGCCTATGAGTCCATCCGTTTGTCTGTCCGTCCGTCCACATGTCACAGTCATTTTACTCAGAGATTTTCTTCTATCTATACAAAATTTAGTAAATTAGGTGTATTCTATGAACCGCTACACAATTTTGTAGTGAAATATTAAAATATATAAAAATTAAAGGTAGCAGTCTATATATGTAAGAGAGGGTCGAAAAATTGATAATAAGACCAAACAGACATATGTATACCGCTTGAAATGTATTTCAAATGAGGCTTTCACTATATGCGGTAGGCTAATGAAGCACTTTGTGCCACTAATTTTCTAAATAGTGTACCTCGCGAATATTAAACCTCAACCGAGCATTCATGTATAAGAGCTGTTATAAAATAATACGAACGAGCACTAGAGATGAAAAGCGCACTGCATTTTATGCGTGCCGATAAAATTCGAAACAGCTAAACGAATTCTTTGTTTAACGATTTTGGCTTTTATGTCAAGAGAAATAAAGTCGTTGAGTGTACATAAATATATGGTATACAAAAATATGTTGTGGTTCAAAAAGACGCTTGGTTCTTGATTGCGACTCGATTTCGGCTTTGTCTGAAATTTAATGGTACCTTTTATTTTGATATTATTTCTACTACATAATTGTACAGCCATCCCAGCACAAATGGTCAGCTCGACCGGCGAAGTAATTGCCTCTCACAGAAAATCTACTAAAAGTATCAAAGTGTTGTTGTGTTTCGTGTGATGAGTGAGAGCGTCGGAGGCCCAAAATCCCACTCTTTTTCCCTTCCTATCCCTCGGGTTGGCAACGAACATGTAATATTTAAAGTATCGCGCGCAGTTATCGGCGCTTACCATGAGGCGGACCGTATGCTTGTTTGCCAACCGTCACGAAATAAAAAAAATATTTATAACACAAAAAAATCATTATAGCATATTTGTTTATTTTATTTACATGAAATTTATTATAAATAAATATTATATGAGATGGTTCGGAAACACACACGAACACAAGCATAACCATAACCATAACCACCTAAACTGAAGTCCTATTTGTTGAATACATTTGCTCCGAGCGGGTGTCAAACCCGAAGACGATATGCGTTAAAGGCACGTTCCCTCCCACAACACTACAATGATCATTATTATTGTATTTTATTGAACCTTGGAGCAGAATACCTGATCTCCATATTTCACGTGATGTCAAGTGAAAGTAAGTCCAAACGCGAATGCGACTTATACCTTACAGAAAGCGCACTGGCCTTGTCCTGCCTACCCACAAGACGCAACCGGTTTTATGCCGGTTTGTTTCTCCAATGTACCATAGTTGCTAACAAGGCTCGTATTTTAGTCCTACCACTAGCAAGAAACTAGGATAGACGGATAGCCGTGTTTTAAAATTCCTCCTGCGACATGCAGACTTCCTCACAATGTTTTCCTTCAACCTTAGGCACGAGTTAAATTCGACATACCAGCGTCGGGATGTGACGACCCCATCACCCGCTGTTGGGATAATCTCTGTCACAGCAGAGATTATTCCACCAGTGGAATGAGTCACACCGGTATATTTTATCCTTTATATCATCGAGGCTTTAAATGATTGGACTGCTCGCTTTTGGATCCAAGCTTACTCATATTGGTTATCAAAGGGCTCTAATTAACAATGTTGCTAATTACAGCAATGTAGGTATTGTTATTATGTAGATGTAATCAGTCCCCACGAATGGTCAACATGTCCCTTTGTTTTCAGAGAATAGGTACATATGTATTATCAGTAGTTCCCTGCTTTCATTGTTGACAGTGTAATGTTACGAATATTATATTGTACCTGTAATTGCATTGGCGCATTCGCTCGCTTTAGTAGTATTGTAATCTAAATTCTGTGATAGATACAACACAACAAAGTTGCATTATATACAGTGATATGAACATAGCTTGAATAATATCGTATTGATATTCTTTTTACTCAATTATTTTGATTCTAAATTAAAATGAATTTACTGTAGACTAATAATAAACTGTCATAAATTCAGGACTTTTGTGCTAGGTCTTCCGGGTTCAGATGTCTCCAGTCAGATTTTTTTGATTTTTTCAAGTTCCTTCTTTTGCGAGAACAATAATTGGGAGCCCTTTATCATCGCATCTAACTCGTATCTTCGTATATTTTTTGATTTACCAAAAAAAAAAATCTAATACTTAGCAAAACTCGGTCATCCAGGTACTACCAAAATAAAATTCAGAAAAATTATTCAGGAGAAAAAAAAAACTTAAGCACAGAAAATCGTTTGGAAATATCTAATTATCTTAAAATTTTGGCAAAACTAACTATAAAGTAAATATTATAGAGTTCGTTATTACATTGTTAGTAAGAATGTTTATTACTGTCTGTTTATTTTTGTTTCCTTTAACATACAGTGTACTTCATTTTACTCGTATTTAAATGAATGCAAGAGCCCACTCCATAATGTACCTGAAAAACACTTCAAACACCTATTACAGCAAAAAAACTCAACCTTTTCTTTGGTTCACGATTTAAGAAATATAAAATCCTTGCGGAAAGTATTTTCAATATGAAATAACATTTTCCCAATCGCTTTTCCATTCTAAGATATAATCATTCTTACCTTTTAATAGTGTCTGGTTCATTTGAGTGGTTGGCGAGCGTTGTAGAAATTTCCACGACATCTTTTCAATTTGGAGGTGCTCCAAGATCTTTTATTGTTGGTATCGAAGTGCCTCGAACTTTACTTGGTCTTTAATGGAGCACCACTTCTATTCTATTTAAATAATATTACTTTTGACTACAGACAGTAGAAAGGAATAACAATTGTTAGATCCCCTCTTAAGTAAATTCGCAACTCAGCGATGAATCGGAATAATCAAGATTTTTTTCTAATCCGGACGTTAAATTTTTTTTCTTGCAAAGAAAATGGTTTTTCATATTTTATGGTAATGGATGAAAATGATATGACCGAACTCCTTCAGCCACGTGTTAACCATAGATTCTGGAAGCTGTCAGTGTTCTATCACTCATACGCATTGAAGTTGACAATTAAAGAAGTTACATCGGATCACATTAAAACCCTTTATCATGAAACCTAACCTTACCCTGTTCTCCTTATGAAATCGACCATTTTGCCGATCAGCTATTGAGGCTTATGATGTTTTTTTTAATATATAGGCTGGCGCTTGACTGTAATTAACACCTGATGCTAAGTCTTGACACAGCATAAGCTCCCGCGCTTGCTGAAAACTGCCTGATCACTCTTGGTTTGAAGGTGGTCCACACTGATGGTGGTGGGGAAAACAGAGGGGTGCAGACCCTTGCCTCGCTTTTCTATAGTAGTTCCTGATCTCCACTCCCCAAAATATATCTTGAAAAAATCGACAAAATGGTTACATTTTTTTTTATTGAAAGACTTCATCTAACTTATTCTTTTACAGGATATGGAATCATACCATTGAAGATACCTTCATCACCAGCCACGCATTGCACTCTGCACACCAGCGTCGGATGCGTTGGCAATGATGAGTGCACTGCTAAAAGCCATAGCGTCATCAGGTTGCTGGGACCAGTTCGAGATGTCATCGTTCGTCCAGCCCGACACCATTACCGACCTGGAGAGACCAGTAAGCTAAACTTTTTAAGTAGTTTAGTTATTATCTGATCAAAGATTCTAGAGATATAGAAAGGTACTCCCTAAAATGAAAGACTTTTATCTCAAATTATTTTATACACATTATGTTTGTGTCAAAATGTTTTGACTTTTCTATTATATTAGTACTAATATTCCAGTGAAGACGTTCATTAAATAAAATAAGGTTGTTTTCATTTATCTTTTAAGGAAATCCTTTTATAATTGGTGGTTCCCAAAATTAAATTAAAATCTGATTTCTAATTTTTTCTGATTAAATTAAATTAGCTTCAATAGAATCTGTGGGTAGCAAAATTTATTTCCTTCAAATCTAATTATACTTTAAGAGGTCCCTCTTTAAGTTATTTACTTTTGAACGGTAAATTTTAATATTATTTTCATTTTTGTGGTGAAAATTTTATAACGAGATGATAATATTAATCTTGAATACTGTATTTTTTCTTGTGGAATATTTTTTAAATTATCTTAATAGTGGAATAAATTATTTTAGAAGTTGATTGAATGAGCGTCCATTTTATTCAGTCTAAAGCTTAGAAAGGTATTGGGTAAAATTAATTAGATTTTCGATTACGCTGTCACCATAACGATTGGCGGTTTCTTTAAGTTAATAAATTTGGTTTGAGATATTGACAAGTCATTATTGATTATTTAATTTAAAAATATATTATATTATGCATAGCCTCTATGTTTTATTTGCCACAAATGCGGCAAACAAGCGTGCGGCTTGTCTAATGGTAAAAGCTAAAGATGTTTACAAAACCCAAAGAATCAAAAGATTCTTGACAGTCAAAAAAACACGGAGGAGATAGGGAAAAAGGTTGATGACAGAGGAATGAAAGCGTAACTGCGACTCTCACACTCATCAAATTAAAATTTAAATTTACTGCTATTTTGTGTCGATATTTTGTATTGTGGATGAACCATGAGCTTGAGAACCTGATTCGTGGGGAAAGCATAGTCAGGTTCTGCAAATCACAAAGGCTTAGATGGGCAGGTCACTTGGAAAGATTGAGCGACACCAGATCTGTGAAAATCATCACGACGGACGGACGAATGGACTCCGCAACAGAAGAGACCCAGAGAAGACCCAGAAAGCGGTGGATGGACTGTGTCGAGGAGGATTTGAAAAGTATGGGCAAGAAAACATCTTGGAGAAAAAAGGCCAGAGGCAGAGTGATCTGGTAGAAAATCGTTGAGGAGGCCAAGACCCACAAAGGGTTGTAGCGCCGGAGGAAAGAAGGATTTTGTATTGTGGTAGTATTTCCCTCGCGCTAGACCATCCACGCCAAAAATACACTAAAATTGACTACGTATGTACTATTTACTACGTTATTATTGTATTGTTACTATTATGCTTCTTACGGAAAATCGGCATAAAGTTACTGTACTGCTAGGTTTTATACGAAGTGTGAGAGCCGGAGAACCAATCTCCTATCCTTCTATTTCTTTCCTTTTTCCCTTCTCATCCTTTCCATCTTGTTCCTCGGGTAGGCAACGTGCATGTGATACTTCAAGTATCGCAAGCTTTCATAGATTGCAGTGACTGCTTACCACCAGGCGGATCGTATGCTTGTTTACCAACTATCATGAAATAAAAAAAAATCCGTAATAACAACTTTACTTCAACCATAGTAAATGAAATATTATGAAGAAATTTTTAATCAATACTACAGCCAGAAAAAGCCGAAAGTTTTGGCAACATACCAGCCTGGCGAACGTAATCCTAAGCCCCAATATTTACAAAGCACCCTCAAATGTACCGCATTTTATCGAATTGTGTCACATTATACGCATGTTAACGAAAACAGGGAACGAGTATTGAGACCAACCTTGGAAGCCAACTTCCAACTTTCCGTTATTGTCCAAGTTAGAACGTAACACGGTTTGAAGTAATTAATTATGGAGCAAAGCCAATACATTACCCGAGCAACTACTTTAGCCGGATAAATTGTCTTTCGACTGTTTCACGGGGATTTGTGGCTTCATTTTTATTGATGGCTTAACTTAGTCGATGATCGGTTGAATTGTTTCGCTATCAATATAACGATTGAAAATTCTTAAAGTAACGATTCATTTCAACTATGCAATTTTATATTGCTTTGGTTTTTATTGCTATACTTTTTATGATTATTTAGAGTCGTGAATTTTATAAATATAAGGTTCAAGTATTTATTTGTAATAGTTTTGTCGGATTGAATGCGTTAATTCTTATTGAAATTGTATCAATTGAAAAATGTGTTTTATTAAATTATTATATACCTATAATTAAAGACTAAAATGAATTAAATCTTTTAATATTGTTTTACAACATGACTTCTACTGAGTAACACTGACTGAAAGCAATTACTGTCTTTGACTGAGCAGTTATCAAAATAACAAAAGCAATGTGAATACAGTGATTTTGGGTAACTTTATAAGTAGTTCGACTCTGTTCTTGATCAGACAGACAATTTTAAAAATTATCATTACTTTGTTAACGAATAAGAAACGTATCACGCAAGATACCAATTTTGTAATACCATGCTTCTACTAGCACAAAAGGATCAGCTCGACTAGGAAAACGCTCTCACAGAAAATCGGCGTAAAGTAACAAAATACTCTTGTGTTTTGTGCGATGAGTAAGGCCGCTGGAGGCCCAATCTCCCACACTCTCTGCTTCTTTCCTATTTTCACTTCTTATCCCCAGGGTTGACAAAGCGCATGTGATACGTCAAGTATCGCAAGCGTCCATAGGTTGCGTTGACTGTTTTTGCCAACCGTTATGAAATTTAAAAAAACAAATACAAAAGTCTGTCAAATCTCGAAGCCGATTAAAAAGGTTAAAAGCAAATTCGCTACTAAAAGTTAAACATCAAATTAATATCGTACATTAAACAGATTAAAAGCAACATCGGCTTAACGTTAAAAAACGATAAACACGGTTTTATTAACATTAATGTTTTCGTTTTTATAACATGAAAATGTAATGAAAAAGTTATGAGAGATGCGTAAATTCTGTATACATTTCGTATTGTTTGTGCCTTTTGTAAGCAGCTTATCGGTTATTTATGAGATTTATATTTCATATGTTATGTTATATAGAACGACCGTTTGGGCGTGTCGGTAGCCTTTCCCTATAGCCTCGACTCCCGCTGGGGCATATGTTTGTAATGCTCTTACAAATGTCTGTTTCTGTCTGGACTTTTGTGCTTGTGTCTCTCCATCTTGCTTCGGAGAGTCGTTAGCTCTTGATAGGTAATTTGTTCTCATCCAACGAGTTGCTGGTTTAGCTTTAAGTTTGACAAGGTCAGATAGAAATCGCTCTGCATAAAAACTAGAGTCTGTCACCCGGTGTGAAAATTTTATTTTTAGGCATAAAGAATAAACAATAAATGCTAAAAACAAAAGTTAAAACAAAGAGATTTAGTGTCCGCGTCCGATATTATTAATTATTAATTTATAGTAATTAAATAATTTTCATCAGTGACACTTTTTTCACAATCAGACTCAGTTATGGGACGCTGCTATAAGGTCCCAGAATTTTTCGGAGCATGTTAGGATCTGCCGGGCCCACTAGTTTAATTATAAAATTATATTATATGTTGTATTAATTCTAATCCCTTTGTTACAGTTACATTTTGGATTCTCGCGTTAGACCACGACCTTCGTTTGGTGAGAAATGAAATAGCCTACGTAGCTCTGAGTGACCCAGCTGGTACAAAAGTTGCAATATGGGAACAACTTTCTATGGAAGAAGGTAAGATAACATACAAACTATTTATTATTTTATCTGATAATAAATCCTCCGAAGCACGGAGACGCTCAGTTGAAATACCACTATGTGGTCACCCATGTGTTGACTGACCGCGTCTTAACTTGCTTAACCGACCAATCATATATGAATCATTTACACCTTAAAATTTGTGGGAGAACAATTGGACGCAAATAAGCAATACCATGTCAACCCACAAAATTGAAAAAACTGAGTTATATATGCAGAAGTGTTGGTAAATGGCTAAAGAACATTTTTCTATAATATTTGTAGGGTTTTAAGCTTTAAAACTTCTAAAAAGCCATTTTTAATCATGCAATTTATGTATTATGTTAAACGTTTTGGGTTATATTATATACGAAATATGCAGTTTGTATACTTATTTTTTCTGAAAATAAGTAAAATAACTCACATAAATTTGAAATTGCCAAAAATTTGACCAATACATAAAAAAATCATATAAAGCAAGTTGTTCAAAATTTTCAAACGCGTTTTTCTCGAAATGACATTCGTGTGGGTTGACATGGTATTACTTACTTGCGTCCATTATATAATAAATTGATAGATACGATAAAAGATACGACTTCACTCAACATTAAAAAAAAAAAGATTGTACAATTATATTATACTTACTGAT
This sequence comes from Hestina assimilis, assembly GCA_023373885.1. Taxonomy (NCBI): domain Eukaryota; kingdom Metazoa; phylum Arthropoda; class Insecta; order Lepidoptera; family Nymphalidae; genus Hestina; species Hestina assimilis. The sequence goes on from CM041750.1 coordinate 11,795,523, forward strand.
ATTTAAAATATATTTAAATGAAACTTAATTCATAAATTTCATATTCGCTAATAGTAGTAGTAGTATAATGTACTTTGACCATCGCCTTATATTACATGTATAAGTGAAGTCGCTACTTCGCTACATATTTATTAATATATATTTTTTTGTATTACCTGAGATTATAACTAACTGTTTAACTATTTTTATTTCTCTTTTCATGTAAGTGACGATTGTCTTTATGAGAAATAAAGTTTTCTAAAACCGAATCATTGCGCGCACCTGCCTATGAGCGTCTTATATATGTATATAAAGCGGTGATTATTCACTACGAACTAGATAAATGTGATTAGATCAAAAGGTTGAATTCTCCGACCCTTATCGTACATCAAAACTGTGGAATGTTTACCATCTAAAAGGTTTTCGGTGTCGCATCAGCAAGGATCAGCTCTGACAGATTCAATTTCCGACTATAAATAGTCTTACGATCTTAGAAAAGGTTGTCGTGTTGAATCATAGAAATCGTAAGTGGATTTAAATTTCAACGTCAGTATATTGGATATGATTGAATCATTGAAATTAATAAATTGATGAATGTAAGTTCAATATATATATTTACAAAAAAATATACTTTATTGGTTGTAGAACTTATTTCGGGATGTTATTATTTTGATATTTATAATTTCAATAAATTATCGTTTACAAAGACTAAAATGATGCTTCAATAAGAAAACAAGCTAAACAGTAAAAAATATATTTTATAAGTATTTAGAATAATAATGAAAAAACAATGAAGTATAAAACTATATAGTATTTTTTTTAAATATATTTCGATGATCATTTTGCCTTAATAGTAGTAAAAGCCTTTAGTCCAAATATTTAAACGCTACAAACTCAACGGCTTCCATTAGGACATTATTAATATCCTGTGTCGGAGACATACACAGACCGGAATACATGCCTGTATGGTCAATACAAAACATTTGTCCTGCGCGGGAATCGAACATCGTCGCGCCAAAATTTTCTCAAGCAGCAGAGGATCTTCAACATATTATATGCGCCCGGTACGATCCACTAAGAACTGAATTATGTATCAATTTAAATTAATAATATTAAGATATCAGACGTAGGCGTAGTCGTTAGCTTATTAAGTACCCATACTGATAATTGTATATTTTTGATGATGTGGTCGCAGTGGCGAATTTACCAGGAGGCTGAGTAGACTTGAGCTTAATGCGGCAGAGTTTTGGGGCGGCAAATTTGGAGACCGAGTTTTTTGTTACCTCACAGAAATCAACAAGATTTCTGCATGATGGTTTTTCAGGTAGAAATCTGCAAGAAAATTTTCCAATGACTTTTTCCTCTCACTTGTCATTGTACATTCCGAGTAACAAATTTCCGTATTCTATAGAAAACCAGCTAGTTCGCCGCCCCCCAACCAGTAATCGGCCTTTTGTTGGATTGTAAAAATAATCTAGGACATGATAATTTTAGAGGCAAAAACCTGACAGCCTATACCTTCAATCCGCCCGTGTGTGGCCAAGATAGATAAATAGCTAAAAGCCTCTAAATAAATACAGAACAAAAAACGGAACTTTAAAACTAATGAGAGCAAAATTGTAATCAAAGGGAGTGACTAAAACTGAAACTCCATTAACATTGACACACCGCAAATGAGCTAGACAAGTTTAGGAACTATCAAAGCAAATTGTTCCGCGTCATGCTTGAAGATACTCCTACCTTTGTAACTTGAAATTACTCTGTGTCTCCGTTGAAGTAAAGCTAAGTTCACCTACAATACAGAATAGAATTGTAATTTTGATAAAGATTTTCTTATAAGACTGTTTGTGCTTGATTTTTGTGTCGATCTTAGCTAAACTTGTCAATTTTTTTTTGGTTAAAATTGTATGGAAACTTTTCAGACATGTTTCGATAAGTCTTTAAAAATAACAAAAAGATTTGATTCTGATTTTTTTGTGGGTTAAGTAGTTGTTGCGATATTAACATACTTTTTAAAATTCTGGATATTTCAAGGTAACATCAGAAGAACTTTTCAAGGAACATGTTTTGAGGAAGATAGGTAAAGAAGCTTAAGAGATATAGATGTTTTTCTATAACTATTTTTTTCATATTGTTCTAATAATTACCAACTTGTTTTTGCAATAGATATTAAAAGGTTGTGCGTCATTAAGCTACGGAACCTTTTAGTCTTACTGTGCGGGTTCCTCCATGCACTTGTCTCTGGTACTTCAAATATCGCGCGTATTCTGTCTGCGGGCCGCTAGCTCTTTAACTATTCTATTAACATTGTATTCTATGAAGAACGTACAATCCCGCAATTAACTTGCAAAATTTTCATTTCACGCTTTATTCAGTACTCTTTTATAATAGGTCGACTTATATCTACAGTGACTCCAACAAGCCCCTCTAATTGCGAAGTAACTTTGTTATTGTTGCGCTTCCTGACTCCGAAGTTACGACCAATAAAGGAAGTACTCCATTTTGTTTCGACGCTGGAAGTAGGAAGTTATGACACGGCTTTCATATTTGCTAATCCAATATCGGAGTCGGATATCTGATGCTTTCTAATATAGCATCTGCTCGTATGATAATATCATGTGAATATTTTATGACACAAATGAAATTGAGTGTAAAGTTATATGATACATTTGTCAGCGGTTTCGCCCGCGTATATCAATTTCAATATAATCTTTGAACGCCTATTTCACCCTCTCACCTTTAACTTTTCGCCAAAAACAAAGATGTGTGATCATGTTCTAGTTTCAAAAATGAAGGACTTTCTTACAAACTTTCAAACCCTTGTAACCCCTTTTAACCCCTTAAGGGTTGAATTTCGAAAAATCCTATCTTAGTACTCGTTCAAAAACAATCCCTGAAAGAAAAGTCAACTTTATAAGTCTAAAGGCTAAGGCTGGGTCTTTATATATCAGTCAGATTTTGTTGGCGTCAGTCACACTGGTGGTAGGTCCAGGAGGCCGGCTAGGTAGGTACCACCGCAGTGTCCAATATTCTGCCGCCAAATAGTAGTGCTTAGGCACTACTGTGTTCCGGTTTGAAGGGCATTGTACGCTAGTGAAATTACTGGGCGAACGAGATTTAAGAACTAATATCTCGAGGTTGGTAACGCGTGAGTGGCACCTACTAATGGTGCTGCAAGCGCTCATAGGCTACGGCAACCACTTACCATCAGGTGGGGCCGTATGCTTGTTTGCCAACTTGTAACATATTAAAAAAATCTTCTACTTTTATATCTATGTATGTATATATATATATATAAGATACTCCTATAGATTTATGAACTAAACAATATTTACTCGCGGTACATATACGTGATATTTTATGATATTTTTGTTTTCATATCGTTAACATTTTTCTTCTACTGTTACGGTAATATGATCCGTCATGTCGGATGATGTTTGCGTATTTTTATACACATCTTATCCCCATGTGTTGTCATGGTAACAACTCAATTACGAGTTTTTTTCAAAAAAAAAAATGAAGGCGAATGCTAATAGATTTTACCGTTTCTTGCATTTTTTTACTTTTAATAATAACACGACTGTATATAGCGACATTTGTGTCTAAAGTTTCTATGTACATTAAATAATTTATGTTGAATTCTTAGACTATTTAAGATAGGTAGTTGAACTAAAGAAATAGTGAATAATGTTCCATAAGACAAATGCATACCTTACAATGTTATGTTAGTATTTTTTAATCATCTTCCAGGTAATTTTTAAAACCTACAATTTTGCTTGCATTAAAATACTCTATGTATTATCAACCGTAATAAACTATCTATGTCGTCGGCATCGAGACGTGATTTTACCGTCGTCGGGACGTGATGACCTCCCGCTGTTGAGATAATCACTGTTACAGCAGAGATTATTCTATTCCTGCTGATAGGTCTTTTGTTGCAAGAGGCCGGCTGGGTAGGTACCACCGCAGTGCTAAATATTCTACCGCCAAATAGTAGTGCTTAGGCATTACTGTGTTCCGCTTTGAAGGGCACTGTAGGCTAATGAAATTAATGGGCAAAGGAGATTCAAGAACCAATATCTCGAGGTTGGCAAAGCGTGAGTGACACTTACTAATGGTGTTGCGCGCGCTGATAGATTACGGCAACCGCTTACCATCAGGTGGGTCCCATACATGCTTGACAACTTATAACAAAAAAATGTGGTAAATTTTTCCAAATCTGTACAGCCGTTTTTCCGTGATTGATTTACAAACATATATAATAGGATATAACATAATTATTTAATAGCCGTATAGCTCAACGTTAACAAGCCAAATCCGTTCCGTTAGCGCGAGAGCTGTGGGTTCGATACTGACCTCTTGGGCTATTGTCGTACCCTAACGAAAGCTACAAGCTTATTTGGCAATATGAGTATTAGTTATCACTTGAAAAAGCTAATATTAAAAAAATATACATCCCCATTTTATTCTCTTCAAGAATAGTTTGACTTAAGAAAACCTTGTAGATCTTTCAAATAAATATAAACTTCATTCAACTTTTGTCCGATACATCGTCAAATACCCAGTCATCAAAGCAGTAGTAGGGCGTTTCTATAAAACTATAAAAGCCTTTTCTTGTCATCTGCAACGTAACCCGTGTCAAATTTTGATAAATTGAACTTGCCTTACTCTCCCATCTGACTTATCATTGACGTATTATCGAAATTTGCCTATCAACTGGTTTGATTACGCCACAATATATTATACATGATGTAACTTCCGTAACATTTTTATATGTTTATACACAAAGTTGTTGTATCTGTGAAATAGATAAATTGTGGAAATCTATACAAACATATAAAAATGAAGGGTCTATTTGTAATTTTATTATTTTTTTTCCGATCAAATTTGGAATCAAGCCTCAATAGCTCAACGGTAGGAAGGCCGACTCCGCTCTGTTAAACGCGAGAATCGTGGACTATCGTCATACCCACTCTTAGCGCAAGCTTCGAGCTTATTTGGAGGAGCAATAGGAATATTAGTAATGCCTTGAAAAAGCATTGCTAATATTCTTTAAAAAATAAATAAATAAATAAACGCTGCACACTCAACGGCCCCCATTAGGATAGTAATATCCTGTATCGGGGTCCGGAAACATTCACAATCACAAGAACAAATACACCCAGACCGGAAAATATGTTTGCATGGTCAATACAAACATATTATGCTCCGAGCGGGAATCGAACCCGCGACCTGTGGCGTTTAAGGCAGGTTCGCTACCGCTGTGCCACAATGTCATCATACAAAAATACGAGTATATACAAAACTTTAAACACAAAATTCGTCTGTCTGTGAGTTTGTTCTGGTATATCGATGTACCAGTTAGACCGTAATTACTAACTAAAGCTTTTATTTTAAAATAATTAGGGTCGACGCAAGCTAAGCCGCGGGCATAGTTATGGCGTTAAAAAAATATATATTTCAGTAAATTTCAGTAACCAGTAATATAAAAACTTATTCCGTATTTTCCATGAGATTTGGTGTAAAATATCCACCAGTTTCAGACATTTGCTTATACCTTTATAGATTTATGGAAAGGCGTCGCGGCGGCGGTACGCGATTCCTTTACGTAAGCAAAGGGATCAAGTACCTACACCTGACACAGATACGGGTAACCCTTAGCGTGTTAACATAGAAAACCTTTCGAGATATTACTCTGCTTTAGTTTTTTATGATATATTGTTGTTGACAGATTACTTATCGGATACTTTTTTACCAATAAAACCTTTTTGCTGTAATACTTCTTTCTATTGGATTATTTTGTTTCGTTTTCATATTGCTGGGCTGTAATATATAATATACACATATTCGTTAGGTAAGCTTCAATGTTATTTAAACATTTTAAAAGTATATTATATTTTTCATTTAATTTATAATATGTAAATAAACAGTAAATCAATATATTGGCTATGAATTGGTTTCTGGCTTTGATTTTTTTTTTTTTTTATGTTAGAAGTTGGCAAACAAGCATACGGACCACCTGATGGTAAGTGGCTGCCGCAGCCTATGAGCGCTTGCAGCACCATTAGTAGGTGCCACTCACGCGTTGCCAACCTCGAGATATTAGTTCTTAAATCTCGTTCGCCCAGTAATTTCACTAGCGTACAATGCCCTTCAAACCGGGACACAGTAGTGCCTAAACACTACTATTTGGCGGCAGAATATTGGACACTGCGGTGGTACCTACCTAGCCGGCCTCTTGCAACAAAAGACCTACCACCAGTGCAAACTTACTTTGATTAAAAACCTTATAAAAGTTAGACATAATATAATCAAAATATATTGAATTTTTTCACTAATTTCATTAATTCCATATTCACCTTTGACGAACTTGCGTCATAAATTATTCCCAATTTAATTAATAAGATTTTACATATATACTAGCGGGCCAGGCAAACTGGACAGCCTGCCCCGAAAAAATCTCGGACCCGATGGCAGCGCCCTCTACCCGAGTCTAAAGGTGACACCGGTGAAAGTTGTTGATTTACTAACATGGCTATTAAAAATATGGGTTAATGGAAGAAGGGTGAAAACTTAGGGTTGTATGTATTTTTAATGCCACATCTTATAAAAATAAAAAATAAAAATTTGGGTGGACCACCCTTATCATTTAGAGGTATGAAAAATAGATAGTAGCCAATTTTCAGACCTACTGAATATGTATATAAAATTTCATAAAAATCGGTCAAACCGTTTCGGAGAAGTATGATAACTAACATTGTGCCACGAAAATTTTATATATAAGATTAAGAAATTAACTAAGGAAGGGTCCCTTCCTAATTCCCTTATTGAAGTGGTTATTTTATATACCACTCAATTAGATAAATATATAAACCTACGATGCTATTTAAAAATCTTATATATAAAATTCTCGTGTCACAATGTTCGTTCCCATACTCCTCCGAAATGGCTTGACCGATTCTTATGAATTTTTATGCATATTCAGTAAGTCTGAGAATCGGCTACTATCTATTTTTCAAACCCTAAGTGATAAGGGTGTCCACCCCAATTTTTTTTTAAATTTTTGGATACAATTTTCATTTTTTATTATTTTTATTATGGTGCATTGAAAAATACATACGACCCTAAATTTTCACTTTTTATCACCAACCCCTGCTTTTTAGGACCCATATTAGTCAATCAAAAACTTTCACTAGGTAGAGGGCGCTGCTATCTTAGATTTTTTTCGGGGCAGAACAACATCTGCCGGGCCCGCTAGTAATATATAGAATTGAGTTAAACTAAAATGTAAGATATTTTTCTTATTATAATACAAAAAGGTTGTACATACAGTAGATACACTTATTTGACGACGTTGTGGCGCAGCGGTAGCGAACCTGTCTTAAACGCCACAGGTCGCGGGTTCGATTCCCGCTCGGAGCATAATATGTTTGTATTGACCATACAAGCATATTTTCCGGTCTGGGTGTATTTGTCCTTGTCATTGTGAATGTTTCCGGATCCCCGACACAAGATATTACTATCCTAATGGGGGCCGTTGAGTGTGCAACGTTTTATTTTTATTTTATTTATTAAAAATAAATACTTATAAATTCAAACTTGATGAAAGAACCATCAATGGGGCTAAAAAACAAATTCATTCAATAAAATAAAACTTCTAAATCCCGTAATCCGTCAAAATTAAGCGTGGACGAAAAGAGGCATTAAATTCCCCGAATGAAAACGTTTTTGGTAAACAAAATCAAAGTTTCAGTAGCGTAAAGTCATTGCCTTTTGTTTTAATACATTAATAATGAAAACATGTCGTGTCTCGCTGTCACCGGGGCTCGAGGTTTGATTAATTACATTCGTCAACCCTTGGAAGTCATGTGTCATATCCTGAGGCAAAAACTTCGTGAGTAAGGGCTCGACGTTTACGTTGCTTAGTGGAGTGTTGGAAAAACTCGGAGGAAATATTGTCTTTTAGAAAATTATAAGAATTATATTAAATAAATAAATAAATAAATAAACGCTACACACTCAACGGCCCCCATTAGGATACTAATATCCTGTGTCGGGGGTCCGGAAACATTCACAATGACAAGGACAAATACACCCAGACCGGAAAATATGCTTGCATGGGCAATACAAACATATTATGCTCCGAGCGGGAATCGAACCCGCGACCTGTGGCGTTTAAGGCAGGTTAATGTTAATAAGAAAAGTCTTACTGAGATAATTTAATTACGGACATTTTTTTTTGACCATATAAACATACTAATGGTGCCCGCGGCTCTACCCGTTTGTACCGACTTTCATCAAAATCTATCATGTAGTTTTTAAGAATACTAAAAAACAGACGATCATTGCCACTGATAGGAGAAGAAGGAATTAAAAAATATAATTAGGTATTTTCTTATTTTATTATTTAACTATTAACTTAAGCATTAAATACAAATACAAATTGTTTTATTATTAAAAGAAAAATGAATTACAATTTGTATACCTACGTTAAACATTATTAAAAGGTATGTATTGCGGTTAATACAAACAGTGACAATATTAGAAATTAAACAAAATTTTTTTTGCTTGCTACCCTCGGCATCAACTAGATACTACAACGTCTCAACATCATAGGAAAAGGAGTGTTAATCAGTGAGTCATACGGGTCGTTATAGCGTATGTGGTAAACCCGTAGCAAGCGGCAAGTAAAATTAACCACTAAAACTGTGAACTAAAATTATTTTACAATTTCAAGAGTAAGTGTTATAATATTATCATATGGATCATATATCATAAGGAAATGAAGATAAACAAGATTGAGAGTAAATTGTATGTAAATTCTGTCTCTAACACTCATTAAACAAAAGGCTGCTGTACAGACACTGTTTAGTCGTACTATCATCGATTTTCTTTGTTCTGCGTTCTGTGGGTGTTGTTCTCTAGCTCTTCTTCTTATCGAGTGGTTAGTGGCCAACCTAGTGTCAGAGTTGTTCAGGTCGCCTGTATAGGCCTCTAACTATTGTTAAATTGATAGTAGCCGAGACCGACTTTTTACGTGCCCTCCACAGCATGGAGACGCTCAGTTGAAATACCAGTATGCGATCACCCATCTAGTGACTAACCTCGCCTAAAGTTGCTTAACTCACCAATCGTTTACCGATCAGTGACCGCACTCGGTTATGAGCATCTCATGTTCTATAGTGTAGCCAATTCATTCACGCAACAAAAATCTAGGCAACAACAAATATTTCTGTCTACTTTTATTTTTATTATGATAAGTTTTAATATTTATCAAATTCTTTGTCATCAGGTGTATGCAAACTTAACGCAATTTTGGCGGCCGGCGCTCGTTCTGGAACGTGGCGTATTGAAGCTCACTGCGGTGGGGGTTCCGCCCGCGTGGATCTCAGTGTTGGTACTGGGTTGGGTAACGCGACCCCCGCAACCCCTGCTGCAGAACAACACTATGTCGAGCTAAAGTTTGCTGACAGCATGCGCCGGAGATACAAGCCAGGATTACCTTTTGTCGGCAGGGTGAGTGCTATTTGTATTCAAAAAATTTTTGAAGGTCAAACAATGATGAAATTTATATTATTTTATCCGTTCCGAAATTTACAGTTTATACTATTTACAATTCAAAGTCATGCAATATATATATAATGTAAATAAAAAAAATATACGGCACTCCATAATCGACGGCAGAAAGCGAAGTGACGTATCTTGAAATAAAAAAAATTAAAGAGTTAAAGAAATCCAGTCATTATATTTACATTAATATTTTATAGACTGGTTGACAAAAATGCCATGGTTATAAAATGTTTTTAAGAACTTCAGGCAAGTTCTTAGATCTCTTCACGTGGTCGCAAACGCGATGTCTTGAGAAACTAGTTATTTATATACATAATTATAAGCATTAATAATTAAAGAATTTAACAGAATTAGCTACACATACGAGCAACGCTGTTTACAATTGATAGTCTTATTAAAGTAAATCGCAGAATATGCTCATATTGTTTATGATTTAACGAATACCTTAACAGCTGAAGTTTAGCGTTCAAGCTAATAGCCTAAAGCCAGGAGCGAAATCATAACGGTCTAACTTAAACAATTTGTATTAGTCAGTTCTCATGTTATAGAAGTAAGAAGTTTAGTTGAATTGCGATACTATAAGTCTATATTAGGTACTGTATTTGTTAACTTATGATTAACTTATGATTAATTTGAATGAAGTAAAAAGTTTCAAGTCATGACTTTCGATTTTTCTGTATCCATTAGTTATTTTATATTGAAAAATATTTTTAAATACTTGAAGCAACGACCGCTGTGGCGTGTTGGTAGCGAGCCTGCTTTGACCCTTGACAGGTTCAATTCTCGTTAGAAGCAGATGTCTGTTATAAATCACATCTATTTCGGTGTTGGTTTTGGCCTTGTGGATCTCCCCACCGTGCCTCGGAGAGCACGTTAAGGTGTGGTTATCATAACATCTGATAATAATCGTTAGCTTCTGATAGGTAGTTTGCTCTTATCTAATGAGTTTCTGGTTCGGCCTTAGGATTACGGATGTCAGATAGCAATCGCCTTGTGTAAAAACTGATAACTCGTCAAATCCAGAAAATAGTATAAGCAGATTTTGGATAAATACCAGGAATAAATCTAAGAAAAAGATATTTAATATATTAAACATCTCAAAAAGTTAGATTCTAAATTAAATTAATAATTGAAGGTTAATCAAACTTAAATATGTAACGAGACTAACGAACACTCCAATTTAATCTGTATTCATAAAATATTTACAAGCGTATTCAAGAGATTTTGTATTAGGTAACTATATTTCCCCAGTAAATTGACTGTATCACAAGGTTTTTACAGCGTATCATTAATAACACTTATAAACCAATTGCAAGAATGGGTTCTACGTGAGAAACAAAGCATAAATATATAAAACCCTTCCGAACTCATATTTCTTTTTTGTATTACCCGAAATGAGCGCAGTTTTCCTCTTGGTGGCATATGGGATACCTTATAAAACTGACAAAGTGCTCGTAAGAATAACACTTTAATGTTAGCAAAAATGAGGAGAAATTTTCGTATTTACAAATAAAATTCAAAATATAAACATTATAAAAATTTTAATTTGAAAAGTAAGGCAGATGACTCTACTCCACCTCATGGTAAGAGACAGTCAAGTCTAAACGCGAAAGCGGCTAATACAGCTGTGGAAGGCAACTGCGTTAGCCACCGTCGCCCTGCATACCCGCAAGATTCCTCTTCACGCCTCGTTTGAAGGAGGGCAATTATACACATGGGCCGGCAATGCGTTCCACTTTTAGATGTACGAAAAAGAATTGGCAAACTTTTTTGTTCGCGAAAGAATTGATGACACAGTTATTCGGTGACATTGGAGACCGGCACGCGTAGTTCTTGTATGGAAAGAAGAGGAAGGTTGAGAGAGAATAATTTCTCTGAACAATCGTCGTGATACAATCGGTAGAAGGCGCTTAGGGCGGCAATCTCAAAAATAATGCTGGTTAACTCCACTGAACCACACATGGCCTACTTCAATTGTTTAACTATCAGGTCTACTGCCTAAACTGAGAAAAGGTTAAATCATACTATGTGCCAAGATGGCATAACCAAAAGCCAATACTGAAAAATAGAATGGAATTGAAAAATTGTATCACACACATGTACATTTAGATAAAAAAATTCTAACGTTTAAAAGGTGTAGTTCCAATGATTTTTTCTGCATATTACCCCATATTTATAGGTCTAAAGTAGTGTCAATATAATGTTAGTAGTAGATAGAACCAACGCGTCTCATAGCACAAATGGGCCAGTTTGACAGAAGGAGTACTACAATCTCACAGAAAATCCGCTAGTAACAGAGTACTATTGCGTTTTGTTCGATGAGTGAGAGTGCCAAAGGCCCAATCTCCCACCCCTTCTGTTAGCTTTCTTTTTCCGTTCGCATCCCTTCCCTCATATCCCTTGGGTTGGCAATGCATATGTAAAACTTCAAGTATCGCCAGGGTTTCATCAGGCGACCGTTTGCATGTTTGTCACCGTCGTGAAACAAAAAACATTTTTTTAAGGTTTTTGTAGCGACGTTATAACCATTTTATAAGTATCCGAAAAAGACTTCTGGAGATACAAAATTAAATTCTTCAAAGTAACCCACGATCTTTGCCTCCAAAATCGCCAACAGTAACCAGTTTAAAATAATTCATTGGCGCAAAATACAAAAAAAAAAAATTTTTCGACACCCAAAATATTTTAATAATCAACCATTATTCATTATGTATTGGTTGACAATTTATTCTGTTATTTCATAGCTCTATAAATGAGTCAAATGAAATGTGTGTCACTTATACTCTGTGCTGCTTATTGACAGATCGGAGGAGCAGTGCTAAACGCCTCCACAACGATAAGAAAAATATGACTCCCATAAGATATCCTATATTCAAAAGATATAGCACTGCGTCAGTCTTCAGTGCTATAAAAAAGGCATTAAAACTCAATAAAAGCCTCTTTCGTAAGAATTTTACGAATTCTCGATACAGCATGAACAGACATAAAATTACAATTCCTTTATACATAGATTTGTATTCTTCTCCTTGTCCTGTATTCTTTCTCGTTTCTTGGCACCGTTACAATATAATAAATTACTAACGCTGTCTAACGAAGAGGCTTTATATCATGAGTCCCTTTGTCGGCATCACTCTGTTTTGAATTAGTGTTACTATCGGGATGTTTTTGTGTAGGTCATGATTGATTGCCTCATTACGTTGAGGAATACTCTCACGCTGTAATAACTCTTATATATTAGCCACTAATATTGTGATGACGGTGGGAAAATCTCCTTCATCTTTCACATAGTCGAAAGAATATCAACACTTGTTATTTAAAGTTTCTTTATCTATTAATGGTAATACTATAAGAATTTCTACATAACCTTACTAAGATAGACCATCGGAACTTGTCAAAATATTAGTCCAGGCTAAATATCAGTATCTGAATATTGCGTGCCATGTTTGAAATCACCGAATATCCAAATTCCTACCTCGTACTTATTCTTTATTGTGCTACAAGTTTTCAATGTTCACAGGTGCTTTATTATTGCATGAGGCCGTCAAGGTAGGTAGCACCGCTGTGACGGATATTCTACCGCAAAGCAGAAGTGTCTTTGTTTGAAATTACTGAGCAGAAAAGATTATAGAACCAATATATGTAGATTGGGGACGCGTGGGTGACACTTACCAATGAGAGGTGTTGCAAGGGCCCATAGGCTACGACAACCACTTACCATCATTAGTTCGCATAAAAAGTATTCAAGGACAGTACCATTGTTTGCCGCGTCATCGTATTAACTAATCACTTATTATTATTACCTACAAATGATACAGCATACTATATAAATACAAATTAAATTTACCTAACGAATGACGCTTGAATACTCCTATCTTAGTTGATAATGTTTAATCAAAACTACTTCATATCAAGACTGCCGGCAGACTTGGAGCTTACCCAGGTCGGGTCGACTAAATGACTTAATTAAGCCTAAGCCGGCGACGCAATATCGTTCACATTTTAGTGATTGCTATAGATTACTTGATTAGCTCTCGTACTATAAATCATATGAACGTAGAATCTAATTTCCAATTTATATAATGAAGTGTAGTGTGTACAATTTATATAATATGTGTTTATATAAACGCTAAACGCTGCACACTCAACGACCTCCTTTAGGATACTTATATCCTGTGTCGACGGTTCGGAAACATACATAATGACGAACAAACACACAGACTGGAAAACATGCCTGTATGATCTGTACAAACGTCTGCTCCAAGCGGGAATCAAACCCGCGACCTGTGACGCTTCGGGCAGGTTCGCTACCGCTGCGCCACAATGTCGTCAATTCTTTATACAAACCATCAGACCAGGACACGTGCTACAATTCTTCAATGGATAACTTTCAGTTGTAGCAGATGGGCAAATATCACTTCGCCAATGTCATGTTTAAAACAAGAATTATTGTATTGAATCAAATGTCAATGGCAGTTTGACTCTTAGTGAAACGTCTTATTTTATTTAATGTATTTTAATATAGCTTCAAGCAATAATTTTGTTTTTATTTTGTCGTAGGTAGAAGCAATGAGCACAGAGAAGAAGGTTCGAGTCCGAGTTAAGCTGTACGATGACAAAACAGACATCTATAGTCAAGATATCGACATGTCAACAGGAGAAGGTGGTTTTATCGTACCAACTGTCATGGCTGATGCTCCTTACGTCAACTTACAGGTAAGTTCATTCAATTTAATTATTTTGCTGAGAGTGTTTATGTCAGCCAATTCAGCACAGATACTAAGATGATCAAACTGTTACAAAGCTATACGCTGAAAATATTAAAAACCATAATTATATATGTCGGAGAATCCGCGAAATTAGGATCTGCGTGGTTGATGTTCGTGTCTGCCTTAATAATTTTATCAATCCGTGCCTCAGTGGCAGTAGGCAGTGCCTCAAAATACGTCCATCCATGATCCCTTGAATAAAAATGCACCATGACAGACTCGATAGATGTCAATCACAACCAGCTCTTCTTTATATTAAGACCTCAACCTCTTTCATCTATATTGTAAGATGATAAATAAATCAATCTCACACATATATTTAATGACATAATGAATTATCTCTGTAAAATTTAAGGTCAACGACACGTTTTTAAAAAAATATGTTAATATAAAATAATTTAGGCAACTCGAGTTTATTTAAAAAGAGAATGTGTAATTTGAATAAGTGTAAGCTAAAGATAATATGAAATAATAAATCAAAAAAACTAAAAACGATTTAGAGTCCAAAACAATATTGTACTATCGCTTTAGAAACTCCTTTCATTTGAAATCCGAAAAGTCATTAAACTAACAAAATCAATCAGAGGATTCCAAATTCAGTGTAATTTTAAAGTTCTGAAATCGAATCTCATCTATCGAACCGCAATGTGTCACCGACGACTGTTTAATTCGGATCAGATCTATCCGGATCACTCCACGTCCGAATTGGTCGTTCGCGCCTCCAACCTAATTTAGTTTAATCGGCTCATTAATAGGGCTTGGTGGAACTTGTGAAACTTCAATACCCCGGGATAGTAATCGTGCCACCAGTACGGAATACAAATTGCGATATTTTGGCCCTTACGACTTTAGATTGGCGTCTTAACGTTTATCCCAGCTAGACCAACAGCGGTTAATGCAGTGTTGAGTTGGATTTCAGTTTGCGGTATATTTACTCGACCCTTCCTGATCAGCAATTGCGTTTTTAAATTAAATAACTGCAAAACTTATTTATTAAATTCTATTTCTACGTCTCTGTTCCTCAATTTATTTTATTATCTTTGTAATTTGTAGGTATTATGGAAAATATGTAATTCAAGTTTTAAACAACGGTTTTTTTTGTTTCTCTGACATAGCGTCATCTAAAACAGGCGTCAGGACGTGATGATCCCATCAACCGCTGTTGGGATAATCTTTGTCACAGCAGCATTATTCCACCAGTACAATCAATCACACTGGTTGTAGGTTCTGTTGCAAGAGCTAGGTAGCACAAGCGCAGTGTCAAATATTCTACGCCAAGCAGTAGTGTCTTTGGCATTACTGTGTTCCGGTTTTAAGGGCACTGTACTCTAGTAAAATTACTGGGCAAAGAATATTTAAGAACCAATATCTAGAGGTTTTGGAAAGCGTGAGTGAAACCTCCAAATGGTGTACCATCAGGTGGGCCGTATGCTTGCTTGCCAACTTATTAACATTAAAAAAGCGAGAGATAATAATTTCAAAGATTCACAATCATTATAATCGAAAAATGAGTCGATCTTATAATCTTTTCCGGCGAATTGTCTGATATAATTTTTATTTTTTCTTCTACACAGCTTTGCAAAATTTACTAATGGGGTCTTCAGGGATAAACAAATATACCGGCAGACTTTGCATTTTATAATATTCATAAGGATAAAGACTATGAAAATACTTAAGAGATTTAACAAAATGGAAAAGGTTTTTGGCTTTATTCTGAATCGCCGCGAGCGAAAAGAGGCTAAATGTGTAAAGCGTAATAATAAAAAAAAATCTTACATCGAGAATTTTCTCATCAAACTAGTTATTCGTAATGGACTAAATGTAGAATGTCCAAAAAGAAATTTAGTCCATAAAGACCTTTGACTTACAAAAGGTGTTGTAGTAAAAATTTTAAAATACAAAATTTAAGTTTGTTTGAAAAATCTAAGTTTTTGACCTCGACGAGTTGTCACTTGGACCGATTGATATTGCTTCACTGACTGGACTAAATATACTTTCTATTACTCAAAAGGGATACAAAAAATAAATACCAAATCTAAAAGTCATAAATTTATAATAATTCTTAAAAGGAATGAATTAGCTTCAAGTTTTAAATAAAAATGCATTACGAGCAATTTTAAAATCCATCTTCCTAACGTCACTGAAGGAAAGCAATTACTGAGTCGGGAGTGGTTATGACATAGTCATCATGCAAATACATTGCTGCCTGAACGGGATTGGCAATCCGGCTAAAGTGCCTTTACACTTGATAACTATCTTATGAATTATGTGAGTGAACGTGATGAGACGAAACACAGAGGTTGAAAGCGAGATAAACACATGCATTAAATATTTGATCATGTATTCTATGATGACTGGTGTTATAAATAGTGGTTGAATTTCACAGGTGGTAGGCCTTTTATTGCAAGTACCACTACAGTGTTAGATATTCTACAAAGAAATAGTGTGTTTACTGTATCGTGTGGGAATTGGATGATAAAGTAAAAAAAGAAGGGAGCAGAGGGGGTGGTAAATTAGGACACGACGCTCTCACTCATCGCACGCAACAGTACCTACTGATACTGTTACTTTACGCCCATTTTCTGTGAGAGGGTAGTACTTTCCCGGTCGAGCTGGCCCATTTATGTTGTGACGAGCATGGCTCTAATATCGCAAACAATAATAATAATAATAAAAGACATTTTAGACTGAAAAAAAATAAAATTATTTTAACAGTTAACTATAACTAAATAGATCAAATTATGCAAATACTATTGTATTAAAAAAATAACTCTTTTTGCAATATTTAATAATCATTACGATTATTACAATTATATCAGATAATATTATGATATTGATATTACAGTAATATTTGACTTTCTATAGTTCTCAATTAGCAACGTCATTAGTAGTCGAACATAATAGTCAAAGTGGAGATTGGTTTCAATTACAGCGTTAATCCGGAGGAAGGATAACCAAGTTTCCCGGTTATTCGACGCCATTATGGGCCGGTAACAACCTGTTTCCTTATCTATAAAGTTCTCACGTAAACATATCATAATATAGATCATTCGATTTTTAAGACTTACATTGTATTATGTACGTTAGTATTCAAGGATAAGAATAAATATATTTCTAACTACGTATTTTATATTTTAGACGGGTCGATTTCTGCTGCAATTACGTATTTTGACTTCAGCTTCCCATATATGCTTGTAGTCTTGAGGTCCAATGCTTTGAAAATTTGTGAGATATATTTACGGTATCTTACCCAGCTAATAATATTTGCTGTTAATATATTTATGCATTAGAAATAAATAAATAATAAATAATAAACGCTGCACACTCAACGGCCCCCATTAGGATAGTAATATCCTGTGCCGGGGCTCCGGAAACATTCACAATGACAAGGACAAATACACCCAGACCGGAAAATATGCTTGCATGGTCAATACAAACATATTATGCTCCGGACGGGAATCGAACCCGCGACCTGTGGCGTTTAAGGCTTGTTCGCTACGGCTGCGCCACAACGTCGTCAAATAATATTATTAATTATAACGGATTACGTTAACAATGAACACTTTTACACTGGTGATAGGTCTTTTGTTGCAAGAGACCAGCTAGATAGGTACCACTGCGGTGTCAAATATGCTACCGCCAAATATTGCTGAGGCATTAATGTGTTCCAGTTTGAAGGGCACTGTAGGCTAGTGAAATTACTGGGCAAAGGAGATTCAAGAACCAATATCTCGAGGATGGCAACGCGTGAGTGGCACCGACTAATGGTGTTGCGCTCGCTCATAGGGTACGGCAACAGCTTACCATCAGGAGGACCGTATGCTTGCTTGCCAACTTACAGCATTAAAAAAAATGATTTTGTGACAGAGTCATGGTCAAACTGCCTTAAAAGACGATATTCCCGAGGTCGATCACCTCTCGGAAAATATGTTTATATTGATATGGCATGGTTATGTATCTATGTGTTTCCCAGTTTAGTCTTTTATTAATTATCCAGACTTGTGTTCTGATGTTGATGTATGTCCTTGTTATTGTGTGTATGTTCCGGACACTAATGCTAAGATGTCGTGTAGCGTTAACTTTATTATTCATAAAATTAAATTACATGTCTCAAGCTTACAACAAAGTTAGCTTTGACAATGTATTCAGAAGGTGCTCAAGAGTGATAATTTGCGTACAAGCATTGTTGCAGTAAGTATCGAATTATGAGGCTAGGAAATCCGAGTGAAATAAGTAGATCTTGAAGTTGCAAAAGTG
Source organism: Hestina assimilis (assembly GCA_023373885.1). Classification (NCBI taxonomy): domain Eukaryota; kingdom Metazoa; phylum Arthropoda; class Insecta; order Lepidoptera; family Nymphalidae; genus Hestina; species Hestina assimilis. Next base: position 11,814,095 of record CM041750.1, read on the forward strand.
GGTAGTCAGGGTAATTGCTCATATATTTCAAGACAAGTGGTTGAGAAGTATATTTTACTGTACTAGTTACCTTAATGCATCAAAATAGAGTATTAATTTTTTGGCATGGACTTACTATTTTTTGGTGGACTTTGATAAAACACCTGACGTCAAATATGTCTTAATTATTATAGTTACGCTGTTAAAGTTTTTAATAAAACTCATAGTATGTATTAAAAGAATCGGTAGCAGTCAACCATATTGTGTCCAATAATTTCTTCCATGTATAAAACAAATATGAATTAAAAATTTGTTTTATAAAAATATGATTTATTTGTCTCTTGTGGTTTTCAAATAGGTCTGTATGAATATTACGAAAACGATACCTTTTAAATTTATCAACCTTAACAACTTAATAATGAATATTAGCGATGCTTTTTCAATGCATTACTAATATTCCTATTGCCCCTAGAAATAAGCTCGAAGCTTGCGCTAGGAGTGGGTACGACAATAGCCCAAGAGTCAAGATCGAATCCGCAACTCTCGCGTTACCGGAGCGAAGTCTGGCCGTCTACCGTTGAGCTATTGAAGCTTCGTTTATATTTGCCGTTAATTGATGGATAGAACAAAATGTTAAAATACTTATGTAGATAAACAATTTGACTATCATTATTTTGATACATTACCACGATTATCCTCTTTATTTTTCTTTCTTTTGTAGCAGATTAAGGAAATTCTCTTTTGTATTTTAAAGGCGGACATTTCTTTAACAGCATCTTCCGGGTCAAGCTCCATCAGATAAATTATGCCGAGAGTCAAATAATCCCCTGCTCCATTAAATTTGTAAAAAGCGTACGCTTTAAAAAATACTAATAATTATGGCTTAGTGAAAGTGAAATATGCTTTAAATATTTTTCCGGCGTCGGTATGTGACGACCCCAACGCCCGCTGTTGGGATAACCTCTGTCACAGCAGAGGTTATTCCACCAGTGCAATCAGTCACACTGGTGGCAGGTCTTTTGTTGCAAGAGGCCGGCTAGGTAGGTACCACCGCAGTGTCAAATATTCTGCCGTCAAATAGTAGTGCTTAGGCACTACTGTGTTCTAGTTTGAAGGGCACTGTACGCTAGTGAAATTACTGGCCGGACGAGATTTAAGAACTAATATCTCGAGGTTGGCAACGCGTGAGTGGCACCTACTAATGGTGCTGCTAGCGCTCATAGGCTACGGCAACCACTTACCATCAGGTGGGCCATATGATTGTTTGCCAACTTCAAAGAAAAAAAATATATATATATCTTAATTTTGCTATAATATTAGTTAGGTACGTGAGAACATTTTTCTTCTAAAATTTAAGACGACTTATAGTACAAATGAAAAAGCAAATTTTTAGTTTCGGTCCCTTAGTACTTGAACTATAATCTAACCACTGCTATTAAAATCTACTTTGGTTAAGGTACAAGAAAATCAGTCAAAGAAACTTTGTTAATAGGATTGAAATAAAAACTACATTATATTTCATACCAGCTTTTGCCCGTGGCTACGCCCGCGTCATTTTGAATAAGGCATCTTTATTGAAATAGTAATATACAGTTCCTGTTAATATTTATAATAATATGCTGCAATAGTCTGTATCATAATAACTAATTTAGATGCTTTAAGACCCACTTATGCCGATACTCAACTTCTTTAGTGCGTTATTTTTAATCCCATGAGACGCTAAAATTTTTCTGGGATAAAAAGCATCTTATGTGTTAATGCAGATTATAAACTATCTGTTTTCTAATTTTCATCCAAATCCTTTTAGTAGTTTTTACGTAAGAGAGTAACAATCATACATTAAAACTTTCACTTTTATAATACTAGTTAGACTAGTTAGATAATATTAGTTACATTAAATAACCACTTTATATATTCCAAATATCTTATAAATGCAGCGGAAAATTAATAATATCTTATAAAGCTTAAGCAAATGCGTATAGGGAATCTATTTAATAACACTATTAATATTAAACCTGAAGGACCTTAAGCCATGCGCTATGCGGCCATCAGCTAAAATCTTGCCAACGTTGAACTGCGAAATTTTGGCAACGAAATTGTAGTAATTCACTTTAAGTAACTCCATTATCGAATAGTCTCAGAACTTTCGAACACGATCAAGTAAGATGGTTACCATTAAATGAATTTTTGATCATTAACTTTGATGGCGTTTGGAGAATAATTATATTGATCGATCCTGAAACTCTATCAGCATAATAGCCTTTTTAGTTTCTCAAATATCGAGCTCTCAGATTTTTCTTGTTAATTTTTGCAATGAGGTTGTTACCTTAATTGAAAGTATTATGAAATAGCTATTTCTACGTCATTATCGTAATTTATATCAAGACCAGACATTAATATACTGACTAAGTGAAGTTGATCAAAACAACAACGGTATTTTATACGGTACTAGAGCTATGTTTTTAAAAGGGCCGACAGGAACGGGGAAGTACTACCCTCTCACAGAAAATCGGCGTGAAGTAAAAGTATCAGTAGGTACTGTTGCATTTCGTGCGATGAGTGGGAGTGCCGGTGGCCCCATCTCCCACCCCTCTGTTCTCTTCCTTTTTTCCTTTCTCATCCCTTCCCTGTTGTTCCTTGGGTTAGCAACGCACTTGTGATACTCCGTATTGCAAGCGTTCATAGGTGGCGATTACTACTTACTATCAGGCAGACCGTATGCTTGTTTGCCAACCGTGAAGATACAAAAAAACATTTTTTTATTAATGTTATGTTAGTACACATAAAACAAAACTGTATAAAACACTTATTTTTGGGAAAAGTAATTATCAACTCATACAAGTAACTGAAAACCACTTACACCATAAACAAATTTCCGTAAACAATCCGAAAATAGCTTTTAGGAATTCGCATTTCGCAACTTCTAATCCAATGTTATTGGAAAATAACAAACTATGATTTCGTTTGATCGAAAGCAAGTCGTAGAATCCAATTTGACGCTCGTTGGAAAACCGAACCGTATCTCAAAGAGTTAGCTAAGCTGAAATTTAGTTCATTTGGTGGATTTGCAGACTGCGGTCTAACCACAGGATCATTAATTGAAGTTGAAGATTCACTTTGGACGGACGGACTTGTTTGTCTAATCACTTAAATTGATTGAATATGAATATTTACTTTTGGTAGTGTAAGCATTTGTACATTTTTCTAACAGTTGCGTCATCAGGATCGATATTATTATTCAAGTTTTTCAAAATGTCATTCAGAAAGAGGATCCCATTTATTAAATGAACAAAAGTTTGGATATTAATATCTCCGTGGATTTTCTAACTACTCCAATAAATCACTATTTAGATTATTAGGTCCTTTAAACGAAGCGTGCAGGGACATCTTGTAGGTAGGCAGTGTAAGGCTGGCTAGTGCAGTTTGACTTCTACAACTGTATTAGCCGCCTTCGCGTTTGGACTTTACTACCACTTACCATAAAGTGGAATAAAGTCATTTGTCCGTCAGTGAAAAAAAAATATTAAATCTATATCATGTAGATTTCAAAAGAGGTATATATAATGCTATATATATAACAGTTCATTAGGTTATTGATATAGTCTTCCTTTGATATAGACTAATCTCGTCCGGCTCACGAGATATTCACAAGATAACCACAAGCAAGTTTGCTAAGTCAGCCCATGCCAGACTAATTTCATTAATCCACGCTGATTGGATTTGCTCAACTGAACGTTTATATCAGGTTTCATACTTCAAATATAATATGCTGTACTTTGAATCGATAATGGGTAATTTGAGAGGTTTTATTAATTACCAACATCTGCTAGAGGGTTCGCGTTTATTATGTTTTGTAACACCGTTGTTTTTTGAGGCACATTTATTGTAATACAACAAAATGGTTCCCGATACAAACTTTCATTTTCTATTTGATGTTTACATTTTTATTATTTGTAAAATAAACCAACTTAGTCCAAAAAAAAGTCTTTTCATTTTTCGGGTTTATATTGGGTGGGCCAAAAGAAATCACCCTATTGGAAGATGCTCTTATTTTTGCAAATGGCGGACAATGTCAAATCTGTTTTGACATTTGTGAACTAAACAGATGTACAATACAAGTGAACAAGCCATGGAGCAATACGCTCTCCAAGAACCCGGAATAATCATGTTAATTTTTTTGCGTAACAATTCGTCTGTGGTGTTGGCGCAGCGCGAATTCTGTTACCGATTCGCACCGACTGCGCAAACACTGCGCCGTTTGGCCACCAACCTTGAAGAGTATGGGACCACACGAGACGCTGCCAAGAGTGGCCGGCCTCGGAGCACCCGTCCTGCCGAGAATATCGCCGCTGTTGGCGAGGATGTCGAGCTGTCGCCAGAAACATCGACCAGACGCCGTGCCCTGCAATTAGCCATCAGCCGGTCGTTTCAAGGCAAATTTTGGTTAAAGACCTGCGCATATTCCCGTACAAAGTCCAGTCCGTGCATCAGCTGCTGCCTGTCAACAGCCAAACGCGTGTAGCATACGCCCAGGCCATCCTCAATCTTGATGCACTTAGTCCTCGAGATTGACGATTTTTCGACCAAAATCATAATGAGTGATGAGGCTCATTTCCACCTCAGCGGTTACGTGAACAAACAAAACTATCGGTTCTGGGGCACTGAAAATCCACGAGTGATGCACGAGGAGCCATTACACCCACTCAAAGTGCCTGCATGGTACGCTGTTCACGCTGAAGGAGTCATCGGGCCATTTTTTTATCGAGGACGCCACTGGTCAAAGTACGACAACAGTGGTTAACCGAGTTTTTTCTGCCGCAATTGAATGAATTAGGACTGGAGGACATGTGGTTCCAACAGGACAGAGCAACGGCACACACAGCGCTAGCCACAACCGATATTCTGAAGTCGGCGTCCCCGGGTCGCCTCATCTCTCGTTTTGTTGATGTACACTGGCCCGCAAGATCGCTCGATTTAACCGTTTCAGACTTTTTTGTGGGGTTTTTGAAGTCCCGTGTTAACATGAATAACCCCGAGAGCCTGGATGTCCTCAAAGACAACATTCGACACGATTGCGAAAATCTTTCTCTCGAAGTTCTCGCCGAAGTGATGAAAAATGCCATAAAACGAGCCTGTATAGCAATCAATTGTGGCCCATTTGGCCGATATCATCTTCTCGACTTGACCAATAAAATTCTAAAGGTTCATTTAAACATAATCAAAAAACAGAATCGAAGTTTTTCATTTAGAAAAAAAATTAGAGCCAAACAACATCGGATGACTTCTTTTGGCCCACCTTGGACTATCTTATAGCTCTCAAAAGTAACGTGGCTTTCTAGTGGTAAAAGAACTTTCAAAATCAGTAGGTCCAGAGGCTACAAAACTTTACTTTTTTACAATACTAGTATAAATTATAATGATAAGAAAATGATAAGAACATATACTATCATGAAAGATTGTAAGTGTTTGTGTTGTTTGTCCGCGACGACCGTCCGTTTTTGAGGCTTTTTGTTTAACTCATAGATTTAAAAATTGGTGTTTATGTATGGATAATTGGATATGTACTGTATGTTTCATATATGTAGATCATAAAACTGCTATGCTGATATTATGAAATTTTCAAGCAAGCTTCAAATTAGCTCACTGATCCTTTGAGGTTTGGTAGCGATTTGATTAGCATTAAATTGTTGTACTCTTGCGAAGCTAGGGCTCGCTAGTGATTATACCTGTAAAATACGGATAACAGTATTAAGAAGACCCTAGTAAATATAATACCGATAATAATGTTAGGAAGAAAACGAGTAAATATTCTATTACATACGATAATATATAATAACTTATAATTTATTTAATTTCTTTACGTAAGCTATGTCCTAAATTATAACTATATCCTGACAAGTTTCCGGATTATCTAAATCTTCTGAAAGCGTTGGCGAAGAGTTAAACTGCTTATGCAAGAATTAATGCAAGTTACTCCCCTAAATAATTTGAATTTCGCTAATGACCATTTAAAACTGATTTATTAGTTAAATTATAGCTTATTAATTCAGTTTCTTAATTGGCGTGAAGTCTATTATTCTAAACAACTTTATCTTTGTTATACAATATTAGATTTGGTCTGTGACTTTGTCCGCGTGGACGCTATAATTTCTCCAATAAACAGTATTTTATTCTTATATCTATCGATTGCCACTACAGTCAATCGACTAAATAGTCGTAAAAAAGTTTCTTAGATAATAATAAACGCTACACACTCAACGGCTCCATTAGGATAGTTATATGCTTTGAGGAGGGTCCGGAAACATTCATAACGAAAAGGCCAATCACACCCAGACTGGTACACATGTCTGCGTGGTCAAGACAAGTATCTGCTACGAGCGGGAATCGAACCCGAGACCTGTGGCGCTTAAGGCAGGTTCGCTACCGCTGCGCCACATTGTTGTCAATTTAATAAATAAAATTTAATTTTACTTAAGTATTTTAATTATGGGAGAGAGAGGGAATTTGCGCGTGCTGTTTTCGTTTCCACCCGTCGTATTAACAGTCATTTTTCTATTAACTTTTTTTTTGTAATATAAATTTAAGTACTAAAGTTTGGAAAAATATTAAAAATTTTATTATCCTTTGTTATGTTAACAAAATTAATAAAGAAAATGAATTTCAGTTCCGCAGTGCCACCTCACTTGGCTCAGTACCAACACACTGCAATGTTACGTTTCGCGGCCATGTTTTTAAATTTGAACATTTTTAGAGCCAAAATGTATTCACATGCTTTTGTAAAAGTAAATTTCTCAAAGAATTGTTGCTTCGATTTCTTTTTATTTTAACTTTTTCTTTCACAAAAATAGAACGATATTTTTATATCATACTTTAAAATTGGGTCGGTTTTAGAACAGCGTTTTATACGACCGTATGAGCTCGTTTTTCGAGGTGCGTATAGGTGCGTATAGGCGCGTTTTTTACCACACGCGCAACTGTCACGAGCGTTGACGCGCGTATAAGCTCGTATGTGCGCGTAATATGCAGCGCTACAAATATGCCGTTTACATTCGCCAACGCCATTTCGAGCATACACGCCGGTATAAACCCTTACGCGCCTTTTTTAAGCGCGCGTGTAAGAGCTTATGCTGAAATACCGTATACGCTCGAAAATGGCGCTAGTCTCAAGCTCAAACTTAAAAGTAGTAATGACTCTGTGTTCGAGTTCTGCTCGAAACATATGGTTTTATTGAACATTTACAGATTTGTTTCGATGTGGAACCTCTTTATTTAAGCTATCCCAGCGCGAGTCAATAGTGTGTTTCATTTACTTATTGATCTTCCTAAGAGGAAAGAGACTGATAAGACGCAATGAAGCCTCAATAGTTTAACGGTTAAAGGACCAACTCCACTCCGTTGACGAGGTTGAGGGTTCGGTTCTGACCCTCTTGAGCTATTGTCTTATCCAATCCTAACGTAACCAACGAGCTTATTTAGAGGACCAATAGGAGTATTAGTAATGACTTGAAAAAACATTTTTTAAGAATATTAGCAATGCTTTTTTAAGTCATTACTAATATTCTAATTCCCCCTCCAAATAAGCTCGAAGCTTGCGCTGAGAGTGGTTATGACAATCACCCAAAGGGATCAGGATCGGACCAACAACTCTCGCAGTAACGTGACGGAATCGGCCATCCTACCGTTTGAATAGCTAGCCTATTGAGGCTTTGATAATATTCTTAAAAAAATATAGAATAACCATTTGTCTCTAATAATAATACTTTTGTGTTTGTTAAACCATGATCTGTCTGATATTTTTTATGTTTAATTCAACACAAACAAAGTTTCAATATAAAACTTGTATCGCTGTTTTTATAGAATAAAGAAGAGATTTTACTCTTAAAACTACAATAGCTCTGTTTTATTGCGATCGTATATAAAGTTTTGAACTTTACGTACGTTCTATGCTTTAACATTGCAAGTTTGGTCCGTAGTTGGCAAGCATATGTGTTTTCAAAAGGCTTAACTTTTCCTTGTATATAATTTTGTAATGTATACTATTTTTTATATATATTGCTTAGGGCTGCTTTAGACTTTGCGCTTCTATTATTTTCTTCTGTCTTTATATCTTAGGAAGCACTGAGTGTACCCGTTGATCTTTCTGTAAATATATGCTAGGGAAAATGTTTTCCATTTTCATCGCAAAGAAGTGGCGAAGAAGCCACTTTTGAGAAGTAATTTTGAAATATTCTGGAGATATGAAACAGGCAAAAAAAAAAAAATAAACGTTGCACACTCAATGGCCCCCATTAGGATATTGATATCCTGTGTCAGGGGTCCGGAAACATACACAATGACAAGGACAAATACACCCAGACCGGAAAATATGATTGCATGGTCAATACAAACATATTATGCTCCGAGCGGGAATCGAACCCGCGACCTGTGGCGTTTAAGGCAGGTTCGCTACCGCTGTACCACAACGTCGTCAAGAAAAAAAGCAACACGTAGCTCGTAACGTAAATCTTCGCTTTAATATAAATAAATAAATGCTACACATACACTACACATACACAGGATAGTGATCTGAGTCGGGATCCAGAAACATACACAATGACAAGGGCAAACAGACTCAGACCGGAAAACATGGCTGTATGATCAATAAAAACATCTGCTCCGAGCGGCAATCTAACCCGCGACCTGTGGCGCTTAAGGCAGGTTCGCTACCGTTGCGCCACAAGTTCCATTTAACACTACAAAATCATACGTAATTCATATTATGAATTTCATATTATGGCTTTAGACTTGAATGCACATGTGTGAAAGTAGGTATTTTACTACAGACTTCGATGCATGAAAATCACGTGTATACAATTTTGTATATAGTACACCCTTTGTGTAAATTGTACAGGGGAATATTTCGAGCGAACGTCGCGTCGCTAACTAGTCGCGTTGCGGTTAAACATGTTGTTGCATAATTCCGATACGCATACAAATATTCTGATGTTATATAATTGGATAATTTCGTGTTAAATTGTTAAGATTTTTTTAAAGAATATTAGCAACGCTTTCAAGGCATTACTAATTAATATTCCTATTGCGCCACCAAATAAGAATATTAGTAATGCCTTGCCAGCGGTCTTTCCGAACCGATACGACTTGGAAAACTTGAAGAGAAGAGCGTATTCTTTCCTTAAAAGTCGGCATAGCGCTTGCATGCCTTCTGGTGTTTCCGATCTTCATGGGCGGCGGTGATCACTTAACATCAGGTGAGCCTCCTGTCCATTTGTCCCCTCTTACGTAAAAAAAAACTCGAAGCTTGCGCTAAGAGTGGGTATGACAATAGACTAAGGGGGTCAGCATCGAAACCGCGAATCTCGCTGTAACGGCCCTTCTACCGTTGACCTATAGAGGTTGAAATGAACTGAAAAAACTAAAACAAATGAAACAAGAATGTTTTACTATTGACGGTGGCGGGTTCGCTTTCGGGTGTTTATTTTAAATATCTGTTTTGGTCTGCATGCTTGTTCTTATGGGTCTCCACACAGTGCCTAGGAGAGGACATTAACTATCGCTCCAGATTGTTGTCATAACATCTGATAATAATCATTAAATCTTTGTAGGGACTTGGCTCTTATCATCTATATTAAAAGGTATTAATAATTACATTACAAGTATAGCATTAAATAAAAATTTATATATATCTAAAACTTTTAGACAAAAATAGGTACACAAATTTAATCACTAAGTTATTTCCTTAGTGAAATACTTAGGAAAATCTTTTAAATCAATCTCATTACACTGACGACACTTTGAGAACTTCGCAGGGGTTGCTGTGTTTTTAAAACTTCGTCCTCTGGGGATAAGGTTAGGGGTAAATAACGGGATTAGTCCCACCCTTTGCCCGGATTAAAACGGTAAACTGTATTTTACGCCAACATTTTCTTAGGAGGTGTAATGAAAATTTCATTAGAATTATTATATATAAGATATAGAATTATTATAAATAAAGAAGTAATTTATTTGGGACAATACAGTACATGGTTATTAAAATCAGGAATGTGTTTGCTGTTGGCCCTACTGGCCTTGACAGCGTCACCGAGGAGGCCGAGTACAGAGACTCAGCCGTGATAAAGGGGCAGCCCTCACGGGGCTCAAATTTGATTCCGTTCTTAGGGTGCCTCCTGCGAAGCCAAACCACGGCTAAGGACGTCATCGGAGATGGAGGCAGCGCTCCGAGCGCATTCTATACGATAGACTGACCCGACGGTGTGAGCGCGACGCGACGTGCGAAACAAGGACCTCGTCCTCGCCGGCGAGGACGGTGTTGTGTGCGTGTCTGTGCTGTGTAAGGGGCATTTTCTAAAGTAATCCTATCGTCAGGGTCTAGCAGGACGTGCTTAGGACGTCTTACTTTTGTCGGTTGGTTATCGGATAGTAATCGTTAATTCTTGATATGTAATTTTCTCTTATCCAATGAGTTACTGGTTCGCTCTTTGTATTGCGAAGGTCATATGGTAATCACTCTGTGTAAAAACTAGTAATACGTTGAATCAGGATAAGAGTATAAGAAGACTGGGTAAATAACAGGAATGCTACGAAGAAGAAGAATTGATATGGACTAGGATTAAAAACTTATGCAACATTAAACCAATGCTCTTTATAATACGGTATGCCATTCGTTTTTGCTGATCGAATCACTTTTGGAGCGTAAATATCGGGGAAACCGTTTCGATCCCAGATACCGGATAAGCATTAGAGGACAGTAAAGGAACAATAAAAAATCAATGAGGTGAAAGTTATTCTTCCCCTGCCATAATAGCTGGGGTCCTGAAGTTTGGTAAGAAAAAGAAACCTTGCTTAATCCGTGAGCAAAATGACTCAGAAATGTTGATAAGCCCTCAGCTAATGAGCTAAGAATTTACTTATTTAGCGAGATGTTTTAATTTCGTTGAAATTGTTAATCATGTTTTTTACTTTGGTCCTTGAAAGAAAAATATTCGGCAAACTTTTTATTTTTATTAAATAGGTAGCGGTGATTTCGATTTGTGATCTTTTAAGGCAAGACACCTTTTTAATGCAAGTATTTTTGACTAGTTATATTTCGAAGGATTTGTTATCCGTCAATTGGTATATATGTTTTATTTTTTTAAATTATCTACATTATGACTGAGCCTTATAGTTTTCAGCATAGATTAGTCAGCTCAATCAACAACATAGAATTTCAAAAAGACTATTTATTACGTGAATGTAGTCTAAAAAAAATTGAATGGTTAAAAAACGATATTAACCACTATCAGACAACGTCATAATAACGACAGAAATGTAACTAAAAATGTAACACAAGCAATTAATTGAATCTTATACATTGTGAAATTTTATTCTTTAATTCATTAGTCCTTGAGATTTTGATGTTCAATAGACAAAATTATTTACATTAGTACTAAGCCTTATAGTTTTCAGCATAAATTAGGCTCAATCAAATCATCAATCATCTAGCTTCATACAGAATATCGATGCTAAATAACAATAACTTTTCCAATTCGTTCGTTGAGTATTGAAACTCCTAATATCATGTCAACCTTATTTTCTTCCTTCTTCCTTATTTCTTCTTAGCACTTCCTCTAGGCGGAAACAGGATGATGCGTTTAGCGATACTAATGAATATAAGCTATGGAAACATCTTCTATCAAACATTGTTGGCTACATTTTTCGTCATAAACTGCACCTTTCAGGTTCAATATTAACAAAACGTAAACAAAATTATAAAAGTATTAAATATACAGATCCCAATTTATATATATTAGTGCAACTGACCAGCGTACAATTTCATACTTCCCTACCCAAAGAGATTCCTTTTGAAGAATACTTCCAGTAAATTTGGCACGAAAACCGTTTGCTCGTATTTGCTTTGAGGAAAGATGAACAACGCTTTTTCATATTCTGTCTCGGCTTCCTTTCAGCTCGCAAAAAAAGTTATTGACCTAAAAAGGCGGAAAGAATTTCGATCTGATTTTATAAATAAATTTCCGGATTTGTCAGAGAAATGTTTATTTTTATTATTAAAATATACACGATTTTATTATACACATGTATTTATAGCTTACACATATTCATAAGATGTGTAGTGTATTTATCGGTGTAAAGAAAATTTAAGCATATTCCAGATGGACGGAATTTTATCTAAAAAAATTATATATAACGTAATAGATTTTGAATATAGTAGTAGAAACATGCTTCTCCCAGCACGCATGGGCCGGATCGACCGGGGAAGTACTTCCCTCTTATAGAAAATCGTAAGTTTTCAAGGCGTTGGGATGTGACGACCCCTTCGCCCGCTGTTGGGATAACCTCTGTCACAGCAGAGATTATTCCACCAATTCAATTAGTCACACTGGTGGTAGGTCTTTTGTTGCAAGAGGCCGGCTAGGTAGGTACCACCGCAGTGTCAAATATTCTGCCGCCAAATAGTAGTGCTTAGGCATTACTGTGTTCTGGTTTGAATATACTGGGCAGAGGAGATTTAAGAACCAATATCTCCAGGTTGGCAACGCGTGAGTGGCACCTAATAATGGTGCTGCAAGCGCTTATAGGCTATGGCAACCACTTAGCATCAGGTGGGCGGTATGCTTGTTTGCCAACTTGTAACATAAAAAAAAATAACAGTGTCAGTAGGTACTTTTGCGTTTCGGGCGATGAGTGAGAGCGCTGGATCCCCAATCTCCCACCCCCTCTGCTTCTTTCCTTTTTCCATTGCCACCCCTTCCCTCCTAGTCCTTGGGTTGGCGACGCGCATGTGGTACTTCAAGTATCGCAAGCGTTCATAGGTTGCGGTGAGTGCTTACCATCAGGCGGACAGTCAGCTTGTTTGCCAACATGTCATGTCATGATATATAAAGAAATGAGATAATAGTAAATGAAACCCATGCACTTAATATAAATTGAGATAAAAAAAAAAGATTTAATAAAGAACGTATAAGAAATAATAATATCTTCATACTCGAAGAGGACATCTTCTCGATAGCGAGCCAATAAACGTAAAAATAAAATGTAATAAAAATCCGTATCAGAAGAGAGCACGCGACTTAGGGATAAGGTCTCAATATTTACGAGACCCGAAAGGCTTCAATAGGAATAAGTGAGAATGTATGAAAATAGATGCTTAATAAAACTGTCGCTTATAGCACTCTTAGAATTGAAGATATTACTTATTTTGGAATAAAGATATTTCAGAGTACAATATACTATAATTATGTTGTTATATACGAGTACATAAAAAATAAAAATGAAGTGTCTGTTTTTACTCCTAGTAAAGAGATTTATACTAAATGCATATGAAAGTATATGTACCACTTACATATATTAAATTTTTTTTTTAATTTTTCTGGGTCTGTCTGGCTGCTTGTGTCGGCTAAGCTCTGAAACGACTGAACCAATTTTAACGGGACTACCACTGGCAAATAGCGGATGTAGTAAGGAGTAGCTTAGCTACTTTTTTTAGAAAAATAATGAAACCCTTCATCCAATAAGGTTAATACGTTATATGAAAAAAATATCATCACAATTTTCGTGTTCTATATATATTAATATAGATTTACAGAAATCGGCCTTTTACAATATTACTATAAATTTTTTTTACCTATTTGCGGATAAAAGATTATGCACAACGCCGTCTTCTTAATCGTAAGGATTAATATAATAAATGCGAAAGTAATTCTGCCTGTCTGTCGCAATTTCGCGCCAAAACTACTGAACCAATTTCAATGAGATTTGGTACACTGATAGTCTAGACCCTGAGAAAGGACAAAGATCACTTTATAATGAGAAAAAAGGTTTATTAAGGGGTGAAAAGGGGTGGTGAAAAATTGTATGAGAGTATCGTTATTTTCAGAGCTAAGTTTGAAATTTAATTTTGAGGCTATTGATTCGATATAAATAAATATGACATTCAAAGTTTGTAAGCTTAGTTCAGAGTTTGTATTAAAATTGCTATTCACGTGGGCGAAGCCGCTGGCAGAAGCTAATATTATTATAGGTCAACTAGATTTCATTTTACTTTGAATAAAGTTCATGGCAATATAAAATTTAAATTTCATTAGGTAATTTGAAGATAAAACAGATTCCTATTTAAAAAACCGTCTAGACCTATATATATATGTATAGAATATATATATATATATATATATATTTATTTATTTTATCAAATTAAATACACGTAAACACACCCGCATCCACATGCGTATAGTGTCACATTCATACACCAAACACACACACACAGACACACACACACACACACACAATCACACATCCATAGATATATACATACAAAAGGGCATCATAAGTTTGTAGAGGATAGGACTACCCGAATATTTATATATTGTTGTTAATATTATTATAATATATAAAAGTATAAGGATTAGACAACAATCTGACATGTTCACTGTCTGGTGTAGTGATACAACAATTATTATTGTTTAACTGTTGTGTCTCATGTCGGGTCCGTGAATGTGTTAATCTAATTATAATAACATATTATTAGTATATATTTACTTAAAATAATTGTATTTTATAAATATTATCTAGTCTTTAGCACAGAACCTGTTACCTCTTAAGTAAATAACATAACTGATAAGAAATTAACTTAATACCTACGCTTTCCTTTATATACAAAATTGTTGCATTTCAATATTCTCAAGACATTCGGAAGGAACTAGTACCTATAGCACAGGCTCGGCCTAGTACTAGGCCTTAGGTACTAGTGCATTGTATACTTCTAAAAATATATGATAATATTATAATACTTACTCTTGAAATTGTAAAATAATTTTAGTTCTCAGTTTTAGTGGTTAATTTTACTTGCCGCTTGCTATGGGTCTACCACATACGCTATAACGACCCGTATGACTCACTGATTAACACTCCTTTTCCTATGATGTTGAGGCGTTGTAGTATCTAGTTGATGCCGAGGGTAGCAAGCAAAAAATTTTGTTTCATTTCTAATATTATCACTGTTTGTATTAACCGCAATACATACCCTTTAATAATGTTTACCGTAGGTATACAAATTGTAATTCATTTTTCTTTTAACAATAAAACTATTTGTATTTGTATTTGTATTTGCGGATGTAAAATTTTTTTTACATGTAAAATCGAGTGCTATACTCACAAACTTTTAAAACAGATAACTTCATACAAATATTTTATATAGAGAAAATGCAACTCGCAATCGGAGTCGCGAGCATTACGTATTTTTATAATAATAAAATGAACAAAATTAAAATTTATAGCCTATGCTATAAAATTGTAAAATTCATTTTATGAACGAATTTTTACTTTTTACAATTTTTTTATTTTTATTTTTATGTCAGAGGGGACAAACGATGTCAAGGCTCGTCTGATGTCAAGCGATTACCGCCTCTCATGAACATCTGCAACACCAGAGGCTATGCAGATGAATTGCCGACCTTTTTTAGGATACAACTGGTTATACGCTGGCTGACCTTCGAGTTTTTCACCAACGTCCAGTGGTAGCTAACCAGACGGACTTTTTTTAGGGCCTACCACCAGCATATACATGTCTTAGAATTTATTCCACGATATTCAGGTTTCCTCACGATGTTATCCTTCACCGTTAAGCACGAACTAAATTAAGCACTTGAAAACTCAGAGATTTTTCGGATCACAACTCACGACCTTCGGTTGAAGTTTACGTTTTCGATCCATTGCGCCATCTTGGCTTAAAACAATACAAATAAAATATTTTTATCTATTTTGTTGATCACAGGCTGAGCTGGTGGCTGTTGAAGGTAAAGAGATAGAAACACACTACGTGCTGGCTCGTGAACGGATTCGTCGTTGGAACTCGACATCTAAGTGTTATCTTCTCGTGGAAAACTTACCAACCCCGTTACAGGTATAAATCAACTAAGTTTGTAACTAGTTCATTTACCTCTATTAAATATTTAGTGTAAGACTCTAAGATGAATTCTGCTCAAATGCTTAGGTTGGAGACAGTACGTTAAGTTTATAATTACTTGTTTCAAGTTAATGTTTGAAGTTACATTTAAGAACATTAGCAGAACGTTTTATAACGATATTTTATATAGACCACTATTGAAATAAAACAATGTCGCATTAGTATTGTATGATTTATTCTGCTCTTGTAGGTATAACCTTTTTAAAAAATCACAATAGTTTAATCACTTATTACCTCTCTCTATCCTTTATTTTTCCAAAAACATTCTACTTACATTTCAACGAAGTATATATTACACAAGCAATATCTTCACTTTTAATAGCGTTTAAATTATTACTATTTAATTTATAAAATAATTATCAAAATACATAAATAGAATAAGATACCAAAAACTTCTTTAAACTTCTTCATCTCGCAGTAGCTACGATCAGACCCTTCGTGTAATTTTCGTTAGTTCTACTTTTTAGACGAGATACTTTTCGATTTAAATTCTGGTAAGTCTTAATAGTCGAAGTATATCACAAAAATAAATTGCGACAAGACTATCTATATAATTATGTATGTAAAACTTCAACCGCACTGACTACAAAAGGTTGTGTGATCTTATATAATTATCATATCTGAAACTTCGTAAGTGTACGACACTATAATATTTTTATTAGTCGATTTTTACCTGCCTTAAACGCCACAG
This sequence comes from Hestina assimilis, assembly GCA_023373885.1. Lineage (NCBI taxonomy): Eukaryota > Metazoa > Arthropoda > Insecta > Lepidoptera > Nymphalidae > Hestina > Hestina assimilis. The sequence continues at coordinate 11,830,720 of CM041750.1, forward strand.
GTCGCGGGTTCGATTCCCGCTCGGAGCATAATATGTTTGTATTGACCAAGCACGCATATTTTCAGGTCTGGGTATATTTGTCCTTGTCCTTATATGTTTCTGGACCCCCGACACAGGATATAACTATCCTAATATTATTATCTATTTGATAATGATAGCTCGACGCTTGTAATACAATATTCCACAATTTTCAGAATCATCATTACAACAGAATCGTAAAAAGTCGATGATTCCCCATTTTTAAGCGGGTAAAAGCGTGGGCAAATTGTGTAGATCCAATCGTGTAAATTATAAAACATAGCACTAATTACAACTGTTTTTTCACTTATTAGGCTGGTGGTATTGCAAGTGCAAGTGTGTGGTCGTCGTGTGGCTGTCGTCAAAGATTGCTTGCAGCAGTTACCAGCGGTGGTCGCGCCGTCCACTGGGCCGCTGTGCCCGCACCGAATCCCACAGACAACACAGATTTATGCCGCTTTAATTACACGTAAGTAGAATTAACTTGATCACTTGTTTTTAGCTCTAAAGAAATCGAAATGAATAGAAAATTCAGTCAACTTCTCCATCTTGTTAGTTGAAAGTTTTCTGTTTACAAATATGTTCTCATCAAAGACATGCACTTAAATTGTTTGTAGTTCTATTAATTATAATCTCGTTAGAATTTTTATTTAAATTTTGAAATTACAATTACTTATTTAGACTAGAAGATCAATAACTCAAATTACCCCTTAGAAGATCAATAACTCAAATTACCCCTAATAATACTTTGTTTTTTTTTTTTCTTGTTTATGAGTATGCTTAATAAAGTTTAAATAAAAAAAAAATAGGTAAAAATAAAAAAAAACCTTTTAGTGTTTTATTTTTTTAAAGAATATTTTTGCAATACTTTTTCAAGGCATTACTAAAATGTTCAAATAAGCTCGAAGCTTGCTAGGAGTGGGCACGACAATAGCCCAAGGGAGTCAGGGTCTAAACTGTGACTTTCGCGTTAACGGAACAAATTCAGCCCTTCTATCGTTGAGCTATTGAGCTATTTAAAGCTTTAAATAAAATAAATTATTAAATTAAACAAAAAACCCAACTGCATTAATAATAATTCCTAAAAACCTAAAAACATGCTCTATAATGACTACTATAATATAAATATTACTGTAATGTTAGTGAAGTTACTGCAGACGGGGACAAGCATTGAAATAAAACTTTATATTTGTCCCTAATTTAAGCAGTTCCCTTTAAACTCCATCATCCACTTAGAAATTGATTGATTCAATGCTTTAATTAATTATTTAAAAGAAAGAAAAACATTTGGAGTAGAATTGGCGAACACTCACAAAAAAATCAAACTTCAGTCATCGATATCTCGAAAACTAAGCAATATATCGAAAAAATGTATACATACTTTTTGTCTTATTTTGTTGAGTTCTACGAGGAACCAACATCAGATCGTGGCTCTATACGAACTTTGATATTACGCTTTGAATATATTTGCTTCTGCGGAACCCATATTAAAATAATGTACCCTATGTCACTCTCACAACTGAGAGGAATCTAATGATACCCCATAAGTCGAAATCCGTCAAAGGGCTTAGCCTGTAGGGCGTCACAAAGAAATAGACATACATACTTACGCTCGAAAGACATTACCCTCCGGCAGTCAGGTAATGATTGCTTCTTAGATAGTATCGCATCGTAATTTATTTTTACAGCATTCGATAATAATTATTCCCTGAATATTGCGTAGTAAATGTAATGGTCTCATAAAAAGGCGATAAATAAACTCAGAGGTAATTAAGTGCTGTTACTTCACTGAAAAATTCAGAAAAAGCCACACTAATTGTGATAAAAACTTTTAAGGCTATGCTCGGATATTTATTTATATTAAACATTAAAGACGATTACACTTTTTATAATATAAAAAAATGACTGTTGATGATTAAAAATATATTAAGGTAGATTCTTTTGTGTAGAATTTCGACGACGAAATTTATGATGACTTGTAACGGATCGGTAGCGAACCTGCCTAAAGCGCCACAGGTCGCGGGTTTGATTACCGCTTAGAGCAGATATTTGCATTGACCGTACAGGCATGTGTTCCGGTCTGGGTGTGTTTGTCCTTGTCCATGTGTATATTTCCGGACCCCTGACACAGAAGATAACTATCCTAATGGGGTCTGTTTAGTATGTTACGTTTGCACAGAAAAAAAATCACCTATTAGTTAATGGTTAAAGCCTACCCGGTAGGCCTTTTATTGCAAGAGGACGGGTGGGTAGGTACCACCGCAGTACAGCAGCAGTTCAGTAGCAGATACTCTGCTGCATAGCAGTAGTGTGTTTTGGATTACTGTTTCGCTTTGACATTGTAGCTAGTGAAATTAGTGACAAAGGTTTAGTGGCCAATTTAGATTTAGGTTTTAAAAGTGATTTGGGACCCAAAACCACGAAGTTGGCAATTCCTCACAACCCCTTTCCCCTTTGTGCTTTAACATCACATTTTATTAATAACTCCAATAAATACTACAAATCAATTTATAATCCAACATAAATCCATATTGCGATAATAAAACTGATCAATACGAATATATAAAAGAAATATATTGTCCAATACATCCGTGACAGATGGAATCGAGATTATGTGTGTGATGAATGCGCCTCGTGGGTCATAACGCGTACAATTGCAGTCGATTTATTTATAATGATGATTTATAACTCGTTATTGGGTCTGTATATAAAAGTTTGAATACATAACAGCTTCAAAAATCACTATCGGGTGTACTCGGGCCACCTAATGTGTGGTGAAAATATCTTTTTGGGACACTGCAAGGTTGCCAAGATACTGCGTGGTATAATAATATGTACTTTGATGTACTTTGTTTACTTGTTTATTGTCTTATTATAGCATAATTATATCAGATATTTGTATACGAGCTCCATAATCTCAAACCGCTATCGCCATTTTTCTACCGGGATACCAGGCGCACTGCGGGGTATAGTCTCTTAAATGTAACTTGAACCCTGCGCAGTAACACGTTTTTGGGTCTCAACCGTATGCGGTATGAAGGGGGCCGGGTTTAGTACACTCACTCACGGTTGTTTTAGTTCTTTAATAATAAATTAAAATATAAATTAGTTTTGTCAAATGTGTTAACATTTATTTCAAGATAATGCCTCGACCACAATCAACTTTAAGGAGACGGGAGAGAAGGATGGTATTTGACGTTGATAGTTATTTTTAAAAGAAAATAATAATAATAATAATAATAATAATAATATTTTATTCAGGAGTAAAAACTACAAAAATATACATTTTAAGACATACATAGCTAAAATAACAGGAAAAATTACGATCATCTGTGTCTGAACTAGATTAAGAAAATCTGTATTTCAGACCAACAGAGCTCTCCACTATGAAGTATTTAACATAATGATAGCTTAGCGAATAGCGTGGTACAAAAATATATAGAAAAAAGTTACAACAGCTAAAAAGCTACAAAATAATTACAAATACAATGGATACAAGTTCTTAACTAAAATATTATTTAAGCAAAAACAATATATTTTTTATGTTATGATGTAATATTGTCGGTGTGAGTGTGTGTGTGAGTGTGTGTGTGTGTGTGTGTGTGTGTGTGTAGTAATAATAATAAATAATGAAGTCTCCATATTAGTACAATATATACCGGAAAAGATATATTGAACAGAATGATAACCACTTTTAATTCTGCAATAATAATTCTGTTTCATCATAATTCAGTGATTTCAAGTATGTTGTAACTCTTATTTTACATTCTTTCTTATTACTTGGATATAAGTTTAAGGATCTATTAAGTTTATTGTACAAGAAGGGTCCTAAGTAACAGATAAATTTCTTTGCATGAGCGTGTTTGAATGTAGTTTGTTTAAAGATGTGGCCTATTCGTCGTTTTGAGCTTACACGATCCTGTTCATAAAAAGTTAGAGAATGTTGTTTTAATATCGTATTCAAAATAAAAAGTTGTCTAACTGATAACACATCGCAAGACTTATATAGTGATTGCGTAGGAAAAATAATTGGTCTAAAAGTGATCACTTTAAGAATTCCTCTTTGTGCCGTTTCTAATGGTTTCAAGATTGATTTCGGTGTCCCACCCCAAGTAGTTATACAATATTCGATTAATGACTGAGAAAGTGCAAAATATATTTGTTTGATTAACTTATAATCAGCGACATGTCGCAATTCCCTAAAAACAAAATATAGTTTTCTGAGTCTGGATGCAACTAAGTTGATATGTTCCCTAAAAGAAAAATGACTATCAATGATAACGCCGAGATACTTGAGAGATGAGGTTTTATTTAACGGAGGACAAGAACACAGACGATGGGTGACACATTCATGAACTATAATATGGTGATTAGAGGTTGAAAGCTCACAATTTCTCATGGAAAAAGTTAGATATTGAGTTTTATCTACATTTAGTGATAAAATATTCCTCTTTAACCAGTGCCTTATCTTGTCAAAGCCAATCTGAGCCAATTCATAAGTCTCCTGCCATGAACTAGCTGAGAACAGGAGTGCTGTATCATCGGCATAAGAGATAATTTTACCGTGGGTGAGGCTAATATCATAAAGATCATTTAAATAAATTAAAAAGAGGCTAGGGCCCAAGATACTGCCTTGAGGAATTCCATAATTAATGGGAAGATCGCGACTTACATAACCATCAATTTTGACGCTTTGAGATCTATCAGAAAGGTAATCTTCAAACAATTTAAGCTGAGTGCCTCTAATCCCTAGTCTTTCTAGTTTCGCGAGAAGAAGTGGTATCGAAATCGTGTCAAAAGCCTTAGAAATATCCAGAAATAACCCAATAGTCTTTTTACCCTTATCAATATTTCTCACAACATAATCAACAAGTTCATGCACAGCATCATTAGTCGATTTTTTGGATCTAAAACCATATTGGCTAGGCGAGAGCAAATTATTTCCTTCAAGGTAATTCATCAGTCTTGAGTTAATAATGCGCTCCAGAAGCTTGGATATAGAAGGAAGAATAGAAATCGGTCTGTAATTATTTAATTGGTTTCTTTGTCCAGACTTATAAATAGGAAAAATTAAAGATCTCTTCAACACTTTTGGAAATACACCATCAGACAGACAAATATTAAATATGTGTGTGAGTGGAGGAACTAAAAAATCTTTGTAGGTTTTTAAGAAAGAGTTTGGTATATTATCCCATCCAGCAGAACAAAGATTTTTTAAGTCGATTATTGTTCTTTCCACTTCTGCTTCATCGGTGCTATAAAGAGCAAAAGATGACAAACAAGTTCTAGGAATACTTTGTTCAATATGATCAAAACCGACACTGTTAACCGTAATTGAAGCAAGATTCTGACCAACTTTAGCAAAAAGTCATTAACAGCATTAACAGATTTTTGGGGACAAGAAGGATTAATGAGCTCTTTCGCACTAATTTTACTTTTATTCCTATAAGTAATTGTATTTATCGTATCCCATATCTTTTTTGAATTTTTACCTGCTAATTGTATTTGTGTTTTCTCGTACATTCTTTTTGTTTTCTTTAAAATAGCATTACAGAAATTACGGTATCTTTTATATATCAATTTAAGTATCTCATTATCTGGTGACAGTCGTAACTTCATATGTAACTTATCTCTATTTCGCATACATCGGATCAAGCCAGGCGTGATCCACGGTTTTATAATTTTATTTCGCTTAGGTAATTTGGAGACCAGAGTGTTCGCATTGATGCAATTTTGAATGGAAGTAATCAAATAAGTTAGACTGTAGTTAACATCGTTTGTAGAATAAATCGGTTGCAGATTTAATTTTGCCAAATCACTATAAACACCCTCTCTGTTAATTTTACTTATATTATTAAATGCATAGTTTCTATCCGGTTTAAGTTTCAAGGAAACTAAGACTGCAAAGTGATCTGTAACTGAAGATTTTATAACTAATGTTGTCGCAGGATTTTTTGTTTTTAAAATGACATGATCAAGGCAACTTTTATCATGACGAGTGGCCAGAGTGTGCGCAGGTAATAAACCGTGATATGAACATATGTTCAAGTAGTCATGGGTTCTCATATCCATAGAATCTTTACAAATATTTATATTGACGTCTCCCATAATGCAGATGTTTTTATAGTCTTTAAGGCTTGTTAGAATTGAATTTAGCGAAGACAAGCATATCTCAATATTTCTAAACGAAGGGGACCTATAAGTTGCAACAATAGCAGTTTCGGAGTCAACTTTTATTACTAGACAACTACATTCTGGCAATTTTGGTTCCTCAATAGTGGTAATAAGATTATTATTTACAAAAACTAGAACACCATCGTTCTGATTCATATTATTTTCAGTGGAGTGGCAATTGAATCCATCCAAGCATGGCAGAACGGGATTACATGATAGCCAACATTCAGTCAAAATTATAACATCACATTTTACTTTAAGTCTATTCAAAAGTACCAAAAAGTCATCAAAGTTACGAGATACGCTCCTTATATTTTGAGTTAGCACAGTGAGGTGCTGGGCAGAATTTGGAATAAAATTATAGCATTCATCAACATTACAAAAACTAGAATCAGATACGGAAATCGTATCTATTTCAGCAGCTATGTCATCCATGATCAAATATAAAATTTAAAGTGTGGGCCATTTTTATAAACTGCGCTGAAAGGTGCTTAGGGATCAAGATTATCGGAGAGAAAATAAGGTTTTCAAGAGTAAGACCTACGGATGTGAAATGTGTGAAAAATATATAGAGAATTTTGAAAATCGGTGATATTTTATGTGTTAGTTGATAATATTTTGTGTATAAAAATTGATTATCATTATTAACAGAAATGTAATAACCGGAGATTACATGTGTATTATAGAGTTTAGTGTTGTATTGTTTTGTCTGTAAAGTGTTGGAAGTGTATATTACCTTAATTATAAAAGACAATATTAAAAAATATGTAGGTATTATCAAAAGGATTAAACAAACTAAAACTATAAATAAATAAACCAAAAAACAAAAAACCAAAAAGACTAAACAAATTAATAGTATAAAGAAATCAAGAACATCTATAAAAAAATTATATTTTTCAGCATATAGTCACTTCAGATTAACTCTTAATTTAGCTAAAACGGCTTCATCATCAATAAGTATTCGCGGAGCTCCTTCCTTCTTGCGAATAAAAACTTTATTTAGAGCTGTCCAGCAGTATGCGTACTCAAATGTTTTTGCAAAATCGCGTGCTAAGAAAAATAAACGCCGGGCTTTAAAAGTAAGAGTCTCGGAGATAAATATTGGTTTTATTTGCCTATTCGGTTCCACTTCCGTTTGCTGATGTCTATTCCAATTAAATATACCTGTATTTAATTTTTCCGCCCTCAGTTTTGAGCCGAGATTTCTAATACGATTTAAAACTTTTTCTTTCATCAATACCGATGTGAATTCAACATTAACCGGTTGCGGCATACCGGGTTTCGCAAACGTGCGATAGACGTCTTTAGGCGAAATAATATAACTAATGCTCTGAATAATACTGCGGAAGATACGAAGAAGTCTGTCTCACTATTAATAATGTACATTAACTTTTTTTATATATAGGTACCTTTTTTCTAAACTATTTATTTGTTTTATTCTATTTAAGTAATTATTAACGATAATAAATAAAGAATTAATTGAATTTAGAAGAAATAATAACTATATTATATACTCAATTCCGTTTTCCCACTTTATAATAAATCAATTTAAATAAGACGAAACCAATATTTTTGTCTAACATTTTTGTCCATTATTATACCTGCGCAGAAGCGGCCATTTTGGTTCAAGTTACATTTAAGGAACTATACAATCCATATCTGGTCGATATACCCAATATTCGAACTATACGCTTTCGTTCTTTATTCATAATGCGCACGGCCAAGGAGTGGAATGCTCTTTTTGTAATTCCGAATGCATACTACCTGAACCTCTTCAAGGTGCGAGTAGATAGGCTTCTCTCTCCACTGTAGGCTTCATCAATGCCTTTTGCGCTTACCCATTACTGAATAAAAAAAATATACTAATTGGTTTTTTTTTCTGTGTATACCATTAACTAAGTTACACACAAATTCAGCAATATTAATATTAGTTTTGTTACTCAATAGTCATTTTTAAAATGTTTTTTTTCTTTTATATAATAATTATGTACGTACTTCATCCAAATAAAACAGTTTTTTTTTCTTTTATTCCATTGTATTTTTTTTTTATTTATTAATCTCAAAAACACATTATATATATTTTTCACAATATTTTCTCGCCAAACTAGAAGGGAACAACTACAATATTTATTTATTTACACCTATAATTATGCAACTAACTTTACTTAATTAAATACTATTATGCAATTCATGAAATAGTGAACTACATTTTTGTTTTTATCTTTTATTTATTTATTATTAATAACCTAACACTTTTTATCCGCACTAACTATTAAAGAACTCTTTCAATTTAATTTTGGGGTTTGTTGCAATATTGAAATTATTGAAAATTTTTGGTACTAAAAGTTTTGACATTTTCCTATAATAGTTAGGAACCCTTGGTTGATTTTTTTTTTGTCTAACACTTATTGTACTATATTTATTTGTGACAGTTATTTTATTTTTATTACTGTAATAGTGTTCCAATCCTATAAGATACTAAACTTTTTCGTAATTAATATTACGAGCTAATTCTATATGTGACAGGACTTCTGGTTCATTTTTCACCCAAAGAACCGGGATTAGATCTAGCGAGGAAGTGCTGATAACATTCTTGCCACCATTTCCCGAGTACATGATTTGTGCAGTTGTAATTATTTTTAACTAGCAGCCCGCTCCGGCTTAACGGTATAAAATATATAGCCTATGTCATTTACTGAAAAAATGATTAAAATCGATCCTGTAGTTTTGATTTATTCATTACAGCCCGTGCCCCGCACGATTATTTACGACATCACATTAGAAATCTCAAAAATAACAGTATTTCTCCACTATTTAACGAATGTTATTAAAGATATAAACCTTCCTCTTCAATCAATCTATCTATTAAAAAAAACCGCATCAAAATCCGTGGCGTAGTTTTAAAGATTTAAGCATACATAGGTATAAATTATAGGTATAATTTTAAAGGCGTCGGGATGTGACGACCCCATCGCCCGCTGTTGGGATAACCTCTGTCACAACAGAGATTATTCCACCAGTGCAATCAGTCACACTGGTGGTAGGTCTTTTGTTACAAGAGGCCGGCTAGGTAGGTACCACCGCAGTGTCCAATATTCTTCCGCCAAATAGTAGTGTTTAGGCACTACTGTGTTCCGGTTTGAAGGGCATTGTACGCTAGTGAAATTACTGGGCGAACGAGATTTAAGAACTAATATCTAGAGGTTGGCAACGTGCGAGTGGCACCTACTAATAGTGCTGCAAGCGCTCATGGGCTGCGGCAGCCTCTTACCATCAGGTGGGCCGTATGCTTGTTTGCCAACTACTAACATAAAAAAAAATAAAAAATATATAAGGACATAGAAAGCGACTTTGTTTTATACTATGTAGTGATAAAGTATTTAGTTTAAGTATTGTTTATGTTGTAAAGTTATTAGAACTAAAAATGGTGAGTTTCTTGTGTTTTATCTCTTGTAGCTTGGTGCGCCCAGTATTAAGTAAAAGACCAGTAGCTTGATAAGCTTAAAAGTATGGTCATTCTCGACAGATGAGTGATTCTAGAATCCTGTAAGAACTTCGGGATACAAAGTTTACACCTTTGGGTAAAAATCCAACGATCTGTCAAAATTTAAAAGCAATCTATCAATTACTTTACGAGTTTCTCAGAAAGCCGAGCATGATATAATGAAAAACCTATTGTTGATGTAATAGAAGAAATAACGGAGCGATGATTTAATACATTTACCAGAGACGACAAATTAGGTTAAGAGCGCATCTCAAAATTAGGGCCGTAATGTAGGCTTTTAACATAGTACAAATACAATTACATACGTAGGTTATATAAATATTACATATCCTATAATAAATTTGAGGACGTTGTGGCGCAGCGGTAGTAAACGTAAGCAAGCGCCGCAGGTTACAGGTTCGAGTTCTGCTCGGAGCAGATATTTGTATTGACAATACAGGCAGGTTTTCCGATCTGGGTGTGTTTGTCCTTGTCATTGTGTATGTTTCCGGATCTCCGACACAGACTATAACTATCCTAATGGCGGCCGTTGAGTGTGTAGTGTGTGCGAATAAAAAAAAAAGATTTTAATGATGACCTAAACTAAGCCGCATCGCAATTTCGTAATGCATGAAGTCCTACTAGCGATTCATTAGATTTTTCGAGTTCAAATTGTGACGTCAGACTATTACGTTCAATTTATTTTAGAACATTACCTCACTTGACTACATAAACATGACCCGAACTGATTTTTTTCGGAATATGTATTGCTGTTGGCCCTACTGGCCTTGACAGCGTCACCGGGCGGGGGCCGAGTACTGAGACTCAGCCGTGATAAAGGGACAGCCCTCACGGGGGCATACCCGAACTGAGTTGCATAGCCATAGCATTGTATAGTAAAGGTTTATGCTAGCCTGTTAATAAAAAGGTGTGTGTGCGATTCACACACGATAGAAGTGAAACTTTAGTAAATCGACAAAAGAATGAGATGAATATATGTAACAAGATATAAAAATATTCAAAAACACTGTTAAATAATAACACACCACGCTGACTTCTTACTAAAACGCTGTAATACGCAGCCATATACATACATACACACCGATATTTGCTCTCTCGCCCTGGCTCACTAAAGCATGGCGCAAAGAGGACATACTGATAATATAAAATAGTATGTATATTTCTGTCTCATTCATTCCTACACATTTTTGTATTTGTGGCTCTTACATGTCGTTTTCCCGTTGCACGATTTCAAATCACAACGATTCTAAAGAAGTTTCACTTCAAAAAGTCTAATAAAATAAAAAATGTATCGATTTTGTTAACTTGTTAAGCCAAGATCTATTCACTGTGTTTATGAAGCAATTACTCCTTATAACCTAATTGACCCAGAAACTGTCTTGATCGATTAACTATTTGCCGATACGTAAATGTGTTTATGCTTATACAACAAAATCCTTTTTTCTATGTATCTCAATTTTACTTTTAGTATTTCTCGCTGTAGCGACAACAAAAACACATATTCTGTGAAAATTTCAACTGTCTACCTCTGATGGTTCTTGAGATAACACCCGCTAACAAATGGATAGATGGAAATGAAATGGACAAAGAAGTAATTGGCACCTTTTGGGTACTGAAAACTAAAAAACACTCTTTTGAACTCAAATATATATATACCCAAGGACTAGGAAGGAAGGGATAACAATGGAGAAAAGGAAAGGAGCAGAGTGGGTGGGAGATTGGGACTCCAGCGCTCTCACTCATCGCACGAAACGCAACAGTACCTACTGAGACTGTTATTTTTTTTATGTTACAAGTTGGCGTTCTTAAATCTCCTCTGCCCAGTAATTTCACTAGCGTAAAGTGTCCTTCAAACCGGAACACAGTAATGCCTAACCATTACTATTGGGCGGCAGAATATTTGACACTGCGGTGGTCCCTACCTAGCCGGCCTCTTGCAACAAAAGACCTACCACCAGTGTGACTGATTGCACTGGTGGAATAATCTCTGCTGTGACAGAGGCTATCCCAACAGCGGGCGATGGGGTCGTGACATCTCGACGTCGGTAAAGACAATAAATTTAGGTATAAGACTGTAAATTTCATAACATTAAAATTTAATCCAACTTGTCACATTGTAGGGGCTTGCACTAATGAATCAATGTTATTTGACCTCAAGGGTATGATGCGTTGACAGGGTACAAATTGTTTCACGACGCAATGGGACTCTGCCGCTGTTCACGTTATTGTGTTACAAGGCAATATTTTAAATGTGGTTTGAATATCACGTTGTTAGTAATTCACTTTAATTTGTTTGTGTCGGTTAAATGTTCATGTTAACCGCAGTGACATGCTCGTGGATAAGTGTGCTATTTATGTCATGTACATTTTGTATACTTGCCACAATAAAATTAAATAAATCTAGTCTTTTTGATTTGAAAATGAGTAAGCGATTGACCTCCATCGAGCGCGAAGACATAGATTTTTTTTTTTGTTTTTATGTTAGAAGTTGGCAAACAAGCATACGGCCCACCTGATGTTAAGTGGCTGCCGCAGCCTATGAGCGCTTGCAGCACCTTTAGTAGGTGCCACTCGCGCGTTGCCAACCTCGAGATATTAGTTCTTAAATCTCGTTCGCCCAGTAATTTCACTAGCGTACAATGCCCTTCAAACCGGAACACAGTAGTGCCTAAACACTACTATTTGACGGCAGAATATTGGACACTGCGGTGGTACCTACCTAGCCGGCCTCTTGCAACAAAAGACCTACCACCAGTGTGACTGATTGCACTGGTGGAATAATCTCTGTTGTGACAGAGGTTATCCCAACAGCGGGCGATGGGGTCGTCACATCCCGACGCCTTTATGATGAGATCTACGGTGGAAGGCGCTTACTGATATGAAGCCTGTGTACTCGCACTTTGAAGAGGTTCAGGTTGTATCTGTTCGGGTAGATAGACGCAGGAACAGCATCCCACTCCCAAGCCGTGAGCATTATAAAAGATGATCGGTAGCGCATAGTGCGAATGCTGGGTATATCGACCAGATATAGGGGTGCAACTGGTTTCCCGGTATTAAAATGGCGATGGCAGTATGAATTTTAATAACTTTGGAATTGACTTTATATAATTGTTCTACATATAAAACACAAAAATCGTTTCTAATTATGTCCGTTGTAGACTTTGAAAACATTCAACTGAGATTTTTTATGTTACTAAGTTTTCAAACATGCCTACATGAAGATAAACGGTTGATGTACTCTATGAGCGTTTGCAACGCCGTTTGTCGGTGTCTCGAGTTGCCAACCGCGACATATTGGTTCTTAAATTTCCTTTGCCCAGTAATTTCACTAGCCTACATTACCCTTCAAACCAAAACACAGTAATGCCAAAATCACTACTTTTCGGTAGAATATTAGACACTGCGGTGGTACCTATCTAGCCGGCCTCTTACAAAAAAGACCAAGAAAATATTAAAGTATATTTGTTTAAACTTTCATTGCTTACAAAACAAAACATTTCCATGAAGTCACATCCTAACTAATACTATATAAATATTACACGCCTTACCTACTTAACCGATCAATCAATCTTTACAAATAGATAGGAAATAAGATTTATTTTTAAAAAATATTTTTAAGTTCACGCAGACAACATCGCAAGCACATGGTAAATTTGTCCGATAAATTATGATAACAATATATACCATAGCATATATGAATAGAAATCGTCTTCAAGATTGTTGAAATAAGGCGTTGTTACTGCGTTATACAACTCAAACATATTTGTATTGGTAATATTTATATATTCCATCAAGGAAACCTCTAAGGTCTCGGATGTTCCGTACAGAAAAGATCCTCTTTAAGACAAGCATAATTCATAAGATGCGGGGAAACGGTACCCTCGAGGCCATTTCATCTTTCTGTCCGTCCCGAGGAACTTTATTGGCTTTTTTTGCTGAATATTTTCCGTGCCCCGTAATATTTATTATAAATATTTTATACACAGTGGAAAAGAATTCTCAAAGTAATGAAGATAGATCGTAGGTTAAAATTGTTCTTTTAAAAAAACTTATAACAAATTGATGCTATGTTTTATACCAAACATTTTTACTTTTGTTTTTACGAAGCGAATCCTTCAGGAATTACTTGAACGTAGTTCTTCGTAATGTATGGTTTACATAACGGTGTACCTAAATTTTACTTCTACAAATTTCTATCTATAGAAATGATATAATTAATACATAGAATGTCTTTTTACCTTATTTCAATTGTGATTATATTGCCACTGTCGAAATTATTATGCAACAACTTACATACGCGCTATTTGATTTGACCAATGAGTGCTTGTGGTTAAAGTTTCGAGTATATGTATAACTAGTGAGCCCGGCAAACGTTGTTCTGCCCTGACGAAAAATCTGGGACCTGATAGCAGCACGCCCTACTGGGTCCAATTGTGAATTTATACCATTCTCGAATCCACTAGAGCAGACACAAAAAATTTCGTCAAATGCGGTCCAGCCGTTTAGGAGGAGTTCAGTTAAGTTCAGTTCGGACGGAAGAATGATATATATTCAGATTACCAGATAAGTGAATCGTGGACCAAGCACAATAAAAACTAAAAAGCAGCTTGATGAAGAATTAGCATTTTAAATATTAACGAATCAAAATCGACCGCAAAAATTAGTTCGTACAAATAGGTACTGCATTTGTTTAGAGATTAAAACTAATCATCAAAACTTCAAAAGTAATTTAAGTCAAAGAGACGCCTATAGGCGTGCTCGAGATGTAATGGATAAAGTTTACTTTAAGTTCGATAGATCGTTGAAGAAAGCCTATGTGTTTGACGGTTTTCTATTAAGGGCTAATAGTTTACATATTATAGTTTGTAAACACGTGCCTCCATATTCAATTATATTATATTTCAATGGACTCTTTTATTTTAAAAGTAGAACACTGTATTGTCAACAGTTATTTAATTAAGTTAACTTTTTTTATTTCATGACGGTTGACAAACAATCACGCGGTCCGTGATGGTAAGCAGTCACCGCAACCTATGAACGCTTGCAATACTTGAAGTGTCACATGCGTGTTGCCAATTTGAGGGGTAGGAAGGAAAGGATGAGGAAGGAGATTGGGCCTCCGGCGCAATCACTCATCGCACGAAACGTAACAGTACTTCGTGTTTCTTTACGTTAATTTTATTTTCACTGGTGGTAGGTCTTTTGTTGCAAGAGGCCGGCTAGGTAGGTACCACCGCAGTATCAAATATTCTGCCGCCAAATAGTAGTGCTTAGGCATCACTGTGTTCCGGTTTGAAGGGCACTGTACGCTAGTGAAATTACTGGGCAGGTGAGATTTAAGAACCAATATCTCGAGGTTGGCAACGCATGAGTGGCATCTACTAATGGTACTGCAAGCGCTCATAGGCTACGGCAGCCACTTACCATCAGGTGGGCCGTAAGCTTGTTTGCCAACTTGTAACATAAAAAAAATAAAAATGTCAATTTTAACTGCTAATAGCTCTTTAAATTTAGTTACCGTCTATTAGAGTCTAAGGAGTATTTAAAATAGTTCGGCAACTATTAGAAACACTAAACACCTAGCGAAACTGAGTGAACGCCTTAAGCCTATTTTCAGTGATAGCCTCCCTCAACCTGATGAATCGCTTGCTCACTTACTACAAATATTATAAACGTGAAAGTTTTTGTCAACGGATGTTTATAACTTTTCCAATCAAAAACTACTGAAGGGATTTTCGTGAAATTTTGCACACAGACAGCTGGATAACCCGGAAAATAGTACATTGACGCTGGGGGATTCATTTTTTGTTTTATTTTTTATTTTCCTCGCAATATTACTCTCAAGCAAATAAAATCGTATGTATGGGATCTGGAGATTAAAACGATCCATCAAACAAACAAGGAAAAGAAAGTTCACCGTTTTATTATATTAGTTCTGCCATTGTATTGGTATGAGTTCTTCATCATTGATGTTCTCAAATAAAAGGTTAATAAAATTCTTTCAAATTGTTTTTGAACTATTTAATTAAATTAACATGTAGACAAGTTTTACTGTATACATTCAATACCAACTCTGACAAAATAAATGTGTCCAATAAATTATACAGGAGTGGAAGGTATATATCGATCTTTGAGCTTATTAATGTTGGTTTTATTCTAACCTCTTATCAGACCACAATTTCAAAATTTTTATGCAAAATAATATTTAATTTGTAGAAAAAGCATAACTAGAAACAAAAAAACTTGAGAGGTGTCAAGGGACACCCGGATGGGACGAAGTTCCTTTCGATTATTGTCAGTCGAGTGAAGGAATTGTAATTAAAATTTGAATTTTTTTAATTTATAATATATTTTTTTAATTTATTATTTATTATGTGCAAAAAACCAGTATACACTCAACAAAAATAATCATCGCGACACCACACTGTTCAATGCGAACTAGAAAGACGAAATGAAAATAACTGGCTTTCTTTCTATGAGAGAGAGAGAGAGACAGACAGAGAAACGCGCGCACGCCGCACGGCTTACAACTATAGCAAAAAGTGTCGTTACAACTTTTGGTCTTAATTTTTTCCGTCGAGGCCTCTTTCGCAACGCGCGATAAGGAACTTCGTTCCAAAAGTTTTAGTTACCTCTAATAACTAGCCTTGTATCATTATTTTCTTTGGTTTGTACATATATGTTTTTATACCAAAAGATGGCAAGTGAGCTTATAGAAGCTTTTAATACCATTAGCATTAAAGGGAGGAAGAGAAAGGAAGAGGAAAAGAAAACAGAGATGGCTATATGGCTCTCAAAACCCCCCTCATCGAATGAAACGTTACAGTGGTCATATTGTGACTGCAAACCGTTAAACGCACCATTATTTTTCGAAATGCAGACGTCCATTGCATATAGGCAATTAAATATGCTGTCTTTCCTAGCATTAGTCTCGGTATTTACCAAGGGTCTGCTTATACTTTTATCCAGATTTGGCTGAAAACTAGTTTTTACACAGAACGTTTGCCATCTGACCATAAGGGTGAACCAGTAACTCATTGGATAAGAGGAAATTACCTATCAAGAATTAATGACTATCAGATGCTTTGACAATAACTGGGATCAGCTTAACGTGGTCTCCGAGGCAACTATCGTTATCTCTATCCCTACATACGCTAGCCTTACTAAAACATTATATAGTATTTTTTACTAATATAGTAAATACCTAGGTAAGGATAGGGTATTTGATTTTTGCGAAGTAGGCACTGCATTGCCACTGATAAGATAGTATAGACAGTAGTTTTTTTTTCAAATCAGGTCATTCATGTTGAAACTATACTACTAAAAAGATTGTACTAATTTGAAATTGAACACGAAGTTTTAAATCTAAATCGTAAGTCTTGTATAAAACTGTATCTCTTTCAAAATATAAAATCAATAAAACCAGGACCAACCGACGGAGGTAATAAAAAAAGGTAAGCTCATTAATACCTATCCCCCAATAAAAGCATCGATACAAATTCAGTACATTTAATTATGAACGGAAACAGGGGAATTGAAAATTGAGTGGACCCAAAGAATAATTACCGCGCAGTAAATTCGATCCAGCTTAATCCGATAGCTATGTGAAAGTAATTATGTTTGTGTCTGGTCTATTATGAACTTTATTTTTAATGCAATAATACTTTTGACAGATTAATTCTCATATGTATAATAATCTGTAATAATATATTGTTACGGGCTGGGGTTCGCTGATTTGGAAACAAACACCTGATGGCTCTAAATAAGACTTTATTGAGATCTAGATTACACAACAGAACTTCACAAATCACAGGTCAATCACAGTCCAAAAGAATAGTCGAGGTCACTAATTATCGCACTTGTTCACTGGTATCACTTGTAGTTTCTTCGCTCGTAGCTCAGAACTGAATGACTCAGTCAACGCGCCGGGCCGCTTATATAACGCGGAACACGGGTTCGAGAGAGTTCCGTCCGCGGAACGCTATTCTATATGTTTCGAGAATACATCTTTCTAGACCCCGCGCGACGGTCGAAGAAATAAACAAAGAGAGTAGCAAGCTATTTTGAACCTTATGCCCCTGTGATAAGGTTCTCCGTAACAATATAAATGTGAAAGTTTGGATGGATGATTGTTACTCTTTCATGAAAAAACTACTACACGGATTTCGATGAAATTTGTTACACTAAAACGTTACACACGTAGCTATTACTACTACTACAACATAGGATACTTTTTATCCCGGAAAATTAATTGACTTTATTAACGCAAGCAGAGTTACGGGCACTGCTAGTACAATATTAAGCTGTATTTATGCCAAATTTCATCACAATCCATTTAGTAGTTTTGCGGAAAAGAGCTGTCATTAAAATTGCAATAACTTTTTATAGAGTAAACCGATTATAATTAAACAAAAAAAACTTTGAATTAAACTTTGTTATTTAGTAGGTAAGCCTACGCTTACAGAGAGGACAGGAAAGACAGATATTTTTAAAAATGTAAATTTTAAGGTGACTAAGTTTTTTTTATAAAATCTAAAATATATAAAGACACTAACAAGTGTATAACAACACCTGTTACATTCTTATTTTATTTATATAAATAAATAGAAGATAAGACGAGGGGCCAAATAAGTGCTCAAACTCAATCCACATAAAACAGGGCTCAAATTATTCAGAAACAACAAACCTTTTAGGCACGCAACCCGCGATAGCACTTGTATGACAGCTTCATATAAAAATGAACGTAATACAAAATCATACGCTTAATTGCAACAGATTCAAAAGGCAAGCATTTCATAAAAAATCACGACACATTCTATAAAAGTTATGCCGTATTTTATATCGTTTCTACTTAAAATTTTGTAATAGAAGCTTTCGAATACCGCGCAGTCGCCTCGATTTAAATAAACGCTCCATTGTAACAACGGTATAACATGTAACAAAACATTGCATTGTCGGGGTTTAGAACGTCACTGAATACATTGTTATCAATTTCACCCCAGGGTTGACGTGACAACCGATACGACCTCGTCATTCTTGCTCTATCGTAACCGCTTTGTTTCGGAATAACAATTTAGGATCATGATTTTATATTTTATAACATTTTTTTATAGAGTCAGATATGTCACTTTTCAAAGGATATTGTCATCGATAGAATTTCGCCTGCTGGCAAACAGTAATTTTGATCAGCAATAAAAGCATCATGTTGCGTTACCACCAAAGACAAGTAGTAAGAGTCAAAGAAAGAGAAAAAGGCAAAATAAAAAGGGACAATCTAATAAAAGTGGACCTTTACCGTGTTTCACTTTTCTTAAGTAAAAAAAACACTAGCCAAGTGCCCGTCGGACTGGCACATAAAGGCTGCCACCGTAGGGTAAATATACCAAGATTCTTGTATGGGGATCCCCATACAAGAACATTTTCGTTCTTTAATCTTTTTGAAAATAAATTGTTTTAATTTGTTACGGAATCTATGAAACCACTAAACTGTTAACGTCCATGAGATACATCAAAAAAACGTCAAAATATCATAAAGTTTATCTTGTATGGGGACGTAAATTTTATTTTATTTTTAGTTTTTGTTACTTTAGCAGCAACTTAAATATACATTCTGTGAAAATATCAACTCTCTACCTATAACGGTTCATGTGATACAGCTCGCTGACAAACAGAGGAACATAGAGCGTAGGCTTAGTAATATTAATAGGGTTCCATTGGCATCCTTAGGGTACGGCAACCCTAAAAATGTATTTCATAGTCCCTAATATATAAAAAATATATAATGTAGTCACTAAGAAGTTTAAAAGATGTTTTCCAGACATTTGAACAGAATAAACTGTCAGACACAAAACCAAATGAATGAAACCAATTTCCTCGTAATAAATTACATCCATTTTGCCGCAGGTTCCCTGTGACAGCTGACATGGCGCCGGTCAGTTCACTTCTCGTCTACTACGTCACTGAGGCAGGCGAACCCGTTAGTGACGTAGCTAGCTTCCACGTCAGACTTCTGCATAAAGAGGTGAGTCTTAAAGTTATACATATAAAATGCAAATTTGTGTGATTTTAGATTAATCATCGCTTTAAGAAAGTTCGTTACTATAATGCTTGGACAAAATGTGGTAAGTAAAAATAATATAAGTTTTAATTTAGTGCAATTATTATAATTTGTATAGGAAGCACAAATATATTTACCATATTAATTATTAAGAATATGAATTTAGTTTTAGTCAGTTTGGTGGCGCTAGTTTATCCTTCAATTTTTACCAATACCAAATAAAATACTGGCACTTCACGTTGATTTTTAAGGTTTTTTTTACCATAACCAGACAACCCACCTGATGGTTATCGATTGTCGTAGCATATGAACATTTGCAACATCATAACAGCTCAACGGAAGAAGTGTTGCCTTGTGTGCAAGAGTTGCAAGTTTGATCCTGAACCCCTTTAGTTATTATCGTACACACTGCCATCACAAGCAACACGCTTATTTGTAAAGGAAATAGGAATATTAGTAAGGTCTTAGAAAAGAATGTTAATACTCTTAAAAACGGTTAATATATTATTTCCCTCTATAGCAATATGATAAAACGCAATCCTATTATCTATTTGACCCAGTTTTGTAAGCATATGTAATTCGGTCAGCGTGATCGGAAATCTGATTCCAAGGAGAAATTTATACCTAAAATTTGAACATCATCCGAATCCCGTCTGTTTACAAATCCTTCACCAATTCAGTTTGTTCAAATGTGTTCAACCATTGCGTTCTCGCGATAAAGTTAAAGTCAGGTAGGATTAATTATTTTAAAATAATAAGAAAAACTACAAAATAACAGATATTTTGATCTTTATTACAATTATGTAGGGTCTTAAATAGCTTGTATATAATCTGTATATTCCAGCGGGGTCGGATTAAAATATGAAGAAAACAAATTGTGACATTCTCTCCCTCCGATTGTGGAATTAAAATGTTGCGGTTTTTTGCCGCGGCATGTATTTTTGTGTGAAATTGTTTGGAAAATTTGACACAAATGAAATTGCGAATACCATGTTGCTTAGAAAGGTTTGTTATACTTTCACGTATTTGAATATAGGGATCAAGTTATGACGTCATCATTTTCTTGCAATTCTGAAATCAATATCGCAGAAAAAACAGTAACAAGCTTTTTGACGACTTGGTATCGTTTTTGGTGATAATAAGGTTTTTTTTTAATCGAAAGTTGCTGTTTGTTGTCGTGGGTTTTCAATGTTAAAATGTTAATTATAAATATTTGAAGTTGAAATCTCATATTTTCGTCAAATATCTAACTGCCTTTGAATATTAAGAAAAAGAAATAATAATCTTCGCATTTTATTTTATTCGATATTAATGTTTCTT
Source organism: Hestina assimilis (assembly GCA_023373885.1). Taxonomy (NCBI): domain Eukaryota; kingdom Metazoa; phylum Arthropoda; class Insecta; order Lepidoptera; family Nymphalidae; genus Hestina; species Hestina assimilis. Next base: position 11,851,794 of record CM041750.1, read on the forward strand.
TAAGATACATAATTGCTCAAACTCTCAAGGCGGAAAAGTAACTCTTTTATTTTGAATATTGAATTACTATCGAAAAAATCACCAAAGTCCGTTCAGAAGTGTCAAATATGTATAATAAAAATCAATAAAAGTACTTAAGCAATTTTAATTTTAATTACGTTAGTGTTTTGACAGCAGTCTTTCGTGATGTGATCTTATTGTATCTTATCATTAACTAAAATGGAAAACTAAGTCCTATTTAATTAAACCCAAATAGGCATTATTGTTGAAATTGAATATAAATTATCCAACAAATTGGTGTTGTACAAACAGACATTAATGCGATGTTTAATCGATTCCCAATGGATCTGTCCCATCTTAATTGTAGTTTCTACCAATAATAAATTTCCACTGCTTGCCACTCATTAAGCCGCCCGGTAATTAAATAGAACTATCCTATTAAGTGTATCTAATAGTTCCGCATCATTAGGATATCCAAGGAACGATAAAATTAGTACACTTGGGGCTTTCTATTAATCTTCTCAAGTCCCGATTTATTGCACGAACCATTTTCATTCCCTTTGGCGATTTTTTTGGTGCCCTAACTAAGGTTAAGTATTCATAGACAACGGCCCATGAACGCTTTCAACTCCATTTATATGCAGGCATCAATCACCTGTTGCCAACCTCGAGATATTGTTTCTTAAATTTTCTACAGTGTACTTCAAACCGAAACATTATTGATATCCTTTGTCAGGGGTCCGGAAACATACACATTGACAAGAAGAAACACACATAGTTCGAACATGCCTGTATCGTCAATACAAACATCTGCTCCCAGTGGGAATCGAATCTGAGGCGCTTAGGTTCACCACAGGCAGGTTCACCACCATAATTTAATACATAATAATAATAATAAAAATCTAATATTTTTTCAAAGTCCTTTCAGTAATTTTTGAATATTTTCTCACTATAGTAAGTAAAAACTTAAAAGTAATTAATGCTATTGCGTTAGTGACTATTACGTAAAATTTGTCGGAATAAACCGCCTTCAAATTCACGCACCAGAACAGCTATTAGTGCCAATTAAAAGGAGTATACCAATTAATTTCCTTTCCAAAAATTGTAATAATATTTGTTTATCCAGAATTCGAATCGTATTCCGGTAAAAGCATTTTTGATTTTATAGAAATATAAGAAGAAGCAAGTATACAGCTCACCTGATGGTAAGAGGTTGTGGTAGCCTATGAGCGCTTGCAACGCTATTAGTAGGTGCCTCTAACGCGTTGCCAACCTTGAGATATTGGTTCTTAAATCTCCCTTGCCTCGCAGTTTCACAAGCTTTGTAACCTAGATCTAGCTGTCACTAGGTAGGTACTAGATACTACTTACCTCGTCGGCCTCTTGCAGCAAAAGACCTACCACCAGTGAAAATGTGATCATAAAGACATGTGTTTCAGTCTGGATGGTAGTCTGTGTAAAAACCACAAAAAGAGTACAACTTTGACGACGTTGGGGCGCAGCGGTAGCGAACCTGCCTTAAACGCCACAGGTCGCGGGTTCGATTCCCGCTCGGAGCATAATATGTTTGTATTGACCTTGCAAGCATATTTTCCGGTCTGAGTGTATTTGTCCTTGTCATTGTGAATGTTTCCGGACCCCGACACAGGATATAATTATCCTAATGGGGCCGTTGAGTTTGTAGCCTTTATTATTATTATTTTTATATTTTTATGATTTCTAAGCTTAAAGTGTTAATGAATTGCTTGGTATTGATGTCAGAGTAATTAACTAGAAGCCAAAATTAAATTAAAGATACAGCAAATATGAATATAAATTAATTTACCTTTAATTATAATTACAATATAACTTTACAGTGGAAATCCTAAAAGTCAACACTACACTAATTAGTCGCTACAAGCGTTAGTTCAATTTCACGGTAAACGAATCAGTAAAGCCTTATAAATGAGATAATTGTTAAATAAAGGTAAGATTCGTAGTTTTAATTTAATGTCTCCTTTGAATTTCTACGCGCTTCTTTTTTGCGTCGCGTAATTAATTCTTTCTTCAAGGTAAGGTTGAAAAGGTTTTTAAGGGGTCGGCAACACGGATGCGATACCTCCGGGGTTGCAGGCGTTCATAGGCTGCGATGACCGCTGACCATCAGGAGGGTCGTACGCTTGTTTGCCACAATCGTAGTTATTAACTTTACCCACGGTTTATCTACGTTGATCAAATTCATGTCAACTTAATATACCCAATACAGACTGCTAGCTAAGAAGATAAGCGATGATCAACAGGCAAACCAATCAGCGTTTTGTATTTTGGTATGTTAAATTTACATTAGTTTGATCAACGTACGAGAAACGGAGGGTTCGTGTCTTAGACTCAACTTATTATCAAACTAGCTGTGCTCGGCGTCACTCGCGTGGTCTACATCTTATCGTCCGCCCGTGCGTTTTTTTTTTATATATAAGAAGGGGCAAACGGGCAGGAGGCTCACCTGATGTTAAGCGATCACCGCCGCTCATGAACATCCGCAACACCAGGAGTCATGCAGGCGCGTTGCTGACCTTTAAGGAAAGAATACGCTCTTCTCTTGAAGGTTACCAAGTCGTATCGGTTCGGAAAGACCGCCGGCGGAAGACATCTTTCTTTTTAAAGTCGGTTAAAAAAATAATTTGTTGAAAACAGTACATTTTATTTAATTAACAACTACGTTTTTGTCTTAGGTGGCAGTGGCGATAGAAGAAAGACGCTGGTGGTATCCTCGGGCTGCGTTACAGTTGAGAGTGTTGGCACCTCCTGACTCCTTAATGTGTTTGATTGGTGCCCGAGCACCACCTGAATCCCGTTTCGATATTCATCAGAGGTAAGTAAAACAAAAGCAGTATAAGTTAAAAAATTCTATGAAATATCATTCAAGATTTTTTTTTCAACCTTATAGTTAATTTTAGATAATCAAAATCCAATATTTGTATTCACTGAAAAGACTGGAGTGCTTGTCTCATTTCCAAGGTCTGGTGTCCTCAAGGTAGTCACTAATTTTATAATCCTTTAGATTTTTTTCCTACGATGAAAAGTCACCAGAAGGTAAAGTGAGTTATAATTAGTGTCGTCTTATCGGGAGAGAATTGGGCACTTTTGTCCCTTGTGCCAGGGACTAAAAGAGATATTTTCATCAAGGTAGGGAAAAGACATTATTTATAGTTTTTTAGTATTTCTAAACCTGAAATTAAAGTAAGTTTTACGTGTGTATAAAAACAATTTTCTTAAAACTATTTTTATGAACTAACTAATTAATTCAGTAAAAATAAAAATAAATTATTTTGTAAGTGTGCCAACAGTAAAAGTAACGGAAATTAAAGTAATGGCATCAACTTATATTATACTATTTTCAAAAATGCTCAATAAACTATACTTTTTGTATAAGAATTGAATTAATTCAGGCCCTGACTGCTTTTGGTAAAATATTTTGATCCGGCACTTGTGTAAATTATACTCACAAGAGTTATAAATTCAAAAGTGCTTGTAAATTTAACTTGAAAACTCGTTGAATTTGCATACAGCGCTAATGTAGGTAATAATAGTTTATATAAGTTCCTTAATCCTAAATGGATTACGTAATGAAATCGTTATATTCTTATAACTTGAGTATCTGTGCCCGTGGTTTTACCTGTGTTTATTGTTGTTGTGTCGTTGCGTGATGATATACAACACATTTTTATTAACATAAAAAATTATAGTGAGTTAACCTTTAAAGATAGAACATATGCTGTCGCATTTTTTTTATTAACTTTTAAAGGGGAACAATTCCATCATACATCCTTTTTGCGTAACTTTAACTGTTTACGCAGCGCACGCAACGGAAGCTCTTAAAAGGAATATTTTTATTCCGTTTTGGCCACATTTTTCATTGATGCTTCGCTCCTATTGGTCTTAGCGTGATGTTATATAGCCTATAGCATCATTGATAAATAGGCTATTCAACACAAAAATAATTTCTCAATTCAAACTAGACGTTTCTGAGAACATCGCGTTCAACGAAATAAACAAACTCTTCAGCTTTATAATATGGTATAGATATGTTTGAAAAGGTAAAAATAGAGCGTAGTAACAGAGATTTTTGTTCAGGCATACATTTTTGAAATATATTCGTCAATGGCGATGCGATGGCAATGGCATTGCAACATAAAAAGACACGGTCGTCATAAACCTGCATCGCGCTAATTTTGTTTTCAATCCGAATGAACATATTCACAACTAAAGTTAACCGCTAAGTCACGGATTGTAAGGCAATATAGTTGATATTGTCTGGTCCCGTTCTGCTGGTGGGACATTAAATCTCGTACCACCACAGCAACAAACGTGCCTGTACCACCGTACCGTTGCCACCTACCGGGAATGAAAGACCACAGATAGGCTTTGCCTCCGCCACTCCAGCAAACTCAAACTCAAAATATTCTTTATTCAAATAGGCTTTTAAGCGCTTTTGAATCGTCAAATATACAGTCTATTATGTCCGCCTAAGTGAATCTACCGCCGATTCGGAAGGTAGATTCTGCAGAGAAGAAACGGCAAGAAACTCTACAGTTACTCTTTTCAAAAATAATCACATTAACACAGCAATAAATTATATTTACATTTGATGTCAGATAAAATTGCTAATTTTCCTTTTTCTTATTCTGTTCTTGTCATAAATTGGTCTAATTTCTTAAGCGCCCATTCCATTAGAAGCAATCTTGTATATTACATCATCCATTTTCCTCCAAGAAATATATTAATTTAATTACGCACTAGATGGATTACCTTATGATATTATCTTACAACATTTTTGGGTCGTATTATCTTAAATGTTTAATTTATTGTTCAAGTATATGAAGGAAAAAAATATTAATAATATTGCCTCTAAACAAAAAAAAAAAGCGTCAGACGTGTGCTTTAGATAGTGCTTGTCACTACATAGTATAAATAAAGTCGCTTTCTCTGTCCCTATGTATGCTTATATCTATAAAACTACGCAACGGATTTTGATGAGGTTTTAATATATAGAGTGATTGAAGAGGAAGGTTTGTATGTATAAAAAAAGTGGAGAAAAAAATTTTTTTTTTGAGGTTTCTAATGTAATGCCGTAAATAATTACGTTTAACGCGTGCGGGCCACGGGCAGTAATGAATAAATCAAAACTACTGGATCGATTTTAATCATTTTGTCAGTGAATGACATAGGCTATATATTTTATACCCGTGCAAAGCCGGTGCGGGCCGCTAGTAATTACTAATCACTATCCTTCGTAGCACTCGTAGGTACGCAGATCTTTCAGCATTATGCATCAGTGTAGTCGATAACGCGTCAAAGGCGTAGAGCGCCTATGCCGTAGCCTATTGAAAGGCTATAACATTATTTAATTTAATTATTTTCAAATTTTCCTACTCTAAGGGCATAAAAAATGAAATAATAATAATAATTTCAATAAATTTACTTGTGTAATATTACATTGAAATTATTTTGTAAATAAATACAATGACTTATATATTAATTCAAAATGTAACTTATTACAATAGAAATCTTTGTTCAAATCCTCTGAGTTTGTTTTGCCGGTTCTTCTCACTAGAGGTTTACTCGGATCCAGTGGTATAACCTGACATTCAACAAAAAATTGTTATAGTTTGTACGTTGGATAAAATAGTTTAAGAAAAGAGTACGTTATGGATGCGTCTGTGTATTGCACATGGATTTCTTTGAGACTTCTTAAAGGCAAAATCAACTATAAGACCAAGCGAGTTAAAGCCATTTCAGGGCTCGACTTGACTCTTTCACATATCAATTTACACAAAATGTTCAGTTTTTTCACGGTCTCAATTTATGTTTCCAAATAAATGAAACAAAACATTATGAGAGAAGAAATTCTAGAGGAAAGGTAATATTAGTAAATATGAGTTTATTATTTGTATCCAACCAGGTATTCCTTAAGGTAGAGACTAGGTATCCCTTAACGTAAAGAGAGGCTTTGTTTAATATATTGCACATCGTGTCAGTATTGATTTGGAGTAAATCAATCGGTCGTTCACGAAATCCTGATCATTTATCAGCTAAATCGAGAACAACAATATCAAATGTGTCCAGTTAGTATAGATATGAACCAGTATTATAGTATACAGTAAAACTATAAACTATAGTACTTTAATCTTTATTTGCAATTGTATAAAGTACATATTTGACAACCGCAAATGTAATGTGATGTTTTAACATTTTGCGAGGGCACTGGCTTATGTAATACAGGTACTCTGCTAGTTCAGAAGTCAGAGTTTTATACATAATCTTGTGTATTTCTTAAAGCCTATATTGTATGCCTAGTTTCTTTCACAACTTGAAACGTCAGTGGTTTGAGTTTTCCGGCATACAAAGGTGAAGTGCAATGACTTTGTTATATCATTATGTTGTGACTGAGATTTTTGTAAGATGCAATAAAGATTATTATGTTGCGTATTCAAATAATAGTCTCAGGCGAGCCTGGTTTTTTTTTTTTTAGTCCATACCGGCTAAGCCAAGTATGTACTAAGATTTGGGTGAGTTCAGAACTAAATCGGCTGATTAGCAACAGCAAACTGGTTATCTGTATCATTATTATTATTATTATTATTACAGTATAACATATTTTGGTCTTTTTCTTCCTAGCATTATTCCAGGTATTAACAAGATGTGCTTATACTCTTATCTTAATCAGGGTTACGGGTTACTAGTTTTTACACAGAGTCATTGCTATCTGTCCTCCGCAACCCAAAAGGTGAAACTGTAACTATGTAATTGGATAAGAGCAAATTATCCATCAAAAGTTAACTATTATTATCAGATGTTATGATAACAACCGGGACTGATAGCTTAACATGCTCTCCGAGTCACGGTGGGGAGACCCGAAAAGAGCAGGGTCGAGACTGAAACAGCTATTTATAACAAACATCAATATTAGATAATCAGCAATTTTAGATAATCATGTTCTGTTTTTAATTTTTCGGTAATATTAGATAGACAATTTTCTCTTACAGTATGTGGCATTGATTTGCCTTAGATTATAATCGTCAGATGGCTGATATTGTTCGTGTTAGTTTGACCTAAACACTGGTAACCCGCTAGATTTACATAAGACCAATAGGTCTGGTCACGTTATTAAAATTTATCTTTCATCAGTGGCAACGACCATGAAGAACAACCAGGTCCGGAGTTCGTATCGGCTGGAGTTTCACTGTTTGTCGGTGGCGGCGCGTGTGGTGGTGGAGTCTTGTACCGTCAGAAGTCAACGCCAGTGCCACCGACCCCAGCACATCTTGTACCACCAGCGACACACGACAGGCTTTGGATGTGGAAGTGCTTTAATTACACGTAAGTGATTAATATATTAATTAATTTAACTAAGCGTTAATATAATAGGTCAAAGAGTCGACTCCACTCCGTTAACGCGAGAGTTGAGAGTTCGTTCCTGACCCCCACGGTTATTTTCATACCGACTCCTAGCGCAAGCTAAGAGGTTATTTAGAAGGGCAATTGGGCTATTATTAATGATTTGAAAACGCATTGCTAAAATTCTTTAAAAAAAAAAACATATATCCAAATATTTACACATAATTATGACTATAAAACCTACTTTCCTAGTTGTCATTACTATTTTATAATTAATTCAATATTAAGTTTAGAACTAATGTCATGTCATAAGTTACATTAGGTTCTAGGGGTAGATAGTAAGCACTAAATATAGTAGACTATTATTAATACCTCTTCTTTCCTTACAAGAACTACGCGTGCCGGTGTCCGATGTCACCGTTTAACTGTGGCATCAACTCCTTCGCGAACAAAGAAGTTTGCCAATTCTTTTCTTTGTCGTACTTCCAAAAAGTGGAACTCATTGCCGGCTCACGTGTTCCCTCCTTCTTACAATCTGGGCTCCTGCAAACGAGGCGTGAAGATGCATCTTGCGGGTTGGCAGGGCAAGGGTGGCTAACACGGTTGCATTCCGCAACTCTGTTAGCCGCCTTCGCGTTTGGACTTTATTTCCACTTACCATCAGGTGGAGTAGAGTCATCTGCCCTACTAAAAAAAAACCGTTAATAGTGTATAGAATATCGTTTATAGTAGTATTTATAGTATAATGGAATATACATATATAATTGGAATTGATTTTTTAACTTTATATAAAAGATGATAACTTAATTTAGAATTTATTGAATCATTGTAAATTAGTAATTATTATAAGATATATATATTGAGGCGCTTATAGCCGAGTGCACCCGCTGATCGGTAAACGATCGGTAGGTTAAGTAACTTTAGGCGCGGTCAGTCACTAGATGATCGCATAGTGGTATTTCAACCGAGCGTCTCCGTGCTTCGGAGGGCACGTAAAAGTCAGTCCCGGCTGTTGACAATTAGACAACAGTCGATAAGTCAAGTCAGAGGCCTACGGGCGACCTGAACAACTCTGACACTAGGTTGGCCACTAACCACTCGATAAGAAGAAGATAAAATATAGAAATCATACCAAGCGAATGGTATATATATAATCCTATGGTATAATCATATTTCAATATGCGATTGTCAATTAAGAATGAACACAGGTCGCTACAAAGTTAAGGGTCGCTTTGAAAAATCTATTGAAAACTATAAAAATATTTATTAACCCAGACAAAGAGCAATAAATAAGGCAAATCCATAAATTAACAATCTACCGGCTCATCTGCTTGCTTTAAGCCATGTATACTGAATGACAAACTGTCCAGTTCAATGGGTCGGAATGTTTTTACTAGGGCAAATGAAAAGGCCCCATGACGTTTTGACGAAATTATGGTGTTGCGTAACGCTGGACATGCTATTTTAAGAATGAATAAATAGTTGAATAACCTAAAGATATTGCCTAAAATAAACAAACGATTGAAGTTTCACATTCTAATTTTATGTAAATACTAGCTTCTGCCAGTGGCTTCGCCTGCGTGAATAACGTTTTTAATACAACTCTGAATGTCCTTTTTAGGGTTCCGTAGCCAAATGGCAAAAACGGAGCTTTATAGTCTCGACATGTCCGTCTGTCCGTTCGTCCGTCTGTCCGTCTGTCCGTATGTCAGTCCGTCCGTCAGTATGTCACAGTCATTTTACTCGGAGACCGTTGGCTCAATGAATACGAAATTTAGTAACTAGGTGTATTCTATGAACCGCACAACGATTTTGTAATGAAATCTTAAAATATATAAGAATTAATAAGGGTAGCAGTCCATACATGTAACTGTAAAAAAATATTTCAATGTATGCCAACGTGTGAGATATTTTTAGATAGATCTTTTAAAATGATAAGGAGGTTTGATTTTGACTTTTTCATTAAGCCAGTAGTTGTTGAGATATTAGCTCCTAAAGTCGTAAAAATCGTGTCCCCCTCTAACTTTTGAACTATGGGATTTAAAATTCCGGAAAAATTTGAGCTTGAACTTTACACAAGACCTTTTATCCACATTTGGTTTGAAGAAGATAGGTCAACAAAATTAAGAGATATGTAAGTTGTTCCCATAACTTTGTTTTTCATATTACTTTTAATAATTACTATGAATTTAACAACTTATTTTGCGTTCGATTTTAATTCGTAATTATTTTTAAAGTCCTTAAGATTCTTCATAACCAAGCTGCGGAACCGGCTAGTTTCAACTGTGCGTAGTGCACAACACACTTAACTGGTAATTATTTTTATCGAATCAACCGTTAACAAAATAAGTTTTAAGCTTCTAGCTCTAAAAAGTGACGATACTTCTTTACAACTTTTCATCCCCCCTTTTAACCCCTTACAACCCTTTTTTCGCATTAAAAAGTAAAAGTCTATGTCCTTTCTCAGGTTCTAGACTATCTGTGTACCAAATTTCATTCAATTCAGTAGTTTTGGAGTGACAGCGCGACAGACAGACAGAGTTACTTTCGTATTCATAATATCAGTAAGAATGTACAAACATGTCAGGTTCATGTGGGATTGTCGGACGTCTTTTGAAAGATTGTTTACTTACTTATGATTTATATCCCTGGAGCTAATTTTAAGGTCACCGTGGACGAAGTTGTGGGCAGATACTAGAGTTACATAAAACATTGTTCAGCTTTAATCTATTTGTTAATTAAAAGCTACATATGAAACTTTATGAAACAGCAACGCAAAAAACATTTTCATATGTCGTTCATTATTACGGCCGTGTCAGTTAAGCCCATCAAACTCGTTTGCGGATATTGTTTTTCGATAAAATCATTTCATTGTGCAGTTTAATTATCATATAGTAACGAATTGAGTAACATGCGTGTACCAAATTATCGTAATATCATGTTCGACAATATACATGATACATTGATCCAGTGAAAATTGATCATGTTCTGAATATATTGTGCCAATTATAATGTACCAATATCTGCTGTTTCATACTGTTACGGGCTGGTGTTCGTGGATTTGGAAATAAACACCTGATGGCTCTAAATAAGACTTTATTGAGATCTAGATTACACAACAGAACAAATCACAGGTCAATCACAGTCCAAAAGAATAGCCGAGGTCACTAATTATCGCACTTATTCACTGGTATCGCTTGTAGTTTCTTTGCTCGTTGCTCAGAACTGAATGACTCAGCCCACGCACCAGGCCGCTTATATAACGCGGAACACGGGCTCGAGAAAGTTCCGTCCGCGGAACGCTATACTAAATCTTTCGAGAACACATCTGTCTAGAACCCACGAGTCGTCAAGGAAATAAACAGAGAGAGTAGCAAACGATTTTGAACCTTATGACCCGGTGACAAGGTTCTCCGTAACAACACCATGTAAATGAATATGTATCCTTGTGTCTTTCTCTCTTAAGAGTGCTTCAGAAATAGTGTAGACATTTCTATAGATAACGTCTTAAGGGGTCAGTTTATTAAATAATTGCTCTGTTTAAAAAACTAACCTACATCGACCTTCTAATCTCTAAGCCATACATAAAAATAAAGTGTATGAGATTGGGAGTTTTTAGCTCCGTTTTTGTGTTCGTAGTCAACGATTATTAGAAAATTTGTATGAAGTTAGCTCAAAAGCAAACCCCGTATCAATGTCAAATTTATGGCGTAACATAGACTCAAAAAGACGAATTGATATTGAAATTTAATGAAACCTGATGTATATTTTTTCTAGAACTCAATTGTCAACCGATGGAGTTACAATCGCAGCACCTTCGGAAGCTGGTCGATGGTCTCTGTGGGCGTTATCGCTCTCCAACCGTGGTCTTCGCTTCTCATCTCCAAGAACTATTAACGTGTTCCGACCAATCCAGCTCGACTTCTCCCTCCCTCCAGCTTTGAAAGTCGGGGAGACTGTTGAAGTTGATGTGAAGATTACTAATAACATCAATAATTGTATGGATGTAAGTATCTTTGTTATAAGTTTTATTTTATTCTCATTTTTTTATTTTATTTTATGAAGGTTGGCAATAACGCATACGGTCCGCCTGATGGTAAGCAGTCAACGCAACCTATGAATGTGCACGATACTTAAACTATCACATGCGCGTTGCCAACCCTAGAGATAGTAGGGTAGGCATGGGAAGAAAAAAGGAAAGGAATAGAAGGAGTGGAGTGGCTCCTTTGTGCTGGGTCCTTCCAACAACTAAATTAATATAATAAACATGACATTGTTATCAAATAAGGCAGCATGGCATACTAAATTAATATAATAAAAATGTTATGGTATAAAAATATTGCTACTTAAGTCTTAAAAGTTAGGGGGCGATTCGACAATTGAACGAGAGTCAAGAATAAAATTATAAGAATGCGTCATTTAGACACATTCCATCACATGAGAGAGAAAGAAGATACTATTATAACATAGAGAAAAGGAGAGCGATATACATTATATATATTATATATTAAGAAGTTTCTGTCACTAATGTTATTGAATTTGAAGCTATAATAATATATTTTTTTATTTAAAGAATATTAGCAATGCTTTTTCAAGGCATTACTAATATTCCTATTGTCCCTCCAAAATAAGCTCGAAGCTTGCGCTAGCAATGCTTTTTAAGGCATTACTAATATTCCTATTGCCCCTCCAAAATAAGCTGGAGTGGGAACGACAATAGTCCAAGAGGCTCAGGATCGAACCCTCGACTCTCGCGTTAACGGAGCGAAGTCGGCCCTTCTACCGTTGAGCTATTGAGGCTTCAATATAATTTCAAATATTAAATACATTGATGATAGTGATATAAAAATATGCTTATATTTTAGTAGGATAATATTTGCAAAGATAATAATACCAGGAAATAAATGGTATTTATTCGGGATCCTCCCTAATAAACGCTATCTCATATTATTTGCGTTACGTGGAATTGTATCTATACAAATTAATTTGTTGTTAGCTACTGTATCCGGAAACGTTTAGAGCAATTTCAACCTTGCTACATTACTTTAAGGCCGATTTAAGCTTGAAGATATCACATTAAGAATAGCTATTCCGTATTTCTCCACCATGTTACAGGAGGTATATTTGCAAAGGTAAATTGGGTTAGATATATACCAACCAATTAGTATGAAGGTGTCGGATAATCGACGTACACGATAATATAGACATTGAACGAGAAAATTAATTCTAGTTTACATAATATTATGAAATAGAGTATTAGGTATTTCGAAATTTGACCTGATGGTAATCAGTCACCGCAACTTATAAAGGCTTGGCATATTTCATGTTACAAGTAACATGCGCGTTGCCAACCTAAAGGACCTTAGGGAGGGGATGAGATGGGAAAAAAAAAGGGAACACAAGCGGTGGGAGATTAAGATTACAGAAATTAGTTATTAACACGCTTCCTCGTTCTTGATACGCACCGCAAAGGTATGGAATACCCTGCCGACCTCGGTCTTCCCAACCACCTACAATATAGGTACCTTCAAATCTAGAGTGAATAGGCATCTTCTAGGCAAGCGCGCTCCACCTTAGGCTGTATCACCACTACACATCAGGTATGATAACAGCCAAGCGCTGGCCTATATATTTAAAAAAAAAAAAAAAAAAACAATTTCTTCTTGCTTTTTACGAGTGCGAAACAGCAACTCATTCGATAAGAGTTATCAAGAGTTAAGGATTGTTATGAGATGTTGATATAACAACCGGGACCGACAGTCTAACGGGCTCTGCGAGGCGCGGTGGGAGGGCCCACAAGAACAAACACCCAGACCGAAACATATATTTATAACAAATATCAAATCCAAGCGGAACTCAAATTCGTCAATACGGTTCATAATTTTTATTCACAAAAGGGCATAATATTAGTAAATAAACGTTTAGGATATCGTATCGTATTATATAAAAGAATTCGTTAGAGCACGTGCGTTAGCAATTTGTTTGCGATTGGCGTCGCTCATCGAATCCCAATTGGGGATTCCGATATATCCCCCGACATCCGACGTACTGAACGGAATGACAGTTTCCTCTTTTATTGATCACTGTTTGGAAAAGGTTTGAATTTTTTCCCGATTGTCAGTTGTTTGAGTTATGTTGCAATTGTTTTATTTAAAGTAAACCGAAAACTAAATGTCTACATTATACCGTAGTGTTATATTGCTATAAATAATGTATCTAAGCAAGATTCTTTCTTTGTTTATGTCATGAAAGTTGGCAAATAAGCATACGATTCACCTGATGGTAAACAGTCACAGCGACGTATGAACGCTTACGATACTTGCAGTATCACAAGCGCGTTGTCAATCTGAAGGATAGGGGGGGGATAGAAGGGGTGAGAAAAAGAGGGAAAAAATGAAGAGAACAGATGGGTTGAGAGATTGAGTCTCTGGCGCTCTCAGTCATCGCACGAAATGCAACAGTACTTATACTGATACATTGCACCGATTTTCTTTGAGAGAGTAGTAGTTTACTAGTGAAATTACTGGGCGAACGAGATTTAAGAACTAATATCTCGAGGTTGGCAACGCGCGAGTGGCACCTACTAATGGTGCTGCAAGCGCTCATAGGCTGCGGCAGCCACTTACCATCAGGTGGGCTGTATGCTTGTTTGCCAACTTCTAACAAAAAAAAAAAAAGGGTTGCCCCGGTCGAGCCGGCCCATTTGTAGACTGGGATGACCATGGCTTTACCAGTACTTTCGTTGAATTGAGACTTAAAAAATAATCCCGTCGCTTTTTTTGTTGAAAGCGTCAAGACTTAGTCAATTTGTAAAAGAACTGCTTGAAAAACTTTAGTGATATTCTTAAGAAATACCTTTTAGCGTTTAATTAAAAACAAAGGCCCGATTGTTCTTTGTCGATGACAAAACACGAATGCGATAAAAGTTTTAATTTTACGAAACAAGAGCGAGTCGTAATCAAGCGGACTTGTCAACTAGTTTGCATTGTCCTAGTTCCAATGTCTCTCCTGGGAAGTGAATTTCAACACCTATACAGAACTCGTCTACTAACGTCTGCTTAAGAAGTTTGTTTAGTTAGTTCGGTTTTCATTAAATCGTATTTGGCACAATGATTAAATTCACAACAATTTTATATATATTTAGGAAAATTTAACTTAAAATTCAAATATATTAAAAAAAAAATTGACAAAAATAATTTAATCCGTCGAAGGGCAGGCTCCGTAAAGGCCCTTGGGCTATTGTTTGACCCACTCCTAGCCTAAACTACGAGTTTATTTGGAGGAGCAACGGGAATATTTGTAATGACTTCATAAAGCATTTCTAGTATTCTTTTAAAAATTATATTCTTAATTATTTATTCTTCAAACGTTGATTTTATATTACTTGGTACTAATGAATTGAAACGCGTAGTCACTTACTTTAATGTATACAGTTCGTAGCTCTGAGTTCTGACATAGACGATGCCCGAGGGATACTGGAATAACTAGCAAGCGAGTTAGAGGATCGACTTGTTATTATTCCCAAGCTTCTTCAGTCTGATTAAGTGGCTTAATAAATCTGTCAAAGCAGTTGACATTTATCGAGAACTTGGCACAAATATTCAATTTATTTTATCGTTGCCACTGAATATATATTTTCATATCGTCGCTTTTCCAATAACATAAACACATATACATTTAAAGGCGTCGGGATGTGACGACCCCATCGCCCGCTGTTGGGATAACCTCTGTCACAACAGAGATTATTCCACCAGTGCAATCAGTCACACTGGTGGTAGGTCTTTGTTGCAAGAGGCCGGCTAGGTAGGTACCACCGCAGTGTCCAATATTCTGCCGCCAAATAGTAGTGCTTAGGCACTACTGTGTTCCGGTTTGAAGGGCATTGTACGCTAGTGAAATTACTGGGCGAACGAGATTTTAGAACTAATATCTCGAGGTTGGCAACGCGCGAGTGGCACCTACTAATGGTGCTGCAAGCGCTCATAGGCTACGGCAACCACTTAACATCAGGTGGGCCGTATGCTTGTTTGCCAACTTCTAACATAAAAAAAAAAAAAAAAACATCTATATACTGACGCTGTTGTTGAAAGTGTGTGTAGGAGAAATTAAATGCGATTCGACTATAAAGGTGGCACACACATACATCCTATTGGAAACTGTGACCTTTATACCACTAGCGCCATAACCATGCAATGCCTGGAAAAGGAAGAAGAAGGAAAGAAAGGGAAAAAAGAGTACTACGATGGTTGTAAAAAAGTATAGTCATAATGGAAAGAGGTTACCGTATCTACACCACCAATGTCAGTAGGATTAAAAGGGTGTTGTCAAACCACAGGACGCAACAAAGAAGAGCAAAGGAAATGATAATATGGTAAGGGTTTTAGTGTCCGGTGTTCTCACTTATAACGGACGGAATGCTACAGTACGGATAGTTCAGGTCGATATTCTTTAGAGGGTAACGTTACTTTAACGTTCCACCTTCAAGGAGGATTCTTGGTACTTGTCACTTTGAGGATATTGGACTAGGATTAGATATTAAAGTATTTTCGAACTGTACATAACCCATATTTAGACTAATTAATATAATAATTAATTTTACAAAGGTGACGGCTCTGCTAGCCCTCAGCGCTGGAGCAGCATTCGCCAGTACTGGAGCACTCTATGTTACTGAACGTCTACGCCTTGGACCTCGAGGAGGAACGCAGTTAGTTGTACGTGTTGCTGTAAATACACCTGGAAGAAAGAACATTACCGGTATTTATTATATCACATATTATTTGCTTTTATTTTTTATTAGATTTTTATGTATTATAGAAATTTATATAATCAATTTTGTATAGTCTGTTAAAAACTAACCGATTTCAACGGCCTAGGCTTCAACGGTTTGGTCAACTAATGCAACTTATAATACCATCTATATCTCCAGAGTTCTTGATCATAATTATTATAATCAGAAAATATATATGGCACCATTTCGGAAGTACCTACATCCTATTCAGAATTATATCAATTTCCACATAAGAAATCGGACGACTTGATAATTTCCTCCTGTTTGAATTCAGTTTAAAAGATCACGCGTTGCGACAACGTTGGACATGTGGTAGGCATAAAGTTCCTTCATTGCCACTTCATGCAACCATTACCACCATTTGCCACCCCTTACCACCCTTTGCCACTCCATGTCACACTGGTGGTTCTACGGCAACCGCTTACCATCAGGTGGGCCGTATGCTTGCTTGCCAACTTGTAACGTAAAAAACTGAAAAGTTGCTTTGCATACGCATAAGACTAACGTGTGACTACCTAAAACCTTAATGTACAACCGCTAATCGCGATTCTTTCAAAAGTTCTTACCTCAAATTAACACAAAGACAAAGCAATTTCGAAATCTTCATCCAAGTAATCTTTCAAACAAAATATTTTAATGAGGTTCAAGGTACGACTTCTTAGCTTCAGTTCGTGTCCTAATTGTTAAATCAAAAGCATCCCAAAACTTTTCCCCCTACAAGTGTTCTCAATTCTCAAAAGAATTTCTAGATTATAAAGTAATTCCAAAGTGACAGACAACTTGAATTACAAAATGTGATTGTCACACATAAAATTCCCGTCTTTGATGTTTAATTATGTATGGGTTAAATTATTTTCATACTTATTTTGTTCTTGTTCATACATACAAAGTTTATCTTTAGGAAAATGTATGATTATCGGAGAAACGTAATCACTCCTATATCTGTCTATTTGTCATAGCCAATTTGCTAATTACGTAAATTTTTGTATGTATATTATGATTTTATGTGTCCCAAGAACCGGCAAAATTAAAAAGAATGTAATTTGTACTGTAAATCTGTGTAAGGGATTTACGCCTCAATATCTCAGTGATAGAAAGCTTACTGAACGGTGTTTACTGGCTCGATTCCCTTTATATTCGGTGAACACAGACACTACTGCTTTGCAGTAGATTATTTGACACTGGGATGGTACCTACCTAGCCGGCGTATAGAACCAAAAGACCTACCACCAGTGCGACTGATTGCAATGGTGGAATAATATCTGCTATGATAGAGATCCCAACAGCGGGCGATGGGGTCGTCACGTCCCAACGCCAAAGTTATAAAGTGTTATTTTTAAATTTACATATTAATTACTTTGATTTTTTAATTATTTTGTTTTGTGAAAAATAAATTTATAAAATAAAATGTTTATTCGTATCTCTTTTAGCTACAAGACAATCATACTTCAAAACATTGTCAGTCACAAATTTCAAGCTAAAATCATTTCGAAATTCGAACATGAAATATTTTACAAAAGAAAATACTGAACAAAATCTCGTTACAAAACAACAGCGTTCCCGCAAAGGATTTCAGTTCTTTATTGCATAAACTTGTAACTTATGTGAAGCAATTTTCTTACATATTCCTGTTAGCCGAATACCTAGGATCTAGTTCAACTTGTCGACATCTTGACGTCAGCATCCTATAATACACGTTGGTTTATAAGTATATCTTTCTTGAAGAAAATATTTTATAGATATAAAGAAGTGTAGTTTCAATGTTTAAAATTTTTCTGCAGTGATACCGACTAATAGCTTCGTGTACGTATTACGTGTTAGATATAAGCTATAACTATACACTTTACTATTTTTGTAGGTAGCTTACTAACTATCTTGATATCTTGTGTTTGATATAAAAGGGCTTGTAATCGTGCATTAGTTTAGTTGAAATTGTGCTACAAGACAATAAACACCTACTACGTATTTCTGCCGTTTCTTTTAAAAACATAAAATTCTCTCGCTTTATACACCACACTTAAAATGATAGAAATAAGAAATATAGTACTTAATGTAATATTAGTGATCAAGTGCTCTGGGATCAATAGCTAAACAGTTAAAGGGTCGACTCAGATTCGTTAACGCGAGAGTTGTGGGTTCGATCCTGACCCTTTGAACTATTGTCGTACCCACTCCCAGTGCAAGCTATGAACTTATTAGGGGCAATAGGAGTATTAGTAATGACTTGCAAAAACCATTGCTAATAATCTTTAAAAGAAAGGGAAAGTGCGTTTATTGGTTTGTTCTTAAGTTAGTGACGCTAGACCTATAGTATAGAGCTTTGCGCAATACTGATGATTGTGCAATACTATTAAACTTGTGGGTTAGTATTGAAGGATTGTAAAATATTTTCAGTTCTCTATTTACTTCATCGTCTGTCATGTGCGGACATGAAAATATTGAAGGTCTCGTTTAGTTTTATTGACTTCATATTATTGAATATTTAAAAACGATAAAAATATTTTCCAATAATGTCATAGATCTTTGGGTTATCGGAAAGTCAATCAGCTTCAGTAACTGACCAAAGCCGCTGTTAATTCCCTAAATCTGTTTACACTAATACAATTACACATCGTCATCGCTAATTCTGTAATTAGTTTAATACAATAATCGAATACATAAATACATATATCTATATCACGTAACTGAACCTTGAATTAACATTTATATTAAATATGTCAGCACAATCCAATTTAATGACATCGTTTCGTGTATTATGCTAATAATGAAAGCTGTCATATTTCGTTAAAGTATTAGGATATTAACAATGCTAATAAGCAGTGTATTGTTATCGCGTGCAACTTTGGTTCTACAAAAATGATAAGTTCTTCTGATATTTTACCAGCGTAGGGACGTCAAGACCCCATCGCCCGATGTTGTGATAATCTCTGTCGCAGCAGAGATTATTCCAACAATTAAATCGGTCAAACTGGTGGTAGGTCTATTGTTGCAAAAGACCAGCCACGTAGGTACCACCGCAGTGTCAAATATTTTATCGCAAAGCAGTACTGTCTTTGGCATTACAGTGTTCTGGTTGAAAGGGCCACTGTAGTGAAGTTACTGGGCAAAAGAGACTTATAAACCAATACCTCGAGGTTGGCAAGTTGCAAGCGCTTATAGGCAAAGGCAACCGATTACCATCACGTGGGCCGTATGCTTGCATGCCAACATATTAACATCAAATATTGGTACTTGGGAAAATACTATTATATAATATATACTATATAATAGTATTATATTATATAATATAATACAATTATATAATATAATACTATTATATATTATATACTAAATATATCACAGAATATATCGATGTTCTTGCTGGTCGTTTTGATAACCAAGCTCCAAAAAAAGGAAGAGGTTCTCAATTCTTCGGGTGAATATATATTTTTTAAATAATTTATTTAGCATTTTTTTCAACAAAAATTAAGACATTGTATTCCAAAGATATAAAACTGATTAAATTCTAGTACCTTCCTTAGCAGTTCTTTACATATCGGTAACTTAAAATCAATTTTTTTAAAGACAAACTAAAATTGTTCGGTTATGCGAGAAAATATCTTTTTTCTCCCTTTTTCAAGTCGGTTTTGTGTTTCCAAAAAAATAATTTACTTATGATATTTTTTTCTTCAAATATGCATATCTTTACTATGTAAAATTATATTAATGAAAATAAGCTATATAGCCCAAGTACGGTAGGCATAAAGATAATTGTTAATGTCACCAGTAAAGGCCTTAAGTACCTACTATTGCTTCAGAGGCAACATAGTTGGCAATAAAGTCACTGAAATTCCATTATGTTGGTAACTCCATCTTGTTGCGGTATTCTTAATGTCTTGTTCACGGTCGAAGTGAAGAGAAATGGCGAAGTCGTTATTTTATACTAGGATCTACCCGCGACATTGTCTGTGGGAATTTCAGAAATATGTTTAGACATAAAAGTTAATAGACAGAGTTGTTATGTCAAACGATGTTAGCGGTCGTAAAAGTTATTTTTCTATAAGTCAGGAAAAGTATACTTTTTGGATGAAAATAAATTTTTCGTAACGACACTTTTGTGTCTCTTGGGCATTGGTTTGATAGGAAAAAAACACACGTCATGGTATTGTCATATTAAATTAATTTATATTATATACAGTACCTAAAAAAATGGTCAGTTCTATTTTCGATGCGTATACGTGAAAAGGTAGCCACTACCAATTGGACAAAATCCAGAACTTAAACCTAGAATGTATATTGTTGTTCTTGAGGATTTTTTTATTTCATGACGTTTGGCAAACAAGCATACGGTCCTTTTGACGGTAAGCAGACACCGTAACGTATGAACGCGTGTGATACTTGAAGTTCACATGCGCGTTGCCTACCCAAGGCAAAGGAGGCAAGGAGTGACAAGGGAAAAAGGAAGTGATAGTGAAAGTGACTTGTCGAGATAGCCCAATTGTGCTGAGAGGAGTATGGCTCTACTAGTGCTATATAGACATTGTAGAATACGGAACTCTTTAAAGTAAAAGTAACGAATCGTAATAACGTGATACTTCCTGCTTGTCAATACCTAGTGGTTGAAGAAGGCCAATAGTTGTGGGATCGATATTAGTCTTGACCTTACAGACATCTGTTCCTATCTAAGATGTACATGAGTGTGTGTGTTTCCTAATACCCGGTGCGGATATCAAATAATATGAGCCGTTAAATGTATAAAGTTTATTTATTTCAAAGTTATACTTGCTTTTTACAGTGGAAGTTACTGGATATAGCGCTGACAACTGCTCCGTATCTTACACCTCGTTCAATAATGAGACGCTCGTCGGTTCAGTTATCCGATCCGCAAGCGTACTGGTGCTTCCTGAAGGTCTTCATAGAAGTGACACACAGAGCGCATATTTTTGTGCTAACGGTTGGTATCCAAAACAATCTTTATATATATATAAAAGGAGGAGACCCGTCTGATATATCAACGCCCAGCCGAAGCCTTTGGACATAGAAAGCTGAATTTCGCCACAGTTGTTGGTTTTAAAACGTAAATGAGCACGAAGAAAAGATTTTTTTTTAATTTTTAAAGTGGTGAAGGTGGTTGAAAGTTTTAATGGGATTTCCGTCATTTTTGAAGCATGAAATTTAGTTTTTTTGGCAAACAATCAAAGATAAAGAAACAAGTGTTTTAACACAAAAAATTTACCTCTGAAGAAGTGAAGTAGATGTTCAAAGTTTTGCATTAAAATCGTTATTCACACGGGCAAAGCCGCAGGCTGAAGCTAGTATTTAATAAGGCTCAATTTTACAAAGATTCATCATGAAATCTATATGTATAGCTGTTAATATAATTAATTACTGTTTAGAGTTAATTTGATGAATTTATTTTGGTATATAAATTTAACACTCACACTTAAATTATACACTTAAATATTTGGACGCAAATAAGCAATACAATGTCAAACCACACGAATGTCATTTCGAGAAAACGCGTTTGAAAATTTTGAACAACTTGTTTATTGTACTTATTTTCACAAAATATAAGGTTACAAACTGCATATTTCGTATATAATATATAAATTGCATGATTAAAAAATGACTTTTTAGAAGTTTTAAAGCTTAAAACCCTACAAATATTAAAGAAAAATGTTCTTCAGCCATTAACCAACACTTCTGCATATATAACTCCGTTTTTTCAATTTTGTGGGTTGACATGGTATTGCTTATTTACGTCCATTTATCTTCATTGGTTTAGCCTCCGTTATTGCACCGCCATAATAGACTTCAATTAAAAATTTGAAAGAGCTATTTACAGCTTACTTATTACTGATATTATTATAGATATTGAAGGCTTACAACACTGTTAAAATTATAAGAAGTGATTAAAGTATTAAGGTGGAAAAATGGTCTCTACTGCCTTTCAGCAAGTTAAAATCATGTTATATACATATTTCAGAACATTTGGCTGTCTCATCTCGTGGTTCGTGGGAATGGCAATGGGTCGCTGCTCCACGTAATAGAGCTGGCTTGGTACTAGAACTGAGAGCTCAGGGCGCTGCTCACGTTGCGTTATCATCTATAAGAGAACCTTCAGATGACATGTATCGAGTTGTCTTTGAAAGAACTCGCGTTTGGATTGCAAAGGGAAAACATGGTAAGCTTTGTAAAATATAATATCTCTATTTTATGTTTTCTTCATATTAAGAATATAATTTTTTCAACCTACAATCATCTTTGCTTAGGCATAAACATCATTGATATCTATTAGGGTTCTATAGCCAAATGGCAAAAACGGAATCCTTATAATTTCTTCATGTCCGTCTGTCCGTCCGTATGTCATATTCATTTTACTCGAAGACTATTGACTCTGTTAATTTACTTAAGAACATGACGTCACTATTTTAGTAATAGTGTGCATATGAAATTCCTATGGTTAAAGAAAAACTACTGAGTCCATTGCAAAACCGTTAATATAACAAATAAAAATTTTGCAGGATACGATGTGCATCTAGCAAGCGCTGAACAAACTGAAAGCGATGAAGAATGTGCAGGTGCAGACTCTTGGTGTGCTTGGTGGGTATGGTGGGAAGGAGGACGGCTGTCAGTAGGCAAAGGTGCAGCGCCATCAGAGAGAAGGCTGCTTGTGTGGCCATTGACTTCTGATATGAGGATTAAATATGTAGGATTCAGTGCATTGTGGGGTGATAAAGCTGATTTTAGGTAAGCATGGATACTGTATTGTTAATCAAGTACCTTAATTAATTTTAATATTTTCTCCATAAAGCATTATTCGAAAAACTGCTTTTTTGTAGAATATGGAACTTCAACGAAGAGGCTGGCTTCTCTCAAGTACTTGAGCTTGGTCTCCCGCATGGTGTTGTTCCTGGATCTGCTAGCGGCACCTTACTCGTGTCTGGTGGCCTCCATCTTCCACTATACAGTCTTCAGACAGATGTTTCAGACCAATGGGCTGATGTATGGAGGGATTCGCAGCTATCAGCCGCTTCAGCAAGTTTGGCTCCATTATTAGCGCTAGAGCACATACCGCATCTAGTTGATGAAGCTGAACGGGAAAGAATATTGAAGAAATTGCCTGAACAGGTAACTAATATAATATAATAAAATAATTTCAATATAACTAGTAAGTTATTATATAAAATCTTTTAAAAATTAGAAAGATACCCAGGTCATTTTTTGTATTACTGCAATTACTTTTTACAATTTTGTATCATTTTAAATACTTTTCATAAATCATTTATAATATATTTTAATTTTAATTTATAAATATAGAGTTTCTATTAAATAATTCGAAATTAAATTCTTATAATTATTTCCAGGTTCAGATCCTTCTTTCTTTCCGGAAGAATGACAATTCCTTTAGCGATCATCCAGCAGTAAGCAGTCATTTATCAACAATAAAAATTATGGAAATCCTTAACAAAATACAATCGTACTATCCAATTGATCCAAACCTCCTGCAGTCAATTAAAAAGTGGATTCAGTCAAGACAAAATTCTGATGGATCGTTCACACCTTTAGCCGCTGATAAAGAAGTAGATTACTATCCAGTTGAGATAAAGAAATCAAATGGTACAGATAAAGAAGTCGATGTAAATGAATACTACTATTATGACAGAGATGGCAATATGACACAAGATGAAATAGAATGGGAACGAACAGTGGAAGTTACTGCTGAAACTTTAGTGGCGTTATTAGAAGTTGGTGTCGAGAATCAAGTATGTCAATTTTTGGGTCTTTATTTAGTGCTATTTTTATAGTAACAATTATATGATATTCTTCGTCCTAGCATTATTCTCGGTATTTTATTTATCCAGGGTCTCCTTATTATTACCCGGATTTGACAGGTTACTACTTTTTACACGGAGCGATTGCCATTTGACCTCCACAACCTTAAGTGCGAACCAGTAAGTTATTTGATAAGAACAATTTACTTCTCAAGAGTTGGCGATTATTAGATCAAGAGTTAGCAATTATTATCAGATGCTATGTGATAACAACCGGGACCGACAGTTAACATGCTATCCTAGGGACAGGCTCGCTACCAGCATGCCACAACGGTCGTTATATAATAAGTCAATATAAAAACATTGTTGTTGCATTCGTTTTAGGTTTTTCAGCTTAATTTAAAGCCTTAATTTAAGTAGCAGTTGTATGATATACGTAATATTTGTAAGAAAAAAACTGGAATGAAATTATATTAATCAAATATATTCTATTTATTTTGTGCATATTCAACCTTAATATTTTTATCAAGTGAACGCTCATAATCAAAGTAATTTGGGATCATTATTTTTTATATTTTTGTTCATGTAATATTACCAGAGCTGTTGTAATTATAGGTATATGAAGCTTCTATTATTTCATTTGTCTACCTTTCAGGTGGATGCTGACGTTGCCAAACAAGCTCAGCAGTATTTGGAGAAAAATATATACAATCTTACGTCACCTGCTGCTTTAGCTGCCACAGTGTTAGCTCTTGTTATGGCAAGGTAATATATTTCTACTGACATATAACTTGAATAATTACTTACATTGTTAGGGTTCCGTAGCCAAATAGGCAAAACGGATCCCTTATAATTTCGTCATGTCCGTCATGTCCGTCTGTCCGTCCGTGCGTGTGTCACAGTCATTTTACTCGGAGACTGTTGGCCCTATGTATACAAAATTTAGTAAATAGGTATATTCTATGAACCGCACCATGATTTTGTAATGAAATCCTAAAATATATAAAAATTAAGGGTAGCATTCCATACATGTAACTAAGAGTTGAAAAAAAAATCAACGTATGGCAACGTGTGAGATACTTTTGGACACTTGGACAGGTCTTTAAAAATGATAATGAGGTTTGATTTTGCTTTTTTTCATTAAATCAGTAGTTGTTGAGATATAAGCTTCTGAAGTCATAAAAATTGTATGTCCCCCCTCTAACTTTTGAGCTATTGGATTTAAAGTTATAGAAAAATTTTAGGTTGTAGATCATCAAATAAACTTTCGATCACGTTTGGTTTGAAGAAGATATTTCTACAAATTTAAGAGATATATAATTTTTGTTTCCATATCTTTGTTTTTCATATTACTTTTAATAATTACTAACTTATTTTTGCGGTCGATTTTAATTCATTATTATTTTTAAAGTCTTTAAGATTATTCATAACCAAGCTGCGGAACCGTTTAGTTTTGACTGTGCATGGTCCACAACGCACTTGACTGATTATTATTGAATCTTACTGTACCTACATTTGATTTAAATCATGTTCAGGAGCCCCATAGTTCCTGAAGCGTTGGTAATACTTCGAAATGCATCAACGACTGAAGAAGGTGAATTTGGATGGCCCGCTCCAAGAAAAGACGCGGCTGATTGGCTGTTGGAAGAAACCTCGAGAAATATTAAGACTACATCGTATGGTAAATCTTTTGTTTTATTGTTACTTGTTGCAGAATGTTTTACACTAAAATGTAAATTTTAGTTTCATAGTACCTTCATTACAATGTATTTTTATTTAAAAACACACTAATAACATACTAAACTTATTACGAGTTTTTTTTTCAACTTCAACCACAGTTAATTTAATAAAAATCATTCTTGATTATTTTTAGTTGCCTTTGAAAAAATATGCTATGCGTATTGCGTAATGCCAAATTCAATAAATATATTACACCTTCTTCTCTTTTTCTATTCTAATCTTTATTTTACAAAAGTTTACCTAATTTTATATTTCGATTACCCGATGGAGAAAATATGATTTCATTTATTTATCTATATTTTTGCCAAGACAAAATGTTTATTTTACAAAAGATTATTATCAATATAAGTATTGGTACTAAATATAGAATTTGGTGCCTGCTTTTTCACTTCAATAATTTAATTTTTTTGCAATACTTACTAATCTTGATTAAAGTAATATCATAAATGCAATTTTCCTTGTCATTACAGAAGCAGTAACAATGGAACAATATGTAGCAGGAGTCAGAGTTCTATTAGCAGCTTGTGCTCGAGGAGCACTTGCAGAAGGAGAAGCAGCTGCTAGATTTCTTTATTATAGAGCCTCAACACTTCAGCGTCATCCAAGCCTTGCTTATAGCGCTACGAAAGCAGCTGCTCAATACGCCGCATTAGCTCATGACAGGTTAGCTTATATTTTTCTTGGTAGAATAAAGAAAAAGAGATGTTTCTATATTTTGAAAGGTTTTCTTGTCGTTTTTGGAATGAATGGACAAACTGTTTTGTGGAAGTAAGAATGTCGAAATGAAAAATCAGTTTCCATCCATTCAACGAGTCATCGAAAATCGTCGACCACACTGTCCCCCCTCATCACTTCATACGTGATGATTCTGGTGCTACAAGTACATAAACTATAATAGCCACTTACCATAAATTAAAAATATCTTTTTCTTTTTAATGTCGATAAATAACAGTTTTTGTCTCTTCTTCTAGACATCGCGCTCTGACGGTATCACTCGCAACAGCAGGCATGGAGCTAACCGACACATTAGAACTCCGAGCTAAAACTCCACCACGACCTTTGCAACTACCTGGTTTACCCACAAAAGTATTTGTTTATGCTACGGGAGCTGGATGTGCTACAGTTCAGGTGATATAACATAAATAAAAAATATAGTTTCTATTTAAGTTTCCTTTATCAGTTCCTTCAAAAAACAGATGGTCAGAGAAAACTTTTAAACTTTTTTGAACTGATTCTTACCTAATCTAGGCTTGATTCGTTACAAGTTTTTACACAGTGCGTATAGCATCCGGTATGTGCATTAACTGAGAAACAACAACTCATTGATTCGAGCAATTTGTTTAGCAAGTCAACAGTTATTATCAATTCTATACGGTAACAACCAGGGCCAGCAGTTTAACGTGGTCTCTGATATAGAACAAGGAGATCCCTAAAAGGAATCATCCAGATCAAAACATATATCAGTACAAATATATATCAGTATAATACAAACATCAGCTTATGTTGCTTAAATAAAAATGGTAAACAAAAATTAAACTAACCAAAATAAATAAATACCTTATTAAAAATATTATAATGGAGAAATAGATTATTTATAAAATTAATAATATTGTGTATTTATTTTAAGATTTCGTTTTGATTATAGGGCACCATTACATATTCAACATATACCCCAAAACCAGAGAATGCTCTTCTGAATATCCAATCTGCTATAATCGAAGAAATCCGTCCTGAAAGGAGTAGTATTGAAGACTTGCAAGGAAATTTGCCTACTTTGATAATCAAAACTTGTTTTAAGTATGTATAATATCCGTTAACGTACTATAACGTTTCTTTCGTATCTATTAACGTTTCTATTAACGTAACTTTGTCTTCTGTTAAGAGTCAGAAAGGTAGGAGCTAACATACAACGCCACCAACGTCACATACCGTTGACTGCTAATTGACATACATAATGACGTCTATTGTATATGTGGGAGAATGGATATGAAAAACTCCGAAGTAGTGGGTAGTGGTAGTGGGTAATATTTTTATTATAATTATAACACACAAGTACTAGACAAATAATTTATTATACGAATATTCATAATAATCACATGATTATTACTTAGTTACTTAAACATAATAACAACATATGGAAGTTTTATAATTACCCGACCTGAAACAGTTCAGAGCATCGTGCCGTGTCCACAGCCGGACAACTTCTGATCTGTTGATTTTTTTTTTTTCGGAATGTCCATTGCTGTTGGCCCTAGTGGCCTTGACAGCGTCACCGGTGGGGATGTGACAGAGCCTATGGCTATTTATATGGAGGCTTGCACGTCAAACGGCGGGGACGAGTAGTCAATTGCACTACTTTTAATTTTTAAAAACATTAAGAAAAATCATAATCTCCCACATATATGTCTGGGAAATTTCATTTTGTCTGAGGCTCGGTGTTTTACATTTTTATATTTCTGTATTGAACTTAAACTTCAGCGACGTTAGATCCATTTCTCTCTATATCGTTAAATTCTAATGAATAAATGTTATTGCTTTATGAACTTGAATAGCTTAACATTTTCAGTATGGTATATTACACCAATATATTGATATATATTTTTAGGTGGAAAGGTAAAGAACGGTCTGGCATACTGCGTCTCGAAACATCACTCTTCTCTGGCTATGAATTGCACTCTGTCAATCCAGTTGTACTAGATGGCGCCACGTTTGCTGACTTACATTATGGTTCAAGAGGTGAATCTGTATGGTTCGTTTTTGCAAACGTAAGTATTAATAACATGTTCAACATGATTCGTTAAATATTTAAAGCCAGAAACCGCATATACATATAATTCAGGAAAAATATGTATATTTTAGTATCATTTATTTCTCATTGCAGATAAGTTCGACTTGTCCAGTCTGTGCAACATATGAAGCGAGATCTAAATTTGTCATAAGTAGCCTTCGTCCAGCTTTTGCTAAAATATATCCTTCTAGCCGACCAGATTTGGCCGTTGAAACATTTTTCCATGCGAGACCTGGCAGTCCTTTACTACGAGGAATAACTGACGATGATTTCATAACCTGGTTCGATAAAACACAGTTAACAAGTCTCAAGACCAGTGCTAATATTGATAATATATGTGAATGTGGCCGTATATGCAGCAGGGATTATGAATTTAGAAAGGATTACGAAAAAATGCATTCAATTAAAGCTGTTGAAACTGTAAGTAGCTCTACTGAGTTTTCTTCCATTGCTTCGGAAACTTCAACAGAAGATTCTTCAACAACTTCGGAAAAAGTCATTACTTCAACAGACGCTACATCAACAACATTGCAAGAGACTTCTTCATCTGATTATCCCACAACAGATCACTCAATGGGTGAAGTCACAAGTACAATTTCGAGTCTGATTTCGAATGAAAATGTTTCAACAACAACAACTATAACTTTGAATAACGACATCAGTACTGATCGCGAGGATGATCCTATTATAATTCCAACGATAACATACTTAAATAATACCAAAAACAAGAACATTGATAACAGTATTCAACCAATCGCACCAAAAATAAATGGAGAACTAATTATTCAAAAATTACCATTTTCTAAAAGTTACATTAACAAACCTGATTTATATAAAAAGTCTTTACCGAGACGAAAAGGTACTCTAAAGGCTACATATGGAGACAAACATGACAAATTTTTCATAAAATCGAAAACTATTGATATTATTACTTTGGCGGAAAATAATACTGATGTATTGATTATAAATAAGACACGTAACTTGAAGCCAAGTATAAATCAGCATGAACTTTCAACACAAGTTCCACATACGTCAATTACAGAAAAGAATGAATTGCAGAAAACGAATAAACCAAGTTTTGACATAAAGAATAAAATAAATCAAACAACAAAAGCAGAGAACATTCATATTCATCCAGAAACAACAGCTATTCCTCACACAATAGCGGCTATTACTAAGAGCAATATAAAATCAATGCACTACAGAACAAAGAAACCAAAACCAAAAACTCAAATCAAAAAACCCATTGTACATTCCAATGAAACTGAAGGAACACGTAATAACGATAATAAAACAGTTAAACCAGAAATAATTATGAATAAAACTAAAATAAAAGCTATCACTGATAAATATATTGCAAAACCTTTAAAATCTATTAACAAGGAAATTCACAAAATACCACCTACTCCAGTGTCTGAAACATCCAAATCACTCAACACCCCCGTAAAGATTGACATTGCACCCGAAAATAGAGGTGGCTATGAGATATTGGATAAAAATAATCTTTGGGAATTACTTAAAGAAGGCTCTGATTACAATAACTCCAAGATTGATGATAAAATCCAAGTACATAATAGATTAAACGACGTGTCAAATTTAACACAGAATAATAATAATAATCGTTCTTTATAAACTCTGTTGTTATGTAATATTTAAGGCACAAAGACTTCAGCATATTTTTATAATATTCACTCCCACATTGAAAGGAAATGGTAAAACCTAAAATTTTCCTGTTAAAATTCAAGTCAAATTCCTAAAGCACATTCATTGTTGATTGTTAGATTGGTAAAAATTGCACTAATTGTTCATAATTGTTTAGGATAACGAGTGCTGTAAATAAAGAAGTGTATGTGTATTTCTATGGGTAAATGTAAAATTTGTGCGCTGTGACTATTAAGATGTGTGTTTGTCCCTAATTTTCTAACGCTCAAAGCCTGAAATATATGAAATAGATAATAAGGTTACAATCTGAAAATAAACCAAAGCTTTGAAGTTATTTATTACAATAACCAGTAGAAAATTTCAACGCCTTAAAAATATGAAATAAAGTTTTAAATCGATTCATGTAAAGCTAATATAAAATCATAACTTAGTAAATGCTAGAAATGCTAAATAAATATAATAAATTACTTTTATCTTTAAACGTATTGTGACTTAAGATTTAGTTTACATTACCTACAGTATTCTATTGATAAGAAATTTTGACTGTTTAAGTTCTATGGTTGTAAACATATTTATTTTTAGCATAGATTAACTTCTACTAAGGTACATTTTGTACATACTTTCGAGTTGCCAAGCCCTTTTAAATATAATAGAAATTTCTAGTTCGATGTCTTCTTAGATCATATTCGTATTTACCATCTAGTGATTGTATTACGTAGAATTTAGCATAATAATGCGATGCCCCAGAATTTCCATCCGTCTAATCTATTCTTCTGTATCTATTGTATGTAACGTAGTTTCTTACTGTAGCTGTTCTTAGATATTTGTGTTGTATTTTTTAGTATCTAGAATTTTATCTGTTCCTAGTATATACTATCTATCTTAACCTTTAGAATCTATTCTATCAAGCCTATAGTGTTTACTGTCTAGTCTTCTTCTTAGATTTCATTCTTTCCTTTCATCATTGGCTGACATTGTATCCTGAGTTTTAATATGAAATTTTTCTTATCTTATATATAACCAACATCTTAAAGTTTGTACCTTATATTATTGGCAAAGATAGCTAAATTTTTACTTTGATAAATCAACAAAACTATCTTTTTGCAAATTGTTATTCATACGGCTTGTATTTTTTCACATAGATATAAGTATAGAGTTAATAATTAATTTTAAGTGTGATAAAATTATGAATTGGTATAAGTGTACGGTTGTATGAAAATAGGTGCTTGAGCGGAGGATACTCGTCAATTTGAAATGTAAAAAAATTGATGCATAATAACTGTAACAGGTAATTTTAAAATTTTAATTATTTCTATGCTTACTCGTAAGCTAGTCACGTATTTAAATAATACCTCGATGTACTGACACAGATTAATTAGAATGGATAAAGAATACAACAAAATTTATGAGTTTTATTTCTTATAAATATTTTATGTTTATTTATATTGTCAGATCAAAAGAATGCGTAATATAAATCTTTGAACAATCATAACACAAAGGGATCTTTAGATCAGTAAAAGCCTGCTTACACAAGCACGCATGAATACATCGACAAGCATTTGTTAACAAAAAATAACAGTAAATAAGATTGTACCGTTCTTTTATCTATAAACCCTTTTTCGTCAATAAAATTGGGTTGTGGTTGGGTATGGGCAAAGAAATCAAAACAACATATTAAAATTACTTTTTATCAATTGCCTGTATTTATAACATTATAATGATGATTTGAATGATACAATTGAATTATAGCTAATTTCTAACAATGATATACGATATGCTATAGACATTAGACATACCTAAAGTTGATAAATGTGAGGATGAAGAAACAAAATGAAACAAATATATAATGTAAAGAGAACATAAATTGATTAAAGAATATTTATTTTAACAACTAGTGGATCAAGCTTTACATGATGAAGTTTGAACTAAACTTTTAACTATTGTAAGACCATTAAGTGCTGCATAAAGTATTATAGAACATTGTTAAGTTAGTATTTGACTCCAAGACGTTGCGCCCCTCATCTCCTGGCATAAGCTAGCCAAGCTGGTATATCTGGCTTCTGAAAAATAAATAGTTCCACATAAATTGTTTGCTCTTAGAACACCGTTTTGGCATGCTGGTAGTTAGCCTGCTTTAAGCTTCGACGGTCCTTTTGGGTTTGTACTTGCTATCACCAGTGTATGTACGTACAGAGATCTGTTAGAGTGCCAAGTATTTAAATGATATTATCATTGACGATTGGACCAATAATTGTGCAGAACTTCACTCAGTGTGAAAGAATACATTACGTTTTAGACTATATAAATTATAATAATAATAATAATATTTATTGACAAAAACATAGCCATATTAGTAATACTATTTTAGAAAATAACAATTGGTCCTAGGCTAATTAGAGTTATGACAACACAAATTTCTGCTGACCCTCAAACTAGGCGATAGGCCTGTATCTTGAGGGTTACAATAAAACTAGATGCCAGATATAGCCCGTGTACGTAACAATCTTATTAATAATTAGTCTGAGTTATTAATACTAGTACAAAATATTTTAAATGTTATTATATGAGTGCGGGTGTGTGTATGTGTTTGTGTGTGTGTGTGCTGTTTGTATTGTGTAAGTGTGTGAGTTTAGGAGCATGTGGATAAGTGTAAGTGCAAATGTGTATATGAATACAAATCATTATGGGCTGGGAAGAAATTTCAAAGAAGAAGCTCCTCGGTCGCAGAATAATCTAAGTTCATTACCCATTTTATTAATTTTTTTACAGTCCCTTCTGTTTAGGTTATGAATCTTTCATATTTTATTTATTTTGTTGTAAAGTCTAGAACTTAAGAATAGGGCTTGGTTTGGTACCTAGATGACCGGTAAAGAAAAGAACTTATACAGAAAAAGGGAACAAATTCTTCTTATCGATTGGTTAGTGGTCAACCTAGTGTCAGAGTTGTTCAGGTCGCCCGTAGGCCTCTGACTTGACTTATCGACTGATGTCTAATTGTCAACAGCCGGGACCGACTTTTACGTGCCCTCCGAAGCACGGAGACGCTCGGTTGAAGTACCACTATGCGATCACCCATTTAGTGACTGACCGCGCCTAAAGTTGCTTAACCTACCGATCGTTTACCGATCAGCGGGTGCACTCGGCTATGAGCGTCTCAGGGAATAAATTAATCGGACTGAAGACATCAGGACTCGAACCGAGGCTTGCATTGCCTAAAAACACGGATAAAACGACAATATATAAAACTCAGTACTAGATAGTTCGTCTTATAACCCCATGCATACTAAATTAAATGAAAATCATTGGAGCAGTTTCCGAGATTCAGGAGATACAAGAATTGATCGTTTAAAGGGCAAATTTTAACCATCTTTGTTGAATTTCGAAATGAATCACAATCACAATCGAAATTAATCCAAATAACATTAAACTATTATTGAATTTATCGAAACGTGGAATAATTCTGTTATAATTTAGTTAACAAATAATAGTGATAATTCATTTATTTGAGTAAATTTGGGTCTCGTCAATAAACATAAATTATTACGCTGTGTACGAAAATAAAATTTTACTCTATGATCGTTTTTAGTTTTAGTTTTATTTAAATATTATTTTAAAATTATTTTTCCGTAAATTTAGTAGTACTTATAGTAGAGCTATGCCTTTCCCAGCACAAATGTGCTGTATTGACCAGGAAAGTACTACGCTTTCACAGAAAATCAGCGTAAAGTAACAGTATCAATAGGTACCGTTGCATTTCGTGCGATTATTGAGAGCGCCAGAGGCCTATTCTCCCATCCCCTGTACCCTTTTACCTTCTCATCCCTTTCCTTATAGCCCTTGGCAACGCACATGAGAAGTGCACACTTCAAATATTGCAAGCATTCATAGGTTGCGGTGACTCCTTAGGCGGACTATACAGTAGATTGTTTGCGTACCGTCATGAAATAAACAATATAAAATAAATATTTTTATATTACTAATACTCTCGTAACAAAGGTTATTGTTCATGCTAAGAATGACCAAGCTACCTTGGTTACTGATACACTTCCAGGTTTCATAGCGTGATGATGTAATAACTATATTCGATACACACTCAACCGCTCCCATTAAGATAGTAATATCCTGTGTCGGGGGTCCGGAAACACACAAAGACATAGGCAAACACACCAAGACCGGAATATATGCCTGTATGGCCAATACAAACATCGGTCTCGATCGTAAATCAAACCCTCGACACGTGGCGCTTAAGGCAGGTTCGCTATCTATATCCTTCTTATACAAAAAAAAATATTAAAAAGCATAATTTTAGAAAAACATAAAAAATGCTCTATGAAATATTAATGAAAGTAATAGATAATATTTATCGTTATTTTTCCAATACATCTTCGCTTATTTCCAGCGCTTCTATGAAATTATTACCTAGTAATATCCAAGAACGTGAATATATAGTAATAAATATTTGAAGTAAATCCCAGTGCACATAACCGACGTAATATCAGTGGGATATTCAATGCGAGCTCATATTGTGGTTCCGTAAGCTATTTTAAAATTCCTTTCAAATGCAATTTAATGCGTAATATTGGCTACACCTTTATAGAATCATTTTAATAACAATGAAGTTAAACGACTTTTGATGTATAAAAATGAAGTGTTGTATTCTCTAGTAGAGTCATGCTTCTCCATGCACAAATGGGTCGGTTCGACCGGGAAAGTACTATCGTCTCACAGAAAATCGGCGTAAAACAACAGTATCAGTATTGATTCGTTTCGTGTGGCGAGTGAAAGCGCTGGAGACCCAATCTCCTACCTGTTCTGGTGGCCATTAGGACCCGAAGGAAAAGTACGACAAGGAGATTTCCGTGAATGGCTACTCGAAAGTGATTGGCTGTGCAACGATTAGCCTGGTATAATGGTTGATTTTTTTTTTATAATTAATGTGTTTGCGTCGGTATGGTGGGCTGTAAGTCACATTGGAGATGGGATAGCGTAGCGTAATGCCGTAACGGCGTCGGTGAACTCGTTTAGTTCACCGATGACGGCTGAGTACCGGCTCGGCGGTTGGGCGCGGGGCGTTTAACGTCAGACCGCGCCCGGGATGGTTTTGCCACAAGGGTCGCTCCTGGTACTTCTCTGAGTAGCAGAGTGGACCTGGGAGTGACTCTATGGCAAGGGCGGGTCGTGCCCCGCTGGGAAGTTGAGGACGAAAACCTCATAAAAATTACTCTCGCTTCCACCTGCAAGGTTTGAGAGCTGGCAAGGGGTGCTGTCTCCTTCGACTGTGGTGGTCTTGAGGGGGACGGCCTGGTGGGGTCGCGGGAGCCCTGCTGGACGGGGGTGATTGGCCACGTCACCCCTGGCTCTCTGCCTTTCTCGCCTGCGCAGGTTGGTTGGGGAAAGGTGGTGACAGGGACAATGGTGGCGTCTTATCGATGCTGCTGGCGTTCCTGTCCCAAGCCCACACGCCCGGGCTTTAAATAGGGCGTCGTACCCTTAGGTCGTGGGTGCACAGGGTGGGGTCACCTGTGTGCCCATCGCACGGCCTAGAGGAAGACGGCGGTCGGGGTGGCACCGACTGTCGTGCTGCTCGCCAGCACGAGGCGGCGTGGGGACAATGCCATCAGTTCCCCTAGGGTGAGGGCAACACCATCAGCTCTCCCCGGGAAGGGCCCATTTGGGCGATGTGCTTGAGAGGCCCCGGAGTGCGTTCCACAGGAGTTCCCGGAGCCTCTCACTCGCACTGAGGTCGGCCACCGAGGAGGTTTTAGTGGGACGCCATGGTTAAACATGGAACCCCACATAACCCGGTTCTCTTCCCCAGGAGGCCGGGTATCTGGTTGCAGATTTCCTCCCCGTAAACAAAAAAAAAAAAAAAGCGTAATGCCGTACAGCCTTCTTTTTCATCGACTATCGGAAAATACAAGAATTTTTGTGGAACAAATCGTTTGACACTCTTAATTTATCCAACACGTTGGATTAATGCCCACGCGATAGGCCGCCAGTACCAGCGCTGTGACCATGATTATTCTTTTTGTCATTGCGTAATTAGACCCCTGAAGAACCGACATACTGATACAAATTACCTAATATTTTGTGTCACCAACTCCCGGTCAATATCACGGGCGTTCATAGGCTGCGGGGACGGTTTGCCAACCGTCATGAAATTAGAAAAAATATTATCTTACTTTGGCGGTGTATAAACGTTGAAACTCAATTATCCTTTCCATCACAAGTTGTTGTTTCAATAAATAACCTTTTTACTAGTTAGAAGGATATGGTAACACACCCGATATTTTGAATAAGATTATTTGGGACCCTTTGATTTGGGATAACATTTGCTTTAATTAACTCAGTTTGAATTTATAACTAGCCTTCGACGTAAAAGTTACTGTATAAATAAATTTATATCAATATTGAAGAGAAGGGCTCTTTATGTTGTATGTGTTTTTGACCGGCGTCGGGATATGACGACCCCATCGCCCGCTGTTGGGATAACCTCTGTCACAGCAGAGATTATTCCACCAGTGCAATCAGTCACACTGGTGGTAGGTCTTTTTGTTGCAAGAGGCCGGCTAGGTAGGTACCACCGCAGTGTCCAATATTCTGCCGCCAAATAGTAGTGCTTAGGCACTACTGTGTTCAGTTTGAAGGGCATTGTACGCTAGTGAAATTACTGGGCGAACGAGATTTAAGAACTAATATCTCGAGGTTGGCAACGCGCGAGTGGCACCTACTAATGGTGCTACAAGCGCTCATAGGCTGCGGCAGCCACTTACCATCAGGTGGGCCGTATGCTTGTTTGCCAACTTCTAACATAAAAAAAAAAAAAAAAAAATGTAAGTATTATCATATGCACTTGAAAGGCACTGTACGCTAGTGAAATTACTGGGCAGAGGAGATTTATGAACCAATATCTCCAGGTTGGCAACGCGTGAGTGGCACCTACTAATGGTGCTGCAAGCGCTCATAGGCTACGGCAACCACTTACCATCAGGTGGGTCGAATGCTTGTTTGACAACTTTTAACATAAAAAAATATATGCATTTAGTGAAGAGCTGTTGATTTGGAATTACAAACAGACACTTCAATTTTATTTATTTGTAACGGACGATCGTTGTGGCGTGTTGGTAGCGAGCCTGCTTTAAGTCTCGACGGTCACGAGTTCGATTTCCGATGGAGGAAGATATTTGTATTGATGTTGTAAATATCTGTCTCTGTCTTGTCGTTTATCCTTGTGAGGAAACCTCATCGTGCCTCGGAGAGCACGTTAAGCTGTCGGTCTCAGTTATTATCAATAACATCTGATAATAATCGTTAACTCTTGATTAGTAAATTGCTCTTATCCAATGAGATACTGGTTCGCCCTTAGGGTTGCGGAGGTCAGATGGCAATCGCACTGTGTTAAAACTAGTAACCGGGAACTAGTAAAATACCGGGATTAATCGTAGGACAAAGAAGAAGACTTCAATTTTATATATATGTATAATATATTGTATGTTGCTAATAACTTTATAACATGTAATAACATTAAAAGGATATTCTTATGACAGGAAAAATATAAAAATGTAAAACATTTTATATCTACCGTCGTCACCTTTATAGAGAGTACTTTATAAGTTTACTTAAGAAAATGAAAAATTACTTGATATAAATTTTAATCATCCTCAATTTATATCTTATCTCAAAAAAGTCTTTGTTGTAACCTTTTATGCTTATTTAATAAGGAAATTATTAATTTCAACCAATATCTCCGTTCCTATACCCTGTGTTTATGCAATTTCGAGAACTATTAATCATTTTCGTAATACTAGCTTAGTATGCTTTATATGATTTGCCTTATTATACAACTGGTTACAATAGGTAGCATTTAAAAAATTGTATATTTCAATAGGTTATTTGATAAAGAGAAACCCTAAGGGCAAACCAGCAACTCATTGGATAAGAGCAATTTACTTATCAAGAGTCAACGATTATTATCAGATGTTATGTGATAGCAACCCGGACCGACAGCTTAACGTGCCCTCCGAGGCACGGTAGGCGAACCCAAAAAGACAAACGCCCATTCCGCGCGGGAATCGAACCTGCAACCGTCGAATATAAAGGCAGTCTAGCTACTCACAACGCCACAATGGTGTCCGAGATATAATTACATTAATGGACTTCAAATTATAAGACTAAGGAAACGCGATCGCATTTGCGGAATATTAATTTTTGGAAAACAGGTGAGCAGTGACTCAACCGTGACAAAAGGGACAGCCTTCTCAGAGACTAAATTTAATTTAATTTCCATCCAATGTTTATAATTGAATATGGGAATATCACAAATTAAATAATGTGATCATTTCAATTAAAGTTGGACGACGTTGTGGCGCAGCGGTGGCGAACCTGCCTTAAACGCCACAGGTCGCGGGTTCGATTCCCGCTCGGAGCATAATATGTTTGTATTGACCATGCAAGCATATTTTCCGGTCTGGGTGTATTTGTCCTTGTCATTGTGTATGTTTCCGGACCCCCGACACAGGATATCAATATCCTAATGGGGGCCGTTGAGTGTGTAGCGTTTATTTATTTATTTAAAGTATTGTGTATAGACTATGGAAACGCCCCTCCATACAAAATGTCAAAGCTATGCCATTGAAGGCTCAATAGATCAACGGTAGAAAGGCCGACTCCCCCTGACCTGACGCCTTTGGGCTATTGTCATACCCATTCATAACGCAAGCTTCGAGCTTATTTGGAGAGGCGATAGGAATATTAGTAATACCTTGAAAAAAAGGCATCGCTAATAAAGAAATAATTTGACCGCAGAAAATCGGCGTAAAGTAACTGTACTGTTGAATTTCGTGCGATGAGTGTGAGCGCCGAGGCACAAGCTCCCATCCCTCTATTCTTCCTTTTTTCCCTTCTCATAGCAAGCGGTCATAGGTTGCGATGACAGCTTACCATTAGACAGAGCGTATGCTTGTTTGTCAACCGTCATTAAATTAAAAATAAATCACCAGCGAATGTTTGAACATTTTCTGTATGGAACCCAGCGTTCCTTAGTTTAAAGTGAGTAATTGATATTTTGTAATTTTTTTCATAACTTATACTTACTTCAAGATCCTTGGCCCAGTTCGAGAAAGCGTCGGAGCGTTTCCCAAACCTGTAAACAAAATTAAGTTTTAATGAATTTATCCCATCCAATACTGAAACACTTATATTTTAAAATCAATTTTAACACTTTCACAGACCAACAGATCCTTATAGGACCCTTTAAATATAAATTAATTTTATAACATTTTCACAATTCGTCAGTCTATCTTTTAGCCGATTCCTTAGTTCCCAAGAGCGATAATAAGAAGTGTACAAGTATAAAACTATTCTCACAACCACAATTATGGGCTTGGGCATACACTCGTGAACTTCCAGTCAGATAAAAATTCAAGCCACAAACTTTTTATAGATACTTTCTTTTGGTGATAAAATTTTCAGTTTTGTATTTATTAAATTACTCTAATTTTAAAAAAGTCATCATCATCATTTAGTAGAATGAGGTAAATAAAATTGTGAATTGATTGTTGGGACACGTAAATACATGTAACCTGATAGTTCTATGTTTTAAGATTGCTACACTTTGTATACTAAGATTTATTTGCCGTGCACATCATTGTTAATCATGATTAATTGCTTTCCAATTGATAAAACGATGCAAATG
This sequence comes from Hestina assimilis, assembly GCA_023373885.1. Taxonomy (NCBI): domain Eukaryota; kingdom Metazoa; phylum Arthropoda; class Insecta; order Lepidoptera; family Nymphalidae; genus Hestina; species Hestina assimilis. The sequence goes on from CM041750.1 coordinate 11,891,597, forward strand.
AGGTCATTTGCAAACTGTTTCATTTTTAATTGAGATACATTGTTTGCTTTAATGAAATGTGGAAACCATATACAATATCTATACAAACTGATTGTTTGTTCATAAAAGTTAATTTTAAAGCTTAATTTGACACTTAATTTAAAATTTATAAATCTAACGCTTTTAATTCGTGCTATTATATATATAAAAAAATTGTAACGAAAAAAAATCTGTTTAGAATTTAATTACGTATTGCAAACCAAAAATAGTATTCCGAGTACAACTTCAAATCCAAATCAAAACCGCGTAAGGAGGACATGTAAAACATCTATGTATAAGTTTTGAGAGGAATAGGGAAGGGATCGGGTAACATCGATATCGTACCTTGGTCGGGTGTGGTAGGAGTAAATGCGGTCTAGTTTCTGCAGCTGGAGGAGCCGCACGGCACGGTCTAACAAGTCAGGGTCCACCCGGTCCCCATCCGCAACGTCACGGCGGTCAATCCTGCCAATATACCCATATCGATATGACATGTAATCACAAAACTAACAACGACCAAGATACGACAACGATTTTATATCGAATTCCTGTTTATTTTCTTCTCAGTTACAAAAAAAAAATAGTATCTTTTTATTTCAAGTTGATATCGGCATTCCATCTCTGGATCCTTTAACAATGATGTCTCCTGTAGTGGCTACTAAGTGTTATAAGAAACTCGTAGAAGTCTTTGTGGTAGCTTCTAAAATACTGTAAAAAGATAAGGAAGCAATAAAGCACATATCGATAAAATAATTTCCATTCGTCACGGACTCTTAAGCTGTTTTTTTAATAAAGTTTCACACAGTTACAATCTAATCAGAAAAGTGAAGTGTACACATTAATCACAATATCGATAAGCCATTATCGATACATTGGTAATTAGCGTGGTACTTCACTGACTTATTAAGTGACGCAGGGACGCGTATTTAGATTGAGGAAAATGCATTAATAGGATAACTGTACTATAATCTTACGGAAGACTCAATTCCTTTGACCTGTTAAACTGTTAAAATATCTTAGATGTATAAAAGGAATCCCATCAAAAACATAAAATGTAAAAAATCCAAGTCTTCCAACGCTTTTTTTTGATTGTGTATTGCTGTTGCCTACTGGCCTTGACAGTGTCACCGAGTGGGAGTGGGCGAGTATAGAGACCCGGCGATGAGAAAGGGCCCCTTGCGAGGGCTCAAATTGATTATTTTCTTACGTTGCCTCTCGCGAGGCCGAATCATTCATCTACTACAAAAAGTTCTGAGATCTCATACAACCATGACTGAAGCTGGATAATTGCACGACACTAAAGTATTGTTCTTTAGTGGAGATCTAGGACCGGTAACTGGATAAGAGTGGCCCAGGATCGTGCTCAGTGGTGTATATTTGGAGGGGCCTATATCCAGCAGTAGACAGTGGGCGGATGATGCTGATGATGAATGTATTTGGATTAGTAGAATATGTTGCCGTACAACTGCAGTGCCGTGTCCTCTGATTTTAAAATTTGCGTTTCTTAATCGTATTTTTACAAGCGCATTCCGCGTATTGTACGTATTTATTTGTTTTGAAATTGACATATTGGTGTAACACGCGTTCCAATTTTGGCCTCTTTGTTCTGTCGACAGAACATTTGTTCTTGGACAGTTTTTTACATTTATTGCTATTCACAAATATATTTGTAATTCTTAACTATACAAGTTGTGCGTTCGAGACTGAATCCTCATCATGAGTGTTTTAGAAATATTATATTTTGTATATTATAATAAAATTTTGTCGTGTCTAAAAATTCATAAAAGTTCATATTTTTTTATTTTTACTTTTCATTTTATGTATAAATGATTCATAAAGCCTTTTAATTCTATCCTATTTAAAATGTCCTACCCATCAACCCAATTTAAAATATCAACTATGTATAATTAATTTTAAAAAAAAAACCAAAAGTTAAAATATGCGTAATTCATAAAAAATAAAATATCATACCATTTGAACCATTATTCGTTTTATGTGTAAGTATTCTTATATGGGAAATAAAACGTTTATTTTGCTGTAAACTGCAGTGAGAGTTTGTGGTCGATTTGAACTTTTATTTGTCTTCCTGCTGCCAACCTTAATGGAAAATATTTTTACATTTCCTTTTATTCAAATAAGACGTCTTCATAATATACCGAATGTTTCAAGAATAATAATTCATAATTATATTAAATGTGTTGGGACTGACATGTCTCTAACGTCCTCGTATTCACCGAATGCATTTCAACGGGACATTAGAAAAAGCGCGCGGTGACGTGACGTTGTGTGTAGTCCGCCTTTAAGCTCGACGGTAGCGGGTTCGATTCCCGCTCTGGCAGTATCTGTTTTGGTCTGGGCGTTTGTACTTGTGGGTCACCCCACTCGGAGAGCACGTTAACTTGTCGATCCCGGTTTTTATCAAATAACATCTAATAATAATCGTTAACTCTTGATAAGTAAATTGCTCTTATCCAATGAGTTACTTGTTCGCCCTTAGGGTTGCAGAGGTCAGATGGCAATCGCTCTGTGTAAAAACTTGTAACCTGTCAAATCCGGATAAGAGTAATAAGCAGGCCCTGGGTAAATAAAAATACCGGGAATAATGCTAGGAAGAAGAAGATTAGAAAAGGCGCGCAATATACACATTTTGCACAAGATCCCGACTTATCAGAAAAAATCTACAACTCACGAGGTCTTTTTACGGCGAGATGAAATGGCGGATATGGAATACAAGTTCCGGTCAGTCTGGATTTTAAAATATTGTAAAAAAAAAGTAGAATAAACCGTACGAAAACTACAATAGCAGTAAGTATATAGAGGTATTCTACTGATTTATATATCATTAGTAGATTCCTGTATTTATACGAAAGCTTTCATATATGTTTGTATTGACCATGCAAGCATATTTTCCGGTCTGGGTGTATTTGTCTTTGTCATTGTGATTGTTTCCGGACCCCCGACACAGGATATTACTATCCTAATGGGGGCCGTTGAGTGTGCAGCGTTTATTTATTTATTTATTTATTTCAGACGTAAAGCAGTCGCGTTGAATACGTTCTATAATAATGCAAGGTGCCATTAAAACGCTATTAGAATACAGAAACGTTTGTAGCATATTTTAAAATTGCAACTCCATATTGCTTTTCTTATAACATTTTTAGTTTTATTAGAATTTTTCATACATGACTTATGTCAAGTTTTACAAAGAAATCTGTATGTTATTTTGTTCCTATTCTCTGCAACAGCTTCAAGTAAAATGAAAGTGACTTTTAATATGAATTTTTCTCTGTATTTGAGAATCAAAAACACATTATACAATTTTTTTTTTTTTATGTTAGAAGTTGGCAAACAAGCATACGGCCCACCTGATGGTAAGTGGATGCCGTAGCCTATGAGCGCTTGCAGCACCATTAGTAGGTGCCACTCACGCGTTGCCAACCTCGAGATATTAGTTCTTAAATCTCGTTCGCCCAGTAATTTCACTAGCGTACAATGCCCTTCAAACCGGAACACAGTAGTGCCTAAGCACTACTATTTGGCAACAGAATATTGGACACTGCGGTGGTACCTACCTAGCCGGCCTCTTGCAACAAAAGACCTACCACCAGTGAAAATTCAGCCCAAACTAGTATCATTAATAATATTTTTAAACCTATTTCAAAGTGTTTGCGTAATTCGTTTATGATTCTTAATTATTTTAATTATGATAGAAATCATTCGGTATTAAAAATTATTATTATAGTCATTACTCAGCAGTGTGCAAGCAGCCATTCACTCGTCATTTTATAATAATTAATTAATCTCAAACATTAAATAGATGGGAAAAAGTAAACGATTTTAGTTTCAACTTGTGTTTAGTTTTTACAGTCTTGTTAATTATTTTGTTTTATTTATATTTTGTACTATTTATTTATGTATGTTGCTAAATAAACTTAAAATTCATTCGTTAATTCATTCATTCAAATAAATAAATACCGAAACATAGTATCGGATAAGAAATTTTTTGATATTAATTTATTATCTATTCGTGTCTTCGGTAGCCCCTACCGTTATCCGGTATTACAATATATGTAATACCAAATAATCTAATTAATTTATTATTCGCAAAGTTACGTAAGTCTCTTAGAGGAAATGAAATTTTGTATGTTGTAAAGTATTTGATCTTGCTGACTGATTAAATCTTTCGCCCGCATTAAATTGACCCCTTTGATCATCTCTTCTGGGTCAAAGAAAGTTCTCAAATATATAGTTATCCACAATGAAAGTACTATTAAGTTTTAAACCAGGCGGCCCATATTATGTATCAATCAATACAAAAATATAAAAGTTTAAAGATTGTTGTAATAGTAATAATTATTATAGACCTTACAAAAAAATGTTTAAAGTAATACTTAAATTATCACAATTTTGCGCAGATTGAAACTTTTACGATCTATTCAGAATAAATTAATAAGACTAGCTCCTGCCCGCAGCTTCACTCGCGTGAATAACGATTTTGAACGCGGCACCATCTTTCTATACACTATATAATTATTTGTTACCCGATACAATCTTTCATCCCATATTTCAAAAAGACTGCTAACTTATATGCCTGCAATGTTTTTCTTTGTGTGAGAAAATAAATAAATGACTATTAGTTATTAGTTTATTAGTACCTGTATGACCGAGCTTTGCTGAATTTTTTTGACAAATTAAAAATATATTTAGATACGAATTAAATGCGTTGATTAAGGGCATTCCCATTCATATATTCATCATATTCATTCCCACATTTTTCTAAAAATATAAATAATAATTTTCTAAAAATTATTGGCCCCTGAAACCCCCTACATATTAAATTTCATGAAAAATGAAAAACAAAAAAGCGTTGGAATATACAAGAATTGATCATTTATAGGTCTTAGATTTGTTGTGAAAAGGCTTCTTTAATAGAATAACTTATCATTGTCGCTACGACTACCAAGACCGCATAAAGTATCAAGAAAATGACTCTACACAGAACGGAAACGTGGTAGTTTGAAGTTGAAATGAGTTCGCGTTTTGTATTGGAATTAAGTTTTAAAAGTAAAACTTCAGTAACATTACCTTTATGAAGACGTTATTAAAAGAAATATGAGGTATTACAATTCCAAATACCGTATTAACATGGGTAGTGACAAATTTAGTGTCAGAGTTGTTCAGGTCGCATATTGAGGGCTCTGATATGACTTATCAAATATTATCAAATTGATAACTACCGGAACCAACTTTCTTCTTCGTCGACGACGTTGTGGCGCAGCGGTAGTGAACCTGCCTTAAATGCCACAGGTCGCGGGTTCGATTCCCGCTCGGAGCATAATATGTTTGTATTGACCATGCAAGCATATTTTCCGGTCTGGGTGTATTTGTCCTTGTCATTGTGAATGTTTCCGGACCCCCGACACAGGATATTACTATCCTAATGGGGGCCGTTGAGTGTGTAGCGTTTATTATTATTATTTATTCTTCCTAGCAATAGTCCCGGTACTATACAAGTATTTACCTAGGGTCTGCTTATTACTCTCGTCCGAATTTGACAGTTACTAGTTTATACACAGAGCGATTGCCATCTGACCTCCGCAACCATACGGGCGAATATGTAACTCATTGGATAAGAGCAATTTACTTATCAAGAGTTAACGATTACCATCAGATGTTATGATAACAGCTGGGACCAACAGCTTAACGTGCTCTCCGTGCCTCACGGTGAGGAGACCCACAAGGACAAACGCCCAGACCGAAACGGGTATATGTACGACCAACGCAAACATCTGCCCGAGCAGGAATCGAACCCGCAACCGTCCAGGCTAAAGGCGGACTACTAGCTACCCACAACGCCACAGCGCTCCAAAGAACGGAGAAGCTCAGTTGAAATACCATTGCGGTTACACACCTATTTTTTTTTTTTTGGTTGTCGGGGAGGAAATCTACTGCCAGATACACGGCGTCCTGGGGAGGAACAACCGGGTTATGTGGGGTCCCATGACAAGGTGGAAACGTCATCGGGACCCACTAAAACCTCCTCGGTGGCTGACCTCAGTGTTTTTGTCAGGTTACGGGAACTCTTGGAGAACAAACCAACGCGACCTGACAATCACATGGCTCCCGTTGGTAACGGAGCTCAGTCCCGGGGGGAGCGAGATTACACATCTATTAACTGAATGCCCACGGGTTGTTTACCGCTCAATGAGCCTGGCTAAAAGTTTTTATAGACCCGATGAAAATCATGCTAAATAGGAAGTGTTGATTTTTGTTCAACAATATTTTCCTCTGGTGAGTCATGCTTAAAAATTAATCAGCAATGAAAAAATGTAACCGGAAGATTGCGTTTCAACGGTCTGAGTTATTTCGTACACGATTTAATATTTAATAAATTACGACGAAGTTTAATTTTTCGAGAACCATATTACGTAAAACGGAAAAAATGTGGTTATTTTTTGTTTACAATTTCGAAATGCGCGTTCGAGTAGCTCTACGTTTTGAAACAGACGCCCTACGTATGAACAATAACACTTTTTATAAATATCCAAAATAAAAATGCTGTTCTTAAACGGACAGTGTACAGAGAAATGTTGTTTTAAGATTTAAAATGGATATAAAAACAATCAAACATCGTTCAGAAATAATTAAACCGAAGTACTAGGATATAACTTTTTGGTATTATTGTTAAAATGTATAGCTTTCATTACAATAAGAAAAGATATATAACATAATAAACCTTTTATATTTCTAGATTTAAGCGACTTTTATTATTTACCTCCATGAAGACAATAAACAACAATTAAAACAGCCAAGAACCTACAACGTGAAAGTGTGAAATTAAAACTTGTAACTCGTCTTAATGAAGTGATATTTTAATATTAAATATTACTTAATTCAAATGTATTATAAGTCAGCATCTTCTTACGCACAGAAAAAAAGTATTTTTGTTTTTTTTTTATTGTGTGTATATGTTTGCTCTATTAGCGGTTTTTTTTTCTGTGAGACTATTATTACTCTATGGGCCACGAAAGCCTAAGTCTAGAAATCAGGATCTATCTGAGTATATACATGCTTAGATGTGAGAGACGATGGGAAGTAGTGCCATAATTTTTCGAATCGGTTATCTCCCAGAAGGATGCTGCAGTGAGGGAAAGGGAAATCATCACTCAAGCAATCATCATCAAGCCTCAATAGCTCAACGGTAGAAGGGCCGACTACACTCCATTAACACGAGACTCGGGGATCGATCATGGGCTATTGTCGTACCCAATCCTAGCGCAAGCTTCGAGCTTATTTGGAGGGGCAATAAGAATATTAGTAATACCTTGAAAAAACATGCTAATAGGTATTCTTTATAAAAAATATCACTATTGTAACGATACGCAGCAGGAAAGTGGGGCGTCGAAGGAGCCGTTTCTTCTTAACCCCTAATAATAACTTATATAATGACTGCGGGGAATAAGCCCTATTCTTGTCATTCTTTTTATGTTTCCAAAGCCAAAATATTTTTATGAGAAAGGTCCTCCTCTAGAGATCGGGCGCTGGTAGGGCTGCGGATGAATAGGAAAGCACACCCGTAGCCCCGGCTTAGGGTGTGCTGGCTAAAGTGGGGTTTTTATCAGTAGAAGTCTGACATAATATGCCATATAGAAGTATCCGTGACAAATTTCCCCACATTAAAGAAAAAGTATATACTGATACATTGCTTGTCGTATCGTTTTTCTTCTTCTTATTTTGATTTGAGCACTTGTTATTTCATCACCAGTATTTATAAAAAAAAATTATAGGCCAATCGTTAAAAATATCATATAAATGTTTTTTTTTTTCACAATAAAGACGTACAAATAATACACATTAAAAACACAATACACATTACGTAAATAAATTAAAACGTAATAGCAATTGACTTGCCATGCAAACGATATGTAATGGAAACCTTAAGTTATCCTTTTACCCACATCCATGTTAAATTCTAACAAAATTAGAGTAACGATTTATTAACTAACCATCTGTTCCATAATTCTTATATTTACTGTTATTATTACCGTGTATTTCTCACATTAAGTGAATTGTATTCTTTTTGAGAAATAAATGTCTTAAACCATAAACCATAAACAAATCTTAAAACGCAGCTGAGCGCTACCCCACATTTCTATTACAAGGCCCCAAAGGATAGCCTGTATTCAGTTCGTGAGCAGTAATTTTCCCCTGTCAACCGACCCGTCTCGTCCCTTGCAACGTCACGTACCGTCCACTGGCATTACGAATTTATTTTACAATACATTAATGTTCTACAATACGTATTTGCATATTATGCATACAGCTTGTAAAATATTCTCTGAGACAGAGAGTAAGCTATTATTGAAAAAAATGGCTAATTCTGCTTTACTTTTAAAGACGAGTAAAACCAATGTGAAATGAAGTTAAGTTTTCTTCACTTCGAAATAATATTATTAAGTTATTTTATAGATAAAACTACAGTCGTCAAACATTGTTATTGTCAACAGTGTAACCCAGCGTGTGCTTATTACTCCTATCCAGATTTGTCAGGTTTCTAGTTTTTACACAGAGTGAAGGCCATCTTTGGCAATAATAACATTGGTTTGTATTGTCGGTAACTTATTTGATAAAAGCAAATTACCTACCTAGAGTAAACGATTATAACAACTGACAATTTTCTTTTGTATGTCAACCAATTTATAAGATCAAATACTTTCTATGATAACATCATATGCGGGTTAACAAAAGAGAAAGCAAAGACCGGGAACTATTATATATTTATTGAGTTAAATGTAAGAGTTATAATACGGGCAAGCTGAGCATCATTTTTATGATGATACTGTATTTTTATTAGATCAGTAGATGAAGACCGTTATCGATCAAATATTTGTTTCAGTCTGGGCACTTGTTGTTCTCTACCGTGGCTCAAAGAAAACGTTAAGCTGTCGGTCTCAGTTGTTATAATCGTTTACTCTAGGTAGGTAATTTGCTTTTATCAAATAAGTTACCGGCAATACAAACATTGGTTTGTATTTGATCTTATAAATTGGTTGACATACAAAAGAAAATTTTACAAGCCCCCTTTTACAACATCACGCTCCGTATTTTCATCTATAACAATATTATATAGCTGAAGAGGTTGAACGCGCTTATCTTCTAGAACTACTGATCGGATTTGAATAATTCTTTTTGCATATGCTACCACAATTCTTGAGAAAAGCCATAGGCTATATAACATCACGATACGATAATTAGAAGCCGAGCAATAAGAAAGAAAGTGCGGGCGGACAATAAGATGCGGTTGGTGGTACAAGGCGGTCTCGTTAGACGGAGCACAGCTAATTCAGAACAAATGCTAAAATGCTATTTCAGTAAAATATGGAACATGGGATTTTGTATACATTCCTCACACATCATTGCATTGAAAAACCGGCTGAAACAGTTTTCGTTCAAAGAATGGAACCTGAGATACAGATGCGATATACTGCGCTATTAGCATTTTGGACACCAAGCTTACACGATTTTTATAGTAGCATTTAATTTTGATTGTAATTGAAGTTTTAAAACTAAATGGTTCGTATTATTTATGTAATGTGAGAACTGCAGGTTAGACCCTTACCCCATCGGGCCATTGTCGTACCCATTCCTAGCACAAGTTACACGCTTAGTTGGAGGACACATGATTATTAGTAATACCTTGAAAAACATTGTGAATATTTTTCAATTACTATATTATAAGATAATAATAACACTAAATGTGAAAGTATAAAAGTCACAAAAGTAATCTACTTACCACGGGAGCGTGGCTTAATAAATGCTCAACACGGATATGACCAGCCTTTGACTACAAAGTTTTACAAAATTGCATCTAAATACAACATCACAAGCTATTTTATAATTCTTGCTAAAACTTTAAAATTATTCTTTCCAAATAGGTGTGTATTGTGTATTTTTTCAAAGAAAATTACATGAAGGAATAATGTGAAACTGAATAATATATCAAATGTGTTTCACCTCTTTTATGTGTTGCATCGTTTGTGCAACACACCCCCACTAAAATTAAGCAACGTCACCTCTGTAGTTTTATGAGAAGACTGATTTTATAAGAAGACCATTTTTATGTCTCTATCTTAGCACCACACCGTAGTAATTGTAATAAATGAAGACATCTAAAAGAGGATCTATCGTATGGTGTTTAGTAGTAGTAGAGACATGCTCCTCTTCGTACAAATGAGCCAATTCGACCCGGGAAATACTAACCTCTCACTGAAAAATGGCATACTGTTGCGTTTCGTAAGATGAGGGAGAATGCCGGTGGCCTGATCTCCCACCCCCTCTATTCTCTTCCATTTATCCCTTCTCTTCTTTCCCTCCTGTCTCTTGGGTTGGCAACCCGCGTGTGATAAGTGTGGCAAGCGTTCATAGGTTGCGGTGACTGCGGTGGTTAATGATACCCTTTTGATACTAGTAGTATCTCAAGTATATTGCCAGGGAGATGGGGAGAGAAGAAAATGGTAAGAACAAAGTGATTTGTAGTTTCCACTTTCAGCACTCACACTTAGAGAATAAAATGTCTTAGTGCTACCTCACATTGAAGGTCTGTTTTAGGTCCGAATAAGCTGGCCGGTTTTGTACAAAAAAGCAAAGCCTACACATTTTTAAAGAGATTTTACAAATTCTCAATTATATTTCCACAGTTTATTTATTCATAAACGCGTTTAATTTCAAGCTGACGAAAATAATTTACCTTTATAGTGCGAAGGTAAAAATGAAATTGACGTCCAGCGTTACCAACGAGATCAGACCGTGTAAATAAAGTTTAATATAAAATAAGGTAAGTCAAATACGCTTTAAATTATTCACTTCTTTTCCCTAATTACTTTTCTCTTACGAGGCTAAAGTACAGTTTAAGTAAAGATTAGAAAGTTTGCTTGAAACGTTCGAACGGTAATGCTTATGGCAAATGGGAAAATTTAATAAAGAAACTGTAACATTAACGCTTAAATTAAACGCTTTATTTTATTTTACGACCAGTTGAAAGTCGAAGATTGATTTTCTTGAAAAGTTAATCTAGGCTTTTGAAACGTAAGCAATGTAAATTCAGTAGTAAACTAAGCCACTATAGCAATGTTTTCACTATTACTTATATAACATAAGTATATAAATAGTTTGCTTATAATGTCGCTATATATCTTCGCCGCGATGATCCATTATATTATCTAAGCTTTATACAATCCTTACTAATTTTATAAATGCAAAAGTAACTCTACTTGTCTGTCTGTCTGTCACGCTTTCGCGCCAGAACTAAACAGCCGATTTAAATGAAATTTCGTAAAGTCTAGCATGAAAAAGGAACATAGGCTACTTTTAAATGCGAAAACAGGGTTTTAAAAAGTTGAAATGTGGGATGAAAAGTTGTATGGAAGTATTGTCATTTTCATAGCTAGAAGCTTGGAACTTATTTTTGAGGTTCTTGATTCTTGTTTGAAAAGTATATTAAAATCGTTATTCACGCGGGCTAAGCCGCTGGCAGAAGATAGTCTAACATAATTATGAATACCTTATAAAATATGATATACATCTCATCCTCAGAAACTCTTAGTAAAATATTCTACAGTTCCGTGAACTGCTTCAAAACAAGTACACTTGACTCTTGGCTGCTATCCAAAACTTATTATCAGCTAATCTCCCCTATGACGAAGGATCGCGATAAATCTAGGCCGGTTAAGCATTTCCTAGTTAACAGCGTTTAGAATCGAATTATCCTAACTGACATAACGCAACGTTACATAGATTATACGCGGTGATGCGAGCCGAGCAACACGTCAAATAGGTCGTAGAACCTCTTCCAAAATAATAAGGGTGATTGCAGACCAGCGTTTTATACAAGCGCATTAGCTCGTTGTTTGAAGCGCGTATAAGCGCGCCTTTTGTAGAATTGGTGCGCTTATAAGCTAGTATACGCACGTTATGTTTTTTTAATAACATGCTCTTGATCGCTGACTCGCTATTACCGCTACGAGCGTACACGCCGGAATAAGCCTGTGTTCGCGCGCTCGTCTTTTTAAAGCGCACGTGTAAGCGCGTAAGATGCTGGTCTTAAACCGCCCTAATATTTACCAAACATACCTTGGTCTAGCAGCTTGGGTATACAGACGATCCAATTCTTGCAGCATGCGTAGGGCGTCGGCCATGTCATGAGGCCCTTCCTCACGGGCTTCGGCCAGGCAGACTAAGGCCACCACAACCGCAATAGCAACGATAATCCTCTTGCTCAGCATGTTGTCTGATGAAGAACATACAGGATTAAGTAAGATAGGTAGGTAGTATAGGTATAGGTAATGATTTACCTATACCTAAATAATATAGTACTGATAAATAAAATATTTTCCACTTAAAATTTATAACACTAATCTTAGATTTGCATTTTTATAATTAATTTAAAAAACTAAAGTTAAGAACCAGTCTGATCTACAGACAGACATTTTTACCCGACTGTCGGAGGATAATGTTTTTTGTAAGTATTTTTAATAAAGTAATAAAAATAATGCTTTTTCAACTCGAATGTAATTCGAAATTAAATCTGTATATTTTAATAGATTATAATTATAATAAAAAGAGACACGAAAAGAGAGAGAGAGAGAGAGAGATTTGCGGACCCGGCTGCGCACTCACTTGCTCATGTGCTCATTTGCTTGTAGTAGGATCAATACACACACATCATACGGCATTTCGTTACGTGATGATTTCTACTAAATCGCACTACCCGTAAGCCGCGTTAAGAATCTTCGTTCCCGTGAAAACAAATTGTTTTGTAGCAGCCATAATAGTAGAAAAAGTAATTAGGATAGAGGAAATAATTCTCAATTCCCATTCGAAATAATTAATCTTATGACGTGGGCGAAACTATAGTTAAGGGTTGACGATTTCCATCAATGAATTTTCCGGTAAAATGGACAAGGTCGGTCGGGACTTGGGAATTAAGCTGACATATTCGTTATACCCATATTATATTCCGCATCAAAGAAATAATGTAAAACATGTCACACACGCACACATCCACACATATATCAAGCTTAGTATGTATGTGTATTTTCGTAATATTATTCACATTTCGGATATCTTTGTGTGTGTTACAGATGATGCATTGATTAATTAAAGCTTATGTGTGATGGCATTTTAACTTTAGAATACCTGAATTAGAAGGCTAGAGACAGAAGAATATCGTTGGAAGTAAATATTTTTAACAGAAAATTTGGAAATCATAATTTTGGAATCCCTCGTGTCAAACCTTGAACACGATCAATCGAATCGAAGAATTTTACGCTTTAAATTACCTACACATTTTAAATATCTCATTGAATACTCATTATAACAATAAGAAAACTGTTGTTTTATGTTTACGGTAGTAGCTCGTCCCAGTACTAGTGGGCCCGACTCGACCAGGGAAGTACGAAGGAAGGAAGGAAAAAGTACCCTCTCACAGAAGATCAGCTTTGTTCCCGTCCATTTTCCCTTCTTTTCCCTTCCCTTGGGTTGGAAACACGCAAGTGATACTTCAAATATCGCATTCTTTCATAGAGTGTGGTGACTGCTTACCATCAAGCAGACCGTATGCTTGATTGCCAACCGTTACGATATAAAAAAAAATATAATTAGTTCCACTGGTGGTAGGTCTTTTGTTGCAAGAGGCCGGCTAGGTAGGTACCACCGCAGTGTCCAATATTCTGCCGCCAAATAGAAGTGTTTAGGCACTACTGTGTTCCGGTTTGAAGGGCATTGTACGCTAGTGAAATTACTGGGCGAACGAGATTTAAGAACTAATATCTCGAGGTTGGCAACGCGTGAGTGGCACCTACTAACGGTGCTGCAAGCGCTCATAGGCTGCGGCAGCCACTTACCATCAGGTGGGCCGTATGCTTGTTTGCCAACTTCTAACATAAAAAAAAAAAAAAAAGTTTTCGTAAAACGGAAACAAACTTATGAACTTACTAGTTTACCGTATCCTTTAAATTGATAAAGTTTTCCCACTCATATGTTAGTTAAATCTCTCTGTTAAAAAGCGGGAGAAATTTGAAAACTATTTTAATTACAGCATGCATCATCTTTATAAATGCACTTTTTATAGTGATTACTATACTTAAGCACGTAATCTCTATAACATTATAAGCCCCAATTACGGTTATAAATTAAGTTAAAACTTGGCGCTCAAATATTTACTACATCCTACTTTAACATTTTTTTTATGTTACAAGTTGGCAAGCAAACATATGGCCCACCTGATGGTAAGCGGTTGTCGTAGCCTATAAGCGCGCGCAACACCATTAGAAGGTGCCACTCACACGTTGTCAACCTCGAGGTATTGGTGCTTGATTCTCCTTTGCCCAAGAACTTCACTAGTCTACAGTGCCCTTCAAACCAGAACACAGTAATGCCTACTATTTGGCGGTAGAATATTTGACACTGCGGTGGTACCTGCCTAGCCCGCCTTTTGCAACAAAAGACCTAACACCAATGTGACTGATTGCACTGGTGGAATAATCTCTGCTGTAACAGAGATTATCCCAACAGCGGGCGATGGGGTCGTCACGTCCCGACTCCGATAATTTTCTTTTTATTTTTTTTAAATATATTAAAATTATTTAAATTCTATTAGTTTTAAAACACGCATTAAAATACAATGCTATACACGCAACGATTGATTGATATATTCGGCTTATGACATACACACCCGGCTATGAGCGTCTTATCTATTATACTCAACTGCAATCATCAAAAATGATTAATGAAAGAGTTTAAAACATTTTAACAAAATTCATTATCATCGTGTAGAAAATTTTCAACTTTGTTCATAATCAGTTTGTCAAAAGACTTATACAATGTCCAAGCGAGTTATGACTGGTTTGAGTTTGGATTTACGTGTAAAAAGTTTTTACATATTAATAAAAGTAATGACGAGACTGAGTTAAGTACTTGAAAGTATAATGTGAATGTGTACTTGAAAGTATAGTGGTCGTCCTTGGCCACAATATATTTTTTTATGTCTATGAGAGCTAACGGGTAGGATTCTCAACCTGATGTTAAGGGATTACTGACCACTACTCTGGCTGACCTCGAACGCTTACATGCAGTCACTTAACGGGTTTTCACCAACGTGGTAGCTAACGATACAAGATTGTTAAAGGTTCCCTTTTTCCATTAGGCTACAGAACTCTAATAAAATATAATTATAGTAATAGTTATACAGTATCTGCCCCCGCAGCTCCGGATTAAATGTTTAGTTTTATTAATTGAATAGCACCTACTCCGTATACCATCAGCTACCTACGTAAAAGTCTGGCTAAAATCAGTGCAGTTGCTTCAGAGATTATCCGGAATTTTAATATATGCATTCAGTAAAAAGCTGCTATTTTATTACAAACAGACACTTCAATTTTATTTATTTGTATACTGTTACTAAAATAAACTACGTATCCTGAAAATATTGAACATTAAAAATGTATTTCACAAACGACGTGTGACGTCACAAAGATATCGTTTAAAGAATTCCAAATGGGAACCTGTCTGTTACCTTTGTATAAATTGCGTACGTAAAATTCAAAGTATTTTACTTCCATTTCCTGCTTCATTTTCAACAAATATTAACTTTCAGGAGCAGCGCAATCCTTGTATAACTTTCAACAAATAATTATCGCTGACAGTGATAGGTTTACCCGCAGCTTCGTTTGCCTTTATGTAGTCTTTTCATATTTCCACCAGATGCCAATATTTTTCAAAGATAAAAAGTATCTTTTATATTCATACACGTAATAAGTTATCTGTGTGCCACATTTCATGCAAATCATTTCGGTAGTTTTTGCGTGAAAGAGTAATATACTTCTCATATACTCATACACTGTTATTAAAATTGCAATAACTTTGATAGAGCGAATCGATTTTAATGACACAGAAACTAAATGCTTCGAGAATATGCTTTATCATTTACATGTAGACTTTTTTAAAACTTTGTAGCTTAGCTGTAGACAGAAACTTTAGAAATGCGTAATACATTTCCCTTTCTCCGGTCAAACCGGCCTTTTTATGTTTTGGAGGTCGCTACTACTCCTTAAAGACTATTGCCTTTGTCCTTATTCAAGATCCCATTTATTTATATACTAAACTTCACTAAAACTGGTTCAGCGGCTTAGATGTAAAAATGCAACCGAACAAAAAGCAGAATTGGCCTTCATAATATTACTGTGACAGACAAGAAGCCAAACACTGAAGCTACAATACGTTCAGCACCTAACATACATATCCTTATTCCTAACATTATTTCTGGTACTACCCAGGGTCTGCTTATACCTTTTCCTGATTTGATGGGTTTACACAGAGTGATTGCTATCTGACCTCCGCAACCCTAAGGGCGAGCCAGTAACTCATTGCATATGAAAAATTACCTATCAATCTCTAACGATTGCTATCAGAGGTTATAATAACAACCGCAACCGCCAGCTAAGCGTGCTCTCTGAGGCATGGTGGAGAGACCCGCAAGATATTGTTAGCAAACTACCAACATACTACAACGCTCGTCCACTACCTAATATTCAAATTATGCAATTCTATACATAATAAGAAAATTAGATTTATACATTAACTTGTGAATATATGCAAGAGTGAACTAACCGTGAATGTTGAACTAATATAAATTGATGCAACATAGCTTTGAGAGAACTATTTGACAAATATAAGATATTACTATAAGTTGATAATTGATTTGTATATAATACAGGTGTACAAGTACAATGTTTACAGACGATTCATTTACAGGAATACTTTTAAAGGTATTTTATTATTTCCAATAAGAAATTACCTAACTAAGCATGCTTTTGCCGCTGGAAGAGTTGTGAAGTGTACTAGCCACCCGTCCCTTTTTTTTACTTGGGGAATACTACAACTACTTATGCAATTACGCACTCGAAAGCCGGAACGGGTGCAATGGTGCAGGAGGTGTGAGACTCGGTGCCTAGTCCCCCTACCCACCACCATAACAAGACCACCAAGGCCCCATCTTGCGCCATAGTGGGACGCCACGGGTTCGGAGCCACTCCCTGCTTAACCGCAAGATGCAACTGGTTATACACTGGCTGACCTCGAGCAGTAACTTCATAGTTTTCACTACAAAGCTAGTATATAAAATCATTATTATTATTGACGAATATAAATCTCTTAAAATTTCTTCTTTCACTGTCAAACACGTGATCAATTCTAAACACAAATTGACTACTTGAAATTTACACCGCGGACAGAAAATAAAACTACCACGATGTTAGCATTATATTTCAATACAAAACTAAAATTGATAAGCCTTTTGTTTCCGAGGGTACAGCTATCAATTGAACGAAATACCTTTGTTTATTCGTAAATATAAAATCATATAAGACCCTCAGAGGGTTGGTCAGATCATCGCGTGTGTCATAAATATCACTTGGCACTTTCTTATTCGACCGTTATTTACATTTTGTGTGGAGTTTATTGGACGTAAATTCGTTTTTGTTCCCTTTTAACATGGTTTACATAAAATTGAATATATTTTATATGAAATTCTATAGCCTTATCTAATATAGCTGTACTCGCGCATCCGCTCACATTTATTTGTTTTTTTTCTGTATAATCCAACGCGAACCTAACATTTTTCCGGAATATAAAGTATCGCATGTGTTAATCAAGGCCATAAGCTACCCACCAAACCTCCCCTGGGCTTGTCGTGCCGGGGGCTCAGTAGCCCGGAGCAATATTCGATGATGCGAGCTCGTGTCGTTCCACTATGGTCCAGGCGGATCGTTAGGTTTTAGTGAGTAGTACTTAGCTCGACTAGCGAGCGGTGACACTACCACTGTCTAGTGATGCGCGTAACTGCGTTTCCCAACGTTAAAAATATTAAAAAAATAAGTAAAAAAGGTTGTAAGCTGCGTGCGCTACACGACTACACGTTTCGTTGTTTTGGTGATGAAAATAAAAGGAGCACCAGCGAGTCTTTGACATTTTGTCTGTATGAAAGGGCTAAATATCTATAGTATATTATATAGATGTCTATGTTCACGTTACACTACCAAAAATCTATTAACGTGTGTCTTAAATGGTAACTTGATACTTGCATATAATTTTTACCATAACTATTATAGTCAATATAAATTTATCAAATTCGTAGCCGCCCGAATAGCTAACTAACCCAATTACCGGAGACCACAGACAAATAGTATTCTCTCTCTATTATGTAGTATAGTTTCCTGTAGTGAATAAGTTACCAAAGCTCTCGAGGTTGCGCTGTGTTGACAACCGGGACCTACAGTAAATAGTGACTGGCTATAGATTAGCAAAACATGTGTTATAGTCGCAAGTAACCATACGCTACGATAAACATTTACCGAAAACCGTATGCTGTTTTGCTAATATTAAAAAAATAGTTCATTGAATAATTAAGAGCAAAATTAAATCAATAAATTTTTATTAAATTAAACACGAAATTTTATAATTTGATTTAGATATTATATAATTTTTTCAAAAATAGTCAAAAAGATGTTTGTTCATGACGCTTTGCCGACAAGCATACGGTCCGCCTGTTGGTAAGTAGTGACCGCAACCTATGAACGTTTGCGCTACTTGAAGTATCACATGCGTGTTGCCAACGCAAGTACGTACTGATATTGTTTCCTTTTCCGTCGGAGACGGCACATTTATGCTGTGGCGTTTGCATGGATCTACTACTACACAAGAACAGTTGTTACGACTACAATATATTGATTTTATGGTATAGTTCCTTAAATTTAAGTTGAACCAAAATGGCCGCTTCTGCTCAGGTACAATGATGGACAAAAATATTGATTTCGTCTTATTTAAATAGATTTTTATAAAGTGGGAAAACGGAATTAAGTATATAATATACTTATTATTTATTCTAAATTCAATTAATTATTTATTAATTTTCGTTATTAATTACTTAAATAGAATAAAACAAATAAATAGTATAAAAAAAATAACTATAAACGTCAAATACCATCCTTCTCTCCCGTCTCCTTAAAATTGGTTGTAGTTGAGGCAATATCTTGAAATAAATGTTCACATACTTGACAAAGATAATTTATATTTTAATTTAATTTTTAGTTATTTTTTTTTAAGAACTAAAACAACCGTGAGCGAGTGTACTAAACGCGGCCCCCTTCATACCGCGCACGGTTGAGACCCAAAAACGTGTTACTGCGCATGGTTCAACTTACATTTAACAGACTATATAATTATGATAATGTATAAAATATGCCAAACGGAGTTTCGGAAACGGCCTCATTAAAGAGTTGAATTTACAATGGAACAAATAAGTAATTTCAAGTGAGAATTTATCCATAAATCTGAACTTCGAAGTTACTCGTATATTCGAAATGTATCAACTGTTCGAGCTATAACTTTCATAATCGAAGATTATTATATTGAAACTTCTGCAATATTGTGAATGCTGTACTGCCCCGACACAAAGAAAAACTCTAAAAAGCAAAAAAAAAAAATCTTTCCAAAATATTTTCTAACTTCTTTAAAAGAACCTATTAATATTTTAAGATGATGATTTAATAAATCAATCCATTGGTTTAGGAGTTATGATGCCACAGACAGACATAGGCCTATCAAACTTATAACACCTCTTTCTGCGTTGGGGCTAATAACGAAAAATTGCTTATCTGAGATAGATTCTTACAAAAATTCTATAGACGTAGAGTGAGAACCTAATTTATTTTACTTCTTCTTATAGAGTGGTTAGTGGCCAACCTAGTGTCAGAGTTGTCCAGGTCGCCCGTAGGCCTCTGACTTGACTTTTCAACTGTTGTCAAATTGCCAACAGGCGGGACCGACTTTTACGTGCCCTCTGAAGCACGGAGACGCTCGGTTGAAATACCACTATGCGATCAACCATCTAGTGACTGACCGCGCCTAAAGTTGCTTAACCTAACTATCGTTTACCGATTCGTGGGTGCACTCGGCTATGAGCGTCTCCGTCGTATTTATTTTACTAATGAAATATTAAAACTCAAGTTTTTGTTCTGATAAAATGATAATATAAAAGAACGAAACGTTTTCTCAAAAAAAAAAAAAAATAGGCAACAATCAAAACTGAATCACAGAATATTCACTCAATTAGGTTTTAAGGGCCACTTGGAGTCACTTATCGCAAAGCTGCCCCAAGAATAAAAAAACTTAAGTAGCTTTTACATTTCAAACGATTAGGAAAAAGGATTTTACGGAATAATATGCTGATTTAGCGTAACTAATGAGGTCGACTTATAATAGTTGGTTCGTTAGACTTATTGTAAATACTGAAGCCCTTACTATAGGATTACATCCTTTTTACCGATCTGCCGACGGAGGATAATGTTTTTTGTGTGTATGTATGTATATCTATTTCTTTGTGATGCTCAACAGCCTTCAATATGGTGCCCGTGGAACAAAATATCTTCTAATAAATATTGCAATTAATATGTATAATTAAAAAAATAATATAACTAAAAATAAAAATAATTAAATTTTTGGACGTATTTCTTGGTTTTCGAGAAATCGATGTTTAGAGTTTGATTTTTTCATTCCATTGTTTTTATTTTTAGTATTTATAATGCTGTGGGGTTTTTTGTTCTACATAATAATTTAAGCCTGTTATTATTAAGACAGGATCACGATTCACAGCTATTTTATTATGGGGTTCTTCAGACGGGGGTTATCGAAGCTTTTAAAGGGTTGGCAAGACGCGTGTGTTGCCTCTGGTGTTGCAAGAGTACATGATGGTGTTTTCTCACCATCAGACGAGCCATAAGTTTGTATGCCACCGTTGTATAAAAAAATGCAAGAAAATGGCAAATGGTTACGCTGATTATTTCTGTACACAAGTTGAACGTGTGAAATTTCACACACATAAATAGGTATTTCGTTGTTAAAATTAACTTCATTTTATTTTATAGCAGTTTTGATCCATTGCTGAAAAGAAGATGTTCTATATATGATGCTTATGAGCGATATTGCTCTTTATATATTTTCTCTTTATACAGGCCAAGTGTGCGACGGAGTCGCGCATAAAAGATCCGTACCACTGTAGTTTCTCGGCGTCGGGATGTGACGACCCCATCACCCGCTGTTGGGATAACCTCTGCCGCAGCAGAGATTATTCCACCAGTGCAATCAGTCACACTGGTGGTAGGTCTTTTGTTGCAAGAGGCCGGCTAGGTAGGTACCAGCGCAGTGTCAAATGCTCTGCCGCCAAATAGTAGTGTTTAGGCATTACTGTGTTCCGGTTTGTAGGCTAGTAAAATTACTGGGCAGAAGAGATTTGAGAACTAATATCTCGAGGTTAGCAACGCGTGAGTGGCACCTACTAATAGTATGTGCAATCGCTCATAGGTTACGGCAACCACTTACCATCAGGTGGGCCGTATGCTTATTTGCCAACTTGTAACATAAAAAAACATGTTTATTGTATAGAACCCAAACTGAACATTCCAAATATTTATCATTACAGTTCACAAAGTTTTTTATAAGGGGGTTTATTTTTAAATTTTATTTTAATTTTAGTATTATATTTATTTATAAATTTCAACTACGTTTTGTGCCCGACAGCGGAGGCTTAATAATAGGCTTTCGTTGCCACCCTGCGGGGTCCTAAAAGACAACGAATTTCATGTATCAGCAGTACGAACACAAAAATGGAATCTCTTTAAAGACTACATCATTTGGAAATAAGAAGAAGGAGCTAGAATTTTTAAAAGGACTTTGATTGATGACTCATTTAGTCTTTCGGAATATCTTCTGAATAGTAATGTGAAGAGTTTCAAGATGGTTTATTTCTCTAGAGTTATAGTATTTTTTAACGTTTGTGTTTATTAAAAATAGTAAATGTAAAAAAATGTCAAGTTTCGTACCTTAGTTCTTCCAGTACAAAAAGTTGGGAGATATATTTAAGTCTTATTATATCTAAGTCACTTAATTCAGTTAGTGTCTTTAGAAGTACCCATTAAACTACTTTGCTATAAATTGTTATCTAATCAATTACCTTTAAGCATTTGTAGTGACCTATTAATTTGTCGGCCCTTCGTTTGAGCTACTTATGGTTAACTTTTTAGTGTCAGAAATAATCACATAAATTTCTTCCACCCCATACGAAGCCCACACACAATTTTTTATAGTGGAAAATCAAACTGGCAGCTATTTTTTGATGTCTCGACAAAAAGATTAGTGAAAGTTTTATAAATAATTGTATTGTACATACTTCTAAATCGATCTCAATAAACATAAAAATATTTTCAATGTACAATGTACAGATATGGCTTTATTACATTTTTATATCATGATATAAATACTTGTATGTCCATAAATATATTACGTTTGATATTAACCAAAACGCAAAACAGTTTAGTTTTCGCTGATAAGCTATCTATACGATTTTTTGTGCTTTTCTTTATTATCGCGGCTCTGATTGATCTAACGATATTATCATTTATTTTTTATTGGAATATATAGACAAATTTAATCGTAATGATAGCTTGTAAGTGCGTTTTGATATACGATATTCATTATAGCTTCAAAGTTTACATTCATATCATAGATACATTAGTATTTAATTTATTTAGTATTCGAGTGCAAAAGCAGTCATAACTGGGCAATGGTTTCTCTTTAAAAGAGATGATGTGTCATAAAGAAATTCTTGTTAAGTCATGTTCTTATTACTCTGTATATTGTTGCTGTCAAAACGCAAGAGTCATTATGTCACAGGTCACATGGTGAGCGGGCCCAGTACTGAGATCTGGCCGTGTTAAAGCGACACCTTTTTCTGGGGTTCAAGATTGATTCCATTCTTAAGATACCTCTTACGAGGCCAAAACATGTCATCATCGTTATGGGGAATGGATAGATGCTACCATCGTATTTTAGCCGATAAACTCACCGAATGTCACCTGAAGATGGTAAACTCAACAGAAAATCGAACGCACACCTATCAACATTTTGTACTACGGTTCAAATTAAGAAAAAATGAATTATGATTAGTTTACTCTAAGTCTAATTCTGTATCATCCATCCAGGGTAAGGTCATCAAATTCTGAGACCAGTCCAAAACAACGATCCAGTCTACAAAACAAAACCTCAGACTTAAAAAAACCTTTTTGAAGTTCGTTAAAAAATATTTAAAATGAAACAGTAATTATAATAATCATAAAAAAATATAATTAATTTTTCACTTTTGAAAAAGACTCATTCTGATCTAGGACCTCATTAGCTTCTTCAATTCTGAATTTTCTAGAATATATTATTTATATTATTAATATACTTAATTCATACATAATTTATGCTGAACATCCTCTGTGATATTATATTCGCTGCAATTATGTGATGTTAATTCGTCCATTAAGTATTCAAAACTATAAAGCGGAAGGTATGTTAATATATGTGATGATGCTTTAATAGCCTAGATCCTACATGTAGACAATTGACATCAACAGTTTGCAAACCCATTGCAGCCACCTAGGAAGAGGAACCTTTTTTGTTGTTGTTAGGTGTAGTTGCCGCACCTTCAATAATATTGTGTACAATATTATTGACATGTATTTTAACGAGTTCCAAAACTCCTTCCCTGAAGGAGTTGAAAAAGAGGTTGAAAGTTTGTATGGAAGTTCTTGAAACTGAAGCATGAAACTTTTTTTTTTTCAGCAAACAATTAAAGATAATGAAACACGTGTTTTTGCGTTTTGTAAAAATCCTCCCTTGAAGGGTTGAAAGGGGGGTTCAAAGTTTGTTTTCATCGCACATATAATGAGCGGCTGGCGAGGCTAGTCCGGACATATAGAACGGAAATCTTCAACATGAAAAGCAAGAGGTTCAAAGAGCTAACTACCCACCATCAATCCAACCTCATCGTGTTTGTTGCCTTAGAGTTGAGTCGGTGGGAGCCTTTTAGAATTTTATAAATCAAATCAAAATTATTTTTATTAAAGTAGGCTTTCAAAAAAGTACTTTTAAATATTCAAACGCTACTGGCGGTTTGGAAGTTTGATTCTAACGACTAGAACCAACAAGAAACTCGATAGTTACTCTTTTTAAATAAACGTTTTATACAATTATATTCTTTGCGATAAAATTTGGGTCTTGAATGCAAACCTTCTGTTTATCATAATATAAAAATCTTTAAATATTAACTAATGATTTTCCTGTAAAAATAATATTTTATATAGGAGATATGATCGTTTAAAATGATGACATCCATTTACATTTTATATAACTATTATATTTATCTTAAAAATCCTTTCTTTACCTTTTATCTATCCTAATGGATACTCACAAAGGTATTATTTTGGATTTATTAAGATAAGGTAAACTCAACATTATCCTAAATATTGAAATACATTAACCTAATCTTATTAATATTTAAGAACAAAGGGATCAAAAAATATTGTTAGAAGTCTCTTGGGATTTTTGTTTTTTTTTTTTTTTTTAACTAAAAAAGTAAGTAATAAGTAGCCTTTTTGCTACCTGCTTATCTTCATAGCAACATTAGCTAAAGACGCCTTCATAGGTGGTATTTATGCCTCTGACACTATATTTTTATTTAGTATTCTAATAAATGTAATTTTAAAACATTTTCTTAAGTTCTAAAACCAAATTTTATTCTTGCCGTCTGTCCATTTTACTCGAAGGCTTAACTTAACTTACTGATATAGATTGAATTTGACGGTATATACATGATATAATAGAATAGAGAAATTACGATCTGACACTAAAATTATGGGTGGCATGCATGGTACATGTAACTTTGTAATAAATACAGTACATAATTGTGTGATAAATTTATAAATGATAAAACGAGTCTAAATATGAATTTTATTCTGAAGTTGATCTTAATACTAGAACCGTTTTGTCTTAGCGTTAAATTAAAATTGAAAATTGAGATTATTTTTTTGGTATTAATGTCTAGAATAACTTTTTATCCCTAGAAGAAGAGTGATTTTTACGATGTATGTATATTTCATTGATAGGCTGTTTAGATTAAGTCTTTTTGTGGATTTTAAAAATAATAGGTTATTTGTCTTAATCGTGAGAGTAATAAATAAATTGGGATAAAATATTTTATAGTAAAAAGTTTTTTTTAATATAACCTACTTATTCATTTGCTTCGGTGGTAGTTAAATATTACATTAATTATATTTGATTTAATAAATACTATATATTTAGAGACAAATTATTGTTTTTATTTTTGTCTATCTTTCGAAGAGCATTTTTCGAGAATGGTTTTCTAATTCTTATCTGTACGGAAAATTCATATTTTAATTTTAGTAATGATTATGAAAATTTGAGTTTTTATTTTGGCTTGCTATTATTATTTTTAGCAAAACTGAATCCCTTTAATAATAAACGTATTCAGTTTTCCAAAAATTGTCTCATTTTATGTCAAAAAAATCAGTAAGAAAGAAAAGACTACGTAGAATAATTTTAATTAGTTCCTAATTAGTAATAAGATAATTTTATCCTGTCACTGTCACACATTTTCCATTCCTATGTATAATTTTCGATTCTGGCTTAAAGAACAATTTTCAAACCCTGGTAAAATCGAAGGGAAAATAAGAGGAAGCTAACCGCTCAGTTGTCATTAATTTTGTTTTATTTTTAATAATATCGCTTTATTAAAAAATAATTATATAATACATAACTACGCACCCTGAACAGTATCTCTGAGAGAGTGGATCTGTTTTGTTGTATCTGAGTGAAGTTACTAAGACTGCTTTGTGGTGTACAATGTACATGTTATAGAAGTTCGTTTATATGTGTAGAATAAGATATATGGTACACTAGTGACTTACGGTATCGTGTAAAGCTAGCTGTAAGTTGAGAAATAAATAAAATAAAAAAGTCTACTGTATTATCTTCTGAATATATGTTATGCCGTATTATTAATAATGTTACGTAAGAATGAGGTGTTATATTTAGTTTGTAAAAAGATACTTCATTTGATTTTATTCAGACGGCGTAGGTTTTTCAAAGAATGTTTGCTATTTATAAATGTGCTTTCACCTTTCTAGTCTGACATTAATTATGACTATTGTTAGGAGTAAAAATATTTTCAAATCATCTTCAAATATAAATTATGGTGTAAATTAAAATCGAAAATTATTATTTCTTTCTAAAATTGAAATTTGGTGAATTATTAAAAATACATATTTGCGAGTCATAGTACAAGTTTTACCTGAATTTTTTTTTATAACTATAACAAAATAAAATCAAAGCAAAAATAAATTTAAAACAAATAGAATTTCACTAAAATATTAACAACCAAATTAATCATTATCTAAACTACATTTGATAAGTACAAATATTAGTACTCATCAGTATTTTATTTAATTTCCATTTTTATTGATTTATTTTTGATGAAGTCCCCTAGGACTTATGACATTTGTTTTCATTTACAGGAGTTAACTATTATATATCAGGAAAAACCTTTTAAGATAAGATATTATAATTTTAAATAATTTTTCTAAAAAATACACACGATTTAAAAAAAAATGGAGATACATAATTGTGTGTAATTTAAAATGTCGAGAAAACGCTATCCATAAAAAAATATTCTTCATGTTTTTTTTATAATTATTATTATAATATGTTCCGGAATAATAATTCTTAGGAATAAATTATTTAATTTATAATTTTGTTTTTAAGATAAAGATATTCTTTCCCATTAATTTTTTTTCACTAATTTATCGAAGTATTAAAAAACATATCAAAATCACCGACGTACATAAAAAAAAGTTACGTAACGAAAACCTTTTTACAGACGTAAAATATTTCGAAATTTAAAAATTAAAAAAAAAATCAACTTACCTCGTAACGTTCTTTTCCGGAGCGAATTCGAAAGTTAGGAGCGCGTAGTGCAACAAGTTCTGATAGAAGCTTGACGCTCGCATTTATAGCAGCCTAGGGCGGGCTTAGGGCGGAGCTACGCAGGCGTAAGGATAATCAGGTAACTTTAATAACTTTTATTTTTGAATTTACTAGTTATTAGTAATGACTTCTGTACACATATAAAAAATCCAACGATATGCTGTTTACACATTTTTATCATTGGAATATTTTAAATAGATAGATGTTCCCTTATGCATATAACATTGCTTTTCACACAAATTAGTTATACCAATATATTAGAATATTTAGCAATTTCCCTAAGAACTTTGCAGTAGCTATTAAAGAAATGAAGGGCTAAATTGTTTTTATAGTAAAGTGTTGTCGTATCTTATGAGCGCTTGCAACGCTATTCATTTGTAGGTGTCACTCACGCCTCACTAACCTTGAGAAATTAATATTCACCGGCGTCGGGATGTGACGACCCCATCGCCCGGTGTTAGGATAACCTCTGTCACAGCAGAGATTATTCCACCAGTGCAATCAGTCACACTAGTGGTAGGTCTTTTATTGTAAGAGGCCGGCTAGGTAGGTACCACCCCAGTGTCAAATATTCTGCCGCCAAATAGTAGTGCCTAGGCCTTACTATGTTCCGGTTTGAAGGGCACTGTACGGTAGTGAAATTACTGGGCGGTGGAGATTTCAGAACCAATATCTCGAGGTTGGCAACGCTTGAGTGGCACCTACTGATGGTGCTGCAAGTGCTCATAGGCTACGGCAACCACTAACCATCAGGTAGGCTGTATACTTGTTTGCCAACTTTTAACATAAAAAAAAATTGGTCTTTCAAACCGAAATACCGTAACGCAAAACACATTTCTGTCTTGCGGTATAATATCTGATACTGTGGTGGTACCTACCTAGTCAGCATCTTGCAATAAAAGGCCTACCATCAGTACAATACCACATTCAAGGTGAAAGTCTTTAAATAATCGTGAACATGTTTGAGCCATATTTAATGGTTAATATATTGCTGTTCAATTTTAGATTTAGAATTGATGTTGATTGTTGTTATTGATGAACGGTTACACGCCCTTGATGCGCCTATACCTTAGAAGTAAATGAAAATAGGTGATTAATAGCTTTATAGTCGGTTTTATACACCACGGGTTTTTTTCTATGTAAGAAAGGGCAAACGGGAAGGAGTGTCACCTGATGGTAGGTAATCACCGCCGCTCATAAACATCTGTATAACCAGAGGGCACGCGGGTTCGTTGCCGATCTTTAAGAAAAGCATAGGCTCTTTTCTTGAAGGTTTCCAGGCCGTACCGACTTGGCAAACCGCCAGCGGAAGTTGGTTCCATAGAATGGTTGTGCAAGAAAGAAAATGTCTTCTAAATCACGCTGCAGTGGATTTCGACACCGAGGTGGTAAGGGTGGAATTTCGAGTTTTTAGCGACGTCCGATGGTGAATTTCCGCCATCGGGATCAGTCCAAACAGTTCCTCAGAACATTCCCAGTAATAGATGCTATAGAAGATGCAGAGTGATCTAACATCTCTAGGCAGTGCCCAAGGATCAAGTCGTTCGGAAAGGGCTCGATCGTAGACAATTCGAGCCGCTCTGCGTTGCATCCGGTGAATTGGAAGTAAGCTGGTACTAGGGAGCTCCCGCCCAGAGATGAGAGCAGTACTCGACGGTTGGTCGAATTTGTGCTTTTGCGAATTGTATACTAATGAGATATTTTCTCAGAAGCTAAAATTAGGTTTCACAACTACCAAAATAAATATAGAAAACCGCAAATAGAATTCAGTTCTACCTAAACATATTTAGAACATTAATATGTCAAATAAAACTTAATAATTACCTATCTTCTTTCCCAGAAACATAAATTAAACCACAATTTTACTCATCAACAAAAACAACCACGTTTGAAGTTAAAGAAATTAATACACTGTTATTCACAAACGTCAAAAGTAAAATACTTCATTAGCGTTTTCTAATGATCTTAATTAGCATTTCTAAACAATTTTCAACGTAATTTAATTTATTCATTTCAGTATTTTAACCGACTTCTGGGATGTTTTTTACGTTTTTCGTCCGATTTGGGTCGCTTTGATTTTAAAGGTACTTATAATAAAATTTAACATTAAACTTTTGATGGGTTGCTCCGCTGATCAAAGGTGCTTGGGAAAAGCAGGTTATTTCTGTACTACCAAAGATGGCACACAAGTACGCCAGATGAAAAACCAGCAACCGTATGTTAAGTGAATAAATCAATATTTTATGTCGCTGCGGACTTTCATTACAATTAGGGTTGCCACCTATACTTTATATTAACGTATTGTACGTTATTTCGGGCAATAGTACTATATACTTTACGAGAACAATAAAGTACGCGAAAATATTGTATTTTGATTTATTTCATTTTTCCGGAATTATTTACAAAAAGAGAGTCAAAATGACTGGCAATACTTGTATAATGTAATATCGCTTTTAATGTCTATTCCTGCGACATCATCATTCACAGAGAGTTTTTTCTTTGATAAAATGGCGAAAGAAACAAGCTTTTCTGAACCTTATAGAAAAATAATTACTTATATTTGATGAAACTTGTCAAAACTAATTAAAAATAATTATTAAAACATAATGCTAAAGAAAAATCAATTGTACTTTATTTTGACACTATGTACATTTTTTCATGCCTATAATCTCCAATGTACTTTAATTCCAAGAAAAAAGGGGGCCACCTTACTTACAATGAGCGATAAACGTAGTATATAGCTTAGAATCACCGAAAAATGCATACTGTGATGCAAATAAAAACACAATATGAAGTTTGTATAGAAAAGTATACAAAACTTATTTCACCTTACTATTCTACACAAGTTTAGTTAATTGAAACTATTAACGTCTCGTCACCAAATATCCAATTTAAGACCACTCCAATTGTCTCATAGTTGGAAAATTTGTCATCCTAACTAAATATCATTCGGAGACAAATAAGCTTACTTAAACATTATTGTCCTATAACATTTGTGGGTTACGAAGACGGATCATCATCATCAGTTTAGTATATCTGAACTTTTGTTAAATATAACGTAATACATTCGTGAATCTAAGCCAGGAATTTAAAAGAATTTGACTGATGCTTTGATTTTTAATTTGATTTCATTTTACAATTCTTTTGTTGTGTAAAAAATGAATGCACTTAAATAAATAAATAAACGCTATATGCTCAACGCCCCCTATTAGGATAGTTATATCTCGTGTCTGGAAACTTACACAATGACAAAGACAAATACCCGGACCGAAAAACATGTTTGTATGGTCAATACAAACATATGCTCCGAGCGGGAATCGAACACGCGATATGGCTCTTAAGGCAGGTTCGCAACCGCTGAGCCACAACGCTGTGAGTTGAAATTAAATCTTTTCTTTTTCTGAAATAGCTCAATGGTTGAAAGGCCGACTCCGCTCCGTTAACGCGAGAGGTCGATCCTGACCGCCTTGGACTATTATCGTACCCACTCCTAGCGAAAGCTACGAGCTTATTTTGAGGGGCAATATGGGTATTTCTAATTCTTATTAGCATTACCAATGTTATTTAAAAAAATTAAAGGAAATATTCCTCTGTCACAGCAGAGATTATTCCACCAGTGCAATCAGTCACACTGGTGGTAGGTCTTTTGTTGCAAGAGGCCGGCTAGGTAGGTACTACAGCATTGTCAAATATTCTGCCGCCAAAGAGTAGTGCTTAGGCACTACTGTGTTCCGGTTTGAAGGGCACTGTACGCTAGTGAAATTACTGGGCGGACGAGATTTAAGAACTAATATCTCGAGGTTGGCAACGCGTGAGAGATAGTGAAATTACTGGGCGGACGAGATTTAAGAACTAATATCTCGAGGTTGGCAACGCGTGAGAGACACCTACTAATGGTGCTGCAAGCGCTCATAGGCTACGGCAACCAGTTACCATCAGGTGGACCGTATGCTTGTTTGCCAACTTGTAACATAAAAAAAATATATATATATCGTTAAATTGTAAGAGGAAAAGTAAGTTTCTTTTAATAATGTTAATAGGAATATCTTTAAAAGAAATTAATACTGGGTCTTTAGAAATAGAACTTCCACTTAAGGCGCAATGCATTTAACTTTTGTTTCCTTCGTTGTAAATCACGTCACGATCGCTCGCTTTAAAATATTTTATAAATTGTAATGTAAAAAGCATAATAATACATACATTTTCAATTGTTAGATTTCGCTATAAATTTTTTTACTCGTCCACTTAATTTCTAATAGTTTTATTTATGGGTGTGAGGGCTAGTTATAAAAGATTATTTTTTTATTGTACTGCTAGCTACCTGGTGGAACTACAGCAGTAAACACAAGAAACCTAAATAAATAAAGGCTACACGGTCAACGCCCCCCATTAGGATACTTATATCCTGTGTCGGGGGTCCGGAATCATACACAATGACAAACACACCCATATTGGAAAACGTGCCTGTATGGTCAATACAAACATCGTCTCAACGTCATCGAATGAAATGTTTGATTGCTTTTCTTATTATAACCGTAATTTATATCATTTTAAATTTAACGCTTGTTTAACTTTTATTAAACCATATAAATAGGCCGGAGTTTCGTATCATCATAATCGAAATTTTCATAAACTTTGTAAATACATATGAATTTTCCAATTCAACTATTCTAGTTAAATTTAACCTTCACGTGTGTGTTTTGATAACCCCTTTGAATATGTCGCGCAATGTCCCATCGGGATACACCTAAAA
Organism: Hestina assimilis; assembly: GCA_023373885.1. NCBI lineage: Eukaryota > Metazoa > Arthropoda > Insecta > Lepidoptera > Nymphalidae > Hestina > Hestina assimilis. The sequence continues at coordinate 11,923,302 of CM041750.1, forward strand.
AACCAATTATAGTTTGAAGACTTTTCGATTTAGTATATAAAAGTAATTTTGTCAAGTCATGGTAGGCCAATGTTTATAGTATTGATTTCGAGTTAATAAGGGTGTCTTCATAATTACAGTTTATTTATTATATTTGACGGAGGGGGTGTTATATCTCGGCGAGACTCTTCACCGTCCGACATTATTGTAGGCAAAATGTGGGTACGGGAAACAAACGAATACTACAGAATCACTATTTGATTTAATGTGAAATATGCAACGAGTCGTAAGACAGTTCCTATGATGTTGTTAGCACGGTGGCTAGCACTAAAGTGAAATGTCGCCGGCTGCACCAACGCATCTAGGCTCCGTCGAAGCGTTCTCTCAATGACGCTTGTGGCTCGTTGTCAAATCAGCTTCCATGTTGTACTAATAACTCCTCCGACATATTTTATTTCATGACGGTTGGCAAACAAGCACCGCAAACAGTCACCGCAACCTACGAACGCTAGCGATACTTGAAGTATCATGCGCGTAGCCCGTGGGATAGGAGGGAGGGCATGAGAAGCAAAAAAGTAAGGTAACAGACTGTTACTTTAAGCCGATTTTCTGTGAGAGGGTAGTACGTTTATGGTCGAGCCGTCACATTTGTGCTGAGAGGAACATGGCTCTACTTCTGTGAAGTTTTTTTATATTATTTCTTGATCTCCAATACTTAACCAGATATGATTGATTATTTTGTCATTATTAAATATCAGGGTTCCACAAATATATGGAAACAAAAACACAACAACTAAACCATAACCATGGGAACATGGTTTTTCACTTAAAATATTTGAACGAGTCTTTTCTTAACGCATTCTTGCATTTATTTCATTATACTTCTCGTAGATGCGATCCCGATTGCGTTGTGCATTGAGCGTTCGCTTCGGAGCCCGGGGTCCGCTAAAAACCGCATTGCATTATTACCGGTGTTTACTCAGGGCCTACTTATACTCTTATTCTGATTTGACGGGTTACTAGTTTTTACACAGAGCGATTGCCATCTGACCTCCGCGATCCAAAAGGCGAACCAGTAACTCATTGGATAAGCGCAAATTACATATCAAGGGTTAACGATTATTATCGGATGTCATGATAACAAGACCGACAGCTTAACGTGCTCTCTGAGGCACGGTGGGTACAAATGCCCAAATCGCATCACACATTTATAACAACGCGATCGCCTAGGCACAAAACTTGCTCCCTACCAGCACACCAAAACGGTCGTCTAGTAGAGGTACTGCGCCATAAATGATGTCAAAGACATTCCATAACCATTGTTACAATACATTAATGTTTACTTTGAAGCACAAAGACGTAGGACGCGCTTTATCGTTGAGGCTACCTAAAAAGGTTTAAGTTCAAAGGTAGCGTAACGAGCATGAAACCCAACAAAAGTAAATAGGGTACTTATCGTATAAGAATACATATAAGAATACAATCAGTGTAAAATCTTTAATGTTTCTAATCAGTTAAGAGGATAGAACCGCTAATGTCCGTAGTGCCGAAAAAGATCGGTGTTAACGTAAGATTTTATTTAAATTACTCTTCAAGTGTACTACTAATGAAATCTTTGTATTATAAAATTTGCTTTTTACTTATTGTTTTTCTTGGTTGTTTTTAGTTGGACGTAAATACTGTGTCTGTGTGGCTTCGTAGCTCTCCAGCAGTATAGAGAAAATTCATATGAATTTTTACTATAGTTTTTTTTATTTTTTTACTACTTTCTATAAGAAACTTCATTAAAACTGGCCATCGCACCGGACTCGCCCTCTCCTTTTGTTTGGGTACGGAACCCTAAAAAAGATTACACACTATAAGCACTTCAGGTAATGGACAACACTTTTTTTTTTCGGAATGTGTATTGCTGTTGACCCTACTGGCCTTGACAGCGTCACCGGGTGGGGGGCCCGTGTACAGAGACTCAGCCGTGATAAAGGGGCAGTCCTCACGGGGGCTCAAATTCGATTCCGTCCTTAGGGTGCCTCCTGCGAAGCTGAACCACGGCTAAGTACGTCATCGGAGATGGAGGCAGCGCTCCGAGCGCATTCTATACGATAGACTCACCCGAAGGTGTGAGCGCGACGCGACGTGCAAAACAAAGGACCTCGTCCTCGCTAGCGAGGACGGTGTTGTGTGCGTGTCTGTGCTGTGTAAGGGGTTGTTTTCTAATGTAATCCTATCGTCAGGGTCATGCAGGATGTGCTTAGGACGCCTTACTTTTGTCGGTTGATTACATCTGTCTGTGTAGATACAAGCATGTCTAATCAAAGGATTTGGATGGAAAGTAGTTTGATCAAAATAGTGTTGCGATAAGCGCTTCAAATGTTTAGGGATCGAATCGATTTCAAATTCTCTATGGAGATCTACGTTGCGAACGTACCACGAACAGCCCGAGGCCATGCGTAAGAAACGGTTCTGAATTATTTGTAATTGATTAATTCTTCTGGCCTGGACGTGCGAAAAAACAGGGCTCGCGTAGGTCAGTATGGGACGTATACAAGCTTTGTATAATGTCACCTTATTTCTAAGGGACAGTTTACTCCGCCTGCCCAACATCGCAGGACAACACTGCCCTTTTCTTCTTCATCGGTGAAGAGTACATAAGTTGAGAAATTGAGAAAGAAAGAGAACTGGTAGAATTCACGTCTCTTGTACTCACATACATAGAATGAATCGCGGTAATTTTTTTTTCGGTCGAGTCGATTTACTGCGGTTTTCAATATCAAACCTCAGTATCCATCGGTAGATTACCTTTTTGGTTCTAAGAATAGAGCATTGAAATCTCAGACTGTTAAAAAATAGATTGCTTATTGAAACCTGCTAATATTATCGCTTTGCCTTGTGATAAGTTTGCATAACCGAGGTTACCTGAGTAGTGACACAACCAACAATATTTTTTACACCTCGCGTTCAAAATGAAGCCTCAATAGCTCAACGGTAGAATAGCCGACTTGAGGGTTCGATCCTTAGCCCCTTATCATATTGTTTTATCCACTCTTAACACAAGCTACACGGTTAATTGAAGGGGAAACTATTATTAGTAACTACCTGTGCCCGTGACTTCGCCTTCCGTTGAGTAAGACCGCTTTGTTCCACCTAAAAATTGCATTTTATCGCCCGCCCGCACTTTCTTTCTTATTGCTCGGCTTACGAATATCGTTACGCCTACCTTAAGAAATGTGCTACTGTCATGATTTTCAAGTATTAATATGATGTTATTACGATTTTATAGTTGAATGATGATTAAAAGTTTGTCATTTGACTAAAATAATTTATTTAATACGAATATGATTTGACTTTAAAAATAATGTTGCTGATTTGATGCAAACATGATGTAAGAGGGGACTGCCTAGTTCTAGTTAGTTCTCATCGAAAGTTGAAACAAGAACGTTGTATTCGTTGTTTAGTGAGTGTAACAGTTAATAAATATATTGTTGCTGAAGAAGGTGTTTCCATTTCAAAGGTGTTTTTCATTACACTAACAAAAGCAAAAAAAAAATTTTAAATCTGTTTAGTAGTTCCAGAGAATACCGCGTTTAACGAAACAAACAAACTGTTCAGCTTTATTATTAAGGACAAACCAAAATAAAAACACGATCGGCTCTTATCCGTTTTCTATATTTTTCTCTCTATATATAATCCCGTGGCTAGTGTGTACTGGCTGACGGTCGGAGAGTGAATGCCATGCTCGCCTCTCTGACCGTCCGCTTTTATTGCCATTGAAAGGCGCGATAACGCACGATGCGTTATCGCGCTCACCTGCGTCTGCGCGGGGGTGAGGAGGGCGGGGACGCCGCACATTCCCGCACCACCGCGCAACTAGTACGCGCAACTAGTATCTACAACTAGTAAGCGTGCTTAATCTATAATTATATTCTATTTCCTATTTCTATGATTTGCTGTCCGCAACATTTATAATATTGGTATAATTGTGTTGAAAAGGCATTGCTAAAATAATAAAAAAGCAGATTATTCATTAATACATACCATATAGATACTATTGTCGGATGTTTCATTTTTATATTAAAATTTGTTACAACTACGTCATACGAATCTGAGGTGAGCGTCGTCTAAAAAGTTACAAAAATAGATATTCTCAAGAGCCCTCTGTCACTCCACATGCCTGTCACGTTATGTTTACCCTCGCTAAGAAATCTTAAATTGTCTTCATGTCTCCGTTATATAGGTACGTAATAAAATATCAACATACAAGTCCAAGAAGTATCACGTTTCAATTACATTTATCAAGAATATTTTCATTCTCAGAAGTTATTTTTATATAATATTATACACCAAACACTAATTGTATTCTAATTTTGAAGCTTCTATGTCTGCTAGCAGTCTTAGAGCCAAAAATTCAAATGCCTTAGAGTTTTAATGATCGGTCAGTCAGTGAGTGACAAAATTAAGAAATTTGACTAGTTATAATTCTTAAACTACTCGTTCAAATTGAATGAAATTTGAAATATACTGTGTTTATACAATGCCTGATTGTGTACTGAAAATTCAGGCTTTTAGTTTTATCCACAACGAAGTTATAGAGGGTCAAAAATCATCTTAATTGCTTCGAGAAAAGGATAGTACGGCCGTGCCGCTTTTTTATCGACTTGGTAGATAACATATTATAACGTGTTTATATTAATTGTGGAGATATAAATCTAAGATATATACTAAATTGAACCGATTTTTTTCCGTTCTTCAGTAAATAATTACAGAAAACGAAACAACTATTTTTTATATTATTTGTTACGCCTTTAGATTACGAATCGCCAGAACTAGAAACTTAACTAAAAATGTAAGCAAAGTTCAGGTCTCTCTATACAAACAAAATATCATAAATTCAACTTCTACGCAACGAAACGAAGTTAGCCACACGCTTAAAACACGCACGCTTTTATTAGTAGTAGTAGTAGGCTGGCTCGATCGAAGTAACACCTTCCCACAGAAAATCGGCGTAAAGTAACAGTACTATTGCGTTTCGTGCGATGAAGTGAGAGTGCCGGAGTCCCTTTCTCCCACCCTTTCTGTTCCCTTGCTTTTATATAGAAAAATAATCAAATGAATTTACCGTTTTAATCGGTTCTGTATGATCGGAGATACGATGTGATCTGAACTATTATTTAAGGTTTACTCGGAGGAGGAGCGTAGAGACCTGATCGAAGAGATTGGATGAGACCTCTCACTGCCAGCAGTCATGTCGGCGATTCTAGGCTAGGAAATCGGCGTGGGAGGTCGTTGTCTTCTTCTGTGAGACCCCTATGGTCCGGAAGGAAGCGGCCGAGCGCGATCATTACCACATTGATAGGAACCTCAAATAACCCAGTTCTCTTCACCAGGAAACCGGGTATCTGGTAACAGATTTCCTCCCCGTCATAAAAAAAAATGGTTCACTCAGAGGAAATCACGGTTGAGAGGCGAATGATAAAAAAAAAGCAAGTCGAAATTAATGAAAATTGATATAAAATTTGACATTCTAGACAGACTATATCTAAATCACAGATTAATAATATCACGTTTATGTGACAGGAAATTCAATGTACCTAGAACCGATAGTTACGCAAGACTGCCCCGCTACCCACGAGTTACTCGATTTAATTAACCAGATTAGTAAGCGTGTTGATTTTAACTGCGATTTGCAAATACGTGGTAAAGAGCAAGTTTTCATGTTGTAGTTATTTATAAAAGTCTTTTCATCAAATCAAACCTATATTTGACGTAGTTGTGGCGTATCGATAGCGAACCTGCCTTAAAACACACACACACATTGCCACAGATGTTTGTATTGACCATACAGGCATGCTTTCCAGTTTGGGAATGTTTGTCCTCGTCATTGTGTATATTTCCGGTCCCCCAAAACAGGATAAAACTATCCTAATGGGGGCCGTTGTGTGTGTGTAGCTTTTTAAGCTATTGCATAGCTTTTATCGCGGGCTTTGAGCGCGGCGACTGAATCAAGAAAATACGTAACGAAAATAAAACCTAGCACTCCCCACCAAGAAAAATTATAGCAAATACCTCAATAAATGTATTGGAAAATGATCCTTAAACAAATACGCTATAAAGAATAGTGTTCAATTTTCAAAAAATAATATATAACCTTTATACATAAGTCTTATGTATACAAAGGATTTTCGTATTTAATTCAAAAACAATTAAGGTGATTATTCTTAAAGTTAAAGTTGCATATAAAATTTATCTGTTGATGATGTAGTTACGTATGTAGTCCAAATTCAAATATTTTGAATTAGTTTCGAAGTTGCTTAGGTACTTTATTTCAATTAAATTTTTTAGACGAAATTGTATCTTATTGCCTTGAAATTAATGTTCGATTTCATTTGTATTTTAACTTTTTTTTTAAATGTTGGCTATATTTTATGTATTGCATAAGTTGATAGAAAATGCTATGCTTTATCGAGGCAGAACCCGAGTGCCACAGGTTTTTTTTATCATTATATTGTTTAGTCCGACCAAAAAGCTTTCGAAAAAAAAATGGAGTGTAATTTCCTTATTCAGAAAGAGTCCATAAAAAAATATTAACGCATGTACAATTTTCATCCGCAAAATATTTTCTTTATTTCATTTCGTTTTCTTTCCCTTCCAAAGTAACTGTGAATAATTAAATAATGTTTGCGTTGGCTAAGCTCGGATTTTTCTTATTATTATTAAAATAATTACCTTCTTGGTTTTATTTTTGTAGAATTTACCAAGAAGGAACCAAATTTTCATAAATTTAGAATCCTATACCTTACCGACCAAGAACCAAGACAATTATAACTTTATTACACACGTTTAAGTCTACTGACTTTTTTCAATCCTCTGATACATTCATGGAGTGCCAACTTTTTTAATATTGTTTAAGGCAGGTTCGCTACCGTTGTGGCGCAGCGGTAGCGAACCTGCCTTAAACGCCACAGGTCGCGGGTTCGATTCCCGCTCGGAACATAATGTGTTTGTATTGACCATGCAAGCATATTTTCCGGTCTGGGTGTATTTGTCCTTGTCATTGTGAATGTTTCCGGACCCCCGACACAGGATATCACTATCCTAATGGGGGCCGTTGAGTGTGTAGCGTTTATTTATTTACCATTATCCAAAAAAAATACTACTCCCTAGAGTTCGTTAAAAATTTTAACAATACCTACTGACATTAAAAAATTAAAAGAGGGGATGAATGAGAAAGGAAAAATGAAGGAAACAGAAGGGGAGAGAGATTGGGCTACCGGCGCTCGCACTCATCGCACGGAACGCAGCAGTACGTATCTGATACTTTTACTTTACGGCGATTTTCTGTGGGAGAGTAGTACTTCATAGAAGTCGCGCCGGCCACAAATGGCCGCCATAATAGGTTAAATTATCATTAATAACAGCAACTAGACGTCTAAGTAAAAGAACAATTTTTAACGAAACTGCTACACACTCACTGTAATCGAATAAAGTATTGAAACATAACAAATAAGTACGTTTATTTTATCGCTATTCCGAGGATTTGTTTTTGCTCCAACGAGTGCGAATCTTCGTTTGAACCAGCAAAGTTACATGAAGCAAAATAATTAATAAATACACTCTTACTGAGCATCGTATGCATTTTAATTGAATAATTTGATACACGTGTCTTATTGACACGTGTAACTACTTATTCATCTTAAAAATAACTGGTTTAAAAATATTAACTAGAAGGAAAACGAAAAAAATGTTTCGCAGATTAGTAGAATAGATTAGACTCTTTTGGGTTTTTAAGCCCTGCGTAACACCAAAGTAATACCTTAAAATTGACATGACTGTATTCATTATTTATCGACTTAAAGGAAAAGTTATAAACGTTGTAACACAAAAACAATCTAAAAAGACAGCAAAAATTAAAAAATAAGAAGCAAAAATTAAAAAGGTATGTATATTGTGACGTTTAGGTCTTATATTTTTGTAAATACACTAAGGTGTCCTATTTTAACATACACTTCAGAGTGGACCCAAAATATATGGCTCTTGAAAAAATATTTTTATTTCGTATTGTGGTTGAGGCTCTTGAATAAAACAGTCTTTGCTAAACTCTGCTCTAGGGAAAACACCCGTGATTAAAGGATATTATAAGTCGTGTTAAATTTCTAGAGGCTAAAGATGAAATGTGAAATTGTCGAGGCTTTTAGTTAGGCTATGTTTTACTGTTCTTCATTAAATTTTTCGAAGTACCAAAATTTTATATGATATTTCAAAATAGACGACAATAGTTAGAATTTTTATTGCAAAAAGAAATCAAACGTTGTCACCTGTTGAGATGAAATAAGAGATAAGAGAAGTAGTAAGACGTAAGAGTAGGAGGGAAGGTAAAGAACAGCTTCGTCTTTCTTTCTCAATACTGCTATATCAACGTCTATATTCTGTAACGATATTTTTTATTAAATCCAGGGGCAGATTACTTCACTCTACATGATGGTAAGTGGAAGTAGAGTCCAAAAGCTATTGCGGCGAATACCTTTTCAGATGGCGAACTGCATTAGCTGCCCTTACGGTTCCCACCCGCAAGATGTAACTTGTCATACGCTGACCTGAGAAGCAGTAGTTGGTGGAATATGCATTCTTAAAACTTATAAGATGTAACGACTTTTATTCTAGAAAAATATGTTGTAAGAATTATAAAAAAATTAACTAAAGGAGGTGATGAAATTTTATATACTTAGATGTGTCTTTAGGGAAAAAAAATCTTTTAAATGGTCGTCCAGCACAACAACCTCATAAATACGAGAGCTGCCGCGGGCATTATCAGTATAAATATAAATATAGCCTCTATTATGCTATTAAATATAACAAAGCTATTAGCGATAATTAACGGCCTATACTTTACCACTTATAACTTTTCATTGTTTACTTAAATAACGTACCGATTATTACTGATAAATGCTTTTTACTTTATATGTGCGAATATTCATTTATTGCTTAATCTCTTTAATGTATTTAATATCGGCTAGTACTTTAACCTGAAAATTTACCTGTAATATCTAATGATTCATGTTATATTGAATAGTGTCAATACATGCTAATCAGTTGGTACCTACTTGGGGAAAATTGCTGAGTTAGCCGATAAGATTTTAGAAGTCTCGCCTGGAATAGTCACACCCCGCTCATCAGCTGTGTTTTCAGCGGGCACATCTGCCGTCGCGCCTGCGTCGCTTGACGACATTATTCGGCGCTTAGATGATCTCACCCACTAGATCGCCGCACTTTCAAATGACCGCGGTAGGAATAGGTCACATACATCATCCTCATACAAAAATTTGCTTTTATCATAGGAAATTTGGTACTAAGGCAGCCAAGTGCGTCAAACCTTGCGCTTGGATGCCACCAACTCCGTAAAACGAATCAGAACCACAAGTTATCACTCTTGCGCTAATGGGCTCTTGGAGCGTATGCATCGTCAACTTAATGCCTCTCTGATGTGCCACGATAATTCATGGCTGAGTGCATTGCCTCTGGTTTTGTTAGGAATGTGCTCTGCATTTAAAGAGGATCTGCAAGTAACAGTTGCTGAACATCTCTATGGAGAAACGTTGACGCTTCCTTGGGAACTATTAGTATCTTCCGGACCTACTGGTTTGGAGGAGCCAACAGATTTCGTCATTAAATTAAGACGCCAAATGTCCAAATTGCGACCAACTCCGGCTTCTCACCACACAACATCAACGCCTTTCATTTTTAAGGACATCACCACCGCTTCTCACGTCATGCTGAGGGATGATACAGCTAGTCGCTCCTTGCAGCCTCCCTACTCCGGCCCTCACAAAGTCATCTCCAAATCCGATGATGGGAAGACTTTTACAATCGAAGTAAAAGGGAAACAAACTACTGTCAGTGTCCATAGGCTCAAGCCGGCATTTATCGAGCATCTGAATCCGTCGATTTTGCCTAGTCCAGCACCATCACCACGTGTTACTTTGCCTCAACCTGCGCGGCCGGATTCTGCCCGACCCTTTTCTTCACCTCCCATCCTACCTGCACCCCCATTCGCTACTTCTTCACCTGCACCACAGTATACAACCCGATCAGGCCGTAGAGTCCATTTCTCGAAACCTTTCGACCTGTAATTTTTTTTTTCTTTCTCCTTTCTTTTCCTCGGATTCTCCTTCTCCGTAGGAGGTGGTGTGGCGTTCGGATTTTAATTGTATAATTTTAGATCCAAACGCAGCCGGGACTTTTGACAGAAAGCGATCCGCGCCAAATGGTGAGAGGCACCAAAAAGGAGTTGAAATTGTGAATTGTGTATAAAAATTGTAAATTAGGTAATAATGATATAAAACCACTTGTGCAATCAGTCATACTGGTGGTAGGTCTTTTGTTGCAAGAGGCCGGCTAGGTAGGTACCACCGCAGTGTCAAATATTTTGCCGCCAAATAGTAGTGCTTAGGCATTACTGTGTTCCGGTTTGAAGGGCACTGTACGCTAGTGAAATTACTGGGCAGAGGAGATTTATGAACCAATATCTCGAGGTTGGCAACGAGTGAGTGGCACCTACTAATGGTGCTGCAAGCGCGCATAGACTACGGCAACCATTTACCATCAAGTGGGCCGTATGCTTGTTTGCCAACTTTTAACATAAAAAAAACACTTGATTTATTGGTATCTAAATATTTTACTAAACAATAAAATTTTCAATGTTCATTTCTGTTTCCCTCTTCAAGTTTTATTTGTCATTTTTGTTGTGCTTAGAAAAAGCTCTAGAAAGATCTTTTTTAGATTTTAGTTCTAAACAATATAATGTACGGTAAATGATACGAGTACTACTTATATCAAGATATAGAATTCGAAAAAAATACTGTATAATAAATCAATTATTAGCATCGTCTTCGGTGACAAGGCAAGTTGGTGACTCTTGATAAAACCTATGGATAAAAAGGTGACTCTTGATAAAAAAAATATTATTCTTTTGGAATATTGAAGTTCGTTTCACTTATGCGATTTCGCGCCACTGATTGATAATTTCAACATTTATGTCTAACTAAATTATTATTGTTCTTCTTTATGTATTAGATGTGTGACCTTGGGCGTCATCTATCGTAATTGTATTTCAACAAAGCACATTCTACTTGCTATATCTGAAACTAGGTGGCGGCACAAAAACATTTTGTAAAAATATATTTCTCATTACAATTCAATTACTATTCTTATTATTTTAATTGAAATAACATAAAAAATCAAAAAACTATTATATGCAAGTATGGGCTTACGATACGTTGAAATATATAACTGAACTAAATCTGACAAATGAAGTGATTGACATAATGACATTGACGTTGACGTTTATTTAAATTTCAAATTCCGAACTTAATGTTAACGAATTCCAAAATTAAAATTTCAAAAATAATACTTTTTTATATAATTTAAAAATCGAGACATGGATATTTTACAGCCTGTTTTAGAAAGTTACTCAAAATATACAATTGAGAAACAAGAGAGTCCAAGTTATGTGAAAATGTATACAAAGGATAAATCTGATGTTATAATTGTTTATGCAAAGGTTTTTATAGGCCACCTTTATAAAAACATTTTTTAAATATAAAATCCAATTATTATATATCAAAATCTTGCTTATAGGCTAAACAAACGAGTGGTGCTTCAGATATAAAAAATAAAAACAATGAAGCAGGTAAGGTATCTACATATATTTTTTTTTCAATTTAAATACCTACGATGGAAAAAAATAGTGTTAGTGCAGACATAAAACTAAGAATTACATTGTAGCTTTTAAAAGTAGTAGTAGTAATAAACAAAAAACGTTTATTGTCAGTGAATTTTTTTTTACAGAGGAGTTAGAACTAACAGGCTCACCGCTTAAACTAGATTTGAGTCTTCACGCTATTCTAGATGACACGATGATCCCTGATGAGCCACAGTTATGGAAAAAAGAAGAATTATTACATTCACCAATAGACATTGATATAGCTAGGTATATAAAAGTTCATTAAGATCAGGTGGGCCGTATGCTTGCTTGCCATCTTAGTATGATAATAATAAAAAAATTGACTTATAAGTGGTGGGTAAGATATAAAGAGGAATAAGTATTAAAACAAGTCAACGAAAGCGATATTTTACTTAGCACCTGAGCATTCTTACAATATGTTTCTTTAAATGATCTTATTTCATAAAATTTCCAAGTTTAATTGTGCTTTTAAAAACTAGGCAACAAATATTAGAAATTGAATTCTATAAATTGGTATCTATATCTGCAGGGAACTATATGTATTGTTGTTATTTTAATTGTAAAGAATTTAATTATTATGAAAAGAAAAACTGAAGCACTATATGTGCTAAATATCAAAGAAATACATATGATAATAATAACAAATAATAATCTAATATAATAATCATATAATCTTTAATATTCTGAAAAAAAAAATACAAATACTTTTGTGTAATTAATTTTATTATAATTTCCAAAGGCAAATCACAAACTTGTACAATAAAAGTATAAGCAAAACCAAGGAGAATGCAGTACCCATGTGGGTGTTATGCAATCCTAGCACTGAAGGAAAGCCATTAATGATCACCATTCAATCAACTGAAGACTGTTTTGTACGAGGTATTGTTGCTTATGAAGGGTGTACGACACTAGAACAAGTTGATGTTGATAAATATATACAAGATTATGCTGAGTATGAGAAAATAACTGAGGATTTGGTAAATACATTTGCTTATCTATACTGATTCAGTATATTGCTAACAGGCACAATTATACATTATCTGTGTGTTTTTAGGGTTCCTTACCTGAAAAGATAAACAAAGGAACCCTTATAACATCTCTTTCTTGTCCCTTGGTGTGTGTTGTTGTTGTTTGTGTCACCATTGATTTCCCCAAAAGTAAGTTGAAATTTATACCAGATACTAAGGTCTATAGTGCCTGTAAATTCAACAGCTTTAGGTGGAATCAGTTTAATGTTTGGGTACCAATATATAGAGATATTTGAACTCAATCTTCATGCTTCATGGGTAGTGGAAAATACCCAAACAACAAGTGGATGAAAAACTGTTGATGGTGTTAATATTTAAGCTGGAAATTCAATTTATCATTATTTTATTTAATAATTTCAGGTAAATGTAAATGTGGACTGTAAATACACAATATCTGGGATATCTTATGAGTCTCTTACATTGGAGGAACAATTAAATGCTCCACACGGTGGTGTCACAGAGTTGTCGTGCGAATGGACAGCTAAAACTTTACTCACACCTTTTATAAGCTGCAAAGTTAATTTTGTATGTTTTGTTTTATGTTATTATTATTATATTATAATAGGCAAGCAGTGCTGATGTGTCTATATCTGTGCTAGTAATCTGTCGGTTGGAACTATCTATCATTTTGTTCTTGAAACTACTTACTGAAGTTGCCTCAACAATTTGTTCTGACGGTTGGTAAACAAGCATACAGTCCGCCTGATGGTAGGCAGTCACCGCAACCTATGAATGTGTGTGATACAATAAGTATCACATGCGCGATGGCATTCCAAGAGATGAAAAAAGGTGCTCTCACTCTTTGCATGAAACACAACATTACTGATACTGTTACTTTATACTGATTTTTTGTGAGAGGCCAGTACTTCCCCTCCTGTTGGTGTTCAGCCCATTTGTACTTGGAGGACTATAGCTCTGCTTCTGCAAAATTCTACTTCTCTCTCTCTTTATGTCTGGAGAGACTATGTCAAGAATAATAATTTTAATTTTTTCTATTTGACTACTTTATATAGTATTATAATAAAATGGTAGTAAGACACTATTGTATAAATAATAAATAAATAATAAACGTTGCACACTCAACGGCCCCCATTAGAATATTAATATCCTGTGTCGGGGATCCGGAAACATTCACAATGACAAGGACAAATACACCCAGACCGGAAAATATGCTTGCATGGTCAATACAAACATATTATGATCCGAGCGGGAATCGAACCCGCGACCTGTGGCGTTTAAGGCAGGTTCGCTACCGCTGCGCCACAACGTCGTCACTCCACCATTGTGGTAGCGAGTCTGCCTTTAGCATCTACGGTTGCAGGTTCGATTACCGTTCAGGGTAAATGTTTGCATTGATCTTCCAAATATTTGTTTCGGTCTGGTTGTTTGTCCTTCTGGATCTCTTCTTCATGTCACCTACAGATTAAGTTTTCGGTCCCAGTTATTATCACATAATATTTAATAATAATTGTTAACTCTTGATAGGTAATTTGCTCTTATCAAATGAGTTACATCACCACCCTTCACCCTTCAAGAACATAATAAAATGTTATAAGGCTACATAATATATATTATTATTTCTTAAACACTTAAAAGAATCATATATATTTCAGGAGCAAGTAGTCACAATAGGACATTTGGCAAGCCCCTGCAACGCTATATGGAAATCGGTTTCATCGCTGCACAATATCAATCAGTTACTTGTTGATATGACTGCTGCAGGAATCAATTCTGTTAACTTGGAAACTTCAACCATAAGGTATATATATATATTTTTTTTTCATGATGGTTGACAAACAAGCATACTGTTCGCCTGACGGTAAGCAGTCATCGCAACCTATGAAATCCGATACTTGAAGTATCACATGAGAGTGTTGCCAACCCACAGAATAGGAAGGGATGAGAAGGAAAAAAGGAAGGGAACAGAGAGGATACAATATTAGGCCTCCCGTGCTACCTACTGATACTGTTACTTTACGCCGATTTTTTGTGAGAGGGTAGTACTTCCCGGTCGAGCCAGCCCATTTATGGTGGGAAAAGCATAACTCTACTACTTTGAAATATCCTAGTGTTGTACTAATTTGCTTTAAAAGTTTATTTCACAAATGCCTTTTTTTAATTCCACTTCAGAAAATTATGACCAAAGGGTGATCCAAGTTTAGTCACACGTAAAGAGGTGAAGGGAAGGGGAGACAATGAAGTGTGTTATTGTGTGACAAGGGGTGGGAGGGTTCCTAAATTTCGTGACGTCACTTTTCGGAATCTATTTAAACTAGAAATTGACCAGCCCATTCATATACAAAAGTGTCACAGACTCTTCGGTACCCCTTTGTACATTCACAGAACGAAATTAGTCACACCCTAACTTCAATTGATAATATTATGCAAAGCACAACCAAATGAAGTTAGCATGTGACTAATATGGTTCCTAATTTCTATCGTAGTTCTTAGAGAAGGTTCTGCAGGCTGTAGTTAGTTTCAACTAACAATGAAATAAATTAGTTCCGTTATATATCTATCTATAGCAATGATGTTTTTTTTTTCATTTATTACAGACACCTAATCCCTGGTATGAAGCGATTTGACAACAAGAAGCGTATTACCAATCTCCTAAACGAAACTGAAATATATACATACACATCAGAATGTCCGACGGGGGGCTGTATATGTGTCACAGAAGACACGACAAGCTTGAAGCAGTGCATGAACTCTATGTGCTTGCAAGGATCGAGTAATGATTTTACATATAAACTGTGGGATATATTGAGAGGTGAGCATAAACATACTATATATTATGGACCTTTTATACAGAAAAAAAAAACGCTACACACTCAACCGCCCCCATTAAGATAGTCTCCATTACGATAGTGATACACTGTGTCGGGAATCCGGAAACCTACACAATGACAAGGACAAACACAGACCGGAACACATGCATGTATGGCCAATACAAACATCTGCTCCAAGCGGAAATCGAACCTGCGACCTGTGACGCTTAGGCAGGTTCGCTACCGCTGCGCCACAACGTCGTCAATTATTAATGAAATAATCTTCTTTATATAAATCACGTGTCACGTTGTTTGTCCGCAATGGACTCCTAAACTACTGAGCCAATTTTAACAAAATCTTGCATACTGTGAATATTTTCATCCAACTTGAAAGATAGGATAATTTATATCTCAATTTATAATCGAAATATTATTTTATTGCAAATTATTTGTTTATTAACAAAAGGTCATGATTATCTCTGTTAGTTTATTAAGATTCTAAGAGATGGCGGTATAAGGTAATTTGTTGACTGCGTTGAGTATCCAATAGATGGCGCCACGTTAAAATTTCATTATAAATAAATTCAGAAGGCCTGTATAGTCTATTAAATGTAAGTTGAACTCTGCGCAGTAACACGTTTTTGGGTCTCAACCGTATGCGGTATGAACGGGGCCGCGTATTACAGACTGTATATTTGACGATTCAAAAGTGCTTAAAGGCCTATTTGAATGAAGAATATTTTGAGTTGAGTAACTATAGCAACGCGGGGACGCTAGACCCGATTAGTACATTCACTCACGGTTCTTTTAGTTCTTTAAAAATAAATATAATTATATAATTTATATTTGTCAGATGTGTAAACATTTAATTTTATTTAAGAAGATAAGGTGGCATCCCAATAAGTGACAGTGATTAAAAATGTACATTAACTTTTTTTTTGTATATTATTTATTTGTTTTATTCTATTTAAGTAATTAATAACGAAAATGAATAAATAATTAATTGAATTTATAAGAAATAATAAGTATATTATACACTTAATTCCGTTTTCCCACTTTATAAAAAATCTATTTTAATAAAACGTAATCAATATTTTTGTCTAACATTTTTGTCCATGATTGTACCTGCGCAGAAGCGGCCATTTTGGTTCAACTTAAATTTAAGGAACTTGTTATATATTATAATATATAGCATAATATAAGTAATAGCTGTCAGTGCGCGCGGCTGCGTCCCCGCTTCTTTTGTATATACGTATAATAAATCAGTATGCAACTGACTACGTCTTTTACTGCACGCTGTCCGTGTTCCCGTTCATTACTAGACATATCTAACAGTGGCGACGAGGATACTCTATACTAAAACTATACCAAATCGGATTTTAGTTGTTTCGTTTGTAATTGTCAAAACTAGGTTTGTATGGAATCGACGGGTAGGGAAGTTCGTATGGAAAAAATTATATTAATTAATAATTGTATACAGGTAGATAGTTTATAAGTGGAAGAACCAAGAACGGAATTAAAACTCCCACGGTAATGGGAGAAGCGGAACAATTTACTATGCACCCGGACGAAGTCGGGGCGGGTCGCTAGTCTTAATATAAATTTGAATATATTTTGTTGATTACAGATTGTGAAACCGCAGAGGAGTTGATATCCTTATTAATTATAGCGATGAAATTTATTTCATCGGGAAAATTAAGACCCTTTGTAAGTAATGTTTAATAATTTTTGAATATTTTATTATTTAATTTATAACAAAAATATTATCGTTTACAAAAACTAAAAAACACATTTTCATAGAAAAGCCAATTAAAAATATACAATAATATATTATATTGTAAAAAAAAGTGTGGCATGTTTTTTAGTTTTTTTTTTTTTTAATTAATTTTTTTTACTTTAAACCTACCGCCAAAGTTGTCGCGTAAAATATACAAACAAAAATCGACAAACTATAGATCTCTTTTAAGTCTTTTGAAAATACACAATAAACATACAATAAATGTTATAAAATTATTAAGTTATAAAATTGACGATGTTGTGGCGCAGCGGTAGCGAACCTGCTTTAAACGCCACTGGTCGCGGGTTCGATTCCTGCTCGGAACATAATATGTTTGTACTGACCATGCAAGCATATTTTCCGGCCTGGGTGTATTTGTCCTTGTCCCGACACAGGATATCACTATCCTAATGGGGCCGTTGAGTTTGTAGCGTTTATTTATTTGTTTAATAAATTATAAAAATTTTAACAGATTGACGTCAACAACAAAACCTACTTATCGAAACTGGTTCTCAAACTGTCTCGTGGACATTCCCAAGCTTCGAAAGTGCTAAAGAACTTGAGATCCAGCCCCCCTCAAACTCTATCCCTCGTCGCTCAAGTCGGGATAGAGAAGTGTATGTGGGAGTATACAAGGATAATTTCGCTACTCGAACATTCTTTCTTCATAGCTGGTATATGGAATAATGAAGCTAAGTAAGTTTTTTTGTTTATTAATTGGTTGGTAGGGATAGGAGGGAAGGGGTAAGAAATGAAAAAGGGAGGGAGCAGAGAGGATGGGAGATTTGATTTTTGATGGCGAACCTGCATTAAGCGCCACAGGTCTCGGGTTCGATTCCCGCTCGGAGCTGATGGTTGACCATACAGGCATGTTTTTTTTAAGATTATCAGCAATTTGTAGCATCGAATTTTTTTGTCTTACTTTTTTGTCACCACTGCCCATGAACATCTGCAACACCAGAGGGCATGCTGGTGCGATGCACTTCACGAGTTTTTCACAAACTTACGGTAACAAACCAGGCGAGCCTTTTAAGCCCTATACTAAGCATATACATGTCTTAGAATTTCATCCACGACATGAAGGTTTCTTCCCCATGTTTTCCTTCACCGTCCGAGATAAATTTGAAACACGAAGCACTTCCCGGATTTGAACCTGCGCCCTTCGGTTAAAGTCTATGTCTAAATTGAAATTGAAATATTTTTATTCAACGTAAAAAGCATGACACTTATTAGTTGAAAGTCAGATTCTACCACCGGCTACAAATTTAAACCTCTACCCGAGAAGAGCTCTGTCTCATTCACAAGGTGTGGTGTCCTCAAGGTATTCACTAATTTTATAATATCCCCCACTAAAACCCCAAGGTCCCGTCTAGCCCGTATTGGGACGTCGTGGGATCGCTAGCGCATTCAACCGCGACGCCCCGGCGCTTGCCCACAAGGGGCTTTCAGGGCGGCAACATAGTGCCGCCATACATAAATACTAATACATAGTAATACATATATAGAGATATAAATATACCCCCTGGCACTTGCGCGCCTAGGCCTTACGGCCTCCGCCTGGGCCGGTTTCGGGAAGTTTATTTTTCAATAAACTCACGAAGCCGGCGATACCCCAAATATATACATATATACACAAATAACCCCCCTAGCGCTTACACGCTCAGGCCTTGCAGCCTCCGCCTCGGCCGACTTCCCGAGTAAGCCCAGGAAGTCGGCAAAACCCCATATATACATAAAAATACATATATACAAACAGCCTTGTGGTTTCACCGGCCGACTTCCAGGGCAAGCCCAAGAAGTCGGCACACCTCCACTATATAGAAAGAAAAGAAAGAAAGAAAACTTTATTTTGGACACGCAAAAAGAAAATAATAAAAATAAAAATGAACTAATAATAAAATGTAAAACAATTTAAAAGCATGGACAATGTTAAAAAAAACAGAAAAAATTTAAGAATAAAAAAAAAAAAAGAAAAACAAATAAAAAATTAAGAATGTAACCTATTGTAAACAAAAAAAAAAAAAAAAGAATCAATAATAAAACTACGCATGTATCAAAAACAACAGCAACATTGCGTGTCCTAAAAAGGTGTGCCATTCAGCATATTTTAGGTGAAATGAATGCACCTAAAGCTGATTTTCAATGGCAACCTGTTTTTAATGTATGACGGGCTGTGAGAGTCTCTGTTAAAACATTTTATTACTTACACATACGCGTACATATTCTATAAAATAAAGATACTTAAATAAATTTATGATCAATATACTTAAATAAATAAATAAAGCATTATCCAATATAGTATATACATATATACACCGCCCGCGTAAACGCGAGTGGGCCTTGCGGCCCCCACTGACCGACTCCCGAGTCTGGTCAGAAGACTCGGGAAGCCGGCAACCCTGTTCGCTTCACCGGGTAGCCGAAGGTGCCTCCTGCACAATCGACTATTACTCCCGGCTACTGAGCCCCCCCGCTACGACAAGCCCAGGATACCGCAGAGTTTTACCTCTGCGGTTGGGGGGGATAATAGGCCGCCCCACACAAACGTCCCTTGACCTTTTTTTTTAAATTTATTAATAGAAGTTTTAAACGCTTTCTGGGATCAGATTGTAGTTACCTTTAAGAGTTACTAATTTTATACAGTCTAGTTTGTTGTTTACGAACCATTATGCCATATCGGCTATCATACGTTTTGATTTTTTTCTATTAATTTTAAGGTCACACGAGTCAATCGAACAGATAAATCAAACCATCCAAGACATGACAATGGGCGGTGATTTCACATTAAATCCTTTTGATAATTTCGCAACATCCGATCATTCAATACGTTTGGATACTGAGTCGTTTTGTATAGAAGATGTTAATGAATTAACTGTAGATGACTTCGCATCTCTCAAGAAACACGGTCTTGTGAGTGAGAAGAAAGACGCGAATGAGGTAAGTGGGAAAGAGACAGTAGAGCTATAACCGTAGACCGAGAATGACATAGACGGAGAATGACATAGACGGAGCCAACTGGGTTGTCGCTTTTGGAACAATATTTCGTTTGAAGTGCTATTTTTTTTCTTTAATCACCAGTACGTTTAAAAAAAACAGCTTATAAACAGGATTGGCAACTTCGCAATTAATACCTAAGGTCTACAGGGGGTCAAAATTACTATATTCTTCAACAGTTAGTACTTAAATAGTTCAAAAATGCATTATATTCGTGCATTTTACTGTATGTCACAAGGCCCAGGGGGTGTAGCTGCCCCCTGCTCCTACCTCGCTACGCCCTTGAATAGAATCAGATATATTCGAGCAGTGGGCTCGCAGCACCGATCCGGCTATACTTCTCAACAATCTCAGAGTGATGCAAATTGTTCCACTGTAACTCACAAGATTTTTTATTCCAAGGAAAACGATCACTTTCGTAAATTTTCTCTCATTCCCAATGACAATGACAAGATGGTGTCTCCAATCCACTAGACGTTTCCCACTACTCGATATAGCTAAGAACTAACAACTAAGAATTAATAAAAACTTAAACAATATTAAAAGGCATTTAAGATTTAAAATAAACCAATCAATAAAATTTTTAAAGAGAAGCAAATTTTTAATTTAATTTATTTTTTTGCGAGTTGGGCACTGCTTGACTGCATTTTAATGGACGCCACTTTATAGAATCTTTTATGTACGAGTCCGAAACGCATTTGGCCAGTAAGAGCACTTTTTTGTAAGATTATTTATGTATAAAGATTTTTTTTTATATTTTAGGTACCGTTAATAGCAGATGAGATAGATATGAGTCCCTGGAAGAATCTGTTGATGAAGTTCGCTCAAGTACATGTTTGCTTGGAGCACTTATATCGCGCTGAAACTAGCTTAAGAGCTGACTTTGGTAAGGCTAAAATTTATTACTTAGAGATAAAATAGTACTTGCTACATCTCTAATATTAAAAATGAGAAAGTGAGTTTGTACTCGTATTTTTGTTTAATAGTTTGTGTATGGTCAATACAAACATGCTCTGAGCGGGCATCGAACCTGCGAACTGTGGCGCTTAAGGCAGGTTCTCTACCACCGCACCACAACGTCGTAAAATTGTTTTTTCATTGTTTTTTTTTTGTTTTCTTACGTTTAAAAAATTAAAAAAAAGGTTGATAATGTTGTCACACTTGAACACCCCCTGAGTTTGTTTTACCGGTTATTCTCAGGTAGACGTTTAATTTTTGAGTTAGTGGTAGAATCTGACCAACAAATAAGTGTTATGCTTTTTTACGTTGAATAAAAATATTTGAGTTTGAACTACATGAATTCGCAAATATCTCCACAAGTTGAAAAAAACAATCTATTAAAAATAAAATATACATTACACAAGTATTAGACGAAATTTGATTTCTGATTTTTTATTTGCAGCTCAACTAAAACCAATAGCATCGAAGCTTCTAGAATATTACGTATCAGAGAAATCTCCTATCAAAACTGTCGGTCAACTGCTGAGCGATCCCGTACAGAAGATTAGTATACCGATAGCCAACAACGTGGTTCAAGATCATTTGAAGTAAGTATTTTTATACTAGCTGTGCCCGCGGCTCCGCTCGCGTTAGATTTGACGGGCGGTAGGCCTTTTGCGCGAAGTCTAGGTGTAAGGAGTGTGAGTTAGTCTACCGTAAAGCAGAATACCTACTGTGTTTCGGTTTGAACGACGTTGCGGCGCAGCGGTAGCAGTTCGATTCCCGCTTGGAGTAGATGTTTGTATTGACCATACATGTTTTCTGGTCTGCGGGTGTTTTGTCGTTATCATGCTATATGTTTCCCGACACAGGATATCACTATCCTAATGGGGGCCGTTGAGTGTATAGCGTTTATTTAGTTTTAGTTACATTAGGAACTAGTAGCAACAATTATTAGTGAAGTAATAAGTGAGTCATAAAATAATTACAATATAATTCATATTGTAGTTTTGAAGTAAAACTTCTATACGCACGCTTGACTTGGGGAGTGAGCTGGTGAATGCGTGACGAGCGCGTTACGAAAAGTGTGATCGGGTGATGCGAATGGGAGAAAAGCAAAAGAGATCAGCGCGCGCGCACATTTTCTTTCTCTCTTCCTCTCATATCTAGTGCATGATATATATACATCTCAAGTCAGTAGTTCTTTTGTGAACTTGCTAGCGTTACGTGAACAGTGATTTCTTCATTTTAAAATGTTTATGTATATACTACCTGTACCCGCGACTCCGCTCGGATTTTTTATTATTATTATTTTTATTTCACAGAAAATCCGCACTCTGGTATAGATTACACTTGAATAAGAAAGAGTCATCTGAAAAATCAGTCAGAAGTTGCAAATGGACATACGTATTCTCCCAGCTACCAATTTTCCCACCCCAAGTGTGGCAAAATATAGGTACATATAGAAAACTTTTATTAAATAACTTCTATTTATGACGTCACATTTATAGGTAGAGTCATAAACTATCGTACTTTCACTTCTTTCTAGCATTATTCCCGGTATTTACCCAGGGTCTGCTTATTACTCTTGTCCGGATTTGATTTGACAGGTTACTAGTTTTTACACTGAGCGATTGGCATCTGACCTCCGCAACCCTAAGGGTGAATCAGTAACTCATTCGATCAGAGCAATTTACTTATCAAGAGTTAACGATTATTATCAGATGTTATGTGATAACAACCGGGACAGAGAGTTTAACGTGCTCTCCGAGGCACGGTGGGGACGAGGACAAACGCCCAGACCGAAACAGATTTGTAAGATCAATGCAAACGTTTGTCCGATTGTGAATCGAACCCGCAACGGTCGAGTCTAAATGCAGACTCGCTACCCACAATGCCAAAACGGTGTCAACGTAATAAAATAACTATCTGCTTATAATTATTACAAACTATTTTTTCAGAGCCCCCCAGCGAAGAAGTGGCAGATATAACAACAATCGAAGAGTTAAAATATAATTGTACAAAATATACGGAATTAAGCAACAAGATTTTAAGAAAACTTAATTTATAATATCATTTTAATGTTTGTAAATTATAATTATGATTTATTGTGATATTGTATTTTTGTAATATCTTTAAATATTTTTTATATTTTTTTTCTTTATAAATTAATTCTTTGTAAATTATAATTATTTACTCCTAATATTTTTTGTTTTAATATATTCCCTATTTAAGTCCGCAGTTGAAGATTTTTACGGTTTTGAAACCATAGGACAAAATTCCGTATGTCCGAATATGCCATTTTACATTTCAGATTTATTAGCCTTATAAAGGTAAAAAGTTGGAATGTTGTTTCGGATTGTCCTCTATTTCCTATTATTAATAATGATAAATGAATGAATGCACCTAAAATGAAATGAAAGTGGCTTTAAATATAATTAACTTGAGCTATCTATGAGATAAAAAAGATTGCATAGTATTAATTGGATTTAACTTAATATTTTGTTACATATTATATAGACCATGGACATGATAATAGTGTTACGGTGAACCTTATCACTGGGGTATAAGGTTCAAAATCGCTTGCTACCGTTTCTGTCTATTTGCTTCGTTCGAGTAGGTTCTAGAAAGAAAAAGAAAAGTGCCGTATAACATTCCATGGACGGAACTTTCTCGATCCCGTGTTACGCACTATATAAGGTGTTTCACTTTAAAATGCGGTAACTTTGCGGGAAGCTTCTATAAGTGTAACAGATCAAATTCTAATTACGATATATGATGTATCTTTTGCTATATTTAAAAAAACTATTTTCATATCATCGCTCGAACTATGACTCTAGCTGAATAAAATCTATACTTCAAGCCGTGCGCTACGTCACATCACATATGACGTAACACATAGCGCGTATAGCGGCAATGACCTGAGTCACCGACCGCGCGCCCGGTGTGTTATGTGTTTATCACAAAGTACGTGGATACATTATGACAGTAGTGTAGTATCTTGTCTGTAGCTTGCATGTCGTTTAAACTATCCTTCGCCCTTTCAAAAGTTCTTGTTCCAGCATCAATCCCGGTATTTTGCCCAGGGTCTGCTTATTACCCTTATCCGGATTTGACAAGATACTAGTTCTTACGCAGCGATTGTCATCCGAACACCGCAACCCAAGGGCGAACCAGTAACTCATTGTATAAAAGCAAGTTACTAATATTATCAGACGTTTTGATAATATCGACCGCCGACGGCTTAACGTGCTCTCCGACGCACGGTGGTGAGAACCACAAGGACAGACACCCGGACAGAGACAGATATTAATAAGATCAAACCAATATCCACCCCGAACGGGAATCGAACCCGGGACCGTCGAGTCGCCATAATTTGACTTCTTCAGAAACCACTATGATGAAATAATAAAATCAAACTGCGAGTTTACGACCTACCCCACGTAAAAAGTCGTTCACTCCGTCATTTTTAAATAAGGTTATTGACCGGTAGCATCGCTGGACGGTTTTGATGTCGCCGCTACTTGCCTTGCCTACTTAGCGCTCCACATAGATTCAAGACATCCCGCACCCCACACCTTAATCGAAATTAACTAATTTTATTTTTTAATAAATAAAACATGAATGGGTTCATCAATACTATCCGCCTCGCACGGGAATCGAACCCGTGACCATCGAATCGGTGGGCTCGCTACCTACACGCTACAACGATTTTATGCAATATTTACCTGTAAAAATTACCAAGACCGTATTCATAACGCGTATTTCATAACTCAGTGGAGTAGCCTACAAGAACAATAGCAAGATGAATATTAATCTGTAAATGTAGTCTCAAAAAGAATTGAATTATTGTCTATTATCGCATGTCCCAAATAAAGGGTAAAACTTTTCCTTAACCTTAAAATTTGTTTTATTTTTTTGCAATATTAAAGATTATCGATTGTAAAAATGTTATTTTAATTTTTAACTGAATTTCAATACAGTTGAAAAATCAAGCAAATTCCAGGAATATCTTTATCTTCACAAATAACGCAATAAAATATGTATAAAACTTATACTGCTATAATTCAGTATCACACATTACTAAATAAAACATACGTAAACAGAAATGTACATCTGAATTAGCTCAAATGATTATTATTAAAAACTAACTTTAAGAGGGATAACTGTTTGCGATATTAACTTTATACTACAGCTCACACAAGTAGGTACGCAAGCGAATCAGCATTTAGTCATTGACCTTCCTATTTATTCACTGATTTTCCTTCACACTCCTGTCACTTTAAAAATATCAGTTAAAAATAATTCAATCCATCCAACTAGAAATCTATTATTTATCGTTAGATAAGTAGTTAGTTAGATTACTAATTTTATTTTTAATCAAGATATAATTAGTCTAATAAATTACGTACCTAGCTAATAGCTACATAGTACATTCTACAATTCGATTGAATTTATTTTGCATTTGAGTGTTTAAATTACGTAATAATTTTACCTACTTTAACCAACTCAGATCATAATTTACGTTTTAAAATATTAATAATAAATAATTTTCCTAAATAGGAAAATAGTATTTTATGGTAAATTGACACATCATAACCCAATTTAGAGTATTATTCGAAAATATCGCGTATCTTAACTTAAAAATTTCTTTTCTTTTCTTAATTCAAATTTAAAAAATGTGACCCAATTCTAATACGTATGTTTCCAATTAAATATCCTTTTTAAACTCGCCGATAAATCGACTAATAAAAAGTAAAAAAGACCTTATTACAACCTTACAGTAAGTATGTTATTAAGTGATATCGCCGCTGTATTTTTCGGCCTTTGACATAAACCGCCTTCAACGCTGTATTATTTCGGCCTTTGACATAAACCGCCTTCGCCGCGGTCGGTGTTTTTGAAAATGTAAACAAACAGAATTAAAGTAACCTTATTACTCAGTGCATAAAGTTTATTTTTAAAGACTACCACGTATAAGATGTTCCGTTCTTTGGTAAAACCCGCTGTGCGTGTCTTATTGTTTTATCGTTCCATTCGTTACAAAAACTCTGATCGAGTAACACGTCTCTACCGCTGTCTTCGTAATTTAAAATGTCGAAAATTGTTCGTGATCCAGCAATAGAAAAATGGAAGTGGCATTGTCATTATGGATCGAAGACCGCTAAAATCAAAACAAGGGCGACCTGCCAGTGTTTTAGCGTGCTAATAAGAAAGCGTGGTTAACAAGTGCCATTTTTGTGACTGTGAATTCCGGAATTGTTATGTTTCTGGAGTTGAAATTTGTTTTAAAAAAAGAATTCAGACTTTAAAGTGGTTCTAGTTTTGGACAATTCACCAGGTCATCCTCCATTTTTTTTTTTTAATAAACCAGTGACATTTTTACCTTCCAACACGACGGCTTTGCTTCAACCTATGGACCAAGGAATAATCCAGGTCTTTAAGCTCTATTACATTAGACGAACCTTCAAAATCATTTTGAATAATATGGAAGGTGATATAAATCCTGATATGAATGTTATGGAATGCTGGAAGAAATTTGACATAGCAAAATGCATCGTTGAAAGAACTGAAGCCATACACATTGAATTCGTGCTGGAGAAAACTGTGGCCTGCTCTGACTGTGGAAAATGACGAAGAATCTGTGCAAATGCAAACTATTACTGCAAACATAGCCGAAATTGCGAGTGGAATAGGACGAAATGGGTACGAACAGATAGAATCAAGTTACATTCAGAAGTTGCTTGTATTGCAACATTAATATTTGACAGAAACCGACTTGGAGGAAATGTTAAATTCACAGCCCATTGAAGAAGATGCTTCAACAAGCAATTTGGAAATGTGGTATTTAATCTGAAAAATTTTAGTGAAGGTTTAAGAATGGCAAATGAGCTTTGTGATTTCTTTATGAAAATTGATCCGCCTATGGAACGAAGTCTTGTTTTCAAGAGGCACATTGCTAATGCAACTGCTGAATATCTGTGTGAACTGAAAGAGATTTTAAAAACTGCCAAGCAAGAAAAAATTACAAAATTCTTTAAACCGTTGCCTAAGCCTTAATGTAATAAGTATGGTCAAAAACTTCAATTAAATTTATTTTTTATGTTTGTTTTTTATTTTGTCAGCTAGGAACGTATCCCCTATAATGCCATATAAAATACCATTTCATATTCACTGTTAAGAGCTTTTACTGTACTAATAATTTTTGGTCAGCTTTAATAATAAACTAATTAATTAATTATAATGTTAAAGTACAATAATTAAATTTATAACTTTTAAAGACAAACGTATTTTGTTTTTGTTTCATAATTACGTATACTACGTAATAATAACCACATTTACTAAATATCATCCATACTCGCCGGTATTTCCCGGCGACTAAAGAATTTTTGACGCCATTGTTGCTAGGGAAGCGGGGAAGAGGGCAAAGGCGGAGTAAAGATTAGTAATTAGTATTGCCAGACTTTTCAAGAAAAGTGCTACTTTTGTCATTACAACCAAAATTCTAATATTCTGTAACTTACACTTTCAAATATTATTTTGCCAAATAAAATTCCACAAATACAGGAATTCAATACAAAAGAAGCACAAAATATTGTATGTAAAAATATTAGTATAAAATGTATATCATCTTTGTTCGAGTATTTTTTTAATATTAAAAATTTCTTTTTCCGTATTGTTTTAGTTAATTTTCACATGTATTTAATATCCTAAATCTTAACGTGCTTTATAACTCGACACCGTAATTTCCTTAAATATTTCGAAAATTTATATCTTGCCAACACTATGCGCTACACGTATATCTATCTTGGGAGGGACTAGAATAAATGAGGCTGTTGGGATAACCTCTGTCACAGCAGAGATTATTCCACCAGTGCAATCAGTCACACTGGTGGTAGGTCTTTTGTTGCAAGAGGCCGGCTAGGTAGGTACCACCGCAGTGTCCAATATTCTGCCGCCAAATAGTAGTGCTTAGGCACTACTGTGTTCCGGTATGAAAGGGCACTCTACGCTAGTGAAATTACTGGGCGAACGAGATTAAGAACTAATATCTCGAGGTTGGCAACGCGTGAGTGAGACCTACTAATGGTGCTGCAAGCGCTCATAGGCTGCGGCAGCCATTTACCATCAGGTGGGCCGTATGCTTGTTTGCCAACTTCTAACATAAAAAAAGGCTTGGTCTACACCACGGGTTTTATTAGTTTAGTTAATTAGTACTATTTTCTTGTAAAAAAAATATTTATCAGTTGATGTTTAAAGTATCCTACTCCATAGAAAAGTATTCAATGTTTGGAATTATTTTGCATTACATAATATTGTACATATTAGCTTTGCTTACCCCTGCCCTAATAATAGCAATAAAACAAATCTTTTTTTTTTTATTTCACGCGGGTAAATTGAAGACATAAGTGTTTTAATTACATACTAGCAGTCGCTCACACTTTACCCGCGTAAAATAAAAAAGTAATTGTTTTGTTGCTACTCATTGGATAAGAGCAATTTACTTATCAAGATTTAACGATTGTTATCAGATGTTATTGATAATAATCGGGACCGCCAGCCGAGGCACAGTGGGGAGACCCACACGGCCAAACGCCCAGACCGAGACAGAAATTTAACAAACATCTGCCCGAGCGGGAATCGAACCCGCAACCGTCGAGACTAAAGGCAGACTCGCAACCCACAACGCCACAACGGTGTATTTGTTAATTTAGTTACGTTCGACAGAAGTACATACATCCACAGATAAAAGCCTCAATAGCTCAACGGTAGAAGGGCTGGCTCTTAACATGAGTGTGGGAAGTTTCATTTTTGTCTACTTTTTGATTATGTGGAGGGAGGACCATTAATAAAACTATTTATAATTAGAAAAAGCATTGCTAGAAATAAGCATTGCTTAGATCAATTTTTTTATTATTTTCTAATTTAACTAATTATAATTTTTAGTAGAAAAATATTGAAGACTTGATTTACTATAAAAATTATTTTGTGGAACTTATACCTACTGAACATCTTATTTTTTTCAGTTTGGCGTTTTTTCAAATGAACATTCTGTTTGTATGCCATATTATGATAGCGCACGTATTATTATTATTACTATTGCTACTTGCTACTAAACGCTAGCGTATCAATAATTTGACGTTCAGTGCGCTACAAATTTGATATTCAGATAAAGAAATTAAATTAAAAATTTATCTGCGATCGATCGATACATAAAATTCGTCAAAATTAATTAAATACAATAATAATAATCACGAGCGTAATCGTATGGCATACAGTAAATGAATATTAAAAAAAGGTTTTAATACTACTATTAAATGATTTAATTAAATCAATTTTAATGATTCAGCATTTGAAATTATAGTAAATAAATGAAGCTGGTTAGGTATAACTAATTCGCATATGCAGTCACAGTAACGACAGCGTAGTGGTTCAGAGGCTCCGTATGTGACGCGGCATCCTGAGTTCGAATCTTTACTTCACAGTAGTTTTTTCTTATTTTAAGATTAGTTTTGTTTTTTTGTGTTTTCTTATTTTAAGATTTTAAGTTAGCCGTCGTGTAAAGAGGTCATGAACGAGCATTACCCAACAACTGTCTATTGAGACGAGGCGTACATCATATTTAATATGTAAATTAGAGACATAGATGTGTTCATTCTGTTCTAAAAGTATTGAAATTGTTATAAACAGTTTGTGTGGATAAATCTAAATCAAAAGGCGTTTTAGATTTCTTTTTGACCCGCACACCACCAAGACCCTGAACTTGCTAGCCGTGGTCTGGTTTTGGCAGAGTTCCAATCATTTGTAAAAACTCTCCTGGCGTCCAAACAATTTATTTAAGATTAAGTAACTAGTGGTTTATAAATATTATAAGTTTACTCAGCATCTGCTGTCTTATTTTACGTAAACCCGTAACACAATTTATTACTTATCACGCATTGTGTAAATTATTAAAATCCCCAACTCTCAAAATCCGAGGATAAAAATTTCGGACCAGTCAGGTCAGCTCGGCTAACGGCCCGAGGATTTCCATTATGTATATTAAACAAACCAGCTGTGGTAAAAGTAGACTCATCAGTCCACAAAATGTTGTGGCTAGGGTCTTCTAAGAGCCACCCGCAGTAATATCCGCCGGTTGCAAATATTGTATACGTGTATAATGGTACAGGGGTATACCTTCCTGGTAAAGTATACGCCACACCGTGCTACGGCTAATACCAAAGTCCCGTTTTGTATCTCGCCCGTCTTGTGCTTGCCATGGGACTATTTAAAAAAGTAAATTTTTTTGTAAATAAACATTTAAATGGGTCCGCCTGGAATCTAACACTGGAGGCTTAAAGCTATCATAGCTCCTCATTCTTTGTTCAGGGCCAAGAATGGTTCGCTCACTGGGGCGTTTCCCGTAACGTTTTAGAATTTTTAGAATAATAGAATAATTTAATTAGAATGCTATGGGCATTACCACCAACATTCTAATATTTTGAAACTTTTACTTCAAATATCATTTTGTTAAAAAGTATTCCATAAATTTACACAAGAATTAAACATAGTAATGGGACAAAATATTGTCGACGACGACACGACGTTGTGGCGCAGCGGTAGCGAACCTGCCTTAAACGCCACAGGTCGCGGGTTCGATTCCCGCTCGGGGCATAATATGTTTGTATTGACCATGCAAGCATATTTTCCGGTCTGGGTGTATTTGTCCTTGTCATTGTGAATGTTTCCGGACCCCGACACAGGATATCACTATCCTAATGGGGGCCGTTGAGTGTGTAGCGTTTATTTATTTATTTAAAATATTTAATTATTGTATGTAAAAATATTAGTAGAAAATTATTGTTTTTATTCAATTATAAATTTTAAAACATGAAAAGAAGAATCATAATTATTTACTTCTTTCTATAAACTCTACACTGTAATTTCTTTAAATCTATTATAAAGATAAAAATTTGAATTTTTGTGTGTATGTTTGTAATAAATAAACTCAAAAACTACTATTTAAAAATTCTTTCACCATTGGAAAGCTACATTCACCCTGATTGGATTTAATTGGATTGAAAAGATTGGGATCCTTACTAAAACTTAACTAACGTAATCCAAAGTGTAAACAATTGCCCTAAAACGTCTTTCGTCGCATGCGCTGCGGAAACTATTGATGATAGAACAAAAGTATGTTCTAAAATATTAAATAACATATTTTCAATAAAATAAATAATAATATCAACAAAGAAATATAAAAAAATATTATGTCCACCCGTGCGAAGCCGGGACGGGCCGCTAGTATTTCATAAAATTATTATTATTATTATAACTTGCCAACACTGAGCGATAGACTTAGCACGTGTAACTATCTTTCAAGGACAAGTTAAGCTTGGTCCAAACCAGGCACTTGTACGGTAAGGAATTGATTATTTTTTCTGAAATATGCTTAGCGTGAAGATTTCTTTTTAGTTATGGTAATTACTATAATTATATTGTGAAAATACTTTTATCAGTTAATGTTTAAAGTACCTTACCTACTCCATCGAGAAAGTTTTTGACGTTTAGAATTATTTTTGATTTCGTAATATGGTATACATATTAGATTTTACCTGTGATTTTGTTTGTGTCAATTCAATGTCAATCAATTCAAGTTTTTGTTACAAACATCGGTTAATGTACAAGTTAAAATTCAACTTTGTACTCCATTTATCATATTACAATTTATTAATTTTATATGCGCAACCGTTATGCTCGACGACCATGTAAAAGTTATTTTTCTGTTCCTCAGGAACATTACCCTTTTCTGAATGAACTTTTCATTCATTCATTCTGTATGCTTTCTAATACCCCTTGACCATGTCTATACAAAATTTGATAATGCTGGTCATTGTCGAGTAGTTAAGGTGTAAAAGTGTAACAACTAAACAAACTCACAATTCCCAAAATGTATGAGCGCCGCTTTAGGAAAGGCGGCACTTCAAAAGGCATATTTTTCAACGATTTTGTAAAAGACATATTTTTATTACATACTAGTGGTCGCTCGCGACTTCAACCGGAAAGAATCAAAAATATCATTTGTTTTTTTTTATATCTAAGGCTCCGGTCATTGTAACAAGATAATTACTATTTAATAGTTTTTAGGTAATTTGCTGCTTACAAACATTAATGATAAAATGTGCAATTGACGATTTCTTATTTTAATTTTTTTTCCTTTAAAAAAGTTTAAATTTTTAGTTTTAATTTAAATTTTTAGTTTTTTTTCCTTTAAAAACCGCTTTCAAAGTAGGTTACTGACTTAACATGTTTGTGTGCCATACATAAATACCACACGTATTATTATTATTAGACGACGTTTTGGTGCAGCGGTGGCGAACCTGCCTTAAGCACACCTGCCCCACATGTTTTTATGGACGATACAGGCATGTTTTCCGGTCTGGGTACAGCCACAGGTTCGATTCCCGTGCGAGGCGGATATTTGTATTGATGAACCCATTCATGTTTTATTTATTAAAAAATTAAATTAGTAAATTTCGATTAAGGTGTAGGGTGCGGGTTGTCTTGAATCTAAGTGGAGCACTAAGTAGGCAAGGCAAGCGGCGACATCAAAACCGGTCAATAACCTTACTTGGAAAATGCCGGAGTGAACGACTTTTTACGTGGGGTAGGTCGTAAACTCGCAGTTTGATTTTATTATTTTATCATAGTGGTTTCTGAAGAAGTCAAATTATGGCGACTCGACGGTCCCGGGTTCGATTCCCTTTCGGGGTGGATATTGGTTTGATCGTATTGCTATCTGTCTCTGTCCAGGTGTCTGTCCTTGTGGTTCTCACCACCGTGCGGAGAGCACGTTAAGCTGTCGGCGGTCGATATTATCAAAACATCTGATATTATTAGTAACTTGCTTTTAACCAATGAGTTACTGGTTCGCCCTTGGGGTGCGGTGTTCGGATGACAATCGCTGCGTAAGAACTAGTATCTTGTCAAATCCGGATAAGGGTAATAAGCAGACCCTGGGCAAAATACCGGGATTGATGCTGGAACAAGAACTTTTGAAAGGGCGAAGGATAGTTTAAACGAAATACAAGCTACATACAAGATACTACACTACTGTCATAATGTATCCACGTACTTTGTGATAAACACATAACACACCGGGCGCGCGGTCGGTGACTCAGGTCAATGACGCTATACGCGCTATGTGCTACGTCATATGTGATGTGACGTAATGCACGGCTTACATTATAGATTTTATTCAGCTAGAGTCATAGTTCGAGCGATGGTATGAAAATATTTTTTTAAAATATAGCAAAAAGGTACATCATATATTGTAATTAGAATTTGATCTGTTACACTTATAGAAGCTTCCCGCAAAGTTACCGCATTTTAAAGTGAAACACCTTATATAAGCAGTCCGGCGCCTCGACTGAGTCATTCAGTTCTGAGCAACAAGCTAAGAAACTACAAGTGATACCAGTGAACAAGTGCGATAATTAGTGACCTCGGCTATTCTTTTGGACTACGATTGACCTCTGATTTGTGAAGTTCTGTTGTGTGATCTAGAAGATCCCAATAAATTCTTATTTAGAGCCATCAGGTGTTTATTTCCAAATCCGTGAACCCCAGCCCGTAACAATAGGAACTTTTTGTTGCGAAAACAATAATTTTAAGAGGTAAAGGTGTGAATTGGTAACCCATTTAGAGTATTGTATAACCTTCTTCAATACGAATCGTTATTCACGCTGGTGAAACTGCGGGCAGTAGCTAGTAATAAATATTCAGTAACGTGTAAAAGTTCCATCAACAAAATTTAATATCTAATTATAATAATCGTAGGTCCCGTGATCACTGACAATACAGTCTTACAACTTACATTATGTTTACAAATTCCCAATACTATAGAGTTAGATGAGACTTCAAAGCATTTTTAACATAAACAACGTTAAAAAACCATCGTATCAATAAACACGTGGATTGCACTTTGATCTTCGTGGTTAATAAATATCGATTCAGTGCGTCTGCCATTTCGAGGTGTATGCTTGAAGCATTTACGTTATCTGTACGCGTAAAAGAGAAAATTATCTCTACATTACATAATAAATGGTAAGCACCTATTGGTACTTTAATGATGTAGGTGGTCGATTAAAAATAAAGTACATTAGTCATACTTGTTGTTGAACTGAACCTTGTTCAAATTTGCCAACGTACCTAGGTAGGTACGTACGCAAAATTGAAGAGCTAGACCTACCGCCAGTGTGACTGATTGCACTGGTGAAAGAAACTCTGCTGTGACAAAGATTATACCAACAGCGAGCCTGGGGTCGTCACGTCTCGACGCCGGAGTTAGAACTCAACTAATTCTATGCAGCACGATAAGAGGTCATGGTGATTTAAATAAAAGGCTTTTATTCTGCTTTTTTCTCAAATAAACATATAAAAAGCTGAATGAACTTTAACGTACTACCCAACTCATCGGGAAGTCGTTGTAGTCATTAGCTCGTATATTGCACGTGTGCGTGGCCATGTGGGTTGTGTCAGTTTGTGTGTGTGTGTGTGTTCCTTGTTATCGAATGCTTAGAATTCTTCTAATTTAAAAATTCTATTATAATCGAATTATTTGTAAAAAGACTATTCGTAATAACTATCATAGATAGATACCATTGATTTACTATAAACTAAAAACTAGGTCTTCCATACAGAAAAATGTCCAAAGATTCGTTGGTGCTCTTTCGAAAATTCAACGATTATATCTAAGGCTTATGACGCTAACTTCATTCAAATATATTACAAACCAAACAAATACGTACCAGCACGTTACGAAGGAGCATTAATGAATTTTTTTACATTTTATATGGAATGCACTGTCCATATATTATAGTGACCAATTTATTCTTTGTGTCTGAGTTTCAAAAGAAACAAATATAACAAAGTCTAAAGTGCAAGTCAGACATAATTATCATTTCCCTTTGTCTGGAGCAGTGGAGTAAAATGATGAAAAACTTTAAGTAACACGATAGTGTCACAAACATTGTTGTGAAATTTAACATGACAATAAATAATTGACTATCCCTTGGTAAACTATCGAAAGTGAATAGTACTTACTTTACAGGAGAGCAATTAAAATTTTATTTATTGAATAGCTTTGTCATTTGTCATTACCTATTACACTGCGATATTATACGATTATATATAATAGATTTTTTTTCTTCAAACTTTAAAATATACCTTGATGTTAGGCTGAAAACCGAAAAAAAACCAACTTTTTAGATTCGATAGTTTACATAGGGACAGTCAGTACGACTGTGTGTGAGACTTTGTTACTATATCGTCTTGAAGGTACAACTCAATATTGCAATGTTTGACCTAAAGTTAAACAAACATCACAATGAAATGTCTGCTTTACAATATCAAAGAGTACATGGTTGTGACTTCAAAAGTCAATTCGGTAAACATAATACTAACATTTCTGGTTCTTTGTTTACTGAGAAACATAAAGTTGGCTATTTTCGGTATCCCGCGGAACACGTGTTATAATATCGACAAATTGCATTATAAATATTTTACACTTACCCTGCCCCCGTAATCTCAATACCGGGACGATATTGTATGATTAATCGGCCGTTGAAGTTTTTAATAACACACGGATAGCGAAAAAATCTCTAAGATAAATATACTAATCTTTAGTGCGGTTAATAGAATGTCGAAATGTAAACAAATCTAAAAAGCTAATTATATTCATTAGTTGACGTTTTGTAATCAACAGCGGCTTGGTTTCTTGAATACCACTCCTCTTAGATTTTCCAAAACCGTTGAAATTAATTTCCATTCAATTTCTCATTTCAAAACAAAATTAGCACCGCAGACAAACAGTTAAGGGTTTTGGTCACTTGTAAGTAAACTTATTTGTCAATTCTATAATATTCAATATTATCCAATATTGATGAAGAACCTTTTGGACTCTAAATATTAACGAATTAAAATCCTCCGCAAAAATAAGTTGGTAACTGTGGCAAAAAACAAAAACCAGTTTCTTTAAAATTTGTAGAACTATCTTCTTCACGGACTGACAGAAATGACGAAATGATAAAGGTTCCATTTTTGCTATTTGGCTACGGTAACCTAAAACACACACACATACCCATAACACACACCTAAACTTTAAACTATCTGAAGTAAGCATTTTCCCCCTTTCAGGTAACCCACAGCCTTAATAGGGTGCAGGTAAGGGAATCGAGGAGTGCCTCATAGCCCCAGCATCTTCTCTGGGGGCACTATCCCTGGTCTTCGTCCAAGCATTATTCCCGGCACTTTATTTACCCAGGGTCTGCTTATTACTCTTATCCGGATTTGACAGGTTACTAGTTTTTATTTTTTAGATTTCCAGCTGAACTCCGCAACCCTAAGAATTAACCAGTAACTCATTGGATAAGCAATTTACTTATCAAGAGTTAATAATTATTATCAGATGTTATGTGATAAAAACCGGCGCCGACAGCTTAACGTGCTCTCCGAGGCACGGTGGGGAGACAAGGACAAACGCCCAAACCGAAACAGAAATTTTAACTTAATCAAACCTGCAACGGTCGAGACTAAGGGCAGACTCGCTACCCACAACCGCAAATCGGTGTCGTTGTCACTACTCCTCTTGGTCAATCGGAAAAATTGCTAAACGGCGAAGCCATTAACAATTTTAGTTCCCCTATCTGTGTTTACTCTATTTGTGTACTAACGGGGTCACGTACACTAATTAGCCATTTATTACTCAATGGTAATACTATTCGCAGAATGTTTGGATAAACGTTCCGGTCTCAGAATACTTCGGAACACTAAATGGGTGCTGAGAAATCACTAATTGCTTAATATTTTGAACATTAAACGTTACGTAATTAATATTAAATACTAGGTACTTTCGCGGCTGCGCTCGCGTGGTGTACCGATTTTTCTATATTGCTCGGAATCTTAATTCTTTTTCCAAAATAAAGGAGCCTAAGTTACTCCTTATGACATTAGCCATCTGCCAGTGACAATCCCGTTGTACCAGTGACTGTAAGTCTCGCTGTGACTGTATAAACAGAATGAATGAATGAATGAATAATTTATTTGCATAAAACATTGGATTGTAGTTGGTACAAAATATTAAGCACAATGTTTTACCCATTATAAGGCGTGCAAATATTTATAATTTAAAATATAAAAGAAGACAGACAAACAAAAAAAAATATTATAAAGACAGACAAAAAAATAAAATATATTTTTAAATCATTTACCGTACCTATATACTTTCATATGTATTAAATGAAAAGCTCTTAATTTGGAATAAGAAATAAACGCTTAAATTGTATTTATTTGTATAGGTAGCACTTGATTGTTAAACATAAGCAGTTACATGTAAGTAGAGAAACGTTTTGAAAGTAATAATATCCATGTATATAGTTAAAACTTAATTACTCACTAGGGTACAATAATAGAATAATGGCGGATGTAGTAGCTAAGTTGTATAGTTTAGAGTCAAATTAGCAAAATCATAATTTCACTTGGGCCATTATAATTTCACTGACTGATGTGAAAAAGTCTATTTTTAAAACAATATTACGGACCAATGTAGGTGGTATTTCTAATGTAATACGATAAGTGATATTATGGAGTCATCATAAGCATCGTTTCATCATCGTGTTGTGATTGTTAAATCTACCAATGATTTAAAAATAAATGAAATAAATAAATAAACCATTAGGATAATTATTAGGTCGGGGTCCGGAAACATACACGATGACACGGGCAAATGCACCCAGAACGGAAAACATGCAAACTTGTTGTTTAAGTTTATCCTTTCAAGTAAAAGAACAAAAAAGTAAAAGTAAAAGAAAAAGAAGAAAAGTAGTATGTATGTAGTATGTATGTAGTATGTATGTAGTATGTATGTAGTATGTATGTAGTATGTATGTAGTATGTATGTAGTATGTATGTAGTATGTATGTAGTATGTATGTAGTATGTATGTAGTATGTATGTAGTATGTATGTAATATGTATGTAGTATGTATATAGTTTGTATGTTGAGATGAGCCCGAGTTGCAGATGACTATCCTCAACCTGAAGATCAGTAGAAGTGGAGTCACAAGTCAAGTAGAGTAAAGACACTTCACGGGTTTCTCACCAGCCTACGATTTTAGTAAGGACATTCATCTCTCATTCTGTTAGAATAATCTCTGTCACAGCAGAGATCAGTCACAGTGATGGTAGGTCTTTTGTTGCAAGAGGCCGGCTACGGAGATACGCACCACAAATCAGTAATGTCTTAGGCATTACTGTGTTCCGGTTTAAAGGACTCTGTTGGCTAGTGATATTACCGGGCAAAGGAGATTAAAGAACCCATATCTCGAGGTTGGCGACGCGGGAGTGGCAACTACTAATAGTTTTGCAAGCGCTCATAGGCTACGGCAACCGCTTACCACCAGGAGGGGGAGGTGCGTATACTTAGTTGCCAACTAAACAACATAAAAGAGTTCTTAAAATGTAGTCTTTTTTGGCTAACACGAGCAACAATTTTTCAGCCATTTTAATTTCAATTCTAAAAAAATAGATGAATAAATACATACACTAACTTTGCTATTAGGAATTAGGAGTTGTTTTGAACAGATTTTGCTGTTAGGCAACCCAAACAAGCGATAGATTTGTCTCTAAATCCGCTAAAGTATCAGCCCTGTGTCTAAGCCGATTATAGACGGGTCACATTGCGTCACCGGTCACCTCTAACCTGATCTAATTATGAGAATGGATAGTAACTATGATGAAAGATGGTCTAATTAGTATAACGAAAGATCAGCTGTTAGATTCATTATGTTTATACGTATTTTAAAAACGTGTTCGTGTGTGTATTATGAATATAATTATTGGTTAGATTTATTGCTTTGCTTATATTATGTATGGTAGCAGAGCCATGCTTCTCACAGACAATTGTTGTAAAGTAACTGTACTGTTGCGTTTGCGAGAGCACTTGTGGGCCAATCTCCCACCCCTCCATTTTTCTTTTTTCCCGTCTCATCCTTTTCTTCTAGCTCCTTGGGTTGACAACACGCATGTGATACTTCAAATATCGCAAGCGTTCATAGTTTGCGGTGATTGTTTACCATCGGGCGGATCGTATGCTTGCTTGCCAACCGTCATGAAATAATAATAATAAAAAAACAAAGAAACAAGAAATCCCTATATTTTTCTATATTATAAAAATGAGCAAAGATAGAGCAGTTTAGTACCTTTGGCATCGTAGCTCCCGAACGAATGAACCAATTTTGATACGGCTTTTTGTTTGAAAGCAGACGTGACATGATGAGATGGTTCTTAGCTACAATTCATGAAGATCTGTTCAGGGGTTTCAAGGTCATCCTTTCTTTTTGTTAGATCTTAGACGCATAATAGGTATTTATCACTGTGACGATGGTTATATATGTTTTAGAGTTTTTTTTGTTGAGGGTTACTTGAATTTTTTTACTGCATTAGTAGTAGAAATTTTCAATAATGGTTGTGGATGAATTTCGATCACTAGGCGAGCAACATGAATAAAAGTCACCTTCATATTATACAATCTAAAGATATCATACACATGTCTAACAATGTCGGAACTAGTCTTTTAATTCGTAGGTCCTAAATAAGTATTCCTACCATAAATAAATCATTAATACCAAAGTTGTTGTGCCTCGTTTCATTCTGATAATCGTGCCGCCGCGTCGTCGCGTCCGTGTCGCCTATTGTTCTAGTTTGCTGAAAATGCCTATAAATTGATTGACTGACTGTCAAGGTTACCGTTTTACTTGTATGGATTCTTGTTGGTTGCAAGATTTAACTGAGCAGAAAATCGGCCCATGTATTATTAATTAAGTTAGCTATCTAACTGCATAATCCTGAGATATATGTGTAAAGCAAACAATCTTTCGAGGCCATAGACTTATTTAATATGGACATGCCTTTCCGTACAGAAAAAAAAAGTCAAATACTCGCTCGAAGATATCGACGCGAAGCAAAGAAGTAAGTTACAAGCTTGCGACATAACCAAATAAAGTTTTTTTTTAATGTGTGTTGCTGTTGGCCCTACTGGCCTTGATAGCGTCACCGGGTGGGAGAGCCGAATACTGAAACCCAGCCATGAATAGGAGACAGCCCTCGCGGGGATCAAATCAAATTTGATTCCGCCCTTACAGTGCCTCCTGCGAGGCCGAGCCAAGGCGAGGAGGCCATCGGGAATGGAGGAAACGCTAACCTAACTATCGCCGTTTGAATGTAATTGACATCAAATATTTAACTACTCCTGACTATATGATTTTAAACCATATTCTAAGTCCTATTGTATGACATTTTACCCTTGACCTCTACAAATACGGTGTTCTACAAAACCGTAGTGTCAAGTTACTTTACATCCCCCAAATTGGCCATGTCGGTGAAGCCATACCTGTATCTGTGTTAATAATGGATTACTGGTGTATAAATTACTTATAAAACAAAATTTAGTATCATAAGCTAGAATGTATACACTTTAAACATCTTATGTATAACTCTGATTTATGTTACAATAAATATTTGTGTGAGTTTATGTATTATATTTATCATTACGGTTGGCAAACAAGCATACAGTCCGCCTGATGGTAAAAAGTCACCGCAACCTATGAACGCTTGCGATACCTAAAGTATCAAATGTGCTTTGCAATCGCAATGTAAGGCGTCGGGATGTGACGACCCCATCGCCCGCTGTTGGGATAACCTCTGTCACAACAGAGATTATTCCACCAGTGCAATCAGTCACACTGGTGGTAGGTCTTTTGTAGCAAGAAGCCGGCTAGGTAGGTACCACCGCAGTGTCCAATATTCTGCCGCCAAATAGTAGTGCTTAGGCACTATTGTGTTCCGGTTTGAAGGGCGTTGTACGCTAGTGAAATTACTGGGCGAACGAGATTTAAGAACTAAAATCTCGAGGTTGGCAACGCGTCAGTGGCACCTACTAATGGTGCTGCAAGCGCTCATAGGCTGCGGCAGCCACTTACCATCAGGTGGGCCGTATGCTTGTTTGCCAACTTCTAACATTAAAAAAAAGACAAGAAGGAAGGCAGATGGCTAGTCGAGGTATTTTTTTATGTTACTAAGTTGACAAGCAAAGTATATGGCCCACCTGATGGTAAGTGGTTACCGTAGCCTATGAGCGCTTGCAACACCATTAGTAGGTGCCATTCACGCGTTGAGACTAGCAAACTCGAGATATTGGTTTTTAAATCTCCTTTGCCCAGTAATTTCACTAGCTTACAGTGCCCTTCAAACCTGAACACAGTAATGCCTAGAATTTTTGACACTGCGGTGTTACCTACCTAGCTGGCCTCTTGATTGTACTGGTAGAATAATCTCTGCTGTGACAGAGATTATCCCAACAGCAGGCGACGGGGTCGTCACGTCCCGACACCGGGAAACCAATAATTAAGGTGTAACAATAATTTAGATATGATCACTCTTTTATTTTCTTTTCTTTAGTTACTAGTAATATAAGCAGTAGTATACTCGTAGCTAAAAACTTTGAACAGTTCTATACCCATCATACTTGATCAAATCATAAAAATATGGGGCAGCGTCGGATTAAATTCGTCGTCAATAAAACTTATTAAGCGTATAAGGCCATTATAATATAAGTTTTCTTACTTAACACTTCGAGGGAAATGTAATTAAATGGGGTCGATTCTTGGGAATGAGG
This sequence comes from Hestina assimilis, assembly GCA_023373885.1. Taxonomy (NCBI): domain Eukaryota; kingdom Metazoa; phylum Arthropoda; class Insecta; order Lepidoptera; family Nymphalidae; genus Hestina; species Hestina assimilis. Next base: position 11,965,232 of record CM041750.1, read on the forward strand.
GCAGAGAAACCTCGAAAGTGCTAAATAGCAGGAAGTAACCGATATATCCTGCATTAATCGTTAGAAGAAAAGACGTCTAATCTTCACCTTATAGTGTAAATTCTTTTTTTTTTTTATATAAGCGGGGGCAAACGGGCAGGAGGCTCACCTGATGTTAAGTGATCACCGCCGCCCATGAACATCTGCAACACCAGAAGGCATGCAGGCGCGTTGCCGACCTTTAAGGAAAGAATACGCTCTTCTCTTGAAGGTTCCCAAGTCGTATCGGTTTGGAAAGACCGCCGGCGGAAGTTGATTCCACAGAGTGGTTGTGCGAGGAAGAAAATGTCTTCTAAATCGCACTGTTGTGGATTTCCAGACATCGAGGTGGTATGGATGGAACTTCGAGTTTTGTCGCGATGTCCGATGGTGAAATTCTACCGGCGGGATCAATCCAAACAATTCCTCAGAACACTCTCCGTGATATATGCGATAGAAGATGCAGAGTGATCCGACATCTCTACGCAATGCCAAAGGATCAAGCCGATCGGAAAGGGCTTGATCGTCGACAATTCGAGCCGCTCTACGTTGGATGCGGTCAATTGGAAGTAGCTGGTACTGGGGAGCCCCGCCCAGAGGTGAGAGCAGTACTCCACGTACGGTCGAATTTGTGCCTTGTAGAGCTTTAGGCGATGAGCCGACGTGAAGTAGTGCCTCGCCTTGCTGAGCCCACCAAGCTTTTTAGAGGCCAATTTGACCTTTCCTTCCAATTGACCGCGAAACTGAACGACGCTCGAAATGTCGACACCAAGTATTCCGATACTAGCTGTGGCAGCCAGGGAGTGTTCTCAAAACGAGGAGATACGACAAATGGTGATTTTTAGCGGTTAACGCGCAAACTTGTGTCTTCTTGGGGTTGAATTGGACTAAATTTAGTCGGCCCCAGTCCGAGACTTTGGTCAATGTAGTCTCGACTTCAGACACAAGTTTGTTCCGGCACTCAATGACGTTTTCCCGAGAAATATTAGCGCGGCCGGTGTATAAAGCGTCTACAGTGCTGTCGTCCGCATAGCAATGAATGTTGGAAATTTCCAACATGTCATTGATATGCAGAAGAAACAAAGTAGGGGACAGTACGCAGCCTTGCGGGACACCAGCATTAATGGGTTTTAAGTCAGAGCATGCACTGTCGACAACGACCTTGATGCTCCGATCTGCCAAAAAGCTGGTGACCCACTCGCATAATTTCTCAGGAAGCCCATAGGAAGGAAGCTTCGAAAGAAGCGCCTTGTGCCATACCCGATCGAAGGCCTTCGCTATGTCCAGACTGGCCGCTAATGCCTCCCCCTTGGACTCAACTGCTTCTGCCCATCTATGTGTCAGGTAAACTAAAAGATCACCAGCTGAACGACCACGACGAAAACCGTATTGGCGGTCGCTAATCAGCTGGTGCTCCTCTAGATACCGCAAGAGCTGGCAGTTGATAATGGACTCCATTATCTTTGAGAACAAGGAGGTAATGGCAATTGGCCTATAATTGGACGGATCCGAGCGGTTGCCTTTTTAGGGATCGGGTGCACTAAAGCCGTCTTCCATGAGTTCGGGACGACGCCTAATGAGTAGGAGTACCGGAAAAGACGCGTTAAAACCGGCGCCAACTCAGGAGCACATGTCCGCAACACGATCGTGGGGATTCCATCAGGCCCACTCGACTTATGAATGTCCAAGGAAAGAAGTGCTCTGCGAACTACACTTTGCCGGAATTTAACCTCCGGCATCGTGGTATCACACCGCTGGATTGCCGGTGGTGACTTTCCTTGGTCATCCACAGTCGAGTTGGACGCGAAGAGAGAGCACAGAAGATCAGCTTTCTCTTTCGCGGCATGGGCCACCGAATCATCGTCCCTATGCAGAGGTGGAAATGATGGCTTACAGAAATTCCCTAAGACAGACTTGGCGAGGGACCAGAATGCACGTGTACCCGAAGGAAGACGCACTAGTCTCTCGCCAATTCTGCCGATGTGCTCCGACTTTGCTTTGGCAATAACTCTTTTGAAGGACCTGGAGGCAGAGTTGTACTCCTTTCTAAGTGCGCTGGTATTTACATCACGAGACGTCGACGCCTTAGCCCAGGCTTGGTAGCATTCCCGTTTTCGGCGAAACGCCGTTTTACAGGAGCGACCAAACCAAGGCTGAGACTTGCCTCCGATGGGCACTGCAGAAGCCGGAACAAAAGTTCCATGCCCTGAGTATCACATCGGCGACAGAGTTGGCAACGACGTCCGGATCATCCGGCGAGAAGCAAATCTGTCCCCATGGGTAGGACGCAAAGAAAGAACGCATCCCATCCCAGTCTGCCGACCTGTAGTGCCAAACGCGCCGGTAGCCCGCGAAGCGGGGCCGTGCTGGGCGCGAGACCGGCACTGTACTCCGAACAAGGCAGTGGTCCGACGAGCCTAGAGGAGGATCGACGGATACCAAATAGTTGTCCGGATGAGAGGTCAACAGAAGATCCAACAGTGAAGGTGTATGATCCTCTACATCTGGGATTCGCGTTGGCGAGGTTACCAGTTGTGTCAGATCATATGCCAAAGCAAAGTCGAGAACAGATCTCCCCGCGTGATCGGTGGTACGTGAACCAAGCCATTCGGCATGGTGGGCGTTGAAATCGCCAAGAATCACGATCTCAGCAGATGGGATCTGTTGCAGCACGGAATCTGCAGCCATTTGGATGTGCTCAATGAGTCAGTCAGTTTCGGCATTTCCGCTATGGGATCTATAAAGGCACGCGTAGATTCGCGGATGGTCATCGCAGTCTACGCGCAGCCAAAGAATCGATAGGTCCCCTACTTCAAGGCTGCCGAGGCGACGAGAGCAGACATCCTCCCTGACGTACACGCACACACCAGCCCGGGGTACAAAGGAATGTTCCAAATTGTATCCCGGGTAGGAAAGGAAAGAAGTATCAGCCAGAGAGGATATCTGGGTCTCGGTGAGAAAAAGCAAGGCCGGCTTCGCCGTCTCAAGGTGGTGATGGACGGCGCTTAACTTGGAATTCAGCCCTCTAATGTTACAAAAGTCCACAGTTAGCGTGGAAGGGGTTGCCTCAAGTTGCCTGCTTCGTTTGCCCCGAACAGTGTTAAGCACAATTCGTATTGATTTTAATAGAATACAGGTTTAATAATAGAAAACAAACAATAACTGTTTTTTATTATTATAGAAGGATGCAATACCAGCAGCATAACAAGGACGGTGGCAATATAAGAAAAGAAAAGGACAGAGAAGGGAAAAAGAAGGAAACGATATTAAGGGTTTTTGGGTCTCCAGCAGTCTGATTCATTATAAGAAAGCCAACAGTCCGGGTACAATTACTTGACGTCGATATTCTGTAAAAGATTAGTACAGTAATATAGTTACACAGTGACAAGGAAAAACACACCCAGACAGGAAAATATGCCTGTATGGTCAATACAAACATTTGCTCCGAGCGGGATCGAAATCGCGTACTGTGGCGGTTAAGACAGGTTCGCTACCGCTGCGCCACAACGTCGTCAAATTATTATGTCTCGTTAAGCTTTATCCGAAGCATCAACCTAACAGGAACGCTTAATCCGAGATTTTCTGAATTAGGAACGTTGGCAACATTCAAAGTGGATTCAATTCAGCACTCCGATAGCTCAACTTTTTATATTCAAAGTTGTTTGACCCACCTTTTAAAGGGGTTTTCTCAACAATAAGCAGCGTATCGAGTTTTACATATACTCTACAGTTTAAATAAATATAATAAATAAACGCTACACACTCAACGGCTCCCATTAGGACAATTATATCCTGTGTCGGGGTCCGGAAACATTCACAATGACAAGGACAAACACAACCAGACCGGAAAACATGCCTGTACGATTAATACAAACATCTGCTCCGAGCGGGAATCGAACCCGCAACCGTCGAGGCTTAAGGCAGACTCGCTACCCACAACGCCACAACGGTGTCAAAACACAGTTTGCATTACATTATGTAAATTATTTATTAAAATTAAGACTTAGCTTTATAAATGATAAAATTGGAGTGTAATTTGTAAAATATTTAAGTAGCGTTTGGAGCTAAAGTTATTCATTTTAAAATAAATGATCTTTTCATATACATCGCATATCGACAAGTTTTGTGCTAATTCGAATTTGTCCAGTAGATAGAAAACAACCGTTTAACCGGTAGTAAAGCCTTGATCGTCCCAGCACAAATAGGCTGGCTTTCTCACACAAAATCGGCGTAAAGTAACAGTATCAGTAGGTACTGTTGCGTGTCATGCCATGAGTGAGAGCGCCGGAGGCCCAATCTCCCACCTCTCTGTTAACTTCCTTTTTATGCTTCTCATTCCTTCCTTCCCTTTCCTTGGGTTCATAGGTTGCAGTGACTGCTTAACATCAGGCGGACCGTACGTACGTACGTACGTTTTAAAGGCGTCGGGATGTGACGACCCCATCGCCCGCTGTTGGGATAACCTCTGTCACAACAGAGATTATTCCACCAGTGCAATCAGTCACACTGGTGGTAGGTCTTTTGTTGCAAGAGGCCGGCTAGGTAGGTACCACCGCAGTGTCCAATATTCTGCCGCCAAAAAGTAGTGCTTAGGCACTACTGTGTTCCGGTTTGAAGGGCATTGTACGCTAGTGAAATTACTGGGCGAACGAGATTTAAGAACTAATATTTCGAGGTTGGCACCTACTAATGGTGCTGCAAGCGCTCATAGGCTGCGGCAGCCACTTACCATCAGGTGGGCCGTATGCTTGTTTGCCAACTTCTAACATAAAAAAAAAAAACCGTCATGATATAAATGGTCAAGGTCTAAGTTATTTATTTAGTGTAACTTTATTGCTTAGCAAAAAAGAAATTTTTATTAATATATGATCTTTAACACAGTACATGTAATTTCAATTACCATCAAATAGATCGTAATGTAAAGATATTGTTATTGAGTCATTATTCTTTTTTATTAAGGACACAAACACGACCATTACGAAAGGAAAATCTAAGTAATAAACCTTTGGAAATATTGCTTAAAGAGTAATATCATACAGCGGTAAAATAAAGATATCAAAGCTCTATTCAGTTCCATTTTATCATTTATTTTTGTTACGAAGGTAAGTTGAGAATGATCAAAGCCTACATTATATTGTATACGAAGCCTCAATAGCTCAAGGGTGGACGGGCCCATTCCGCTGCGTTAACGCGAGAGTAGCGGGTTCGATCCTGACCTCCTTGGGCTATTGTCGTACCCACAACTTGTGCAAACTTCGAGCTTGTTTGGAGGGGCAATAGGATTTTTAATGTTCAAAGTTGGCAAACAAGCATACGGCCCACCTGATGGTAAGTGGTTGCCGTAGACTACGGGCGCTTTCAGCACCATTAGTATTGGTTCTTAAATCTCCTCTGCCCAGTAATTTCACTAGCGTACAGTGTCCTTCAAACCGGAACACAGTAATGCCTAAGCACTACTATTTGGCGGCAGAATACTTGACACTGCGGTGTAACCTACCTAGCCGGCCTCTTGCAACAAAAGACCTACCACCATTGTGACTGATTGCACTGGTGGAATAATCCCTGCTGTGACGGAGGTTATCCCAACAGCGGGCGATGGGGTCGTCACATCCCGACGCCGGTATATTAGTAATGCCATGAAAAAACATTGCAAATCTTTTTTTTTAAATTGCATTCTTTATTAAAAAAATGTTTAGTTTATAACAGTGGACTCATAGAAATTACAGTACTCGTTATTATATTGCCAGAGAATAATCTTAAGAAAAGTCAAGTGAAATACCTTCTTAATATGTCTTTGCCGGCCAGGATAAGGGTCTTCGTTTCACACGACGCAACGTGCTTCCGCAGTCATATGAGTTCATCAACTAGACTGCGCTCGCAGCACACAGCAGCAACAGCTTACATCCATGACACGACACGATGATCCGACTAGTTTTTCCTCTGCGATTGGGGGGGAGAGTAATACTTCTAACTTTTTAATGAGGTTGTTTCCGTCTACGACCGGTCGTCGTTATCTTTTATAGAGGTTTTCCTCCTCTGCTGCCTGACTGGGGCTGAAGGCCGTGGTTAAAACACCGGTGTCGCACGAGCCGCTCACAGTCCATTCAGACAGACCTGGGTGCGGTCTGACGTCAAACGGCCCTCGCCCAACCGTCAGATAGCTTTACTGGGCAGTCGAAGGTGCCACCTGCAATCAACAATCGACTCCTGGCTACTGAGCCCCCTCGTCACGACAAGCCCAGGGTACCGCAAAGTTTTACCTCTGCGGTTGGGTGGGAAGAGTAATACTTCCTCTGCCGAGCTGACCCATACATGGAAATCGCAAGACTGTTAGTAAAAAAATTCTCATGTGTAAACGAAATTGTAAACAATTTTAACGATACTTTTAAACATTCGCCCCAACTTTGTTTCAAATTAAAATTATTATGTATAGTTAAGTTTAACACGCTTCTCATTTTTTATTAATTCTGGAAACAAGATTGCGTATTGCATTTCGCACGTCATGTAAAATAAAAAGTGATTAAACTTTAAATACTGTATCACACAAGGCTTCCGGAGAAAAATATATTTGTCTACACTTTAAAACACTATAAAATCTATGTTATAAGATAAGAATCTACGTACGTGCGCATCAGAAACTCATTAGGGTAAATTATTTTTGAATAAATAAATACCATTAATATTCAAGGTGGAAACAAGGGTGCTGTTTGCAAAATGGTAAGTGATCAGTGATCATCATATTTTGTAGACCCAGCGGTCCCACTCATTGAAAGAAATGTAACAGTACTTATTCTACGCCGATGTTCTGTGAGAGGGGTTAGTACTTCTCCAGTCGAGCTGATACATTGGTGCTGAGAGGAGCACAGCTCTACTACTACTAAAAACATAAATATATAAGGTATTTCATAAAGTTATAAATGCAAATATAATAACAAGGCATTAAATATAATATAATTTTTACGGTAGTATAGTTATGTTTCTTGCAACACAAATGGGCCGAAGTGCTACCCTCTCCCAGAAAATCGGCGTAAAGTTTAGTGTTACGTTTCGTACGATGAGTGAGAACGCTGGAGGCCCAATCACCCATCCCTCTACTCCCTTCCTTTTATGCCATTTCATGCCTTCGTTGGCAACGCGCATGTGATACTTCAAGTATTGCAAGCGTTCTTAGGATGCGGTGACAGCTTACCATCAGTCCGAAAAAAAATTACATAATTTTAATTTTTTTTTAATCTGGTTAGATCCAAGCAATCTTTGTATGCTACAGATTTTGTTACAGTCTAGGGAAAACTCAATTTTAAATATTAACGTTATATGTGTCACAGTTTCTTTTTTATTCTCAAAACGTAGGCATTAAAGTCGAGTTACAATCTGCAGAATGAGGTCGGAGAGACGTCGGTGAACGTATTTAACTTGTTACTTAATTAAGGTTTTTCAACGTTCGCCATTAATTCATAGAGGCCTTAGGATATTTCAGTTTTTCTTTTAAGGAATATTTTATATAGCTCATTTGCGTTTGCTTTTTTTAAAAAAATCTCTATTCGTTTTTATGGCCAGTTATAAATAATTTAAGCTAATTTGATTTTTTTTGTGCATTCTACTTTTTATCTGACCTCAATTATTTTTATGAAATGTGATTTTTTTCACCAATATTAAATGTTATTGTTGGTTCTGTCGGTTGAAATATGAGGAATATGTTATGATTTTAAATAAACTAATGTGAAAAAGACAAGAAAACATGTAAACATGTTTTGGAGATTTAAGAACCAATATCTCGTTGGCGATGCGTGAGTTACACGTACAAATGTATGGTGTTGCAAGCCCTCATAGACTACGACAACCGGTTACCATCAGGATCGTATGCTTGCTTGCCAATTCGGTCATTTATAAAAAAGAGATATTTAAAAAAAAAAGTTTATTACCTAATTCGTATATCTCGGTTCCATTCTTCGCTTAATCTATCTTGTGCTGATAAATAATTTAAGTTTGATTACGTCACGTCACTTATGAATGAACGTGTAAGTTTCTGAATGAAGATCTGCGATCTTACCATTAACTTTTATAGCAATTCAAAATCAATCCAATTCAATTCTGACATTCAGATTTTATATGAGCACTAGCGGCCCGCTCCGGCTTCGCACGGGTATAAAATATATAGCCTAAGTTATTCACTGAAAAAATGATTAAAATCGATCCAGTAGTTTTGATTTATTCATTACTGCCCGTGGCCCGCACGCGTTAAATGTAATCATTTACGACATCACATTAGAAACCTCAAAAATTTTTTTTCTCCTCTCTAACTATTAAAAAAACCGCATCAAAATCCGTTGCGTAGTTTTAAAGATTTAAGCATACATAGAGACAGAGAAAGCGACTTTGTTTTATAATATGTAGTGATAACGTATAAATATATATGTCATAATATATATTGGACGACATTTGAATCGCAATAAGAGTTAAAGTTAAGCCCGCTGCTAAAGATATCTTTCGAATGGTAATACTTATTTTGTTATTAGAAATTTATTCTATAAACATTTTTCATCCTGATCCCATATTTATTTTTGAGCAAAAGGTTTTTGTTAGTTTGTTTGATTTTATATAGTTTTGTTTTTTATATAAACATATTATAACGCATGTGGTGTTTACCTTTAAGTAATTGTTACATTTAAGTCCTTCTTTTATAAATGATTACATAAGAATGTCTCATTGTAGACAATTGTTGGTAAACCAAAATAAATAAAATAAAATAAAATTTTCATTTTTCAGAGCAACTTTTGTAAAAATTTGAAGCGTCATGTTTTTCTTTTGAGCGTCAAGACTTTTTAGATTTGATAAACTGCCGATGCCGAGAATACAAGTCCAAATATAGGTTGTACAAATATTGCTCATGCTTTCGCTGGCCAAAAGATTTTTTAACCTAATTGTTGAATGGGGACACAAGGCACAATGGAGGTCATTCCTAAGCTAGCCAAATTTTGTGTTTCAGAAAAGACTGTTAAGAATATTCAAGTTTTTTTTTACCTAAAAATCATTTTTTTAGAAAAATAGAACTATTTTAAGTATTTATATTTTTTTCTAAAACTAACAAGAAAAATTTTAATTTAAAGTTTTTAAATTTAGACAAATTACAATTGAAGAATTTATGAAGCCTCAATAGCTCAACGGTAGAAGGGCCGACTTCGCTCCGTTAACGCGAGAGTCGAGGGTTCGATCCTGACCCCTTGGGCTATTGTCGTACCCACTCCTAGCGCAAGCTTCGAGCTTATTTGGAGGGCAATAGGAATATTAGTAATGCCTTGAAAAAGCATTGCTAATATTCTTTAAAAAAAAAAAAAAAAAGAATACAACTATTGAGAAAAAATTAACAATTTTGTATCAACCAAACAGTGGCGGTTTAAATAAATAAGAGTCAAAAGATAAGTTGCGTTCAATTATCTATTGCAGAATACCTTGGTCAGATACCATTCGGAATAAAACCTTTCTATAATGAGTTTGCCACAACGGTGTTGTGGCGGGGGGCGACACCGTTGTGGCTTTGTGGGTAGCGAGTCTGCCTTTAGTCTCGACGGTTGCGGGTTCGATTCCCGCTCGGGCAGATGTTTGTTAAAAATTCTGTCTCGGTCTGGGCGTTTGTCCGTGGGTCTCCCCACCCTGCCGGAGAGCACGTTAAGATGTTGGTCCCGGTTGATATCACATAACATCTGATCATAATCGTTAACTCTTGATAAGTGAATTGCTCTTATCCAATGAGTTACTGGTTCACCCTTAGGGTTGCGGAGGTCAGATGGCAATCGCTCTGTGTAAAAACTAGTAACCTGCCAAATCCGGATAAGAGTAATAAGCAGACCCTGGGTAAAATAAAATACCGGGAATAATGCTAGGACGAAGAAGAATGCAATATTACTGTCTTATTTAATTATTTCAAACTATTCCATGATATATATTAAGTATATATGTCGAAATCTCTCGGGACAAGTTAATCCAAGCGAACGGAGTTGTCCAATTGAATTTACATACACCTTAATCCTGTCTTGAATCGAATTTGTGGTAGCCGCAGTCATATCGAATGAGCCAGCTCTAACGATCAATGGTTTTGTCCTAGAACAGGAATATATTAAAAGTGACATGACAGAATTTTATTTTTCTGAACAATTTACATACTATTATTTACACTATTAAAGTAGGTATCATGTAATGCATTTCAACCCTACCGAAACGGGTCAACTTTTGAAACTGAACGTTTTCTGCCTGCTAAATTAATTTACGATGACAATTGTAAGAGTTTGAAGTAAACAAAAATACTCCGATAGAATGAACGGATTGATATTATATTTCTGGAACTAAAATAAATCATTTAATAATTCTATCGTCTTGTTCCATTCCTAGTTTCACAATATACAATTTCAGGTTTTATTTGTCCTAGAACAGGAATATATTAAAAGTGACATGACAGAATTTTATTTTTCTGAACAATTTACATACTATTATTTACACTATTAAAGTAGGTATCATGTAATGCATTTCAACCCTACCGAAACGGGTCAACTTTTGAAACTGAACGTTTTCTGCCTGCTAAATTAATTTACGATGACAATTGTAAGAGTTTGAAGTAAACAAAAATACTCCGATAGAATGAACGGATTGATATTATATTTCTGGAACTAAAATAAATCATTTAATAATTCTATCGTCTTGTTCCATTCCTAGTTTCACAATATACAATTTCAGGTTTTATTTGAAAATCGTAAATTAACACAGTCCTAAATATATAAACTTCTAAAAAAAAATTTACATATGAAAATAATGTCTAAAGATTCAGAATATCTCAATACCATTTCTGTGATTTATTCTCGTCTAAGTAGTGTATTGTATTCCACACACGTGGTTTCAGTATTTGAACACAATCACTGGTATGATTTACTCTGTTACTGCTCGGTTTTGGGACTAAATTTGCATAGATTATCATAAAAATTAGGTATTATGAAAATAGCCTTCAAATTTCATAGCCGAATATACCTAACTCTTACTGTATCTTATAATACTATAAGTTGCAGGTCAAAGGTAATGTCACCCAAATTATTACACAATGTTTTAGAAGTAGAGCTTTGCTCTTAATAGCCTGAAGCAGTTCTTTTTTTTTTTTGATGGGCTAGGAAATCTTCTAGAAAATACCAAACTTCCTGAGGATTATTAAAATGTTACTAGCTTGCGCTAGGGGTGGATAAGACAGTAGCCCAAGGGATCAGATCGAACCTGTATTTCTCGCAATAACGGATTCAGCCTTTCTACCTTTGAACTATTGAGGCTGCAAATGATTGTACCATAGCTTAGGAGCACGTTGCTGTAGGCTTTTATTATATGTAGGCTTCAACTCTTTGCAAACTAAACGAAGTGTTATTTAGGAATAAATTTGTTTCAAATTAATTACTCTAATCTGAAATAATATTATCGCTTTGTGGAATTGGTTATTATGCGGAATAAATGTAGGTAATTCATTTAATAATCTACACTATCTATATAATTGGATGTTCCGAGAGTTTATATATTTTCCCTATGATTTTTGTATTGCTACACAAGCACGTATTTTCTAGGTAAACATAATAATTCTTTTTAGATATCGACTAAAATTAATCTTGCTAAATATATTAGGTTCTTGATTGAATATAAAAGGCGTCGGGATGTGACGACCCCATCGCCCGCTGTTGGGATAACCTCTGTCACAACAGAGATTATTCCACCAGTGCAATCAGTCACACTGGTGGTAGGTCTTTTGTTGCAAGAGGCCGGCTAGGTAGGTACCACCGCAGTGTCCCATATTCTGCCGCCAAATAGTAGTGTTTAGGCACTACTGTGTTCCGGTTTGAAGGGCATTGTACGCTAGTGAAATTACTGGGTGAACGAGATTTAAGAACTAATATCTCGAGGTTGGCAACGCGTGAGTGGCACCTACTAAAGGTGCTGCAAGCGCTCATAAGCTGCGGCAGCCACTTACCATCAGATGGGCCGTATGCTTGTTTGCCAACTTTTAATATAAAAAATTTAAAGAAAAGTAAATTTAACAAATCGATAAAAATAAATAAAAGTGAAGTGTTTGTTTGTAATTCTAAATTAACAGCTAATCATTAAATGCATATGAAATTATATACAGTACTTACATTACAAATCGTTAATGTTTTAAATTTTTGTCTGCCTATTTGTTCTGGCCAATATCTGATAGTAGGCTACTTTTATTTTAGAAAAATAATTAGTGTTCCGTCACATAAAGAAAAATAGGTACACCTGCGAGTGGTGCCGCGGGCATAGCTAGTTAATTAATAAGTAATTACAGTTTTCAAAATCCTATCAGATCAAAATCACGATGCAGTAGTTAATCTCATTCGAGCAAATGCGTCAGAGTGCTTATTTTAACCCATATTAAGTCTATTATTCTATCTGCGCATGTACCCAGATATGTACATAACTGTGGCTTCAAATAACTCGATTTGCAACCAGTCCACTGTAAGGGACTTAGTAAGGTTTCCCTCGAGCAGAGACGTCGGCTTTAATATGTACATATTTTGAGCAAAAATTATTTTCTATTATTACTTCTATGTTTTGTGAAATTTATGTTATACTAGCGGCCCGCTCCGGCTTCGCACGGGTATAAAATATATAGTCTATGTCATTGACTGAAAAAATGATTAAAATCGATCCAGTAGTTTTGATTTATTCATTACTGCCCGTGGCCCGCACGCGTTAAATGTAATTATTTACGACATCACATTAGAAACCTCAAAAATTTTAATTTTTTTCTCCACTATTTAATGAGTTATTATACATATAAACCTTCCTCTTCAATCACTCTATCTATTAAAAAAATCCACATCAAAATCCGTTGCGTAGTTTTAAAGATTTAAGCATACATAGAGACAGAGAAAGTGACTTTGTTTTATGATATGTAGTGATGATTACCTATAATCGTTTCTCTATTCTCGTGATCTACAATATTATTGTAACCACTTTTGATTTCAGTTTTCTATCAGTTAAAGTTTTCTTTTAATCGTTTTAAATTATGTATGTACTATGGAATAAGGTAAAAAATACAATAAGAATTTGTCAGGGGTCCGGAAACAATCATAAATATGGGCACAAAGACACAGATCGGAACACACGCCCCTAAGATAAATACCAACATCATGCTCTGAAGTTTTTTTGTATGTTAGAAGTTGGCAAACAAGCATACGGCCCACCTGATGGTAAGTGGTTGCCGCAGTCTATGAGCGCGCTAATAACCTCGAGATATTAGTTCTTAAATCTCGTCCGCCCAGTAATTTCACTAGCGTACAGTGCCCTTCAAACCGGAATACAGTAATGCCTAAGCACTACTATTTGGCGGCAGAATAATTGACACTGCGGTGGTACCTACCTAGCCGGCCTCTTGCAAAAAAATACCTACCACCAGTGTGACTGATTGCACTGGTGCAATAATCTCTGCTGTGACAGAGGTTATCCCAACAGCGGGCGATGGGGTCGTCACATCCTGACGCCGAAAAAGTGGAATTAAGCCCGCGAGGAATGGCTGCTTAACCTGGGGATATATAAATAGGGCGTGCGCTCTAACCGACCTGGGAACCTGTACGTTCATATTGAGCTGATGGTATGCTACCGACTGACGTTTACGCTAGGGTTGCAAGCGCTCGGAGGTTCTATCATCTTCTATCACCCCGAGACCAAGCTTTGATAACCGAGACCCGAGTGGGTCATGTTTCCATCTTGTCATGGAACTTCAAATAATCCGGTTCTATTCTGAAGGAAACCGGGTATCTAGTAAAAGGTTTTATTCCCGACATCAAAAAAATAAACTATAATTATATTTAGATAATACTGGGATATGGATTTATACGGGACTACCATAAAAACCTTATAAAACAAAAAATAAACACAGTTTACAAACTGCAAATTGATAAGTTCATACTATTTGTACTCAGTCTACTTGAAAACTTCGAAACGATATCGTTCATGTAAATGGTGTCTGCTTTGAATTTTGTAACTTAAAAATAGTTTACTATGAACGTCATTTATGTAGTTAAAGTGAATATATTCTCATTCATGAATATATTCTTGAGTTCGGTGGGAATAAATAACTATGCAAACTTGTATTCGACGCTCTCAACTTGAAAGTGTTTATTGTTTCATACATAATAACGTTTGCATTTTTGGAATGGAGTTCCTTAACTCGGCTAACGCGTAGTGCGATTTAGTAGAAATTATCACGTAACGAAACGCCGTATGCTGTGTATGTGTGCGTGTGTATCGAGGCTACTACAACCAAATGAGCACACAAGCGCGCAACTCTCTCTCTCTCTCTCTCTCTGTGTCCCTGTCTCTTTTTATCATATAAGCTATTAAAATATACAGCTTTAATATAGAATTACATTCGGAGTTGAAGAAAAAACGTAAGAAACTTCTTTCCTGACGGGTATCCACCGACAGTACATTTTTTTTTACGGGCCGACTGATGGTAAGCAGCCGCCGAAACGCTTGCGATACGAAGTACCTCATGCGCATTGTCAACGCGAGGAGGAACAAGAGGAGAAGGATACGAAAGGAAAAAAGGAACGAAGCAGAGGGAGTGGCATATTGGGCCACCGGCGCTCTCACTCATCGCACGAAACGTTACGTACTCTGTTAATTTACACCGATTTGTTGTGAGAGGGTAGACTTCCCCGGTCGAGATGGCCCATTTATGCTAGGGGAAGCAAAGCTCTACTGCGATTTTCGGTTTTAAAACTTTAAAGTATATAGAAAGGGACTTATAATAATTTACAACGTACATTACTGCTATTGACAGCTTACAAAATTGTGCACATCTTTTCAAACTTCCACGGTAAAGTTTGAAAAGAGTTTATATTGAGTGCGGTCGTTCTTTATTCCGGTTAAACTTCGAAGCTAAAATAGAAGTTAAATAGCTCGATCATTTTCCGATGCTAGTTCCATTATATTAACAGCCATTACAAACATAAATAGTTGATGTTTGTCACACAGCTTTTCAGTTAAAATCGATTGAAAGAAATTGAAAATACTAATTATCAATATCATTTTTACAGCTGTATATCCGAAAAAGTACTTCCAGATAGTGGAAAGATAATGGTCATTCATCATCATCATCATCATCATCGTCAGCCGAGGGACGTCCACTGGTGGACATAGGCCTCCCCCAAAGAATGCCACAATGACCATTCTGTGGATTTCTGCGACATTTACCAAGTCAAATGCTAAATAACATCAACTGCAATCATCAAACCTTTTGTGAAAAAAACGTTTATATTGTAATTTTTTAAACTTTACTATTAAGAAAATAGACACTGCTGAGTAAAAATATGAAATTCTGACAAGGACCACCTTTATTTTTAAAGTAAATTTTATTTTTATTATTAAGCGTCGTATTGCAGCGGCCACAGAATTACACATAATGTGTATTTCAACTCTCTGTCTAATGCGATACTTGAGATACAGCCTGTTGAAATACCGGCGGACTTATTTTTATTTTTATTTTTTATGTTAGAAGTTGGCAAACAAGCATACGGCCCACCTGATGGTAAGTGGCTGCCGCAGCCTATGAGCGCTTGCAGCACCATTAGTAGGTGCCACTCGCGCGTTGCCAACCTCGAGATATTAGTTCTTAAATCTCGTTCGCCCAGTAATTTCACTAGCGTACAATACCCTTCAAACTGGAACACAGTAGTGCCTAAGCACTACTATTTTGCGGCAGAATATTCGACACTGCGGTGGTACCTACCTAGCCGGCCTCTTGCAACAAAAGACCTACCACCAGTGTGACTGACTGCACTGGTGGAATAATCTCTGCTGTGACAGAGGTTATCCCAACAGCGGGCGATGGGGTCGTCACATCCCGACGCCGGTAAATATATGGTTATAGCCGAGGCTTAGTAAATGGGCTCCATTGGTAAGGAAGGACCTTTGGGTAGGGAACCCTAAAAAGCGAGCTATCTAAACCATAGACTACAACGGCAGCACCAATAGGATCTTTGAAATACAAAAGAACCAAGTAAAATGAAATTGAGTACCACAAATACTCTAATAAGCTATACAAATATATGTGGAGAACGGGGTCAAATTTACGATCATTAGCTCAAAGGCCATTCTAGTGACAAACACGCAATCATTTATTTAGGCTAACATTGTTTTTAACACGAAGTAGTCGTAAAAATGCGATACAAGCGTAAAAGGTGCTTTAAACACTTAGATTAAAAAAATCTAAGCGATTGACGACGTTGTGGCGCAGCGTTATCGAACCTGCCTTAAGCGCCACAGGTCGCGGGTTCGATTGCCGCTACAGTCATGTTTTCCGGTCTGGGTGTGTTTGTCCTTGCTAGGATATAATTATCCTAATGGGGGCTGTTAAGTGTGTAGCATTTAATATATAAATCATAAGATTGCCGTGCTTATGAGCACTTACAAAACTATTTATTGGTGTCACTCACGTTGTCAACTTCAAAATATTGGTTCTTAAATCTTGTTTGTCCGGTAATTTCACTAGCTACAGTATGTATCAAACCGAAACACAGTAATGTCAAAGGCATTTCTGCTTTGCTGTAGAATATCTGCCACTGCGGTGGTACCTAACTAGCCGGCCTTGCAATAAAAGAACTCCCAGTAGGAAGGTATAAATATCGCACCTTTAGAATGAAAACGCCAACATTGAAAAAAAATAGTTATCAGCTTAAAATGATTTAAAACGAAATTCTCAATATAACAATAGTCCAAACATAGCCATATGCCAGCGTAAGTAACACACGTAAATAACCAAAAAATATATATTTTCACAAAAGACGATGGTTAGTTAACTATCACTCCAATATTGAAAGCTTTCTCCAGCAAATTATAAATCATTATTGGCAAAATTTTAATATCTTCCTATAGTATATTGTTTGATGTAAATACAAGAAAAATAATACTCAAGCATTCATGGTTATTAATTTTAACGCCCGTCATAATAAAGGATAATGAATGGTTTCTATCCATCAAGCTTTCTATATAAAAAGAATTCTATTTACGTAGGTCATACTTTTGTTTTAATCAGTTGTCCAATTTAATTAGAACGTTGACGAAGTCTTTGGACTAATAGCAGAGATTTAACTTCTGATTTCATTACTTTCTATTCCATCTTCTTTCAGTTTTATAGATATTATTGCTTTCAGCACCAGGTGCAAGCGAGTTCTCTAAAAAATACTTAACTAAATATTATTTATAATAATATTATAAAAGAAATAAAAATACAAAAAAGTAATTTGGCATAAAAATATATTTTTGTTTTTCATGAAGTCAAAAATATCAAAAATAAGAAACTGGATGTAATACAATGATTTATTAATAGTATGTAATATAGGCGACCTATGTTAATTATTAACACCAATAGTCCAATAAGTCAAGAAGAGAAGAACTAAAGGAGCTTCAGAGAAGAATTGAGGTGGAAATTTGGGTTTTTTTTTTATGTTAGAAGTTGGCAAACAAGCATATGGCCCACCTGATGGTAAGTGGCTGCCGCAGCTTATGAGCGCTTGCAGCACCATTAGTAGGTGCCACTCACGCGTTGCCAACCTCGAGATATTAGTTCTTAAATCTCGTTCGCCCAGTAATTTCACTAGCGTACAATGCCCTTCAAACTGGAACACAGTAGTGCCTAAGCACTACTATTTGGCGGCAGAATATTGGACACTGCGGTGGTACCTACCTAGCCGGCCTCTTGCAACAAAAGACCTACCACCAGTGTGACTGATTGCACTGGTGGAATAATCTCTATTGTGACAGAGGTTATCCCAACAGCGGGCGACGGGGTCGTCACATCCCGACGCTTTTGAATGGGTGAAACGCCATGGGTCTCACTAAAACCAAGATTTTATATGATTAACTATTCAATATCTTTCTAAACCTTTTTAATCAGATGTATATAAAAAGCAAAATCTTTTTTTTTAAATAAAAGCAATAAAAACTCCAATGTTGCAGTTTAGCATTTGCCAACTGCTAAACTGCGCTGGGGTAGTTTTGATTAAATTAAACTTTTGCTAGGCGTCCATTGTTTGCATTGTAAATTCGTTGCCTTATCATGGAAATTGCGCTTCTTAGAATTGGAAAACCTTTCGCAAGACGAATAATGTCTGCGAAGATATATTTTATGTTGTAATAACTTCTTCTTTATATAAGTTTTTTACATAATATCTTTTTATTTCATGACGGTTGGCAAACAAGCACACGGACCAGCTGATGGTAAGCAGTAAACGCAACCGATGAACGCGAGTGATACTTAAAGTATCACATGCGCGTTGCTCAACTCTAAGTTCCATCCATACCACCTCGATGTCTGGAAATCCACAACAGCGCGATTTAAAAGACATTTTCTTCCTCGCACAACCACTCTGTGGAATCAACTTCCGCCGGTGGTCTTTCCGAACCGATACGACTTGGGAACCTTCAAGAGAAGAGCCTATTCTTTCCTTAAAGGTCGGCAACGCGCCTGCATGCCTTCTAATGTTGCAGATGTTCATGGGCGGCGGTGATCACTTAACATTAGGTGAGCCTCCTGCTCGTTTGCCCCCTCTTACATAAAAAAACACCAAGGGATAGGAGGGAAGGGATGAGAAGGTAAAAGGGGTAAAAGGAAGGAAGCACAGGGTGTGGGAGATTGGGCCTCCGGCGCTCCCACGCATCGCAGGAAACGCAACAATGCTCTGTTACTTCTTCTTATCGAATGCTTAGTGACTATTTTAGTATTGAAGTTGTTCAGGGCAATCATACATGCCCCTGACTTCATTTGTAGACTATCATCAAATCGATAACAGATGTACGAAAAACACTCTGTTGATACCACTATTTGGTCACCCATCCATAGACTGACCGCGCGAACAACTGCTTAACCTCTGATTGTATTCCTTCCAGTGAGCGCCAGGTTGTGATCGTTACGGCTACTAGCCATATATACGTCAGCAGTATCTATGATTATAGTATTTTATACGAGTATTTTTTAATCATTTCAAAACTCAGATAGCAACGCAGACATAAAAAATATATACTTAGTAAGGAAATATATCAAAATCACCAAAAGTCTAGACATCGCATAAAGTCTAAGTAATCGCAAGGAAAAAAAAAGTTATTTGATTTATACTTTAGATTTATACGATACTATATTTTGGTTCCATGATGAAAATGAAATGTCAACGGGAAGAAAACAGCCTCATTTTTCATGTCCCTTCTGAATGTCCACACTGCTTTATACTATTCTAAAGATAGGTATAATTAAAGAAGTCAATATTGGCACGATATTGATGTTGTAATTCAATTGTTTTCTACTTTTTATATCATTAAATTTAAACAATAGCTTATTGTTATTTTTGTAAAATGAATTTAATACAAAAGTTAGTTAGTAATTTATAAATTAATAATTAAATAAATTGTTAACTTAGCATTTTATACGCTGTCTGTCTCAAACACCGATGTCATTCCATGCGTCGAATTCCAACTATAAAACACCGTGTCACCATTTGGAGTTAAGAGTGCAATAATTGCGATCCAGCGCTACGAGACGGTAACACAGTGAATTGTGAGGCAGTCGAGAGGGGTTGGGAGGGTGTCGCCAGGCTCCAGGGCCGTAGCTTACATAACGCTGAGAAAAGCGGATGTACAACCCCGGCGATTTGTTGTCTCTTTCTCGCATTATTAGGGCTCGTACTGTATGAACGAAAATTTTCCTACTTTTATTATGACATATTTCAGTACAAAAAGTATTATCGTATATCGTCATGTATGTTTATTGTAAATGTAAATGAAACACCTTTTGAGTGTATTAAAATGGATTTTAAATCCAACATAATTTTTACATGCATCAAATTAACAATGACTTTAGTAATCAAACAAGCAAACGTTATGTGTACTTGTCCAATATTGTAGAACATTTTAAGTTTTCAATTGTACTCAATGCCTTAAGTAACAATCTTAATACATATTAGACATAAATAAAAATCAACATCAACTATACGTATCCTCATACATCGTCGTCGTTGGCTGACACATGCCGTCGCAATTACGTCAATTAGCGAACGATCGAACGGTAGGTGGGAAAGCGGTCCCAGTATGCAATCGGGCTTACCTCGCCCCGCACATGCCGTCCGCGCTGACATTTACTTAGTGGAGCCTCGTGCCGCTGACTAGACGAACGTCTGAGCTCGCCTTTATAATTAATAAATACTTGAAAAAATAAAAAAAAAAAATTTTTCGTGATACAGTTAAACAATACAGTTGGTTAAGAAAAAAGTTTTTATATAGTGTTCAGTTAGTTTTTTTTTTTATTTTTGAAAGTGGATGCTGCAAGGGTCGTTTTCCCGGGATTGCTATAGCAACGAATGACGTCAAGTTCAGGGGCGGTTGGTGCATTTTGGTTCAATAATCACCCTTCGAGCTGCTTTGTTCCCAGTCCACGGTTTTGTTTACGTTCTCCGTAACTCAGGTTTGTGGATTTCTAGTAATAATTAATAAGTAATTATTAGATTAATTTAGAATAGTTAATTCAATTAGTTAAGTGTTTCCACTAAATTTAATTATTAGTAATTATAATATTACTTAGTTGTTTTGCTAATGTTGCGCTAAATTAATAAAATAATCCAGTTTCACATATGACAATCTTACTTAAAATAACAAAAAAAAATATCATAAGAATTCTTTAGAAGACGCATAGCTTTGGCTGCGTAATTAATACCCAAAATCATTCTTATTACTACCAATATCATAGTATCAAGACTCTCTCAATGATAAATGATTTGATTATATGACAATCACAAGTTTGACATCCCTTTAGTTAATGTCAAACCCTTTCTAGTGATCTTGCCTACAAATTGAGATAAAAAAAAAACTGTGCATAATTGGCACAACTGCAAGAAATTAACTTAAGAATTGAATGGAGTAAGAAATCAAAGAATTAAAGAATCAGTGTCTTATATAAAGATTTTACACAAAGATTGTCTAAATACCACAGACAGGCCATTTCATAACGAAATGTCAGACACTCGCTGGTGGAGCACCATGCAAATTGAATTCCTTTAGTGCTGAATTTACGAAAGAGCACCAGCAAGCCTGTGACATTTTATCTTTGGAAGGACCAGTCCATAGTATATAGTCAATCTATGCATATAGCCAACGTTTTCCAGTATATTGAAACGGTGAACTTAAACCATAAATCATAAGGTACTAATTCAAACTTCGTCAAGCAATTCCGTTTTTTAATGTTTAAGGCTAGTTTTGCGTCCGTTTTTAAAAATACTGTAAGAAGTCGTGAGTGTCTTTGATATATATAAATCATTTAGTGATGCAATAACCCACTTCCTGCTCACGTTTGTGAAATAAAGATATCTGCTGGGCTAGCATTGTAACAGCGACAGCCTAGTAATACTAGGGTGTCTAGTATGATAATAATGTATATAAGTGACACAAATATCCAAACAAAAATTATAAAAGCATATAATCTCTGCTTATGTGTTTATGCTATTGCGTGTAGTAAATTGTTATAGTATATATCAATAGACTAAAACTTATATCAATTTTTGTGATGTAAAAGGTTTTTTTTTTTTTTTTTTATGTTAGAAGTTGGCAAACAAGCATACGGCCCACCTGATGGTAAGTGGATGCCGTAGCCTATGAGCGCTTGCAGCACCATTAGTAGGTGCCACTCACGCGTTGCCAACCTCGAGATATTAGTTCTTAAATCTCGTTCGCCCAGTAATTTCACTAGCGTACAATGCCCTTCAAACCGGAACACAGTAGTGCCTAAACACTACTATTTGGCGGCAAGGTACTAGTTTTTTTAAATAAATAAATAAACACTACACACTCAACCGCCCTCATTGGGTTAGTTATATCCTGTGTTGGGTTGTCCGGAAACATATACAAGGAGAAAAACACACAGACCGGAAAGCATGCCTGTATGGTCAATACAATCATCTGCTCCGAGCGAGAATCGAAACCGCGACCTGTGGCACTTAAGGCAGGTTCGCTACTGCTGCGCCCCAACGTCGTAATCGTTTTCTTATGATAATGAAAGATAAAGAGCTACTGTATCTTTTTAACAGTAGGTTGAAGCAATAAAACGATATCAATTAAAGTTCATAACGATTATGGTTTAATAAAATTGAATGAATACTGACCGTATTTGAGTTCTCGTAAAAATGTATTAAGGAAAAGTAAAAAATGTATTCCTTGATGGAAATATCGCTTTTATACTGCCTTTAACGTAGTAAAACTTATTAATCTTTGAAGCTCAAAATACTCGATGAATTTTCTGTCTGTGCACAAATTTATGCTTATCTGAGTAAGCGATTGTTGTAGCCTACGAGGATGAGCGCTTGAAAACCATACATTTATAGGTATCACTCACGCGTTACCAACCTCCACATTGATTCTTAAATCTCTTGCCCTGTAATTTCACTAGCTACAGTGCCCTTCAAACCAAAACACAGTAATAGCAAAGACACTACTGCTTTGCGGTAAATAATTTGACGACGTTCTGGCGCATCGGTAGTGAACCTGCCTCAAACGCCACAGGTCGCGGGTTCGATTCCCGCTCGGAGCATAATATGTTTGTATTGACCATGCAAGCATATTTTCCGGTCTGGGTGTATTTGTCCTTGTCATTGTGAATGTTTCCGGACCCCCGACACAGGATATTACTATCCTAAGGGGGCCGTTGAGTGTGCAGCGTTTATTTATATTTGTCACTACGGTGGTACCTATGTAGGTAACCTCTCGCAACAAAAGACCTACGACCAGTGTGACTGATTGCACTCGTGGAATAATCTCTGCTGTGACAGAGATTAACTCAATAGCGGGCGTTGGGTCGTCACGTCCCGACGCCGGGTAAACTGTATATTAATATGTACCTATTCACACAATAGAAAAATCCAAGCTTTTCCATAATAATTAACTCAACAATAGTAACTCTATACTTCGTAGCGTCAAAAGGAAGGCAAGTATAGTCTAACAAACAAGTCGAACAAGTCCAGAAAGAAGAACAAGGGCGTTGAGAACAATGAATCACAATAGTTGTATACTATATAAGAATACTAATGACACGCCCCCATTACGTTCAGGCTACGTTGATATTTAATTGAACAGATTTACGGTAGTAGAGTCATGTTTTTCTCTGCACGAAAGGGCTGCTTCGACCGAGGAAGTACTATCCTAGAAAATTTGAGCCTGAGTCCTGTTGGGATAACCTCTGTCACAGCAGAGATTATTCCACCAGTGCAATCAGTCACACTGGTGGTGGGTCTTTTGTTGCAAGAGGCCGGCTAGGTAGGTACCACCGTAGTGTCCAATATTCTGCCGCCAAATAGTAGTGCTTAGGCACTGCTGTGTTCCGGTTTGAAGGGCATTGTACGCTAGTGAAATTACTGGGCGAACGAGATTTAAGAACTAATATCTCGAGGTTGGCAACGCGCGAGTGGCACTTACTAATGGTGCTGCAAGCGCTCATAGGCTGCGGCAGCCACTTACCATTAGGTGGGCCGTATGCTTGTTTGCCAACTTCTAACATAAAAAAAAAAAAAAATTTGAGCATAATTTCAAACATATTTAGAGGTTAGAGCCAAAATGATATTTTTAATTTACATCGCATATCTAAAAGTTTTGTGGAAAGTCAAGTTTGGCCAGTAGATAGAAAACAACTGTTTAACGGTAGTAACAGTAGGTTGCTTTTCGTCCGATGAGTGAGAGCGCCAGGGGCCCTATCTCCGACATTCTCTCTTCCTTCTTTTTTTCCCTGCTCATCCTTTTCCTCCTGCTCCTTATGTTGGTAACGCGCTTGTGTTACTTCAAGTATCGCAAGCGTTCATAGGTTGCGGTGACTGCTTACCATCAGGCGGACCATATGCTAGTTTGCCAACCGTCATGATATTTTTAAAAAAAGATTTGTAAAAGATCATATTTTTCGCTTTATCTATGATTTTAGTTTAAGAAATATTTGCTATTGCGATCAGATTTTATAAAATAACAATAACCTTTGTAACTTTTTTATTTATTATTCGGTTTTTGTTAAGTCTTAGACTTAAAAATGTGAGTGTGTTCCTAAGCTTCAGTTCCTAAAGTAACTAGGAAGATAATTCTCTTGAATTGTGAATATATAAATTGATGATTAAAATCTTGAAAATGCAATGGCTTAACGATAGAAGAGGCCACTTCTAATACGAGAGTTGCAGACTATCCTGACCCCTTTGGGGTATTGTTATACCCACTTTCACCATAAGCTACACGTTTAGTCAAAGAGGTCTAATATTAGTATGCCCGTGGTTTCAGCCGCGTTTAAGGTTGCTGTGTCGCAGAAATTTAATTTTATATAATATTAATATCGGTTTAATTGAAGCAAACAAACAATCTCATAAGCTTTATAATATTGGCATAGATGACTTAAAAAGTATTGCTGGAGTCTATAAAAGTATATTACTAGAATATATTATTAATAAGTTGGCGCAGTCATTCTGTTGATGGGTGATTGCGTACTAGTATTTAGCGTCTCCGTGTTTTGAAGGGAACGTAAAAAGTCGGTCCCGGCTGTTATCTTATTAACAGTCAGTTAGTCAAGTCACAGCCTATCTGAGCGACATCAAGAACTGTGTCATTAGGTTTGCCATTATCTATACAATAAAAAAAAAAAATACGAACCATATTGAAGCTTAAAAACAAGATGACGTATGTCAAACAAGTTCTAATATTGTTTTCAATTTTTTTTTAGAAACATTGACTGCGATCCAATCGGCTTCGTCACAATTTATTTCATAGCTAGTATTATAATATATGTTGGCACATGACGAAGTATTGAACCTATTTAATACGTTGGGTTAGAAAGACAATATTTGAAAAGATGTCATTCTAACGAAGCGTCAAAAAAGAAGGTTACTTTTAATATTTTATGATACAGAAAATTATTGTCGTACCGCATATAAAAGAACGAATCGTTGAAATCCGACGTAGTAGTTACAGTGCTGTGCAATTTATTGTGATATCTAGTAAAGGGATTAAAAGTATTGTTGGTTACAATATGTTGTTCATAATGTTAAACTACTTGGACGAAATTAATACAGGCCTATGGGTATCCTTAGATTAGTTTCATAAAAAATTAATACCGATGTGGTTTTATATACATTTATTATGGTAAAAATACAGACACATAAATAATGTTCCTCTGAAAACATCACAACACTGATCGTTAACTCGATAAACGTATTTTATTTCAATGTTCAATAAAGATTTTCAGAGAGATTTAATGGCAATTGCTCTGAGAAGAATAAGCGTCAGATTTAGAGAACAGTTATCGGACCCTGCTAAATGTGGGGTCATTATATAAGATGACTTAATATGTTATTTGCTTTTTTACCAGCGTGGATTTTTTCTATTCATGATTTTAGGTTTAAGGTAAGCTATGTATTTATTCAACATTGGTTTTTTTATGTTAGAAGTTGGCAAACAAGCATACGGCCCACCTGATGGTAAGTGGTTGCCGTAGCCTATGAGCGCTTGTAGCACCATTAGTAGGTGCCACTCACGCGTTGCCAACCTCGAGATATTAGTTCTTAAATCTCGTTCGCCCAGTAATTTCACTAGCGTACAATGCCCTTCAAACCGGAACACAGTAGTGCCCAAGCACTACTATTTGGCGGCAGAATATTGGACACTGCGGTGGTACCTACCTAGCCGGCTTCTTGCAACAAAAGACCTACCACCAGTGTGACTGATTGCACTGGTGGAATAATCTCTGTTGTGACAGAGGTTATCCCAACAGCGGGCGATGGGGTCGTCACATCCCGACGCCTTTAAATGGTGCAGTGATTCAGTACTGAATATGTAAAAAAAGTGTCAGTGACGTCAGAGAATGCTATAGCAGAATACTATAATGTGCATAAGTATATTCTATTGAAAAAAAATTGCTATCAGCTCGCTCATTATATTCATTTTATACCAAAATATGTCTTTATTTCAACATTTTTTAATGGGATTTTGGCAAGCAAGCATATTAACCACCTGATCGTAAGCGGTTGTCGTAATCATAATCATAATCATTTTATTGCATAATTGTAATTACAGTCATGAGGTGTTAATAATTAATTTATAAAAAGTTCTTTACAATTAGCCATGAAATGGCGTGCAATTTTTACATTTGTCAATTATATTCTATATAATAATTAAATTATAATGATCATAGCATGCAATTAAATAATCAATAATTTTTCATTTTAATTTCATTAATAATAAATTTACGTTATAATTACTGTCAATTAAATGTCATTCTTATAATTATACAATATCAAGTTAAGTGACCGGTGATAAATTAAATGGTAACCTCTTATAAAAACTCATTGAGCGCATAAAATTTTTTTTCTTGCAACCAATTTTTTATTTTGTTGTTAAATTGTCTTATGGGAAGCTCCCTTATCTCATTTGGCAATTTATTAAAAATTTGTATGCACATAGCATAACAATTTTTTTGGTACAATGTTGTTTTGGCGATTCTATCAAACATTAATTTATTTTGATTTCTTAATCCTCGTTTTTTACAGTATCATACAGCATGTTAAAAAGATGCATATTTGCATGCGTAGCCTATGAGTCTTTGCAATACCCTTCGTTTGTAGGCTGCACTCACTAGTTGCTGAGCTCAAGACATTGGTTCCTTCAAAACGAAATAAAAAACCCACTACTGCTTTGTAATGAACCTCTTGGCTCTGCGGTAGTGCCTACCTAGCCAGGCTTTTGCAATTAAATGCCTACCACAAGTAATTTTATATTTAATCATATATGATAAACTCATCAATGTATTGACGTTTGAGGCGGATAGCTGTTTAATATCAATTTCACATGGCTAGATTAAATCCGTTCCATCAATCTTGGGTCATTGTGTTTTTACCAATTAATACACTTATGTACCGATCCAGAGCCCAGAAGTCTATAGCAATTCTGAAACTATGACTTTCTAAGGGCCTGTGCCCATTGTGCATTGATTGCAGGGAACGGCAGGATATTTTTACTTGAGAAACAGAAAAACCCATGTCTATAAATTTCAAATTACTCTGACGCGGTATGCCTAGACATGCCGCAGCTCAAACAATCATCACCATTTAAATTTTTAATTTGCTATAATTTTAGTTTTATCTGTATTTAGCACATAAAAATCCCTTGTCCTATCCTGCTACCAATGGGCGCAGGCTCTAAAACTAAGTCGAGAAAATAACATGTATCAGCGACCAACTCATAAAAAAAAACATTTTTCTGTTCGGAAATTTTATTGGACAAAATGTATGAAAAGTTCGTCGCTTTCTATTTATATATTACTTTTGTTGTTAATTTGGAATAAGTTCTCGAAATTTCTGTATTAGGAAACTTCTGACCTCATTGTTAAAAGTTGGAAGGGAAATGTTAATAATTTTTCGCATGCCCACGCTATCAGAAATTTTCGTAATACATTTCGATTTTTGCAAGGTCTTTTGAAGTATATCTAATATAGGTGTATAAAATCAAAAAATACCTAAATCAGTGGGCTTGCCATTATCTCTGCGGTGGTACCTACCTATCCGGATTCTCGCAACAAAAGACCTACCACCAGTGTGACATATATTTATACCTCAAGGTCATAAAAAATCTGAAGGTCGGAATTGAATTGGATAGATTTGATCGTCATTTGAATCGCTATAAAAGCTAAGGGTTAGTCCCCATGTCGGCTCGCATGACTAGTCATTAAAATATTGTATTAAATTTTATAATAACAATTCGATATTTTAGAAAAATAAGTGAAATGAGAATTGGGATAAAATTTCCAAATAGTGTTTTCAAAAGGTAGTAAAATATGAAGGAAAACTACTAATAAAATATAAGGCATGATTTTAAAATCATTAACTAACTTCTGTTTGTCCTTGTCATTGTGTGTGTTTTCGGAGCCCCGATATAACTATCCTAATGGGGGCCGTAGAGTATGTAGCGTTTATAAAAAAAAATTTGACTGACCTAATAATATATTTTTGAACGACTCCTCATACAGTATACAATCTAATACTAATACATAGATTACTTATTATGTAGTCATGAAGCCCTGACAGCCAGATTAACATACATGAAGCCTTTTGTTAGTTAATACTATAAGCCATTTCTCGTAGAATGAACGAGATTTAAAGGCTTACAAATAAATATGTATATCGATTCCAGTAAATGTGTGTTATATTAAAGAAAATTTAATTGAGTATTTATTTTAATAGTATAAAGTTGGAGAGTTTGATTATTTATATTTATTTTTTATATCATGACGGTTAGCAGCATGTGGTGTGCCTGATGGTAAGCATTCACCGCAACCTATGAACGCTGGCGATGTTGGAAGTTTTTTTTTTATGTTAGAAGTTTGCAAACAAGCATACGGCCCACCTGATGGTAAGTGGTTGCCGTAGCCTATGAGCGCTTGCAGCACCATTAGTAGGTGCCACTCACGCGTTGCCAACCTCGAGATATTAGTTCTTAAATCTCGTTTGCCCAGTAATTTCACTAGCGTACAATGCCCTTCAAACACAGTAGTGCCTAAGCACTACTATTTGGCGGCAGAATATTGGACACTGCGGTGGTACCTACCTAGCCGGCCTCTTGCAACAAAGACCTACCACCAGTGTGACTAATTGCACTGGTGGAATAATCTCTGTTGCGATAGAGGTTATCCCAACAGCGGGCGATGGGGTCGTCACATCCCGACGCCTTTAAGTGTCACTTGCACGCTGCAAACTCAAAGGTTAAAAAGGAAAGAACGGGAGGGAACAGAGGGAGTGCGAGAATGGTCTTCTGGTGCTTTCACTCATCGCACGAAAGGAACAGTACTCTGTTACTATACGCCGATTTTCTGCTAGAGCCTAAAGCTGTAGATATGAATCATCCTTCTGAAATGCGAGTGAAACCGAGTGTAGAAGCTAGTATATATTTGCTATACCTATACTTATGACTCATATTTTCGACCATTATCGACTATTTGTAAAATACTCATGTGACTTTTAATTCATGAATCAGTGTGAAACATCTCATACCTAAATATGTTAAGTATATAGGAATATATGCAATGGTACATATCGCATGTGATATTATTGATATAATAATGTAATAATGCCGTTTTAACCCTAGTGCTTCACAAGGTAAAAAAGTTTTGTTTAATAAAATTTGAGTTAATATTATCCATTACTGTAGCAAACCTATTATTAATAAAAAAATTACAGTTTGTGTTTTACTCTATGGTTCCACAAACTCAGGTTATTGATTTGACTGTAAGATCATAAGTATACAAATAACAATAATTAACATTCAAAAATGGCTATAAAAAGAAAGAAACGAGAAAATAATAATAAAACAGCTTATGCCAGCGACTTCACTCGCAGAACTCTTATATTTTTTCAAAAGAACCCTTTTTTGAACTCCTCATAACATCAGTTATCTAGCCTATCTTGTAAGGTTTGTGAGTTAAGCAAACAAAGTGTTTGTTAAGTCAACACATTACAAAATATTGAATTTTTCGACTTTTCTGTACTATAATATGTATGTATTATACATATAAAACTTTCTCTTGAATCAGTCTATCTGCTGCTGAAAATCAGTTGATGAAAACTACATTAAAATCCGTTAAATAGTTTAAAAGATTTATACAGACAGCGGAAGCAACTTTATATTACTATGTTAAGTATAAAAGATCAATGATTTTTTAACAGCTTTGTGGATTTCCACAAAAAGTGTTGTTGTAAAATTCCTCCAATCAAAGTTAAGAAGCAATAATGCGATTATTCACAGCATGTATTTTTATTGGGTATAGGTTTTGAAAAAAAAACAATTCTTTAATTTATTTGTGTTATTAAACTCAATATCAACCTACGCTAGGCTCTACAGAACCCTTTCTGAGAAAGACCTTTAAGTTTTGTAGTTTCTGTCCTAGAAAATTTGATTTAGTAATTTTGATAACGTAAATTTATGACCTTCTTGAATGAAAATTTGATTTACGAAGATACAGAGTTAAAACTTTGTACGCCGATGTGAAGTTTAATATGTAAGTTTAATATGTAAAATATCTCTCAATCAAATAGATTTGTTTTAAAGGTACTTAGTGACTCAGCAGTGACACCATTTTTCAAATTTTCCGCTTTCCACACGAGGCTTCGTCAAACTTTACTTTCATAAGCTACGGAATAGGAACCATGGGAGTTGTTCTGACAAGCGATTTTATTTCGCATTTTGGAGGCGTAAAATTTAGAAGATGTCAAATATCTATAAAAAATTGATACAGTAAGTGGCATCAAAAGCTTCTGACAAAAATAGTCATTATTTGTAGTACAATTTCAATATAAAAAATGTACAGTAGTATTATTGCTGGTTAAAAAATATATTAATGATAAAAAATAATAACAAGTAAATGTCACAATTGTTGATATAAAATTGTTTAATATGTAACACTTCTTGCAAATCGTTAAATTGACGACGTTGTGGCACAGCGATAGTGAACATGTTATAAGCGCCACAGGTCACGGGTTTGATTCTCGCTCGGAGCATATGTTTGTGTTGACCATACAGGCATATGTTTTGGTCTGGATGTGTTTGTCTTTATCACTGTGTATGTTTCCGGACCCCGACACAGGATATAACTATCCTAATGGGGGCTGTTGAGTGTGTAGCGTTTATATACTTATTATTATTACAGTATGATAATATAAAATGTACTACATTTTTCCGCGGCTTCGCCCACTCGAATAACAATTTTTAATGAGGTACATTTTATACAACATCCAAAACTTTCGTTCCCAATGCTTTCGCCTATTTTACCCCCGTAATCTTTTCCATGATCCCATCAGTATCTGTAACATAATTCATCATAATCGGTTTAGTCGCATAGACGTGATAGCGTAAAAACAAATAAGCTCACTTTTGTATTTATAATATTAAAATTAGGATCACCAGTAGACATTTTCATTAATCTATTAATGAAAATTTTTAGCGGTACACTCATTGTATAGCCTACTAATCCAATTCCTAGCTATGCATACAAGATTCTTTGCACCTGTACATTTATATACTTAAGCAATGCCCACGGCTCCGCACACGTTAATATAGTTTTTTGATAATCACACGGAATCGTTATTCGAATATTTTTCCGTGATAAAAAGTATACTATGTGTTAATCCAGGTAATAAGTTGTGTGTGTAGCTAATTTCATCCAAATCCGTGCAGTAGTTTTTGCGTGACACATCCATCCATCCAAACTTTCACATTTAGAATATTAGTATATAGATATTAAGAAATTATATGAGTAAGAGCTATGCAGACACAAAAGATACTCTATTGTGTCTTTTGAGCTGGTTAGTCAACTGATTAAATTGTTGATTAGCAAATCCGTTGTTTTAAACACTATAGAAAAATAATCGGTTTGTTGACATATGAATTTTACTGGTGGTAGGTCTTTTGTTGCAAGAGACCGGCTAGGTAGGTACCACCGCAGTGTCCAATATTCTGTTGCCAAATAGTAGTGCTTAGGCACTACTGTGTTCCGGTTTGAAGGGCATTGTACGCTAGTGAAATTACTGGGCGAACGAGATTTAAGAACTAATATCTCGAGGTTGGCTACGCGTGAGTGGCCCCTACTAATGGTGCTGCAAGCGCTCATAGGCTACGGCAACCACTTACTATCAGGTGGGCTGTATGCTTGTTTGCCAACTTCTAACATAAAAAGAATAAAAAATTATCCGAATTTCGAAGTTACTGCTTATTCTACAAATTTTACAATTAATAATTCTTTATTAATTTTACTCTCCGACTTTTGGCCTAACCTGATTTGACGGAAGTAGTAGTTACTAGTGGTAGGCTTTTTATTAGGGGCCTAGGTAGGTACAACCGCAGTGTCAGATATTCTACAGCAAAGCCGTAGGTACAACACTATAAATAGTGAAATTACTAAGCAAAGTATATTTAGAAACATAGTTACAATTGAGGTTTCACGTACAAATGTATGGTACTATGCAAGCGCTCATAGGCTACGGTAACCGCTTACCACGGTACCAGGTGGATCGTATGCTTGCTTGCCAACTTATTCACACGAAAAAGATATGATATAGCTACTTTTACAAAAATATATTTTAAAATTAGAAATTATACTTAGATTCGCATGTGATTGATAATAATATTGCTAAACAGTCCAAGGTTATGAGAAATATTTCATGTTAACTTAATTTACATACAATTATTAGGAAAGTATTTTATGTAGTAGGTACTCTGTCTGTGGCATACATTCTATTGTATTGTATATGTACTGACTACCTTGACAATTACTCGTCTCTGTTGATGTGTGTCATGTTGTTATTTCATACAAGCTGAGTCACATATCCACAATTTGTAGCGCAGAGGTAGCGAACTTGCCTTAACAGATATTTGTATTGACCATACAGGAATGTTTTCCGGTCTGGGTGTGTTTGTTCTTGTGTATGTTTCCGGAACCCTGACACAGGATATGACTATCCTAATGAAGGCCGTTGAGTGTTTAGCATTTGTAATATATTAAAAAAGTAAAACGTTATAAAATTTCTATTTTTGTATCCGCAAAATACAAATCATAATTCGAACGAAAAGAATTCTCAAATATTTCGTAACGTTATTAGCATCGATACTTATTTGGCTTACTTATTTTGCTACATGGAAATGAACTTTAATAACATAGAAATAAGATGTTTTTGTTCGTTCTTGTATTAGAGATTTGGTCGAGGCCTCATTGCGTAATGAATGTTGACATCGCAATCACCGATGGTGCGTGTATGGTGGGAGTGGTGCTACTATTTGTTCTCGTTTGTCTCTATAAACATTCTTTCTTACTGTCCAGTATTTTTATTCCACATTATTTATGAAAGACCTAAATATTAAATAACAGTCATTATTAAAGACCTAAATGAAAAGATCTTAAAACAATATGACTATTAAACAAAAGCTTGTTACTTATCCATCTTATAATGGTTTTTATAATTACCTTGTTCAATAAATATAATTGAAATTGTTATCATAACATTAAAAGACCATTTATTATTAGAATTTTAATCGAACACTATTTACGTCATTGACTTTTAAATCTGTAGAAACTCGCATTATATAATACACAGCGGCCATAATATCGAAGTTGACCTAAAACGCGGCACGTTCGTAGTAACTTGTGAATGGTAAACGCATCGCAGTTATAAAAACTGGTTTCCAAGTGTTGTAATACTTGTATGAATAATAGTAAACATAGTATTTCCATTTGGACAAAAACAAAAATACATGACCACATTATAA
This sequence comes from Hestina assimilis, assembly GCA_023373885.1. Taxonomy (NCBI): domain Eukaryota; kingdom Metazoa; phylum Arthropoda; class Insecta; order Lepidoptera; family Nymphalidae; genus Hestina; species Hestina assimilis. The sequence continues at coordinate 11,998,604 of CM041750.1, forward strand.
TATTATGAAACGTTGAAATATACGTTTATGCTATTAGGCTACAGATCCCTGGGAAATAATAAACCTGAAATTGAAAGCTTATTCAATTCTAAATATTATAACAAATGTTTACGAAATTATTTTTATGACGAAATTAGTTTTAAGTATGTAGAGCCTTAAGGCGGTGTCAGACCAGCGTTTTTTGTACATTACACACCAATATTCTTACTATTTCGTTATAAAAGGATAGTGTTAAGTTTAAACTGTTTTCTTTAGACTTTTATAAATCAATGCTATTTTCATACTTTTAGTTTTGCACGTCTTTTTCTTACCTATTTTGATTATACTTTATCATAAACAGGTTTTCCTGGTAGCTAGCTAGAAGGCCATTCAATAATGTTATTGTAAAATGGACAACGCGTCATTGATTTTTTAACGCAATAACTTAGAGAACAAATATCTTTATTTACAACAAATATACACAGTTAATAACTGTAAAATCGATGCAAATTTGACATTGTAGCGTTTATTTATATAATAATAAATAAAAAATTGTTACACACTCAACGGCCCCCATTAGGACAGCCATAACCTGTGTCGGGGATCCGGAAACATACACAAATACGAAGAAAACACACCCAGACTGGAAAACATGCCTGTGTGGTAAATACAAACATCTTTTCCGAGACGGAATCGAACCCACGACCTGTGGCGCTTAAGGCAAGTACGCTACCACTCCGCCACAATGTCGTTACTTTAGTGTCAAACATTTTTATTATATTTATTATTTCGATCAAACCAGTTAGCTCATTTGTCGCTAACTTTTGTTTTCTTACAAAACTTTGAATATCTCTCAATCAAATAGATTTCTTTTAAAGGTACTTAGTGATTGAGTAGTGACACTAAGGCGTCGGGATGTGACGACCCCATCGCCCGCTGTTGGGATAACCTCTGTCACAACAGAGATTATTCCACCAGTGCAATCAGTCACACTGGTGGTAGGTCTTTTGTTGCAAGAGGCCGGCTAGGTAGGTACCACCGCAGTGTCCAATATTCTGCCGCCAAATAGTAGTGTTTAGGCACTACTGTGTTCCGGTTTGAAGGGCATTGTACGCTAGTGAAATTACTGGGCGAACGAGATTTAAGAACTAATATCTCGAGGTTGGCAACGCGCGAGTGGCACCTACTAATGGTGCTGCAACCGCTCATAGGCTGCGGCAGCCACTTACCATCAGGTGGGCCGTATGCTTGTTTGCCAACTTCTAACATAAAAAAAAAAAAAAAAAAAAAAACCATTTCTCAAATTTTCCGCTTTCCACAAGAGGCTTCGTCAAACTTTACTTTCATAAGAGAAGGTACGGAATAGGAACCATGGGACTGTTTTGTTTCTGTTTCTGACAAGCGATTTTCTTTCGCATTTTGGGATCGTAAAATTTAGAAGGTGCCAAATGTGTATAAAAAATTTATACAGTATGTGGCACCAAAAAAGCTCTTGACAAAAAATTGTCATTCTTTGTAGTAAAATTTCATTATAAAAATGTGGTTTTATTGCTGGTAAAAATATATAATGAAAAAAAAATAATAACAAGTAAATGTTACAATTTTTGATATAAAAATAAAAGCTTTTATATTACAATGAAGGTGTTTTTGCAGGCTAAATTTTGATACAAAACTAAGAAAAAACTGCGTAAAATTTTTTTTGCCAAATATAACGAATAATAAATAATAAAATAATGCTATTAAGCTAAAAATATTCTGTGTCGAAGGTACACACACAAACTTCAGAACCACCGAAACTGAAACACATATTGTATGGTCAATACAAAGCTTAAGGCACTTTAGTCTGGCTCTATACTACTACGCTGGAGAAGTCGTCCATAGGTCGTTTGATAAAACATAGCTTTGATTTTTCATAATATCAAAACATACAACCTGAACGTATCTTAAGCGCCACAGGTCGCTTGTGCGATTCCCGCTCGGAGCAAATAAATAATAAATAAACGCTACACACTCAACGGCCCCCATTAGGATAATTATATCCTGTGTCGGGGGTCCGGAATTATTCACAATGACAAGGACAAACACAACCAGACCGGAAAACATGCCTGTACGATTAATACAAACATCTGCTCCGAGCGGGAATCGAACCCGCAACCGTCGAGGCTTAAGGCAGACTCGCTACCCACAACGCCACAACGGTGTTTGTATTAATCATACAGGCATTTGTTCCGGTCTGGATGTGTTTGTCCTTGTTCTTGTATGTGTTTCCGGACCCCCACAGGATATCACTATCCTAAGAACAGCCGTCAGTGTGTAGTGTTTATTTATATTTTTCACGCTCTTCCTCAGTCTGTCTCTACAATATTACCGATGCCTGTCTCAGTTAAACTTTCGCATCGTAACACCTGCTCTGCGCCCACGCAGGCGTTCATTGTCTGCAATTAGTAATGGCGCCTTAAGTGTCATCATAATTAATTGACCACGGAAATGATGCAGAAATTAGGAAGTGCGCTTATTAGTCTTAGTCATAGCAGATGGTATATAGGATTTAGTAGAGGGTCAATATAATAATTCTGCTGTTGTTTTTCTTTCAATGTGTGCGTGATTTAAATACGTGAACGGTCTCACACACACAGGTACTATTAGGGATGCTAAAGATCGTGCGAAATGCAGAAAAAAATGCATAAAAGCGGACCCTGGGCTGCGATGCATATGCTCCGAACGCAACCGGGATTTAACGCTAGGATGATGATGATGTGTGATTGAAACCGAAAATCCCACTTCTCTATCCTTTTCCGTCTCCCCTTTCGTCTCGTACATCTTGAGTCAACAATACTTGTGTGAACTTGCAACTGTTATAAATACACTATCTTGATCACTTAAAATCAGACGGGCCGTGAGATTTTTTGTCACTGTCATAATACAAGGATGAAAAAATTCAAAAAAAAAAAAAATTATGTCATATAATATTTGTAATTTTAATAATATAGCCTTCATTAAATTAAATTAATTATAATTAATTCCGTGTATTTTTGCTAAACAATACATCATAATTACATAATTAACGTTAAAAATGTTATGTGTAGTCATGGTCAATTCTTAACAAAACTAGTTAACAATTGACCCACTGCAAAACAACAAAATTTGGGTATTCGAGTAGTTGTAGTAGTAGTAGTAGTAGTTGGATTTGATCCTATTTTTTAGTATCGCAATAAGTTCTATAAATTTTATTTTTAAATTTAATTTTTTCCGACACTTTGGGTCTTTCTAAAATTGTATCAATCGATAGCTTCATATATAAGTATTTTCCTACCGTCCAGTTGACCAAAGATGTCTTTTAAAATGGTATTTCGCCAATTTCATGTATTTAATGCTACCGGCCAGTTTAAGTTGATCTGTAATAGAAAGACCATAGGATCATAGGTACTTACGGAAATTATATTCATCTTTATTTTTCCATTTCATTTTTTCCATTTCTATTAATATTAATATTTGGTAGATAGCGAAAAGAACTTGATCCCTACTTCGTGTCCCGAGACACTTTTTGTTGGAAGTTACTATAGGCTTTATGAGCTATGTTAACAGTTTACCATCATCCGCAGGCATCAGCACGAAAAATAATTGCCACCTTTGTGATAAAATATTGCTTAGCGTAAATTTCTGCGTCTATTACATAAGGTTACATATAACTGGAAATTGTTTATTAAATAATGTATTTATATTCATAATCTTGCAGCCCTAAATGATAGTCACTTGTTAACAGTATTTAACCTAGATAACCCAAAGAGCCCTTAGGTTAAACGATGATACATTTTATTAGAACTGTTAAAAGTTTAGAGCTGAATCAGTGTTTTACTACGGATATTTACCTTTAATGAATAATGCGATTCAATATAACATAAATGCGAAACATATACCAATATAATATATGAAAGCCTCAATAGCTCAACGGTAGAATAGCCGACTCCGCTCCGTTAAGACGAGAGTTGTGGGTTCGATCTACACCCACTTGGGATGTTGTCGTATCCACTACTAGCGCAAGCTACGAGCTTTTGGAAAAAGAACCTAGTTCCTATGGATGTATCTATTCTTCGTGCGCACCATCGTTAAATGGTATATAGTTAAACTTCTTACATCCGAAACCTTTACATATTTCGTTTGCGTGCTAACTGTTACATACTCATATACACGTGTGGCCACATTCACAAATCTGGGTGACGGTGGCAAACCAGCGTACCACTCGCCTGATGATTAGCAATCACCGCAGCCTATGGACGCTACACCAATGGCATCACAAGTGTCTGTTTCTCAAATCCTTGTGTCCCTTTAAAACATTTCAGCGTCGTTTGGACTCCATACTATAGCTCATTCCATAACCGGATCGATCTTAACAATTAATGTCTTTATGGTCAATAGATACAAACATCTTTCCAGAGTCGGAATCACCTGATACTAAAAGCTTTTAAAGCAGTGCTGCGTTTGTCAATTTCGTCATTAAATAATAAAATACACAAATGCATAAAGATTTAAACTCCAACTAATAAACTGACGTGACATATACATAAAAAATATCTCCACTTAAGTCAGAAAAAGTTCAAAAGCCAGCGATCCTAAATTGCACGTTTTACTGAAAGCGAGCGATCCACAAAGGACACTGCACTTTCCATACATACAGCACTTAATACTTCTCTACGCTTCATGTTTGCAACTGCAGTTGTATCAAATGAAATGAATATTGAATTGATATGTCATAAAAATTTGTTTGAATAATTTCTTTTTTGATACTACTTCTATCCACGGCTCCTCGTCTACATTTTTTTTTGTGTTTTTATTACAAACCGTAATTCATTTTGTATAATAAAATAAGTTATACATAAGTTAACTTATATATGTGCTTTTATATGATTAATATTATATATTTATAATATATGTAAGTTATTCCTATTTATATATAATTATCTATTGCGCCAACTCCACGTTCAACTTAAAATTTATTATTTTAAAATCGACAAGGGTTTTGGGCAGAGATCTCTTTTAAGAGATAACATATCCTCTGTACCTCTATTTAATGTATATCAATCTACTGTAATGGACATAATTATGTTGGTGCGTATATAAATAAATAAATAAAATTTTATACCGTTGAGCTCCCTGGTCCCATGTGATTTTTAATACTATTCTTGGGTCTCCTTCTTATTAACCTACCTGCATACAAACATTAGAAAGAACAAAACTTATCGACCCGTTGATCCCGTCCAAAAATTGTTTTAACCATTACATACACGACAAAAAAGGAAACTATCCAGTCCAGCCGTTCTGAAGTTATGCCCGTACATACTAGCTATAGCCAAAAGCCAGTTTAGTATCGTCAAAATCAGACCAACCCTTTTGAAGATTAGCCTTAATATTAAATGCATTTTCTTCTTCGTCGTATTGCCCTTCATCATTCGTCATCTCTGCACTCACTCCGTTTCTACGCATATCATTTTCTACACATTTCAGCCACGTATTTTTCGGGCGTCCTTTCTTCACACTACCACTCACTTTCAAATCCATCGCTCTTTTGGCCACATGACTTTCATCTCTGCGCATACCATGCCCATACCAGGATAGTCTCAACTCCTTAATTTTTCAATCACTGCCGCTACTTTCAAACTTCCCATTAAATACCCATTTATATATCTGTTCTTTAATTCAAAGCATGAATATGTAAAAACCAAAATAACTGTTATCAAGTTTAAAAGTTCAACAATATCACAAGCTTGACCCTATGATTAACGTAGTGATTACGTAATGTAAACAGCGTGATTGGTTTTTAAGTATTAATAAAAACTAGAAAATATCTTGAATTCACGAGAATAAAATATACTATATCTCACAATGGCCGCCCTTAGTACATATAAAATGCGCTGTGATCTTTCATGCACCGCGATCGGCGTTTCCCATATTTTATTTTTAGTGACTTCGAAAATGGAGGTGTTTCTATGTTCGGCTGTGTGTTGTTTTGTATGTTCATCGATTACTCCACCAATTATTGTGAACCAAACTTTATAGGAATACTAATGGCGATTTGGTTTTTTTAAAGTAATTTATAATAATAAAAACATCCCGACTTCAAAACTAAAAAGCAAAAATAAATATTTTCTACAGAATTACTTTTTTCACTTTGCTATGATTTTATTGATGAAATTCTGAAAGAACCCACAGAATTATCAAAAAACATCAAAAACAAAAGAATCCACAGTTTAGCAAATTTTATATTATTTATTACTGTAGATCATTGTTAATGGTTTCATTTAATTAAATAACTATTAATTAGTTACTCAATTGAATGTGTTTTAAAACTAACTATTATGACATATATGTGTATGAATCATAAACGGTGATTCATTTGATAAACATCCAATTTACTATTGAATTGATTAATTCTAATGGCGCCTTTAAAGTGACGTGTTTGCTAAGAACATTCAACAAATAGGCTTAGAATATTTGACACTGGTGATACGGGTGGTTGTACCTCCCAGCCGCCCTCTAGAAATAAAAGTCCACCATCATCATCATCTTATGGACGTTCATAGCCGGTTGTGCTCAGTTATTGGTACACAATGGGCGGGGTAGGCAACTTTAGCCGCGGTTAGTCAATAGATGGGTGATCGCACAGTGATTTAAGCGCCACTGTGGTTTGAAGGGCACGTAAAAAGTCGGTCCCAGCTGTTGTCCAGAGGCCTATACGGGCAACCTGAACAACTTGACACTAGGTTGGCCATTCGCCATTCTATAAGAAGAAGGTAGATCATAATAATTATGATCAAACCATATAAACCAATATTACCATGGCTATAAGTAAAATATTTTATTGCCAATATCACAGTACCAGAGCTGAAAAAAAATCTAAATTGAAAAGCACTGGATGTAACAACAAATAAAAACGGGATTTTTCGAAAGGTTTTTTAGAAGAAAGGTATTAAATATTTATTTAATATATTAATCAATACAAATGAAAAGATACATTATATCCGCCCCAATAAAATGTCCTGAATATTGTCGGACCCTTGTCAACTCGCTTGTCACGGCAAGCTGTTTGTCATTGGAAGAAATGATACGGCTAAGTGGATTTAACTTTAACAATATGTCTATTTTGTTGCCTTTCAAAACTGATAAAAATTCAATTTTTTATCCTTACACAAATGGGCCAGCTCAATAGGGAGAGTATTACCCTCTTTTAGAAAATTGGCGTAAAGTAACAGTATCGACGGGTATTGTTACTTTTCTCTACTTTTTTTTCCTCATTCCTTCTCTCCTACCCCTTGGGTTGGCAATGCGGAATTGATACTTCAAGTATCGCAAGTATTCATAGGTTGCGGAGACTGCTTACCGTGAGAAGGATCGTATGCTTAAAGAAAAATATCGTGAATACTAAATATGAATATTTGTACTAAAATAAATAAATATTTGTACCAATCCGAGCAAATTCAAAGAGTAGAAATTGTTTAATATTAGGGAAGTCAAAACACCATTGTGGCGTTGTGGGTAGCGAGTCCGCCTTTTGCCTCAACGCTTGTGAATTCGAATCCCGTTCGAGAAGATTTTTGCATTGACCTTACAAATGTTTATTTCAGTCTAGGCGTTTGTTCTTGTCGATCTCGCCATCACGCCTTGGACAGCACGTTAAACGGTCGGTCTCGGTTGTTATCACATAATAACTAATAATAATCGTGAACTCTTGATAACTCAATTGCTCTTATCCAATGACTTACTGGTTCGCTCTTAGGGTTACAGAGGTCGGATAGCAATCGCTGTGTGTAAAAACTAGTAACCTGTCAAATGCGGACAAGAGTAATAAGCAACCCCTGGGTAAATACTTGTATAGTGACGGAAATAATTCTAAAAAGAAAAAAACGATTAGGAAATTCAAAAAATATACCTTTCACTATGTTCAGGTGAAACTTAAAATATATATAATATCAACATATAGTATTACTTAAAATCAGAATTTCGCTTTAAAAGAAATCATTTTATACATTCGTACTCACCGAGTAATTGGACATCCTTTGATCTCAGCTCTTCAACGTTTCGTTTCACGCATATTATATTTTTAATCGTCTCGTTTTCGTTCCAGAATTCCACCATAGAATTTTCCTATTGTGTATTCCATTTGGAACCGGCGTCCCTCCGCCTCTACTCTCAAATATATATTTACGAGTTCCGGGTTTCGGGAAGTAAGATATAAAATATTGTGTGACTATTGTTGTCTAAAATGTGTAGAAAAGTATGGATAGTTTCAATTTATTAAGTAGCATCTGCCCGCGACTTTGTCCGCGGTAACCTTACTTGGCTGCGGGGAGAAGTGAACTGTAATGCATTTTTCGATAATGCCACAGGAATCAAACATTTCGCTGGAATAAAAAGTATCCTGTGTGGTAATCCACATAATAAGATGTCTTTTTTTTATGTTAGAAGTTGGCAAACAAGCATACAGACCACCTGATGGTAAGTGGCTGCCGCAGCTTATGAGCGCTTGCAGCACCATTAGTAGGTGCCACTCACGCGTTGCTAACCTCGAGATATTAGTTCTTAAATCTCGTTCGCCCAGTAATTTCACTAGCGTACAATGCCCTTCAGACCGGAACACAGTAGTGCCTAAGCACTACTATTTGGCGGCAGAATATTGGACACTGCGGTGGTACCTACCTAGCCGGCCTCTTGCAACAAAAGACCTACCACCAGTGTGACTGATTGCTCTGGTGGAATAATCTCTGTTGTGACAGAGGTTATCCCAACAGCGGGCGATGGGGTCGTCACATCCCGAGGCCAGAAGAATGTCTGTGTGTTAAACTTCACCCCAATCCGTTAAGCCGTTTATTATGTAGCTGATTGAGTAACAAACATCCAAACATACGAAATTCTCACATTTATTGTATCAGTAGTAATCGTAGGATCTGCACCCGGTTTTGTTTGGAATGAGATTTTTTCGAACTAACCAGTGTCTTTTATATGGGAAGTTATGATACTGAATCGTATCGTGTTTTTCATCAACGTACAGTTAAACGGTAGCTATTCAGGGAAATTTAATTCCTACCAGCAAGAGACCACCATTGGGATTGGCAGATAGAATTATATATGTCTTAGACTTTCTTCTACAATATGTAGGTTTCCTCACGATGTTTTCCTGCACCGCTAAGGATGAGATAAATTCAAAATACAAATATAGTATTTGGATGCAAATAAGCAATGCCATGTCAACCCACAAAATTGAAAAAACTGAGTTATATATGCAGAAGTGTTGGTAAATGGCCGAAGAACATTTTTCTTTAATATTTAAATAAATAAATAAATAAACGCTGCACACTCAACGGCCCCCATTAGGATAGTAATATCCTGTGTCGGGGGTCCGGAAACATTCACAATGACAAGGACAAATACACCCAGACCGGAAAATATGTTTGCATGGTCAATACAAACATATTATGCTCGGAGCAGAGAGGGTTTTAAGCTTTAAAACTTCTAAAAAAGCCAGTTTTTTACCATGCAATTTATGTTTTTTATGTTAAACGTTTTGGGTTATATTATATATACGAAATATGCAGTTTGTACACTTATTTTTTGGTAAAAATAAGTAAAATAACTTATATAAATCTGAAATTGCCAAAAATATATACCTATAATGTACATAAAAAATTCATATAAAGCATGTTGTTCAAAATTTTCAAACACGTTTTTCTCGAAATGACATTCGTGTGGGTTGACATGGTATTGCTTATTGGCGTCCATATATTATACTAGCGGCTCGCTCCGGCTTCGCACGGGTATAAAATATATAGCCTATGTCATTCACTGAAAAAATGATTAAAATCGATCCAGTAGTTTTGATTTATTCATTACTACCCGCGGCCCGCACGCGTTGAATGTAATTATTTACGACATCACATTAGAAACCTCAATTTTTTTCTCCACTATTTAATGGATCTTATTATTATTCATATAAACCTTTCTCTTCAATCACTCTATCTATTAAAAAAAATCGCATCAAATTCCGTTGCGTAGTTTTAAAGATTTAAGCATACATAGGGACAAAGAAAGCGACTTTGTTTTATACTATGTAGTGATAAAACAAAGACAAAGATTCTTATACATGACATGCGAGTGAGCTTGTAATGTATATTTTGTATTATCTTTGAAGATGTGACGCATCACGTATCAGTAGAAAAATAACTATATGTGTTTAGACAACCTTTACACTTAGTGCCACCTACATAGATAAGTTAACCAAGAACCGTTTTAATAAACTATATTATAATAATCTTAATAGAGAATTCTTTACTGTGCTGCATTTTAAAACCCCAAAGCTTGTCCAAGATTAAAAAACTAATGCCGCTTATCTACAGTTTGGCAAATAGGTTTAGAAGTTTCAGATTTTATTTAAATATCCGTATTTTTCAAAGTTGATTTCTATTCCTTTTTGACTATTTAAACATACGATTAAAGTGTATGCTTATTAAGCCATATCTCCCAGCAATACAAACATGAAATGTAATAATGTTTTTCTCCTATCCAAAAGTCACTAGCATCATAATATTTTTTTATAATAGAGTAGGCAAACGTGCAGGAGGCTCACCTTAAGTTAAGCCACCATCCCTGCTCGTGAATAGCTGCAGCACCGGAGGGCATGCAGGTGTATTGCTGACCTGTTAGATGCAATTGTTTATGCGCTGGCTGACCTCTAATGAGTAGTCACTTCACGAGTTTTTTACCAATACATTGCTGGCTAACCGGGTCGCAATTTAGCTCTAGCACCAGCAAATTCAGCACAATCTACATTCCGATAGATTGAAGCGAATCTGATGATGCTGTAAAGGCCAGTGGGGCCATCAGCAATACCCATTCAGAAAAAATCTAACATTCTATTTATTTGGTTTAATTACTTAACTAGCACCTTATTAATTTGCCGACAGTTTTTTTTTCAAGATGATTGTTTAAAGTATAAATGTCATCAGGCTTTTACTATACCATTCTGTCTCACTAGAGAACAAAACATTGCATCTTAATCTCAAGTAAAAGTAATAAAACAACACTTACGTCAAAATCAACCTTATATATATAGAAATAAAGGTGATATCTAAAATCAGACTTACTTGACCTTAGTTTTTCTTACGTAACCCAACAAACGGGCTTAGCTTCGTTGTACAACTATTCATGGCCATATTTTCATTTAAGATATGGGAAAATTCTTATGGAGCTTTAGATGTGCCTATAATTTTCGGATGTCTCATTTATAGGACCGGTAATATCATATTTTGGGATACTATTCTACTGATATTTTATGACAATCGTTTTGGTGATAATACAATTATATTTACGATTTTGTAAGCAAAAGAATACTTGTTTTGTTTGAGGTGGTTTGTGTTTTACTTGTGTCTATGTTTGCCAAATCTCTAACACACAACTTCTATGTTTTATAAAATTTTTAAACAAGTTCAAAGAAGCAGATACGTAATTTCGACTGATTTGATCTATTAAAAGTTATGTGTCATCTTTATTGATTGTGAACCTATTTTAATTATATTTTAACTGCCTTTCTTTTATTATTATCATAGGAAAATATAACCCGGAGGCTTACCATGAACTTTTATTAACAATTCGATTTCGATCCAATTCAATTTTGGCAGTAAAACGATTAAGAATTTATATGGGCATGCCGTATAAATATATATGTCATGGTATGAAATAGTGATGAAACTCAGTTTAGGTCGTCATTTGAATCGCAATAAGAGTTCATGGTAAGCCCTCTGGAGATTGAAGCAACGGACATAAACAGATGCACAATCTATTTCTTAAATAAAGACTGATTCAACTGTCTTACCGTGTAGAATAACCCGTATAACTTAAACTCATAAATATACACAAATAACTGTTGTATCTTGGTCTGAGGGATCCCTCCAATAGATATTTATTATATACTAGCGGCCCGCTCCGGCTTCGCACGGGTATAAAATATATTATTTTGGTAATCTCGTAGGGTTCAGCCTGCGTTTGTTGCAATGTAAGCGGAAAAAATATAATTATTTACGACATCACATTAGAAACCTCAAAAATAACAGTATTTCTCCACTATTTAATGGATGTCATTATACATATAAACCTTCCTCTTCAATCACTCTATCTATTAAAAAACCGCATCAAAATCCGTTGCGTAATTTTAAAGATTTAAGCATACATAGGGATATAGGGACAGCGAAAGCGACTTTGTTTTATACTATGTGGTGAAGCTACAATATACCGTTCTTATCGAGACATTTCAAAATTACCAACTGAATACTCCATCTAAATCCTATCTCACAGACCTAATCCAGTGACGAAATTATCTAATACAATGTTTTAACCTTTACCTTTCGACCTGGCATAACTTTTACGACCCCATAAATTGACCTTAATTTCGCTTGCCGCATTCGAAACCAGCCAACTTTATTCACGTCTCATTTGTATTGAACAAAGTCTTTCTAACGGTGAGAAAAACCGGTACACGTATTTCACATTTTTTACTATAAATTACCCATAAATTTTTTTGTTATGTGTATCTTAAAATCCAGAGTGAATAGGCAACTTCTAGGCAAGCGCGCTCCACCTTAGACTGTGTCAATACTTAACATCAGTTGTTGATAACAGTCAAGCGTTTGACACCGTTGTGGCGTTGTGGGTAGCGAGTCTGCCTTTAGTCTCGACGGTTGCGGGTTCAATTCCCGCTTGGGCAGATGTTTGTTAAAAATTTCTGTCTCGGTCTGGGCGTTTGTCCGTGTGGGTCTCCCCACCGTGCCTCGGAGAGCACGTTAAGCTGTTGGTCCCGGTTATTATCAATAACATCTGATAATAATCGTTAACTCTCGATAAGTAAATTGCTCTTATCCAATGAGTTACTGGTTCGCCCTTAGGGTTGCGGAGGTCAGAAGGCAATCGCTCTGTGTAAAAACTAGCAACCTTTCAAATCCGGATAAGAGTAATAAGCAGACCCTGGGTACATAAAAATACCGGGAATAATGCTAGGATGAAGAAGAAGAAGAAGTTGATAATAGTCAAGCGTTAACCTACATATTTAAAACAAAAAAAAATCTTCTGAATGTCAACAATATTACTATGATGTCTTTAGGCATTATTCTCCAGTAAGTTCTTGACCATAATTTTGCGTACGTTACGGGATTCCGTGGTTTTTGATAGTTGTTGATTGAAACTAATTTTTTGCAATTTTGATACCAACTGCGTCCACCGTTCTTGTATATGAAAGAAAGAAAAGAAATGAATGTTTATTCGGTACAAGACCACACATTATACAGAGTAATCATCATCATCAAACAAAAACACAGTAATAACTTATTTTCTATAATACTATAAATATACTTAAAGTTTAAAAATACTAAGCTAGGGATACAAATCTAAAAAAATATAAAGAAAACAATCTATTTATAACCTGTCTGTACAGTATGTTATACCAAAATAATGACACCGACAAATTCTTTTATGTATCTATACTTTGCATTTCATTCACCTCACCTTTCTATACGCCAAAAATTTCCAGTCGACATTTCCAGTACACTCGATGCTCTGACTTTGAAAGTCAATTTCCATTTGTGTGTATACGAAGGCTTTTCTATTTAGGATTTCATCCTAAATAGATAGTCCCATCCCCGACCAAATCTGCTATATCTATTTGCCTTCGTTTTGTCGGAACCTGATTGTCTTTGACGTCGAATGCCTTCATTCAATGTAAATCCAGGAGCCTATATTTTTCTATTCAAGACATATCACAACAGTAATAGAGCTTACAATGTTAAGAAGAAGACTATGAAATGAAAAATCATTCAAATTTATTAATAAAATCAACTAGCCTTTCATTAGCAGTCACATAGACTTACAGAATAAAAGTTTGATGCCAATAAAAATTACCAATAATTATAATCCGTGGGCGCGCTACAAACCCATATTTTAAAGCAGTTAGCAGCTTGCTAATAAATAATAATCATATGGTTTTAAAAAGCCACTGGTAATAACGACATCGGATTAAAAAACAACATAAGAGCCAATTAATTAATTTAAAATTCATTATCAATCTTCGACGTAATAAGTGACTCAGGAAATCGTCAATGACAACCTTAACCGAATAACCGCTAAAGAAACGCTTCAACAGCCAAGAGTGTTCGCTAATTGCGCTTCAATAAATCATATCTATCGTCCTCGTTAACTCGTTAAAGGGATTTTGGGTGGTTTTTATTTGTAACGCTATTATCGCCCTTAACGTGAAGATTTAGTATCTATTTTATAGCCAATTTGTCAATGGAACTTTCGGGAAGTCAGCTCTTAATTATTATTGTTGTTAGAGGATTAATTTGGTTGATAAAAAAGGGTAAGTCAATTTTTAAAATGACAGACGGATAAATTTTTTAATAATCTAATCATCGGTGATGTTGAGTTCTCAAACCCATAATCATTATTTGTGCACAGCGCTTGCGGGCACTCAAATTTAAGTTCAAATTAGGATGTCATCAATCATTAAATTCCAGGATGGACTTTAATTTAGCTAAGCATCTATTTCTTTCAATCACATTTTCGGCGTCGGGATGTGACGACCCCATCGCCCGCTGTTGGGATAACCTCTGTCATTACAGAGATTATTCCACCAGTGTAATCAGCCACCAGTGTAACTGGTGGTAAGTCTTTTGTTGTAAGAGGCTGGCTAGGTAGATACCATCGCAGTGTCAAATATTCTGCCGCCAAATAGTAGTGCTTAGGCATTACTATGTATTTATGAACCAATATCTAGTGGTTGGCAATGCGTGAGTGGCACCTACTAATGGTGTTCCAAGCGCTTATAGGCTACGGTAACCACTTACCATCAGGTGGACAGTATGCTTGTTTGCCAATTTGTAACATACAAAATCTTTTTCTTAGTTTTTATTTTGCAATTTAATATTTATACAATTGGTAGCTAGCAATCAAGTAATTGAACGTTGACATAGACCTTGTGAGATCAACAACGGCTAAGTATGCTGTACAAGATAATAACACGATTTTAATTGTATACATACTTTTCAAGGAATTTATACCTCAAATAACGTGTTTATGTTGATTAGAAATCTTATTTTCCTGTTTGAAGTGTTAGTCATCACATGACATATGCTTTAAGCTTATTGTGTAAAGTACGAGTTTATTTTATTCATCATTTAGAAGCATTAATTAACAGTTGTCGTATTGGGTACTCAATGAAATCTTAATATTAAATAGTGCACCCATTGATCGGTAGGTTAAGCAACTTTAGGCACGGTCAGCCACTAGATGGGTGATTGCATAGTGGTATCCCAACCGAGCATTTCCGTGCTTCGGAGGGAACGTAAAAAGTCGGTGCTGGCTGTTGACAATTTGACAACAGTCGATAAGTTAAGTCAGAGGCCTACGGGCGACCTGAACAACTCTGACACTAGGTTGGCCCCTAACCACTCGATAAGAAGAAGAACTTACAAAACCCGTGTTACCGCCACTACCACACCTATGCTGTCGTTTCTACATACACAGAGAACGACGATAACATAAGTTTCACATTACACTGCTACGTGCGCTTGTACCGCTTTGTATATTGAATAGCTTACACAGCAATGGTAATTAAAGTGTATAAACGATACTAAAGCATGCTCGCACCGCTCATGGCTCATAAGTCACAATTGCGGCAACCAGGTCAAGTGGTTATGTCACGTGACATTCTAGTTATTATAATAACATTTCGTATGTTATTCTTATAACCATATAATCATCTAGTTAAAATACTATACAATACAGAAAGCTCTTCAGTTTCGACCATTAGAATTGGAATAACAAGCGCAGACAACAAACGATGCATTTTATAAATATATTTCTATTTTCTTTAGAAAATGTCGCTGTTAGCTGCAAGTTAACAAAGGCAAAAACGTTGATAAAAGGAAATATATTTTAATAGTATTCTAAGTTTCTTGCTACATTTTTCGTAGAAATTCAGCCAACGTTCACAATCCCTTTTTATTTCTTTTACTAGCTATGACTCTACGAAGTCAAGGGGAAATGTCTATGTCCTTATAAAAAGCAATTTTTAATTGGCCACTTTTAATGCAATATTGAAATTTGTTTCGTATACCGCGAACTAAAACATTGACGTTAAATACAGGTCGCTACAACAGTATGTATATATAATCTGAGGACTCATTTTTGCAGAGGTCATTTAAAAATGATTAATTTTCATAAAAAATCTTAATATACGAAATTCTATAGTACGTAGTATTAAATATATTTTCCCGTTATTCAATTTTTATCGGATATAAAAACACAATGAGAATAAAAACCACTGAATTCTTATATAAGCGGGATATAGACGACGTATCAAGAAATCCAGTCACAAAAGGAATATAAAGAGATCGTATTTTCTATGACAGTTGAAGTGCCGTCAAAAATCTTCAAATCATATGACCGAATAACAAGAGACAATTGTATAAAAATATACCGTAAGACGTACAAATTAAGGACTAAATTTGTGTGATTTATAAATAGGAGTCGCTATTCCTTGGGTAAGAAAAACAAAATTAGTTTGCGGATAGTGTAGTAAAACATGCTTTAGTTTGCACTTTCGCCGTGAACTGTACTTTCAAGGCTTTAACACTTATGTTTCTCACAGTAGAGAATAGACTGTTTTAATTCGCTATAGTAGGTGTGATGTAAACAATGCTCTCATTTTTATACGTGCTAACAAAATAACAAATATTAATTTACTAATTTAGAAAGTAAGAAATAAATGTTTTTTTGATACATACTACACACTGTATGGAGCAATTACAATATTTCTTAAAATAATTTTTAAAGTATTTTCATTAGGAATGAATTTAAAAGCAAATAAAAAATACAAGTTATCCATACTAATATTATAAATGGCAAAGTAACTGTGCCTCTTTGTCTCTTTGTCTGTCGCGTTTTCATGCCAAAACGACTGAAGCGATTTAAATTTGATTTGGTACACATATTGTCTAGAGTCTAAGAAAGTTTGTGGGTACCCTCCCATAAGGGGTTGAAACTGGGGATCAAAACTTGTATAGAAGTATCGTCATTTTTAGAGCTAGAAGTTGGAAACTTATTTTTTAGGCTGTTAATTTAATATAAATAAATATGACATTCAAAGTTTGTAAAACTGTGTGAACCCCAGTTCAGAGTTTGAATTAAAATTGTTTTTCATGCGTACGAAGTCGCTGGCAGAAGCTTATACTATCTTTTTTTTTTTTATGTTACAAGTTGGCAAACAAGAATACGGCCCACCTGATGGTAAGTGGTTGCCGTAGACTATGAGCGCTTGTAGCACCATTAGTAGGTGCCACTCACGCGTTGCCAACCTCGAGATATTGGTTCTTAAATCTCCTCTGCCCAGTAATTTCACTAGCATACAGTGCCCTTCAAACCGGAACACAGTAATGACTAAGCACTACTATTTGGCGGCAGAATATTTGACACTGAGGTGGTACCTACCTAGGCGGCCTCTTGCAAGAAAAGACCTACCACCAGGATGACTGATTGCACTGGTGGAATAATCTCTGGTGTGACAGAGGTTATCCCAACAGCGGGCGATAGGGTCGTCACATCCCGACAGGATATGGAAATATGCCCACACTGAATGAACATCGAGAGTACTAATTATATATTAATATCTCCATAGAAATGGGATTTAAAATAGAACAGAAAGACAACAGTTAAAAATACAACTACAATCCTCAATTTGTACTCGTATATAAAAACGCTAAAACTTTAAAGAGAAATATGGCGTTACATACAGTCTTAATTAAATCCAAAACACAGGCTATTATTCCTTACTTTAATTTTAAATTCTTACTTACTTGATACTTTATCAAATATAATTTATAGCGAGTTTACTGAGCATGAAGGGAATTTAATAAAACCCCGCCGTGAACCTAAGCACCTGGTCTTGTAACGAAGCCAATTTTATAAGGCCTCCTTTTAATATCCTTTGGGCTAAGTGCTTATTAATACTAAAAGATTTTCGTCAACGACCTTAAATTATTTATGTAATAGTAGTACGAAGCTAAATTTTAATTTTCAAGTATTTTCGTTATTATTATGAAAGAGTTCAAGTGGAAATTAAGTATTTAATTTTCATCACATCTTATACGTATTAAAGCGTTTTCCTAGATTTTTTTTCAACGCTAAGAGAATAGATAATACTAATTACAAATAACCATGCTCTTAATGACGATATTTTAGAAATCCGTTTAACGTAAGAGATTATTCCACCAGTGCAATCAGTCACACTGGTGGTAGGTCTTTTGTCGCTAGAGGCTGGCTAGGTAGATACTAACGCAGTATCAAATATTCTACCGCAAAGCAGTAGTATCTTTGGCATTACTGCGTTTAGATTCAAAGGCCAATGTAGGCTAGTGAAATTACTAGGCAAAAGAGGTTTAAGAACTAATAAAAATGGTGTTTCAAGCACTCATAGGCACACCTCTACTCTCAGCTCACCTCTTACCTTCGGGTGGGTGGTTGCCAACTTAGTACCATAAAAAAGAAAAAAAGGCAGTATGCTTGTCGAATTATAGGGTAGAAAGAAAGAGATGTGTAGTACGAAAAAAAAAAGAACAGGGGACTTGTAACGACCTTTAAAATAGTGTACTTTATATTTATGCTATTTTCTCATACCATATTTCGTGACGTGTTGGTAACGTAAAATAGTTTTTTTTTATTTTTTTATTTTTTTTTTTTTTATTATTTTTTTTTTTATTATTTTTTTTTAAGAATACTAGCAATGCTTTTTAATGGCATTACTAATATTCTTATTGCCCCTCCAAATAAGCTCGAAGCTTGCGCTAGGAGTGGGTACGACAATAGCCCAAGGGTGTCAGGATCGAACCTGCGACTCTCGCGTTAACGGAGCGAAGTCGGCCCTTCTACCGTTGAGCTATTGAGGCTTAAGCAATAACTTGCAATATATTTATGTATGGAGTCAATTTCAAAAGCGTAACCGAGTTGCTTGCCAAATCTTCTTGTTTCTGACTAATAGTAGCTTTATTTAAACTGGCATTATGAGAAGTAACGATTCGAAATTGCTTGTAAAGACTAAACTTAATACTTCTATAGAAAAAAATAAAACTGAAGTGTCTGTTTGTATTTCCAAATTAACAGATTTTCACTAAATGCATATGAAGGTATACACGGTACTTACATAAAATAATCAATTTTTAAATTTTTGTTTATCTGTTCGCCTGTTCTGGCTTATATCTGAAAAGGCTGCACAGATTTTAACGGGACACTGATGTTAAAATGATTAACTTAGGCTACTTTTATTTTGGAAAAAGAATTAGAGTTCCGTGCACTAAAGAAGAATAAGTAAACCACGTGAGCAGCTACATAAACTTATAACAACTCAAGCAAAACTTAAAACACATACAATAAATGTTAATATTTTTGAAAAGAAATCTTGAAATATATAATCTTACAGCGATACTAAAACGAAAAAAGTTTACAAACTCAACTTTTATAAGCGGCATCATTACGTCTCTATTGCTACATTAAACGACTCGCAAATCTAAAGGTTTCTCTTGAATAAGCTGAAAAATTATTCCTCAACTTTTATTTAGATATTCAAAGTTCCGAGAAACGCCTCGCAGGGTATTAATATTCCTCGAGACTTTCCAATGAATTATATTGTAATATTTTCTGTTGCCAAACAGTTGTAACCTTCTGATAGTGCTTACTTGCTATACTAGTGGTGCCAAAAGCGTGTTTCATAAACAAAGGAAAAAGGATAAAGTAGGGGAGGAAGAGAAGAAAACAAAATGGGAGTTTGAGCCTCTAGGGTCTGGGAGCTCTTTTACTCATCAATTAAAAACCACTATAGTTATTAATGCTTTATATATATGTCAAAGAATCCACTAGATTAGGATCTGTGTGGTTGATGTTTGTGTCTGCCTTGAAAATTTTGTCGTCGTCAATTTTTCGGTAGCCTATGAGATCTTGCAACACCATTTGTAGGTGTTAGTCATGCGTTACCGAATTCGAGATATTGATTTTTACATCTTCTTTGCCCGGTAATTTCACTAGCTACAGTGTCTTTCAAACTGAAACACAGTAAGGCCAAAGACACTACTACTTAGCGGTAGAATATCTGATACTGCGGTTGTACCTACCTAGCCAGCCTCTTACAGTAAAAGGCCTACCACCACTAATGAACGTTATTTGTTATAGACGATCTGTGGTTTTGAGGTATGATCACTAACTGTCAACTTAGCGAATAGCTCATAAATAAAGGCTCGGCAACATTCATTAGACTTCATCCATTAGACATTGCTGGTGTTGACGGTTTTCCTGTCGCCTACATTGACCGCTTACCATCAGGTAACTTATATACGCTAGTCTTCCAACCACCGTTGCATAGAAAACAGACTTTCCTTTCGTATATTCTTATTAATATATTATATTTCAACATAAATAAACTTTAAATAACCTTCATGTGAAATCCTACTAGTGATAATTAAGTACGGAGCGACCTAATTTCCTCGTTCGGTCCGATCCGGATTAAATCGGAAACTACCACGGCTTCTCGAAACAGCCTTCGAAAATATTACGATTTATTTTTAATCCCCTTATTGTCGTTAACAATTACAGAGTTCTTGATGTAATTATATTAGTAAATAGCGTCGGGACGTGACGACCCCACCGTTGGGATATTCTCTGTCACAGCAGTGATTATTCCACCAGTGCAATCAGTCACTTTGTAGGTCTTTTGTTGCAACTGGCCGGCTAGGTAGGTACCACCGCAGTGTCAAATATTCTACCGCCAAGCAGTAATATCTTAGGTATTACTGTGTTCTGATTTGAAGGACACTGTAGGCTAGTGAAATTTAAGAAACAATATCTCGAGTTTGGCACCGCGTGAGTGATACATACAAATGGTATTTGTTGCAAGCGCTCATAGGCTACGACAACCGCTTGCCATCAGTTGGCTTGCCGTCATCAATAAATATATTCGAAGTTCTTCTTAAGATCAGCGCCTGATATGAATAGCTTCGTTACTTGTTTGTAGTACTCCATTTTTACGTAATTAAATAGTAAAAAAACCCAATCAGAAGGCTTCACGACCAAATCAATCTAACTCAATTCCGACTAAGTAAATCGATTTAGATTTAATATGAACATGATGTCTAAATATATATGTCATGATGCAAAATAATTATGTAGTTCAGTTTAGGTATTCATTACAATCGCAATAAGAGTTAATGGTAAGCCCCTGAAAAGGAGGAATAGAATAGGACTAGATTTTTTTTTTTAATGTTAGAAGTTGGCAAACAAGCATTCGGCCCACCTGATGGTAAGTGGCTGCCGCAGCCTATGAGCGCTTGCAGAACCATTAGTAGGTGCCACTCGCGCGTTGCCAACCTCGAGATGTTAGTTCTTAAATCTCGTCCGCCCAGTAATTTCACTAGCGTACAGTGCTCTTCCAACCGGAACACAGTAGTGCCTAAGCACTACTGTTTGGCGGCAGAATATTGGACACTGTGGTGGTACCTACCTAGCCGGCCTCTTGCAATAAAAGACCTACCACCAAAATATTCTGTATGTAAATTTTTGATTTTTTCTATTTCATTAGCGGTAATGTAAAGCAACAATGGAGTTTTCCTTTTTTTTTTTACTATGGATCTGTATGGATTCCATTTATTATAGACATATTTTATATAGGAATACAATCAATCTATAATAATTAGCAGTGATTAAATAAATAAACAAATAAATAAACGCTGCACACTCAACGGCCCCCATTAGGATAGTAATATCCTGTGTCGGGGTCCGGAAACATTCATAATGACAAGCACAAATACACCCAGACCAGAAAATATGCTTGCATGGTCAATACAAACATATTATGCAGCGGGAATCGAACCCGCGACCTGTAGCGTTTAAGGCAGGTTCGCTACCGCTGCGCCACAACGTCGTCAAATTAATTATAGTTTAAGTTTAAGTATAGTTTAAGTGACAACTTATTATGTATTATTTTACAAGATGGCACGATGTAAGCATTGAGTAAATAATTTATATCTATAAAAAGAGAAGGTTTGAAGGACATAAGCGTCCAGCCTAAACCCTTAGACCTAGGAAGCTGAATTTTTTCACACGTTGTTGTTTGGAAAAGCGGTTGAAAGATGGGAGATTAGTCATTTTAGATTTCTTTCGAAAATTCCACCCCTGACGAGTTGAAATAGGGGTTCAAAGTTTTTATTAAAATAGTTATTTACGCAAGCGAAGCTGCTGGCAGAAGCTAGTCAAAGCTTTATTATAATATTCGTAACTTCTTATTCTTAAAAAAAGCATATATTTCTAAAAATGTTTTTCATATACCTGCAAATATCCGTGCAATATTTTTTCAAAGAATAATATTTATTTATTTATTTATTTATTTATACTTTATTGCACAAAGTGCACAAAGGCGGGCTTAATGCTAAAAGCATTCTCTACCAGCCAACCCTGGACGTGGAAGAAAGAGTGTGGGTAGGCGTGCAAAAAAAGAAAAATAATAATAATAAATAAATAAAATAAACGCTACACACTCAACGGCCCCCATTAGGATAGTGATATCCTGTGTCGGGGGTCCGGAAACATTCAAACAACAAACAAACAAACATTGACAAAGACAAATACACCCAAATATAAAATATGCTTGCATGGTCAATACAAACATATTATGTTCCGAGCGGGAATCGAACCCGCGACCTGTGGCGTTTAAGGCAGGTTCGCTACCGCTGCGCCACAACGTCGTCACAAAGAAGATCTGAGGGAGAGAAGATTTTTAGACATTCGCATAAATTACTCAAGCGTAAGTTGATGAGTGACACAATACTTAACAAAGATATGAATTGACGCACCTATTTTCCATACAAAGTATTAATTAAACATGGCCGACAACATGGCGACAGGAAAGTAAAGAAAACGAAATCGATCACGTTTGTTGGCTCACCGTTTTATTATTCTCAAATTACATAGTAAAGTCATTACATAGTATTGTATTTAGGTTAAATTATAAATACATTATAACAATTTAGACAGAGATTACAAATGATTTCAGCACTTCCTTTAGAATTAGTTAACTATTAAGAAATTTTCTAAGATTTAATTATTTACAATGGGTAAACTAGTTTTATGATTTGTTCAATGGCTACAGTATCCTTTCCCGAAGGTTAACCTACTTAATAATATTGACCATAGTCATCTTTAAATAAATAAACGCTGCACACACAACGGCCCCCATTACGATCGTGATATCCTACGTCGGGAGTCCGGAAACATATACAAAGACATGGACAAATACACCCAGACCGGAAAATATGCTTGCATGGTCAATACAAACATTTTATGCTCCGACCGGGAATCGAACTCGCGTTCTTTGCCACTGCGCCACAATGTCGTCGTCACATCTATACTATTGTAAAGCTGAAGTTTGTTTGGTTCAACGCTTTAATCTCTGGAAATACTAAACGGTTGTTTTTTTAATTCTTGTTGCATTTGACAGTACATTCCTTCAGGAAGGCTACAGGTTATATAGAAGCTGAGCAATAAGAAAGAAAGCGCGGGCGAATGATAAGATGCGGTTAGTTGGAGGAACAAGGTGGTTTCACCTGACGGGAGCGAAGTCGCGGGCACAGCTTGTATATGATAAAAACGTGTTTTAAATAAGAAAAAGTCTCTCAATTTGGTTGTCTATTTTAATGTTCGTTACCACGAAATTGTCATTTGGACGCAAATAAGCAATACCATGTCAACCCACAAAATTGAAAAATCTGAGTTATATATGCAGAAGTGTTGGTAAACATTTAAGCGTTAAAACTTCTAAAAAGCCATTTTTTAATCATGCAATTTATGTATTATGTTAAACGTTTTGGGTAATATTATATATACGAAATATGCAGTTTGTATACTTATTTTTCGTGAAAATAAGTAAAATAACTTACATAAATCTGAAATTGCCAAAAACTTGACCAAAACATAAAAAAAACTCATATAAAGCAAGTTGTTCACAATTTTCATTCGCGTTTTTCTCGAAATGACATTCGTGTGGGTTGACATGGTATTGCTTATTTGCGTCCATTTATAAACATTTGGAAACTTCTTTTTTTAAAGGAATTTTACCTTCGCTGTTTCATTATATGCTTTTAAGTTTCATATCCAGCCAGCACCTAAAAGTGCGAGACAGCATTATTTGAATCGATGACCGTTATGGCGTGTATGTAGCGAGCCTGCCATAAGTCTCGACGGTTGCGGATTCAATTCCATCTCACAGCATATATATGTTATATATATATGTGTTTCGGTCTGGGCGTTTGTCGTTATAGGTCTGCCCTCCATGCCTCGAAGAGCACGTTAAGCTGTCGGTCCCGGTTTTTATCATATCATCTTATAGAATAAATCTTAAGTCTTGATAGGTAATTTGCTCTTATCCAATAGCTGTGTGTAGTAAAACTAATAACTTATCAAATTCGGATAAGATTAAAAAGCAAACCCTGGCCAAAACACCGGAATTAATAATAGGAAGAAGACAGCATTATTCGAATATGCTAAAGAACTTGCAAATAAACAACGCGTAGCCTATTGTTTCGAGGGTGGGTGCCCGGCTATGTGGCGTCTGTAAGCTATTTAGTGTATGGTAAAAATGATAGTATCTACTAAGAAAATAAGTTAACTCAGGAAGTTTCCGAACGATGACAGCAAAGAAGAAATAATTATCCAGGTATTCGTTTTCTTTAGAAAAAGATAGATAGATAGATAAAAAGCTTTATTGCACATAAAACAAAACAAAATAAAGTAAATAATTGAACTTATGAAGGTATTAGTGATCAGTTTAATCTTTATATATTTCATATTTGTTCTTAAAACATTACATATATATTACTCCATTAACTCAAAGGTTGACTGGAAGAGATCCCTTACTGGGATAAGCCCACTTTTGTGCAAATAATATTTTTATGAAACTTTTTGTAATTTTTGTTATATTTGTAAAATAAAGTGATACAACAACAACAAAACAACAACAACAACAACAACAACAAATAGAATAGACAACTATAAAGACTCGGCACTCAGAATAAAGTACTTAATTTTGATGCAAAATTATTATGACTATACTATTTTACTGTAAATGCTGTATTTAAAGTGGCCCCTTACCTGTTAATTGCATATAAAATTCTCGTTTTTAGACTTAATGGTTTAATTAAATTTGTGAAAATATAGGGCTTTTAAGGACTAACAGATGTTTGTCGAATTCTAATAACGAAATTCAATTTCCCAAAGCTCTTTACATGAAACGACCTAGTTGTATCCTTGAAATTAAATATTCCGATTGAAATTTGACAAATTATCTCGAATAGATCCAGAAACGAATTTCCTTAATTTCCGTCTGACGTCGACGATAACTTTCGTCAACGAAAATTAATTATTAAAATTGGGAATCGAAAATTTGTTTTTATTTTTGGAAAATAAAACCAATGAAGAGAATGTACAAAGTTTTTATATTTAAGTATTGGTACGAGTCATATACAACTTGAGACTCAACGAACTGCTGAATTGCGAGTTTTCATATTTAAGTTTCGGCTTTTCGTTTGATGAGTAGAATAATAGGAGGTTTTAACTCTCATTAAACTCTCAATTCATTCTTTTTCTTCGTGATCATCACCACTACTCCATATAAGATGTTGATGACGCTCGTGCTTTATGACCATAGACAGCGGTAACTACATGCTGTACGAGTTTAATTTTTTTTTGATAGGCTCAGACTCTTTTCCATTTATTTCTTCTTGGCAATTGGAAGTAGTGTACAATCGCGAAGACTGTTGCAGAAGATGAACTGCACTAGCTGCCCTAGCTCTGTATTTTCTAATTTTTTTTTGTATTATGTAACGAATACGCTTGCTGACCTCAAAAAATGGCTGTCGATTAACTCCACAAGTTTTTCACAAACGTACGGTGGTAAAATTTAATGTAGTAAAATTTAAATTTATTCTTATTTATTACGTTATTGAGTTGCGTAACCCCGAGTTCATTTCCAGAATTGATGTAAAGTTTTCGATGATGATGATGATGATGAAATCTTGGCGTGCGTTTACGTTGATCACGTGTCGCAGGAACGCAACAGTCGAAAAACGCTACCATGATAGCGGCTTTACAGTCCGTCCTTGTGGTGTTAAGCCAATTCTGATAATTCTTCTCGCATTAATAAGGTTGAGAGTGCTGGAATGGTCGCATCTTTTGCATTAATCTAAGAGTTCGTGATAGGTAACGGTACTTTCCAGAGGATTGGAACTACATAGTTAGGCAAAAGTACTAAAACTATTATAACCATCTCGTTGAAAGATTGTCTATTTATATTAATGGTTTTTTCACACATCCTTGTACATTAAAATATTAAAAACAGTTTCTTTCATCTACAATAAACTAATCAAACACCGGGAATAGGTATTCGTATTATAACTGTTGCTTCAATTCCAAAATACAATACCAATATTTTATCGTCCCACATATGAGTCTTCTTGATTGGTTTGGTGTCGTGTTTGCGAAATGTGTGACCAAGTAAATAAACAATAAAAATACAAAGTAAGAAAACAAGTTCAATCATTTTCAAGGAGTGTGTGTGTGTGTGTGTTAGTACTGTCGTCATTTTATCATTAAAAATATATTACTTTAGAAGGCATTACGCTACATTTTATAGTGAGTTGTATTGTACAAAGTACATTGCTTACATTCGAACCAGCTTTATACAAGTCTCAAGAAACTGAATTAAGGGGAAAAAGGTGAAATAACCAATTGAAAGTTAGATTAACTCTTGTTACGCTGGTACTCTTTTTTTTAATTCCAACTTTTGAACTTAAATCATAAATGTAGAATTCTAGCTTCATAGGACGTACATTAGAATTTATTTTTTAATCTCCGACTCAAAAAGAAGCATTATAAGTTTAAGCTATTAAACATTTTTTTGGTTAACTTTTTAAGTGTATATGTTTAGCAACAGCCATTACTTTATCACTCACAAAAATTCAAAATAGTTGGCTGATCTTAATGAAATCTATTGAAGTTGAACGAAAGAACTGAAATTCATATTCAACAGATTTCAAAAAGGACGTTCAAGTCGAGTCTTTGTTTTTGTGTAGTCACAATGTCTTAACCGTTTTAGAACCAATTATGATAACTTTATTAAGAGAGAACTAAACATCTAAAAGCTAATTTCTCTTTATATTCATCAGTCAATTCAAGTCCGTTGATTTATAATTCCCTCAAAATTCAATCTCCAAATACATAATTAAAACGGCAAATAGAAGTCAATTTAGAATGATAAATAAACTTGTATTCGCGTTTTACAAATGCCTAATCAGAGTTCGAGAGAACCTGACTAGAACTCGAAATAGCTGTCACTAATCAACAAGGCTGTAAACTTGTAAAGCCGTCTGACGGAGAAATGTTTGTCGTAATTTGTAATTACAACAATTATTCAACCTGGTACAGGGATACGAATTAATTTCCCTTTCACATTACATTCGGAACGCGTTGACGACTTTTAATGAGATACTTGTACGATATGTAATGTAGGTTTCGTCTAATGAAGTATAGCTTCATTATACATCACTACATAGTATAAAACAAAGTCGCTTTCCCTGTCCCTATGTATGCTTAAATCTTTAAAAGTACGCAACGGATTTTGATGCGGTTTTTTTAAATGATAGAGTGATTGAAGAGGAAGGTTTATATGTATAAAAATAGCGGAGAAAAAAAAAATTGAGGTCGTATTTAACGCGTGCGGGCCACTGGCAGTAATGAAAAAATCAAAACTACTGGATCGATTTTAATCATTTTTTCAATGTATGACATAGGCTATACATTTTATACACGTGCGAAGCCGGAGCGGGCCGCTAGTTATATATAGAAGTTACAATCACAAACAAGAAAATTTTGAGGCGTTTTTTTTTATTTCATGACGGTTAGTAATTGCAAT
The DNA here is from genome assembly GCA_023373885.1 of Hestina assimilis. Lineage (NCBI taxonomy): Eukaryota > Metazoa > Arthropoda > Insecta > Lepidoptera > Nymphalidae > Hestina > Hestina assimilis. Next base: position 12,026,619 of record CM041750.1, read on the forward strand.
ACTGAAAGTATGACATGCACGTTGCTAATCCAAGGGATAGGAGTGAAAGGGAAGAAAAGAAGGGAACAGAGGAGTGGGAGACTGGGCCTTCGGGGCTCTCCTCGTCACACGAAATGTTACTTTTATCAGATTTCCCGTGAGAGGTACTTCTTCCCCGATAAAGCTGGCCCATTTGTGTTGCGAGAATGGCTCTACTACTACTAAAGTAATATGATGTATTCTCCAATCCGTAGTGGGAGAGCATGGTGAATTTACTCCTTAATCGCTCATAGCCGAGTGCACACACTGATCGGTAAACGATCGGTAGGTTAAGCAACTTTAGGCGCGGTCAGTCACTAGATGAGTGATCACATAGTGGTATTTCAGCCGAGCGTTTCTATGCTTCAGAGGGCACGTAAAAAGTCGGTCCCGGCTGTTGATAATTTGACAACGATTGTCAGTCGATAAGTCAGTCTCTGATACTAGGTTGGCAACTAACCACTCGATAAGAAGAAGAAGTCCGTAATCCCACCCAGGAATGTTGTATTCTGCCTATAAAACTATGACTATATAATTATGATTTATTCCTTTATGAGTATAGATTAAAACATATATATTGTAAATCAGATCAGTAAAATGAAAAAAAGGATGAAATAATATTATTTAAAAAATACCTAATAATATATTCAGATAGTCACATTGCTGAATTACACGCTTCAAATGCGAGGTGTAGATTGGCGAAATGAAAAATTGATATAACTGTGCCATATTCGGGAAAGTCTTTGACCCAATTTTTTACGTTTTCTATATTCATTGCTGAATTTTATATACGTATTCTAATTTTAGAATAATTTTTGTTTTGAGGAATCATTTTGAAATTATTGGAACGTAGTTCCTTATCGCTGCTTACGGGTAGTGCGACTTAGTAGAAATCGTCAAGTAACGAAATACCGTATGCAGTGTGTGCATGCGTGTGTGTATCCTACTACAAGCAAATGAGCACACGAGAAAGAGAGAGCGCAGCAGAGTGCGCAACTCTCTCTATCTGTGTCCCTGTCTCTTTTTATCATAAAATAACCTATTAAAATATGCAGATTTCATTTCGAATTACACCCATACTTAGCGACGTCGGATTAGTGAAATTGCTTTTTCGAGTTTTAAAAGGGTTCAGTCCTTATTTAATGAAATCAAAGTACATGCTGTTTTATATTAATATTAGGTAAATTATATGTGGATATTTTAGCTGTCAGTCTTTATAGCAGATAGACAACATATCTTATTATTAATTTACACAATTTTCTCTTATAAGATGTTAATCCTGTGTTGGGACCTGAAAACCTAAACACAAACAAGACGCAACAAATATGTGCGTATAGAACTAGAAAAATACGAACGTGCTACAGGAATGAGATGACAATGATTATTATTCCATCTCTTCACTTCTCTCTCACACACTCTCTCTCTCTCTCTCTCTCTCTCTCTCTTTCTTCTTCTACACCCTTCCTAACCTCTTTTTTTCTACTCTTCTTCAGATAGAGGCGAACATCGCTTACGGCGTAAAAATACTACAACGTAGTTTAAGATTTCTCTATGTTTACATTATAATACAAAATTCCATTAAGTGAATGATTTATAAGAATATACGCGTTTAAAATTCACAGAAGCGGAAACCCTTGATTGATGTCCTGTCATAAACTACAGTCAACAGTTACGAGTTACTGATGTATATTTGATTTACAAAATATTGTACGGTCGCTTTTAACGCGTGCTTGGGTTATTGCGCGTATGAATTAATTTATGCTTTCCTTGTACCTACTTGTAGTGCATACAGCGATTCATAACAAGGCTTTGCGTACATGCGCATTATTTCGTTTTGTATACAATTCAAATGAACTAACGAGCATAAACTTAATGGCTGTTTTTAAAATATTAGTTGCTTAAAAAGAAAGGCATACATTTATTACTAAATTATTGATAATGATCTCTAAATATATTGTTATTATTTTTAATATTCTTGTAAGTAATATACTCTCTCAACTTCAATCCTTCACTTATTTGATCAATTTTATTAATTCTTTTAGCATTTATTCTAAATATTATTGTATTATACTTTAATGGACTTTTTCTAGTATAATGTGTAAGCTAAATTGTTTGTAAATGAATTTATTGAATGAATTGTATTTATAATATTAACTGACATAATTGAATGAATGTATTCGTAAATTGTGTTCACATGGTTTTGGATTTTAACTTGGTCAATTTGAATTGTTTAATAATATATTGAATGTACTTTAGTTATAATCTGTTTTGTGAACCATAAATAAATAAATAAATAAAACTTGATAACATAACTTATTACGATATTATAAACGTCACGATTTACTATAATATTTATAAGCGTAAAAACGGAAAGTGAGATGTAACCTTATGGTACCTTAGAGTCCTGTGATACATCACCACCAGCTGTGGCACAATTCACAAGAAATATATAAAAAATGAGGTATGGTATATACACAGAGCGAAAGTTGTAGTAATTCTAGTTAACCTCTATATTCTGCAAGTACTTTCCCAATCAAGTCTGACCATTTAAACGTAAAACGGCAACAGGATAAAAAAATAGAAGTAATTTGAAATTCATTCCATTTAAAAAGTTATATAAAAACGAAAAATTTGTTACATTACAAAATTAATAAACCCTTCACTAAATTTACATTCCACACCCCTGCAAGGTTAATCTACCGTTGAAATGCTCCACTTTGTAACTTCAATTACAGAGTTTCTTTTTAGGGCGGAATAACGTACCATATACATTTAAAAATATATTTAAGTTGTTTTAAAACAAAGTACCATGAAATTAAATTGTATATATATATTTTTATATATATTATCGAATAATAGCGGCCCGCTCCGGCTTCGCACATAGGGTATAAAATATATAGCCTATGTCATTCACTGAAAATATGATAAAAATCGATCCAGTAGTTTTGATTTATTCATTACTGCCCGTGGCTCGCACGCGTTAAATGTAATTATTTACGACATCACATTAGAAACCTCAAAATTATTTTTTTTCTCCACTATTTAATGGATGTTATTATACATATAAACCTTCCTCTTCAATCACTCTATCTATTTAAAAACCGCATCAAAATCCGTTGCGTAGTTTTAAAGATTTAAGCATACATAGGGACAGAGAAAGCGACTTTGTTTTATACTATGTAGTGACTAGCAATGATTTTACATTACATTACTAATACTCCTATAGCCACTCCAAATAAGCTCGTAGCTTGCGCTAGGAGTGGGTACGACAATAACCCAAGGGGTTATGATCGAATCCGCAACTTTCGCTTTAACGGAGCGGAGTCGGCCCTTTATCGTTGAGCTATTTGGCTTCAAATTTATTTCTAACTAGCTGACCCGGCGAACTTCGTACCGCCTAATTATTGGAGGCATATTTAGTATGTCACAAACACACGACACAATACTTTTTTAATTTTATTGAAATTTGTTGCTTTTAGATTTTTAGGAATATTAAAGAATTATAGTATAGATGCACAGCAAAGAGACGTTTACATTTCAAGTGACATTTTACCATGGACAATTTTTTTTGAGTACTGACAAATATTTACACTATAACTATCAAACTACATCTGTCGTTTTTTTTTTTTGACGGTGGCCATGGTTAGGAAAAGAAGAAGAACTACATCTGTCATCGAGAAAATAAAGAATTCAAACAACTATAATATTTAAATTGTTGATATTTTAAAATTATTTTCCAGAAGTTAGAGTGAAGCTATATATCCCTCAACTCCTTAAAATGCATTGTCCCTTTTGTACAAAGTGGATGGAACGGCAGAACAAAAATAATAACTGTCCAGGTTGTATTAAATTATTATTAAGATGCGACGAATGCTACAACATAATCGCTGACACCTTCAGATTTTGTACCAAGTGTGGTAAGAATGTAGAACGAATAATACGCGTGAACATTCTGTGCTCTCTCTTCGAGTCCAACTCGACTGTGGATGACCAAGGAAAGTCACCACCGGCAATCCAGCGGTGTGATACCACGATGACGGAGGTTCAATTCCGGCAAAGTGTAGTTCGTAGAGCACTTCTTTCCTTGGACATTCATAAGTCGAGTGGGCCTGATGGAATCCCCCCGATAGTGTTGCGGACATGTGCTCCTGAGTTGGCGCCGGTTTTAACGCGTCTTTTCCGGTACTCCTACTCATCAGGCCTCGTCCCGAACTCATGGAAGACGGCTTTAGTGCACCCGATCCCTAAAAAGGCAACCGCTCGGATCCGCCCAATTATAGGCCAATTGCCATTACCTCCTTGTTCTCAAAGATAATGGAGTCCACTATCAACTGCCAGCTCCTGCGGTATCTAGAGGAGCACCAGCTGATTAGCGACCGCCAGTACGGTTTTCATCGTGGTCGTTCAGCTGGTGATCTTTTAGTTTACCTGACACATAGATGGGCGGAAGCAGTTGAGTCCAAGGGGGAGGCATTAGCGGCCAGTCTGGACATAGCGAAGGCCTTCGATCGGCTATGGCACAAGGCGCTTCTTTCGAAGCTTCCTTCCTATGGGCTTCCTGAGAAATTATGCGAGTGGTTCACCAGCTTTTTGGCAGATCGGAGCATCAAGGTCGTTGTCGACGGTGCATGCTCTGACTTAAAACCCATTAATGCTGGTGTCCCGCAAGGCTGCGTACTGTCCCCTACTTTGTTTCTTCTGCATATCAATGACATGTTGGAAATTTCCAACATTCATTGCTATGCGGACGACAGCACTGTAGACGCTTTATACACCGGCCGTGCTAATATTTCTCGGGAAAACGTCATTGAGTGCCGGAACAAACTTGTGTCTGAAGTCGAGACTACATTGACCAAAGTCTCGGACTGGGACCGGCTAAATTTAGTCCAATTCAACCCCAAGAAGACACAAGTTTGCGCGTTAACCGATAAAAAATCACCATTTGTCGTATCTCCTCGTTTTGAGAACACTCCCTGGCTGCCACAGCTAGTATCGGAATACTTGGTGTCGACATTTCGAGCGTCGTTCAGTTCCGAGGTCAGTTGGAAGGAAAGGTCAAATTGGCCTCTAAAAAGCTTGGTGTCCTCAGCAAGGCGAGGCACTACTTCACGTCGGCTCATCGCCTAAAGCTCTACAAGGCACAAATTCGACCACACGTGGAGTACTGCTCTCACCTCTGGGCGGGAGCTCCCCAGTACCAGCTACTTCCAATTGACCGCATCCAACATAGAGCGGCTCGAATTGTCGACGATCAAGGTCTTTCCGATCGGCTTGATCCTTTGGCATTGCGTAGAGATGTCGGATCACTCTGCATCTTCTATCGCATATATCACGGAGAGTGTTCTGAGGAATTGTTTGGATTGATCCCGCCGGTAGAATTTCACCATCGGACATCGCGACAAAACTCTAAGTTCCATCCATACCACCTCGATGTCTGGAAATCCACAATAGGGCGATTTAGAAGACATTTTCTTCTTCGCACAACCACTCTGTGGAACCAACTTCCGCCGGCAGTCTTTCCGAACCGATACGACTTGGGAACCTTCAAGAGAAGAGCCTATTCTTTCCTTAAAGGTCGGCAACGCGCCTGCATGCCTTCTGGTGTTGCAGATGTTCATGGGCGGCGGTGATCACTTAACATCAGGTGAGCCTCCTGCCCGTTTGCCCCCTTACATAAAAAAAAAAACAGGGCAAAAGTACAAAAAAATATATTAAAGCAAAAGCTGCTATCTTAACCAAAACACGTTTCTACAATGCCATCTTCATCATCTGAGGAGACATTCTGTGAATTAAATTTATCGGCCGAAGACATACAGGACATTCAAGTTATTGAAGACAGCCAAAAGCCCAACATCAAGAATGTTCTGGTAGATATTGATGTTATTGAAGACAGCCAGCAGCTCAACATTGATAATGTTCTGATCGAATCAGATTTGTCCGAGTCGCCTAGTACTTCCGCCATATTATCATGTCCTGGCGAGCCAAGTGGTTCCCAAGTAGATGGAGCCAAGTTGATGGAAATAAAGAGTTACTAATACACGTTGACATTGGCAAAATAATCGTCAAGCAAAGATGGAAGGCATAATTTGAAAAGAAAAAGAAGAAGAGTGATTAATATATTTTGAAATAAAAAAAATTTTTGTATCAAATTGAGTTTTATTTTAGATATATACAACATATTATTATATAATTGTAAGGATCCAAATGCACATATTATATACATATTAAGTCATTTATTTATATTTATACACTCCATATACAAAAATTTAAAATTTTCTTGGATGTGCTCGTTTCTGGACTGTGAACATGATAAACAAATCTTTGCTTAAATTAAATACAACACAGTTATCATCATCATCATCATATCGGCCAATAAATGTCCACTGCTGTACATAATTATATATACAGTTAATTAATATAGTGCTTTCTGGTAGACAATAATAGATATAATATAAATGAGAGTTGGTAACACTGTAAGGTTGGCACCCATCAAACATGTCAACACATTAATTATTTTTATATTTTGAAATTTAAATACACGATGTTATGAGCAAAGTTGATATTATGTTGTCGATTCAAAAGTCTTGTTTTAATGCGTTCTTCAATTCGAGTGGAACTGAGAGTACAAATACCGTCAAATGTTTGACAGAAAGTAAGTGGTCAACTTTTATATGGGAAAATGGAATTGTCGTCTTACTCTATCTTACTCGCAATTTTTCCTTATTTGCTCACCGTTTAGACCTACCCTGGACTACGACAAACATTTTAAAACCAAAATCAGCTCAATCGGCCCAGCCGTTCTCGAGTTTTAATCAGACTAACGAACAACAATTCATTTTTATTTATATAGATAAATGAACATCACATACTTTATTCAACGTATATAGTATTACAATTATTCATATCAGCGCAAGGCCCTGAGGGATCACTCCGTTAACAGAAGAGTTGCGGATTCAAACCTGCTCGCTTTAATTATCGGGCCTACTACCTACCGCAAGTTATGATGTTATTTGGAGGGGCAATAGGAGTATTAGTATAGACTTGAAAAAGCATTGCAAGCACAAAAGAAAAACGATACCATAATTTTTAATAAACTTCATCGCAAATATATTAAAGACAAGCATCCCACTATAATAACCAAAGCTATGTGTTTAAGCTAAAAATAAACGAATGAACAAAAAACCCAAAGACACAAATAATAAACAGGTATATTCGTAATGATTTCGCAAATGCAATCGTACTCAGAACTCAAATTTATATGAACACAGTTAAAACCACAATAATCCTACTGGCCTATATTCAACAATTTCAATCTTTTGTACAGGATGCTGACCGACTGAGCTGAATGCCGTTTTATGGGAGAGTGCACTTACATTTCCAGTCATGGTAAGTTTATTACGTGATAACGACTTGAAAGCTTTAAATCATTTCATATATTAATATAAACAAAGAAAGATCAAAATAATATCGGTAATCGATTTTAACCGAAAAAAATTTTTTCAATAATTTTTTTCTATTTTATATCATATCACTCAAGACGTTCTCTGTGTAGTGTTGATGGTAGTAACAGCTTGTGTTTTTATAATGAAAAACAGCATACTTTATTAAAACAGGAGCCTACACATAGATTATCCGCCATGACATCGATAGAGAGAGACAGAGAGCGATACAGACTTCTTCTTCTTCTCATAGAGTGGTTAGTGGCCAACCTAGTGTCAGAGTTTTTCAGGTCGCCCATGTACGACTAGGCCTCTGGCTTGACTTTTCGACTATTATCAAATTTATAACAGCCGGGACCGACTTTTTAAATGCCCTCCAAAGCACGGAGATGATCGGTTTAAATACCACTATGCGATCACCCATCAAACGACTGACCGCGCCTAAAGTTGCTTAACTCACCGATCGTCTACCGATCAGTGAGCGCACCCGGCTTAGAGCGTCTTAGTATAGTAAGCGATACAGTAAAATTCTATCACAATATGATATGGGTGACCAACATAAAAAATATATTAACATTATTGTATTACATTGGTACACAACATCTATTTCGGTCTGAGCGTTTGTTCTTGTGGGTCTCCCCAACTTGCTTCGGAGAGTACGTTAAGCTGTCGGTCCCGGTTGTTATCATATTACATCTGATAATAATCGTTAATTCGTGAGTGATAGTCGGCTCTTATCGAATGGTTTTGGAATTATTTTTAAAACTACTGTCATGTTTATATACAAATAGAACTCAATGCTACAATTTAATATGTAAATGAGTTTGACAACCGGTAATTTGTTTCAGTATTTTGTTTTACGTGTACATTGAAACATAATTGATAACATGTATGTGTAATTTCCACAATATATGTATATAATGAACGGGCATACTGTTCCATTAATTAATTATTGCATCGATGTTTAGTTAATTTCTAATGCAGCGATAGTTTGATATATCGAACCAATAATTATAAAATAAATTTCAAAACCATTATCTGATTTGTCTACACATGAGTCAGATTAAATAAATAAATAAACACTACACACTCAACGGCTCCCATTAGGATATTGATATCCTGTGTCGGGGGTCCGAAACCATACACGCAGACCGGAAAACATGCCTGTATGGCCAATACAAACATGTGTTCCGATTGGGAATCGATCCCGCGGCCTGTGGCGCTTAAGAAAGGTTCGGTACCGCTGCGCCACAACGTCGTCAGATTTAAATTTAAACATTAGATACTCTTAATTTCATGGTAAATAAATGGTAATAGGTTGCATTTATCATAGATAATAATCACATCACACATGTAAACATAAATCATCATAATCTCTATATAATCATTTTCTATACGAAAACAAAGTATTAACAATAATCAACGTATCCTTGTCCCACATGGAACAATGTAGTTACAATCAATTCTTCATGTGATTTTAGCTCTTATTGTAGAATTCAATTGTACTAATCCATTCAACAGAACAAACGTTTTTCTATGGCGGTGATCGTCAGCATTTTACAACATTTTAGATACATCAGGTTTTAAGGTATAAAATAATTACTGACTTTTTGTAATGAAACGAACGTGTATCTTTATAAGAAAAAGTCAACGTCGACTTTGTCGTTTTCAATTTTTTGATGTCCAAATAATTTTAAATTAATAAACGCTACACTATCAAGGGCTCCCATTAGGATACTACGAAGAAAGCTCTAAGCACTAAATTCAAAAGACCTCTGAGCTCTGAATCCTCTCGATACTAAACAATCGTTATGATCAAATTCAATACAAAGAGAGAGAAAGAGTGAGAAGGAGCGAGAGAGGGAGTTGCGCACCCGGCTGCGCACTCACTTGCTACTGTGCTCATTTTATTGTGGTAGGCTCGATACTCACACGCACACACACAGCATACGGCATTTCGTTACGTGACGATTTCTACTAAATCGCACTACCAGTAAGCTTGTAAGCCTTGAGGCATTGATGGGTCTCTCAGTAAGCATTTTTTATTTTTTGGCAATCTGCATGTTTTTCAATTATATACATATATATAAGTGAGTGTAACGTGTTTTAAATATTATGTTAAAAATGTTATATATGTATATAATACGTGTGCTTATTATATAAATAAATAAGCATATTGTCATAACGTATTATAACTGTGCAAATGCAGGAAGTATTAATGGCGTAAAGGAAATTCTATAGGTAGCTTAAAACTATGGAACAGATACGCGAGAATATGCCAACGTATTGCTTATTATGACTTCCTTGTGGCCTATTTTAATGTTGTGTCAAAAGGGAGTTTGAACAAAAGACATGCTACGACTACTACTAGAGTGCTTGGCACAATAAACTAATAAGTTCTTCACAAAACAAATAGAAAATCAAACCTTCGAATTAAGAATGGACCTAAAATAGGTTTTTGATTTAAATTTTAATTAATTTCTCGAACGAAATAGAAAATCTCGTTACAACTAATACAGTACTAATGGCATTTTACCTTTAAGAAAAACCCTTTCACTCCGGGCGGTTTTATATGGACGCAAATAAGCAATACCATGTCAACCCACAAAATTGAAAAAACTGAGTTATATGTGCAATATATATTAAGTGTTGGTAAATGGCTGAAGAACATTTTTCTTTAATATTTGTAGGGTTTTAAGCTTTAAAACTTCTAAAAAGCCATTTTTTAAATCACGCAAGTAAAACGTTTTGGGTTATATTATGTACGAAATATGCAGTTTGTATACTTATTTTTTGTGAAAATAAATAAAATAACTTACATAAATCTGAAATTGCCAAAAACTTGACAAAGAATAAAAAAATACATTAAAAATATCATATAAAGGAAGTTGTTCAAAATTTTCAAACGCGTTTTTCTCGAAATGACATTCGTGTGGGTGGACATGGTATTGCTTATTTGCGTCCATATATTGTGAGATTTTTAAAAAAAGAACAAATTATGTTTGTATATACAATATAATACGACCATAGTAATTAAAATGAATCAACTGATCTTGATATATGTATATTTATATTTTGCTCGATATGACCACGAAATATAGATGTATATGCAAACATGCGTAGTTTAGGACAAAGTAATGATTCATGTCAATGAAAGTATCAAGAAAATGTTTAGTAGGCATGGGACGTGGTATGGGTAGTATTGGCTGTCGCGTGCAATTGTTTTTATTACAAGAGTTTGAAGCCATCAAAATTGCAACCTCAAACCTCGTCAACACCCTCGTTTTCCGCCCGCTGAGATAAAATTAATTAGGGTTTTACAAATGTTTTAGTTAAAAAAGGACTTAGGAAAGAACAGACGAGTATATTGTTATTTTATAGCATAAAAATTCTATCAAAATATTAAACAAATTTTAGCCAAGTTATTAAAGTTAAAAATCAAATCAAAATTGGCAGTTTGCAGTTTCATTAAAAATATAAAGTGTTTTATTTTTCGTCAAAGAAAATTTAATAGCGCTTTTTTAAAGCCAGCTAAAGAGCCCGCTGATTAACTCAAGAATGAAAGGAAGGAAGTGAGTTTCTAAAGCCTGTTATTTCACTCGCTCTAATTCTTCGGCTTTTTTCGTTTTTTTTTAATGTGAGCGTAAATTGTTTTTCATTATTGGTGAGGTCCACGACAGTCATGTTATGAATATTTTTATATTTGCCACTATATCCATATATATTAAATGTGATTTTTTTTCCTACGGTTTCTTACCTTTTCATAATTAAGCCGATGAATTAATCTTGTTGATATTTCGTGGAAGTTCCCAAAATATATTTTGACACTGTATTTATATATAACTGGTGTGGCGTTGTGGGTAGTGAGTCTGCCTTTAGCCTCGACGGTCGCAGGTTCGATTCTGGAGCCTCGGAGAGCACGTTAAGCTGTCGGTGCCGGTTATTTCAAATAACATCAAATAAAAATCGTTAACTCTTCTTAAGTAAATTGCTCTTATTCATAAGTTATTGTTTCGCCCTTAGGCTTGCGGAGGTCAGATGGCAATCGCTCTGTGTAAAAACTAGTAACCCTCCAAATCCGGATAAGAGTAATAAGCAGACCCTGGGTAAATAAAAATACCGGGAATAATGCTATGAAGAAGAAGAAGACCTGTAGTTATATATAGTATTTTTATGAAAAAAAAAACTAAGAGCTTTTAGAACTCTGGTAGAGATGCTACTTCTGTTAGAGTTAAACACAAACACTCACACATAAAGCCAATAACAATTACTTATTGCCAGCAGAACAACGTAACATTCTCATTATGTATCTAAGTCCCTATTTCGCGGGCAAACGTAAAATGCGCGCGAACGGTTGCCCGTAGTGATGTGTCGCGCAACTAGTGATGAAACAGCATAGTATCGGTTTATCACTTTCAACACGATCAACTATTTTGCGACTACATCGATGGTGCATTGCGTTTTGGATGTGTCACGCAACTAGTGATGGAACATCATAGTATCGGTTTATCACTTTCAACACGATCAACTATTTTGCGACTACATCGATGGTGCATTGCGTTTTGGATGTGTCACGCAACTAGTGATGGAACATCATAGTATCGGTTTATCACTTTCAACACGATCAACTATTTTGCGACTATATCGATGGTGCACTGCGTTTTGGATGTGTTACGCAACTAGTGATGGAACATCATAGTATTGGTTTATCACTTTCAACACGATCAACTATTTTGCGACTACATCGATGGTGCATTGCGTTTTGGATGTGTCACGCAACTGTGAAAGTGATGGAACATCATACATACATCACTTTCAACACGATCAACTATTTTGCGACTATATCGATGATGCATCGCGGTTTGGCGTCTCTGCGTTCGATCGCAGTGTTAAAATCATTGCAGCATCGTGATCTCGACGCCACTCGATCGCCGCTTTCATTATTTAAATCGCCGATTATTTATGCTAAAAGTAGCATCTTCTATAGCCCTTAACTATATTTTTAATGTCACATAAGCAACTTACATGTTGAGTTGTTGATACTTTAATGTCGCCTGAACGTTGCATTATCTTTTAATATAACTGGTGATATATTTAAAGCTATCGTTAAATTCGTGGCCATCCGGGTAGCGTTGATATGTTTAAGGAAAAACATATATTCTTTATTGTTGTTTTAAACAAGTGACGTCACATCTTACATAAAGCTTATATTTTACGAAGGAGTAAGATTAGAATCTAAATAAGTACACCTTTGTTTACATCGTTCCATCCTCTTGTTTAATTTTGGAAAAACAGATTATGTGTTTCCAAAATTCAAAGGTAATCAATAGTCTAAGATTGTTGTCTATTAGGGAATTCTGGCTTAGCATTTTTGAGGACTGTTTAAAATATATCATAAGCTGATGAAGTGAAAATTTCTATTATTTTTTAAAGGCGTCGTGATGTGACGACCCCATCGCCCGCTGTTGGGATAACCTCTGTCACAACAGAGATTATTCCACCAGTGCAATCAGTCACACTGGTGGTAGGTCTTTTGTTGCAAGAGGCCGGCTAGGTAGGTACCACCGCAGTGTCCAATATTCTGTTGCCAAATAGTAGTGCTTAGGCACTACTGTGTTCCGGTTTGAAGGGCATTGTACGCTAGTGAAATTACTGGGCGAACGAGATTTAAGAACTAATATCTCGAGGTTGGCAACGCGTGAGTGGCACCTACTAATGGTGCTGCAAGCGCTCATAGGCTATGGCAACCACTTACCATCAGGTGGGCCGTATGCTTGTTTGCCAACTTCTAACATAAAAGTATATTACAGAATACTTAATAGTCAAAAATGTTGGCTACTCACCAGTCTTTTCAATGCTTACTCATCATGAGCGAACCTACAAAATTAGAATTATATATACCAAATATTTTAATTATAATAATGTTTTCGAAGTGGCACGCCCTTGGAGGTTATGGCGTAGAGGTCAGGTGGCTATCAACCGCAGTAAAAACTAACCACATATAATATGGTTTATGAATGAGAAAATTCAAAACAAAATTTAATTAATGTTATTTTGAATAGCAATTACATTTCAATTGCTAAAACTAGTTTTAGGCCTTTTATTGAAGGGGCCGGGTAGGTACCACCGTAGTGTAAGTTATTCTACCGCAAAGCAAGCATACCGTGTTTCGGTTAGGACACATTAGCTAGTTAAAATACTGGGCAAAGGAGATTTAAGACCCAATATCTCGAGGTTAGGTTAGCAGGTTGCAAGCGCCTAGGCTACAACCACCACTTACCGCCAGGTGGGATGTAAGCTTGCTTGCCAAATTTGTCACATAAAAAAACATACATTTGAAATCTATTCCTACTTACAACCTGGGGTCCTTTAAACGAAACGAAGAGGCATTTTGCGGGTAGGCATGGCAAGGGTTGCTAACGCAGTTTGCTTTCTGCAACCATATTGACCACCTCGCGTGTGGACTCCTTTTTCACTTACCATCAGTAGTACAGTCATTTTCCCCGGGGTTGTGAAAAAGGAGATGAAACAAAAATGCTTTTAACGCATTCATGCTTAACAATAAAATACCAATTGAATGTAACCACATCGTTATCAAAAACGTTTATTCATAACCACAGAAATCATTGATGAGGCAAAATCACTTTCAATCCTGAATTGGATACTTTGTATTCAATACGAACGTTCCACGCAGGGATAAAAAGGATACTTTATAACGGGTACGATGTGATATGATATATACCTCGGATAAAATATGAATTTATAAACCTATTTAATATTATTACATTTATGATTAAATTCTCTGTGGCATGTTATAGGTAACACATGTATCTTTTTTTTAGCATTATTTCCGGTATTTATCTCTGCTTATACGACGACGTTGTGGTGCAGCGTTAACGAACATGCCTTAAACGCCAAAGGTCGCGGTTCGATTCCCGCTCAGAGCATAATATGTTTGTGTTGACCATGCAAGCATATTTTCCGGTCTGTGTGTATTTGTCCATATCATTGTATATGTTTCCGGCCCCCAGACACAAGATATAACTATCCTAATGGGGGCCGTTGAGTGTGCAGCGTTTATTATTATTATTTATTGAACTTTTATTCTGATTTGACGGGTTACTTACTTTTACACAGAGCTATTGACATCTTAACTCCCACTCAACCAAGGGCGAACAAATACCGGGAATAATTCTAGGAAGAAGAAGAGTCTGGGGTACAAAAACTGATGCATATTTTAGATACAAAAAAAGTACTATCTCTGAACCTTAAAAATATAAAAACGGTCGACCGGCATAAAAACTTGGTCTAAGAAGGTGTACGCTTTAAACATAATTCTAAAAACCACGGAGTCGCAGACAGGTGCTGCTTTTTAATAATCAAATTAGTTATATTAATTACTAGCTCTCGCCTTAGATTCATTAATCTCATGGGAACCTACTATTTATTCGGGATAGAAATTATCCTATGTAACATAATCTTAATTGAAACAACATTATCATAATTGAAGCCTCAATAGCTGAACGGTAGAAGGGCCGACTTCACTCCGTTAACCCGACAGTCGAGGGTTCGATCCTGACCCCCTTGGGCTATTGTCGTACACACTCCTAGCTCAAGCTTCGACCTTATATGGAGGTATAATAGGAATATTAGTTATGTCTTAATAAAGCATTGCTAATATTCTTTATAAAAAAATTAAAAAAATTCTAGATAAAAAAATCTATCTGTGTATCAAATTTCTTCCAAATCTGTTCAGTCGTAATGCGTGATTGAGTAACAAACATCCAAACAAACTTTAACACTAATATAATAATGATATTAAAGCTTAAAACTTTGTCACTGAACTTAATCTTTCGAAACCCAAAGAAGTCTACGGATTAGCGTCCCGTCTGAGAAATTATAGAATGCCCAAACTCGCAACGTTCGCGTTTTTATTACACAAGATAAAGTTGGGTGTAGATATTTTTTATTATGAATAAACTTTAATTAAATATGTGTTTTATTTTATTTTATAACATTTTAATGATTAAGAATTTTCATATGAGGGAAAATAAGCGTGATGTAAATACGAGTCAAGAGATATTAATAAATAAATAAACGCTATACACTCAACGGCCTCCAGTAGGATATATCCTGAATAGGAATTAGGATATATCCTGAATATATCCCGGCGTCGGGATGTGACGACTCCATCGCCCGCTGATGGGATAACCTCTGTCACAGCTGCGATTATTCCACCAGTGCAATCAGTCATACGGGTGGTAGGTCTTTTGTTGCAAGAGGCCGGCTAGGTAGTACCAATACTGCTAGTTCATTTCTATCTTCTATGATTTTATGTAGCACAATTAAAATGGCCCATTCATGTGAAAACAGCAAGGCTCTACTACCTACCGCCTACTAGAGATAAATTTAACCATCATTAATTAAGGCGTTTCAAAAGTTTCACCTACAAAAATAAAGTGAGCGAAGTTTGTTGATACTAAAATATGAATAATTAGGTCGATCATATTATAAATAACCCAATTTAAACAACCTTGATCTATTCTGTATAACGTAATATTATGTACTCAAAGAATTATTAAAAAGACCGGCTCGGCCGTGGACAGTACTACCCTTTCACAGAAAGTCTTCGTAAAGTAACTTCCTGTTGCGTTTCGTGCGTTGAGTGACAGTGCTGGAGGCGCAATCTCCCACCCCTCTGTGATTCCTTTTTCCCTTCTCAAAGTTTCCCTGTTATAGGTTGCGGTGACTGCCTACCACCAGGCTGACCATATGCTTGTTTACCAACCGTCACGATATAAGAAACCACTTATAGTGGCTAAAAGCATTCAGCATGATAGAAAGTAGTAACTATAGGCCTTACCCATACTAGCAGTACTTGAGACATCAGCTTGAGTTCGTACCTGAGTTGAATAGTAAGAGCAAAAGCAGTGTTGTCCTTTGCATATTATAACTAGCTTGTGCCAGCAGCTTCGTCCGCGTGAATAACTCTTCAGGGTTGCAATTTTAGAAAATGTTAAAACACATTTTTCACACCATTAAGGGTTGAATTTTAAAAAATACTTTCTTAATGCGCGTTTACGTTTTAAAAACAACACATGTCAAAAAACTGAGCTTTCAAAGTCTAAGGGTTAAGTCTGGGCGTTTATAAGTCAGTCAGGTCTTCTCCTGGTTTTTAGATTAGGCTGTCTAGTTAAGACATAGGAATCGATAAAAGGTTTAAAATACTTTTTCACAAAAGGACATCAAAATGAAACGAATTCTTATACTTTTCTTATTTTCTATCGATTCAATATAGGCTCGGAGTCCTGAAACCAATTTTCCTCGTACTGTTTGTGTTTTATCAAGAGCAAGTGTAGTGGAATAACGAATGCTCCAACAAATTGAAAACGACTTTTTGAGAACCAATCATTGGAAGTTTCCAAACGTCGATCATAACTTTGACCCATATAGAACAATTTTATTTAGACATTTTACAACTACATGTAAGCTGAAGACGAAGATTTTGTGCAATGTAGATTGTATGGCCTAGATCAAGAGATCCTTATTTTTTTTTATGTTACAAGTTGGCCACCAATCATACGGTCTACCTGATGGTAAGCGGTTGCCATAGCCTATGAGCGCGAGCAACACCATTAGTAGGTGCTACTCACGCGTTGCCAAACTCGATATATTGGTTCTTGAATCTCATTTGCCCAGTAATTTCACTAGCGTTAAGTGCCCTTTAAACTGGAACACAGTAATGCCTAAGCACTTCTATTTGGGTAGAATATTGGATACTGCGGTGCTACCTGCCTATCTAGTCGGCCTCCTGCAACAAAAACCTACCACCAGTGTGATTGATTGCCCTGGTAGAATAGTCTCTGCCGTGACAGAGGTTATCCCAACAGCGGACTAAGGGGTCGTCACGTCCCAACGCCGTTAGATATTATTATTGATGAGTCTATGTATCAAACGGTCTTGTATACCCGCCATAGTTTTTCGTTTAATAAACTTCAGCGACTATTCATTAAATAAAATACTTTCTCATTTGAAATCTATAGAATATATTAGTAAAAAACTTTACTGGCGGTAGGCGTTTTGTTGCAAGAGGCTGACTAGATGCCACCACAGTGTCAGTTATTCTAAGCAAAGCAGTATCCTGTGTTGTATTGAAGGACACTGTAATTAGTGAAATTACTGGGCAAAGGAGATTTAATAACCAATACCTCGAGTTGCAACCACTCATACGCTGCGACAACAACTTAATATCAGGTGGGTCGTAACCTCGCTGGCCAAGTTAGTCATTTAAAAAAAACTACCTCAAAAATTCTTATGTTGTTATCGAAGTACATTCTGTTGTATTATGTACGCATACACATGTAGCTCACAAGGTTTAGCTCTAGTAATAAAATATTGACGCTACAATACGAAAAGTTTTCGGTTTTCGGTTTGAACGAGCTGACTCGAACAACTGTCTTCGTACCAGTGTGAAGTAGTAGTATCCTCACTCTTAGATTAATTTAAAAAATTGTAAACATTAAAAGTCCAAAGTTTGACACCATCGAGTCTGCCTTTAGCCTCTCGGTGCGGGTTCGTTTCCTGCTCGGGCAGATGTTTGCTTGACCTTACAAATATCTGTTTCGGTCCTTGTTGGTCTCCCCGCTGTGCCTCGGAGAGCACGTTAAGCTGTCGTTCCCGATTTTTATCACATAACATCTGATTATAATCACTAGCTCTTGATAAGTAAATTGCTGCATTAGGGTTGCGGACGCCAGATCGCAATCGCTCTGTGTAAAAACTAGTAACCTGTCAAATCCGAATAAGAGTAATAAGCAGACCCCAGGTAAATACTCGTATAATACCGGGAATAATGCTAGAAAGAAAAAAGAAAAGT
Source organism: Hestina assimilis (assembly GCA_023373885.1). NCBI lineage: Eukaryota > Metazoa > Arthropoda > Insecta > Lepidoptera > Nymphalidae > Hestina > Hestina assimilis. The sequence goes on from CM041750.1 coordinate 12,044,952, forward strand.
AAAAGTCCAAAGTTCAGCTCTCTCCATTTCATTTCTTGCACAGCTTTTCTTAGGAACTCTGAAATCTAATTCTGGGTATCCCACAGAGAATAAAGAACATTGTAGCCGCAATTTCAAAAGACAACAACAGATCGTTGAGTTGTTATGTTGTTGTGTTGTGTGTTGAACAATTGTATACTTTACTTCAAAGTAGTAAAGAATTTTTTCGGTTGTTTAGAAGCAAATTGTCATCAATTATTCTAAGCACGATCGCCGATATGTTAATGGATTCCTTATCTTGATTATAGAGTGCAATTTATATAGTACCCGAATTAATTAACTGACAAATAAATAGAATATAATATGGGTAGGTAAAATACTGAAAGGATTTGAAACATAGGATACTTTTTATCCCGGAAAATATTAAATTCACGTGGGATAAACAAAAAACGAACTATAAGATATGATTTCGATAAGACGGGTCTTATGAAATCCAGACTATTCCGATTCTGATATTCTGTCTTAAGATATATAAATAATATTACAGACTCGATTTGATGAATTGTGGCATAGAAATAGATGGAATTTTGGACAAGAAAATTGGCCACTTTTTGTTGTGAAAAAAACGGTAAGCAGTGAATTGGGGGATGAAATTTTGTATCGATTTAATTGTATTTCTATAAAGGCGCCTCATAAAAACCAATATTCACACGGGCGAAACCGTGGGCAGATACCAGTATAATATAAACATTTAATAAGAATAGATGTACAATTTTTCTATATGCTAAATAGATATTGAATATAATTATTAATAATATTTTAGTTCGAAGAATACTACTAAAAGCTTGTTGCACAACTCTTTTCCATATTATACAAAATGTTTAAAAGCGAATCGCATCAAAGACATACATTTATAAAACTCATAATATTTCGATATGACTTTCATAGTCACAAAACATTATTGCGAATAAAAATGTCAAAGCTACAAATATTAATATTGGGATATGACTTGAAATTGACTTTTAGATTGAAAACAATATGTTAAAGTCTGTACCACACTCGTTCACAATCAATAATTATTTTATATTAATTTTACACATGCTAAGAGTTAGCTAAGAGCTAACCTGTATATTTTTTAAGTTACTAAGTTGACAAGCAAGCATACGGCGCAACTGATGGTAAGCGGTTGCCGTAGCCTGTGAGCGCTTGCAACATCATTTGTAGGTCACTCATGCGTTGCCAACCTCGAGATATTGGTTGTTAAATCTCTTTTTTTCCGGTTATTTAATAGCTACAGTGTTATAGTAACGCCAAGGACTTCAATAAATGACGTCCCTATTTAAAACACATATTATATAAAACGATAAAAATCTTTTATTTATATTAACATTAATAAACTTTACGTTCATAAATATTAGCTTCAGTTTTTTCTCGTTTAAGTCACCAACGAATTTTTAACAAATTCCAAATGACTAAGAATCATGTCTTATCTTAACATCAAAGTCAGAATATTAAGAAAAGATTTTGTTAAAAAGATGTTTGGTCGTGACTTTTTATAAAAATTATTCTACTTACTACATAGAGTGAAGATCTGAAATCACGTAATTTTTACGTTAAATTAAATCTTTACTATTTTTAATAAGGTGATTTTAATAGGGCTGTCACTTTATAGTTGGTCTTTTAAACCTTTTTTATCATATTTTAATTTACCAGCAAGTGTACTATTGAAATTTATTTGGATTCCGGACCCGATTCAACAAAATATTTTAAAAATAAAATCAAACGGTGACTCGGTATAGGTTGATAGTTTTGACATTTTTTGCTGTGTCTCTTGAGCCGTAATATATACCTAACTTACATATTTCTTCGAAGTTGATTGTATTAGACTTTTCTTCGAAAATGTCATAATTTAAAAACTTCAATAGCTCAACGGTGGTCGAGTGGTCTCAAAGGGAGATTTACAAGTGTTACAACCATAGAGCTATTGTTAAACTCACTATTGCAGGAGGGCTAGCAGACCCACCTGGTCAGATACCAACGTACGTTAGTGAAAAACTCGTGAAGTCATTGCTCGTCAGCCTTGTTTCGAGGTTTATCCCAAGCTATAGGTTTTTTGGCAGTAAAATAGGGATATTAATAATGACTTGCAAAAATGTTTTCAATAATAATCTTTAAAATTAATCATTATAATTTATCACGTTAACAGTCCTGTGACATTAGTCTTTGAAATTCTATAACCTTTTTATGTGTACTGATACCATCCTTTGGCTGGTAAAAAGGTGAATAAGGTATTTCAGAAAATAGAAGCTACTATTTTGTTAGTAATAAATACTTCCTGAAAATTATTTTTAAATTAATGCTTATGTGTTTTTGTTACAGAGTTTGATGGCGATAATCAAGTTTGGATACACTATCATAGTGGTTGCATTCTTGTTAATGATATGGGCGTCGCTAGCGAGAGCTCTAGAAGTAAGTATATTTTTAATGTATTATCAACTCTTCACCAACGAATCCGCCTATATGCTGTTCAGTTCTACAGTTAAATCGAACTGTATTTCTGGTTCTACTGAACGGATTTGAATGAAACGTAGCTTAGACTTGTGAATCTCAAGGTATTTAACTAGTTCGAACGTAATTACAATCGGTTAAGCTATGCGTGTTATAATCAAATAAACAGACTTCCGAAAATTCTATAATGATTATTTTGGTTTGTAAGAATTCTCAATAGTGGAACCTCAATCTTGAAATGAATTCCTAAAACTATATTATTATTTGATATACAAGCTATATATAAGTACGATCATTTTGGAAAAAGAAAACATAGTTAAATTTTTAATTATTGACGACGTTGTGGCGCAGCGGTAGTGAACCTGCCTTAAACGCCACAGGTCGCGGGTTCGATTCCCGCTCGGAGCATAATATGTTTGTATTGTCCATGCAAGCATATTTTCCGTTCTGGGTGTATTTGTCCTTGTCATTGTGAATGTTTCCGGACCCCGACACAGGATATTACTATCCTAATGGGGGCCGTTGAGTGTGCAGCGTTTATAAAAAAAAAATTATATCCTATTCCTAATTTATTTCAGAAAGGTAACAATTTCATGTTTCAAATATGAAAGGATATTTTAAAGCTTCCGTTATATTGTTTCAAAATAAAACATTCCAATAAATGAAAACCTTTACCAAATATATTCAGACCCATTGGTCTGTTAATTCCATTTAGCGCAAGTTACGTACTTTTAATTTCACGGTTTTCAACATCGACGGACATTAAAGGCAATGTATGCTATTGTAATTGAATTGCAATTATATAATGATAATATACATAACATAATATGAAATTACCGCAGGTTGTAAAAATATGTTTTTCTGCCCCTTTTCTTTGCCTACTCCCTTTTACCACCCCTTATCCCAGGTGGTAACGCAAAGTCGAAATAAAGTCAACGAGACTTACTACGCATAATTATAATGTGTAAGACATACTTGGTAATGAGCAACATTATTATTATATCATTATATATAACTTGCATCGCGCGCTTTCATTAGTCAAATCAAATAACGCGCTTCTCCGGCTTTCGACGACGTTGTGGCACAGCGGTAGCGAACCTGCCTTAAACGCCACAGGTCGCGGGTGCGATTCCCGCTCGGAGCATAATATGTTTGTATTGACCATGCAAGCATATTTCCGGTCTGGGTGTATTTGTCCTTGTCATTGTGAATGTTTCCGGACCCCCGACACAGGATATTAGTATCCTAATGGGGGCCGTTGAGTGTGCAGCGTTTATAAAAAAAAAAATTATATCCTATTCCTAATTTATTTCAGAAAGGTAACAATTTCATGTTTCAAATATGAAAGGATATTTTAAAGCTTCCGTTATATTGTTTCAAAATAAAACATTCCAATAAATGAAAACCTTTACCAAATATATTCAGACCCATTGGTCTGTTAATTCCATTTAGCGCAAGTTACGTACTTTTAATTTCACGGTTTTCAACATCGACGGACATTAAAGGCAATGTATGCTATTGTAATTGAATTGCAATTATATAATGATAATATACATAACATAATATGAAATTACCGCAGGTTGTAAAAATATGTTTTTCTGCCCCTTTTCTTTGCCTACTCCCTTTTACCACCCCTTATCCCAGGTGGTAACGCAAAGTCGAAATAAAGTCAACGAGACTTACTACGCATAATTATAATGTGTAAGACATACTTGGTAATGAGCAACATTATTATTATATCATTATATATAACTTGCATCGCGCGCTTTCATTAGTCAAATCAAATAACGCGCTTCTCCGGCTTTCGACGACGTTGTGGCGCAGCGGTAGCAAACCTGCCTTAAACGCCACAGGTCGCGGGTGCGATTCCCGCTCGGAGCATAATATGTTTGTATTGACCATGCAAGCATATTTCCGGTCTGGGTGTATTTGTCCTTGTCATTGTGAATGTTTCCGGACCCCCGACACAGGATATTAGTATCCTAATGGGGGCCGTTGAGTGTGCAGCGTTTATAAAAAAAAAATTATATCCTATTCCTAATTTATTTCAGAAAGGTAACAATTTCATGTTTCAAATATGAAAGGATATTTTAAAGCTTCCGTTATATTGTTTCAAAATAAAACATTCCAATAAATGAAAACCTTTACCAAATATATTCAGACCCATTGGTCTGTTAATTCCATTTAGCGCAAGTTACGTACTTTTAATTTCACGGTTTTCAACATCGACGGACATTAAAGGCAATGTATGCTATTGTAATTGAATTGCAATTATATAATGATAATATACATAACATAATATGAAATTACCGCAGGTTGTAAAAATATGTTTTTCTGCCCCTTTTCTTTGCCTACTCCCTTTTACCACCCCTTATCCCAGGTGGTAACGCAAAGTCGAAATAAAGTCAACGAGACTTACTACGCATAATTATAATGTGTAAGACATACTTGGTAATGAGCAACATTATTATTATATCATTATATATAACTTGCATCGCGCGCTTTCATTAGTCAAATCAAATAACGCGCTTCTCCGGCTTTCGACGACGTTGTGGCGCAGCGGTAGCGAACCTGCCTTAAACGCCACAGGTCGCGGGTGCGATTCCCGCTCGGAGCATAATATGTTTGTATTGACCATGCAAGCATATTTCCGGTCTGGGTGTATTTGTCCTTGTCATTGTGAATGTTTCCGGACCCCGACACAGGATATTAGTATCCTAATGGGGGCCGTTGAGTGTGCAGCGTTTATAAAAAAAAAATTATATCCTATTCCTAATTTATTTCAGAAAGGTAACAATTTCATGTTTCAAATATGAAAGGATATTTTAAAGCTTCCGTTATATTGTTTCAAAATAAAACATTCCAATAAATGAAAACCTTTACCAAATATATTCAGACCCATTGGTCTGTTAATTCCATTTAGCGCAAGTTACGTACTTTTAATTTCACGGTTTTCAACATCGACGGACATTAAAGGCAATGTATGCTATTGTAATTGAATTGCAATTATATAATGATAATATACATAACATAATATGAAATTACCGCAGGTTGTAAAAATATGTTTTTCTGCCCCTTTTCTTTGCCTACTCCCTTTTACCACCCCTTATCCCAGGTGGTAACGCAAAGTCGAAATAAAGTCAACGAGACTTACTACGCATAATTATAATGTGTAAGACATACTTGGTAATGAGCAACATTATTATTATATCATTATATATAACTTGCATCGCGCGCTTTCATTAGTCAAATCAAATAACGCGCTTCTCCGGCTTTCGACGACGTTGTGGCGCAGCGGTAGCGAACCTGCCTTAAACGCCACAGGTCGCGGGTGCGATTCCCGCTCGGAGCATAATATGTTTGTATTGACCATGCAAGCATATTTCCGGTCTGGGTGTATTTGTCCTTGTCATTGTGAATGTTTCCGGACCCCCGACACAGGATATTAGTATCCTAATGGGGGCCGTTGAGTGTGTAGCGTTTATTTTTTTTTATTTATTATTTATTTTTCGGAGAAACGGCTGAGTGCGCCGAAGGCCCCATCTCCTACCACTTCTGTTTCCTTCCTTTTTTTCCTTCTCATCCCTTCTCTCCTATTGGCAAAGCGATTGTAAATATCGCAAGCGTTTATAGGTTTCGATGACTGCCTACCATCAGGCAGACTGTGTGCTTGTTTGCCAACCGTCATGATATAAAAACATACTTTCGACCTTTTAAACGAAATCGCTATAATATAATTTAAAATAAAATTAATAAAATTATATTATATATATATTAGTTTATGTTATCTATTTATTATATATAAGTATGTATATATTATGTTTATGTATTATTGTGTAGTTATTTGTATGTATGTTTATGTATAATTATTTACACCACACCACGGCATACCCTCTTCTATACTTCTTTCCTAGCCCATGTTTGTCTGGAAGAGATCGCTATTAAGCGATAAGACCGCCAATTGTACATGTGATTTTTAATTATAGTTTGTATTACTTTTTCTTGTGGTGTACAATAAAGTATGAAAATAAATAAAATAAAATAAATAATAGAAGATAAAATACATATATTTGGAAGTAAAACATCATTGAATTCATTAAGTTGCAGAAAAATAATTGGCCTTTGTATAAAGAATATCAACCAGTATCGACTAATTAGCATAGTCAGTAGTTCTTTATATGAGTAAGCGCCTATTGCATTCAAACAATGGCGTATCGTGTAAACAATAGAGAAACAAAACAGTGACAATTTACTTTTTCTTATGTATTTATAATGATGTCAGTAGTCCCGATTAAAAATGCATTATCAAGTGAATCACTACATAGTAAACAAAGTCGCTTTCTCTGTCCCTATGTATGCTTAAATCTTTAAAACTACGCAACGGATTTTGATGCGGTTTTTTAATAGATATAGTGACTGCAGAGGAAGGTTTATATTTATAAAAATAGTGGAGAAAAAAAAATTGAGGTTTTTAATGTGATGTCGTAAATAATTACATCTAAAGCGTACGGGCCACGGGCAGTAATGAATAAATCAAAACTACTGGATCGATTTTAATCATTTTTTCAGTGAATGGCATAGGCTATATATTTTATACCAGTGCGAAGCCGGAGCGGGCCGCTATTAAAATATACATAACTAGCTTCTGCCCGCGGCTTCACCCACGTTAATAATGTTTTGCTTTCATCCCCTATTCCCTATTGTTATTTTATATCTTTGAGGGTAAAACTTTTACAAACTTTGAATGTCATATTTATTTATATCGAATAGCGTAAAAAATAAATTTTAATCTTCTACCGCTAAAAATGACGATATTTCCATACAACTTTCATTCCCCCTTTCAATCCCTTACAACTCTTTTTTCTAATTAAAAAGTAGCCTATGTCCTTTCTCGGGCTCTAGACTGTTCGTGTACCACACTTCATTTAAATCGGCTCTGAAGTTTTGGCGTGAAACGCGACACACAAAGAGACAGAGTTACTTTCGCATTTATAATATTAGTAAGAATTATTTATTATTTAATAAATATAGTTTTAGCTCTGGAGGCGATAATTCTATCTCCGTGTGTCCTTGTGTCTTGGTTTATAGTTCAGATTTAAAAATTCAAGAACTCCGAGTCTACTTTAAGTTTTCTCAATGTCCTAGCATCGATCTGCAATAATTTTGCTCATAATTCAGTGTCACAATACAGACAATTGTAACAAAATAAGATTATAATGTAATGAATAAAAAGCGTTTATAGGCCAACGACACCGCATTATCCTCAATAAACAATGAAACGAGATTGCAAACAACTGTTCAGAAGCAACGAAATTTTTTTTATTAGTCGTCAAGGCTTTGATGTTTTGAAGTGGGTGCCTTCCTCTGTTACTCTTCCTTTCCATCCATCAATCTTCCTCCTTTTTCCTCTTGTTCCATTGAGTCGGCAGGCTTGTGACCTATTGTATCAGATTTACATATTTTAATACTAAGATACTAGAAGTCGCATATCCGCGTGATCTCATCGCCGTAATTGTGACTTTTGAGCCACGAGTGCTGCTGGCATACATTTGTCTCGTTTTTTCACTTTGCTTACTATTGCTCATTAGCTATTTAATATCCGGGATCGTACCAGCGCACGTAGCAATGTAATTTGAAATTTACGATATTGTCGTTCTCTGCGTATGTAGTAGTGAGAGCATGCTCTCAAGTTTCGTAACTGATCTCTGGTACCTTATTATAAAGATTTCCGCCCTTTTAACAAAACCATTCTTTTAAAGAATATTTGCAATGCTTTGTCAAGGTATACTCCTATTGCCCCTATAAATAACCTCGAAGCTTGCGCTAGGAGTGGGTACGACAATAGCCCAAGGGGTCAGAATCGAACCCTCGACTCTCGCGTTAACGGAGCGAGATCGGCCCTTCTACCGTTGAGCTATTGAGGCTTAAGGCTATAGCCATTGGACAGTACTTATCAAAAGACGGTTCATATGTTTGTCACCATTTTTTTTGTCTATCATAAACTTCTATATTAGTAGACAACATTATACTATCTTAAAGCAACTATATCTTCTGATATTGACAACAAGAATTACGAATATTTTTAGCCAAATTTTCGGGCAAATTTTGCTAAAATTTTATGGAAATATTTACAATTTATGCGCTCTAATGTTAAGGAAAATATTATGAAAAAAAAACTTTCATGTTTCTGAATAAATTCAAAGTTAAGTGAAGCATCACAAACAAGCATTAAGCATCTACTTTATCTTAATGAGCACTTTTTGAATACTTTATTATATCAAATTAAGTCTCAGCTTTTTAAATACAGCCAGTCTGTATGACTGCTAATATCAAAAATCACTGAGCGAATCTGAGTGACCTCCCATTTATCTACCTATTTTATAAAGGTCTATATTTTATAAGATCCGAACGTCAGTAGTCAAGATGACAAATCCAGGGCACGAACTTCTCAATTAAATTTCAAGTTCAAGGTCTTCATTTGTGTTTTGAATTGGTTTGCTTTACGGTGAATGAAAACCTGCATATTTTGGAAGAAATACACTATCAGACGGAGTGGTGGAATCAGTTCCTCAATCTTCTTCTTAATGAGCTTCTTCGTCCAGTAGTCGGACCTTAATAGGCTGTTACTAACAAACTATTTAAAGCACTAATAACGTGTCAATTCTATTAATATTATAAATGTAAATTTTTTTGTTTGGATATTTGTTATTTTATCACGCAAAAACCACTGAACGGAATTGGACGAAATTTGGCACAGATATAGATTTTTACTTGAATTAATATTTAGAATACTTTTTATGTCGGAAAAATGTTAGGTTCCCGTGGGATTATCAAAAACACACTATAGTGTCATATAGTCACTTCACATAGTCACTTCCACAAGTGGAATTCAGAATAATTAATTAAAAAAATATGAAAGTAACTCTGTCTGTCTGTTACACGTTTATTATGGTAAACCGATTTTGAAGAATTTTATTCGGAGAAGAGAGCTTGTATCTGGAATCATATATTTCCATTTCAACAAAAATGCGTTTTTAAACTCGCATTCACACGGAAGTACCCGTAGGCATAAACTAGTGTATAGTAAAAATATTGAATAATTCATATTGTAATATTACAGCTACACGTAGACACCGGTCATCCACCATGTCTCTTCCAAGCGCTTTGCACGTGTTCAAAACCAGCTGGTGACCTTGGTATAGTGACCTGCAACCATGTCCCTATACTGAGGGTACCAGTTGCGGTCAACAGCTCAAAAGTGTTCACGCTGCAGTTGACTGGAAACAAGATCAGGGATCTTGAACCGCATTTTTTCCAGGCTACAGGTAAATATTTTTGGTATTTTTTAGCTTTACTACTTGAAATATTTTTGTACGCATATTGACATGATAACTAAACAAAAATCATCAAAAAATAAAAAATTTAAAATGTCATTATTCTTATTTAAGGTCTATTGAATTGCACTTTACTAAAGTTTAGTAATTTGCTCATATCCAATAAAAATAATTTTGATGATAATTTTATTCATGAAATATACCAACATTTTTGAAAATTCTTACGTAATCTGGTCTCGCTTTATAAAACTCAAGGGGATCAGGTGTTTTATGTGGGAAATAGCTAAACGTGAATAACTGGCGGACTGCGGTGGACGTTCTGAATAATAAAAGAGAAGGCTTCGTGACCCATTATGAAGATTGTATACCTTGAAGTTTGAAACGAAATCTTTACTTATTTACTTATAGACGTGAATATTAGAAGACTTGGTACCATGACTTATTTAACCAAGAGACTTTGAAGTATTTGAATGTCAATGTCAAAATTATATTCAAAGGTTTTTATTTCTTATTTCATGACAGTTGGCAAACAAACGTACGGTCCTCTTTATGGTGAGCAGTTACGGCAACCTATAAATACTTGTGATATTTGAACCATCTCGTGCGCGTTGCCAACCCAAGGGATAGAAGAGAAAGGAAGAGAAGGAAAAGAAGAAGGAAGGGAACAGAAGGGTGAGCACAATGGGCCTCGGGCGCTCTCACTCATCGCACGAAACGCAACAGTACTCTGTTACTTTACGCCAATATTCTGTGAGAGGGTAGTATTTTCCCGGTCGAGCCGGCCCATTTTTACTGGGAAAACATGGCTCTACTTCTGAAGATTAAGGTTTAAGTCATTAAAATCATATATTTATTGGCTTTTAATTTTTTTTTCAATCATAAGTAGACAAGCACCGAAAACATTTTGGCGTTTATTCTAAATTGTGGAACAATTTTGGAACTATATATGTTTCACTAAAGATTTACCAATATTATAAAATAAGCTTATACTATATTGCTATTTTGTTACAAACTATACATAATCAAAGTTAGGGCGAGAGATTGCAACTCGCCGACAAGACCACCTGAGCTTGTTTGAACAGTTAATTAAGAGATCGGGTTCACAAATATATACATTCGCTACTCGTATGTGTATAAAGCCTTTAGGTGGACTACTTCCTATGTACGCAATCCGTCGACTACCAAACAATTCTAGATATATTTGCTTTGCTTGAAAACATTGAAAAAGGCTACAACATTAAAATAGTCGCAAAGTCAAGTCAGAAGCCTTGGGCGACCTGAACAACTCTGACACTAGATTGCATATGCACTCAATAAGAACAACATCAAAAGCTACTTTTATCGATACAAATATAAAATTGAAGTGTCTATTTGTAATTTCAAAGATTTCTACTGCCAAATGGCTAATGTTCTAAGGAGTGACTTAGACTACAATTTGTTCTATATCGTGTAAGGTGGGTGAGCTATGTGACGTGTATCTATACATGTCAAATTTCGACGCTAAACTATAAGCACTAGTAGGCCGACCGAGGGCTCCTGAGTTATACAACTAAGACCCATTCGCCTTCGTAAAATAGAACAACAATAATTTGTTGTTTTATCATATTTATTACTTATCGTCAGACACATTGCGTCTGAAAATATTGCCTATCTTTTCCATTTAATCACAATATAGTATATAACCTAATAAATTTCAGGTATGTACAGGCTGGCTATAAACCAGAATCCACTAGAGAGTATACAAGATGAAGCATTTTATGGACTAGACAATACCCTCTGGGAACTGGAGTTGAAGCAAGATAGGTTAACGTCAGTGCCGAGTCGAGCGCTGAGGTACCTACAAAAGTTGCGATTACTTGATTTAACGGGTATGTACCACTTTTTTTATTTTTTAACTGCACAATCACTATAAGACCTATAAGCAATAGCCCCAAAAAACAAGGAATGTTTTGATATTCTATATAGCTGATAAATATTTTTTATCATTGTAGAATTGTCGTTTTTTTATTAAGGTCTAATTAATGACTACGTTTTGGGCCAGTGTTAGCGACCTTAACGCACGACGCAGACGCAAACGCAGATGTTTATTAGCCATACGCATGTGTTCCGGTCTAGGTGTTTGTCCTTGCCCGTGTGTCTGTGTCCGAACCTTCGACCCTCACCTCACCTCGCCCTGCTTCGAGCTGGAATCGAACCCGCGACCTGTGGCGTTTAAGGCAGGCTCACTATTTTGCTACAACGTCATCAAATTTTATATATTATCATTAATTATGTAGAGAAATTGAAGTCTCTTTAGATTACGAAGTCTATAATAACTGTAGTTAGTTCAGAGGTTAACGTGAACACAAGACTAGAAGGAATTTAATAAGGAAATATTTAATCTTGCTACGATACAATGGCCTCTCCACTAGATCTGAGTTAACGAGGCGATTTATTTCAACAGTTTTCAATTTAAATGATTTAGAGATTCGTTTTAGGGTTCCGTACTTAAAGGGTGCCAACAGAACTCTATTACTAAACCTCCGCTGTCCGTCCGTCCGTCCGTCAGCAGGCTGTATTTCACAAACTTTAATAGGAGAGTTTCACAGAATGTATATTTTTTTTGTCACTCCAACAAAAATACTGAACACAAAATAAAGTTTAGAAATAAAGAGGGTTCCCATACTTGGCCTTTTTTTTTGGTATTTTGTTATATTTCATGAGCTGTAAATAAAATAAATGCTACACACTCAACGGCCCTCATTAAGATAATGACAAGGACAAACACACCCCGACCGGGACACATGACTGTATGGTCAATACAAACATCTGCTCCGAGCGGGAATCGAACCCGCGACCTGTGGTGCTTAAGGCAGGTTCGCTACCGCTGCCTCACAATGCCATCAAATATATTTTTTACGTTAATCTCATATATTCTACGGTGGTATGCAACCCTTGTGTACGATTCAGACACGCAATTGGTTTTTAAAAATTCTTTATTCAACAAAATATGAACCTGTACATTATAAAATGCATATATTTTTTTATGTTAGAAGTTGGCAAACAAGCATACGGCCCACCTGATGGTAAGTGGCTGCCGCAGCCTACGAGCGCTTGCAGCACCATTAGTAGATGCCACTCACGCGTTGCCAACCTCGAGATATTAGTTCTTAAATCTCGTTCGCCCAGTAATTTCACTAGCGTACAATGCCCTTCAAACCGGAACACAGTAGTGCCTAAACACTACTATTTGGCGGCAGAATATTGGACACTGCGGTGGTACCTACCTAGCCGGCCTCTTGCAACAAAAGACCTACCACCAGTGTGACTGATTGCACTGGTGGAATAATCTCTGTTGTGACAGAGGTTATCCCAACAGCGGGCGATGGGGTCGTCACATCCCGACGCCTTTAAAATACGCATATACTTTACTAAGAGTTTATCACAGAATATAAAACATTAAAATCTTCTGTACTATCTTCTGTATCTTCTGTACTGTGTTAATTTTTAGTGCAGATGTACTTTATCATTTTCGAAGAATATACTGTTTTCAAATGTATTTTCCCCAGACTGTTTGCATTAATTAACTACTTGTCTGTTAAAATTGTAAATTACCCCTATTTAACTTGTGTCTACATTATGACACAAAGTGCTGTTAAACTTGTTGTTAAACATAGCATTTCTTTTTTTAGTGGACTAATGAAGAATAAATATTATGAAACTATTTTAAAGTTTAATTAGTACATTCACATTTTAAAAAGACACCGTTTTGGCGTTGTGGCCTGCCTTTAGGCTCGACCTAATAGGTAAGGCAGATGTTTAAATTGATCTTACAAATATCTGTTTGGGTCTGGGCGTTTTTCCTTGTGCCACCGTGCCTCGCAAAGCATGTTAAGCTGTCGGTTCCGGTTGTTATCACATAACATGTAATAATAATCATTAACTCTTGATAAGTAAATAATTGCTCTTATCCAATGAGCTACTGGTTTGCCCTTAGGTTTACGAAGGTCAAATGGCAAAAGACGTCCAGTTCAGGACATAATATGTTCATCCCAAATCATTCCAAAAGATTCTAAACGATCCTGTGTCAATTAGAAAATCACTGATCACTGATTTTACGTTTACCCGTTTCAGCTTCAAATCTAAAGTTTCTTCTACACATTTTCTTACATAAGGCTTAAATAACATAACTTTTTTTGTAATCATACTAAGGTCAAGTCAAGAAATTACGGTAGACATTTATTAAAACCAAACTTGATTACTAGGCAAAGATACAACGCAAAGTTACTTATAGGTATAATTCACTTTCTGAAGTATTCTTAGCGCTAATGCAACATCGAGTTATGTAGCCCTCAAGTCTTCATTAGGTTTTTCCTCGAGGAAAGAGCTTTTATTATTCAAGATACAATATTAACTCAGCCAACAACCTAACAAATTTAATATTCCACTCATTCGTTTCGCTTTCGAAAGTTGTGTGTGTTATTAATATACAAATATTACAATGTGTTCTTTACGACGAGCATTATTTTAGCATAAAGAAGTATTTAATACTCTATAGAAACATTTAATTATTTGTCGGGTTATTGGGTTATCCTTGTCACCATTGACCCTGGTTTTGGTCCCAAAAATCTGAAAATTATCTAGATTCGCTACCAAAATTCGTCTTCGCCGTAAATAATAATAGGTAAAGCTGAAATATTTTTAAGACCATCATAGCGCTATTTACGACGAGAGTTTTGAAAAATAATTGTATTAAAAGCACGGACGGTTGAATCTTTGGATTCAATGTAAATTAAAATAATAAATAAAATTAAACGTTCACAAGAATCTTTGCTTTTATTTCAGGTAATGAAATAACAGAGATAACAGGAGACAACTGGCTTGGTTTAGAGAATTCATTACAAACGTTAGTCCTGGCTGATAATTCAATAGCCAACCTTCCTCTCGATGCATTCTCTGGGCTGTTGATTCTTGAAACATTAGATTTACGCGGTAACCATTTATCTGTAATCGACAGTGGAGTCTTCAGAGATGGTATGAGCAGACTAAACAAGGTTAGTACGTCACAGCGCATTCTTGTTTTTAAATATAATGTATTTAGCAATAACAATATTTCTTAAAACAATTTCAGCTTCTTCTCGGAGACAACCAGCTCACACTAATTCCTTACGAGGAGTTGTCACCACTGCGTCAGCTCCGCTACTTAGATTTGTCTAACAATCTCATCAAGCAGGTCCCTCCGGCGCATGATCTTAATGGTATCAAGCTGTCTCTAGACTATCTGAAGTGCGTATAGCATATTTTTTACTTAGTTGAATTTCATGCATGACTAGTATGTATTAATTTAAATTGCCATTATTTTTAGTTTGGATCAGAACAGCATCAAGATTCTGCTACCGGGATCTTTCAAATACTTCAACATTCTAAACACCACCAGTCTCAATGGGAATCCAATTTACACAATAAGAGTAAGTATAGTTTGTTTGTCTATCATCAATATTACATCATCTATTATATTTCCCTTGATTTCATATTTCATTTTATTACATTTATTTTATTTCTTTTTCCAGGAAGACGCATTCCGAAATGCAAAGATTAAATCTTTATCTCTTCGTGACTGTGGCATCACGGAACTGTCACCAGCATCGTTTGCTGGTCTCGAAAACAGCCTGCAAAGTCTAGATCTATCCGAGAACAATTTGACAATGATATCCAAATTTATGTTGAACAAATTGGACTCGTTGCGTTTCTTGAACCTTAGAGAAAATAAGGTAAATTGGACAAAAAAAATTGTCCTGGGCTATATTTCTATAGAAAATACATAATGTTGACACAATGAAATGATTCTTATTTTATTTAGACACAAATCATATTTATGTATGTGTAGCTTGAAATTATGTATGTAAATAATAATAAATTATCCATCATCGCCTTCTCAATGCTTGTCTGGAAGAGATTGCTACGAGCGATATGCCCATTTACCCAATTCTTCTGTATGTAATATTCATTTAAGTTGTGTAAGGAAAAATAAATATAAATTAAACAAAATAAATTTTTTTTTTTTTTTTTTTATGTTAAAAGTTGGCAAACAAGCATACGGCCCACCTGATGGTAAGTGGTTGCCGTAGCCTATGAGCGCTAGCAGCACCATTAGTAGGTGCCACTAACGCGTTGCCAACCTCGAGATATTGGTTCTTAAATCTCGTCTGCCCAGTAATTTCACTAGCGTACAGTGCCCTTCAAACCGGAACACAGTAATGCCTAAGCACTACTACTTGGCGGCAGAATATTTGACACTGCGGTGGTACCTACCTAGCCGGCCTCTTGCAACAAAAGACCTACCACCAGTGTGACTGACTGCACTGGTGGAATAATCTCTGCTGTGACAGAGGTTATCCCAACAGCGGGCGATGGGGTCGTCACATCCCGACGCCGGTTGCCTGTATTATGTTTCAATGTGATTACATTTTAGGTTGATACAAATTTGCTGTCGACGAATAATCCTTCAGAGTACTCAACGCCAACAGCCAATCATTTTCAATACAAATTGTTCTCGTTGGATATCAGCGGCTCGTCCTCTCTCGAAATGAGTTTACAAGATGTTAGAAGGTTAGTTTCGATTATTCATAATCTTAGCGACACATTTGAAACTAATTTGAAGTAGTATTAACTAACATTAATTTACACAACCTAAAAACTTGTATTGTGTCAAATAAATATATACTTAACAGTTAAATATTATTTTCTTAACTATTTACAGATAAAACATATGGTAATGATTCTTATTAAATTACATAATCTTGGTTTTTGCCTCTAAACTTTATTTTTTAAGTAGACAACATTTTGATTCAAAATATTCTATTTCGTCACTTTTACAATTTACTATTTATCTTTTTATATCATGAAGATTCAGTGCATGCTTTTCAATTTTTATTAAGAAATAAAGTGTATATTTAATGAAATTTTAATTTAATTTTAATAATTTTTGTAATGCTTTTAGATTTATTTCAATAAATAAAAAACATAAGTTTTATATAAATGTAACTTTATATTTCTCGCAGTTTGGGTAACAATAGGTTAGTCTAAGGTAATAAATTCAAATTTAGAATATCACATCGTTTTGCAAAAAAACACCAAGTATTATTCCCGCTAGGATTTTTACTAATTGTAAATTTAGAATTTATATAAATCGCTTTATTTAGTTTCGTACGAGTCTTTGCTATTACATTTTGATTGCAGAAACGAGTCTGACATACAATTTTGCCGCTATCAGAGCAAGTAAGTTTCGGTATGTTTTTAACTACCCGAGGCTTTATATGTTGTACTACTGTATTGATGTAATATTATATATATAGTTTTCTTCTTTTACCACTATACTAAATGCAGTAGTTCTAGCACGTTTTAAAAGTTTGTTATTTATTGTTGTTTCAAGAACAAATTTATTGTTGTTTTTTATTATTTATTTATCATATTTTATTTACAATTAATATGCATTTAAATAGTGTGGCTACACGTTGTTTTGTAATGTGCTTTTTTTGTTATGATAGTAATTAAATTATTTTGTTTGTTAGGCAGATAAAATTTCATTTGAAAGAAATAAAAAACCTTCTTATGCTACAGAATCTAAATGAATTATTTATTATAGTTTTAGTAAGAATCATAGTAATAAAACTTTGTGTTTTCATCATAAAAAGATGCCCATCGGTGGTACAGCATGGCAGAGGATTCTCTCTCATATGAATAGAATGTGAATAGAAATAAAACTAAATACTTAAAATATGACAACAATTTTGAAATCTAAACGATGACTAACATAGGTACCTAGCCGAAGCTGTCAAACAAAGCTTCGGTGAAATTTCAAATTTATTGTCATACTTTTAAGTTTTATTGCTGTGCCGTGCCGCCAATGGGAGCAGGCCCGTATTGTCTTGTTATTAATTTGGTTGATGATCACCATCTTATATTGTTAGATTTACGATAACTTAATAGAAAAGGGTCATTTTGTAATACCCACAAGTCAATAAGATAGCAAAGTTTTAGGTTGTGTAAATAAAAAAAGAATTTGGAAAGGATAAATTAGTTGCACAATGCTTTGGTAATCTCATTAGTAATAAGTTGTTTAAATTACTAAAATTTTCATTTTCTTGGTTTCAGAATGCGATCTCTGCGATATTTAGCGGTAAGCAAATTGATAAGACGAAGTATAATTGCAGAAGATTTTCTTGAATTTGGTGTAGAATTGGAAGATTTAAAAATTATTGGAAGCACTATTAACAGAATAGAAGCTAGTGCGTTTCAACACGTTCGTACAATTAAAACTTTGGATCTATCAGAAAACAATATAGATTATATTGATCCGTTTGCTTTTGCTGAGGTAAGCACAAAAATAATAGAATTAAAATAATGTTGTACGCTGATTGAAATAAAAACTTGATAAAATTATACTTTTCAGCTCCATAGTCTTACAACTCTAAAAATGGCGAATGGCCTAGCTGACACCGTAAAAATATTACCTTTTGAACCTTTGAAAGCTCTTATTGAATTGGAATACTTAGACCTGAGCAATAATAAATTAAAGAACGTACCTGATACATCGTTCCATTTTATGTATAAACTGAAAACGCTCAATTTGCAAGATAATTTTATTGAACAATTTTCCAAGGGAACTTTACAGGTAACGTAACACCTATCTTACTATTATCGTAGAATAATTATAAATTTAATAAATTTGTCAAAGCTAAAATGTACAACGCTAAAAGAAATTTGTCATGACGTCATAATTTTTTTGTTTGCTATAGGGTGATATTCACAAGGAACTCGAAAGCGTATGCTTGTCACTAAATCAAATGCAAAGGATTGACCAACATACATTTGTGAATTTGAGAGAATTGCAAGAAGTCCTCATAGAAGACAATTTGATAGAATCTATTTATAGAAGATCCTTTACGAGCTTAGATAACTTGAAAGTTATCAGGTTAAGAGGAAATATTATAACTGAGATAAGCGAAGAATCATTTCAGAATTTACCAGCACTTAAAGAGTAAGCATATATTTACATCCTACATCCTATTTTATATTTTAATTTCAAATCTTTATTTATCATTGTCTCAATATTCTTTAGTGCATCTTCACTGGTTGAGTTTCAAAACAGTAATGAAATTGAAATATAAATTATGCACTTGTATGTCTGAGTGTTTGTAGAACTTAAATTTGCAAACTATACCAAATTCTTTGCTTATATATAATATTATTTATTCATTAGGATTAGATCTACAAACTCAATAATGATTTAATGACTTCCATCAAGTTATTATTATTGCTTCATATTTAAATACATATAAGTACGTGATGCTAAAAACTTGTTAAAATCCTCTTGGTGACATAATATTTAATCTGTTTCAGGCTAGACATATCGTTTAACCAACTGGAAACGTTTAAATTTTCCATATTCGACCAAGTAGGATCTGCAACAGCATTAAAAGTGAACGTCTCTTACAACCGAATCATATCTCTAACTGATTCAAATGCTCCAAGTTTCTTTTCATCGAATTTCTATCCACCGCCTAAAGCACAGAGTAAGTCTACTTTATATGTAAGCTTTATATTTTATAGCAACATTGTTAACATTATGAGCTATTTTCTTTTTATATATATTATTTTCTTCTTTTTCTATCTCTATAACTTCTATAATTATGTCTTTTAAATCTTGAAGTAAAACTTTTCTTGTTATTCTTATTTTCTTTTGGCATGTCTTTTAACCTTTATTTGCTTTAAATACAGGATTAGAATCTGAGGATCCCAGTCCTCTACGTATAGAAAGAGGTGATTTTAAGTTTAGCATAATGTATTTTGAATAATTATTAATTTGCGTAGCTTGTGTTGTCCTTAATTTTCGTTTTATATTGTATGAATGCTAATTTATGTATACTTTTTGAAAATACACCATGTATTTTCAAAACCTTAAAACTCATGTCTTATTTTTAGGTCTTGGAACTGTATCAGTAAATATTCGAGTTATGGATTTTTCGCATAACAACATATCTTATATAGCACCATATTATTTCAGGTGAGTCACACAAATTCAAAAGGAAACTTATTATAAAAATACTGATATATAGTAATTCTTTTAAAAATTTAAATTTCAGACACGCAGATCTAACCCTGTCGGAATTAGATTTGTCTTATAATCTCATTAGGAATGTAACAAGAGAAGTATTCGGCTCTATGCTAATGTTGCAATATTTAGATCTATCGCATAATCAGATTTTCCACATGGAATACGATTGTTTCAAGAAAGTTAAAAATTTACAGGTATTATTACTTTTAAGTGCCATGTTCCATATTATTATAGCAATTTCAGCAATGATATTGAATATTTACTAAAAATATTTTAGAATTCGGTAATACTAAGCCTTTCTATCTCTCTCTTAGCCTCGCTCTTGTAAATTAAAAGAAATAAATAGGAAATGTATTTTTATTTTTCAGATAATAGACTTATCACACAATCATCTGATCGAGCTGCCGGTTGAAGTGTTCCACGACATGCAGGCGCTCACTTCAGTAGATCTATCCGATAACAACATTAAAGTCTTAGCTGATAATTTGATCATATCTCCAGCTTTAGAGAGGTAAAACCACTTTAATAACTGACTATTTATTAATGATAATAACTAACTTTACTGTTTGATACTTAAAGAACATAACCTTTCCTCCATCTATTATAAGATTAATTATTATTGATACTGTAACATGTAAAATAGTCAAATCCTAAATTTTGAGCACAAGTTTTAGTTTTTATTATAATTTTGAAGATTTTACTCAATTGGCAATTTCTGTGTGTTTCTGGGAACAGGTTAGATGTGTCAGATAATGACTTGTCAAGAATACCTACAAACAGTCTAACACCAGCAGCAGCCATTAACTTAGTTGAACTAGACTTAAGCGGTAACACAATACCCGCTGTGGCGATTGCAGATTTAGTTCAAAGATTTCGAGTAAGTGAACAAGAATCCTCCATAAACATTAAATGTTGTTACCTTTTTAAGTAGTTCAAATACTAATTGCTTGAAATAATGCGAGGTAATGTATATACAAATTCATTAATTGCGATTTGATATGTGATGTGTAAGGATTGATTCATATTAACATGGTGTTCGAAACTTTGAATTAGAATAAGCACTAAATATTTTGTTTCATATCTTCTCTTATACTATTAACATTTTGCTTCCCTTAATCGTGTCTCTAAATCGTTTACCTTAATTCTTAAATATTATCTAAGTAGTTAAAATTATCTCAAGCTATGGAATTGGTATTATTAAAATATATTTACTATATAGACTTTAAATTAATGTTAATGATGATATGAAAGAAAATTCAATCCTTTGTTATCGTTACTAACCAATAGATAGATTTATGTCACCAGTCAGTGGCGTAACTTGGTGACAAAAAGGCCCTTAATGAAATTTACTGACACTTTGTATGATAATAAAAATTAAAAGTTTCATTTTTACAAGATATACAGAAGACACTATTTAAAATCGAATATAATAGGCGATGTGCATGAATTATCAATCGATTAGGATTGGTTGGTCACGTCACAATTATGTCTAATCAACATGCGATTTATGATTTTAAATTCGTTTAATGAAAAATAAAAATTTTTGGGGAATATTTTAATCACATTATGCACATTAAGCATTTAGTGAAAGCCATAAAGTAATAGATTAAGGGCCAACGAATTTTCACCAAAGTTACACCACTGTTGCCAGTGTGTGGTAGATGCTAAATTGTCATGTCCAGCACGAACCGAGCGAGTACTGGCTGGAGGAGCCGGACTACAACGAAGAGTACATGTACCACACCGCTAGGCGAGACCATCCCAGAGTTTTGCACCGAAAGATACAGTACCCGCAGAATGTTTTGTATAAGGTAGATCCTCTGTAAATAATACATTGGCGTTTCCATACTATATCTTTCAATATATTTTACTATTTATAGCTTTGTTAATTAAATTATATTGTTTATTTTAAAAGTGAAAAATGTATTTTAAAAGTTAAAAATGAATTTAGGAAACGCCAATAACTGTATATTTTTAGTTACATTCAATTTGTTTGCATTTTGAAATGTAGATTTTTATTTTTGCTTGCTTTTTGCACATAACATAGTTATACACAATAGCTTTTTGTATAAATTTGCACGCAGTGATAACTTTTCTTCTTTCTATATAATATATTATTTAAATATTCATGGAGTTTATGCTTTCAGTCACTAGCCTGGTTGGATCTCTCTGACAACCGTTTGGTTAGAGTTGAAAGCGGTTCTTTTGCGGCCTTGCCAAAACTGCTTTGGTTGGATTTGAGCATGAACACACCGTTCAACAACGGTGAACGAGGTGGTAGTATCTTTAAGGGCTTAGAAAGAAGATTATCACACTTGGGTTTAAAAAATGTTAGCTTAACTACAGTAAGTATTTTCAATATCTTTTAAACAGTTTTAGAGGCTCATTGTTTTTTTATACAATTCAATTTTTAATTATTTAGAAGCTCACATAAACGATTTGTGTTTTTAATTTTTGCGAGAAAAGACAAAAAAATATTTGATATTATTTTTATTGTAAATGTTGTTTAAGTAGTTGATTCAAAAACTTTTGTTTTTATATTTTCGTGATATATTTTCAGGTACCGTCAATGCCATTACCCAAGTTGAAAAGTTTGGATTTATCATATAATAATCTCCCATCAGTGGCAACGGATATAACAGCAAACTTAACCCGACTTCGATCTCTAGATCTCTCGTATAATGATTTAACTAATGTTCCTGTTGTAAGTACTTTTCTATTTGATCATCAAAGATATATATATAGATTTATATAATACAAGCTAAATAAATTTGTATTATTATAAATATTCTCTTATTATTTTTTAAACAGACTTAACGCATAATTTTTAAAATTATATTTAATAAGTCATTAAATATTACAGGCTACGCATTCATTAAGCGAACTTCGTTGGCTTTCTTTGTCCGGGAATCCTATATCAGCTCTCATGAATACGAGTATGTATGGTGTTTCACCGCGTTTAGAATACCTTGATGTTACACATCTACGACTAAGCATTTTAGAGGTAAGATCTTAAGGGTCAATTTGTAGCTAATGGCTATAGTGATGTAGTATCAAATTATACTAAATTGATAAACACTTTTCCAGAACGGAGCCTTTAGCAAGATGTATGGATTAAGAACTTTAAAGATCTCGATAAATGGCAATATTAGGGATTTAAATATTCCAAGAATTTTAACTCACAATGTTGCGCTAGAAAATCTTTATATACAAATCGATAGTACACAGATCGATTTAAGCAGAGAAATGATTGGTCTGTTGCCTTCAAAGTTAAGTAATATCACGATAACTGGACGAGCCTTGAAGTTCCTTTCGCAAAATGTTTTAAGCGTAAGTTTCTTTATCAGATCCTTTATTATCATAAGTTTCATCATCTTTTCCTGTTAAATATTAGCGCTCTTAGATTAATGCAATCTACATAAAAATAGTAAATTTCTGTTCGTACTTCAGGGTGTGACATCACAAACACTGAAACTAACTATCTACAATACCAGTATCGAGGAAATAGAAAGTGAAGTATTCTGGAGACCAGGTCGTGTGAAGAATTTAACATTAGATTTGAGAGATAATAACATCGCTAGAGTACCAAATCCAGCCAGACATGAATGGCCTGGTGTTCCAAATTCATTATTCCTGCAAGATATATATGTAGCTGGAAATCCTCTGCAGTGTGATTGTCGTATTGGGTAAGTTATAATATATAATAATAATAATGTCAAACTCATCTTCTTTCATCGTCTGAATAATCATTTCTGTGCATAAGAACTGTGTTTCTGTTTCTGTGAATCGAGAACGGTTTTTCCGATTTACATGTAAATACGTTACCTGGTCAGATTTCTTTACAATTATTTCAATCTCCCAGTTTTAAAAATTACATTTTTTACTTCCTAACAAGTGTTTCCAACAACACCCAAACTTTCTACTAAGTAAAATTGTTAATAATTTGGCCGTGGGGTTTTTTTTCAGATGGATACAAGCTTGGGATAGAAAGAGAAGACAGTATCTTTGCGAAAGTCCTTCAAATTGTATAGCTACGAGAGATGATGTTAGATTTGCAAAATGTCCCTCTCATTACAACAGGACTTTCAGTGATGTACGTATAATTTAATGACTTAATACTCCTAATTAACTTTATAATTTTCGTTCTATTTTGTTACCCATTATTCGTTATGTTATTAACTATGCTAAGCCTTCATTGAGTTTTGACGAGTAAGAAAAGTTTTCTTCTTAGATATTTACTTTACTTTTATCTAAAGTAGGTAAAAATATTTGAATTGTAATGGAAGAAAAATGTATACCCTAATATTATTTGACATTTCTTATGCCTTCTTCCCTTGACCATCATTAATCATTTCTTCAATTGTTATTCATTACTACAATATGTAAATTAATATTTACAACAATGATGAATGAATCTGTATCTGTATTTTGTACCTTGTTGAATACAAATAAAACTAATTAATTAGTAGGATTACTTAAATTTTTAAACAATGTTCTTTGTAAACACACCCTGATAATGATACATGTTTACAGGTAATTGCAAAAGATTTAGATTGCAGCTGGAGCAGAGGATTTTTCAAATCACCAAATCTCTATATTATTATAGGCATGTCCATACTGACATATTTCTATATTTGAGGTTTGTTTTGGCTCCTTGAGATATCCGAAGACTTCTACAAAGCTCTAGAAATGGTTTATGGTAGGAATTAATCTTTAAAAATAATTGACTCCAGTCAATCTATTTTTAATTTCATCAACGTATTCAGTAAATTATATTGAAATGAGCTTGATGGAGCCAATATAGAAAGACGAGTGAGACGTCGTAGTGATATTATCACTAAAATTATAAAAGTACTGTACCTGCAAAGTGGCCTACCCGAATGTTTTGATCTGAATAACCAAATTATAGTTAGTGTAAATATTTTGGAATGCCTTTAAGATACAGTGCAATGCGATGATGAAGAAAAAAGACGTATTATGATTGTTAATAATAGGAAACAAGAAAAGCCTATAATTGTGATTTATCTATAATCTGAAGCGATGTGTGATCTCAATGAATTATTTCTAGAAAGTTACCATTCAAAGATTAGTCGTTGCTTATACTGCTTAGCATATTCCCTGAATTGTGTTTTATGTGTATTTAAAATAAGTTAGAGTTTCGGATATATTTTGCATTATATAACAGTGAAATATGTGATATCGTTCTACATGTATTTTTTTGTTTGGCTGATTGGCACATCGGAACTGATTTAGCATTGTGAGTGAAGTGCACTTAATGTGATCTTGATAGTCGCATTTTGAACTTTAATAAGTTCTTACATAAGCAATGACTTTAATTAAATCGTCAGAGTAGACTGCATTCACTCGAATGATATGTGTTCGTCCATTGTTAAGAAGATAAAAATTATTTATATGTGTTTGTGTATTAGGATAATAATTATTGATACTTTCATCATTGGCGACGCGTCATTGTATCACATCAAATACTATGCATTATTTAATATTGAGATCTGTAGCTGATTTAGAAAGTTCTTTCACCTAATTATTATTCTTATTAGTGATATCTTCATACAGAAAGCTTTACTTATACAATTTATCTTCTATAAAGTAATTTTAACTCAAAGTAACTTCGATTAAATCGCTTTTTATATTTACCCTCTAAATTTCATTGTTTCAATTTCAAAGTCTATCAAGTTATCTAGTTTAAATTCAAAAATATTTTATTACATAACGGAATATTACTACGTTAGTAGATATTGTATATCAATTCTATATTACAAAACATCATTAGAATTACATTGACTGAATTCAACTAATCCAGTATATAATACTATTAGCGCTTAGTTTTGTGGTGTTCGATCTTCTTTAATTAGTTTTATTGTTAAAATTTTCCATTTAAAATTTTAGTACACTTGTTAGTCAGTCGCGTTTTATTGCATAGACAAATGCATGTTAGACTTTAGCTTGATTAAAGTTAATGATGAGTGAATTAATGGAATACCTCTTTTTCAGTGGTCCATAATGAATGGTGTCAGGCCTACATGTTAAATTTTATTTTCAACACCACAATAACTTAAAAGTCTTTCAAATATATAAAATTTATTTGAATTACAAATTTATTTTCGATACTCATTCTGTAGCGAATTTTCTGTATCATTAGTTTGTTTTTGTAAGCTTTATTGTGGTATTGAAAACGAAATGTTATCGTTTGTTGTGACAATGAATATATTTTGTGATATATATTAATCTCTAATCCTTCTATTTTTGATAAGCCTACGACGAATATTGCTAAACTTTACGGGAATTGTATAATTAAAATGGTTACTAAAGTATACCATACGCAGCTGATAGTAGTCCAGGGGCCTACCATGAACTCTTATTTCTATTGAAGTGACGATCTAAATTGAGCTACATCACCATTTCATACCTGAATTGAATTACATCGCAATGGAATTATTACTAAAAGTTCATGGTAGACTCTCTGTTCGCATGTCAATTTCAAATAGGAATTGCTATTTTGCCAAAGTACGATAACTTAAAGTGACCATGTCTTTTATTAATTATCTTTAAATTTGTATCTTATCTGAATCTTTTTATTGATAGAAATGCTAATGTAAAAGATATGTTCCTTTCAGTACCTAAGTTAATGTTTGAAGTTAAATTTTCCTTATTTATTGGCAAAATTTGTAATTCCTATAATTATTAGGTACTTTAATAACTTTCGAAATCGTACCAAATACTAATAGTTTACTTATTTTTAAATATTTCAAATTGTTTTTATCTATTTAAATTTATTACTAAAAATACCGTCTTAGTGTCTTATAACATATTTATTAAAATCATTGCTAGTTGTTCAGCTACCTAAGTAATTCGATTGTTTCATCGAAATTTTAAATTTTATTTAAATATCATCCACTGCATCCAAATGTGATAGTATTAGTTAGTGCCAATAAATAGATTAAATTTAATTAAAAACTTGTAATTATAATTCTTAAAATTTTATTAAAAAAATATACCTTTTCAATTGGAATTATACATAGATTTTCTTAAGACGAATTATTTTGCGAGAAATAACCAATAAATGATTGCTTTATATTAATTACAGTTATAATTCAAATTCATTATATAAATAAAAATAAATATAATAATTCCCTATAATAATTCTTGGGTGACCATTAATTACGTGCGACGATTTTGGTGATTTTAATGGCATCTTTTCACGTGAAGATTTACAAAATGCGTATTTTACGTGTAATTGCCTTAGTCTGTATTTCATTGCGATGCTTGTAACTTATTTTTAAGTGTAATTACGTGATATCCCCTACAGACCCCTCACTCCCTTACGTGAGGTTGGGTGAAATTCAACTCGAACCTCCCTCACTCCTCCCCTCATGGCTCCTCTCCTTAAACGCATCGCGTAATTAATGGATATCCCCTTATTAATTTGGCGATAAAAAATCGCCTCAAGTTAAAGTTTGGGTAAAAAGTTCATGCCAGAGGATTATGGAATAAAAATGAAAATTACATTTGATAGTTAATTTTTCATTTCTTAAGCTGGAATCAGAGAAATTTCATCAGAATAATTTCAAACTAAAAATAAATGGTTTATTTTTGTTCACATGTATAATTCAATAGAAAAATTGTAAGAATAAAAATATATTATTCATTGCCTATGAATGTTGTAAATAAGAAGCTAAGGATCGTAAGACCATCTTGATTTATAAGTTTGTAAAGTTTAAGAACAAGGATCGTAATGTCTTCACTACATAAAAATGACTCTTTAAAATAGTGTGAAATAAAATAATTATTGAATTATTAGCGTATGAATAAATTATTGCGTTCATATTAATATTTGTTTTATTAAAAACCTAAGATTTATCTTTATTAAGTACGACTTTATGAATAAATTTATGGGGATTTTTTTTAAAGTAGCCAAGCAAGCATACGACCTACCTGATGGAGAACGGTTGTCGTAACCTATTAACGCTTGCAACACCATTCATTGGTGTCAAGCTGGAGTCGTACAAATGGGCGCAAACAGAACGCCATCTATTGGCATAAAATATTAACAATTTTAATACAGCTTAAACTATTCAATATTTATTTAGTTTTGTAGCGCCATCTGTTGATAAACTTTTAAATTATAATATTTAACGTAAAGTTTAGTTTTCAGACTGATTGCTGCAATCTATTTTTCTATTATTTGTAAAAATAGAAATACATGACTTATGACAACTACTACTACTACGACGACGTTGTGGCGCAGCGGCAGCGAACCTGCCTTAAACGCCACAGGTCGCGGGTTCGATTCCCGCTCGGAGCATAATATGTTTGTATTCACCATGGAAGCATATTTTCCGGTCTGGGTGTATTTGTCCTTGTCATTGTGAATGTTTCCGGACCCCCGACACAGGATATTACTATCCTAATGGGGGCCGTTGAGTGTGCAGTGTTTATTTATTTATTTATTTACTACTATAAAAGGCGTTCATTGTAATATAGTCAACAGTTTAGATTCTGCTCTTGAAGAGGAATAAAGTAAAGTAAATAAAACAAATAAGCTGTTTTGTTATTATTTTGGAGTTTTAAAGCAACAACCCTGGATTATCGCCGACATACACATCCCCTTGTTATATGCGATCCTCAAAGCCTTTATTTAATGTAGCACCCGAAGCATAGTGTATAGAACAGACCCTGCCCTTAGGAGAAAAATATATAGAAACTTATACTCGTCGACGGAAACTTAATTATATTTTAAGGTATTACATTCATTTCAAAATCGAAAGGAAAACTAAAATGTATCCTAAAAAAATGGTAGAAAATTTTCGTAAAAACTCTAATGATATTTGGTTCTCTGATGACGGTAACGTAAAGGGCTCTTTAGATTTTATCTATTTGGACATATGATTACTGCCAATGCTATGGCAGAGGTAATATATCATTCAGCTCTTCGGAAAGGTATAAAAGATATTATAGTTATTCCTAAAGAATTTCGAATATTTCTTTACGCTTGCTGAACCAAATTCTCAACACAAGAATGATATTAAAAAAATATGATGAAGAATAATGAATAAATAAACGCTGCACACTCAACGCCCCCATTAGGATAGTGATATCCTGTATCGGGGTCCGCAAACACATACAAGGACAAGGACAAATACACCCAGGCCGAAAAATATTGTTGCATGGTCAATACAAGTCGCGAACTGTGGCGTTTATGGCAGGTTTGCTACCGCTACGCCACAACGTTGTCAGTACATAATATGTAATGTAATGCATAAATGATCAAATACATAAATAAAAATTTCAACTGTCTACCTGTTTTTTTTCTTCGGAATGTGTATTGTTGGCCCTACTGGCCTTGACAGCGTCACCGCGCGGGGAGTACAGAGACTCAGCCGTGATAAAGGGGCAGCCCTCACGGGGGCTCAAATTTGATTCCGTCCTTAGGGTGCCTCCTGCGAAGCTGAACTACGGCTAAGGACGTCATCGGAGATGGGCCTGCCTGTTACTGTTCGTGACTAACAACGGTGGCATAGGTTTGAGGTTGGAACCCTTTGGCTATGGAACCATAAAAAGGAGGTTCAAAACTGTTACGTAAAATACTCATTTTACTTTTTTATTATTATTTATTCATTAAACAATACCATAGTTAGCCAAGTGATCTTATCTTTAATTTCAACAGTAGTTAATAAATACATTAGATTAAAGCCATAACATATAATATGAATAAATTTTACTAAGAATATAAATAGGAAAAGTAATTATTTTACAAGAAAATAGAGACGAAATATGATAGAAACTATCAGAAGAAATTATCATCCAATATCATCTTAATGTTACTAAATGTTTTCATGCCCAATTTTTCTCGACTTGATTTGGTATAAATGTTTCTTCTTCTTCCTAGCATTATATCCGTTATTTATTCTTATATGCAATTATACATACATTATTGTAACAATCAATAAATTACAGATATACAGATATATTATAACAACCAACAACAACAAAATATACAGATTATTATAACAACCAACAACCACCACAACAACAACAACAACAGCAATTGTCGATAACAACCGGGACCGAAAACGTAACGTAGTCGCCGAGGCACGATGGAGAAACTCACAAAGAAAAACACCCAGATTGAAACAGATGCTTGTAAGATGAATACAAACATCCGCCCCGAGCGAGTGTCGAACCCGCGACTGTTGAGGCTAAAGACAGCCTCGCTACGAACAGACCACAATGGCTGTCTATCGAATGAATACTTAATAGAAAAAATAAGAGATATCATCTTAATGTTACTAAATGCTGTCGTGCCGATTTTTTCTGGACTTGACGACATTTGGTATAAATAGTATGTAACATAAATATGTGTGGTCGTCTTGTAGCTTAATAAAGGAAATATAAAACAAATGTAGACTTGGCAACTTTCTATATGTAGGCAGAACATGTAATGAACCTTATAAAACCTTTATTTCATTTCGTCTAGCCAAAGACTTTTTCTTCTTAATTTAATAAAATGTAAAAAGGTAAAAGTCTTTTAAGTCAAGAAAAATATTTTAATTACGACAATACTCTTAGTTTAGTTTTGACATGCATTCATCATTCATTATCTTACTTACTTACTAGCTGCATCCGGCTTGCTTCGAAAAGCCACGTAATGAAAAACGTTTGGAGATTTTATGTATTAGGCTAGAAACCTTTGACGGTCCCTCCGGCGTCGGGATGTGACGACCCCATCGCCCGCTGTTGGGATAACCTCTGTCACAGCAGAGATTATTCCACCAGTGCAATCAGTCACACTCATGGTAGGTCTTTTGTTGCAAGAGGCCGGCTAGGTAGGTACCACCGCAGTGTCAAATATTCTGCCGCCAAATAGTAGTGCTTAGGCACTATTGTGTTCCAGTTTGAAGGGCATTGTACGCTAATGAAATTACTGGGCGAACGAGATTTAAGAACTAATATCTCGAGGTTGGCAACGCGTGAGTGCGACCTGCTAGTGGTGCTGCAAGCGCTCAAAGGCTATGGCAACCACTTACTATCATGGGGGCCGTATGCTTGTTTACCAACTTCTAATAAAAAAAAAACGGTGTATGCAGAATGATTTTTTAGTTTCAACATAATCGGATCAATGGAGACGCTTAGAGGACAAAAATACAAACATTTATATATATTTATACAGATTATAAGAACATTTTTAGTTTAAGAGAAACATTCCGCCACTATTGTGACATAAACCTTGTAAGCTTGTACTATAGTAAATGATAAAGTTTATTGTTTACTGGATATGTGAAGCAGATACTATAAAGTACGATGTTTGCAAGCTGGCAACTCAAACAATTTTTATTTCTTAATTTGGATGAACTTTGGCATAAATATAGACTGTTATCTAGATTAACATAGGTATAGGTTGGATGGATTAACATTTATCAGAAAACGTACTGCAATTATGTTTGGATGTTGCACAATCAGTCATAAACGGCTCAGTGGATTGGGTTGAAACTTATTATCTTGATTAACAGATAAAATTGATACTTTTTATATTGGAAAAATGTTTGGTTGCTGTTATATTGTGAATTGATATACGGTATAAATGATTCATTTCTAGCTGAAGCCAATTCTAAGGTCACCGCAGACGAAGTCGCGGGCTAGTGCAAAATAAATCTTAAAAACCGGTTCCTTATTTATGAAAAAAATAATAAAAACCATATAAAGATCTGTATAATAAATAGCAATGTAAATAGCCCATACAAGAGCCGGCTTTAGAAGGTCAATTGTGGCTCATTTCATTGCCTTTGTAGAACAAAGCTCACAGTGTGCTGTAATTGAATGAGATACCCCGCTGACAAAGAATTGGATTAAAGCCATTACATGCTAAATAATATCGGCAATATACGATATTACTTTTTTATGTAACTGTGTGTGTAAGCGGTAATCTGGATAACTAGCTGACGGGTCATAAAATATATTTTGTCTAGTAAGCGTTTTTATAAATGTTATTATTACGACTGGCTTCGAAAAAGAAGTAATATGTTGGTACGGGCTGGGGTTCGCAGATTTGGAAATAAACACCTGATGGCTCTAAATAAGACTTTATTGAGGTCTAGATTACACACAGAACTTCATAAATCACAGGTCCAAAACGCAGGTCAATCACAGTTCAAAAGAATAGCCGAAGTCACTAATTATCGCACTTGTTCACTGGTATCACTTGTAGTTTCTTCGCTTGTTGCTCAGAACTGAATGACTCAGTCGACGCGCCGGGCCGCTTATATAACGCGGAACACGGGTTCGAGAGAGTTCCGTCCGCGGAACGCTATTCTACATGTTTCGAGAATACATCTTTCTAGATCACGCGCGACGGTCGAAGAAATAAACAAAGAGAGTAGCAAGCGATTTTGAACCTTATGCCCCTTTTTTTTTTTTTTTTTTTTTTACTTGGACAAATGCAGTTACGCACTCGAGCGCCGGGACGGGTGCAATGGCGCAGGAGGTGTGTGGACTCGGAGCCGAGCCCCCTACCCACTAAAACTCCAAGGTCCCATCTAGCGCCATAGTGGGACGTCGCGGGATCGCCGAAGCATACCACCGCGACGCTCCGGCGCTTGCCCCGAGGGGCCCATTGGTGGCGGCAACCTACTGCCGCCATACATACATAATAATACATACTAGTACTTACATAAAAATACATAACTCCGCGCGCGAACGCGCCAGGCCTTTCGGCTTCCACCTTGGGCGGCACCATACTGCCGCCATACATACATACTAATACATACTATACATATATAAAATACTCCATGGCGCTTTCGCGCCCTTCCGACCGGGACCGGAAGGCCCCGGCAAACCCAACCAAAGAAGCCCTGGGTCCAAGGGCTCCCCCCACCGAGACTAACTTTTTAATGAGGTTGTTTCCCTCTACGACCAACCTTCGTTATTTTCTAAAGAGGTTTTCTTCCTCTACCGCCTGACCGAGGCTGAAGGCCCCGGTCAAACACACCACCGGTGTCGCAGGAGCCGCTCGCAGTCCATTCTGATAAGCAGAAAAGTACCGGAGCGACCCATACGACACCACCCTCCTAGGCGCGGTCTAGCGTAAAACGCCCCACGCCCGAACCGTCCGAGCCTGTTAGCTTCACCGGGCAGTCGAAGGTGCCACCTGCACAATCGACGCCCGGCTACTGAGCCCCGGCACGACAAGCCCAGGGTACCGCAGAGTTTGACCTCTGCGGTTGGGGGGGATAATTTCCGATACTAAACTCACCCAGATTTGATTTTGGTTACTAGTTTTTACACAGAGCGATTGCCATCCGACCTCCGTAACCCTAAGAGTGATCAACTAACTCATTGGATAAGAGCAAATTATCTAACAAGAGTTAACGATTATTATCAGATTCCATAATAACAACCAGGACCGAAAGCTTGTAGTGCTCTCCAAAACATGGTGGGTAGCACCTATAAGGACCCATGAGGACAAACGCCCAGACCAAGAGAGATATTAATAAGATAATAAGATTATTTGTACATTATACTTGTTTGATACCATATACAAATTTTATGGCGACCTGGGAACCTTCAAGAAAAGAGCCTACTCTTTCCTTAAAGTTCGGCAACGCACCTACATACCCTCCGGTGTTGCGGATGTTCATGGGCAGCAGTGATCACTTAACATCAGGTGAGCCTCCTGCCCGTTTGCCCCCTTTTAAATAAAAAACAGCTGAGAAGTACAGACACTATTTACTGCAAATTCTATATTTATACACCAAATTTCCAGTTGTTTTTTCTCTCATTCCAGTATCATAATTACAGAAAACAACAGTACGAACTATATAATACTCGTGGATCAAATTAATCCGATTAGAAGACAATGTCCTTTATCCCCAGAGCAATCACTTCGTAAGTATAATTAATCCTACACAAAGTTTACATAGTCTTAAGCGAAGGAGTTCTATATAATATATAGAAGCCTCAATAGCTCAACGGTTAAAGGATTACACGAGAATTGCGGGTTCGACCCTGACGCATTGATGGGCTATTGTCGCACCCACTCCTAGCGCGAGATACGAGTTTATTAGCGAGGCCATAGGAGTATTAATAATGACTTGAAAAACATTGTTAATATTCTGCAAATAATATGTACCTAAGCTTAATCGAATTTAAATAATAGTTCCACCTGTACCATTTTTATACTAAGCAAAAAATATACAAAATGTTGGTAATGTAGTCAATATAACTAGACATAGATTTGTATACGTTTATACTAAAAACTTGGGTTTACATTTACGCAAATTTCCATTAAAATTTGTTTTTATTTTTGAATGTCGAAATAATGACTATCACTTTACATCTACATATTAAACTATTTCAGTTCTATTTAATAAATTAAAACAAACGCTTTTATACAGAATTACTACATATGCTCGAATATCCGTCTCCCATTGACTTTTTTGATAGTTTAGTACTACTTGGTATGTAGCTTTTGTATACATTCTATCATTTCTGAGATCTTAATACGGCACCTACACCTTCAATATTATTGCACAATAACATTTATTGATAATTTAATATATTTAATTCGCAATCACCAGTATTACACAACATTATTGAATTGGATAGAAAGAAATCTAAATACGAGCAAACGAAAAACAACACCATTTTTGACAGTACACGACACTACTTGTATGATAAGGAACACAATTTGAGTTGTTTGTAAAGATTTACTTCTCTGACACTTATAAAATATTATTACAAATCAGGAAATTTTAATTAATAACAAAATTGTTTCTTAATAGATACTTTTGAACGATGTTTTGTACTCTCATAACTGTATACTTTTCTTTGGTGTAACATAAACCATAAATGTAATTGACGAGACTGCTTCTTGATACCACAATTTGCATTCAATAGCTAAAGATATTCCAAATGTAAAATTAGAGATTTGTACAGCTATCAAAGGAGAATCAACATTTTTATTCAAGGGAAACAATTTCGGGTCAAAACCAGGAGGATTTGGGTAATATCTAATATTACCAATATGTTCTTTATCATAAGAATGTATCCCTTGACAATGGAGCCACAATTTTTGATCCATTTTCAACCAACTCTGAACCTCTGTTGGGGCATTAAGCTTTTTCGCCAGATCCAAATTCAACGGTTTTCCAGACCATTTGAGTTTTTTGTTTACCCTTATAATAACGCAAGGACTTTTTCCATAACCAAATGGTGATGAACCACATGGTCCTAATTGAGTAACATTCTTTGTATCTCTTTTCTTTCTTTTAGTCATAAAACTATCTAAAGCGTTGACATACTTTATGTAGTCCTCAGGATCATTTCTATACCAAATAACTGGCTGGTGATTTAAGGAAGTTGGTGTTGCTGATAGCCCAATACTTTGAGTTGAGTAGGTCAAGAGACTGATTTTATCCATTGTCTGATAGTCATCCATAAACTTGATAAGGCTCAAAGAACCGAAAAGGAATACCAATGTGTATGTACTTAGGAAGATCAGGTACATGACTGAGTACATTATCATGCAAATCCAACTTTTACAGCTTCTGCCACAAAATAGCTTGTTTTCTCTGTCATACATGTAATTGCAACATCGTTTCCACCACGGTACATGAGGCTCTATTTGCTCGTTCCCATCGCTACCTATTACACCAGGATCATTTGACGTCCCGGGTACTGGTAAGGAGGGATGTTTGCTTGTATTTTGGCCTTTTTTGTCCGATTTTTTAAACATTACGCTTAGAACTGTTATACAGACATACAAAATAAGACGCAAAAGTCATTTCATTGACAGTTTTAATATTTTGATTTGTAATCTTTGTGGTTATGTTAAAAAGCATAAATTGCGTTTTGCAAAATAGGATTTATTGCTTTTGTAAAATTATTCAAATAGGTAACCATTTTCTATTTCATTTTAAATATTTTTTCGTTTGTATTTTCCAACAAAGCGTTTATAAGATTAAAAAAACTTAATAACATTAGCTCATTTCTCTTTCTTCATTTGCAATTTCATTACAAATCCTTAATCTACTTCAACTTTCCCATTAAGAAATATTAATCTTGACCACGTTTCAAACTCTTACCCGTATTTAAGTTTACTGGACAGTTTAATTATCTTTTAAACTGAAATTGAATTTATTCACATTTTGATCTTTGACAAGAAATCACCATACTTCTCATGAGTAAGCTCGCTCCAAGGTAGACATCATCTATGCCTTCGCCGTCGATAGAGGTCAAGAGCTCACATTATACTTTTTTTCTTTTTTTATTCTTAAATGGTTAAGAATAAAAAAAGAAAAAGTATAATTACACTGGTGGTAGGTCTTTTGTAGCAAGAGTCCGGCTAGGCAGGTACCACCGCAGTGTCAAATATTCTGCCGCCAAATAGTAGTGCTTAGGCATTACTGTGTTCCGGTTTAAAGGGCACTGTAGGCTGGTGAAATTAGTGGGCAGAGGAGATTTAAGTATTAATATCTCGAGGTTGGCAACGCATGTATGGCACCTACTAATGGTGCTGCAAGCGCTCATAGGCTACGGCGACCACTTACCATCAGGTGGATCGTATGCTTGTTTGCCAACTTGTAACATAAAAAATACATACATTATAGTAACATGCATATATACACATTTCAGCAGTGGTCTGAACAAAATAAATATATTGAAAAAATCATTAGTTTGTAAATTGCATATATGATATATTAAATGGCCCCTTGTTCCTGATTGAATCTCGTTTATCGTTTATGAATCTGTAATAGCCCTTTTAAAATCGGTCCAGCTGTTTCAGAGATCAGCCGGAACGAACAGACAGACAGACCACTACACTTTTATATAATGCATTTAGTGAAAAGCTGTTCATTTGGAATTACAAACAGACACGTCAATTTTATTTATTTGTGCAAAAAAAACTTCTACAATTTATTACGGTAAGAAGAACATTTTATAAATTTTAATGTTTTATTCTTTTGTCTACAGTACGTTAGTATGAGCATATAACCAATACTTTCCGAGTATATGATTTTAGATTAGCATTTTCAATTAAATATATATTTTTAATTTCTCTTATTCTTTTCTCTGAAAAACGAAAACAATTTTAAAAATGACTCTGATAAGAAATACCTATGTAATAGACAGTCGTATCTTCTCAACCGCCATTTAGGTTCGGATGAAAAGAGACATAGACGAAATCTAGATTGAAGATAATACCGAAATTTAAAAAGACTATTTAAATATTTATACGAACAATGAGTCTGGGACAGATAAAGGGGTATTTGTATTACGTTTTTCTTTTGTTTCTATAATCCCTTGTACATTGCTCTATGCGATGCGATGGCGGTGCGATCTTAGCATTAGAAAGATTTCTTGGAATATTTTTTTTTATGTCAATAAAATTAATTCTAATAATAAAATTTTAGTATTTATATATTATAAGGAAACCTTACTTTTTAAAGTTTTTCACAGTGTTGCAAACACTTTGGCATATTTAATTTAAAATATTCCATGAAATAAAATGTGATTTCTTTGAAAGTGAGTTCTTAGTTGTAGTGAGGACTACAACAGGATCTAAATGAGCCTTAAAGTAGCCGCATGTGATGTTGTCAAGTCTACCATCTGGCATCTTTTATTTATTTATTTATTTATTAAGGAACTCCAACAGAAGTACATATGAAAATACAAAAAAAGAAAGTTTTACACAATACTTAGATGCACCCCCAATTACTGGAGTACACAACATGCCATAAATAGTGTTGATAACTTAGTTAAAGTAAACTAACAAAATTGAACGATAAAAATTAAACAAACACAAAAAGAAAAAATAATAATTTAACTACACAAAAAAAACATAATAATAAAATAGAGAAAAAAAAAAAAAAGAAGCTTAACAAAAATAAAAACAGACAAATATTAATTAACTCAAATAAAAGGTATAGCATTTATTTTTAAATGAATCAAGACTATCAAAACCCATGTCCACTGATGGTATTGCATTAAATAATCGTGACATACGAGCTATTGGTGAATTTTTCCCAAGATTCGTTCTACTATTACTAGATTTAAGAAGTGGACATGGATTTCGTGGTGGTCGTCGTGGTACATTTATATTAATTTTTTCAAGCAGACATTCACTATCTACCTCATTGTGTAAAAGCTTATACAAGAAAACCAAATCTAGTACATTTCTTCGTACAATTAGCGGTTGCAATTTAAAATATCTTAGTCGATCACTGTATCTTCTAAAGTGTAGTCTCATTCTATAACATATATGTCTAATAAATCTTTTTTGTACTTTTTCAATACGATCTATATATACTTTATATAAGGGTGACCATACTTGACAACAATATTCCAGTTTACTCCTAACATAACAGTTATAAATTTTAATAATGGTGGAGACACTCTTAAAGTCCTTAGATTGTCTTATAATAAAACCTAATGATTTAAAAAGCAGAAGCAACAATGGCGTCAATATGAGCATCGAAACGCAAGTTATTGTCAAAAATAATACCCAGATCACGAACCGTTTTTGTTTCTTTAAGGGGAATATTAGATATTGTGTATAAACTATCTATTGGTTTTCTTTTTCTCGTAAATTTTATATGACAGCACTTTGAGGGATTCAGTTGCATTTTATTTTTTCGGCACCAGAGGACCAATTTATTTAAGTCCTCTTGGAGAAGCAAGACATCGGATTGGTGCTGGATATTTTTAGTAATTTTGAGGTCATCAGCAAACATATATACACGCGAGTGCTTGATTTCGGCTATGACATCATTGATGAATAAAATAAAAAAAAGTGGGCCTAAATTTGAGCCCTGTGGGACTCCGGAAGTAGCAATATAGGGATATGACTCATAGCCATCGATAGCTACTTTTGCTGACCTGTTGCTGAGGTAAGACTCACACCACGCTAATAATGGTTTAGAAATTCCGTAATGTGAAAGCTTGAGAAGCAGTAACCCATGGTCAACTTTGTCGAAGGCCTTTGAAAAGTCTGTATAAATTGAATCAACTTGCACATTACTGTCGACGGCCTCTGTAAGATCTGAAATGTAATTTAAGAGATTCGTGTTGGCAGACCGTTTAGAAATGAAACCATGCTGGCTAGATGACAGAAGGGGCTTAACGTGGTAGAAAATAAATTGGTATACAAGAGACTCAAGGACCTTCGACATTGTTGACAAGATCGATATTGGCCTATAATTAGTGACATATTCTTTATTACCGTCCTTGAATATAGGGACAATCCTCGCTTCTTTCCATTTATTTGGAAATATTCCCATACGCAGGGAAGCGTTGTAAATAATTGCTAATGGTAGTGATAGCGAACCGGCACAGTTTCTTAAAAATATAGGTGGTATATTGTCCGGCCCCGCAGATTGGTGGACGTCAAGTCTTTTTAATTTAATGAAAATACTTCGTTGAGAAATATATATGTTATCCATTTCATTAAGTGATATCGGCTCACAACAACCACTACTTATATTACTATTATTTTTATCAAAAACGCTTGAGAAATTAAGAGCAAAGAGATCACATATGCCTTGTTTGTCTGTTGTTTTATGTTCGTTAAGTGACATAATAGACGGATAGTTAGAGCTGTTTCTGCTTTTTATTTTTATATGTGTCCAAAAATACTTTGGGTTATTACCTATTGCTAATTCCATTGAAATTATATAATTATTGTAACAATGATGAATAAGTTTTTCACAATCCTCGCGAAGATATTGGAATTCAAGTTTATCTAAAGGGTTTTTGTATTTCTTATGACGAGCATGAAATTTATATTTTTGCTTAATGAGGTAAATTAGATAAGAGCTAAACCATGTTGGATACTTTTTAATATAACGTTTATTCTTAGGGACATGTAGCTGAATTATTCTTTCTAATATACTATAGAATTTGTTTATCATAAGATTTACGTCATCAAAAATAAGAAGTTCCTCTAACCAAGCTATTTTATCCAATGCTGAAATAATGCTGTTATAGTCAGCTTTACGAAAATTAGGACTAATAACGCTTAAAGGAGTATTCTTCTTATTTATTTTAAACGAAATAAATAATTTCTAAAGGAGGGTGATGCGAATCAACTTTCCGTAATGGCGAGTCACTTCGTGTCAAAGTAAGGGAATCTGAGTCAAACAAAACTAAATCTAAAATTCTACTATTTTCGTATTTATATTATTAAATTGACGCAAACCATTCATTTCCATGAAGTCTGACAAAGTGCAATGTATGCCGTTATTAAGATTAAAATTTGGAACCAGGCAGGAATTACATTTGTTTGAGGTCCATGCAATACTATTTACATTAAAGTCGCCTAGTATTAAGGTATATTTAGATGAATTCAGCTCGACTGTCTTATTAGCTTCACGAAGAAAATGATCAAAGTATCTTTGATTTATTGGTGGAGGAAGATATACTGCGCAGATTTTTAAAAATTCCTTATTTTTGCCAGAGTTGACCTGTACCATAACCCATAGATCCTCGTAATTATCACTACGGCCCAAAATCTTATATGATGGTAATTGCGTTAAGACTGCTATTAAAACACCTCCTCCGAGTCTAGTACCCGCCCTGTCGGTCCTATAGATGGTATATCTGCTGTCAAATATTTCGTTGTCAAATATAGTACTATTCAACCACTCTTATACTAAGGATCTCATAGTAAAGAAAGTTCTAGATACGTTTTATATGGTTGTTGAGATAAATATGTATATACTTCTAAAGCTATAAACGTTTGGTTCATTACGATTTTTTATTGGGACGTGACAACGCAATGGCCCGCTATTGGGTTAATCTTTATTTCTTTTTTTATTAATTTTTTTTTCATACTTTATTGTACACCACAACAAAAGGTAATACAAACTATAATGTAATAATCAAATGTACAATTGGCGGTCTTATCGCTTAATAGCGATCTCTTCCAGACAACCATGGGCTAGGAAAGCGATAGAAGAGAGGGTATGTCGTGGTGTGGTGTAAATAATTATACATAAACATACATACAAATAACTACACAATAATAATACATGAACATAATATATACATATACTTATATGTAATAAATATATAACATAAACTAATATATATATATATATATATATATATATATATATATTATCTCTGTCACAGCAGAGATTATTGCACCAGGGAAATCTGTTGTCGCATGTCAAATACCGCCGAATAGTAGTGCTTAGGCATTACTGTGTTCCGGTTTGAAGGGCACTGTAGACTAGTGAAATAGCTGGGCTAAGGAGATTCAAGAACCAAAATCTCGAAGTTGGCAACGCGTGAGTTGCACCTACTAATGGTGTTGCGCGCGCAATCGCTACCGCTTACCATCAGGTGGGCCATATGCTTACTTGCCAACTTGTA
The DNA here is from genome assembly GCA_023373885.1 of Hestina assimilis. Lineage (NCBI taxonomy): Eukaryota > Metazoa > Arthropoda > Insecta > Lepidoptera > Nymphalidae > Hestina > Hestina assimilis. Next base: position 12,086,256 of record CM041750.1, read on the forward strand.
ACATAAAAAAAAAGATTTGCGTAATTATATTGAAAATTCTTTACCTGAATACTTTCACTTTGACATGTAAATAGCTACGTAAATAGAATTCAATGTTCCTGGTTTCATTTAACGACTGTACGAATAATAAACAACGTTCATAACTCATACATTAAGGGACGTTGTCAACCACCCGGTGTTTGTTCCACGTACATACATACAGTCCTACATCGAGCCCATCGAGCCATACTCGTAAATCACTTACGTTAGAACACTTCACGTATTCTATAGCTATAATAAACATGACATTATTCAGTGCATTTACATGTACAATGAAAACAGTTTTATCAGTAAATTAATATATTACTATATTTTCTGTCTCTGACGATCTGGATCAGGTTTCCTAATTTATATGGGTCAAAATATTTTTTTTATGTTCGAGAAGGCAAATTATTAATTTATCCTACCGCCGCCCATTAACATCTTCAACAACAGAGGGAGGCTGATCTTACGCGGCTAGCGAGCAGTCACTTTACGAGTTTTTCACCAACTTAGAATGGTTGCTAAACAGGTTGCGAATATTTAAGCCGTACCACCAGCAACGGGTCTACGAACACTATGATGGAAATGTATATAAGGTATATAAAGTTAAACTATAAAAGTTAGTTCATAATCGGTAAAGATAAATATAGTTATATAAACAAAAAAATATGAATGGCTAAAACAGAAGAGTACAATTTGTTAAATAGTACACTTTTAGCACTAAATCTATTACATGCGTCTTGTCAGCCCTTAAAACATTTACAAGTATACACTCATCTCTTGAAAAACTTGATATATATATATATATAATTATATTTATTAGTTTATAATAGAACATTTATTGGATAATATTATATATGTCATTATGCCTACGTATTAGTGTTTAAATATTTGCATGTACGCTTATTATACTGGCACGACCTGCCTAATTATTTTTAACAAATTCTCCTTTCCCGAAGGTTGCCTGGGAGAAATCGCTTTCAAGCGATAAGGCCGCCATTTGTACTCCCCTATTGCTTTATTTTATGTTTTTTTCTTTCTTTTTGTTTATTTTTTGAGGTGTACAAAGAAGTGTATAAATAAATAAAAATATTGTCGTAGTCCACTCAAAAAAAATCTTGCATACTTCAACTTTGATACTTATTTATTATAAACTAGCGGCCCGCTCCGGCTTCGCACGGGTATAAAATATATAGTCTACGTCATTCACTGAAAAATGATTAAAATCGATCCAGTAGTTTTGATTTATTCATTACTGCCCGTGGCCCGCACGATTATTTAAGACATCACATTAGAAACATCAAAAATAACAGTATTTCTCCAATATTTAATGGATGTTATTATACATATAAACCTTCCTCTTTAATCACTCTATCTATTAAAAACCGCATCAAAATCCGTTGCGTAGTTTTAAAGATTAAAGCGAACATAGGGATATGGGGACAGAAAAAGTGACTTTGTTTTATACTATGTAGTGATATTACAGTACACCAATATAATTGCAATAGAAAATATTAGTCGAAAAGAAATAATAAAATTTATCATGAAAATCTAACTTTTAGATTGTTTTAATTTATGTTTCAAGGACTGTAATTTGATCCTGTAAAATAAAATTAAATTGGTTTTAAACTTCGAAATCCAGTATTTAATCAAAACGAATGGTGCCATAAAGGTCGCAATTTAGGACCGAAATGTAGAGAACTTTACATAAATAATATTGAATGATAATATAAGGTTTTCTGCAATATTAATGACCCAGTGGTTACTTAACCTTTAACAGATCCCTTCTTTTTCACTTCCTGTTCTACAACTTCAGGTGTTAAACCAAGGTACCGGTGTTGAGCTGTTGGTGACCTTTATAGTGAATATGATTCATATGATTTAATTGCATGCCTTTTTAATGTGGATTTTGACGAACGTTTCGGCGCATATTTTCTAGGCCTGTGTTTGTATTGACCATTGTCTATAAAGGCATGTATTTCGGTTTGAATGCTAGTGCTAGAGGAAGAATTTAAGTTTGTGTGCCTATACTGATGCGATTGAGTGTATTACGCTTATTTATTTAACTTTTACGATAAGAAATATATAGCTATATAATATTTTAAACATTTCTTCTTGTTCTTCCTGACGTTATTACTTTTATCGGGATTTTACAGGTTACTTTTGACACAGAGGAATTGTCATCTGACATCCGCAACCCTAAGGGGAACCAGTAACCAGTAACTCAATGGATAAGAGAAAATTACCTATCAAGAGTTAACAATTATTATTAGATGTTATGTGAAATCAACCGGGACCAATACCTTAATGTGGTCTCCGAGGCACGATGGGGACACCCACAAGGATAAACGCTCAGACCGAAACAGATATTTGTAAGATCAATACAAACATCTGCCCGAGCATAAATCGAAACCACAACCGTCAATCACTACCAATACACAGACCGATGTAACCAACCGACAAAAGTAAGGCGTCCTAAGCACGTCCTGCAAGACCCTGACGATAGGATTACATTAGATAATGCCCCTTACACAGCACAGACACGCAAACAAACGACGAGGTCGTTTGTTTCGCACGTCGCGTCGCGCTCACACTGTCGGGTGAGTCTATCGTATAGAATGCACTCGGAGCGCTGCCTCCATCTCCGATGACGTCCTTAGCCGTGGTTCAAAAAAAAAAAACTACCAATACGCCACAACGGTGTCAAGATTTTATAATATTTAGTATAGGACTTATGATCCGATTTTGATATCTTTTTATGCTATAATCCGAATCAATATCTCATAGTTAATTTGTTGGCACAATGTTAAATCGAAATTTAACCAATAGTAATCCGATTGTGTAACTATATTAACATGGCACGTTGTGATACAAATAGGGGAGGTTAATTAATGCATGTACCAATTAAAATCTAATTATTCTCAATGTGAGCGAACGGGAATCAAAATTGGATTTATCATTAAGCGTCTTATTCAATCTCAAACAATATGCTTATCAAATATGTCTTATTTTTGACGACCGTTGTGGTAAATTGTTAGCGACGTCACGGGTTCGATACCCACTTATAAATATATGTTTTGGTCGGGGTTTTTAATTTTGTGGATCGCCCTGCCGTGCAAGAGAGCACGTTAAGCTCTTGGTCCCAGTTATTATCATTAGATCTGATAATATTCATTAAGTTTTGATAGATAATTTTCTTTTTGTCAATTATTCACTGACAAAAACTGGATAGTATAGTAATGTAGTAGTTTAGTATTGCGTGTTTGATAACTCCATTGGTCGCGGGGTCGATAACGGCTCAAAGCAAATGCTTTTATTGACCCTATCCTTATGTGTTTAAGTCTTGGTGTATTCCACACATAACAATCACAAGAATATTACTAGAAGATTAAGTTGCGTTTGTTTTTCGGTTCCATGCTCAGAGGGTGCCAACGGATAGGATTTCGTTTCATCCATCATTCCGTTCATTCATCCGTCCGTCATCCGTCCGTCAGTCAGCGTATCTCTATCTCTCAAACCGTAATAGGTACTGAGTTGAAATGATCACAGAATGTGTATTTCTGTTGCCACTATAATTTGAGCATTCAAAAGTACTTTTTAAAACGATACGCAATTGGCTTTTATTTAATATTACTCGATTATTCTAAATCATGTACGTAATTCTAAACACATTCCATTAGATAATAATGGTTGTTTTTGTTCGTAACTAAACTTACGAAGCCAAATATTTATCCAGCTAAAAAGATATATAGTTTTTCCTCAATTTCTGTTTATGAAACATATGGAAATTGTACAATATTCGTAATGCAAATTAACTTGTTGTTGTTCTTGTTTAGCTTATTTCATTATTTGTTTTGCTTATATTTAAATGCCTTGTTCCTAAAATATTAATATGATATGATAACATAACATAGTTAAAATAATATCATTATTCTTGTAGTTTTTCTTTTTGGAAACATTATTTCGTCATGTCCGTCTGTCTTTGCGTCCGCTTGACCATGTGTCCGTATGTCGCAGTTATTTTTCTCAGACTATTGGACCTCTCTATACGAAATTTAATAAATAGGTGTATTTTATGAATCGCTACACAATTTCGAAGTGAAATCCTAATATGTAAAAAATAATGTATTATCTAGTTGTTCTTGGTCAACGTCATTCGTGATTTCCCTCGAGATATGCTTGATCCTTGTATGCAACCGACATGAACTCTAATAGAGTAATTGTTTTTCCAAGTATAAGGGAACAACACCGTATGGTACTGCCATATACGAAGACCATTGTGGCATGCTGGTAGCGAACCAGCTTTAAGCTACAACAGGCGCGGATTCAATTCTTGCACATGCTTGTTATAAATATCTGTTTCGGTCTGGACGTTTCTCCAGGTGAGTCTCCCCACCGTGCCTCGGAGAGCACGTTAAGATACCGGTCCCGGTTGTTATCATAACATCTGATAATAAATAATAGTTAAGTCTTGATAGGTAATTTGCTCTTATCCAATGAGTTACTGGTTCACCCTTTGGGTTGCGGAGGTCAGATGGCAATCGCTATGTGTAAAAACTATTAACCAGTCACTTCAGGATAAGAGTATAAGAAACATGGATAAATACCACAAATAACCCAACACAAATGGCCCACTACACACTCCCCCCTCCAATCAAAGTGCAGAATTCGGTTTATTTACCCCAGTAGGGTACCACCAGCTTCTGCTGTGGAGAATCCCTCTCTGGATGTCCATCTTCAGGACGAACCCTTCCTGAACATGGATACCCAGGCTGCCCTCCGAATTCTGGGGGCAATTTTGTGCTCAATACTGTTCGGGGCAAACGAAGCAGGCAACTTGAGGCAACCCCTTCCACACTAACTGTGGACTTTTGCAACATTAGAGGGCTGAATTCCAACTTGAACGCCGTCCATCACCACCTTGAGACGGCGAAGCCGGCCTTGCTTTTTCTCACCGAGACCCAGATATCTTCTCTGGCTGATACTTCTTTCCTCTCCTACCCGGGATACAATCTGGAACATTCCTTTGTACCCCGGGCTGGTGTGTGCGTGTACGTCAGGGAGGATGTCTGCTCTCGTCGCCTCGGCAGCCTTGAAGTAGGGGACCTATCGATTCTTTGGCTGCGCGTAGACTGCGATGACCATCCGCGAATCTACGCGTGCCTTTATAGGTCCCATAGCGGAAATGCCGAAACTGACATACTCATTGAGCACATCCAAATGGCTACAGATTCCGTGCTGCAACAGATCCCATCTGCTGAGATCGTGATTCTTGGCGATTTCAACGCCCACCATGCCGAATGGCTTGGTTCACGTACCACCGATCATGCGGGGAGATCTGTTCTCGACTTTGCTTTGGCATATGATCTGACACAACTGGTAACCTCGCCAACGCGAATCCCAGATGTAGAGGATCATACACCTTCACTGTTGGATCTTCTGTTGACCTCTCATCCGGACAACTATCTGGTATCCGTCGATCCTCCTCTAGGCTCGTCGGACCACTGCCTTGTCCGGAGTACAGTGCCGGTCTCGCGCCCAGCACGGCCCCGCTTCGCGGGCTACCGGCGCGTTTGGCACTACAGGTCGGCAGACTGGGACGGGATGCGTTCTTGCTTTGCGTCCTACCCATGGGGACAGATTTGCTTCTCGCCGGATGATCCGGACGTCGTTGCCAACTCTGTCGCCGATGTGATACTCCAGGGCATGGAACTTTTTGTTCCGGCTTCTGCAGTGCCCATCGGAGGCAAGTCTCAGCCTTGGTTTGGTCGCTCCTGTAAAACGGCGTTTCGCCGAAAACGGGAATGCTACCAAGCCTTTTTTTTTTTTTGTTTTCGCAGGGAAATGCATTTACGCACACCACTCGCCCAGCGTGTTCCGAAGAGCACGCTGGCGAGTGGTAGTGTGGGACTCGACCACCTGTGAAGCAGGTGGTAATACCCACTAAAACCCTGCGTTCCGTCTTCGCCATATTGGGACGCCATGGGATCGCTCTCGCATGCAACCACGGCGCCCCGACGAAGGCCTGCCTATGCGGGCCACCAGCTCAGGACGGCTTCGAGGAGATGTGTGAGAGCCCGGTCTAATGCTCCATCACACTCCCCTCTACGGCCTGACGGCTAGAGACGGCTCCGGACTTCGGAGCGGTCACGCCTTTAACGTTGGGTGGCAGACATTTAGTCCCACCCATCACATGGTCAGAAGGGCGCCCTGCATCCGCACAAACCGCGCAGCGCAACGGCCTGTTGCAGCTACTAGCCTGATGGCCGTCGCCACCGCAGCGGTAACAGAGGCGACCCCTCTCCACCCTCGATGGGCATGTGGGTCTTGTATGGCCGATGCCCATACACTTGAAACAGCGCAGTGGGCGCTTATCCACAACGTGGACCTTGGCCGAGGACCAGCCGACTAAAAGCCGACCAGCCTCGACCAGTTGTTTGGCTGCGGTAAGGGGACACCTCACCACAACCGCACCCATCCGCCCGGTGCCCTCGGTGACCTCGCTGACTTTCACCAGCTCAGCCGGACAGTCACAGGTACGGGCCACTGCCTCGGCCACTCCCTCTGCGGTCGCCGAATCATCTAGTCCGGTCAACCGCAGGGTGCCCTTAGCCGTGGGCAGGGACACCGTAGCCATGTCCGTTAGGACCCCACTCATTCGACCTGCCAGGGCCACAGCCGCCTCCATGGGAGTCCCCACAGGCAGCTCAAGCATGCGGCCATCGGTCGCAGACCGCCGGATGGTTATACCCGAACCGATTCCCAATTCGGACAACACCACTTCCGCCTTCAGCTTCGTGAGGGCCTCCGCGAAAGTGGCCCCACGTTGCTCCGCCGCCGGCAACAAATTCACAGCTATTGCTATGGTTTTGCGCTCGGCGGGGAGCTTCGGCTTGGAAACAGCCTTGGTTGGCGCAGTCTTTGCCTGACTAGCAGGCTCCACCGGAGGGGATGGTTTCTTCCTCTTGGCCTTGCGACGGACGACGGCCGCCCACGAACTCTCCCCCGAAGGCCCTGCCTCTGGTTCCGCAGAGGGTACGGGGTGGACAGAAGAGGTGGCGACCGTCGCTGCGTCTTGGACGACAGGGGCAGGCGCTGCTGCTGCTCTCCTCGCCTTCGTCCTCCGGGCTGGCAAAGCGGGCCTGTCCGGCAAAGCGGGCGAAGGGGGCAAGTCCGACGCCTCAGGAGGGCGTCTCACATCCGTCGATAGGGGAGGGCGAACATTCCTCGCCGGCAAGAGGCGGTCCTCCATGCCGGCGAATTTTGCGTCGATCATCTCCCCGATCGACGCAAGGAGAGACGCCCTCATCTCCTCGAGGCCCACCACCGGGGCTTGTTCCACCCTCTTCCTCGCCTCGTACAGCCGTTGGCGGTACGCCTCCAGCTTCTCTTGCAGGACCTCGAACTCCTCACGGAGCCTCCGGTTCTCGGCGGCCATCCGACGTATCTCGTCAGAGACGGATCTCCTCGCCAGGGAATCCACGATCTCCTGGAGGGAATCCGCCGCTGACTTCAACCGCTTAACCATTACTCCCTGAAGGTGGCCCGACTTGCGTGCAACCTCACGCACATCGGTGCAACACCGGTCCGCCATCAGCTTAAGCTCCTGCGGAGAACATCGCGAGATGTCCCGAGGAGCCTCAGCCGGTTGCTTCTCTGAAGCCTTCTGGGCAGCCTCATTATGGGCAACCCTCGCCTGGAGGGCCTTTTCGAAGGCTTGCTCCCTGGCCTCTCCCGCTAAGCTACGCAACTGTGCACGGGCATGGGTGATACCCGTGCTACTACCTTTGCCACGGCCGGCCTTCCGGGCACGGGCCGAAACCCCAGCCTCCGTCTCGGTCTCCGAGCCCATTGGGCTCCCCAAGGGAGGCACTGGGTTGGCCCGCTTCCGGGAGCCGACCGAAGCATCGGTCTCGTCGTCTGAGTCTAACATCTCAGACACACACACACAATTTGAAAACGACAAAGAAACTTGCGACCGCCTAAGGGATAGTAGTCAGTTTCGTGGGTAAGCCCGGAACTCCGTTACGGTTCGTTGGACTTACACCACTACTCACAGGGGGCACCACGGGAAGGTCACTATCCAAACCCCCCAATGCTACCAAGCCTGGGCTAAGGCGTCGACGTCTCGTGATGTAAATACCAGCGCACTTAGAAAGGAGTACAACTCTGCCTCCAGGTCCTTCAAAAGAGTTATTGCCAAAGCAAAGTCAGAGCACATCGGCAGAATTGGCGAGAGACTAGTGCGTCTTCCTTCGGGTACACGTGCATTCTGGTCTCTCGCCAAGTCTGTCTTAGGGAAATTCTGTAAGCCATCATTTCCACCTCTGCATAGGGACGATGATTCGGTGGCCCATGCCGCGAAAGAGAAAGGTGATCTTCTGTGCTCTCTCTTCGCGTCCAACTCGACTGTGGATGACCAAGGAAAGTCACCACCGGCAATCCAGCGGTGTGATACCACGATGCCGGAGGTTAAATTCCGGCAAAGTGTAGTTCGCAGAGCACTTCTTTCCTTGGACATTCATAAGTCGAGTGGGCCTGATGGAATCCCCCGATCGTGTTGCGGACATGTGCTCCTGAGTTGGCGCCGGTTTTAACGCGTCTTTTCCGGTACTCCTACTCATCAGGCGTCGTCCCGAACTCATGGAAGACGGCTTTAGTGCACCCGATCCCTAAAAAAGGCAACCGTTCGGATCCGTCCAATTATAGGCCAATTGCCATTACCTCCTTGTTCTCAAAGATAATGGAGTCCATTATCAACTGCCAGCTCCTGCGGTATCTAGAGGAGCACCAGCTGATTAGCGACCGCCAGTACGGTTTTCGTCGTGGTCGTTCAGCTGGTGATCTTTTAGTTTACCTGACACATAGATGGGCGGAAGCAGTTGAGTCCAAGGGGGAGGCATTAGCAGCCAGTCTGTACATAGCGAAGGCCTTCGATCGGGTATGGCACAAGGCGCTTCTTTCGAAGCTTCCTTCCTATGGGCTTCCTGAGAAATTATGCGAATGGGTCACCAGCTTTTTGGCAGATCGGAGAATCAAGGTCGTTGACGACGGTGCATGCTCTGACTTAAAACCCATTAATGCTGGTGTCCCGCAAGGCTGCGTACTGTCCCCTACTTTGTTTCTTCTGCATATCAATGATATGTTGGAAATTTCCAACATTCATTGCTATGCGGACGACAGCACTGTGGACGCTTTATACACCGGCCGCGCTAATATTTCTCGGGAAAACGTCATTGAGTGCCGTAACAAACTTGTGTCTGAAGTCGAGACTACATTGACCAAAGTCTCGGACTGGGGCCGACTAAATTTAGTCCAATTCAACCCCAAGAAGACACAAGTTTGCGCGTTAACCGCTAAAAATCACCATTTGTCGTATCTCCTCGTTTTGAGAACACTCCTCTGGCTGCCACAGCTAGTATCGGAATACTTGGTGTCGACATTTCGAGCGTCGTTCAATTCCGCGGTCAATTGGAAGGAAAGGTCAAATTGGCCTCTAAAAAGCTTGGTGTGCTCAGCAAGGCGAGGCACTACTTCACGTCGGCTCATCGCCTAAAGCTCTACAAGGCACAAATTCGACCACACGTGGAGTACTGCTCTCACCTCTGGGCTGGAGCTCCCCAGTACCAGCTACTTCCAATTGACCGCATCCAACGTAGAGCGGCTCGAATTGTCGACGATCAAGCCCTTTCCGATCGGCTTGATCCTTTGGCATTGCGTAGAGATGTCGGATCACTCTGCATCTTCTATCGCATATATCACGGAGAGTGTTCTGAGGAATTGTTTGGATTGATCCCGCCGGTAGAATTTCACCATCGGACATCGCGACAAAACTCTAAGTTCCATCCATACCACCTCGATGTCTGGAAATCCACAACAGCGCGATTTAGAAGACATTTTCTTCCTCGCACAACCACTCTGTGGAATCAACTTCCGCCGGCGGTCTTTCCGAACCGATACGACTTGGGAACCTTCAAGAGAAGAGCCTATTCTTTCTTTAAAGGTCGGCAACGCGCCTGCATGCCCTCTGGTGTTGCAGATGTTCAGGGGCGGCGGTGATCACTTAACATCAGGTGAGCCTCCTGCCCGTTTGCCCCTCTTACATAAAAAAAAATAAAAAAATAAGAAGACGCTATATATATACATAGTTTTGACTTAAGGCGGCTTCAGAGCAGACCTTTTTTTAGCATTTGTGTGTCATTTCTGGATACTCGTACACGCTTATACATACTTCAAAAAGCCGAATACATATACAACTCAAAAACTATTACCCGTGTTCCGTTAGTATAGTTAGCGAACCGCTCTTAGAGAAACCTTTTTATGCCGCGGTGATACCAAAAAAGCTAACGCTACTTGATGGTAGCCGACAGCCGGAGCCTTTAAAAGCTTACAATACCAGAAATTTCAAATATATACATACATAGGGTTGGAGGGAGTAGAAAGGAGAAGGAAAAGCCTCCCTAAAAATATTATCTTTTATAACTACTGTCTACTGTATCTTTTTTTTCTTAATGTCGGTGTCATTCCTACAATCTTTCGGGTCATTTTGTAAGAGACTATTTTAAAAAGCATGTCCCCGGAGACCCACACACAGTTGACTTTTAACAAGGACTGCGCAGCGTACAACTAAAGTACTTAAATGATTTCATCTAAGACTTCGAAGATAGAGAGTGAAACTACTATAAAGTATAAAAGCCAATTACCCGAGTTGACTTTATACGACTCTACGATTTCGAACAGTTGGCTGACTTCTGTAAATCAAGATCCTTTCACGATTCATAAGGCAACCGGCTGCATGGAAGCGGTAATTATATGGAAAGACTGTGAAAGTTAAATCCTATCGTATTTTATGCTATAACGAATAGCAAAAATATAATGTTACTGCCTAAAGTTGACCTGAAACTTGGTGAGTGTGTTCTTTGTATAACGTAGGCATCCGATCAGAAAGGATTTTCTGAAATTCTAGCCCTAAGAGGATGAAAGTTTATATGGGACAGCTGGTTTCCTTCATCCAACCTAATTCAAATTTTACATAAACCTTCATTAACAGAATTGATCTCGTATTTTATTTATATTTATTTATTTATTTATTTATCACTGTAACGTCTTACAAATATTTAACTTAAATTGTAATTAAAAACTAAATAGTAAGCTTATTATATAATAACTAATTCTATTTTATAAAAAATATAAAGTAAAGAATAAAGAAAAATACAGACAAAACAGCGAAATTTAAACAATGCTAATGTATAAAAGAAAAAAAAAAAAAAGAAAAGAAAATTCATTTCCTAACGGGGTTACAAAGGCATAGAAAGTTATTTTGGTTGTGATTTTTTTCGAAGTTGATATCAATACTCCTTAGTGCTTTTGATTTATATGAAATTTTATTTTGACACACGTTTGAAAACTCAATCCTGTTTTATCTATACATATAAAAGCAGAAGACCTGACTGGCATATCAACGCCCAGTCTAAGCCCTTGGAACGAGAAAGAAATGTTTCTATTTTTTTACAAGTGTTGTTAAATAAACAAAAACGTTTTTAAACATTTTCTTAAATTCCACGCGCTGAAGTGGTGAAATGAGGGTTCAAAGATTTTATTGAAATCGTTATTCAGGGCGAAGCTGCTGGCAGAAGCTAGTCGGTATACAAAACTTAGGGCCTTATATTATAAGATTTTAAATTAATTTTCCACATTCATATGTAAAGGTTTATTTTTAAATCATTACGGTTGGAAAACAAGCATACGCTCGGCATGGTGGTAAACAGTCATTGCATTGACGACGTTGTGACGTAGCGGTAGCCAACCTGCTTTAAGCGCCACAGGTCGCTGACTACAGAAAAGGAAATAAAATAAACGGTGGCGGATTTCAAAATGGTAGACGTAAATTATTGTTAGTATTTTTAACTCCATTTTTTTAAACAGCAAGAAACTGCAGCAGAATATAGATTAAAATTACCGTATTTAGTATATTTTATAAGTGAGATCGCTCCATTGAAATAATTAATGGAAGTAAATTGCATTTGACGATTACCAACCGCAATAACTGATTCTGCGGTAAACTGAAGTTAAAATTGGAAATTGAATTGAATTATGTTTGGTTATTGCAAGGCATTAAAACGAAGATATATTTATGTCATTTCAAAAGGGGCGTGCGTAAATTTAAATAATTACCAGTCAAGTGCGTTGTGAACCATACACAGTCGAACCTAAAGGGTTCTGCAGCTTGGTTATGAAGAATCTTAAGGACTTTAAAAATAATAACCAATTAAAATCGACCGCAAAAATAAATTGGTAATTTCATAGTAATTATTAAAAGTAAAATGAAAAACAAAGTTCTGCGAACAACTTATATATCTGTGAAATTTATAGACTTATCTTCTTCAAACCAAATGTGGTTTAAAGTTCATTTGATGTTCTACAAGCTCAAATTTTTCCATAATTTTAAATCTAATAGCTATCTCAACAACTACTGACTTAATGCAAAAAGTCAAAATCAAACCTTGTTTTCATTTAGAGACACCTATCCCTAGATATTGCACACGTTGCCATACTTTGAATTTTTTTTATAACCGTCAGTTACATGTATACCCTTATTTTTGTATATTTTAGGAATTCATGACAAAACAATTTTTGGGGATAACGGTGTTGATTGTACAAATACTTAATATTTAGGTGTAAGAATTTGTTATAATAAGCTTTTTGTACAATTGTTTGTTATCGCAATAAATAAATAAATAAATAAATAAAACCCTGCAGCGGTTCATAAAATACACCTAGATATTTTTCCCATTTGGCTACGAAACTCTAAAATGAAAGAAACCCTATAAAAACACCTACTCTAAAAGCAATTAACGCTTTTGGTGTATTTTTCTGATTCTTTTTGTATAGAGCATCTAAAATATTTATTTACGCGTAAGCTTTTTCATGTCAGTGTCGAGCACAGAAAGTTTTTAACTCTAATGCGGTTCGAGAATTAATATTTCAGAAAGAAAATTTCTATTTTCCTACAATATTATATAATTATCATTTAAGATAAAAATCTCGATAAGACTCTATTTAACTTTCATTAAATACCTATTTCACTTTTATAAATTGGAGGCTCTAAATGAGATTTCATTATCGAGATTAAAGGTTACTGGTTTTTTATCGCGCGACGCTCGTTCTGATAATCTTCCATAATTGAAGTCATAATTAAAATGACCATTTTGGCGTGTTGGCCTTCTTTAGTCTCAACGGTCGTGGATTCGATCCTGCTCGGAGCAGATTTTTGTATTAATCTCATAAGCATTTATTTCGGTCTGGGCATTTGTTCTTGTGGGTCTCCCCACCATAACTTGGAGAGCACATGAATCCGCTGGTTCTATATCATTTAACATCTGATATAAAATCGACTAACTCTTGATATGCAATTGTCTCTTATCTAATGAGTTACTGGTTCGCACTTAGCGTTGCGGAGGTCAGATGGCAATCTCCCTTGGTAAATACGAGGTATAATGCTCAGTACAAGAATTAAATTAGAAAATAGAAGAAGGAACAAAAATAATAATTATCATGATTTTTCCGAGTACAAAAATATGTATATCATGTTGTTTCACCAAGTTTTTTTGGAAAAGAAATGTTTACAGTCTTAATTAAAAGCTGGTAAATATTTTATATCACAGTGCTATCTAATAGTCTAGGTCCGTCCTTCGTACTTCGCACTTCAGTCTCTTAACCGATCTCAAGGGAAGAACACGCTTATTCGTTCCGGCGCTCCTGAACTTTACGATGTAAATAATAATTTAAAAAAAGTTTATATATTATTATATGTTTTATTATATAAATTAATCTGTGTATCGTGTGATGTGATTGGTGATAGTACTTTCAATGCCCGGTAAGTTTCATTATATTATTGTTTAATTTGATTGTTCTATTATCTAAATGGTCTAGAGAGATTTATAATGTATTTATTTGATACGGTGTAGTCTAAACGGTTTGATAAAGAACAAAATAATTACCGCTAGCGTTGTCTTAATTATTATGAGAGCGGCATGAGCTATAAAATGTGATTCATCCATTGCGTTAAATAAATTGAGAAACTAAAAGATTTAGTTTTTGGAATAGAGTATTTGATGAATGTTGGTTTTGAATTTCTGTTGTAGATATTAATTTTTGATTTTAGGTTTTAAAGTTGGAATTTTTTCATGAATTTAGTGAACGAAAATACTAATAAAAAGTTACAGGAAAGCACAATACGCAAGACTAAATCACTGATTGATTTTTGATGAAACCTATGAGACCAACCAACCTAGTGTAAAGTGTAACCTTTTAAAATAATTTGCAATATTGGTTCAAAAATTTCGGAGTTCTGATGTACAAACATGGCTTTTGTCTCGGAGGAACTTCCATTTGCTCACCCTATTTTCTACTCCGTGACGATTGTTATCAGACAGTGGAATGTATTTGCAATATACGATTTTTTTTTTTTTTTAAATGTTAGAAGTTGGCAAACAAGCATACGGCCCACCTGATGGTAAGTGGCTGCCGCAGCCTATGAGCGCTTGCAGCACCATTAGTAGGTGCCACTCGCGCGTTGTCAACCTCGAGATATTAGTTCTTAAATCTCGTTCGCCCAGTAATTTCACTAGCGTACAGTGCCCTTCAAACCGGAACACAGTAGTGCCTAAGCACTAATATTTGGCGGCAGAATATTGGACACTGCGGTGGTACCTACCTAGCCGGCCTCTTGCAATAAAGACCTACCACCAGTGTGACTGATTGCACTGGTGGAATAATCTCTGTTGGGACAGAGGTTATCCCAACAGCGGGCGATGGGCTCGTCACATCCCGACGCCTATATACATACATGTATGAAATATGAATAGGTAGTTATTAAACTTAACAATATTTTAGCTTCATTTTACAGCTTCAAAGCTTTGCCTGACTTTTACGTCAACGACTAGGGCGGTTTCAGGCTCGCGTTTTTTTTTCAAGCGTATACAGTCGATTTGGCGTACGCACATAAAAGGGCATATTCCGACGTGTAGGCTGAACGGGTGGTGGCGAATATCAGTTAAAAATTATTGCACATTTATAATAGGTATAAAATAGGTGCAGGTATAAAAGTTATGCATGAAACAAATATCGCTCCTAAACCGACCGATACGCGCTTGGAAAAGCGAGCTTTCACGCTTGTTAAAAGGCTAGTCTGAAACCGCTGTAAGTAAAACAATAATTATTTAAGCCTTCAACTATCTACGGAGTCATTGGCCAGGTAGTCATTAAATTTATATGGCACCCTGAAGGTAATACTCTATACAATAAAATGATCACTAAATGTGATTCCCCATAAGCGAAGGTGTTAAGAAATATACATAACAAACAAATCACTCGACTTAAGAATCTCCTCCAAGTTTCCAAGTTTCGAAATCAATATAATTTTTTTAAGATTATATTTTATATATAAAATTTTCGTGTCACAATGTTCGTTCCCATACTCCTCCGAAACGGCTTGACCGATTCTTATGAATTTTTATGCATATTCAGTAAGTCTGAGAATCGGCTACTATCTATTTTCAAACCCCGCAGTGATAAAGGGTGTCCACTCCAAATTTTTATTTTTATTTTTTGTATAACATTTTATTTTTTTTTATAATGAGGCATTGAAAAATACATACGACCCGAAATTTTCACTTTTTAATCACCAACTCCTGCTTTTTATTAGCCATATTAGTCAATCAAAATCATTCATCGGGTAGAGGCGCTGCTATCGGGTCCCAGATTTTTTCAGGGCAGGACAACGTCTGCCGGGCCCGCTAGTATTTTATATATTTTTGGCCATCTCGGTAAGAAAGACTTGGGAAACTTGAGGATAATTAACTATAGTAGTCTGTCAGTGCCACGCAGATAACTAATTACCGCAACGAAGTGACCTAAAACCGGGACTTCCTTAGTAATTAAGTAGGACAAGTTATATTAAAGGGTGGAAACTTCCAGCCGTACAATTGTTTTTTTTTTGTAAGTTTGTTGTAAGTTTGAAGCTGTGGAAATTTTAATAGCAGCGGAATTAAAAAAACCTTTACGAAAGAGATTACATCAAAAACTTTTTTATGTATATATATATTTGTTTGCATATCTATTTTTGTGTATTTTTTAAATCATTTTTATATAATTTTCATAAACAAAAATACTTGACTTATTGAGTAAGTTCTAGTCATTCGTCGGAGCTAATAAATATTTTGGCGTGAAATTAAAAAATAAATATATATACACTGTTATTTATATAGGTATATAAGTAAGACTAAACAATTTACAAACTGAAACCAAGCTAAGAAACAAGATTTTTAACGTTTTCTAAAATACTAGCAGAATGGCTGAAAAAGGGGTTGCAAGTTTGTATAGGCTGTCCATCATTTTCGAAAACAGAAACATTAAATTTATTTTTTGGTGAAAAATTAAAGACAAATAACCAATTGTTTCTTATTCACACCAGTGAAGCCGCCGGCAGAAGCTAGTATTTTATAATAATAGATCTAGAGCTAATCTTCGGCGTGTTTTAGTTCTGGAGTGAGGCGGATTAAACTTCTAATCCATCTTTTGATTAGAGGTCTTTTTCTAAGTAGGACTAACAAAGGCCGTTACATACTTAATTTGGAATTCACTCTACGTTTCAAAAGTTATCTTTACCTAGTCTTTTTATTTTCAAATATTATTTTACCTAGGCTGTGTTTTATTATGCAAAGTTAATAAATATACAACGGGGATTTGTGTTTTCATTTAAATTTCTTTATAAATGTAAATTTATTCGGCTAGTTGTGATGAAGTTTGGTCTTTATAACCTTTTCTGTTTTGATTGGTTATTGGGGAAAATCTGGCTTTCTTGGCTTTCTAAAAATTCAATAACCAATCGTCTGATGCATAAAAAGTTGCTTAACTTACTAACATAATATACAAATCCCTTAACACGTTCTTCGTATTGTTAAGATTGGATTGTTTGAAGTAAGTAATAAATACAAATTACATGTAAATAATAATGTTATGATCTAATGCTAAAAATGCTAAAATAAATATCATTCAATCATTCATTCACTCATTCATTCATTCATTCATTCATTCATTCATTCATTCATTCATTCATTTATTCATTCATTATAACTTTATATTCAACAGTACCGTCATACTGCCAATAACACTTACGTCGTTAAAGTGAAGTTTGACGATAGCCTCGTTATCGTCAAATAACGTGTACTTGAAAACTACTGCATAAAATTGTACTAAGCTTGGTAACGTAGTCTATAACTAAGTCGAAAGCTGTGACATTTCCCTTTTCATGTCACAGTACGTCATACTGCCAATAACACTCACGTCGTTAAAGTGACATTTGACGATAACCTCTTTATTAAACAAAACGCTTAAGTGAATACTACTGCGTAAAATTGTACTGAGCTTAGTTACGTAAATATCTATAACTAAGTTTAGAGCTGTCACACTATCCTGTTCATGCCACAGTACGTCATACTGTCAATAACACTCACATCGTTAAAGTGACGTTTGACGATAACCTCGTTATTACACATAACGTGTAAGTGAAAACTACTGCATAAAATTGTACTAAGCTTGGTAACGTAGAGTCTATAACTAAGTCAAAAGCTGTGACATTTCCCTTTTCATGTCACAGTACGTCATACTACCAATAACTCTCACGTCGTTAAAGTGACGTCTGACGATAAACTCGTTATTACAAATATCACGATTAAATTTTTCAATAAATTAGTTTCACTTTCGAAATAAAAGTATCTTTTTTGGATATTTAGGACGATGCAATATTTAATGTACACGACTTAACTTGTTAATGTTAAGTTGTTAAGTAATAGACTGTAAATGTCACAATACTTGATAATTTACGCCTTTTTTTCCTTTATATTGATGATATTTATAACTATTATATTTTCTTTTAATAGTTTATTCTATTTTATTTTTATAATTCTCTATTTCAAAATTCTTATACGAGGTCTTTCATGTGCTGGAATTCAACTTTATTTCTACTTAAAACCATATTTTAAGTACAAATAGTATTACCTATCCTCTAGCGTTAATTTAATGGTTTTATTCCACAGCTCTCCGCACTCAAATACAGACTATAAGTATCTTTCATGTAAGCATTCATACGATGCAATTTGCAGTAAATATTAGATAATAACTTTTCATGTTTATTGATACCGTTGGGACGCTGTGGTAGCGAGTCTGTTTGTAGTCTCGACGGTTGCTGGTTTTATTCCTGCGCGGGCAGATGTTTGTTAAAATTTCTTTTCACTCTGGGCGTTTATCCGTTTGGGTTTACCCAACGTGCCTCAGAGAGCACGTTAAGCTGTCGGTCCAGGTTGGTATCACATAAAATCTGATAATAATCGTTAACTCTTGATAAGTAAATTGCTCTTATCCAATAAGTTCGCACCAGTGGTTCGCGGTTGCGGTGGTCAGATGGCAATCGCTCCGTGTAAAAACTAGTAACCTGTCAAATCCGGATAAGAGTAATAAGTGGACCCTGGGTAAATAAAATACCGAAAATAATGGTAGGACGAAGAAGAAACATTTCATGTTTATTCACAGTAATATAAAAAGTTAAACGCGTACTTATTTTTTGAGAATATTTTCAATACATTATTATTATTTATATAAAAACTACAGCGTCGGCTATTCATCTGTACATATAATAAAGAATAAATAAATAAACGCTACACACTCAACGGCCCCGATTAGGATAGTGATATCCTGTATCGGGGGTCCGGAAACATACACAATGACAAGGACAAATACGCCCAGACCGGAAAATATGCTTGCACCATGCAATACAAACATATTATGCTCCGAGTGGGAATCGAACCCGCGACCTGTGGAGTTTAAGGCAGGCTACCGCTGCGCCACAACGTCGTCAAACATATGACAGACACACCCAATCAATTAACATACACTAATCACTAACTTAAGAGTTTCTTTATCTTCTAGCTCTGTAATACAAAAAAATTAAAACTTGTCGTGACACGCGGAGTGTCGGTCTGTCTGTCTTAATCACAACATGTCGTGGATTCGATTCCCGCTCGGAGCAGATGTTGTTGACTGACCATACAGGTATGTGTTCCGGTCTGCGTGTGTTGGTACTCATCTTTGTGAGTGTTTCCGGACCCCTAACATAGTATATTACCATACTAATGGGGGCCGTTGAGTATGTAGCGTTTATTAATTTATTTTAGTTTATTTCTCACCATTTATATTCGATACTTGAATACATTACATACCACTATAGGATACTTACATAAGATTTCATTCGATTAATTAAGTGAAACCTTTTAATTTACTGAAAATATTCACCAATTTTCCTCTACGATTGTCTCAAACGGTATATTAGATCAACAGTTTATTTTACAATGCTTTGCCATATACTTATTCGCATTTAAAATGTGATAGTTTTATATCTGGTATGTCTCGGAAGATTCCCAAAGATTTAGTTTAAAACGGGTTACAAGTCAGAGGTATATGAAGGGATGATTTTGAATTACCAACAATTTAATTGATATATAATATAAATATTGTTACGGGCTGGGGTTCGCAGATTTGAAAACAAACACCTGATGGCTCTAAATAAGACTTTATTGAGGTCTAGATTACACAACAGAACTTCACAAATCACAGGTCAATCACAGTCCAAAAGAATAGCCGAGGTCACTAATTATCGCACTTGTTCACTGGTATCACTTGTAGTTTCTTCGCTTGTTGCTCAGAACTGAATGACCCAGTCGATGCGCCGGGCCGCTTATATAACGCGGAACAAGGGTTCGAGAGAGTTCCGTCCGCGGAACGCTATTCTACATGTTTCGAGAATACATTTTTCTAGAACGCGCGCGACGGTCGAAGAAATAAACAAAGAGAGTAGCAAGCTATTTTGAACCTTATGCCCCTGTGATAAGGTTCTCCGTAACAATATATTTGAGATAAATCATATTAAGATATTTTTAAAATATCTAAAACTTGACGGTCCATCTATCCTTCTCTATCGCTGGATTATGGCGAGTATACCAACGTCAGATTGACGTACGAAATGCATGCCTCAAATCGTGGTAGACCATCAGTAACATTGCCTTGTTAAAATACCATAGTAGATCGACGTTGTGCGTCCGGTTCTATCATACTTGTTCTCTGGATCGAAAAAATCTTTTTGGAAAATTCCCACCAGCTTGTTATTGACGACGTTGTGGTACAGCAGTAGCAAACCTGCTTTAAACGCCACAGGTCGCGGATTCGATTCCCGCTCGGAGCATAATAATATTTGTATTTCCGGACCCCAGACACAGGATATGACGCAGTCACTATCCTAATGAGGGCAGTTGAGTGTGCAGCATTCATTATTTATTATTATTACCAATATTCAAAATGTTCAAAACGGTGGCACAATATTAGAACAGTATGGGCAATTGAGCATCTTATCCGAAGCTTGCGGACAATGAATTGGATCATCCATATCATACCTACGCCCCACCTACCCTGCTACAGCTTACAAGTACTCTTCAACAATGTACACGAGAAGGTCAAGGACCCACTCTAATCAATAAACCCTTATCCCTTGATATCAATCATATACATAAGCGTCAATTAACAAAGCCTGATAATAGCTATCGCATCACATTTCAGATTTTGTATTTTAGTGTGTACGAGGAATATGATATATTTTGTTGGTAACTTTATTTATAACTAGCTTTTTACAGGCATATTAATACATTTTTGCGTAATTGAATAACAAACATCGAAACATTACAATCTTTCACATTTATTATATGTATTAGTGGGATATGATAGTAAGATTAATAGGGAAATATACAGGGGAAAATATGGGATTATAGAGGAATATATACAGACACGTATATTAAAACAAAATTCAGCGGATCTCAATCTTAAATTTATTGAAAATTGTAATTTAAAGTTATTGAAAGCTGAACTTTCTTGAAGCGTACATAGTTTTTTGTTGTTTTTAACTATGAAAATAACCACAAGTTAAGTTAATTAATAGATACAAGATATTACCTTATTATCTCATATTGTCTATATTATAGTTATTACATTTCTGTCTTTTTCATTTCTTAGAATATAAGTCCAATAAAACGAAATCGGTTTTCGTATCTGTCTGTATTTCTTAACAACTTCTAAAGCAACTGATTTGGATGCAGTTTTCACCATAGGGCGGGTCGCTATTTAGTATATATAATAATGAATTAAAAATAATATCACAAAATATAATGACTTAATAGAAATAACCTTTACCAGAATTTATACTCAATTAAAAGTAAATTTAAATATAATATAGATTAATATGAGATCAAGGCTGTCATTACAAAGTGCTGAAGTGATGACATTCAATTTATTAGTTGGAAAACATTTTTAAAAATATTTCAATTCCTATATACAACATACCAATCATTCCTACTTAATATTAATTTTAATAGAATAAAATATTTTATTCAGTTGGTTTTTGATCAAAAGATTACATTTAATATTCAAATTTCTATGCGATTAAAATTAAAGAAATTCTTTACATTATTTAGCGAATTAAAAACTTGAGTAAGAAAGCCTTGCCGTTTTCTGGGGTCAATGTGTTCTAGTATTGTAAGTATAATTATAAAGGCTGGCTTATCAGTATGCTAAGTTGGAAGCACTATCGTTTTAAAAAGTGTGTGTGTACTTATGTACACGCGTTAGAAGTTATGCTTCTTTGGCGTAACGAGATAAAAATCTGTTCAAAAATGTTATCTTTCGCCTTATTCTACGTTTGTAGAAAAAACGACACAAGCAATAGAAAAAAGGTATTTAATACATTGAAAGTTTTATTATAACGCATTATCTAGTTAAATAAAGTTTATTTAAACATCACAAAAAAACTAAAATGTTGACTATAGCTAACTTCAGGGTGTCGGTTTTTTGTGACGGTGTGCGCGCGCATCGTAAAAATTTACTTTCATCATTTTTCCCTAACGCGCCAAAAGAAGTATAATTTCAATAAAACAACTTAACAACTTCACTGTACAGACAAAATTGTTAAACAATTAAAACAAAAACAAAACAAAACAAAAAATTAAAATGTACATACATGTATAATAATTATCCACAACCCTGTGCAGAACAACCCTATATGGAAATTTAAACCACTCGAGTGTAACATTAAACAAAATTTTAACAAATGAATTGATAACTTCCTCCTGACATAATAAAAAAGTTTCAATTCCTTTACTGAGAAAAAACTTTTTCTCAAGCAATATAGAGTTTGATGCGAATATTTTATTGGAAAGTGATACAATTTCGTATTCATGAAAGCGACGAAGGTAATATTACTGACAACTTGTATTGATGGGAGAGGAATAAGTTACAAAATTTACGAAAAATATCAATAATACTTTCTTTGAGAAATTCTTGTACCATACCAATGTATAATTTTACCAAAATGAACCATATGATCATTCGACAATTTTAAAACTAGTATTATAACAAAATATTGTTTACTAGTGTTTAATTGATAATTCAATTGAAAATTGTCTACTTTTTTGTGTTAATCAGATACTTATTATATCGGTATTATACTTATTTTTCGGAGACACTACCCAAATTTACAAAGATGTTGTGAAAATTAATTGGAAATTGCATTGCGAAAAATCTAGTATGGATGTTATAAACGTCATGAAACTGAAATTTCATGTCATAAGCAATAGCAGTGTAAAAAAATCATTTCCACTGCTGCGCAAAAAAATATCAAAGAAAAGTTTTTAATAAAAAAAACAAAATTTGCAGGCTTGACCAGAGAATTTCTCTCTAACAACATATCGCAGTAAGAGAAGTAAAACGAAGGTTTCCTTTAATAAATGTGAGTTCCATATACCCATACCGAAATCTAGTTTGTCTCCTTAAATTCCTCCTCCTCATTGTCCTAACTTTTCTCTTGGTGTCATTACTGATATTGCAAGAGTTCGTTGACTACGGTAATCTTGTATTACATTGCGAGCCATATGCATGCTTAACAAAACAAACATTATTTTCATAAAACTTAAAACAAAATTTTAATTAAATAATTATATGTATTTTATCAAAAACTTACTCATATGTCATACAATTTATGACCTTAGAAGCAAGTCAAATGTTATCAATGACGGATTATCATTATTACACTTAATTGTATGAAATAAACATTGATCTTTAGTCTAAGGGTAAGTTCAGATGATAAGCGTTCAACGGGTAAGTGTAGCCGTATATTTAATAACAAATTAATATTCCCAACACCTCTTCTTCTGCCTAGCATTAATCCCCGTACTATACCAGTATTTTAACCACGGTCTGCTTATTACTATTTTCCAGATACGTTTTCCAGATACTGGGCGTTTGTCCGTGTAGGTCTCCCCACCGTGCCTCGGAGAGCACGTTAAGTTGTCGGTCCCGGTTATTATCAATAACATCTGATAATAATCGTTAACTCTTGATAAGTAAATTGCTCTTATCCAATGAGTTACTGGTTCGCTCTTAGGGTTACGGAGGTCAGATGGCAATCGCTCCGTGTAAAAACTAGTAACCTGTCAAATCCGGATAAGAGTAATAAGCAGACCCTGGGTATATAAAAATACCGGGAATAATGCTAGGATGAAGAAGATAGTCAAATACTTATTAATGGTCAAATAATAAAAGCTGCAAACTAAATAAACAAACTAATAAACTAAATAATTCAACGAACATATTAAATACTTGTGATATTTTTAATAAGTTGTATTCTTTCCTAAAAACAAAACACTTTTAGGATAGAGAAGTCACCATGCAAGGGTTTTAAAAATCCATAAAACAGAAGCAACCTAATATAAGGCTCAAGAACATTTTATCTATTTACCCTTACTTTTTACATAATTACAATACGCCTCTCAGTTAGAAAATAATTACTGCGGCTTATCTTTACTAGAAATGCCAGAGGCATAAATACAGGCAACTGTGCGTTGTACTTGTAATTAAGATAAGGAGAGTGTAAGAAATATGGGTAGGGTTTGAGTCTCCAGAGCTCATACTCATTGAACGAAATTAATCAATGCTAATATCGATTAATTAGAGTAGTAGTAGTATTTATGGTTGAAAATATCAAGGTTCTACTTTACTACTTTTAGCAATGACTACAAATATAAAACGGGAACGAGAATGGGAAAGTACGTGCGTAACGTAAGGTTAGTTTGTCGAAAGGGTCAGACCTACGTTACTATAACCGTAGCATAGTCATCCTTAAGGCCTGCGGTACTCTGCTATTTTTTGTAAACTAGATTGAAGTGCCTACCAGCCTTCCATCCACCATCTTACTAATAACCAAAATTGATGCAACTTAACATTTTTGTAGCCTATGTCACCATTATAACAACCATTCTAT
Source organism: Hestina assimilis (assembly GCA_023373885.1). Lineage (NCBI taxonomy): Eukaryota > Metazoa > Arthropoda > Insecta > Lepidoptera > Nymphalidae > Hestina > Hestina assimilis. The sequence goes on from CM041750.1 coordinate 12,110,692, forward strand.
CGTTACCTGACTTCCATCATTTATCGTCCATCACGACGATTAAACTACTGAGCATGCCAAGGAATATAATCCCCACACCCACACATCCCCACCACCCATATTCTGAGATGCTTAGATGAAAATTTTCTTAATTGCAATAAATCGCCGTTGAATGAAACCGCCGGAGCTTGACAAAACCGATTGGAATCGGGCTGAAATTGGAAAGAAAATTGAATTATGTCGGGGTTTTTCTGGGCAATAAAACGAAAAGATAATTCATGCAATTTAAAAGGGCCGCTCATAAAACGGACGAAATGAAATAAAGCCTGAATGCTGGGAAAACAAAGAAATTGCTAAAAGCTTTGAAAGGGTTTTCAGTATTCAGGTACTTCTTGTTTATAAGGGTCAAAGAATTGCGTTATAACAAAAATAAGGTCAAATTGATTAATATTACGATGTTAAGAAGTTCACCTCTTAAGTTGTTGGTGTTGTTGTTGTTGTTGTTGTTTTTGTTGTTGTTGTTGTTTGTTCGCGCCACATGTTATTTGGAAAAGTTATTCTTCTATTACATGACGGCCGGCCAACATATATGTTGGCGCTTGACGAAGTATAAAATGTTGGATAAAAAAAATAATATTTGAAAAGATATCATTCTAACGGAGCGTCACATTGATGGTTACTTCAATATTTCACCATAAAGAAAATTATTGTCGTACCGCATATAAAAGGACGAATCGTTGAAATCTGACGTAGTAGTACAATGCTGTGCAATTTCTTGTGTTATTTAGCAAAGGGATTAAAAGCATTGTTGATAACAATAAATTGTTCATAATGATAACCTACTTGGATGAAATTGATAAAGGCTATCCTTAGTTTAGTTTGATTCAAAATGAATATGATAAAACCACAGGCGTGGTTTTATGTATTTAATGTGGTTTTGTCCAGCGGTGTGATAAATTTAATCCTATTCAGTATTATCTCTTTCCAACAATACGTCAACAGGAAAGAAATCTAAACCTGTCATGAACTCTTGAAAAATTTAAGTCCGTAAAATGCTGAAAGGAGAGATAGCTACAAAGTGCATGTCAATATCTGCTTGTCAAATTTCATTCAAATCCATTCAGCCGTTAAAACCAAACATACAAACTTAAAGGTTTATAATATTACTAGGTGTACCCGTGACTTCGCCCCGGTCGTGCGAGACCGCTCTGTTGTACCAACTCGCCACTACCGCATCTTATCGCCCGCCCACACTTTCTTTCTTATTGCTCGTCTTCTAAAAATTGTATCGTGATGTTATATAGCTTTCCTCAAGAAATGTCCTATCAAATCCAAAAAGTATTTTTCCTATCCCATCAGTACTTCCAGAGATTAGCCAAACAAACAAACTCTTCAGCTTTATAATATTGGAATGGATTAGGATGTTGTTGTTGGAAAAAATTTGATACACCAAATTTTTCCTTAAGTACGCCTTATACATTTATCGAGATCAAACTTCTGGATTACCCTTATTAAAAAGGTACTTTCGAGAATTAGAGGCTCTCTGAGTGACATTTTATGACGGGATTAGGAGGTCAGTGGTTTTTTATGACACGACGCTCGTTTGGAAAAGTTAAGTCCATATAAGCCAGACCTCTTAATATTATGATATATTTTCACCTCATATACACTAAAATTTCGGTTACCAAATAAACATTAATGTGGAATAATTCATTAGGATAGTGATATCCTGTGGTGGGGGTCCGGAAACACATACAAGGACAAGAACAAACACAACCTAACCGCAAACACATGCCTGTATGATCAATACAAAATCTGCTCCTAGCGGGAATCGAACCCGCGACCTGTGGCGTTACGGTTAGCGTTACAACTAAATAAAAAGAACTCTTGTCTTACTTAATAATATGATGATAGCAATCAACACATAACAATATAATTAATATTTTACCGGCGTCGGGATGTGACGACCCCATCGCCCGCTGTTGGGATAACCTCTGTCACAGCAGAGATTATTCCACCAGTGCAGTCAGTCACACTGGTGGTAGGTCTTTTGTTGCAAGAGGCCGGCTAGGTAGGTACCACTGCAGTGTCCAATATTCTGCCGCCAAATAGTAGCGCTTAGGCATTACTGTGTTCCGGTTTGAAGGGCATTGTACGCTAGTGAAATTACTGGGCAGACGAGATTTAAGAACCAATATCTCGAGGTTGGCAACACGTGAGTGGCACCTACTAATGGTGCTGCAAGCGCTCATAGGCTACGGCAACCACTTACCATCAGGTGGGCCGTATGCTTGTTTGCCAACTTTTAACATAAAAAATAATAAATAAATAAATAAATTTTAGCTTGTTTATTGTACTATTTTATGTAGTTTTGTTATCTTATTCTATTTGACGATCCCATTCGATTCGATAGAACAAAATAATCTATTTCATCCAGACTGTATTAACGAATGAATTGAATCAATTTTCGATGAGTAATTTACTTGCCTCGGCAGAATATTAAGTATTCTTATAAATACTATTAACCGCTATTCAATTTGATCATTATATTTTGACGACGTTGTAGCGCAGCGGTAGCAAACCTGCCCTCAGAGATATGTTTGTATTGACCATACACGCATGTTTTCCGGCATGGGTGTGTTTGTCGTTATGTGTTTCCGGAACCCCGACACAGGATATAACTGTCCTACGGGGGGCCGTTGAGTGTGTAACGTTTATTTATTTATCTCTAAATGCAATCATTTATAGAATTAAGAAGAGGACAAATTGAAAATCTCAAAATGGAAAAAATTTAAATAACTTCGAAAACTAAAACTAATGCTATAGATGCTCCTAATATTATAATTGTGAAAGTTTGTTTGGATGAATGGATGTTTTTTACTCTTTCTTGCAAAAACTACTGTACAGATTTAGATGAAATTATATTATGGTACACATGACATATCTTATTACCTGGATTAATATATAGGGTACGTTTCATCCTGGAAAAATATTGGGTTCCAGTGAGATTATCAAAACCTACGTAACGCGAATGGAGCCACAGGCATAGCTAGTCTCAAATATATTTAAAAAAAGGCCGAAGAGCGTAACAATTGTTTACATTAAATAAGCAAAGAAAAACTAATATATAATTCAGAGGCTTTAAAGAAATCCTTTATTGGCTTAAGCAAACATGGCCTTTTCTCTGATTACGAGAATACCCAGAGGGAACGTAGATTTAGCTAGCTGCGTTTGATCAACTTCTAAAATCCGGGTGAATTTACTTCATTTTTTTATAAAAGAATATTAGCAATGCTTTTTCAAGGCATTAATAATATTCCTATTGCCCCTTCAAATAAGCTCGAAGCTTGCGCTAGGAGTGGGTACGACAATAGCCCAAGGGGGTCAGGATCGAACCCTCGACTCTCGCGTTAACGGAGCGAAGTCGGCCCTTGTACCGTTGAGCTATTGAGGCATTTGGTTAGTTAGTTGAACTATTTATTTTATTTCATTTAACTTATAGTTCGTCCCAGAGTGAAATTCAAATATAATTTCTGTATAAAAGTTGCGCTGTGAAGTTGCTGATCAAACAAATATCCCATTTTATAACATCAAAAGCATAAATTACTGTTCTATTGTAGCGTGATATCTCAGTCAGATCCATCGTGCTTTGAATTCTCTTTCCTTATCTTTAATTAATACGTTATGTTTAGACTCTGATGATATAATTACATTGGAGAATGCGCCTTACACACCACAGACACCGGCGAGAACGAGGTCCTTTGTTTCGCACGTCACGTCGCTCTACCACCGTCGGGTGAGTCCGTCATGTAGAATGCGTTCGGCAGGAGGCAAGACCTTAAACGAAATCAAATTTGAGCTCCCTCATGAAGGCTGACCCTTTTTAACTTGTCTCTATACTAAGCTCCTCCGCTTGGTGACGGTGTCAAGGCCAGTCAGGCCAAGATCAATATACCGAAAAAAAAAAAAATCTAACCAATCTAAATATTCATATGAACTGTAAAGGTTGGTCCTTATCACAAACTAAATGAATACATTTGAATTTATAAATAAATTTAAATAAAAAATACAAGTAACAGTGCCCTAGTTAGAAACACTTCCCAGCTTACCATTTACAAAACACGAATTCTATTTGTTATTCTACACTTTGATTTGTATCAATCGGTACAAATTTTATGGAGGGTTTTAAGTGTTTTGTTGAAGTATATAAAACATTACTACACCTGTATTTTTAGTGATATTTGAGGTTTCTTACAGAACTTTGTCTAAGTTTAGGTTTTTACATGACTTAGAAAATCGATAAAAAGGCGTAAAATCTTAAATATCAATTTAAAAAATTCTTTTTAACCATAATTTCCTTTTTTTTTTCTATTATATAACCGTTTGACACCGTTGTGGCGTTGTGGGTAGCGAGTCTGCCTTAAGCCCACATGGTTGCGGGTTCGATTCCCGCTCGGAGCAGATGTTTGTTTTAATCGTACAGGCATGTTTTCCGATCTGGTTGTGTTTGTCCTTGTCATTGTGAATGTTTCCGGACCCCGACACAGGATATAATTATCCTAATGGGGGCCGTTGAGTGTGTAGCGTTTATTTATTATATTTATTTATTATATAAATCAATCTTAATATTAATACTATAGAAATGTATTTAGAATCATTTCAGTCGACTCGTGAAAATCATATCACCTAATTATAATCTTAATTAACATTTCACACGGTTAATTAATACGCCCATGTTCCAAAGCGTATGTTATTTTAAGGATAAATTCGCAAAAAGCTAATTGGCTAATACATATACGTATATGTGTGCGGATGGCGGAGTTTCGCCTATAGCGATACAACTTATTTAATACTTCATTTTATTTTATTAAATAGGAAGTCAACGTTGTATACAATCTGTTCCTTATATATACAATACATTCTTATGTATCTATGACAGAAAAATTGTACCCCAATTAAAGGCTAACTTATAACTTAACATTCATTTCATATCTTTTTTGTATTTAATTTATAACAATGGAAAAAATAACATTCATTGTAAGTAATGTAATATGATTACACTAATTAAAACTATTAAGACAACATAACTCTTATTTGGACGCAAATAAGCAATACCATGTCAACCCACAAAATTGAAAAAACTGAGTTATATATGCACAAGTGTTGGTAAATGGCTGAAGAACATTTTTCTTTAATATTTGTAGGGTTTTAAGCTTTAAAACTTCTAAAAAGCCATTTTTAATCATGCAATTTATGTATTATTTTAAACGTTTTGGGTTATATTATATACGAAATATGCAGTTTCTATACTTATTTTTTGTGAAAATAAGTATAAATAACTTACGTAAATCTGAAATTGCCAAAAACTTTACCAATACATAAAAAAATCATATAAAGCAAGTTGTTAAAAATCTTCGAACGCGTTTTTCTCGAAACGACATTCGTGTGGGTTGACATGGTATTGCTTATTTGCGTCCATTTAAGGATAGAAATACATACAATTATTATCAAAATAAAGAATAAGATGCAATAATGAAAGCAGAAAAAATCAATTACAATTAAAATCAAACTAAAGAAAATAACCTATCTAGAACTATATAAACATTAAAATGTCAAAAAAAAAAAGAAATAAGAAGATGCGTCACATTGATGGTATCGAGAGAGCAACTTCAATATTCATGCAGTAAACCATCGTCGTACCACATAAAAGACGAATCGCTAAATCGAATCTGAAATCCGACGCAAAATGCTCTACAATTAAATCTTATAAAAAGTTATTAAAAGTATTGTTGATTATAATAAGTTATTCACAAAATTAACCTACTCAAACCAACAGAAATAGTTGCTGAAATTGATAAATGATGATAAAATATGCTTATTTTCATGTTAGAGGGGGCAAACCGGCAGGAGGCCCACCTGATGTTAAGCGATTACCGTCTCACATAAACATCCGAAACACCAGAGGGCGTGCAGGTGCGTTGCCGATCTTTAACATGTAACTGATTACACGCTCGCTGGATATAATAACAATATACCTTATACACATGTGTGTATTACATGGTTTTGTTAATATATACATTAAATATAATCATTTATATGTAGGTTATTGTAAAGGATTTTATTTGTAAGGTATTTTTACAATCTGCATCTTCTATATATTGGACATTAATAAAATAGTGACATATGTATATCATCACGAATACAAAACTTATGAAGTATATAATTATTTACTACGACGTTGTGGCACAGCGGTAGCGAACTTGCCTTAAGCGCCACAGGTCGCGGGTTCGATTCCCGCTCGGAGAAGATGTTTGTATTGACCATACAGGCATGTTTTTCTGGGTGTTGTTTGTCCATGTTGTCCTGGGTGTGTGCACAATGTGCATGTTTCCAGACCCCCGACACAGGATATGACTATCCTAATTAGTGTGTAGCGTTTATTTATTATTTATTTAATTCACAAAATACTATTAATAAGTTTAAGTAAGTCTCTAACACGATGTACTTTAATTTACTCATAGTTGAGTAGATGTTAATCCTGATGATCCATTATTAATTAGACGTCTCCTACAATGTAATTTAAGCTTGATGAACTCCTTACATTCTAAATTAGACTTTAACTATGTTTGGGTTTTGAAATAGTTTGTAATTTTAGTACAAATTGTTTAGAAGATATTTCGTATAATTATCAAAACTCCAATCACCTGAAGTTCAAATACAACCAGAGGAATCTTTAAAGAATTGCTTCATTGGATTTTAATTTATTTATGGTGTTTTGAGATATACACTTAAAATTGACCTTTCTCAAAGGTTGCCAGATATCGCTTTTAAGCGATAAAAATAGAGTTGTAGTTTAATTATTTGTTTTAATGTTTTATTTCATTAAATTTTCTTTTATCTTTACTTTGTTATGTTGACACCGTTGTGGCGTTGTGGGTAGCGAGTCTGCCTTTAGTCTCGACGGTTGCGGGTTCGAGTCCCACTCGGGCAGATGTTTGTTAAAATTTCTGTCTCGGTCTGGGCGTTTGTCCGTGTGGGTCTCCCCACCGTGCGTCGAAGAGCACGTTAAGCGGTCGGTCCCGGTTATTATCAATAACATCTGATAATAATCGTTAGCTCTTGATATGTAAATTGCTCTTATCCAATGAGTTATTGTTTCGCCCTTAGGCTTGCGGAGGTCAGATGGCAATCGCTCTGTGTAAAAACTAGTAACCTGTCAAATCCGGTAATAAGCAGACCCTAGGTACATAAAAAATACCGGGAATAATGCTAGGGTGAAGAAGAAGATCTTTATTTTGTTATGTTAATATTGGAACAATTTTAGAATAATCTTAGTATAGTCATTTTTCAATTGTTTTTATTTTTTTTTATTACACGCGTGTTTGTCCCAAATAAAGTATTTATTTTTTCTTTCTTTATTTTCTATTGTATTCATAGCTTCTTGTCCAACTGTCCTAGAAAGAGGCTAGTGTTTTTTAAATGTATATGGGTATGTATGTATTTTTCTTTGCATGGGCTTAACCTCTTGATGGATTTAAACAAATAAACTTTTATTTGATTCGTCGTAATCTTGGGAGTAAGACTGTTGTCACAATCACTTTGAACAAAAATCCAGATGTTAAATCACGTCAGGAAGTAAGCCTTTGATCTTTTTATACGCCTTTGATTTTTTGGCAAATGGGCAGGAGGCTCATGTGATGTTAATCGATTACCACCACCCATTAATATCTGCATGCAGACGCGTAGCTGCCCTTTTATAGGATACAACTGCTTAAACACTGGTTGATATCGAAACGCAGCTGACGAGCAGTCACTTCACGAGTTTTTCACCAATGTACGGTGGTACCAGCATGAAGCTTGATGTTGACAAGGATTTTACATGGTCAATCAATTTGCAATCAACGTTACCTAGACTAGGCCTAAAGTAATGCACATTAACAAGACATCTAGTTCGATTGAGTTGTACCGAAGATAAAAAGTAAAATAGCCAGATTATGGACCAGTTTACAAACTGTTTATGTCATTACAAATGGCATAAAAAGACCACGTGATCAAACTTCCCTCTTAATATAAAGGAGATATTTGACAATTACTCGTTTGACGACCATTAAAGCTTATGATAAACGAAATTGAAAATTTAATAATATCAAAGTGGTCCAATAAATGCTAAATGAGATTTCGGCCTCGATATAGTTTAATAATATTGAAAATTAATTATGGCGATGCATAATAATTAGATTAATAGTATACAATTATAATATTATAATTGTATACAGTATTTATTATTATTTTTTGTCTCGGTAAACAAGACCAATACAATACCTTATAGAACAAGAAACATACATATGTATGTATGTAGTCTAACATTTAATCCCTACACTACAATATTTTTGTCTTTAGGATTTTGAGTTCTTGCCGCCCTATATAGTGTAAAAACAACCGGCTAGTTTGCCAGAAATCTGGGCTGAAGAAGGCAGTCTTGTTCTGCGTGAGAATCTCGAGGTGCGACTTGAAGTTTGTAGTTCTACTGGACTCCAATCGATTAAAAATTTAATATGCCGTAGCTGCCACCAGGCCATTGATTGCAATTCTGATGCCCTCGGCTACGGACATCCGAGAAAAAAGTCTCAAGGACCAACTATTTTTATTGACTTAGTAATCTTAGTACTTAGTAATCTATCTATATCTACACTAATATTATAAAGTTGTTTATAATATTATAAGTTTGTTTACTTGCAGATCAGATTCCAAGTTTTTTTATTTCAGTACAGTATAACGTCAGACCTGTCCGTTAATGTATAAATACATATTCATATATGTATATATACAATGACAAGTCAGTGTATAGCTCTTAAAACTTATATAATAATTCATAAATATTTACAAATAATATTCGTAAAAGCATTAAATTTATTAAATAACCACAATTAACACAGCCGCTCCACGTAATTAATACATAATTAATACGAGAGCATACATGATTCAATATTATTAATTTTATACCCTGTACAAAGTTTATCCGTGGGTAATTAATTAACCAATATTAAAATTTTACGACCATTTTCATGGATAATAAAGTAATAAATACATACCAGCGGCTTCGCCCGCTTCAATAACGATAAAAATTAATACAAACTCGAACACCTCTCCCTTTTACAAACTTGTTTTTTTATGTTAGAAGTTGGCAAACAAGCATACGGCCCACCTGATGGTAAGTGGCTGCCGCAGCCTATGAGCGTTTCCAGCACCATTAGTAAGTGCCACTCACGCGTTGCCAACCTCGACATATTAGTTCTTAAATCTCGTTCGCCCAGTAATTTCACTAGCGTACAATGCCCTTCAAACCGGAACACAGTAGTGCCTAAACACTACTATTTGGCGGCAGAATATTGGACACTGCGGTGGTACCTACCTAGCCGGCCTCTTGCAACAAAAGACCTACCACCAGTGTGACTGATTGCACTGGTGGAATAATCTCTGTTGTGACAGAGGTTATCGCAACAGCGGGCAATGGGGTCGTCACATCCCGACGCCTTTGGTTTGAAAAAACAATTTCATATTTATTCATGTCGAATCAACAGCATAAAAATAAGTTTCAAGCTTCTAGCTCTGCAAATATGTATCTCCATACAATGTTTGTATATGTATGTTTCACACCCCACTTTTAACCACTTACAAAACTTTTTTCAGGGTCTAAACTATCTGTGTACCTAATTTCATTTAAATAGGCTTAGTTGTTTTGGCGTGAAAGGGTGACAGAAAGACAGAGAGACAAAGTTTCCTTAGCATTTATAATAGTAAGTAAAGAATAAGCGTAACATTAAGTAAGGAATAATATGATACGGTAAAAAGGAAAAATGATTTTGTCATAGTGTTACATCTACTTTTTCTTGGCTGAAATATGCTGTTATACATATATACACCACTACGCATAGTGTTAATTAACAGTTTGACTTTTCAAACAAAGACACAATAGTTAAACAATTGAAATGTTCATATTGTTACGGGCTGGGGTTCGGTGATTTGGAAACAAACACCTGATGGCTCTAAATAAGACTTTATTGAGGTCTAGATTACACACAGAACTTCACAAATCACACGTCCAAAACGCAGGTCAATCACAGTCCAAAAGAATAGCCGAGGTCACTAATTATCGCACTTGTTCACTGGTATCACTTGTAGTTTCTTCGCTCGTAGAACTCAATGAGTAAGTCGACGCGCCGGGCCGCTTATATAACACGGAACACGGGTTCGAGAAAGTTCCGCCCGCGGAACACTATACTACATGTTTCGAGAATACATCTTGTGTGGGACTGGACCACTTGCTAACGACACAACGCCATTGTTGAAACAGTTACATGTTATCAAAAAAATCTCTGTAATCAAACAGATTATTACCTTAATTATTTATTAGTAGGCCACACTTTTGTTTTAAATTACAATATGGTTTAAGCTATCATTTCATTTACGTAACAACATAGGTATCGAATTGTAAAGAACGGGGTGGTTTTTCTTTTAATGAAAGAAAAAGGTTATAAGGGTTGAAATGTTGTTTGGAAGTATTGTCATTTTTAGAGCTAGAAGCTTGAAACTTATTATTCAATATTTTTAGGCTAACTTATTATTCTTTATTTTTGAGATTGATTCGATATAAATAAATATGTCAATTAAAGCTTGTATAACGTTAACCTCAAGGGTGTAAAATAACAATAGGGAATAGAGGATGAAAGTTTTTATGGTAATATGTAAGGTTTATGTGAATATTTTACACGAAAGAGAAGCCGCTGGCAAAAGCTAGTATTTTACTAAGTGACCTTTTATCCACTGAAAAGAATAGTAATTAATAAGTTTTTTTTTTTCAAGATCAAAACAACAACACGTCTTGTAAAATAAAGACCGACTCTTGAAATTTTAATTTGGCATCTTAAATCATACATACCTTTAAACTAATTTATCCTCTCTTTAGCTCTAATATTGAAATATTACCGTGGAACGAAATTTTTATCTCACAGCAAAAAGGAGCTTAATACGCTATCAATATTCATTGATAACCGCGATTATAATCGATATTTTTTGCCACAGTATTCACGTTTTTCGATTTGATAGAATATTGGCAATTTATATGCCAAAAGAATCTGAAATTACTTTTCGTGCTGTCTTGTTTTATGTTGATATATGGATAATATTTACTATTGATTTTATTATCAAATATTAATTTGATTTAAGCTACGAGTTCAAATTGTATGTACTAGTTTTTATATAAACTTAATAATTGTCAATATTTAACTTTAATTCTTCTTCTATTATTCATAATCAGTACTTATCGGTAAAAAATAATTATAAGTGGGCTTTCATTTATTTATCTAAGACGGGCAGAAGCCCGCGTGAATAACGATTGATCTTCTCAAAATAGTTTCTACCACAAAAACACGTTTTTGCAATATAATCGTATTAAGTTTTTTGTTTTTATTAAAAGTGAATACATTTTTTCTAGTTATTAACACGAAAGCGATGTGGTCGCGAAAGCAGTCCGTGTGCAGTGCTGTGAGCGGCGCGTCGAAAGGCGACGACCACGACATTCCTTTACCAAGTGGAATGCAAATCTACCCCTTTGCAATTGCACTAAGGGTTAGGGTATTACAGGTAATTATAAGCCATTTGTTTTTGTTGTATATTACAAAGGTGGACCGCTAAGCTAAGCTCACGCTCCGTCTAAAGGTTAATGACCTTAGCGTATAGATATTAGGAAAACAGTTTCCACAAGCGTGTGTCTGATCCAATGTAAGGATAAGTGGTTGGAGAAAAGAGAAAATGAAAAGACAGGTGACAGAAAGACGTGAAAGTTTGGGCCTCAAAGACATCGTGATGAACCACTCCTGCGGCTGTAGTAAAGGTCTACTAAACATAAACTTGTGTTCTATTAATTACATATATACTATTTTTTTATATGCCTATAATGTAAAATGTTCCAAAATGTTCGTAATTTTATATGAAAATTATTCGAGGGAATATTTTCAAAAAATGCGTGTTAATACGGCCTGATATTATGCTCCTTTGAACACGTTAAAATACTTAAGATTTTAATGATTTTATACATTATTATTGTTTAGATTGTCTGCGGTATCGGTGGCTTGGTCGTTGGAGCAGTTGGATGGTTAGAGGAAAGACAAAAACCAGAGTTGGGACTAGGTGTCCCAGCTGGGACAGTCACTGTCCTAGCCGCTGGTAACCCGAAAAACATTATATTAAGTTATACAATACATATTATACTATAATATATTGCCATAGCTTATCGTAATTAACGTTGTTTTTACAAACATCTAAAATTAATTATTTCTGCCCTTGAATGAAGTTTTTTTTGAAGACCTTTAATGCAAAATAATTGGATCCCATCCAATCTTTCATCCTTTATTTCAACGCCTTTAATCTTTTTTTTGCAATAAAAAGTAGCCAATGTTCTTTCCCAGTTTCTAGTCTATCGCTGTACAAAATTTCATCAAAATCAGTTCCGTTGTGTAAGCGTGAAGGCGTGACAAACAGGATTACTCTTCCAACTTTTTAAAAAACCTTTCATAAAACTTTCATTATTCATATTCAAAAGGTATTTCCAGCTACGTCAGTGTACTACAGCCGAGGATTTGGGGGTTGGATCTCTGCTCGTTCAAGGACCACCAGGAACTGGGGAACGCCTTTTAGAGCTCTTGGACCTTCACCATGTGCTGCTGTCCCTCTGACTATATTATGGACAGTTGCAATCGCAGCCCATATAACTATGCTAGTCTTCTGTATTAGATCTTTGATGAATCTTGGGTAAGAATACAAAAACAATCTAATTTTTTTCTATCCATGTTATTTTTTAAAACCGACGGCCACCGTTTCCCGCTTGGGCAGATTATATATGATTGATCTTAAAAATATTTAGTCCGGTCTGGGCGTTTGTCTTTATGGGCCTCCACACCCTGCCTCGGAGAGTAAGTTAAGCTGTCGGTCCCGGTTGTTATCATAACATCTGATAATAATCGTTAAGTCTGGATAAGTAATTTGCTCCTATTCAATGAGTTACTGGTTCGCCCTTACGGTTGCGGAGTTTTAATAATCGTTAAGTTTTGATAAGTAATTTACTCTAATCCAATGAGTTACTGGTTCTTTATAAAACAAACAGTTTTACATACAAACAGATAGACATATCTAAATATGGTTAAAATACATTTAATCATTTATTTTTCATTCTTTCCATGTAATCATTATTGTAAAAATCTGGATTGTAGAAATACGTGAAATTTACGTATTTATTATATCTACATATAAAGAATACAAGAAATTACACAAACGAATCTGAAATATTATTTGGAATTTAAGCTTTATATATTATATATTTGTTGGTATTGAATTGTAAATATGTTGTTATATCAATAATAAATTATAATTTGTTAATTCATTCTATATATAATAAACTTCTATATTTTTATCAATTCACACATTAAAGGAAGAACTATTTATATATGATCGAATTTATTTTATTTTTTTAATAACTTTTACGTTAGCCTCGCCTTAACTACAGGTCTCATTTATATAAACTTAAACAGTGCCGATAGTGGTTTTTAACAGGATAAGTGCCAATTAGGTACATTAGTTTTGTGGAAAATATAACGACATTCGCTACAATGGAATCAGTTTCAAATTTTTCCAGATGCAGTAGCAGGACCTGCATAGGAGTTGCAGCTGCACAGCTCTCTGTATCCATCACAACACTTGCAGCTGTATTCTTCTTGTTTCAACTGGATCTCCGTTTTGATGCTGCGTTTTCTCCGCCTCGACCCTCGGATGCGAATATATGCACTGCTGTTTCCATGGTAATATGAACAAAAATCGTATTTGATTTAGCAATCTTGATAAAAATTTTACTGGTGGTAGGTCTTTTGTTGCAAGAGGCCGGCTAGGTAGGTACCACCGAGTGTCCAATATTCTGCCGCCAAATAGTAGTGCTTAGGCACTACTGTGTTCCGGTTTGAAGGGCATTGTAAGCTAGTGAAATTACTGGGCTAACGAGATTTAAGAACTAATATCTCGAGGTTGGCAACGCGTGAGTGGCACCTACTAATGGTGCTGCAAGCGCTCATAGGCTGCGGCAGCCACTTACCATCAGGTGGGCCGTATGCTTGTTTGCCAACTTCTAACATAAAAAAAAGGGGTTGGATGGACAAATGAAACAAGTATATCGATAAATATCGAGCCGATATTTTTAGCTGTGTTGTTTAAAATGAAATATCGATTATCGATTAATGGAGTTTAAGAATATTAAAGATATTTATAAATTATTTTCTGCAAAAGACCGATATATTTTGATAATTGCTTATTTTTTTATAACTCTAGAGATCGGGCAGAAGCCACTCCAACTCATGAAACGAAGCGCTTTAGTGAGGATACAGTTACTTCAAGTCGATATTCTATGAGATGATAGTATTCCCGGATCAAGCACATTGACACTGTAAAGCAAGGCTCAATTACCATAAAAATATAATTTCAAATGCTAGCTAGCTATATAAATATATGTTGCAGAACCCTTTAGATTAGAATCTGTGTGGTTGGTGTTTGTGTCTGCTATGATAATTTTTTGACTCAGTGCGCCAGTCCACGCACCATGACAGATACGACGGATCTCAAAACCGACACTTTATAACACAGACTACCTCTTTCGTCTATATTGTAAAATTCATAAAGTTATGAATTCAATAAAAGTTCTCACAAACGTCATGCCTCTCTTCCGATTATATTTATTATGTCATGTACGTCTTCTCCGACGCACGCAGTCAATCAAAACGCGTTATGCACTCTATAAGTAAAATGAACTTTGTTATTTACTCTATGGCAACATTGTATTAAAACAGAGAAATCACACAAAGTTTAACATATAATTGAAATTTAGTAATAATCCTGGGTAATTTCTATTAAAACTTTTAGTTTACATTACGAGCACAAATACTGGATTTGAAATTTTCGTTTAAAATATAAAATCTTTTCCATAATAATGTGCACTCTTTAACTTTAACCAGTTAAAGAGTTGTGGTCCTCTTCGCGAGTTTTCGCTCGCAACGAAATACTATCTCATCTAACTTTTTCTATAACATTTACTTTCAGCGATATTTTAGACGCGTTTTGTTTTTAAAGCTATATATACATTTTTTCATTCTGCTCTGAAAGAACATGTAATGTAAACGTCAACACAGTAATCATTTATGTCCAATGTTTTTTCAATAGCAGCTGTTACATTTTTTTTGTTTATAATTTCTTTTTTAATATTTCACTACTGTTTGAAACAACATTGCAAGCAACTTTCTAATAATCTCTTAAGTGGAAATATTTTAAAATTATTACATATGTTATATGTAATAAATTTCAAGTTGTTTACTAATTTGAATCTAGTTAGAAACCTAAGGTTCCTTTCATGGTAACAGAAAAAAACTGATTAAGGTTTCATTATGGCAAAAACGAGCGCAGTTAAGTGAATAGCCTTAAGTCATTTTCCGGGAAAGGTTTTATATTTAAAAATCTTCGCTTAAGATTTCGGAAAATAATCAAGTCTAAGCCAGTAACTTTTAAACTAGCAATTTTTATTCAACAATTTGAAATTCTGATATCACGATTACAGAATGTGATTTAACGTTATAAAAATTTACAATCATATGAATAATGAATGATGTGACACCGGTGGAAGTTACATATTCCGGCAAAGATTATCTTTGTCCTGGGTTTTACAAAAAGCGATTGCCATTTGACCTCCGCAACCCAAAGTATGAACTAGTAACCCATTGGATAAGAGCAAATTGCCTATCAAGAACTTGCATTATCAGAGGTTATATGATAACAACCGGGACTGACAGCTTGACGTGCTCTTCGAGGCAGAGTGGAGAGACCCACAAGAACAAACTCCCAGACCGGAGCAGATATTTAGAGCGGGAATCGAACCCGCAAAATTCGAAGCTCAAATCAGGCCCGCTACCATCACGCCACAACGGTCTTAATCTTTGTCTTAAGGTAATTCATACCAAATGCTTGTCACGTAAGTATACGTATCAACAATAATCACACGTACGAACTATATCTCAATGGATTCAAGCCTTTATTACATGTTACATACGAGATGAAAATCTCAAATATGTGCGGTGTGCTTACGAAGAGGGAAAAATATCTTTTAATATCCACGTTGTCTGAAATAATACATTTTATATTACTACTAGCGTCTGTAAGCGACTTCGCCCGGGTGAATAATGATTTTAATAGAAACTCTAAACAAAACACTCCCACCCCCCTTTTACAAGATTTGAATGTTATATTTATTGATATCTAATCAACAGTCTGAAAATTAAATTTCAAGTTTCTAGCTCCAAAAATTACGATACTTTCATACAAATTTTTATTTACCCCTTTTAAGCCCTTAAAACCTTTATCCCAGTTTTTTTTTCCTTTCTTATACTCCAGACTATATATATGTGTGCCAAATTAAATTTACATCGGTTCATTCGGCGTGAAAGCCCGACAGACAGACAGAAAGACGGAGTTACTTTCGCATTTATAATATTAGTAAGGATATAAATATATAATAGTGAAATATATAGCATTTTGCATATATAGTAACGGTGTTACGAACTTTATCTATTTCTTATTTTCTTTTGAATTTTTTGCACTTTAGATTATGTGTGATTTATGTATATTGTATGCTGCAGAAACGTGATACTTATCGTTGAGACTAGTTCACGATCTAAAACTATATTTTTAGAGTTTCCTTGAGGTATTTATTAACATCTGCCCGCGACTTCGAATAATGTTGCATGCAATGCAATACTGAATTTTATTTGAATACGTCTTGTAGCATATGCTCAAATAATCCCACAGGAACTGAACATTTTTCAAACATAATAAATACATTTTGCCTTCGTTGTTTAGATTCTAAAATTTCATAATTTTCTAAATAATAAAGCAAATATTTATCATAAAAGGAAGTTGGGATAATTCTCTGAATAAAACATTATAGAAATAATTTTAACAGCTCCAAAATAAACCAAGACAAGTATAAAATGTAAATTCTACCGAGAATTCTGGCAACAATTGTTATTCCTCGAAAACTTATTCCAGCATTTTGTTGTCGCAGTATCTAATTTAGACCTATTCTCAACAATTCTCAACCAAGATTTTATGAAGAAGAATTCTTTAGTAATACAATAAAGACGAAAAGTTTTTATATTTCTTTGTTACCCATGAATCTTGTGAAACCTTTGTGGCTTTAATGAACATATCCTTTGAAATCAGTCGGTCTAAGAATATTTGGCAAAAGGCCTTTTTTTTAAACAAGATATTCCCGTACCCAATATCATTAAGAACGGCTCAACGATTCAAAAGTTTAGTCGTAACAAGTTACCTGACCAAGTACTTTCTCATTTATATTAAAAGTATCTTTTGCTCTTGTTTTTCACGCTTTTAAATACATTATTCAAGCGCTTTATGAGTGATATAAACACAATAAACGCTACACACTCAACCCCCATTAGGATAGTTATATTCTGTGTCGGGGGTCCGGAAACATATATAATGCGAAGGACAAACACACTAACGCCGGAAAACATGGCTATGGTCAATACAAACATCTGCTCCGAGCGGAAATCGCACCCGCTACCTCTTTACTGTCTGTATCGACGTTATAATGAAAACTTAAATAAAGACATATATAAGTAAATAAAAGCCGTGAAAATTATTTTTCATCAGGTACCATTAACATCAGTGGCGATCAACAGCGGTAACAGTGGCGATGGAGGTCCGGAAGGAAGTCCTCTCAACAAGGAAAAGGACCAACCGCCAGACCCTCCCACTTGATGTACTTAGTGACTGATGTGTGAATCTTAGTATGGTTTTTGAGTATTATCGAATTTGTGTCAATAATTCCGCCATATAATATTAAATATACTTTTCGGTAATAGTCATCCGTTTATATACATTTTCAACTCCTTTATGACCAAAGACCCAATTTTCTAGTCTTGAAAATTTATTACTTATAAAAATTACTTACAGAATCGTACTTAGAACCTTTCCTACTGATTTGACTTACCCCAGCTAATCTAAAACAACCAAAAGCTCATCCACTGTAAAACCCACAACGGCATAATTTAAACGGCATATAAGCATACGGTCTGCCTGAAGTCAAGCCGTCACCGCAACCTATGAACGTTTGCGATACTTGAAGAATCATTAATCAATAACCCAAGGATTATTAGGGACAGGATGAAAAGGGTAAAAAGAAGGAGAACCGAGAGGGTGGGAGATTGGGCCTCCGGCGTTCTTACTCATCGCACGAAGCGCAACAGTACTTCTCCGATATTTTGTGAGAGATTCCCCGAGCCGACCGATTTATGCTGGGATGATCATGGCTCTACTGCCTTCAATTCGGTATCATTTACCTACATACATACCATTTCAAAAAGGATTTATTTGTTTTATTCATACTAGGTAAAGTACTTATAACCTAGGATTCTAACTGTAACTTATATTGTAAGAATATTTTAAGCTTTATGTTCACGTCGGGTTATCACGGGGTTGAGTACCAGTCAAATTCATCTCGATGTTTTACGTACTTTTTAAATAAAATGTAAATAAAAATATATAGATATTAAGATTAAATATAAAAGTATTCACGTATTTATAACATATATTGTATTTACTACTATACTATATTAACTTAATTTTGTAAATTTTGTTTTATATAAGCTATTTATTGAAAATATATTTTTTAAATCCGTCCTCATGTGTAATTTATTTTATGAAGGTTATTTCCTATATACTTCTAGATTTTGAATATGAATTAGAAAAGTGCCAAATGCGAGATAAAAAACTAAAAAGCCTTGCGTTATTAGACTTTTTATGACATATTCAAACGCTGCGTACCTAAAAACGTATCAAATAATTAAAAGACATGATGTCGTATTTTTATATATATATACCAGCTTCTGGCAGTGGCTTTTCCCACGTGAGTGATTTTAATAAAATCTTTGAACCCTCATTTCACCCCTTCAGGAATTTAAGAAAATGTTAAAACACGAGTTTTTTTTTAATAAACAACACCTGTAAAAAAATCCGACAAAAATCTTTATAGAGCCAAGGGTTTGAGCCAAGTTGTTGTTGTTGTTGTTGTTGTTAGAGCCAAGGTTATATATAGATCACACAAAAAAGGAAAAACAATCGAGGTGTGGAGACTTTTCATAGGATAATGACCTGAATTTGTTTTCGTTCTATTCCCGTTTCGAATAAGTGTGATCACTCGAGCCTTTTAATTTCTTTAATTTCCTGCCTGTCTGTCATCATGGACAAGGAAATGAGAGACCCTTTTTGCTCTTTTTTCTTACACAAATTTGTAGTATAAACCTAAATTATTATTATATTTAAACACAATTCATTTGTAGAAATCACGTTTAATAGTAACCATTACAATAAGTGACAGAAGATATTTTACTACCTTACCTTAACATCACTTTTATAATAGAAGCGAAGTAAAGTGTAGGTACATTAATAATAATTTGACAATTGATTACTAAATAACGAATCATGATATACAACACTTATAATATAAATGCCAAAGAGAGTTCGTTTGTGACGCTTTGCGCCTAAACCGCTGAACCGATTATGACCAATTTTGATATAGACTGCATAGATTTATTTCTATATTGCATTTAAGCTGCCTTATTAAAAAAGTTATTCACGAGTAAAGCCGCGTGCATAATCTAGTATGCGATCAAAATCATAAAAAACCATTTTC
Source organism: Hestina assimilis (assembly GCA_023373885.1). Taxonomy (NCBI): domain Eukaryota; kingdom Metazoa; phylum Arthropoda; class Insecta; order Lepidoptera; family Nymphalidae; genus Hestina; species Hestina assimilis. Next base: position 12,130,472 of record CM041750.1, read on the forward strand.
ATTCATGCAATGGTTCTCTCATACACCAATAAAAATATTTGTAATCCGTCTCTCATACGGACTCACACTATACAGTAACACCCGGTGTGTTTATAAACCATCCATCAATACGGCTTAGTTTGTTAAACAGCTATTACCTAAATTTAGACGTATACTGGTATAATTGTACATTCTGTAAGAGATGTTGGAAACAGCGTTTGCTTATGTGAATTTGATACAATCGCGATATATTATCATAAATGGATCGTACATTTATTTAAGAAATAATCTTCTTCTTATCTTCTTATCGAATTACTGCTTTCCGATCACCCATCCATAGACTAACCACGCCTTAAGTTACTTCACCCATCGATCGCTTACTGACCACTGAGTACAAATATTAAAAAGCAGATCCCATCTCATGATTAAACTGGGTAGAATATCTGGGGATAAATAAATAATAATAATAATAAATAAACGCTACACACTCAACGGCCCCCATTAGAATAATTATATCCTGTGTCGGGGGTCCGGAAACATTCACAATGACAAGGACAAACACAACCAGATCGGAAAACATGCCTGTACGATTAATACAAACATCTGCTCCGAGCGGGAATCGAACCCGCAACCGTCGAGGCTTAAGGCAGACTCGCTACCCACAACGCCCCAACGGTGTGATTTATCCTGATAAAGCTATTCTACGAGAATTTGTTAATCCTAGCTACGGGCTATTCTTGTGCTAAATTTTATCCAAATTGGTCCAACTATAGCTGAGATTAACTTCCTAAATCACACATACGAATCCTGTCTACAAATTTAATTACTAAAGTCAAGTTAAAATAAGTACTTTTTTTTTTTATGTTAGAAGTTGGCAAACAAGCATACGGCCCACCTGATGGTAAGTGGCTGCCGCAGCCTATGAGCGCTTGCAGCACCATTAGTAGGTGCCACTCACGCGTTGCCAACCTCGAGATATTAGTTCTTAAATCTCGTTCGCCCAGTAATTTCACTAGCGTACAATGCCCTTCAAACCGGAACACAGTAGTGCCTAAGCACTACTATTTGGCGGCAGAATATTGGACACTGCGGTGGTACCTACCTAGCCGGCCTCTTGCAACAAAAGACCTACCACCAGTGTAGAAGATTAGAGTTTCAGAGTTTCTTTCAGTGCAATTTCATGCAGGTTTCAGTTCGTTGTTTTCCTTCAACAAAACTCACAAGAAGAATACAAACCACAAAAGCTCGCAATAAGCACATGTAACATTTACTTTTTTTTATATATTTATTTTTACTTGGAAAATAGCAGTTACGCACTCGAGCACCGGGACGGGTGCAATGGCGCAAGAGGTGCGTGGACTCGGAGCCGGGCTCCCCTACCCACTAAAACTCCAAGGTCCCATCTAGCGCCATAGCGGACGTCGCGGGGTCACTGAATCATGCAACCGCGACGCCCCGGCGCTTGCCCTGAGGGGCCCGCCAGGGGCGGCAATATAGTGCCACCATACATACATATCATTACATACTAATACATATATACTATATAAATATACACCTTGGTGCACGAACGCACCCACGCTTCGGCCTCCGTCTGGGGCGGCAACATACTGCCGAAATATATACGTACAATACTATATTATAGCCTATTCGATTTGCGGGTTAACAGTAAATAAGCCGCAGTACCAGAGCTATCGTCAGACATATTAATCTGGGGATAGTGTAGCTCACGGTAGTGCTTATACACGTTTTGTCTGACCTATGAATAGTAGCGTAAGCGTCATAGTGTGTTTGTACACGTGTTTCTAAAGTGGCCTGTTTCCTAAACACATAGCAACGTTCCAATAAATTACTTTATGTGGTGTATCGATGTTGTGTGATGAGGTGGCGAACCTACCATAAGCGCCACAGGTCGGGTTCGATCCTCGCTCGGAACAGATGTTTGTATTGACCATACAGGCATGTTTTTCGTGTAGGTTCTGGGTGTGTTTGTCCTTGTCATTGTGTATATTTCTGGACCGCCGACACAGAATATAACTATCCTTATGGGGGGCGTCGAGTGTATTGCGTATTTATTTATTACGAGCTTCTGCCCGCGGCTTCGCCCGCGTGAATAACGATTTTAATACAAACTTTGAATTCTGATTTCACCCCTTCAGTTGTGGAATTTCAGAAAATCATAAAACACGTCTTAAAAGTTCGACAACAAACAGTGTGTCATGCATCTACAAAATCCTTTTCACCTATTTGATTACCTATGGGTTGAATTTCGAAACATTGTTTCCATGTGCTCGATTACGTTTTAAAAACAACATCTATGAAAGAAATCAGAAAAAAAATATTTCAAGTTTAGGCTAGACGTTGATGTGCCATGTATCGGATTGAGTTTTCAAACATGTGCCAAAATAAAATGTAATTTAAATCAAAAGCACTAAAGAGTATTGGTATAAACTTCGAAGCAAAATAATTTTTGTCCGTTTTTAACCCCGTTAGGGGATGAGTTTCAATAAAATACGAAACTCGTCTTCCATCAATTCTTTTAAAAAAGGTTTATGCTAAATTTGAAGTACATTGAACCAAGGAATCGCGCTGTCCCATACAAAGTTTGGTTTTTCCACCCTTACAGGTTTTTTTTTCGGAATGTGTTTGCTGTTGGCCCTACTGGCCTTGACAGCGTCACCGGGCGGGGGCCGAGTACAGAGACTCAGCCGTGATAAAGAGGCAGCCCTCACGGGGGCTCAAATTTGATTCCGTCCTTAGGGTTCCTCCTGCGATGCCGAACCACGGCTAAGGACGTCATCGGAGATGGAGGCAGCGCTCCGAGCGCATTCTATACAATAGACTCACCCGACGGTGTGAGCGCGACGCGACGTGCGAAACAAAGGACTTCGTCCTCGCCGGCGAGGACGATGTTGTGTGCGTGTCTATGCTGTGTAAGTGCCATTTTCTAATGTAATCCTATCGTCAGGGTCTTGCAGGACAGGTGCTTAGGACGCCCTTACAGGTAGTGTTTTATTTTTAAATAAGACTTTATTGTGTTCCAAATTTTTAATAAAATTATTGATTGAAAAAAAAACCATTGTGTCTTAGAATATTTGCTCTGGTGCATTTCATTTTCCTGCATTTGTTCTTCTACTATCAATTAAGTGTCGAGTGCGATGCGGCTATTAGTTATTGGAGTGAAATTACCAGGGTGTGGACGACCTACTTCTATAAATAAGTTAGCGCTTGCTAATACAACGACATGCTTACTCGCACACTGTTACTTTGATCACACGCTAGTGCAATTTGTATAAATTGGTTCTATATTTGTTAATAGCACTACTAAAGAGAAGCGTACTCATATTGCTATTTTGCGGACATCTTGTTAGCGTTTCGATGGCAAAACTTAAAAAAAAATAAAGCCTCAATAGCTCAACGGTAGAAGGGTCGACTCCGTTCCGTTTATGCGAGAGTCGCGGGTTCGATCCTGATCTTGGGCTAATGTCGTACCCACTCCTAGCGCAAGCTACGAGGCTATTTGGAGGGGCAGTGGGAATATTCGTAATGCATTGAAAAGCATTACTAATATTCTTTAAAATAAAATGTCCTTGCATCTGCCAACCTGAATCCGAAAACTGTTTCGGAAAACTGTTTGGGAATTCAAGACCATCCATTGCTTTAGTAAAAAAAATGTCTCCCTTCGTAAGTTGCTATAGGTTTTTTTAGCTCCAAGTTCACTGGTTCGACACACTTTATGAGTTATGACTTTGTAGTAGGAAAGATGAAGGAACAGCTTTAGGTCGATAATCTATATTAGGGTGGTGCGGCATTCATGCCAAAAAAATGAAATATAATGTTTTAGGAAATTACTAATTTTTAAAATAATTTTGACAATCGTTTTTGGTCTAGTACAATATATATTTGATATTTTATTTTGTGTTGATCTTTATATAATAATATTTTCAATGTCATGACCAAGGGCTCCTTAGATATAGAACAAAATTCATCCATATGTATTAGCCAATGATCCGCAATCACTACATCCAAATTCCTTACACACTAATTAGCCTTTAGGCATTAGGCGTTTGAAAATATTTACTTTATTTGATTATTAAACTTTTTCTTAGAAGCTACCTAACTTGTAAACTAATATTTCATATTCCTTATGACATATCGGAAAACTAACTTTGGCCCTTAAAACTTATAGTTCCGGAATAAGACTTGGTAGTATCTTCAAGGCTTTGTCATTGTTTCTGGAGTTTGATAACCTTGGAAAGTTCCTCCTAATCAACAATATATATTTATTTGTACGTATTATTAATCCTTAAATAAAAAAACAACCCTAAAAATAATGAGGCATAGTTTCCAATTAAAATTCAAATTTTCAGGAATCTCTCGGCAGATTTGGATATGTTGATAGTAATGTTTTTGGAGCAAAATATTGTATATTAATTTTTTTCTGATTGTATATTGCTGTGGGCCATACTAGCCTTGACGTGCACCGGGCGCGGTGTACATTTAGAATATACCAATCACTATATGAGTATTACAAGCAACACTGTAAAACAACAAGAAATTTAAGCACTTTAATGACTGTTGTGACTAAACCTGCCTTACTTTATAAATATAATATATAAATAACATATATTTAAATGAATACTAATTAAAATGCACGAAAATAAATAGCATAAAACTACGAAATTGGCACGTGTATCGTCCAGCGGCCAGGACCCTTGTTACGTTGTGATCGTAATAACCCGTGTTCTTTTAGAACATCAGAGGCAACAGGTTCAATTCGACAATGGAAAACAATAATATCTTATTTCTTATATAGTTTAATGATATTAGTGTAATATGATTATCATAATAAAAATATTTATATAAGCCAATAAAGGCAAAATGGTGTGATTATAAAAATATATCCTATACTTTCAACACCTCTTACGAGTAGCTGAAAAGTAGTCCGCTCCTCCAATTCTTATATACTTAAACTCTATAGTAAAAATATAAAGAAGAGGGGGAGATCGATGGCCCCGCACACGCCACCGACTGTGGGCTCCAACCATATATACGAGCTCCTCCCGGTAAGGGATAGGCTATTTATAGTGCGCCTGCGACACACAATTTGATTGTTATAACGTAAAAGGACATAGTCCTGGTAATTTATATTTATAGTGATTTCGTTATCGGGACGCAAGATTTATTCTTTTATATTGTTCTTATTTTCATAGCATAGAAAGGGATCAAGCCCTGATATTTAGTAATAGTATCGATTAAGACCGAAGTCGAATTATATTTCTTATTCATCTTTTGTATGAGAAGGCAAAACGCCATAATAAATGAGGACAGGCCCTGGTCATTATATATAAGGGAATAAATTCCTGGTTCAGATATGTATTCGAACATTAAACCGCCAGGCGGCATTCCGTAAGCACAATGCTATAATCGTCAACCTCACCTTAGTGAAGTAAAATTCATCAATAATATCATTTATAACGTATATTTGTCATACCACTATATGTGGTTAATATAGAGTTTATATTTATCATAAACTTCACCTTTGTTAAGGTATTTTTATCAATAATGCTATTTATAGCGTATATTTCTTTTATCACTATATATGTGTAATATAGTATTTATAATAACCTCACCGAAGTGTAGGCAAATTCATTAATAATTATATTTATAAGTATATTTTTTTTATCACTATATATGGGTCATATAGTATTGATAATATTCAATTCTTTATAATATCACAACCGCAATTCCTTAAAACTAAGTCCTACCTAACCCTACCTAATTGGTATTTAAATAATCGCATTGTCTTATAATTAATATTCGTGGGCTTATATCGTATTCGTAATCGCATTGTCTTACAACTAATATTATTTGATTTATGTCGGTTTCTTATTATAGTTTTATATCATAAAAACCATAGCACTTGCTCACGCAAAGTACCCTTTGGCTCAATACCCAAACATACATCCGAATCCAGTTCATTATTTAAGACGTGATAAACACGCATGATAAGAGTTAAGCTGGCCACACTGTCTAATACTAGTTAGTTATCTCGAAGTGAGAAGCAACCAGTTGCCCTAATAGTATGACATGCTACAATGTCAATTATAAAAATCCCTATTGCTAAGCTAAGGAGCGTCTCTAATAAGAAGACGAGTCTTTTTGCTACAAACGATATATAACATTCCAGCGCCTCAGCAACAAACCGAACTACATCACGGCATCGACCTAAGTCGCACCACCGCAGCAGTTCTAAACTGTATCACTGGGGCTGCTTTCAGCAATGGACCTGAGGAAACTACTGCATCGATATAAATCGCACCACAGAGTCAACCCCATGTCAACATCACATCAGCAAAGTCAAAGGACCTCACTCGAGGACACTATAGACATGACAAAAATCATATCGGAGCCTCATACTTAAGCATCGGGTCAACTAAGATTAAAAATCGTCGGGCCTCGCTTAAGGACACTATAGACATGACTCAGGTCACATCAGAGCCTCAAACTCAAGTATCGGGTCAACTACAACTCGCCAAAACATTATACACGTATACAGCTGAAATATAATTATTTATTAGTTATGACGCATAAATTCTTCCCAACGCATACTTTTAAATCTTCATTGAATTCGCTTCTTCTTAGATTTCAAATAATCCATTAGATTCTGAAACATAAACAATATTTGCGCCGAAGCATTACTTTCGCTTTTATATTCACAATTACAATATGACATAATATTAAAGAAACGGAGTAAACTTCGTTTCTTAATATATATCAAACATATATACATTCATAATTGACGGACCTAATAAAACCGTCATAAATATTTAATTTATAATAATAAATTATATTCAATATATTTCAACGATATAAATTTGCTTTTAACATGTATAGATCATATTATTCATATTAGATCTCTTTGCCAGTAATCATAGACGGACCACCATACCGTCATTATTTATTAATTATTATATATATATTTAATATATATTTTATATATATTCTTTGCCATGCATCACCAATCACCATTAATAATATGTATAAAAACCATATACGAAGATCGGAAACCTTAACTAGCATTCTAGCAGCATGGCCGCCCGAACGCACCGCCTTGGTAAACCGTCCACATATACGCGGGGGTAGAGACGTCAGACGGGCACTCACCAAGCATACGCTCGGAGACACCTTTCGCCGACACCACACCCCTTATATATGTGAAACAGCTGCAATGACATTCGGCACCTGAATCCGTGATTTTCCATACATTTTTTCTATGGAAATTTTCATACAAAATTTTATAAATTTTTGATTTTGTAAAAATATTATTTTCGGGGTATGTCCATACTTAGTATTACGTTGCACATAGTCACGTGGTCGGCAAACGACTTTTAGGTTAAGCAACTTTGGGTGCGGTCAATAAATGGATGGGTGACCGTCCATAAATAGGTTCATATTATAGAAAATACATTGTTTTAAAGATTTAAATAAAGTGTAATGTTGAGATCGTCACACTGTGAAATAATTTAATTGGATAAATATGCAAACAAAATCAGTTACAACATTAGAATAGTCGTCCCTTAGAAGGTTTTATTCGTAATTCCTATATTTTAGTTCTGACGAGGTTTTGAACGCAATTCTCGTCGATCATTGAATCTCAAAATAAATCGTATGCATCATTTAACATTCAAGATCAGTACGAAGGATTTTCTTGAAGCTTTTGTACTCTTTTTAACAATATTTCTACTCGTAAATAAAAACTCTTAGCTAACTTTGATAGAAAAACATCCACTTGAGGAAAGTTTTATTACTTTCTGAAGGGTTGTTGACAGGAATATTTCATTTTCTATTTGAATATAGATGACTCAAAAGATATTACAAGCCAACTTTCTGTACTCAAAACAATACAATCTCTGGGAACTGACAGTAAAAAATTATTAGTCTCTCTACCTAATGTTTTTTTTTTTTTACACCACAATAATGGCAAACAAGCGTACGGCCCTCCTGCTGATAAACGCTCACCATAGCCTATGAACCCCAATATGAAACCCCAGAGGTATCGCATGCGTGTTGCCGACCCCTTAAAAACTTTTTCAAACTTCCCTTGAAGAACGCCATACTGTAGCGTGTTGGGAAAACCTAATTCCACAGCCGGAGGGTTCGCGGAAGGAAATTCCAAAAATGGTTACAAAATATGTTGCGTTCTCTATCAAAGAAATACACAAAATCAGAAGATCCATATATATATATATATATACTCCTGGAAACTCTCTCCACGGCGAGAGTTGCTGCGAATTTAGGTGCGGCACGTGCGAGACAATTAATATATTTGACGTAAAATTTTCAAAAAGAAGGAGGTTTTTAGTTGATAATTATTTTTGCTTCGTATTTGTAAGTACAAAGGAACCGGTACAAAATCTGAATTTAAAGTCCACTTTTATAAAACACTGCAACATTTATTTCTCCCGACGTAGAATTTCAAATACGAAGCGAAAAACGAATGGAAAAGTTCACGGAATTTATTGCGTTTTTAGATTTTTACTCTGAGGTATGTTTTAAATTCGTTTGATGTGTAAAACCTTTTTTTATTTTACGTCTGATATTTGTCATATTTTATTCCACTGGCATATTTTTATTTACCATACCATATTTTTGGTGGTTGTGTTTGAGTATTTATATGTGTTTCAGAATATAAATAAATAAACGCTACACACTCAACGGCCCTATTAGGATGGTTATATCCCATGTCGGGGACCGGAAACATCCACAGTGACAAGGAAAAACAGACCCAGACCAGAAAACAAGCCTGTATGATCAATACAAACATCTGCTCCGAGCGGGAATCGAACTCGTGACTTGTGGCGCTTAGGCACCGGGTACCGGATAATATTATTATCAATAAACGAACTACAGGACGTATCAACTTGGAACATATAGATATACATAATGTATATATTACTAAATTGTAATAACTTTTAGATAGTCGATTGGCATAACAAATACAATAACGCGAGTGAAGTTACAGACATTACTTAGGTTCTATACTAACGTATAGAATTGTTAATATTAGAGTCCTTTTATAGATATGTATAATCTATATAGATATAAGTATTTCATTTACTGTTGGAGTGTGCCGTGAATTGAGATTTGAGGAAAGCACTTACAAACGAATTAAATTTAAACTTAAACAAAATTGGTGTTTTTAATAGTATTTTATCAAAGCCTTTAAGTAATTCAACCATTAAAGATTATAAGTTTGTAAGCGATTCCTCATAGGTTTAATAAATAATACATGTTAGCTTAATTTTAGATTTAATTACTTTAGATTATTATTGTTATTTTAATTATTATGTTACGATGGGGCTGACATGTACTATTTGATACAAATGCCTTTAAATAAAATAAGATAGAAGAACAGATCTTTTTATCGAGTGGTTAGTGGCAAACCTAGTGTCAGAGTTGTTCAGGTAGCCCGTTGGCCTTGTTTGTTGTCTCTAAAAACAGATGAAACAGCAAGATTTACAAAGGAGCAAAACACAAGTAAACAAAGGCTATTTACAACTTCGCTATAGCGAAAGCTTTAAGAGCTCTTATAAAGCTTAAAGAGGACCGCTGGAATAGAACTTAATGGACCTTAATATTTTATGAACAGCTAAGGCCCTTTGATAAGGAGGTAATGTGACATTTGTGAGTCTCATATATGATCTCAATTTAATATAATGTTTATTTAGGGATACTACTACTATACGAGACGCTCATAGCCGAGTGCACCCACTGATCGGTAAACGATCGGTAGGTTAAGCAACTTTAGGCGCGGTCAGTCACTAGATGGGTGATCGCATAGTGGCATTTCAACCGAGCGTTTCCGTGCTTCGGAGGGCACATAAAAAGTCGGTCCCGGCTGTTGGCAATTTGACAACAGCCGATAAGTCAAGTCAGAGTCCTACGGGCGACCTGAACAACTCTGACACTAGGTTGGCCACTAACCATTTGATAAAAAGAAGACTACTATATTGCCAGCTAGGTATGTACTAACGCAGTTTAAGTTATTCTACCGTAAAACACTGTAGCTAGTAAAATTACTGGGAAATTTAAGAACCAATTTTCGAGGTTGGAAATACGTTAGTGGCACCTACAAATGGTGTTTCAAGCGCTCATAGGCTACTACAACCGCTTAGCATCAGGTGGGCCATATACTTGCTTGCCAACTTAGTCGCTTAGAAAAATACAAAATCTTTAACCGAATCTGAACGTTTGTATTACGTTCACGTCACGTTAATTAATAAAGCTACAAAACAAATCCTGCGACATTTATTTAACTACGTGATTGAGGAAGCGTCTTTGATAGAAGACCAAAACTTTTAAGTGTGTGGAGTGACGTTGGAAAACGTAAGCTTGAATTGAAAGATTGGGTATTGAAATCATTAACTCTGCTGTTTGAATTGAAAGAAATATAATCAGCCTGCAAGAATACGTTTTAACAAATATTGGAAACTTTAAAATACTAACAGTTATAGACGATAAAAATCGTAAAAAGCTTAAAGCTACAGGACCAAAGATGGGATATGTTGGGCTCTTGCCCTCTAAAACTTCGACCAACCGAGGTAATCGACCTCAGATCGGACCTTTACTGATGCCTACACACTGCAGTCTGCCACACGGTACTGTTTGTGACAAGAAAGCCGTAAAAACATTTAATATCCTAATGTGTTGATTGATTTGTTTTATTAAATCTTTATATTTGTTGTATTATGCTTTTCCAATATAAGTTAACTTTGGAACAAGTTTCGAGCTCTGTTTTTTTTATGTTACTTATAGGTTACAACGTTCGTATGAGTTGCACCTGTGATAAAAAGCGCGCGTATATGCGCTTCCAAAAACGAGTTTATACCTATATATCGTAGAAAATGCTAGTCTAAACCGCCCTTAAAATTATAGTACCTGGATGACCGATGACCGGATTGCTCGGTAATTTTTAGTTTTTTTTTTGGTAATACGTGTTTTTTGGAAGATAATACTTTTCCCGACAAAAGAAGGAACTTGAAAATAAAGGGAAAGAAACTAGTCGGACTGGAGACATCTGGACACGAACCGGTGTTTTCATGTAATGAAAATAAAACGACATTTTTTAAAAATGAATCCTAACTAGATCGATTCATTGCTCCCGAAACCCCCTGCCTACTAAATTTCATGAAAATCGTTGAAGCTGTTTCCCATATTCAGATTACACAGAACGAGCCAAGGAAATTTGTAGTTAAAAGGTATTCGATTAATTATAATTATTAACAATAAATATAATAACATTTTATAAAACCGTTAAATTAGTTTACATATTTCACCGAGTAAAACTACAAGAAAATGTAGTAAATATTTTATAAATTTCATTCTTGGGTTCGTCAATAAAGGACTACGAAGTAAGGCTCAATAAATATGTTTTTTATATAAAAAGTTAAAAACGGAGGGATTAAGGAATCCGAATAACAAATAGATAAAATAGTTTATGGGAAAAGATTTATCTTTTTCCCGACAACGTTCTCGAGACACGACCTAATGAGGCTCCTATTTCTATATTCCATTTGACTAGATACAAATTCTGGTAATTTATCATTATCAAATTTACTATTTTTTTACCGAAGAACTCAAAAAACTAAGAAAATCTGTTAGAATTAGGTATTGTTTGTTTCATTAATATCTTTTTTGTAATTTCATATGTAATTTTATAGTTGTAGATGTAGATGCCTAATAAAGTTGAGAAACAAACCAACAAAGCGTTGCAATAGCTGTTAAAAATAAAATTTTAACACGTTTAACATAGACCTTCATCCTAGTTTCGGAGACTAACATATCCCTTCAAAAACATAAAAAGTAAAAAATTCTTGTCTCGCAACGCAGTTGTTCTTCTACTACAAAAAGTGGTGAGATATCATGTATAATTATGACTGAAACATGGCGGTTATAAGGCAACTGATTCAACTCATTCAAATACTTTAGTGTCGTACAACCGCCAAGTTTCAAAATATTTATTTTCCAATTCATTTGAAATTTTATAAATAAAAATTTAAATCCTTTTCAATAATACATACATAATCATAATTATTTAACCACATTTAAAAACTTCGAAACTTTTGAAGATGTTGGAATAGTTTTAATTTTCAGTAATATAAAATAATAAAATATTTGATTTATAAATGGACGCAAATAAGCAATACCATGTCAACCCACACGAATGTCATTTCGAGAAAAACGAGTTTGAAAATTTTGAACAACTTGCTTTATATGATTTTTTTTATTTATTAGTCAAGTTTTTGGCAATTTCAGATTTATGTAAGTTATTTTAGTTATTTTCACAAAAAATAAGTACTCAAACTACATATTTCGTATATAATATAACCCCAAAACGTTTAAAAATACATAAATTGCATGATTGAAAAAATTGCTTTTGTAGAAGTTTTTAAGCTTAAAACCCTACCAATATTAAAGAAAAATGTTCTTCAGCCATTTACGAACATTTCTGCATATATACCTGAGTTTTTACAATTTTGTGGGTTGACATGGTATTGCTTATTTGCGTCCAAATATATCTCCAATTAATATTTTATGATAAATATTTAAGCGCTAGACACCTACTTGACAATCACCCAAAGTTTATCTCCGTAGGAATTTTGATATTCTTGCGAGTGGCAACTAAATAATGAGTTTGATGAACACTTCAATGTTGGTAAATATCCTTCAGTAAGTTTTCAATAATTATTATCATTCATTATAATGTCTATTTTTTTATTTACTACACAGATTGCTACACTGCGGATTAGTGGGTACACGTATCTCGGAGTTCAAAGACGTTTACGATGCGATACTATTTAGATTTTATTTGAACATGATAAATAAATATATAATTATGTCATGGTATGAAATAGCTACGCTGCTATTGTTCATTGTAAGGCCGAGGTGTACATAATTGTAAATTTAAAGCACATATTAAAAACTGGAAAACTATGAGGACTCGGACCTACTCGGATTTTCAAGCCTTTGTTTTAAGTTTACGTTTAATATCTTCTGAGCACTCTCGACTAAAACACATAAAAAGAAAATACATGTAAAAGCTTTCAAACTTCTAAAAGCTACCTAATTTTTCACGCATGTTACACGGCTTATCGATAACACTATACTGGAGTTTTGAGAGATCCTAAATTATAACGGACCGAAAAAATATAATTTCATAATCATTGATTTTTGAAGCTTTAACAGCTCAACGGTTAAGGACCGACTCCACTCCGTTAGCGCGAGAGTTGTGGGTTCGATCCTGACCCACCTTGGGCTATTTTTGGACCTACTCCCAGAACAAGCTATGAGCTTATTTAAAGGGGCAATAGAAGTATTAGTAGTGACTTGAAAATAGCATTGCCAATATTCTCTATAAAAAAATCTTTCGAATTGTTCGTTAGTGTAGGTACGATTATACGATTTGCTTAGACCCAATAAATGTGTTTTTTGTAAAGAGAATGCGCTGTCTAACAGTGAGAGAATCGCAATACTTCGTGTCACGTAAACTGTCAATAAAACAATCTGGCTGTGAAAAGTGACAACCCAAGGCTGTAGGTGAAAACAATTCTAACTTTATCATTCTGTAGATTCTATTTTTTTAAACTGAGTTTTTACACTGTGATAGATTGGCATACGCTGTGATAGATTCCTAAAAGGGTCCGGTTTTTCATCAATTTACAGAACCCTCGAACCCGGTTACGAATGAAGTGAATAACTTTAGTCTCCTAATAAAAGACTATTCTAAAAGGCGACCAGTGCGTTTTCCGGCCTTTTAGTAAAAGGAATTTCCGCATCTAGCCCGGACGATGTCTATATGGATTTATTACCGCACTGTAGTTTTTACATATTAAATATGATACTAAGTAAAACATCTGTTGGAAAGTATAAACTTGACAATATATATTTGTTCATTATTAATCTGTACCAGGTTTATGACTTCTAGTCACCTCTGTAGTTAACTTACTCTGTGTGTATCTCTCTGATCCGGTATGGCTGTAATGTCAAGTTGTTGCAAAAGTGTGTACAATAAAACAATCCGAATATATCAAAATATTGCTTTCATTTTCCACCATAATCCATCAGGTTATGGGCCCAGAAACGTTTAAAGCTAATATTAAATTCGATATTTTCGGGATTCTACAAATTCAAGAAATTACGGTCAAGGTGACCGGCGCCTACGCCGCCATTATATTGACCGCGTGTTTGAAGATTGAATTTGAGAATAATGGCTTCATCAAATTCGAGCAGTATAGCAATAGAGAAGCTGAATGGCATCGAGGATTACAATAATTGGAAATTTTTATTAAAAATGCTACTGATGCATGAAGATCTCTATGAATGCATACTATCGGAGGAAGGTTCAAAAGATGGTAAGAAGAATCAAAAGGCTCTTGCCAAGATATGTCTCTCTGTAGGACCGTCAGCATTGGCACATGTGAAAAATGCGACAACGCCTTACCACGCCTGGACAAGTTTACAAAGGGCGTATGAGGACAGAGGGTTGAGTCGAAGGCTGGGATTACTAAGAACCCTATTTGGAATTAAATTAGGTTCAGAAGGCATGCAGAATTATTTATCGAAAATAACTGAGCTGGGACAGCAGTTATCCGATATAGGTTCACCTCTAGCAGATGAATTCATTGCCATAATTATGTTAAGTGGTTTACCGTCAAATTATGACCCGCTCATAATGGCACTAGAAAATTCATACACAACACTGAGTAGTGAAAATGTAAAATCCAAATTGCTTCAAGAGCAAATTCGACGTGACGAGAAGTGTGATGCTGATTATGCTTTAGCTACAAAGAAAATCTACAAGTGTTATCGCTGTAAGAAAACAGGACACATGAAGAGGGATTGCCCTCAGAAACAAAACAATAACAAAGATGACAAGATATACAAAAAGAATTGCTTGTATCAGAAAGAAAATAAATCATTGCTAACAGCATTATCCGTAAGTTTAGGAAACAATGTATGGTACATCGACTCCGGGGCTACAAATCACATGTGTAATAACAAACAAGTGATGTATGACTTTCATTGTGTGAAACCGTTAAAAGTGAATGTGGCTAATGGTGATAAATTGACCACCGTAGGTCAAGGTAATGTGAAAGTGAATTTAAAAAATGGTTTAAAGACAATAAGTAATGTTTACTACATTCCTAAGCTTTCTGGCAATTTGTTATCAGTTAGTGAAATTTGTAGAAAAGGTTATACTGTTAAATTTAATGCTAAAAGGTGCTTAATATGTGATAAAAATAAAGTAATAGCTTCAGGTACTCATTCGAATGGAGTTTATCAACTCGATATTGTTAATGTACAAAATAGTAGATTAGAGTCTAGGGTTGCCATGAACTCACATTATAAAAGGTCTCTAGTAAGTAGCAGTAAGGCTGTGTTAGAACCTGTAGGGTCTACTTCACAGGAGCTGTGGCACAGACGACTCGGACATCTAAACTTAAGAAGCATGAACCTTATGAAAAATGGACTTGCAACAGGTATAAGCTTTAATGATACTACATTCAAACCTTGTGTTTCATGTGTAGAAGGGAAGCAAACAAAATTCCCATTCCCTGCTAAAAGTAAAAGTAGATCAAAAGAACTTTTAGGATTAATACACACGGATGTGTGTGGGCCCATGCAGTCTCGTCCAATAAATGGTGCTAGATATTTTGTTACTTTTATTGATGACTTATCTCGAAAAACATTTATTTATTTCATGAGAAATAAAGATGAGGTGTTTGAAAAATTTAAAATTTTCAAAGCTTTAGTCGAGAAGGAGACTGGTAAAGAAATTAAAGTCATTAGAAGTGATAACGGAGGTGAATACATTAATACATATTTACAGACATATCTGCAAAGCTGTGGGATTAAACATCAAACTTCAATCCCTCACTGCAGTGAACAAAATGGAGTTGCAGAGAGAGCTTAACCGGACAATAATGGATAAGGCTCGCTGCATGTTACAAGATGCTGGTTTGGACAAACAGTATTGGGCTGAAGCTGCTAACACGGCTGTCTACCTGAAGAATCATTCTCCTACGAAAGCTGTAATGGGTGCTACTCCAGAAGAGAGATGGTCATCTAAAAAGGTAAATGTATCTCACTTACGTACATTTGGTTGTTTAGCTTATGCTAAAACAAATAATGTTAGAAAACTGGATGCTAGATGTAAAAGGTACATCTTTGTAGGTTACTGTGAGGACAGTAAAGGCTATAGGTTGATAGATCCAGCTTATCCAAAGAGATGTGTCAAAGCAAGACATGTGACATTTTTTGAGAATACTTTTTGGAATAAAAGTTTCACATGTGATAAAAGTAGGGAAAGCAAAGAAATGACTTTTCAAAATGCACCTTGTTTGCAAGATAATGTTGGTAATAATACACAATTAAATACCAATATATCAGAAAGTGTGCAATCATCGCCACAGTCAACAGCCGGAAGGTTTTATTATGAAAAATAATGAAAACCAGGTTTATAAGCTCAATAAAGCAATTTATGGCTTGAAACAATCTGCAAAATCATGGTATGAGAAAATAAATGATGTGTTAACAAATAAATTAAAGTTTAAACGCCTATCATCAGAACCATGTGTTTATATATACAATAATGATGATGAACTAATAATCATTTCATTGTATGTTGATGACATAATGTTGTTTTCATCTAAAACATCTCAGAAAAGGAAATTATAAAGAAACAGTTAATGAGTGAGTTTCAGATGAAAGATCTAGGTCAAGCAAATCACATTCTTGGTATGAGAATCAGAAGAAAAAATGATGGAAGTTATTCTTTAGATCAAGAAAATTATATCAAAAGAATATTAAACAGATTCCATATGTCAGACTGTAAACCAGCAAAGACTCCAATGGAAGTTGGGTTAAAATTACAAAAGGAAGAAAATAATAATTGCAATTTTGATTTCAGAAGTCTACTTGGTCATTTAATGTATTTAACTGTATGTACGAGACCTGATATAGCTCACAGTGTAAGCTACCTTAGTCAGTTTAACAATTGTTATTCCGAAGTGCATTGGAAAGCAGCAAAGAGAGTATTGCGGTATCTGAAGGGTACAATGGACTACTGTTTATGCTTTAGAAGAGGTACTATGGAAATAACAGGCTTCGTGGATGCAGACTGGGGAGGAGACCAGCTCAATCGCAGATCATTTACTGGGTATGTATTTAGTCTTGGTAATTCTATTATATCTTGGGAAAGTCGCAAACAGAGGACTGTGGCCTTATCTTCTACAGAGGCTGAGTATATGGCAATCTCGGATTCATGTAAGGAGGCTATGTTTTTAAGAACATTTCTTCATGAATGTACTGACATTCTTTGTGCTATTAAATTAAATAATGACAATCAGTCGGCACAGAAGCTATGTAATAATTCCATATGTCATTCTAGGACAAAACATATAGACATAAGACATCATTTTATAAGAGATTTGGTAAATAAAAGGATAGTTAGCTTAAATTATGTTTCTACAGAAGAAATGTTAGCAGATTTGATGACAAAGTCATTAGCTAAAGATAAACATTGTAAGTTTGTTACTATGATATTTAAAGTTTAAAATTGTTATTAAATTCTGTAACAAAGTATGTAAGGTATACATAAAGCATTGTATTGTATAATACTGTAAGTTTAATGATTACAGAGGCTATTGTAATAATTTAGGAAAGACAATTACATTATTATTACTGTTAAGTAACTAATTTTTTTGTAACACTTGTTATAAGTTACATAATATTAAACTATTAGGTTTATGTGATCTTTAAGAGATGTTTATAACTAAAATTTTTTTTGAGGCCTAGTCATTGTCAAATAAAAGGATTAAACTTAAGTAATAATATTGTCTTCGTTCAAGGCCTAGTGTTGGAAAGTATAAACTTGACAATATATATTTGTTCATTATTAATCTGTACCAGGTTTATGACTTCTAGTCACCTCTGTAGTTAACTTACTCTGTGTGTATCTCTCTGATCCGGTATGGCTGTAATGTCAAGTTGTTGCAAAAGTGTGTACAATAAAACAATCCGAATATATCAAAATATTGCTTTCATTTTCCACCATAATCCATCAACATCAACACATATTGGCATGGCAACGACTTCTATTGTAGAAAATATATTTTTTTAGTCAGACAACAATGGCCCATACATAAACACATTAAAGATAATTTTAATTTTAACAGCACATTAACACAAATTACAATTGAATAAAATAAAATTAAATGAATGTAATGAATTGAATTGAATAACAAAAATTTTAGATTAAAAAAATATATAATAAATAATTAAAAAAATTCTACAATAGAAGTCGGTGCCATCGGTTTTGAAGTCGGTATTTTTTTTTCTAAAAATTATTTTATTTTATACTTTTTAATTACGAATGATAGTACAGTTAATGACACCGTTGTGGCGTTGTGGGTAACGAGTCTGCCTTTAGTCTCGACGGTTGCGGGTTCGATTCCCGCTCGGGCAGATGTTTGTTAAAATTTCTGTCTCGGTCTGATAATAATCGTTAGCTCTTGATAAGTAAATTGCTCTTATCCAATGAGTTACTGGTTCACCCTTAGGGTTGGGGAGGTCAGATGGCAATCGCTCCGTGTAAAAACTAGTAACCTGTCAAATCCGGATAAGAGTAATAAGCAGACCCTGGGTACATAAAAATACCGGGAATAATGCTAGGATGAAGATGAAGTACAGTTAATGATTAATCCAAATTTAAGACTTATATGGTTTTCTCATTAATGTCATTGTCAGAACTGGATCAAATTGTAATGGGACCACAAGGGAAGCACTGGCTGTCAACTAAAAAAGAATCATCAAAATCGGTTTAACCAGTCAATAGTTCTAAGGCAACAAACATAAAAAAAATATTCGAATTGAGAATGTACTCCTTTTTTGGGAATTATAAATTGTTATAATAAATTACTGTAGTGGCAAAAAGCTTAGGTGCGTAAAACGACTTATTAATAATGTTATTGAATTCTATCGCGACGGATACAGAAGAGATAAATTATCTCAATGACACTTAGCAAGGAGGCGCCGAAGAAAACACCCCCCACTCCTCCGATGTCCACTGAAACAAAAACAGCTCGTTAGGGTACTGTTATATTTAAATTACCATAATTGTAGATTCACAAAGACTTTTATAATATTTTAGATACCTTTTTTAATAATAACCTTTCCATTTATTGTAATAATTGCTAAAGAATTCATTTTTATTTGAAATGCTTTAAGAGAATTTTGTTCATGCATAAAAAAAGATAAAACTGTTTAGTAGAAACAATAAAACCGAATTATGCAACTAAAATATGTAAGGTGCGCACAGAATATCAGTATACTGATACTAAGTGTGTAATAGTGAGACTTTCATTTAAAATCATTCCTTTATGCTTGTAGAGTGTGTATATGTGATAAAAACATATATGCGCTTATGAGCACTTGTGTTTGTATGTGTGTGTGGGGACAGAGAGATTATTATGCAATATCAGTTAGCCTACAAATATTCGTTACACACACACAGTTCTTCTTAGGTAGGTCAGCCTTCTTATTCATATGCATAGTTTAGGTATCCTGCCGTAAAGCCACTAATCCAAAACGCAACAATACTACAACGTCAAGACGTTACTGCGTTCTTATTTTGCGATAGCACTGGTTATACGTATTTTATAATAAGGGTAACCTTATTATAAAATCAATCTCAGGTCCGAAATGGAAAAATTTCCTATTACAGGTATCATTTTCCAATCGAAAAATTCGATCTTCCTTAATTGAAAAAGCTTCAGGGTCGTGAAATTATTATAATGATGAAAAATTTATCGTTTCCGTTAAATTTATAATACTCTATTAAATAAGGCGTAAATTAATGAAGCGCAAAAACAAAAGGGGATTGGTAAATTGTCTTCTTCTTTCTCTCCTGTAATTTTTTCCGTGTTTTGCCTGAAGATCTAAGCTAGTCAATGTTATTTAATGTTAGAATGCATTAGGTATTATAGATTTTTTATTCCAGCCTTACATTAATCAGGTGTAATAAAGGCTGTTTCAGACCAATGTTGAAGCACTTATAAGCTCGTATACGCGCATAATATTTTTTTAATGATATGCTTCTGAGACTCGTCACCACCGGTTCGAGCGTAAACTCCGGAATAGCCCGTGTAAGTGCATTTGGCTTTTTGAAGCTCTAAAATCGCTGGTCCGAAACCGCCTTAAGGATTGACTGGTTGAAGTTATTTCGTTTAAATACCTAGCTATAAAACAACGATTTTATTGTACGATTTGACGACGTTGTGACGCAGCGTTAGCTAACCTGCCTTTAACGCCACAGGTCGCAGGTTCAATTCCCGCTCGGAGCATATGTTTGTATTGACCATAAGGGCATGTTGTCCGGTCGTGTTGTGTTTCTCCTAGTCCTTATGTGTTTCCAGACCCCAGACACAGAATATCACTAGTCTAATGGGGGCCGTTGAGTGTGTAGCGTTTTTATTTTTTAAATTAAATACTATGTTATGCCTTTTTAAAAAAGAAATTAATATTCATAAATAAGAACCTTTCATACATGTTAATTTATTGTATACTCACCAACAACTCCAAGCGTATCTTTAATAGCGAGTCTCCGGACCCTGAGGTTCGGCAGCTGAGCGAGACGGACACGCGCTCTAGACCCGCGCTGTATCAACTCTGATGAAAGTTTCCCACTGATCCGGCTGCATATGAGGAAGTATGGAATTTTATACTAAGTATATGAGTATATGCTTGTGTTTGTAGTAACATTAATATGTCTGGTTGATATTGCGATAGAAAATACTTTTCACTGGTGGTAGGTCTTTGGTTGCAAGAGGCCGGCTAGGTAGGTACCACCGCAGTGTCCAATATTCTGCCGCCAAATAGTAGTGTTTAGGCACTACTGTGTTCCGGTTTGAAGGGCATTGTACGCTAGTGAAATTACTGGGCGAACGAGATTTAAGAACTAATATCTCGAGGTTGGCAACTCGTGAGTGGCACCTACTAATGGTGCTGCAAGCGCTCATAGGCTGCGGCAGCCACTTACCATGAAGTGGGCCGTATGCTTGTTTGTCAACTTCTAACATAAAAAAAATAAAAAATATTAGATTGATATAAATATAAAAAATTATAATGTATGATTTTCAGCTGTAAAAATAGGACGTGGCAGCATTAAGCAGGACTCAACTCACATAAAGTCAATTTTGACCTACTGACGTTTAAGTTAAACATGTGTAATTTTATGACACAAAAGTTTTAAGAAGTTTGATTTTATATAGGTTTTTTAAATGTAAGCTTCCGTTGTCTAACGGATTGTTTTTTTTCGTAAAAGACTTAGTGGGTTGAGTCCTTTCTGCTTAGCTACATCCAATTAAAGAATAAACTTTCAAGGCGTCGGGATGTGACGACCCCATCTCCCGCTGTTGGGATAACCTCTGTCACAACAGAGATTATTCCACCAGTGCAATCAGTCACACTAGTGGTAGGTCTTTTTTTGCAAGAGGCCGGGTAGGTAGGAACCACCGCAGTGTCCAATATTCTGCCGCCAAATAGTAGTGCTTAGGCACTACTGTATTCCGGTTTGAAGGGCACTGTACGCTAGTGAAATTACTGGGCGAACGAGATTTAAGAACTAATATCTCGAGGTTGGCAACGCGTGAGTGGCACCTACTAATGGTGCTGCAAGCGATCATAGGCTGCGGCAGCCACTTACCATCAGGTGGGCCGTATGCTTGTTTGCCAACTTCTAACATTAAAAAAAAAATAATACTCGAAATATTATAATCAACAAGAAACATAACATAAACATACTTGTAAAATAAATGAGTAAGCTTGTATTGCGTTTCTTCGCACGCTGTAGGGCAAGTACATTCATATTTTAGAAAGTCATCTGGAATAAATTTACATTGTGAAATTGATGTAAAAAAAATTAAAAATATAGAAATTTTACCTTCCAATAAAATTTTTATTATGTTTCCTCAGACGTCCGAAGTCCGTTATGAGAGAGTACCTCATCATCAAACCTCATCTTGCCGCTAGATGTCGCTGGTTTCCCATTACTAATCTTGCCTTTACCTGCGCCTTTTGTAACTGGCACACAAAGTTTTCTTCATTATAGTACAAGCCGTCATTTATTTTAGATTCATTGTTTGGCTCATAATGGTGTTAAGCCATCCAGGTAGGCCTTACCCGGACTTCGGACGTCTGAGGAAACATAATAAAAATTTTATTGGAAGGTAAAATTTCTATATTATGTGTTCCGTCGACGTCCGAAGTCCGTTATGAGAGATATGTTTGTTATCTCCTGGCGGCTTGTGTTACATGAGAAATTAAATGCAACAATGTGAATCAAAATTTATTTTATTATTATTAATTAAATCAAGCAAATACAAGAGACGTAAGAATAAACACTAACAGAAACTAGGTGAACATAAATCAACTACATGACTACTGAAAAATACTGGGATAAGGATTTTTCTGTAATGTGCTCGTCTGTTACCCTAATTTCATTTTGGTAAAACTTTCTGAAAGTAGATTCGTGTTGCCAGTTGGCTTTAGCAAGAATTTCATTAATATGATACTTTTCAATCCAGTTCAGCGATGAAACTGCTGACCTACAACTACCAGGGGACGCATGTATACCAGCATCTTTTAAAAGATTTTTAACCCAACCACCGATCACTGCCGGTGAGGCTGGTCGAAAAGGAGATTTAGTTGTGATAAAAAGATTTGTAACAGAGCCTCTGACATCTTCAGTAATTTCCTTAAGAGCTCTTAACCAAAAAACTGGATTAATATTTTTGTCAGGTGAAACTGAAAACGTCCATGCGGATTGTTGATATATAGCTGAATCTGTTTTTGATCCAAACACGGGGTACAACGTAATAGAATTTACGTTATCAATGAAATGTTCAGAATCAATATGTAGGAGAGAGAGGTCATGAACCCTACGGCCAGATGCTAGTAACAAAATTAAAGCAGTGCGTCTTGAAATGTCATATAAAGAATTGTCTGGTGAAGTATTCTTTAAAAATTTAATAATGACCCTCGCATCCCATATGGGAACTTTAGTAACTAATGGTCTAGCTAACGAAAATTGCTTTGAGAATATGTTTTATGATATGACTACTTGATATCTTTATGTCTGATACAGTTTCGCAAATGGAAGCTATTGTTGACTTATGAACAAGGATTGTACGGTATGCTAAATTTTTAGACAGAAATAAATATGCTAAGTATCGTGCTACTTGAGAAGGTTTGGGAAAATGAGATGATACATTATTTTCACCACACCAGATTGACCATTTGGACCAGATTGGGGTGTAAGTCCTTAAGGTCGATGGTCTCCAGCACGAAGTGAGCAAGTTCTTTTCATCAAGGGTCCATGTCTCGGTTAGCTTGTCCCACCCAAAATGAGCCAAGCCTCCAGCTTTAGATTTTTGATATGAGCTGGAGGTCGACGTGTCACCGTGTCCACCAGAAAGCTCCTTAGGTTTTGAATTTTCATTGGTCGGGCACATGCTCGAGATTTCAGATCGGGGCGCCAATACGGCTTGTTCCATTTTGGGGCTATCAAGATGAATTGACCTGTCGCCCCGTTGAGGTGTTGTAGTACTCGCGGGATTAGACCCGGCGGAGGAAACATCCAGGCTAGATCGTATTGCGAACGCCTGCTGAATGCGTCGTGATAGCAGGCGTTCGAGTCTGACAAGTCTAGAGAAACATAGGTTGGAACAACGTGCGCTGTTTTTGAAGCGAATAGGTCGATGCTTGGTATTCCCCACAGCCTGAATATCTTTGAGGTTGCCTCTTTTTGCAAATGCCATTCGGAGCCGGCGCGATTGCGCGAGATGTGATCGGCTTCCATGTTGTACACTCCCGGTAGGTGGTGAGGGACAAGTACAACATTGAGGCTGTCTACTAGAGCCAGTAAATCCTTTGTTAGGTTCAGCAACAGAGGTGACTTGGTGCCGCCCTCGTTCCTGATGTAAGACACCACGGTTTTGTTGTCGCACTGAAGAATTACTGAGGAGTTCGCAAGTGTTGCAGCCTCTTTTGATATTGCAGCAAATATTGCATACATTTCTTTGAGGTTGCAGTGCCAATTCTTTTGAAGATTGTTCCAAGGTCCCTGAATCTTTCTGTTGTTCACTACCGCTCCCCATTGTACATCTGAAGCATCTGTTATTAAGTAATTCGTGGGCAATTGTTTTTGATGAATTATGCTTTTCTGAGTAATATTTTCTAGCCACCACTTTAGTTCGGTTTGCACGTCGTGTGGTAGGGAAACACGTTTCCGTGGTGTCTTGCGTAGCAGGTTGCTGTGGCGCTGCAGCAAGCGGCAATGCAACCTTCCCCGGAGGGTGATGAAGGTCGCAAAAGTTAGGTAACCTAAGAGGCGTTGCGCCTGCTTGAGGAACCAACGTCCGGCAGCGAGGTAAGCCAGGAGGCACTGGCGGAACTTGAAGACTTTGTCCTGGGGCAGATACTTTTTGTTGGAATGAGTGTCCCAATGAATGCCCAAATATTCGATGGACTTCGTTGGTGTTATAATCGATTTCTCCAAGTTGATGCATCAACCTAGTTTGGTTAAGAAATTCACCGTAAACCTTACTTGGCTCTCGAGTAGATTTTGGTTCTGATGAACAATTAAATAGTCGTCCAGATATACTACTAATCGAATGCCTTTTTTGCGTAGGACTTCGGCGGTCCAGTTCGTGATTGTCGCAAAAATTCTCGGTGCTGCAGCTAGGCCAAATGGTAAACAAGTCATTTGGAGAAGATGACCGTTGTAACTGATACGACGGAAACGTCGGTGTTGTCGCTTTATCGGAATATGATAGTAAGCTTGGCTTAAATCCAATTTGGTCATCCAGTCGCCTGGCTGTAAAAATTTGGGTATACGATGATGATGAAAAAGGTGAAAACTTTTTGGTTCCATAAATTGATTTAAGGCCTTTAGATTGAAGATGACTCGAACTTTTCCATTGGCCTTGGTAATTAGAAAAAGTGGGGATATAAAAGACGGTGTCAGAGGTGCAGGCTCTAATACTCCACTTTGAATCATACGCTGAATCTCTTTGGTCATTTCTGGGGAGACTGGAGTTTGAAATTGCGTTAATACATCCAGAGTTGGTAAAATTAATGGCGGTGTCTGATTGAACGGGATTCGACAGCCTGTTACCATTTTCAAGATGGCCTTGGGTGGATTGTAATGAGCCCAGACATCCTGATAATTCCTTAGACAGCCGCCTGAAAACATCGGTGAGTCATTTCTGCTTATTACCCGTTTTACGGGATCCTTTATAATTTCGCCCCCCCTTTTTCTTCTCAGTGAATCTATCATTTTGTCTCCGGTAGCCATAGAATTCTTTGTCGTTATTCTTTGCTTTTGCTGAAGAAGCATGAAAGGATTTCTCTCGAAATGCAGCTAATGCTTCAGGAGATTTCGCACGAGTAGGACGAGAAGGCTTATTTTGTTTTTGTATCTTATCTATGCCGCCTATTTTTGTAAGTAAGAAGCTAAAAGTTGTGGATTATAAACGTATTCCGATGAAGGTGGTATTTTTTCTAAGTCTTCTCGAATATATCTATCTTTTAAAGGTTTTAAAAGTGCTCGACGACGTTGCTCTAACATTTCGGCGCGTTTGCCGCATATTATTTGCAAAATATCAAGAGAGACGTTTTTATAATGAGAATCATTACCAAACAATTCACATAATTTGTTATAAAGACAATTAGGATTTAAATTAATATTAGGAGTGGCTGACCAATTGATAAGATCTTGTAATGCAGAATTCACTGTTTCATTTTGTGCTAAAAAGGCATTTGACAGTGCTGCATAACTACGTTCCATTAAGTCCCATCGAATAGGACTATAAGGTTCGACAAGTCGTCGAAGCTCTTCATTAATATTCAGATCAGAAAAAGCTGGAAATGCTACATATTTCTTTTGAATATCGATATAACGGACAGCGTTCCAGTCAGTAGAATCAAATCTTTGCATATTAGAAATTTTTGTAACTCTCTCGGGAATAGCTTTAGTTAATTTAGACTCTTTAACTGCTACATCAAGTTCAGTAATTTCTGTCTTGGGTTGCGGTGGTTGTAAAAAATTTTCACCTCGTACAGCGCAGGCAGGTACAGAATTAGCAATAGGATTGCTGGTTGAGGCAGCAGAATTATAAAGCGTATTTTGCATTGTGCATGTGGCGGTAGCAGGGTTAAAGCCAGCCAATAAAACATTATTAAGTTGACTCACCAACTGCTGGGACAACATTTCAAACCTCCGTTCCAAGTCAGATTTCCGCGTAGAACGCCGGCGACGTTTAGAGGGCGGAGACGATGCCGACCCTGCCCGCGCAGATTCAGGCGACGAGGAATCACCATCACAGCTACTATTACCACTGATGCTCGAAGAAGCCGATTTCGAACGCGATCTTTTCTTTGAAAAATTTGACGACGCGGGTATGCCTTCTTCCATTTCTAAGTTACCAATTTACGTAACGGAAAACCAAATATCACTGTATGAACTAATTTAGAACTACTAGGAACTTATTTTCTACTTATATCTCGAAAATATATTAATATAATAAATATATTAAAATATATTAATATAAGTAATATTTTATTAAAATAAACGTAATTTTATTTTAACAGCAAAGTTGACAGTTTGAAAAATGACGCAACAATGAATCTAAAATAAATGACGGCTTGTACTATAATGAAGAAAACTTTGTGTGCCAGTTACAAAAGGCGCAGATAAAGGCAAGATTAGTAATGGGAAACCAGCGACATCTAGCGGCAAGATGAGGTTTGATGATGAGGTACTCTCTCATAACGGACTTCGGACGTCGACGGAACACATAATACTGCATTTCATATGGTTTAGAAAATTTGACAATTCATTTTCGAAAAGGCAAAGTTAGATCCCTCTAATTTGAACTATTTAAGTATAAGTTATAAGAAGAATAAAATTCCATAGAAAAATAGTAGTACCCAGACTGAAACAAATTGAGTTATGTAATCGTACATTACTTTGCCACTGATCGTAAATTCAGCTAGCATTGATTCAAAATATTATAAATGTGTATGTTTGTATGTTTGTTACTTAATCACGCAAAATGGCTAAGCGGATTTGGATGAAATTTTAGACACAGGTATAGATTGTTACCTGGACTAGCACAAAGAATACTTTTTATCGCTCAAAAATGTTTAAGTTCACGTGGGAGAAACGGAAAATGAACTATAAGTTTTGAATTTGAATATAGATGGATCTTATGAAATGGAGATTAATAATAATAAATTTGATGAATTTTGGTATAGAAGTAGACAAAACAGACAGACCTTTGGAGAAAAAAGAGACCACTCTTTGTTAAAAACTATTTATGCGGGTAAAGCCGCGGGCAGAAGATAGTATGTGTACTTACCTCTTTTCTGGTAAAGGCAAGCTAATCCCTTCACATCGCACGCTGGAATTTTTACTGAAACAGTTAATGAAATGTTATTGTGGAACATTCTCAAAGTTTTGTAATTTGATACTTTCTGTAAGGAAAACGAAACCAAAAGAGACGCCATTGTGGCGCAGAGGTAGCGAACCTGTCCTTAACCCTACAGCTCGCGGGTTCGGTTCCCGCTAGGAGCAAATGTTTGTATTGATCATTTGGGCATATGTTCCGGTTAGGGTGTGTTTATTCTTGTATGTTACCTGCCCCCGAACACAATATATCACTATCTTAATGTGATATGTATTGAGTATATACCGTTTATTTTTTAATTGAATCTCTAAGATTAAATACCATTAATAAGAATTAAACTTTAATCGAACTAGATCAACAAATAAAAAACATAAATATACTAGCGGGCCCGGCAGACGTTGTCCTGCCCCGTAAAAAACCCGGTGAAAGTTTCTGATTGACTAATAAGGCTATTAAAAAGCAGGGGTTGGTGATAAAAAGTGAAAATTTAGGGTCGTATGTATTTTTCATTGCCACATAATACAAAAGTAAAAATTTTATCCAAAAAAAAAAGAAATGTTGGGGTGGACACCCCTTATCACTGAGGGGTTTGAAAAATAGATAGTAGCCGATTCTCAGACTTACTGAATATGTATAAAAAATTCATAAGAATCGGTCAAGCCGTTTCGGAGGAGTATGGGAACGAACATTGTGACACGAGAATTTTATATATTAGATAATAGGTATTCTATTTTTAAAAATAGAAACCTAAATAATGTTCAGGTCATGACAGCAAAAAGGATAAAAGGGTTCACTTATCACACTATCGTTAGAAACATTGCACTGAACCGCTTTTTACGACATCTATTGATTTCTGAAAAAATTGCCTGGCCTTTGCGGTGAAAACACTATAGCCAAAAAATCTACCCCCATTAGAATAGATACATCGTGATCTGTATACTGAAACAAACATAAGCACCATAACCCAGACCGGTAAGTGTCTATGGTCCATATCAAGTTATAAACCACGAGTGATTTCCCTACTATGGTGCTTGGTAGCGGTCGTCAAGCAGTTACTGTACTGTAGCCTAAACCTACTAGCCACATCAGAGTCATCTCTGAATAGTAAAGTCATACTCATCTCAGCAAAAATAAGCCGGAAAGTAGATTATAATCTTCTTTCTAGCTTTATCCCGGTAAGTTGAGGTTCTGCTGATTACTATTATTAGGATTTGACAGGTTACTAGTTTTGACACAGAGCAATTGTCAACTGACCGACCTCCACAACCCAAAGGGCGAACCAGTCTATCATTGGGTAAGACCAATCAATTACCTATCAAGAAATGACGATTATCACCAAATGCTATTATAACAACCGGGACCGATAGCTTAACGCGCTCTACGAGGCACGGTGGGGAGACCCACAAGAAACCCCTAGACTGCGACAGATATTTATAATGGTCGTCGGAGAAGTACTATAATACTTACCGATATTTGACAAAAAGTGATGAGTGCAGTTACAAGAACTATTTTGTGCTAAAGCCCTGCAATACATCATACAAGCACTATAGGTGTACTTCTTGAAAGGCCATCTTGGGTATGGAGGGACATCGTCTTTGAAGAGACACCCTCGCATGGTCTCTGATAATGATGATACAGATTCATCGTTGACTGTTTGCTCTACCTGATAAAAAAAAGTACTTTAGAAATGTAAATAAAACCAAGTTCGTAATGAAAATTAAAAATATTTGTATAAAAAATATCATTGTGCTTCATCGACATTCGTCTTCATCTGATTCATCACCCAAAATACTAATACAACTATTGTTAATGGCTACAGTCTGATAAATAATTACATTAATTTACTGATGGTAGGCCTTTTATTGTAAGAAGCTGGCTAGGTAGGTGCCATGGTAGGTACCGCAGTGTCAGATCTTCTAACGTAAAGCAGAGCTGTTTTTTGCTGTAGTTAGTGAAATTACTAAGCAAAGGTGATTTTAAGAACCAATATCTTGGGGTTAGCAACGCGTAAGTAACACCTACAAATGAATGGTGTTGTAAGCGCTCATAGGTTACGACATCCATTTAACGTGGGCCGTATGCTTGCTTGAAAACTCAGTCGCATAAAAAAATTAAAATACCTTCAATATAGCATCAAATTCTGTAACCAAAGGCAAAGAAAATAAACGACCCAATAAGTTTTCCAAAGCGGCTGTAACTACATCTTCTGGAGCGTGAATCCTTATCTGGAAAATCAAATATGCATGAGAGAAAAATTGAATATCTTCCTGAAAAGAAGTATTGACTTATATTAATTCCAATATGATTTACAAT
This sequence comes from Hestina assimilis, assembly GCA_023373885.1. NCBI lineage: Eukaryota > Metazoa > Arthropoda > Insecta > Lepidoptera > Nymphalidae > Hestina > Hestina assimilis. Next base: position 12,160,291 of record CM041750.1, read on the forward strand.
CTATATGGATATAGAAGTATCAGTAATATAAAAAACTATATACTTTCTTTCAGTAGAATAATGATTCGATAAATCAAGATACACGAATGTTAATTTTAATGGAGTATTTTATCAATTTCTCAATTTTATTGTATCCAAAAGTTTCGTGCACAACTACACAACATATTAGAAGATATGATATGATCTAACGATAGTAGACCCGTGCTTCTCCTAAAAAAAATGGGCCAGCTCGACCCGAGAAGTGCTTCCCTCTCACAGAAAATCGACGTAAAGTAACTACTGTTGCGTTTCGTGCGATAAGTGAGAGCACCAAAGGCCCAATCTTCAACCCCTCATCGTATCCAAAAGTTTCGTGCACAGTGACACAACATATCAGAAGATATGATATGATCTAACGATAGTAGACCCGTGCTTCTCCTAAAAAAAATGGGCCAGCTCGACCCGAGAAGTGTTTCCCTCTCACAGAAAATCGACGTAAAGTAACTACTGTTACGTTTCGTGCGATAAGTGAGAGTACCAAAGGTCCAATCTTCAACCCCTACATTCTCTTCCTTTTTTCCTTCTAATCCAATCCTTCTTTGCAAGCGCTCATAGGTGTAGTGAACCGAGCTGACTGCTTACCATCAGACGAACCATATGGTTGTTTGATAACCGTTTAAAAAAAACAATTAAAAAAATTTACACCAAAATTATATTATCACTTCTGTTGCAAAATACTGACGCAGCTTAAATTTCAGGAACGTTGAGCATCCTTATACTCTACTGACAATGTATCAGTTTCAGTGTTGATCGTGGAAAATCCCAAAAATATTGAGAGTTATAGCTTTCTACCAATTACATACCAACGTTAGCACCACAAAATACTTACTGAAACCAATTCTATTGCTGAAAATACAAGATCTGGCAGGCCAGTACTCCTATTAACGGTCATAATACTGGTATTGCCGTGCAAGGCGGAATTGAATGTGTAACATAACCCGTATTCCGTCTCAATCGGATGAAACCTGAAACAGAATAAAGCCTGTAATACATATTTAGAATTAATTTTAATTACAGTCGGTCCCGGCTGTTATCAATTTGATGACAGTCGATAAGTCAATTCAGAGTCCTACGGGCGACCTGAACAACTCTGACACTAGGTTGGCCACTAACCACCCGATAAGATGATGATGATTTGATGTATATTTCTGTACCTGTTGCAGCATTTAAAGTATCTGCCACCCCACCAGCAGTCTGTCAAGAGTCCAGAGCATCTTTTTTTAATCTTCTTAATAGCTTCGTCGAAATTTTCAACGCATGTATCATTATTCTTGCAAATATTACAAGTTCTACAGTACTTTGAGTTCCAGTGCGCGACCTCTTTGTAAAATGCAGATAAATTTATAGGCAATTTATATCTGGGAAGCATAAAATTGTTAGTAGTTTCCAATTGACGGAGTAATCGGTGAACATACATACAGTCAAGCATAGAAGATACTTCAAAAAAGAAGAAGATACCGTTTTCCAAGTTGGTTAGTAAAATAAAAAAATGAGTCACAAAAAAAATAAAAAATATTAAAATGTAATAAATAAACAGCTTCTAGATTATTTAATAATGTTACTTATAAAAATTCAACTTCAAAAATTTGAAAAGCACCAGCTGCAGACTTTCGTAACTTTATGGTTTTATAAGGTAAAGATATTTTGATAATAAAATTGGATCGTACGATAAATTCATGAAACATTTCGTTTTTCGGTTAACGACATACACGTTTCCAATGAAAATAGGTCAAATAGAATTGACGCTTTTCTAACAGTTTCCTGACTGACCAATTTTCTATTTTGCTATTTTTTAAAGCAATTTGCGGTATTCGTACACGAGCATGGAACTTGTAGAAGAACGCATTCGTTTTATTAAAACTTTATTTTTAATTAAATGAGATTACGTACATAGTTCTGCTTTGTTTGCCGAGAAGAACAAATGTATAAAAACACAGACTTTTTGAAAAACAAACGAAGGCCGTGGCTTCAAATCCGTGCTACCACCTCTGAGTTATCAAGTGCGCAGTTTGTGTTTCAAGTATATCTCGTTTTTAACGGTGAAAAAAAACATCGCGAGGAAGCCTGCATGTCGTAGAAGAAATTCTCAGATATTAGGTTGGTGAAAACCTCGTGAAGTGACTGCTCGTCAGCTGCTTTTCGAGGTCAGCCAGCGTATACCACAATAATAATAGCAATAAACGCAACACACTCAGCGTCCCCCATTAGGATAGTAACATCCTGAGTTGGGGTCCGGAAACATACACAATGAATGACAAACACCCAGACCGAAAAACATGCCTGTATGATCAATACAAACCTGTGGCGCTTAAGGTAGGTTCACGTTATCGTTATCGCGTCTTCAACGTCATAAAAAAATATTAGTTGTCAAAATCTAATACTACTTGTAAATTTGCTTGCTTGTAAAGCTGCTTGCTTGTTAGCTTGCAGCAATAATGCTGGGCTGAGAGTTTTTTGTTATGACACACTTAGATTTTATGTTAACGACTTTAGATTCAATTTTTGTTATTTTAGCTTATTTAATAAGTTCTGCATACTTGTTATTTTTTTTTATTGTTACTTTTTTATTATTAATATTATTTTACGTTTTATTTTTAACCTTTTACGTCATTTTAATTTATTTTGTAAGTTTTGCATGTTAATACCACTTTTGTTTTATTTTATTTGTATTTTTTAGTTTCTACTATTTCTTTGTTTACTTGTGTATTGTTAAAGCAAATAAATTTATTATTCATTCATTCATAAATATAATATTGCGTTGGTCAAAAGTGACCTTTATACTGACTCTCGCAGATCCCATATGTGACAAATATTTGTATCGGTCTATGGCGCAGTTTGCCGCAGTTAGGGATTTGTTTGTTATGTTTTGTTAATGACACGTTTTCAAACCCACGTCACAGCTTATCTCATTATCTCCGTATCTCTTACTAAGTGTATTGTCGGTGGTAGCTATTGCGTATGGCACGATATTTGTTTATGTACTACTTGCTGCACCCGGCGTATTTGTTCAAAATGTATGTATACTCGAATCAATCGTTTAAAAATTCATAGAAGAGAAAAATATTAATTTTTATTTATATAGGAACTTAGAAATCTCCGGAAAAGCTATCTGAAGTTATCTGAACTAATGATCAAAGGTGGCCACCGAAACTACATAATAATAATAAATATTTCACGGGTTTATATACAATAAGTACTTTAATAATGTTAAAAACGTAACAACAAAAATATAAATATTTTCCATAGAGTATATCTTCATATATAGCTAAGAGACGACCATGCTACGTTACCAGTACAGGGGAGAGGAGTTTTCTTTACAATACCACGCTTAGTTTCAGGGGTGGTTTGGAGATCGTAAGTCACGTCACGTAGTCAGTAGATATGAAAAATAAGAGTGAGAGAAAGAAAGAAAGACTTTTGTTTTTTTATAAATTAAGGTCCTTAAGGCAAGAGTGTCGTATTAATAGGAAAAAATATGAGCCAATTTCTATTTAAATTCCTGTTTGCAAAAAAAGGATCTGAAACCATATCTTGGAAATACTGTGTGTCACCTATGTGGTCGCCAATGTGGTCACCAATATGATCACCAATTTGTACAGTGTACACCCATTATAGTAATAATAATAAACGTTATACACTACCCGGCCCCCATTAGGATAGTGGTGTCCAGAAATACACACATAAACACATCCACACCGGACGCTTGTCTGTACGGTTAAAATAAGCATCAGCTTAAGCAGGAATCGCGCCTGCGAACTGTGGCGCTTAAGGCAGGTTTTCTACCGCTACGTTAGGTAACCTAATAAACTTACTGAGTGAGATATTCCTTTACGGCACCATTATCACTTTGCTCGCATACTGTCACAGCAGGGAACGGTGTATTCCAATCTAAGTAATTCGTTTCGACGGAGTAAGAAGCGACGCCAGTTGAGAACAGCTTAAGCGAAGATTGAAGTATCACACCAGCGCCAAAACAGCTCAACAGAAGAACCATGAACCAAAATAATCTTAAAAATACAAATAATAATAACACAGTACATAAAGAACAAATGGGCCAGCTCGACCGAGGAAGTGCTCAAACTAGAAAACGGATGTAGGCGTCGGGATGTGACAACCCCATCGCCCGCTGTTGGGATAACCTCTATCACAGCAGAGATTATTCCACCAGTGCAATCAGTCACACTGGTGGTAGGGCTTTTGTTGCAAGAGACCGGCTAGGTAGGTACCACCGCAGTGTCAAATACTCTGCCGCCAAATAGTAGTGCTTAGGCATTACTGTATTCCGGTTTGAAGGGCACTGTACGCTATTGAAAAAAAAAAAACTGGGCAGAGGAGATTTATGAACCAATATCTCGAGGTAGGCAACGCGTCAGTGCCACCTACAAATGGTGCTGCAAGCGCTCATAGCCTACGGCACCCACTTACCATCAAGTGGGCCGTATGCTAGTTTGCCAACTTTTGACATAAAAAAAAAGAAACGGCGAAAGTAAGAGAGTACTGTTTTGTTTCGTGCGATGAGTGAGAGTTCCGGCGGCCCAATCTCCCACTCCTCCGTCCCTTCATTTTTTCTAGCTTACTTTTTTTTTGGTTGCATGAACATCATATTTCAAGTATCGCAAGCGTCCCTAGGTTGTGGTGACTACTTACCATCAAGCGGACTACACACTTGTATCTCCACATATCTCCAGATTAATTAACTAGATAATAGGACCTTGGAAGTCGCTAACAAATATTAAACATATGGCGCAATATATATACAGTCATTCACAAAAATTTAAGTAAATAATTCATAACCTCCATCCTCTTGAAATCGATAAAAATTTGAACTACACTACTGTTCTATGTTCGCAAGAAAAACGCCTGGCAAAATTAAATAGCAACCACAAAATATAGAGACAAGTTTGGAAAGAAAAAACTTGTTCCTTATTTCGGTATTAACAAGAATTTCGAGGCAAGACATACCTTTTAAAAAATGGAATATAAGATGTGGAAAATACGTTGTTAATACCATGCAAATTGCTCATATCTCCAAAGAATTGTATCTTACGTTTCATTTTAACGTATATAAAATCACATAAATTTGTTATGTTCATAACTTTAGTATATACTATAGTTTTCTATCAACGATTTTATTTTAAACGTGTGAAATTTTCATATATTTATGATCGAAATAAATTTAAATGACTTGTTTCCAAATGAAAGCGGTTGTCTGTTATGATTAATTTTTTCATGGCGGAAACATTTAACAATTTTACTTAATGCGAGAATACGACCTGTGAATACAACAGTAAACAGCAGTCGTTGTTTGTATATTATTTAATTACAATTGAATTGAAAATAGCAAAAAAAAATGTTTTAGGTGAAAAAAAATTCTTCGCACAAAGTGAAGAACCCTCCCTCATTATACGTCGCTAGCAATACTGCCCTTAATTTTTTTACCCTTGCGAAGCTTAGTAAGACTGTATTGAGTTTTTGCTCGAGATTCTTTTATGCCTACAAAAATGACAAAAGAAATAATAATTGTTGAGGCATCGCTTCACACATTCAAAAGCGTACAACATCACATTCTTTGGTAAGGTCTTAAGTAGCACAGATAGCTAAAAAAAATACCGAGCCAAAAAATCTTATAAGGCCAACTTCTTATAGGAGACGGACTGTTCGACCGGTTTTTAAATATACTAAAATTCTAATATAAGCTTTGGAATATTGGTCCATACTTTATAGTTTAGTACAATTCCAAGATTTAATAAAAATTAGTAACTATTTAATTCTTTACAAACAGACAAACAATATAATTATATTAATACAAAATAAATGAATGAAAATATACTATTCATTTTGACAAGATTATTCAATTAATTATTCGTGCTACCGTTAATGCATTACTCATGTTACAATTTTTATTATTTAAGCTTTCAAACATCCCATAACAATAAAAGTATTAACATAATGACGACCGTTGTAGTGCAGTGGTAACAAACCTGCTTTATATGAAGGTCACTTGTTCGATTTCATTCGACACAAATTATTACCATACTAATTATGTTCGAGTAAACAAAAATGTGACCCTAAGTTATATTATAAATAGCTTAACGGTTAAAGGACCGACTCCTGCCCGGAGTTGTGGGTTCGATCCTGACCCCGTTGGGCTATTGTTGTACCAGGATATCCTACTCCGAGCCTAGTTGGAGAGGCAATAGGAGTATTAGTAATGACTTGAAAAATCATTGCTTGCTAAAATTCTTAAAAAAAATAAAAACTAATTATAAATGAGAATGTAATTGTCTGTCAATTACCCTTTAACGCCTAAGGTTCTTAATCCATCTTCAAGAATCTATGAAGTTTAAGCCTTGGAAATAGATATAGGATATTTATTATTGCGATAAGCTGTAGTTCACACGGGCAAAGTTGATTGTTTGGTGAAATCTCTTATTAACTGATATAACTTAGTATTCTTATAAGCAGAATTATTTAATTTCAAGCCTCAATAGCTCAATGGTAGAAGGGTAACATGAGTGGGGCGGGTTATCGGATAGATATTATTATATAATTTAAAATATGATATGCTATTAATTCTACTGCACAATTTTTACGACTTTAAATCATTATTAAAGCCGCAAGATGAAATGGCAACAGCTTTGTTAAAAACTAAAAAATTCTCCGTAATTTTTTTATGAATATTAGCTTTGCTTTGCCAAGGCATTACTATCATTCCTATTGCCCCTATAAATAAGCTCGTCGCCTTCACTAGGACGGGTACAACTCTCGCGTTAAAAGAGTGGAGTTGGCATCTCTACCGTTAAGCTATTGAGGCTTCAATTAACCGAAACAAGATATAATTATATAATAATTTATCGGGGATCCTGATCCCTTTGGCTTTTTAGTGCCTACAAAAATTTTTACTACATCTATATGTCGGAGCGACATCATTATTCGCTCCATCGTCAGACATTGTGTGGGCGTATGAGTTGGGTGTTCGAGCAAAAAGAAACAACGAATACACTAAACGCGTTTATTAAACTTTTACACTTTTTTACTACACTAAACTAACTTTTAAAACGAAATGAACTGACAGTTCCTAGCAGAAGGAGGTCTGTTCGCGGTGAAGGCAGGTTTGTAACTGAGCGTTATCCCCACGCGCCTCCATCGGCACGAAGTTAGCCGCGTTCTGACGTCATTGCGATAGTGTTGCCATCTCTCGGCAATCGTGCTGCACTTTGTTTTTTTTTTTTTAATGAAAATAATAACCGTCTTCGACATATATATAATTTTCTTCACTAATAAATAATAATACACCACAAGTATTTTATCGGCAACAGCCGTCAGATTGTGGAGACATTTTGCTTAACTATATAATTATGATTACTATTGTCTGACTCATTGTTGTCATTTATTTATTACACGTTTCTGCTCCTGGCTTCGCCTGCATGAATTACGATTTTAATGAGATATCTCTAATGCTATATAGATTAATTGTGGAAACCTATACAAGCTTTCATCCTCTATAATCATCCCCTTCAAATTTGTTATCGTAACAAAAGTCAAAAGCCATAACCGACTTCATGGTCCCATCTATAAGTACACCAAAAAGCTTAAGTTCCTAAGCTACTTTTATTTTAGAAAAAAAATCCGTTCTGAAAAGTGTTCCGTGTAATAAAGAGAAATCGGTACACCACGCGAGTCGCAGGCGCAGCTAGTATTACATAAGCATAACAAAATAGTTTAATGGCGATTAAAATCAGCTGTTAAAAAAAAAACAATAATTACATATAAAAGTATAACATTTAATATAATTCTGTTACTACGTTACCACACATAAATAATTATCAGTACGATAGCTTATCTTTTATCTTATTGGCTTGCCATATCTTTTATTTGTAAAGCTCTTGATATCAAAGAATTAATTTGTTAAAACATATTTTATCACAATACGTAGAAATGTTCTTAACAAATTTTACATACTGCACGGGTAGCAAAAAACCGTACGGCCTGATCAAACCGGCCTGATGGTGAACGTTACGATCTAATGGGAAGGTACCTCCCACCCATACACGTAAAGTATATCGATGTTGTGGCGTTTTTTCGATAAATTCTAGAAACATCCTATTATTATTTCTTATCTACTCTTTTTTTCCTTCTCTGTCTCTTTCTTCCGTTGGATCGGCAACAGGCCTGTGATATTTCTGGCATTGTATGAGTCCATAAGTCCCCAAACTTTTGTCTCAAGTAGACCATTTCTCCTTCTTTCAGGTTAAAGTAGACTTAGCTAATATTGCATTTTTACAAATTCATCAATTCTAAATGTAGTAAAATGCACACATATTCCATACTACAGATTTATTAATGGAATTAAAATTAAAGCGAATTGAAATAAAATTGAAGTAGCTAAAAATTAAATTAATCTATTTGCTGCTGTTAATCTCTTGTGTCCTGATTAATCCGTTTATGCAAAAGGTCAAAATTGGAGTTGCGACCCGCTTAAATGAGATGCATTGTCATTGACTCCAAAGTCTTTTCTCGATCACACGGTAAGCACAAGTTATTAAATTAAAAGAAAATCATGAAAATCTGTTCACCCAGTCGAAAGTAAAGAACATAAAAAAATTAAAAAATACAGTCGAATTGAGAACCTCCTCCTTTATTTGAAGTTGGTTAAAAATAATGATAAAATAAGACCATTCTTTTGGATATCCAATAAAAAATTATCAATAATGTAATTGACAAAGATGTTTTGTATATAAAATTGATAACAGCTGCACAAGAATTGATAAATGACACAAGCCTTGATTCATTGCACATCACCTACTAACCTTGACTCCTAATTTTTATTTGACGTAATACTTATCAAAAGTAATTTCTCCTTATCATACATAAGCTTGCGATCAAAAACGAATCACGAGCAACAGATATATCTGTCTCGCTCTTCAGTTATTAAAACGTCAGTATCGCTTTAAGCGTGCTATCGTACACTCCTGCGCAGCTTTGACCTTGGCTCGCTTGTATTTTAAAATTAGTCAATTAGAATATGTATTAGTGGTAAAAATAGTAAAATGTTTATGTTCAGTAAAGAGCAAGCGAGACAGGTGATTAAATGGAAGAATCGTATGAAATATCATTCCGGTGTTGGGGTATTCGGGCATCGACCCAGGGTTGTCAATGAATATGGTATGTTATCACTGATATATGTATGTTAGATAGTTACTATTTATTTATGATTTACTATTAAAACATTGTGTAGTTTATTATATCAGCTGATGTTTTCTCTAACGTTTAATTGTAAATAATCTATAGTTCTATACTAATATAATAAATGTGAAAGTTTGGATGGACGACTCTTTCACGTAAAAACTACGGTCGGGTTTTGGATGAAATTTGCGACACACATAGCTTATTGCCTGGATTAATACATAGGATACTGTTTATCCTTGAAAAATTTTGAGTTCCCAACCAATTAGGATGCAGTCGATGTTAAATAGTTTCGTCTTATATATATATCTCTCTCTCTTTCTCTCTTATACATACTTGCCTCCCTTTCTCTCTTATGATTTGCATCACAATATATAACTATATGAAACCAGCTTAAATACTCTATTCAACAAAAACATCAAAATCAGTCCGACAAACCCAAAGATACACATAACAAAAAATCAGATTCTAGTTTTTCTGGATTTTTAGGGCTTCACACCCAAAGGGTGCCAATGGTACTCTATAATTAAGTCGAATAAAATTAAAAAATAAATGGGTACAGCCCACACAAGAAACTCAATATCTTTGACGACTTTTGGTAAAACTCAAGAACTCTATAATACAATACAGAAACAGTTTGATTTTTATTGTTTATTTCTATATCGGCTTAAATAATAAAAACAGATTTAATTTCAAAATTAAAGGGGCTCTCTATACAAGAAACTTGATATTTTTACTCTACGGTGGCACGGAATCCTTTATGTGCGAGTCCGACACGCAAATGGCCGTTTTTTTACATAAAATTAGTTGAAATTAAATTGAATAAAGTATATTTAATTGGGGAAGTAGCACAAAACGAAATAATAGAGTTTTCGGCACAAATGGTCCGGCTTGACTTGGGAAATAGATCTAGAACAGTCATAATTACGTTAATTATGAATCACTTACATTCTTTTTCAATATTTCATGACGATTTGCAAACGGTCCACCCGATGTTAAGCAATCACCGTAACCTTTTAACTCTAGCGATATTTATATACATCCGGGACCCAAGGGATAAGAGGGAAAGAATGAGATGGTGAAAAAGGAAGGGAAAGTAGGGGCTCGGAGATTTGGCCTCCGGCGCTGTCAACCCCGCATGAAACGCAACAGTACCTACTGATACTGTTACTTGACGCCGATTTTCTGTGAAAAGGGAATACGTCTACGGTCGAGCTGGCTCATTTGTGCTTAGAGGAACATGGCTCTACTACTATAGTTACTTAAGTTGAAATTGATTTTATGGAATCACATGTTGCGTCCTGCCGCTTACCTTTGTCCTAATGTTTTTTACTGTTGCTCCAACGAACCTTGATGTCATCACAGAGCTCCACCCATAGAAACCATCTTTTTAGATTAACATAATTATAGAAAATGTCATATATTGTATATGAACAGCAGAACCACAACAATGGGAGCGAGTATCTTCTGCAGGTGTTCGCAGATGCATTCCTAAACCATACAGATATTGAGATCTCTGTGTGTGTGTGTAATTGAATTACAAATACTTATATCTTTTAACATTTTAGATACACCACAAGAAGTAATATCGAAACGTTACGAGAACTGCCGGGCGCAGAGACTAGTCGAAGCATATCGAACCTACGGCCACTTACGAGCTAGTATTGATAATGTGGATTACAAAAACGAAAACAGGTAAAAAATTTATGAGATATCATATAAATAAATTCGACACCGTTGTGGCGTTGTGGGTAGCGAGTCTGCCTTTAGTCTCGTCGGTTGCGGGTACGATTCCCGCTCGGGCAGATGTTTGTTAAAATTTCTGTCTCGGTCTGGGCGTTTGTCCGTGTGGGTCTCCCCATCGTGCCTCGGAGAGCACGTTAAGCTGTCGGTCCCGGTTATTATCAATACATCTGATAATAATCGTTAACTCTTGATAAGTAAATTGCCCTTATGCAATGAGTTACGGGTTCTGGCTCTTATCCAATGGCAATCGCTCTGTGTAAAAACTAGTAACCTGTCAAATCCGGATAAGAGTAATAAGCAGACCCTGGGTACATAAAAATACCGGGAATAATGCTAGGATTAAGAAGAACTATCATATAAATAAATTGCAAAATGCTCAGTTCAGTTCCTATATTATCAAAAAGGGACACGGGGCATTTACCCAATGGCCCTGGAAGGCCTATGACTTTGAAGCCTTAATAGCTCAACGGTAGAAGGGCCGACTCCGCTCCGTTAACGCGAGAGTTGCGGGTTCATCTAATCCTTGGGCTATTGTCGTACCGATTCCTAGCGCAAGCTACGATTTATTTGAAGGGGCAATAGAAATATTAGTAATGCCTTAAAAGCATTGCTTATATTCTTTTTAAAAAATGTCTACATATTCCTTAGTCTATTTTTAATAAGGCCCTGGATAAGCCTTAGAGGGCCTAAGGCCTCAGATAGCCTTGTGTCGGAAGTACAGAACCTGCACTTCAAACAGCTGAACGGAACATAATTCTCAAGTCAATATAGACAAAGTCACGGGCAGACGGTATGTTTTAATTATGTACTATTAAAACATACATTACTTTTTCAAAGAGAAGTATAAATTATGGAACGAAATAAATAAAAAGTTCTCTTTCGGAAAATGAAATATGGTATGTAGGGAAATAAGATTGAGAGTCACTGGCTTTATTATGTATTGTAAAACACTTTTAAAATGTAATACTTTTTATTCAAATTACGTAATTAGTCAAACTATGGCCTAATTACCAGTCACAATTACACACAACTGGCTGACCGAAGTAGCCATCGCAATACGATACTAATGTGCAGACAAACGCGATGAAATTCAAACACGATATTACAAATGGACCTGCCCCATAGTGTCAGAGTCCATACGGTAATAAACAATAAAATAATAAACGCTACTACATCTAACGACTCCTATTAGGATAGTGAAATCAAATGTTCAAAATTCGTCAAATCGCCAATCGTCTATAATATAACATAACTTTAATTTTATTATAAGGCAATGAGAGCAATCAATTTTGTGGTCGGACAACACTTCAATGAAACAAAGCGTTACAATCCTATCCTACTAATATAATAAATGTGAAACTTTATATGTGTGGATAATTGTTACTCAATCGCACAAAAAAGGCTTGAAGGATTTAGATGAAATTTGGCACCGATATAGATTGTTGCCTGGATTAAAAGATAGGATACTTTTTATCCCCAAAATATGTTGGGAATTATTTAAAAACGTACTGCAGAGCGTATCCACTTGGAATTATGTTTCGATGCTTGTTACTCAATCATACATATACGACTTAACGGATTAGGTTAAAATTCAGCACATATAACTATATGTATAGATAACTTATTAACGTATAGATAACTTATTGTGTTGATTAACACTTTAGGTACTTTTTATCCCAAAAAATGTTTGGTTCCTGTGGGGTTATCAGAAAACATGCTACAGAAAATATTTATTTCACCGCAGACAAAATCGCGGGTGATGCTTATAATAAATATTTAATTTTAGTAATAAATATTATCAGTTACCAGTCGAAGAGCATCCGATAACGTATAGCGGTCGATTACAAAATTATAATTCACAAAATTTCTTCTCGATGAATACGTTAAATATGTTTGTATATTTTACCAAGAAGGTTTTAGTAGCTCCCTACTTATTCTACATTATTGGCTCGGCTTGATTCTTCTCTCCCTTACACAACATAATTTCAATGATACTATTGTAAGCACCAGAAACCAAACCCACCACCACTCTGTCCTTTTCTTTTTCTCATTACGGTCTGCCTGATGATAAGCAGTGTCCGCCACCAATGAAAGCGCGTGATACTTGAAGATCACATGCGTGTTGCTAACCCAAGTCCCAAGGGATAGGAGGGGAGAGATGAGTTGGGAAAAAGGAAGGGTACAGAGAGGGTGGGAGATTGGACCTCCGATGTTCTCAGTCGTCGCACGAAACGCAACAGGATTCTGTTATTTTACGTCGATTTTCTGTGAGAGAATAGTAGGCTTTTTCAGTCAAGCCGGCTGATTTGCGCTGGGAAAAGCATGGCTCTACAACTTCTAAATCTAACAATACGTTCCCATTCAATAAAAAAAAAGTTGGCGCGTGAATACTAAATGCCAAATAATAATTCACAGTGGTTTATTTTGGTACTGTAACAGCTATGCCGGAAAGTAAAGAAAGTCATTTTCAACACGGCAAAATATTTAACGTCACACATGTTTTGAATAAATTATTTCATTAACATAAATTTCGATTTAAAAAAAAAGAATTTTAAAAGACGAAGTTCTCCAAGAAGTACGTGTTCTTATGTTCGAAGTTAAACTTTTTGCTTGTGCCTGCTACAATGTTATATGTATAGTGTTGTAATGTATTGAAAAATAGTACCAGCACCACTATATAGACCGATGGTTATAAAAAGTGCGGTGGGCGCCCGCACACGGACTAATTTTTGCAATATAATGAAATTATAATTTATTTTTCTCGTAATATATAAAGCCTCAATAGGTCAACGGTAGAAGGGCCGAATTCACTCCGGGAGTCACACACAGGAGTCGGGAGTTCAATCCTGACCTCCTTGGGCTATTGTCGTACCCACTCCTAGCGCAAGCTTCGAGGCTATTTGGAGGGGCAATAGGAATATTAGTAATGCTTTGAAAAGCATTGCTAATACTCTTCAAAACGTATATCAAATATACTCGACACAGCTACACTTGCTTTTTTTTAATGTGTAACCATCCGGTGGGGTGGCGATTACGCGTGCTTGAAACCAATATGGTAAGCAACGAAAAAGCCGAAAAAAAAAATGTGTAGTTCTGGAGTTGTCTTTTAAAACGATTGACGTCGAAAGTAATTACGAATGTAATTGTTTTTTTTCATATCTAATTATAAAAATTTGGGTTTGTTTATTCGCAGTAATCACTTTTAAGAACATAGTATTTATTCTGTTTGACGTTGCTAATAACCGGCTTATGTTATTATATATACATATTTGTATACGTAAGTCTTATGATTATATTAAATTAACTATGCAAACATTGTCAAATGAATTATAATATTCACTGGAAAGATTGCGTTTTTTAAATATAAAGTGGGGTGATAAGGAATGTTACATAATCAGATAAAGATGTAACAAGGAAACATTGTAAAAATAAAATGACGCCACTTTGTGCAAAGGCTTCTTGTATTGGGGAGAACGATCAAGAGGTTGATTCGGCAAACTGCTGTACTCATCATGTCGTGTGGCTAGTATATGCATTGCTAATTCTTAAATTACCACCCATGTTGAAGTTACAGTATGAGCAAAGGAAGGCTTACTGATATTTTAGCAAATAAGTACGATGAACCATGAAAGGGTCAAGAGCATTTAACCAAGTATCGCTTGAAAGCTAGTCCGTTGCTGGTGAACTACGAGGAGGTTTTCTCAGCCAATTTTCACCCCACTACTGTAATTATTGGCGGTTACAGAAATTTCAGAAATTCTTACAAGACATGAACGTTTCCTCATGTCATCGTCTTCTATTGCAAAGTGTGAAACAAATTCGAATTGTATAATATTTAACGCTTTTGAAAGACGTCTAGAGTCTACATTTTCCAAACACTGAGCCATATCCTAGTTTTAATTTATTACTTTTGGGACGATGATCTTTGAAGTACAACACTGCTATTCGGCTATTAAGAAAATTGAAAAATACCTCAAGAAAAACCTCTCGTGTCGTCCATTTGATTTGTTACTATAAGTAATACGAGATACAACATCGTAACAAACAACTACACAAGCAAATTAGTACATAATTATTACGTCTAGATATTTCCTACTTCCGTTGGTAGCTTTTGGTATCTGGTGAAGAATTGGGACACAATAATGGGAGAGTGACTGGTGATAGGCTTTTTATTGCAAGAGTCGGCCTCTTTAAAAAGATATTGTAGCGAAGGTCGATTTGACATAAAATTACTGGACAAAGGAGATTTAAGACCGTGTGTGACTCCTACGAATGGTGTTCCCAGTGCTCATAGGCTACGGCGATCGCTTACCATCTAATTGGCAAAAAAAGAAACAACAAAAAGTGCCGACTTCAAAACTAAAAAGCAAACCATAAATATTTTCTACAACAGAAGTCGGTGCTAAGTAAAACATCTCAACATATGATACCTATACATATTTTCTCTAAAAAATATTTCATTTCATTCTTTTTAGTTAATAATACACGTATTCTTTTATTTCTAAAAAGATGCAGGTGTGCGAAATTTCGTACTTATAACTTTGAAAACGACAAACTTCCACACAGATCATAAAGATCCATACGCAAACATTCAAACTAAATTATATATAAAGGCATCGGAAACAGCATTTTTGTTCTGCATTTTGAGAAATTCCCCTTGATTTCCCCAGGACCCCAGCATCAGATCTTGATACCCGGGATATGGGACAACCCTTGAAGTATCCTCTTTGTAACAAAAAAAGAATTATAAAAATCCATCCGTAATGGGCGTTACTATCGCGTAACATACATAAAAAATATAGGGTCGAATTGAGAACCTGTTGAAGTCACTTAAAAAATAATAGACTAAACATCTAAATAGGTCAGTCATTTTTACGAATGAAACTTTTGGTGTCCGGTGACGATATGGAGCAAAAAGGCATTGTGATAATAACACTCATGGGGCCAATGTTAAAGGCCGAAACCGAATCAGCAATTATCACTTTGCCCCTAGCCTATTCTATATAACGTTTTTACTTATTGAACATCGTAATCTGCCTGCTCAGGCGAATATTGGAAATAAAAGCGTTTTATTTTAGTCCTTTGCCTTTATTCTCTACTAAGCGGTTTTTAAAGTGCTGTATCGGAATATATACATCGAAATGATCTTGTGATAAGTACTTTTACATACCGTATTTGTGTAAGTACAATCATTTGCAGTGAGAATAATAATTTTGAGACGCTCGTAGCCGGGTGCGCTCACTGATCGGTAAACGATCGGTGAGTTAAGCAACTTTAGGCGCGGTCAGACACTAGATGGGTGATCGCATAGTGGTATTTCAACCGAGCGTCTCCGTGCTTCGGAGGGCACGTAAAAAGTTGGTCCCGGCTGTTGACAATTTGACAACAGTCGAAAAGTCAAGTCAGAGGCCTACGGGCGACTTGAACAACTCTGACACTAGGTTGGCCACTAACCACTCGATAAGAAGAAGTGAGAATAAGCCTTTGAATTATTCCAATCTAAAGAACGAAATAATATAAAAATGCTCAGTATGCTAGTTACTCCATATTGTGAATGCAATTTGCAAAGACATCTCAATCAGACAGACGTAAAACTAAAGGCTTTATAAAACATCAATCTAGAATATCTATTGTTTTTATACTTCAATAACTACATAATACAGCAAATAGCATAAGAAATAAGTACAATATAAAAATGTCATCAATATAGATGTTTTGAACAAAACAATTGAATCTAAATACATGAATATTGAACAATGTCTATTAATAAAATTACGTGATGGGGTTCGAAGATTGGGAATAACATCTGATGGGTCTATATGCGACTAATGAGATCTTTAAAGTTACAGAACAGAACTTCACAAATCACAGGCCAATCGTAGTCCAGAAGGATAGCCGAGGTCACTAGTTTTCGCACTTGATCAATTGTATCGCTTGTAGTTTCTGCACTCGTCGCTCAGAACTGATTGACTCGGTAGACACTTATATAGCGCGGAACACGAGTTCGAGAAATTTCCATCCACGGAATCTTATACGGAACTTTTCGAGAACACATCTTTCTAGAACCAACGCATTACGAACGAGGAGATAGAGATAGTAGCTAGCGATTTTGAACCTTATGCCAATCGTAATAAGGTTCTCCGTAACAATAATCTAAATTTGTGTCTCTATTTCTCCCTCTTCTTCCCTGTATAAAAACCACTGGATTTTACCATATTTTTTTAAGAATATTAGCAGTGCCTTTTTCAAGGTATTACTAATTTCCTTTTGGCCCTCCAAGTAAGCTTCGAGCTTATTGTATCTAGCTTGTGCTTGGAGTCGCTACGACAATAGTCCAAGGCGCACAGGATCGAACTCACAACTCTCGCGTTAACGGAGCGGAGTCGGCCCTTCTTTGAGCTATTGAGGCTTCAAAATTATACATTGCCTTATGTTCCTTCAAAATTAAAACTTTTTTACTACCCAGCCAAATTAAATCAAAACCAGATTTTACGTCACTTTAATGGGCTGAACTAAATAATTATAGTATCTTTTTCTACTTAGCATTATTCCCGGTATTTACCCAGGGTCTGCTTATTACTCTGCTTACACGGAAAGATTGCAATCTGACCTCTACAACCCTAAGAACGAACCAGTAACTCATTGAATAAGAGCAAATTACCTTTGAAGAGTAATTGATTATATTAAATATCAGATGTTATGATAACAACTAAGGCGGTGACAACTCAAAGCACGGTGGGGAGACCCAAGATAAAAAGCCCAATCCAGCGGGAATCGGACCCGCAACCATCGAGACTAAAGGCGGGCTTCATTCAACGGTTGTCATTATCATAATATATTGTCCTTTGAATTCTTTCAAAGACTTTGAATTGACTTTGCATTTTTTCCAGATATGTCAAAGAACTTGATTTGTCAAGATACGGTCTATCAAGCCAAGATTCAGTAGACTTAGGTCTATTGTATGGATATAATGGGAAACAATCTGCGAGCGACTTGGCCGGACAATTGGAGAAGATTTATTGTGGTCCCATCTCGTACGAGTTCTCGTACTTAGAGGTATTACGTTAATTAAGATTAAAGATACTATGTTCTAATGGAAATTCACTATACCTTTATGAGGATTAAATTGTATTACCACCACCGTATTATCGCAGTAGAGTTTCTGTTCACAGCACTAATGATATAATAATAAATAAACGCTACACACTCAACGGCTCCCATTAGGATAGTTATATCCTGTGTCGGGGGTCTGGAAACAAAGACAAGGACAAATACACCCAGACCGGAAAACATGTATGGTCAATACAAACATGTGCTGCGAACGGGAATCGAACCCGCAACCTGTGTCGCTTAAGGCAGGTTCACTATCGCTGCGCCACAACGTCGTCGAATATAATAATTTGTTTCATTGTTGACGAAAAATGAGCCTCGATACAATTTTGTAATTAACGTGTTGAGCAGATCTGAGGCCTACCATGAACTCTTATTGCGATTCAAATGGTGATAATAGAATAGCCACTAAAAGTTCATGGTAGATCCCCTGACCTATATTTTTTCAAAATTTATTTAATACATAAAATCCATTACCTATATAAATAAATAAAATTAAAGTGTCTGTTTGTAATTCTCAATTAACAACTTTTCACTCAATGCATTTGAAAGTACATACGGTACTTACATTAGAAAATCAATTTTAATTTGTTTTTTCTTTCTATCAGTCTGTTTGTTTGTTCCGGATAATCTCTGAAATGACTGTACCGATTTTAACACTACTGGCAGATAGCTGATTTTATAAGGAGTAACTTAAGCTACTTTTGTTTTCAACAAAGAATTAGAGTTCCATGGAATAAAGAAAAATCGGTTCCCCACGCAAGCGGAGCCGCGGGCCCAGCTAGTACTTATCCGCCATTTATGTGAAGTAATATCTGACATCATACTGAGGTCTCTAAAGATTTGCAAATGAAGAGGTTGACCTAATTTATTATAGAACCTACAAAAGGTTCTATGAATATTGATAAGGCAAATTAATGGACTGACGATTTAAGGCTCTCTGAGATTAATTTGAAATTGAATTTGTGAAATATTTATAACACATTACTAATTCTGATATATTATAAATAAGTAAATGGGCACTTCCTTTAAAACTACTGCTTCTTTCTTACTTGAACTGTTATCCACATACACACACGACCCACTCTATGATAAAGACTTGCCATTTTGATCATGATTGGGCCTCCGCGACTATGAAGCAACCGGCAAGCACTCAAGACTTTTCAAAGCTTCTCATCGACCTCCGGTCTCGGGAGTGATGTAGCGACATCTACACACAACATGACGTAACTCGATAGAAAGACATGATTGTCACAATGTCGCATCAAGCTACAACGACACCTACAGGGCATACTACGCAACGATATGGACGTACACCGAACATCACGATCCTAAATCGCGCTATCAAAGTTTCCTACCCACTTGAGGTATATATACAACTTTCCAAGTCGTTGGGCTTCGGCCCAGGGCTTCGACCCGCCAGGCAATATCACCCCCCTGGTCGGAGGATCCTCCCTTCGTGTTGAGACACATTTCCCACATCGTCACCTTCACATACTTTTTTTACGTAAGAGGGGGCAAACAAGCAGGAGGCTCATCTGATATTAATACCTCCGCCCATGAACATCTGCAACTCCAGGACATGCAGGTGTGTTGCCGCTCTTTTAGGATACAACTGGTTATACGGTGGCTAACCTAGAACCGCGGCTGACGAGCAGTCACTTCACGAGTTTTTTAACCATGTAGGGTGATAGAAAACCAGGACCTTTTAGTCGTACTAAATAAAATGTAATACAATACTTTCTACTGACTAATTTTATTGAGTTGAAGTAGACTGCGACTCGATGTTCTGCCATTTCCTTTTGCTGTGTTTTTCGTCTGTTCTTTTCATTATTTTCAAGACTTCTACATTCTGGCATTTTACGACACTTCCATGGGTTTGTTTATTACTATGATTCAGAATTAATAGAGAAATTAAAAAAAAATCAACACGTAAAACCTTAGATCAAGGCTAGTTATGTTCAAAAATTTTAAAAAATTGAAATAGAGAATAAATACTTTTAAATCTGCCGAAGTAATTTGATGCCAAAGTTAAATGAGAACTGGTATACAATTATAAAACGAATCAGCAAACTGACCCCTATCCTTTTCCTCTCTTCATTTGACCTGATACCTTTTTTTATTTTACTAACTTGGCAAGTAAGGTGGCCCACTGGATAGTCAACGGTTGTCGTACCCTTCGAACGCTTGCAACATCATTCATTTGCAGCTGTCACTGACGTAAACCTGTAGATAGGTGGTTGTCTTTTGCCCAGTTATTTCAATAGCTACAGTGTCCTTCAAACGAAATATGGTAATGTATAATACACTAATGATTTGTAGTAGAATATCTAACACTGCGGTGGTTACCTATATAGCCTAGCACCAAAGCACTTTGGTCTTAGATAAACAATGTTTTCACAGACAGAAGCCGAGCGAGAATGGTTCGCTCAGCGCGTAGAAAATGGCGTAGATGCCGTTCAAAAAGAACGTCAAATTGAGATCGCAAGAGAACTGCTACAGTCTCAAGTATGGGACAAATTCCTCTCCGTTAAATATCCTGCAATGAAACGGTATTGTGGTGAAGGGGCGGAGTCTCTATTAACGTTCTTGTCGACTTTGTTCAAGGTCACTGCCTCAGGTAAGTTCATAATGGTATATTAAATTCAAAAGTCATTAGCAGTTCATTAGTTTACTAAAGGATAATATGTAATGTTTTGAAACATGATACGGCTTGTTAGAGTTTAAATCGCTAGGTAATGCGATTTAAATTTAAATTCGTGATCATTCTATACAGTGCTTAGTATATTTTTTAAAGAATATTAGCAATGCTTTTTGAAGACATTAATAATATTCCTATTGCACCTTCAATTAAGCTCGACGCTAGCGCTAGGAGTGGGTACGACAATAGCCCCAGGCGGTCAGGATCGAACCCTCGACTCTCGTGTTAACGGAGAGAAGTCGGCCCTTTAGTAAAAAATAATCTAATTTGAGTTGGTTATCATTACATGATTTCTACTTCGGTTTATATATAATATACAAATAAAATTTAAGTGTAATTGTTATTTCAAATTAACAGCTTTTTGTCTTTCCGCCTGTCTGTCTGTTTGTTCCGGCTAATCTCTGAAACGACTGGATCGATTTCAACGGGAAATTCACCGGCAGATAGGTGATATTATAACTAATAGCTTAGGCTACAAGTACAAGCCTAACTTATTGAAAAATAATTAGGGGTCCGGAGGATAAAGAAAAATCGGTATTCAACGCGAGCAGAACCGCAGGTCTAGGTTGTAAGAAATATTTACATATAAAAAACCATTTCCAGAAAACTTAAAACATGTGATACTCATAATGGCTCATAGAGCCAAGCTAAATGTACTGAGCAGTCTACTAAAATACCCTCCAGTCGCACTTTTCCATAAATTTAATGGTAACCCAGAGTATCCAGAAGAGGCGAACGCTGCATGCGATGTACCAACCCATTTAAGTAAGTATTATTGTAGAAAATGAGTAATCTTTCTATAAATAGAAGATAAGTAGAAAATTATCTAACAATAAATAATAATTAATTTCAGATATATATCATATTTTATTATCCACTAGATAATATCTGAGTTAACAACAAGGAAATGTGAAGTAAGGTCTAAAGCAGACATGCTACTTTTAGCATAGACGATCGGCGTTTCAGACGCCAAATAGTAGTGTTTAGGCAGTAGTAGTGTAAGTTAGTGAAATTACTGGGCAGAGGAGATTTTAGAACCAATATCTCTAGGTTGGCAACGCGTGAGTTGCACCTACTGATAGTTCTGCAAGTGCTCATAGGCTACGGCAACCACTTACCATCAGGTAAAAAAAAGACGCCACTCGGCGATCGTGCTGCATCGAGTTTTTTAAACTACGGTCGAATGCTGAGAGTCGCCAAATCGTGATGCAATACCAATGCAGTGGCACGTCTGCTAGTCTTTATGTTTTTAATTCGTGATGGATGTCAAACAAGCATACGGTCCGCCTGATGGCAAGCAGCCACCACAGTTCAAGAACGCTTTCAATACTTGACTTATCACATGCGCGTTGCCAACCCCAGGAATACAAGGACGGGATGATTAGGGGGAAATAAGCAAGTGAACAGAGAGGGAGTTTGCGCCTCTGGCTCTTACTCAGCGCAGGAAGCGTAATAGTATTCTGTTACTTTACGCCGATTTTCTGTAACGTAGTACCTACTTCCCCAGTCGAGCCAGCCGAATTTTGCGTTTATATGTATTTTCCTGGCCCTCGACACAAAATTTTATTTTTTTACTTGCAACGCCTGCTCTAAGCAGGCTCGCTACAACGCACGCCACAACGGTCGTCACCACAACTTAAAGTAATATTATAAATAAAATGTCGTGTTCTTTGCAGGCATGTCAAATGACATAACCGTCGATGGGAACACCGTTCGATACTCGCTTATAAATAATCCGTCACATTTAGAGGTTTGATATAATTTCAATTTTAAGCATGAACTACATATATACGCATCGATCAGCATTCTCACTATAGAAAATAGTTATTTTGTATGAAAATGCGTACAGATCAATTCTCATTTAAGCATCGATTCAGATTACGCATTTTTCTGTTTTGAATGCTTATAAGTGTAACACTCGATATAACACGTTAGAGTACTAAACAGTCAAAGTGTGCTGAAGGATGCGTTTCCATGCTTACGAATGCTGGAGCATGCTTACGCGTGCATACGGATGCTAAGCATACGATTACTCATAAGTGTGTCCAAAACCATCCAGCTAAATGCTGGTCGATGCTGATAAATGTAATTCAGGCCTTAACAATCATTTCAAAATGTCACTTTAGTTTTAGAGAATAATAATCACCAGTCAAGTGTATTGTGGATCATGCACAATGGACACGGAATGGTTCTTCAGCTTGATGTTATAAAAATCTTTAGGGCTTTAAATATTAACGAAATAAAATCGACCACAAAAATAAGTTTGTAATTTCATGATAAATATTATGAAAAAAATTTCATGATAAATACTATGGGAAAAATTTCTATATCTATTAAATTTCTAAACGAATCTTCTGAAGCATAATTATCGTTGACAGTTTTTTGACGTTCTACAACCTCAATTTTTTCCATAATTTAAAATGTTATTAAATACTCAAAAGTTTGCCTTTTTTTTTAAATTAAACGGGGGGGCGACAATGACTTTAGGTGCTAATATCTCAATAGCAACAAAAGCCATAATCAAACCTCCTTATTTTTTTAAAGACCTAAGTATCCAAAAATACCTTACACGTATACGTTTTCATATGGACGGACAGATGACAGACGGATGACTACGGAACCCCAAAACTGATTTAATATGTGTAATAAGTTTTATGTATATTAAATATGAATATTATTACAAATATTTAACTCAAACATTGTTCAATTTATGAAGAGCTATTAAAAATCCATGATAAGATAATATTTCTTTAAAAAAAGACATGCATACGTAAATCAGCTGATATTTAGTCACATGGTTGATAATATATAACACATTATTTTTATAATATCAATTAATATTTTTTAAACTTTTCTTAAGTTACGGATAAACCCTATAATTATTTAGTTATAGTTAACAGGAATTAAGTGGTGTTCACATAAATTGCTCTTGTAAATGCGTGTTCCCATTATGTACATTAATAATAATTTATCGTTGGACGACTATTGTATCTATAACGATCATTTGTTGTCGATACAGGGTAAAACGATTTCGATTAAACTATCTTCCATACAAATCCTCTGATTAGACAGGGTTGTATCTACACAGACAGATATAACCAACCGACAAAAGTTAGACGTCCTAGGCACGTCCTGCAAGACCCATTGCATAAGACAATTACATAAGACAATACCCCTTACACAGCACAGATATACTCACAACACCGTCTTCGCCGGCAAGGACGAGGTCCTTTGTTTCGCACGTCGCGTCGCGCTCACACCGTCGAGTGAGTCCATCGTCTAGAATGCGCTCAGAGCACTTCCTCCATCCCCGATAAAGTCCTTAGCCGTGGTTTGGCTTCGCAGGAGGCATCCTAAGGACAGGCATCCTAGGGTCGGAATAAAATTTGAGCCCCCGTGAGGGCTGCCCCTTTTTCACGATTGGGTATCTCTAGACTCGGTACACTCGGTGCCGCAGTCAAGGCCAGTTGAGCCAACAGAAATACACATATCGAAAAAAAAACTGAAAAAATTATTATGAGTTCACGGTAGTTGCCATGTGATCTGTATATCAGTCGCTGATATTTTTTTCGAGATTACGATAAATAGTCGAAACAATGATACATGATTCATCGTCAGGAATAAGCCTAACGTTTTTTCTCGTTTTACGACTGTCATGCTATTGTCACTAGCTTTGATACCGCGCGCCTTTAGGTAATTATTTCAAAGACAGGGCCGACCTACACTACTGTTTATTTTATACTGTGGTACGTCTATCTGTCGTCACGGCAAAGTGGGAAGGCGCCCTGTAGAGTTACTCGTCGGCTTCTAGCTGCTTTTGATATCATTTTGTATATTCATAGTTCGAATAAAACTAACTATAAAAAGGAAAAATCTTTAGTGGGGATCCTTCTTTAAATTGCCATTGTTATTCAGAAAACAATTTGATTTTTTAACGTAACGTCTAATTTACAGGCTGCAAATCCAGTGGCGATGGGTAAAACTAGATCAAAACAGCTAACCTTAAGAGAAGGTGATTATTCAAAGGACGGATCATCAAAGTTTGGAGATAAAGTGCTAAATGTTCAGGTAATTTAAAATGTTCCACATTATAAAAAGAATCCTGTATCAAAAGTAGTACTGAATATTTCTAATAAGCCGATGACAGGTTTCGTACTAAAACAATGTCTCTTGACTAATTAATTTTGTTGGGCTGTAGCACAAGAATTTCCCTTTGAATTTCGATGTTTATAGCTATTTTTGAACAGTGTACTCAGGTTCGATTAGACAAATTTAATAGTTGTAAAATGTACTGACAAATAAACTGAGGAAAAGGCAAACGTCGCTCACCTACTTATGTACTCAACTGGGTACGCTTCTCGTCGTCATCTTTGTAAGCCTATGGAACACTATTGTAGCTACCCAAATTATGGTAATCATACACTTGTATTATAGGTACACGGTGATGCTGCTTTCGCTGGTCAAGGAATCAATCAAGAATGCTTGATGATGTCACAAGTACCTCACTTTGAAATTGGAGGTTCTTTGCATATTATTGTAAATAATCAAGTAAGTAAATTTTGCTCACCTGAGCTTAGCTTAGATTGTGCTAGAGATACTAGTTAAAAATAAGTAGTGCTATCAGGAACTACCAATCTGATCATACACGCTATCTATACTTAAAGTAATAAAGTGGAAGAGTTTATTTGTTTATTTGAACGCGCTAATCTCTGAAACTACCGGTGGGATTTCAAAAATACTTTTTTCATTTGATAGGTCATTTTATGAGGTAGACTATAATGTATATAGCATAACAATACGACTGTGAAGAAGCTGAGTAAAATGGAAGAAAGCGCAAGCGGTCTCAGCCGGCGAAGGCTGAACTAGACTGACTACACTACCAAGAACAGCCGAATTATCTACATCTACGAAACGTCCGGTTCCCTTCGTAACAATCGTGTCCTTTACAATTAATATAATAAAGCAAAACTTATTTGTTTAGCTTAACAATAATTATGTAGACCAAACAAGCAAAGCTGCGGGCATAGCTAGTATATTTATTTATTAATTTCGTATGGCACACAAAACAGGTAACAACTACAAATAATTTAACATAAACATGCGTTAAAAGTTTTAGACAAAGTTGGCACCTAAGAACATGTGTACACATCTTAATTAAATACTGAGCTATCTACAGTTACTTATAATCAAACGAAATTAAAGATTCCATAATTATTTATACTAAGATTATTAATATACTGTTTATTTTTATATACAATCATAATAATATATAAAATAGCTTAAATTAAATGTTGCTGAAAAAGAAAAATAGAGTAAATTTATTATTAATGTGGGTACAATTTAAAAGAAAACAAAAATTGTACATTAATCGTCACGACGAGGATATGTATTTCTGAACAGTTTTCTTAAATCGGGCAATGTTATTTTCAAAAATGTCTATGTTGTTATTTGTTGTTGCAATGTCATTGTAAAGACGACACATACGGACGATATATATTATTACATTCATTTAAAACAGCTGTTATTGGTATTTTAAAAACATGACAAATTTTGGTACATCCCAAAATTTTTTTTTTTGTAGGTAGGATTCACATTACCGTCCAACCGAACCCGATCCAGTAGATACGTGACTGATTTGGCCAAATCTATTTCTGTTCCTGTCATCCATGTGAACGCAGATTATCCTGAAGTAAGTCACACTTCTTATAATATTTAAATACTTCTATTTCTTTTCTTAAATATGTTTGATTTATAATCTGCATTTTTTTTTTTTTTTTTATATTAGAAGTTGGCAAACAAGCATACGGCCCACCTGATGGTAAGTGGTTGCCGTAGCCTATGAGCGCTTGCAGCACCATTAGTAGGTGCCACTCACGCGTTGCCAACCTCGAGATATTAGTTCTTAAATCTCGTTCGCCCAGTAATTTCACTAGCGTACAATGCCCTTCAAACCGGAACACAGTAGTGCCTAAGCACTACTATTTGGCGGCAGAATATTGGACACTGCGGTGGTACCTACCTAGCCGGCCTCTTGCAACAAAGACCTACCACCAGTGTGACTGATTGCACTGGTGGAATAATCTCTGTTGTGACAGAGGTTATCCCAACAGCGGGCGATGGGGTCGTCACATCCCGACGCCTTTCGAAAAGGTATTGCATAGTTTTTATTCTTCCAGTGGGCTTACCATTAACTTTTAGTAAAATTCTATTTCGATACAATTAAATTCTGACAGTAAAGCAATTCAGATTTTATATGATCATGACGTATAAATATATATGTCATTATCGAAATAGCTCAGTTTTGGTCGTTATTTGAATCGCAATAAGAGTTTATGGTAAGCCCCCAGTTACATTTTAGATGGATAGATTTATAATTATTCTGTGATAAAACCATAGAAATCTTAATAATAACATACTAAAAGTGACATGTCAAATTTCCACGTGCCCTTTTTGCCGCAATTGAGACTTATGAGCCATGAGCAATGCGAACATGAATTGGTTTCATTTATTCACTTTGCTGACCATTGCTGTATAAGCTATTCAATATCCGGAGAGCTTCAAGCGGACCTAGTAATGTAATGTGAAACAAACGATTTTAACGTCGTGCTCTACATATGTAGTAGTGACAGATTGGGCAGGAGAAATTAAGCGGCAGATATTTTTTTACATTCCTAGTAAATTATTGTTAAAATTTCTGATGCAGAAACGGTGAGCAATATCCCTTCAACACATACCTTCTAACCAGGTGATATGACTTAGCGGGCTAAGCCCTATAGTTTTGTTTTTACATTATTTTTTCTTTTCATCTATTTTTCGATTGTGATTGAATCTCAATGGTATTCTATTAAATTCGTATCCAATATCTCGTAAAATATGGTTCAATTCTTTATCATGTACGGATTTTCGTATGGATTTCATTATTTTTATTATTTTTTTATTTTCTGGGACGTTGACGAATATTTACACGTTTCAGTTAGTGGAAAAAGCCACAAATATAGCCTTCGAATATCAGAGAAAATTCCGCAAGGACGTCTTTATAGATCTCAACTGTTATCGCCGCTTGGGACACAATGAGTTGGATGAACCTACTTTCACTAATCCTCTGCTGTATAAAGTTATCAGAAGTAAAAAGTAAGTAAAATTATTTAAAAAAACGTAATTATTATTATTGTATTCTTATTGTACGTTATTCATATTGTATTATTAAACACACCTAAGACAACAAATAATGAAGACCACATTGAATCGATTTTTTAAAAGAAAATATGGTATGCTTTTCAGTTTTATACTATAGTTACAATAAACCACCGACACCGATGTGGCGTTGTGGGTAGCGCGTCTGCCTTTAGTCTCGACGGTTGCGAGTTCGATTCCCGCTCGGCGTTTGTTACAATTTCTGTCTCGCTCTGGGCGTTTGTCCGTGTGGGTCTCTCCACTGTGCCTCGGAGAGCACGTTAAGCTGTCGGTCCTGGTTATTAACACATAACATGTGATAATAATCGTTAACTCTCTTGATAAGGAAATTGCTCTTATCTAATGAGTTACGTGTTCGCCCTTAGGGTTGCGGAGATCAGACGGCAATCACTCCGTGTAAAAACTAGTAACCTGTCAAATCCGGATAAGAGTAATAAGCAGACCCTGGGTACATAAAATTCCTTGAATAATGCTAGGATGAAGAACACTATAGTTACAATAAACATATGAGTAACAACGTGTTCCATCCTTACAACAATTGAGGCGTGAAGAGACATCTTGCGGGTCGTCAGGGCGAGGGTGGCTAGTGCAGTTTGCCATTTGCAACCATTTTAGCCACCTTCTCGTGTGAACTCCATTTCCACTTATCAGCAGGTGGAGTAGAGTCATTTGCCCTCCGGGGCTAATAAAAAAAATAAAATCATCTCAAGTATAGTTTTTAAAATAACACAAATACTCTCCATTAGCTTTTCCAATCTGAAAGAATAAAACTTAATTAATTAATGCAATGTTCATATTTCTCTAACAGATCGATTCCAGACACATACGCAGAAAAGCTCATCTCAGACGCTGTGCTCACTGAAGCTGACGTGAATAACATAACCACGGAGTATAACAAGTATTTGCAAGATCAATATGAAGCGGCAAACTCATATACGCCTCAGGTATAATCGTCTTAAGATATTTGGACGCAAATAAGCAATACCATGTCAACCCACAAAATTGAAAAAACTGAGTTATATATGCAGAAGAGTTGGTAAATGGCTGAAAAACATTTTTCTTTAATATTTGTAGGGTTTTATGCTTTAAATCTTATAAAAAGCCATTTTTAATCATGCAATTTATGTATTATGTTAAACGTTTTGGGTTATATTATATACGAAATATGCAGTTTGTATACTTATTTTTTGTGAAAAGAGGTAAAATAACTTACATCAATCTGAAATTGCCAAAAAATTAACCAATACATTAAAAAATTCATATAAAGCAAGTTGTTCAAAATTTTCAACCGCGTTTTTCTCGAAATGACATTTGTGTGGGTTGTTATTGCTTATTTGCGTCCATTTATGTTCGGCCCATGATGTTACACCTCCTATTCCTTTTAGACTACCGTGCACATGTCACTAAAAAATCATATGAATTAATTAAATTAATTAAGACCTTAATCTATTTATTGTCCTTTTTCTACTATTTTTGCGGGGCCTTTATAGGAAGTCTACATGTCGGCACCTTTGTTACAAACTAAATTACACACTAAGAAGTATACTTTAGAAATTAAAACTACTTACATTCGTTTGAGAGAATCGCTAACAAATTCATATATCTATTCATTTCCAGAATGCTTATAGGTTCACTAAGAATATTGCTCTGTTAATATTATAAAAATACTATCATCAATATGTATATATAACAACACGATTTTATGGTACATTTGGGTTCGATTCCCGCTCGGAGCAGATGTTTGTATTAGCCATACAGGCATGTTTTCCGGTATGAGTGTGTTTCTCCCTGTCATTGTGTATGTTTCCGGACCGACACAGGATACAGGATATTACTATCCTAATGGGGGACGTTGAGTGAATAATGTTTACCTATTATTATTTATTATTATAAACTCGGTTAAAGCAAGGAGAACTATGACAGCCGCATATTTTAAACCATACCATCGCCCTAAGTATAATCTATTTTACCTTACCAATTTTTTCCAGGTGTC
Source organism: Hestina assimilis (assembly GCA_023373885.1). Taxonomy (NCBI): domain Eukaryota; kingdom Metazoa; phylum Arthropoda; class Insecta; order Lepidoptera; family Nymphalidae; genus Hestina; species Hestina assimilis. The sequence continues at coordinate 12,190,260 of CM041750.1, forward strand.
TTATTACCAAGAGCAATGGTCCCATATTTCAGCAGCTCCCAAGGCAATTGAAGTCTGGGACACGGGCGTCGACAAAGAGCTCTTAAAATTAGTTGGCAGAGCGTCTGTTTCTACACCAGAAGATTTTGTGAGTTTATTTACATCCATTACCATATAAATGTAATTTGAATTTATATATCGGAGAAACCTGTTTTCTTTTAAGCGTCGAATTGGGATGATACATACCTTTCTCATATATCAAGCTATCGCATTGTCGGCCGTGTTGCGCCTGTATCCGATATCAACAGACCTGAATATTTCAATTATGTATTTTTGAGCCTTCGGTGCCTCTAAATAAAAGTAGTTTTCTGAAATTACTTCTTCTTTAGAACTTATTTAGAATCGTTATTATTTGAAAATTCGATGAAATGTAAAAGTGAAACTAAAAAGAGACAAACGCATATATCGAAAGGATTTAACGTGAGAGGGAATGAGACAAAATATAGTACACGTGCGCGCTAACTTATTTTATATTATTCCCTTTCAATAAATTTTTGGTTAACCTAGTCATATAAAAGAGGCTTTTCTGAACGCAAAATGACTCGAACTTTGATTACCCGCTATTTGTCAGCATTGTTCGAGTTAATGAAAGTCCCGGATCTGTGGTTATTACAATTTACTTTGCGATGAAATATTATGTATAGTAGTATTTTGTTGTATTTAGCATTAACGAGCCACTACTAATACTACTATTTGTAAGAATATCAACGTAAAACTTCGTTCGACGATTTAGAAAGATCCTTTTATTTTCTTACTAAATATTTTACTACGTATTTTATTTAAGGCATGTTTTAATGCAAATATCGACAGTCATAATATGTTTATTACCTTTTTTATAGAATATTCACGCACAATTAGCGAAAATGCACGTAAAGAATCGACTTAACAAAATAGCGGAAGAAAAAGACCTTGACTGGGCGACAGCAGAGGCGCTGGCATTTGGTAATTTATTTAATTTCAATTTACTTGTAGTAATACTTTTCGTCTCTTTCCTTCATAACGCGTAAGTTAAAGTTGAAAAAAAAAAGAAAGTTGTAGTCTCGAAAAATACCGTATATAACATACCGTGGATGAATTTAATTTAAAGGCGTCGGGATGTGACGACCCCATCCCCGCTGTTGGGATGACCTCTGTCACAACAGAGATTATTCCACCAGTGCAATCAGTCACACTGGTGGTAGGTCTTTTGTTGCAAGAGGCCGGCTAGGTAGGTACCACCGCAGTGTCCAATATTCTGCCGCCAAATAGTAGTGCTTAGGTACTACTGTGTTCCGGTTTGAAGGGCATTGTACGCTAGTAAAATTACTGGGCGACCGAGATTTAAGAACTAATATCTCGAGGTCGGCAACGCGTGAGTGGCACCTACTAATGGTGCTGCAAGCGCTCATAGGCTGCTGCAGCCACTTACCATCAGGTGGGCCGTATGCTTGTTTGCCAACTTGTAACATAAAAAAAAAACTGATTCATACAATTCTGAGTGACGAGCAAAGAAACTAAAAGCGATCAAGTGTCAAACTTAGTGACCTCGGCTATGCTCCTGGACTACGATTGACCTGTGATTTGTTCTGTTCTGTAACCTTGAAGATCTCATTAAAATCTTACTTAGAGCCAACAGATGTTTTAATCCAAATATTCGAACCACATCACGAGACAATTTTCATGTAACTTTTTGAAAAAAGATGTTATAGGTGAAGGATTAATTAAAATATTACTGTATGAACAGTTATTTCATTACAATATATTATTTCCCAGGATCACTTTTAATGGAAGGTCGCCACGTTCGTCTTAGTGGAGAAGATGTTGGCCGTGGCACCTTCTCCCACCGCCACGCCATGCTAATCGACCAGCAAAAAGAAACCATGTACATACCTCTGAACAACATACATGAAAATCAAAAGGGCTTCTTAGAGGTTAGTATGTTTTTATATTTTTATTTATTATAAAGGGTTTTTTCACGTTTGTAAAACATTTAAACTCAAAGATAAACGTAAACGACCCCGAATAAATGTGCTTTCGAAAAATTAATAATTTCAAATAAAAACTTATTAGTGAATTATCTATATCAAATAAATAAAATTGATGTTTCTGTTTGTAATTCTAAATTAACAGCTCTTCATTAAGTGCATATTAATGTTTGTACGATACTTACATTAAAAAATATATTTTAAATTTTTTTTCTATCTATCTGTTTGTTCCGGCTGACCTCTGAAATGGCTTGACCGATTTTAAAGGAATTTTAACTGGCAGATAGCGGATGTTATAAAGAGTAACTTAGGCTACTTTTACTTTAGAAAAATAATTAGGGTTCCGTGAAATAAATAAAAATCGGTACACAGCGCGGGCAGAGCCGCGGGTGCAGCTAATCTTTTAATTATATTATAAATGATACACACTCAACGGCCCCCATTAGAATAGTAATATCCTGTGTTGGGGGTCCGGAAACATACACAATGAGAAGGACAAACACACCCAGACCGGAACACATACGTGGATGGTCAATACAACCACCCGCGATATGTGGTACCTAAGGCAGTTTCGCTACCGCTGCGTCACAGCGTCGTCAAAGTGAGTGTGTAGCGTTAAAAATACTATTTATGATATTGATAAAAGTTCTACTTATGGATATGCTACATTGCAATTTAGCAATCGGCAATTCAGATTCCAAAAGCAGCATCGATCGAATATTTTGATACTGCGATTGAAGGCAAAGAGTCGTCTAAACGAGGCATCGATGCATTCGCAAAATCGTCAATCGCTGATGTTAAAAATAGCATAACTGCTAAAACCCTTTCTTTTATTTGATCAAGATACAACTTTTCAGGTTGCCAATTCTATCTTATCAGAAGAAGCAGTATTAGGCTACGAATACGGTATGGCTTGCGACAATCCAGATAACTTGTGCATTTGGGAGGCTCAATTTGGTGATTTCTACAATGGAGCTCAAATCATTGTCGACACTTTCATAGCTTCCGGCGAGAGTAAGTTATTATTATGTGTATAATATAGAAATAGAAATTAGTATTTGCCGTCGTCAATATGCTATCTGTCTTGGTTGCCTGTCTATCTAGTCCAGATTGGACCCGCAACTTTAACAATATTCCATCACCCTTAACTAATGTCTTTTAAGAATTAACGTATAATAATTAGTTTCGAAATATTCCTTAACTTTGACTAATCTATTGGGATGGCGCGGGGTATTGTGGAGTTAGCAGTTGGTGAAGTGGGTTGAGATGGAGTGGAGCAGAGAAAACAAAAAGAAATAAAGCAAGTTTTCACTTCTATCGGTAGTCCACATGACTCCCTATTATTTATTAATTAATCTAATTATTGTTTCCGAAATATACAATTCCTGAATATTGACTGAATATTATAATAGAATAATAAATAATATGTGAAAGGAGTTGGTTAGTAGAAGGAAAACCAATATCAAACAACAGCTTAAGTAGGCAAAAGCAAAGTAAGGGCTGTGGACAAAGTATTGAGTTTTTAGGAGTTACTTTGTCATGTCATAATTGTCCTAACTTGTCTATTCTAATCGATTCATCATACAAAATAATCGAAAATTTTTTTTATCTCTTTTAAGCTTTATTTAACACTGCAAATGGTATTCAATAAAGTTTCCATATTTTAAGTCAACAAGGATAAATATTATTTAAGTAAGATATAAACTCAAAGGCAAGACATTAAAGACGAGACATGAACTAAGCATTAAAGGGATATTTACATTTTGTTTTTAGTACGTCCTTAAGAGTCTATTCTTAGGGGTCTAATGATTTTTTCAGATAAGTTAGGCTAGGGATTCTCTATAGTGCTATCGATATATCGTTTATATATCACTATTTCATAAGTTCTAAGAGCTTTTACTTGTTTTATTTTTATATATTCTTATATCATACATTTTAGTAGTAGTAGAGCCATGTTCCTCCCAGTACAAGTAGGCCGGCTCGATCGGGGAAGTATTACCCTTTTACAGAAAATCGGCGTAAAGTATCAGTGAGGACTGTTGCGTTTCATTTAATGAGAGAGAGCGCCGGAGGCCCAATCTCCCACCCTTTCTGTTTCCTTAATTTCTTCCCTTCTTAACTCTTCCCTCCTACTCCTCGGGTAAGCAACGCGCAATTGATACTTCAAGTATCGAAAGCGCCCTTAGGTTGCGGTGACTTACCATCAGGCGGACCGTATGCTTGTATTCAACAGTCATGACATATAAAAACACTTGTTATATTTATTTCTATTGATATAAATATTTTTTGAGGAGAAGAAAAATCCCCATTAGTTTTTCCAAATCATTAAGAATTATTTATTTAGCATTTTCTCTCGGATTTTGATTTGCTTAGTATTAACAAAATACTAAAATGAAACGCTATAACGAGCCAAAGGTCTTGAGGCGCAGAAAATACTTGATTGCGAATAGACGCTTGACTTCAGATTGTAAAAATGTTGTGCGAAAAATGTATGTAAATAATAATACAACATCACTTGAATATAATTTTTTATAGATGTATTTTGTTTATAACCTTTTATAAGCGAAAGTGGTAAAGCTAACATGACATGCTTCTTGGTGTATATTTTACATCTTAAATAGATACTTTTCGTGTATTGTAGAAATTGAATTGTGCTCAGTTAATAGCAAATCTGAGTTTTTGAAGTAATCTTCAAATCATCGTTTGTATGTTTTGTAAACAAATTCTTATCAACAAGAAATAGAAAAATGGCAAATTAACCTTCGAATCTTGCTACATAAGCCTCCTAAAGCAATCATCAGACTCATGGTTTTACATGATTGTGCTTGCACTAGACTGTGTTGTGACCACAGTCATCGTTTATCTATATGAAATCTCACAACTGACTACAAGACGACTTGTGAGACTTGGATCGTTTACATTTTACGAATTGAAAACTTCTTTTGGCGCACCGCACACACATTTTTCCATAGGTAGTACGTTACGCTTACCGTCACGCTCTGAGATGAAAGGCTCGATCGTGCCTTGAACGTGAGTGAACTCGGTACCGCCGAGTGTACCCGAGCGAGAAAGAGACAGTCTGCTGCTCTTCGCTGTTGTATGCATACAACATTGTATAATCAAACAATACGTAATAATTGTCATTATTAATAGTCATTATTAATAAATTGAATATATTGAAAATATATAAGTTTATTGCGATTGCCAATAGAGTTTTCACTTCTGCCGTGTGGCCTTGCACACAGTGAATTTTTTATGGGATTATTATTTCTGTACTAATTTATTCTCATAATTCTAGCAAAATGGGTACGCAGTAATGGTCTTGTAATGCTACTACCTCATGGATACGATGGTGCTGCCTCAGAACACTCCTCTTGTCGATTCGAGCGATTCTTGCAACTCACTGACAGCTCAGAAGCGACATCCGACTCAGAAGGAGTTAACATGCACGTAGTCAACCCTACAACACCCGCCCAGTATTTCCATTTGTTAAGAAGACAGGTATGTTTTTTTTAAATGTTTTTATAACTAAAACTGTAGATAAATTTAATTATACTTATTATTAGGCTTATATATGTTTTGAAATAGCTTTTGATAAACTAAGACTGGACTATATACGTAAACCCCCAAAAATCTCTTTCTTCTTTTAAAAGTCTTGAAACTCATGAAACAATGGCAAAAGGAAGCTTTCCCATACTGATATAATTTTCGAAATTCTTTCAGACCTAGATTTTTTTGTTCTTATCCTATCTAAATATTTAATTTAACATTTTTTTTTTCGTTTGTTATGTAGGTGGTGCGTAACTATAGAAAGCCATTAGTAGTGATTGCTCCAAAAATTCTACTACGACTACCTGATGCAGTTTCACCTTTATCTGACTTTCTTCCAGGGACACACTTCAAAACTGTTATTGGTAAACACTTTATATATTTGGTCTTTACTTTTTATGTTTGATAAGACATTAGGTAATTTCTTTTTAAAGTCAGGCACCGTTTTGGTATCATTATTTTGTCAGATATCATGCTTTAGACCATTTTCTAGACAAATATCTTTATTACTTAACTAAGCGTCTCTGAAATACTTCCGAATTATTATTTTTGCAATTATTTTTCAAGTCAGTTCTAATACTCTTATTGCCCCTCTAAATAACCTCGAAGCTTGCGCTCGGAGTGGGCACGACAATAGCTTAAGGGGGTCAGAATCGGATCCACTACTCGGACGTTAACGGACCGGAATCGGACATACTCTTCTACCGTTGAGCTATTGAGGATTCGGAATAGAACAAATTGTTTTGACTCTATTGAAATAATATTTTTTCGCCTAGGGACTAAAATCCCTGGTACGAAGGAGATGATGGCAAGATGACACTAATTGACTGATGACACTCATTAAGCATGGTTATACCTCGTATAAAAACAGCAGAGATCGATTGCCACTCGAATGATCCGAGGGTGAGAATGTCTTACTTTTCTCCTTAGGTGCTATTTTCTATATGTACTTCTTCTTCTTCATTCTTCATCCGAGCCTTATATTCTGCCGGTATTTTATTTTACTCAGGGTCTGCTTATTACTGTGTATCCGGGATTTGACAGGTTACTAGTTTTTACACAGAACGATTGTCATCTGACCTCCGCAACCCTAAGGGCAGACGAGATTTAAGAACCAACATCTCGAGGTTGGCAACGCGTGAGTAGCACCTACTAATGGTGCTGCAAGCGCTCATAGGCTACGGCAACCACTTACCATCAGGTGGGCCGTATGCTTGTTTGCCAACTATTAACATAAAAACTCCACTCGGGAATCGAACCCGCAACCGTCGAGACTTAAGGCAGACACGCTACCCACAACGCCACAACGGTGTCATATGTACTATTTTCTTCATTACCAGAATATCTAGCCCATGACTTTTTCTTTTTTTTTCAGGTGATCCCATAGCCAATCCTCTTAAAGTAAATCGAGTAATATTAGCGTGCGGAAAGCATTATTACGAATTGAATAAAGAGAGAGTGAAAGCGAAGATCGAGGACGTGGCCATCTTGAGGGTTGAGTCTTTAGCACCATTCCCAGTCCATGCGCTGCAAGCTGAACTGGCCAAATATAGCAATGCCAGAAGTAAGTCTATAATTGAGTAAAATTGCTGAAAATAACATGTTTCTTGTACGAGCGTTACCATATTATCTGAGGGCACGGCAGTGCCCTCGCCAAGGCGACCAAAAAGATGCACGTCAAGGTTCTCGAAGCAATTCAGGCCATTTTCGACCCCTCATAACTTCGTTGTGTATAAAACTAAAAGCTTGAGAATTACCATTCAGATATGCTTTACATAACCATGCAGACACAGGATATCACTATCCTAATGGGGGCCGTTGAGTGTGTAGCGTTTATTTATTTATTTATTTATTGTATAAATACGGTATATTTCAAATTTTATTCAATTTCAACCAGTAGTTTAAGAATTATAACTAGTCAGGTTCAACACTGCAAAATCATCAAAATTCTAAGGCACTTCTAGCAGAAATTGAAGTTTCAAATTTAGAATACACTTAATGTTTGGTGCATTAATCGAAACAAGGAGAATATGTTGCCGAACAAATTCCAAATTTCAGTCGTAGCTATACGTGAGATCACATTACTTTTTGTAGTAGAAGAACTGCGTAGCGAGACTTGGATTTTTTTACATTATATGGTTCTGATGGGATTTTATTATTTGTTACCAATAACAATCAAATTAAGAAGGACGGACAGACTTGGTAGTAAATAATCCGTATGGCATCCTGAAAAAATTTACGAAAACACAGGAACAAAATGTAAACTAAATATGAGTATTATTCCACCAGTGCAATCAGTCACACTGGTGATAGGTATTTTGTTGCAAGAGGCCGGCTAGGTAGGTACCACCGCAGTGTCCAATATTCTGCCGCCAAATAGTAGTGCTTAGGCACGACTGTGTTCCAGGTTTGAAGGGCATTGTACGCTAGTGAAATTACTGGGCGAACGAGATTTAAGAACTAATATCTCGAGGTTGGCAACGCGTGAGTGGCACCTACTAGTGGTGCTGCAAGCGCTCATAGGCTACGGCAACCACTTACCAACAGGTGGGCCGTATGCTTGTTTGCCAACTTCTAACATAAAAAAAAAACAATAAACTAGAACCTATTAATAAGCAATACCATGTCAACCCACAAAATTGAAAAAACTGAGTTATATATGCAGAAGTGTTGGTAAATGGCTGAAGAACATTTTTCTTTAATATTTGTAGGGTTTTAAGCTTTAAAACTTCTAAAAACGCCATTTTTTAATCATGCAATTTATGTATTATATTAAACGTTTTGGGTTATATTATATACGAAATATGCAGTTTGTATACTTATTTTTGTGAAAATAAGTAAAATAACTAACATAAATCTGAAATTGCCAAAAACTTGACAAATACATAAAAAATACATAAAAAGCAAGTTGTTCAAAATTTTCAAACGCGTTTTTCTCGAAATGACATTCGTGTGGGTTGACATGGTATTGCATATTTGCGTCCATTTAATAAAAAGCAAAAATCTATGAAACTCTAAAACGTCAAAACTTGTCTTCGAATTATTAGAATCTTTTAACCACGAATTTCTCTAGCCATTATCGTTTACACGAGATAGAAAACTCATAAAATTCAATAGGCTCATTGGAGAAATGGTTCCGTAAACCAGATAGTATATGGCTTTGTAAAAGTCATAAATTGGGATTACAGCAATAAACCCTTATAAATAGCCAGAAAATGCCAAGTAATAATTATCTATTTTATGTCATACTAGCGGTGCTTCCTTGGTCTACAGAATAGTTGCGCGGAACTCAAATTCTTTTTATATCTTTACAAATAGATAAGTTGAAGTGTCTGTTTGTAATTCCAAACTAACAGCTTTTTACTAGTTGCATATGAAATACGGTGCTTACCTTTTATTATTTTGTCTGTTTGTCTGTTCTGGCTAAACTCTAAAATGGCTTGACCAATTGTAACGTTACTTTTACTGACTGATGTTATAAGAAGTAAAGTAAAAAGTAAAGTATTACAAAGCATAAAATGCCAACATGAGCAGGTCGGATTTAGTCATTTCCTTCAGGCTTCGATCCGGACACATACCCCTCAATGCATTTGCTTCTCTAATGGGCAAAGTTACAACACCAAACTGCGCGGAATGCGAAATCATAGAAGATGTCCATCACATTTTGGCGGAATGTGTTCGTGTCGAAGCTGATGCAAGAATGCTATTTAATATTTTATATAATGTAAACCCACTAGATATAGGTGTATATACCTCAATACTTGCACTTCCATACTCTTCAGAAGCAAGACATTTATATAAAATAGTAAATTTATGTATTAAGCGTCGCATTTAAGTACGTATATGTAACAATGAGGGTGGCATGTTCAATTTGTGAACAAACCCTCCATAAAAAAAAAAAGAAAAAAAAAGCATAAGGTAGGTACAGACCTGAGTTAAACGTCGCAAAATCAGTTGTAACTTACGCTATATTGCATCTTCGACATGAGACTCGAGACTGAGTATAACCAGTACTGTTCTAAATTGAGCATTACATACTAAAAGGACAGTGATAATGGTTTTTATCTCTTTCACTAATACTAAGAACTTTTTTCCTTTACTTTTATGGCTGTTTTGGAAAATGATGTGGTATAATTTAACGATCCATTTGCAGAATTCATATGGAGTCAAGAGGAACATAGAAATATGGGTGCCTGGAGCTTTGTTAGGCCCCGCTTCGAGAATCTCCTCGGCAAAAAGGTAAATCATATATTAGCTCCTGATGCGGCTTCACCCGTGTGACCCCAAGATTTTCGATAAAACTTTTAGAAGAAGATATGTATAATTAAATGGTTTACCATGCAAAATTTAAAAATCTTCATAACAACGAAATATTAATGATAAGAATAATATGAAATACATATATTATAAAATGGGATACATCGGGGGAAAATGCACTGGTAGCCAAAACTGCCAACCCCTGTACCTCCCTAATTTTTCACTTCTTATTCCCATATTCTCTATCTAGTTATATTTGATATTGCAAGCGTTCGCAGGCTACTGACCATTTTCCTTATTTCCACCACAATTTTAAACAAAAAAGTCCCTTGTTCGTTAATTTTTATTTAATTTCAGTTAATCTACTCGGGACGTGCTGAGGCGGCGACGACAGCGGTTGGAGTCCCAAAAGTGCACCGTGTGGAAGTAGAACATATCTTAAAAGAACCTTTATATAATATCAAATAAATCAATGATTAACAAATATGCTTATTCTTTATAAATATTATATAATAATATATTTTAATCTCTATTTCGTTTAAATGATCTCGCGGCTCAAATTGTGCATTTACGTATAGCATTTTTGTATTCTACGTGTTCTATTGTATTTTTAATGTTAATAAATTATGTTCTGTTTTGAAATTTGTGTTTGTTACTTTTTATTTCTGACGACGTTGTGGCGCAACGGAAGCAAACCTGCCTTAAACGCCAAAGGTCGTGGGTTCGATTCCCGCTCGGAGCATAATATGTTTGTATTGACCATGCAAGCATATTTTCCGGTCTGGGTGTATTTGTTCTTGTCTTTGGACACCCGACACAGGATATCACTATCCTAATGTCCACATTATGGTAGTTATATCCTGTGTGGTTAAACCGGCAACATAAACAATGACGTTGACAAACATATCCAGACTAGAAAACATGCCTGTATAGTCATTACAAACATCAGCTCCGAGCGGGAACCGAACCCATGACCTGTGATGCTTAAGGCAGGTTCGCTAACGCTGCGCCACACTGTCGTCAAAATTAATTTACGGGTGTAACTGATGTCTGTAAACAAATATCCTTATCTAGATTGCACTGCTTAGAATTAATTAAAATACATGTCCTCAGAATCACTTAATAAATTTACGACTAACTCGAAAATCGTAATCTAACTGAATTGAAACTTTCCTCGAGTGTAAGTGACTTTTGGTAGAGGAGCCCACGATGCTAAATGGGGATTTACTCGAGCGTTGTAGAGACCTATTGGGATGCAAAGCTTAGATGATAAGAAGAAAAAAATGTTATATGATATATACCTTTACATCGGTGGGGGAAGCGGCTATAGATTTTTAAATATGTAAAAAAAAACTGTCGCATGGACATCCTCGAGCGCGTCAGATATTGATAGCATCAATGCCCTACGTATTTTTAATAATGTACGTATGTTAATCTGATCGTTTGCATGATGCGAGTGGTTGTATTTAAGGGTTGAAAATGAAAAAAAAAATTAATCGAGCGCGTCAGATTTTCTAAGGGAGTGTCAAGTGCACCAAAAAAGCTCTCATTCACTAATCTGACGATTTCGATGGGACGCAAACTGGTGGTCATTTTCATAATGTGCAAAAAAATTCGCCATTTTGAAATACTCAAGCGCGTCAGATTAAGATATATGTGGTTCATTTTTATGTTCTAAACATACTGTCTCATAATCTGACGATTATCTAGAGGGATTCAGCTGATCTGACAAAAATTAGAAAAACGGTTCACCTTAAAGGCCATCCCTGCAACTTCCCGCTAATTCCATTCCTGGGCGCTTAAAATTGTACTTATGATATTTTTGAGCTCAAAATATAATTTATGTGATATTTTGAGCTCCCTGAGTTCAAAGAACTAATATTAAAATTTTTAATTTTTCTTAGCGGGAAGTCAAAAAATTTTTTTCTATTCTTTTAAATCATTAAACTTAATTAATTGAAAAGATCAGGAAATAGCATGCAATTAAATAAGTGTATGCTTTTTTAGTAGAGTAAATGTATTTATAAAAAAATTACTTAAAAAAAGCTTAAAATAGTTTAATATTTTATATTTATTTGATTAATTAATCATCATCTTCATTCGAGGCATTATCTGGAAATAAATGTTAACACACTTGACAAAACTAATTTATATTTTAATTTATTTTTTAATAATTTATTATTAAAGAGCTAAAACAACCGTGAGCGAGTGTACTAAACCCTGCCCCCTTCATACCGCATATGGTTGAGACCCAAAAACGTGTTACTGCGCAGGGTTCTAGTTACATTTAACAGACTATACCACGTGTCTTTATGATCAGCTGTGATGGCGTCATGGCAGCAGAAACCAGAGTGGGGACGGAGTGAGAGAGTAATAGATAGAGAAACAGTGAGAGAGGAATAGAAACGCGGAGAAGGAAATGTAGGCATCACGCAACTGCACGCATTTAACTTTATCGACGAATTTTTGTGATTTCGGCTTGCGGAAATCGTCAGATTATATATTTTTCATTATTCTTGAATTATTTCCTTCAAAATAAAAAAATTTAGCTACGCTCGAGAATGTCGAGATCACGTTTTTTTACAATTTTTGCCCTCCCTTTTTTACGTCACTCTCAAATTGTCAGATTAGTGGAATATACACTTTTTAGGATGTAATTAACTCACCCTACCTTAATCTGACGCGCTCGAGAATTTCTGATGGTCAATTTTTTTACTAATCTGATCCTGTATCCTTTACGGGCGGCCTTATATATGGGCCTCATGTTTTGTGGAGGTACTTAACCGGGTACAAGGTATCCCCTGTATATTAATCTGACGCGCTTTAGTAAATCCCGAAATCCCCGCTTGGGCTCCCCTACTATTTTAGTTCTGAAATACTATAGTATAGTACATAGTCATGAAATAAAAAAAAAGTTAATAAAGATGAATGAAACGAAAACATATTACAACACTTATAAGTCTTGTAAAAGTCCTTATGTTCATAAAGACAATTTGTATCTAGAGCCATAATCTAAAGAGAAGTTCAAAAAGGATCGCTGAAATGAGACGATATGGACCTTAATATTTTATGAGGAGCTAACGGCCCGAGATAAGACGGTAATGCGCTATTTGCCATGTTTTGTCAAAATTTCTTAGGAGATTAACTTTTTTGTTTCCATTTAAGTAATTTTCTTTACGTAATTTTTCCTAAGATTGTCTAAATTAATTTATTTAGAAATCTACATTCATAGACGCTTATAGTATGAAATATTTTCTTTTCATAACATTATATGTAGAGTATAGCTAGCTAAGAAGGGGTTTGCTGTCAATAATACAAAAAAAAATTATTCCACTCAACTTTTTATTTACTTTTGTTGTATGTATTTGGACAAATAAGGAATATATTGAAAGTTTCCTAAGTCAGCCGAATACCTAAATACAAGCAAATTTCTATAGCATCTCGATGGGTAATAGTCACTGGATTAACTGAAACTATATTTGAATCAACGGCATAGATAGACGGCGAAACTTTGTCATTGTATACTGCAACGACCAAACAATGACCTTTAACATTCTGGCGAATAAAATGCATATAGGAACTTTTTTTTTTTCACATTTTCGCTTGTGTTTGAAGTTAATTACACGTCAGGCTAGGGCTGTTGAAAGAGGATTAAAGTTTCGGTTTGTGTTTCATGAAAATGTCTATCACTTTTTTGCATATCCGATCCGGTCGGATTAGAATGCTGCAGTTTGTTAATAAATATAGGGTACTATTTTTTTTTTTTTTTTTCGGAATGTGTATTGCTTGTGGGGCGAGTACTGAGAATCAGCCGTGATAAAGGGACAGCCCTCACGGGGGCTCAAATTTGATTCCGTCCTTAGGGTGCCTCCTGCGAAGCCGAACCACGGCTAAGGACGTCATCGGAGATGGAGGCAGCGCTCCGAGCGCATTCTATGCGATAGACTCACCCGACGGTGTGAGCGCGACGGGACGTGCGAAATAAAGGACCGCGGCCTCGTCGGCGATGACGGTGTTGTGTGCGTGTCTGTGCTGTGTAAGGGGCATTTTAAATATAGGGTACTAACACGCTAACAGTCCTTTGACCCCAACCGGGTTCATAGCAATCGTATAACCAGAATTACATATCACAGCATCAATCAGCATTCGCTTTATAGAAAATAGCCATTTTGTATGAAGATTGGTACGCATGAATTCTCATTTCAACATCGATTCGGATTTGGTATTTTTTTGTTTTAAATCCTTATAAGTGTAGCACTCGATATAACACATTACAGTACTAAGCAGACGTCTAGGTGTACCGATGCATGCTTACATGTGTTTATGGATGCTTAAGCATGCTTACGCATAAGAACGGAGAAGTTAAAGATGAGCCGATGTAAATGGTTGGTAACTAAATATATTTTTGTTTGTATATTAATTTAGAAGGTTGTACTTATTATTGACCTTTTCAATTCATATATGTATTCTTACTGCGGCTAATATGATATACAGCTGAAAGCATACTTAAGCATGCCTACGCATCTTTACGCGTGGTTAAGCATACGATTACTTATAAGTGTATCCAAAACCATCCAGCTAAATGTCGATGCTGATAAATGTAATATAGAACTTAAACTATTATGTATGCTGTCGGAACCGTGTATGCCTTAAAGAGTTTTGATTAGCACCTTAAAATTAGTGATAGAGATATAGAGACTTCTTTGAAAATGACATGATGTTTTGATTAAAGATTTATTTTTGAAATATAAACAATTTTTCTTTATTGTTTATTTTATAACAACATTTATAATGAATTCTAAATTTATCAGTGTTATTTTATTTATAGCAATTGCCCAAAGTCTCGGACGGGAATATTTTGAGCCTTGGAGTGACGATACAGATGATCTGAGTTTCAGGGACAATAAAGAAGGTTATAAGTTTACATACGTTAAGTTAAATTATATAATAAAATGGAATTAATGAATTTTTTTGATTAATAAATGAACTCACTTACTGTCGCCTTATTATTCTTATCCGGATTTGACAGGCTACTAGTTATTACACAGAACGGTTACCTTCTGAACTCCGCAACCCTAAGGGTAAACCAGGAAACTCATTGGATAAGATCACATTACCTAACTCAGAGTTAATTATTACCAGATGTTATGTGATAACAACCAATATTAGAATCCGCTCCGAGCAGGCATCGAACTCACGGCCATTGAGGCTAACAGTAACCTGGCTACAAACGCCACAACGATAGTAGAATTTATAAGTAATGATATAAGTATTCATTCCAGAACCACCTTGTGACAATGTATACTGTGGAGAACCTTGTCCATATGCTGCACCGCCTCCCTACTGTCCTCAGAACATGACAAAATGTGCTTCTAACTGTGCTTGCATGCTTCTATGTCGATCACCGACTTATGTCTGCTTCCAAACGAAATATTGTATCTCAAGACGTCGTTATCTATCGAAAAGACCAACAACTGCTTTTGTGCAGGATAAAAATTAAAGATTCTTTGAAGGAATAAAATCCTAGGTAATCGGACATTTTTTGTTAGAAATAAAGTTTTTACACTGTTTTTAGTTTTTCGCTTTCATTGGTGGAATATATCTAAATTTATTATGTTATAATCCGTTAAAAAACAAAAACTACAAGTTTATTACTTTATTCAAATTGAAATATTTATATTAATAAAATAAAATACTCTTTTTAATATAAAAAAAATATCGTGTAAAGTTAACTTTCTCACAGGGCGAAATGTTACAAATAAAAGAATTAAAGCATTTTCTGAAAATTCAGAATTTCATGAAATTCAAAAAAGATCTCATTTTTTCCATCCAAGCGATTTTCGTCTGACAACTCTCCGCGCTTAGAAGTAAAAGAAACTGGAAATAAAAGCGATTTTTTTTCCGGTACATAAACTAATACTTTACTGATAAAGTAATACCTGAGCATTCATTTTCAAAAAGAAATGTTTTCTTGCCTATATTGTCTAAAACTGTATTATACAGATTCACATTCAAGAAAAAAAATATTTTCTGTTATGTAAATACAAAAAGTCAAATCACGTTCTATAAAGTATGGAACAAGAATATACTTAGAAGATAGGCCGTGGTTCGGCTTCGCAGGAGGCACCCTAAGGACGGAATCAAATTTGAGCCCCGTGAGGGCTGTCCCTTTATCACGGCTGAGTCTCAGTAATCGGATTCTGATTTGTACACCATGAAAAATAAAACCTTATTACAATAAATACAAATCATAAACTGTTAACATTCTCGATTATAAATTATTGTTGTTAACAATTTTTTCGCACTGTTTTTATTATTTTGATTATATGAATAAGGAATACTATTGATTATATTATATTAATAAACACAACATTTATATTAATAAGACAACCTGTCTCCGTAGAGTGCTAGAGTTTTTTGGTCACATCGCGAGAAAGGATGGCCACAACCTAGAACAACTCATAGTTACTGGCAAGGTCGACGGCAGACGCTCAAGAGGTCGAAGCCCGATCCGATGGTCTGACCAAATACGCTCCGTGGTGAGCTCTAAATTCCATGACGCGCTCCACGTGGCCAAAGATCGAAAAAAATGGCGACATATTATTCAAGATAAAGTTTTTCATCAGGGGAATCACGACCCTCAGTAATGAGGAACACGACGTGAGGAAGAGGGGATATTATATTAATAAGGAATACTACTATATAATAATAAATAAGTAAATAAATAAACGCTACACACTCAACGGCCCCCATTAGGATACTAATATCCTGTGTCGGGGGTCCGGAAACATTCACAATGACAAGGACAAATACACCCAGACCGGAAAATATGCTTGCATGGTCAATACAAACATATTATGCTCCGAGCGGGAATCGAACCCGCGACCTGTGGCGCTTAAGGCAGGTTCGCTACCGCTGCGCCACAACGTCGTCATAATATTAAGGAATAATACTAAAAACGGCTAATTGAAATAGACAGTATATAAGTCGCACGATTTTAAAAATGTGTTTACTTAGCGTTATGTAAATCTAAACACTTTTTAGTTTTTTCATCTTTTTTTATGAAAGACAGTATTGAATGGTTTTCTCTTAAAACAATGACATAATAAACATTCAGTTGGCGTTTTATTATTAGGTATCGATTTTCACTAGGTATTTCTAATTGCACAGGTATAATGTAGGTATATATCTACACGTGGACTTTTCACTGACTTGAATAGTATCTTGATCGTGCAATGGAGGGTAAGGGATAAGAAGAGAAAAGAAAAAGGAACAAAGGTAGTAGGAGATGGGGCCTCCGGCACTCTCACTCATCACTCGAAACGCAACAATACCTACTGATACTGTTACTTTACATAGATTTTTCGTGAGAGTACTAACTCGATCCCTTTTGTGCTGAGAGGAGCATAGCTCTACTCCTATAAGTAGTTTTTATTTAAAAGGAATTCATTTATATTGCACGTGGTCGTGATCAAAGTGGCAGCGTGTAATCATCCCGTTCTATATGTCAGTGGTATAAACAGCTATTTATAGGAAGTAGGTCGTCCACTCCCAGCTGATTCCACTTTAATAACTATTAACCGCATCACACCCGATACTTAACTAAATGTAACTGATTAATTACATCGCATGAATGATTATTAACTTGCAAAAATATACCGAATCATTTGCACACATTTTAGTTTGATAAATGACGGGTTTTTAGACGACCGTTGTCGCGTATTGATAGCGACCTTGCCTTAAGCCTCATTGGCCGTGGATCGATTCCCGCTCGAGGTGGAAATCTGTATTAATATTACAAACATTTGTTTCGGTCTAGGCGTTTGTCCTCGTGGGTCTTCCCAAGATTTGATAATAAGCGTTAACTCTCGCTATGTAATTTGCTCTTATCCAATGAGTTGCTGGTTCGCCCTTAGGGTTACGGAGGTCAGATGGCAGTCGTTCTGTGTATCTGTGGATAAAAAAATATTAGTAGACTCATAAAATAATTACCGGGAATAATGCTAGGGAACAAGAAAAAATTACGGCTTTTAACTGAATCAAAAAAGAAATTTTATTATTTTATTAAATAGCTTATGTCTCAGGGGTGGAATGGTAATATGATAATTTAATAATGATCTGACGTAGTGCCGTGAAATTAGAAAATATAGAGAACGGAAATGCCCAAATGATAAAAAAACGTTAGAAGTCTTTAGGGAGAAGATATATTCGGTTTGTATAAATAAAAGTAATAATAAAAATGAAAGTGGCGTATCACTTTATACCGTCTTCAAATTACTCATACATAGACTTATCTATAAAATTTCATAAACATGGAGTTTGAAAAGTTTGGAATTGAATACATCTTAAGGAAACTTGCAAATGCAAATAACATTTTACTTCAAACCTGTGAAACTTGGCAAATTTCCTAACGATCTGATGCGATGTAAGAGAATCGGTAAAAACTTTCCATCGAAGAATATTTTTATAATGAAATAGAAAGGAAAATAAGATAATTCATATTATATATTTTGTGTGACACTTCTCAAGTAACTTACATCACATCAATCGTCCCTCTTTGTTTTAATAAAATAACTGGAATCTAGATGGTTCGCTGGCTGGCTAGCAGGCTCAAATTGCTAGCTGCATGGCTTGCTTGACTTGGCTTGGTTTGCTCGAAAGCTAGGCGTAACGCGTTACAATCAGGTTCACAGTAACGCATATTTTTAAGTTTTTTGTTTTATTCTTTATTTTCATTAATGTAAAATTAATTAAACTACTATTATCTTGCTTAAATATCTGTGGGGAGTGGTGCCGTACGCTGAAATACAAGTTGTTACTTAGTTCAGCAACGGATGCTATTATAAATTATTTTAGATCATTATAAGTTGTAGTATTCTGTCACTTTTTTGTAATGATTGTTCTGTTTGGAAATAAAGATATTATTATTTAAAAATATATATATATATATATTTTTTTTTAAATAATAATATCTTAATACCAACAATAGTCGATAAAACTCTTCCGGGATCACTGACTGTACTTTTCGATATTGTGGCCTACATTCAAATCCGTAGATAGGCTACTCGTTATTCCACAAAGCGATTGTCATCTGACATCAGCGACCCTTTAAGGACAAGCCAGTAATAAGATTACAGCGAATTGTCCTAAGAATTAATGTTTATTATCAGATGTCTCCGATAACAATCAAGAGTGACAGCGAAACGTAGGCTACGAGACATGGTCGTCCAAAAGGACAAACCAAAAGGACAACAAACCAAATTAAACTAACGAAATTTTGTATCCCTTTTCTAAGGAAATAGGAATAGTAAGTCGAATAACATTCTCCACTGACCGTTAAACAGGAAATTCTATTGCTGAGATACGAAAACGATTTTACTTTAACGCTACAATTCCTCTGAATTGTATATTCTCGCCTTTTGCTAGCGTCAACAAACTTTGTTTAACTTAATGCTCATATTGTTTTTAAGACAAAGTGTTTATTGTTTATTCTGCACTATACTGTAACTTCCCAATTTTCACAGTCAAATCTACGCTTTACATCTTGTTTTATAACATATTATACACTAGTTCTCCCCACGGCTTCACTTATGTTGTCTACAGAATTATTGTTTAAATTTCGGTAATTAGCCAAAACAAACAGACAGATAGGCTGTTTATATACGTATAATATAAAATTATGTATCAATTTATTAAAAAGTTATTGGCTGTTATTAGCAAAATACAAAAAAAATTTAGGATAAATGATTTCCGTTATTTCAGTTAACAGCCATGTTCTTGGCATGTTTACATGATTATACGTTTTTCTAATATTCTTCATTCTTCTTCTCATATTTTACAGGCGAATTTAATGGCTAAATAATAGGTCATTCACAAAAAGAAATAAGTCTATCGAGTTTAGTTTGCCCTTAAAGTATTAAAATCCTTAGAGTCGAACTTAAATAGAAATAAATTTTGTAATAATGTTATAATTGAAAGAATCTCAAGGGGTTCTTACATATTAATAAACTGCTTAAGTCCTCTCGAAGTTGTTATGTAGTTCCGCTCGCTAGAATTTTAAAGGTCCCTGTGGGGACTAAGTTTATCGGTCACTTTAACAGAGCCTCAGTTAAATAATTATTATGCAATATGAATAATCAATTTATATATAGGCTAAGGTATGCGATAAAACATTTTAGTACAGTCATCTCTAATATGTTATCAAGTTCCGTAAATAGTTTATTAAATATTTAGGCAAAATACTGAGAACATAAAAACTATCCAGGTAGGAGAGCTAGTATTGGAGTTTATTTTTTAATGGATTTTCATATAAGGCCGACATGGAAATTTTTATTTTGAAAAAGCACTAAAAAGTTCCACGAAAGATATCGAATGAGTTTTGTAGTATATATTTAAAAAATAAGATAAAAATAATAATTTGCTGTATAATTCTATGTACTTATTATGTTAATTTTATCTTAGGTTTTGTAAAGGTCATATCAAGCGAACACAAGATAAAGTAAATGTAAAATCGATACAATATAGCAACGGTTGCCAACGACTTTCGATAAAAATGGCTGGCAAAGGTAAAGGAAAGAAAAAGGAAAAAAAAGATAAAGAAGAAGGTGGAGACAAGAAAAAATCTAAAAAGGGCGGAGGAAGACCTAAGAAAGGTAAAGCAAAAGGCAGGTGCAATGTGGACATGCTGACTGACTCAGCAATGGACAATGTTTACTACGCATGTCATAATGTTCAAGAATTGTTGCAAGCGAGAGGTTTTCATCCCCCTGATTTTAATAAGAAGAAAAAGAAGGGAAAACGCTAGAGAATTAATTCAATTTGTGTTAATTCTCAACGAGAAAGCTTAATTGTTTTGAATTTGCTGTTTTCTTGTGTTGTTAGGTGTCATCAGAAGCAATAGCTTTTTATATAGCTAAAACAATTTAGTTTTTAGATTATTTTTCTGTAATGTTATAATAAAGAAATAAATATTCAAAATATAAAATGTTATTTAATATACTTTTAAAATATTTTATTGAAGAAAATTTATCTAACATTATTTATACATAAAATGTATATTGTTAAATCAGTATTTGAAAAGAAAAATATAAGCCTAAGAAAACACTCACCTTGAGTGAGTACTAAATGTAATACAAATAGTATATTCTTTGCTCAGTGAGATTAAAAGTATTTCGAATTTGCATTGGATATAAATTTCAATCTTTACACGACGTTCCACTGTAACGGGCAGACCGATAAATTCAAGTAATAAATCGCAGCTGTTCCTAATCTAAGCGTACAGAATTTGCCCAAAACTATTAAATACTTAAATATTATTTTAATTAGAACTAGATTTAGAATTGTAAAAATATTTTAATTAATAAAACTAATGAAAATGTTATGTTAAAACCTTTTTCTAAAACTATAATTAATTAAATTATAAACTGTGTCGTGTTACATTAAAAATATATATAAAATGTCAGTGTCTGTTAAATTTCTAAGTGGATAACAATGTCTTTCTTTATTTAATTAATAAAATGTGAAATTGTAACAACATGATGCACTCAGTTTTCAAAATCACACCATAAAAATCGGTAATATAAGTCATTTCTCTATTTGAAATACATAATTAAACTAAGTTAGTAAGTCGTATTATTTTGGCCCCTTACTAAAGTATAATTTCTATGGTCATTATTATTATTGACTTCTCTCTACTCAAGAAACTGAAAGGACATTCTGACAATATAATATTTTGTCCATAAATAAAATTAGGGTCTTTCCGTTTATTACTTGTTAAACATTTACTTAAAATAAAGCCATCAGATTTTTATTATTTTATATTATTATCATTTGAAAAGCCGATTAAATAGTTTTCATCTGCTATTATCAAAAAATCGTCAATTTATAAATAGCCATAATATGTAAACTATCGAATCCCTGAATTTTCTGACATTCAATTGAAAAAGCGTACCTTAATCGAGTCCTTATTTTACTGACTTTATGATAACTAGCTAGTCCCCTTGTTGATAGAAACTAATCTAGTTCTAGGTTAGTTTTAAACTTTTAATTTTTGGTAATATTATGTAACAAATTATCAAATAAAAAAATCATAGCAAATTTGTACAAATTAGTATCAAAGATCTATTGTTTTTTCATAATTGCAAAAAATTGTTTATACAACGAACGAAATAAAAAAACAAACAGTAATTAAATTTGCAATTAAAATAGTTAACTAAGAATGATGTAAACATTTTTAGACGTCTTTACCGTCGACTCGACGTCTCTCGACTCGACTTCGTCACAAAATAAATACCCATGACGATATTGAAGGTATTTATTAGATGGGAAAATTCAAACAAATATGGGTTTTTAAATTACGTAAAAATTAAATGCTACGCTAACGCTAACCAATGATATAAGATTTACTCAACATCTGATTCTATGAAAATCCAATATAGTAACGATAAAGGCAAGGTTGAGGTGATTAATAAGTAATTATGATGTATTGTCTTTGTTATTCCTTGTCTAGCTTTTAAAATAACTGCATATAAATATGAACCTATTGCATAAAGATATTTATTAGTTAGTTAGATATGTATTAGAAATAATACACATCATTACAAATTCACAACAATTATAAAACAAATGGCGCAGTGTGGGTAGACAATAACAAAGATGGACTGATGACCTGGTAAAAGTCGCAAGAGTCCGCATACCGATGGCGCAGGATCGATCATTGTGGCACTCTTTGGGGGGCTTCATTCGGCTGATACGATGATGATGATTATACTTTCTTTCATCTCACCGTTTTAGGAGACAAAATGTCCGTACCTGCGGTCGGAATAGATCTCGGTACGACCTTTTCCTGTGTTGGAGTCTTCCAACACGGAAAGGTGGAAATTATAGCCAACGACCAGGGTAACAGGACCACGCCTTCATATGTCGCTTTTAATGATACCGAAAGGCTTATTGGTGATGGAGCCAAAAATCAAGTAAGTCAATATCAGTAATTATTTCATCATTTGAAACGATAATCTTCAACCATTCCAATTACAATTATACTAAGCGTCTGTTTATATCTTTGTATGGAATGTAATTTGTCTATATAATTATCTTTCAATGAAATCCTTTATCAAGGCTCTAAGTAATTTGACATACGATAGTTATATCGAAGCGTTGAACCTTTTCGTATAAATGAAGTTTAAATTTAAAATGAATAAATTCAAACTCAGAGATCAAAGATTTAGAAGAGATCAGATAAAAGATTCTAAGTAGCTTTCTAACATATTATATTTATCTACAAGTTAGTATAATACACAGTGGTATATACCTAATGTTTAACAGATAGCAATGAACCCAAGAAATACAGTTTTTGACGCGAAACGTCTTATTGGAAGAAAATTTGACGATCCCAAAATTCAGCAAGACCTTAAGCATTGGCCATTTGAAGTAATATCAGATGGTGGGAAACCAAAAATAGTTGTTGAATACAAAGGCGAAAAGCGGAAATTTACACCTGAAGAAATTTCTTCAATGGTTCTTACAAAAATGAAGGAAGTAGCAGAAACTTATCTCGGTGGTACTATCAAAGATGCTGTCATTACTGTCCCAGCGTATTTTAACGATGCGCAACGCCAAGCTACTAAAGATGCTGGTGCAATCGCCGCATTAAATGTGTTGAGAATCATTAATGAACCAACTGCAGCCGCGCTAGCTTATGGACTGGATAAAGATTTAAAAGGCGAAAAAAATGTATTAATATTTGATCTCGGCGGCGGAACATTTGATGTTTCTATACTTCAAATATCAGAAGGTTCATTGTTTGAAGTGAGGTCAACATCGGGCGACACGCACTTAGGTGGTGAAGACTTTGACAGTCGAATGGTTGACCATTTTTGTCAAGAATTTGAAAAGAAATACAAAAAAGATATGAGGGGTAATCCGAAAGCTTTGAGAAGATTACGAACGGCATGTGAGAGAGCCAAACGGACGTTATCATCTAGTACGGAAGCTAGTTTAGAAGTTGACGCATTACATGAAGGTATAGATTTCTATTCAAAAATAACAAGAGCGCGTTTCGAAGAGTTATGTTCGGATTTATTTCGTCAAACCCTTGGGCCGGTTGATAAAGCTCTTAAAGATGCTGGATTAAATACTAGAGAAATCAACGATGTTATAATGGTCGGTGGCTCTACAAGGATTCCGAAAGTTCAAAGATTATTGCAGGTTAATACTAGTTTTATTTTAAAATTATTTGGACCTTATATAATATGTATAACAATTTAATTCAATTTTTTATAGGAATTCTTTAACGGGAAAATATTAAATCTATCAATAAATCCTGATGAAGCAGTCGCTTATGGCGCTGCAGTCCAAGCGGCAATTCTAACTGGTTCAAAAGACACACGACTTCAAGACGTTCTTCTTGTTGACGTTACGCCGTTATCTCTAGGAATAGAAACAGCTGGTGGTATTATGGCACGATTGGTTGAAAGGAACACAAGAATACCTATAGCTCAGAAGAAAATCTTTAGTACCTATGCTGACAATCAACCTGCCGTCACAATACAAGTAAGCTTTCTTTTCGGATTTCACTATTTTTTTTTACAATTTCTGCTTACTTTATATTATTACGATGACTACATTAATTGATGTTTGATATCTAGATTTACGAAGGTGAAAGAGCAATGACAAAAGACAACAATTTACTTGGTACTTTTAATTTATCGGGAATCCCACCAGCACCGAGAGGAATACCACAAGTTGAGGTAGGCAATGAGTATTAATACCATAAATGTCTTCCAATATCACAGAATATACATGTATCGTACCAATATAAACTGAATCTTACTTATATTCTCATTTTGCAAAGAATCAACTAGAAATGACTACTAACATCCCATCCCATCTGATGATCGCCGTAACTATTTTAAAAAGATAATCTTATTTTTAGGTAACTTTTGACATAGATGCTAACGGAATTCTTAGTGTGAGTGCACAAGACAAAAGCACCGGCCGATCAGAACAAATAACTATATCAAATGATCGAGGCCGCCTTAACAAGCACGAAATAGAAAAAATGCTACATGACGCTGAGAAATTCAAGTCAGAAGATGAAAACGCTAGAAAGAAGGTCGAAACAAGGAATCAGTTAGAAGCCTATTTATTTGGATGTAAAGCGGTAAAAAATTAACTACATATTTAAATAATAGAATATAAAAATTTAAACATCATAAAAATTGGCCTCCTTTTTTATTTATTTCAAACTTTTGGACGTTATCATCCTTGTTTTTAGGCAGCTGAGAACTCGGGAAACAGGTTGACCGACAGCGAACGTAACGCAGTAATCTCTGAATGTAATAACCAATTAAAATGGTTGGAATCACATCCTGATGCTGATTTATCAGATTTAGAACAGCATTTGAAAGCAGCTCAAAACGTCTGTCAATCGGCCATGTTGAAATTGCACGGTGCTAGTGGCCCAAGTTATGCAAGACCAGTTAGTTCTGGTGGACCGAGGGTTGAAGAACTAGATTAATGATCTAAATAAGAAATAAGAGATATGTAAATTAATAAAAACTTCAAACTCGCCAAAAAGGGTGAATAATACCAAAAATTGATATTGACTTTTTCTTGGGTTCGAAGAATTTTCTAGTGTATTTCACTATTTTTTGGTGCAGACAGTGGTAGCAATATTTTCCGCAACGATTGCTAGTTTATCGTTCACTACATTTAGCCATTCTTAAATTTTGTAACTCAATACGCAACACTTTCAAATAACTACTTTTTATATAGTTCTTAGTCGTCAGTGTTGCTATTACAATTAAAGAGAAGGTCTTCATGGATTGTAAATTAGGTGGAAAAATTATTCTCACTGACTCATTTTAGTTCCATTCATATACTATTTCAATATTGAGAAAACTTCCAAAATAATTTATGAAATGCTCATATGATTTAAATAATACATAAGTATGTATACAAAATTCAGTCAGATATTTTACACATTATGTACTTTTAAATTAATTCTTATATCTATAGGTCAGGAAAATAATAATAAAACCTATATACTTAACTCTTTTATTTCAAAAATGTAACAATATGAAGATATTATACAATTTTTGGTAACAGTTTACCAGAATGATGTACTCAAAAAAAATGACAACAATTTCATTTGGAATGATCTATGAAGTAAATAAAAATAAAAAATACATACAAAGAAAATGTCAAAAACCAAATGTTTTTTATTCTAATATTACAACGGATGTAGGCAGTATTTTTCAGCCCGAGGGTCAGATGACTACTCTACCTGATGGTAAGTGAAGTAGAGTCTAAAAACTGTTACTACTACCGTTGCAAGAACAGAAGGCGAACTAACTGCCCTGGTGCTACCTAACCACAAGACACAACTTGTTATAAATACGCTGGCTGATCAAGAAACGCGTTTAAACTACACGGCCGGATTTAGAAGAGGGCAATCGGGGCGACAACCCCGGGGCCTCCATATAAGAAGGAGCTCCCACAATAGAGACTTAAGAAAAAAAATCTTTCAAATTCCAACTACTAAACTAGTACACATATTGTCCTTTGATATTTTTTGAATCTACTTGGTTGGACAATAAATTATTTATTGAAAAACTCGGCTGAAAAAAATTGTTCATTTTATTTGGAAAATAATATGGGGCTAAGGGGCCTCCGCTCTTTTGCTGCCCCGAGTCTTGCAGACCTCTAAATCCGGCCCTGGTGAACTAGCAGTCACTTCACGAGCTCACCAATGTACGGTGGTCCCTGACCATAAGGGCATTGAAACCCTCTATCGCCAACATATAGTATTTAATTAAATGCAAATAATTTTGAAAAACTAAATATATTATGTTAAAATATAAATTTGTCATGTTAAAATAAAGTGTCACTAAAAACTAAACTATACCCAATACTTGTCCATCCGATCGGATTGTTCTTTTTTATTTAAATGCACCAAATATATTAAAATACTTACTCTAATGATTCACTTTTCCCGATACCTTTTAAACTATTTTGTGCTATACTTTGATAATGGTAACCATAAACTAATATAATTAAGTAAACGCTAAGCTAACCGTGAAATGCTCTAAGGGCTTACCAGTAACTCTTATTGCTATCAAATTCACTGGCGGTAGGTGTTTTGTTGCAAGAGGCCGGCTAGGTAGGTACCACGGCAGTGTCAAATATTCTGCCGACAAATAGTAGTGCTTAGGCATTATTTTTACTACCGGTTTGAAGGGCACTGTAGGCTAGTCAAATTACTGGGCAGAGGAGATTTAAGAGCTAGTATCTCGAGGTTGGCAACGCGTGAGTGTCACCTACTAATGGTGCTGCAAGCGCTCATAGGCTACGGCAACCACTTACCATCAGGTGGGCCGTATGCTTGTTTGCCAACTTGTAACATATGCCGTCCAATATATGTTATGACAAATACATATATTTATACGTCATGCTCATATAAAATCTGGATTTCGAAATTGAATTGATTTGAAATCGCTATAAGAGTTAATGGTAAGCCCTCTGATCCGATAAAATCCGGACCGTGTAAAGCAGTCTTTCCTAGTGGCGTGCATTCTATATAGGCAATTAGGTAGTGCCTACTTGTAGTAGTATTGTTCTGTGTCCGGAAACACACAAAGACTAGTACAAACACACCCAGACCGGAACACATAGCCATACCATAAAGGTCAATACAAACATGTAACCCGAGTGGGAATCGAAGCCCCGACTTTGAGTGATATACTTAATGTCGAGGTCCGGTTCGACGCAGCGTAAGTGAACCTGCCGTAAGCGCGGGTTCAATTCCCGCTCGAGGCAAATGTTTGTATTCACTATACACCTCCTCCTGTCCGGTTTCCTGGCCGGACAGGCTATTTATATCCTAATGAGGACCGTTGAGTTCTTTTCGATTTGTTCGTGCTCAGTAGGTTACGTTACTTTAGGCACAGTCAGTCAAAAGATGGGTGACCGCTTAGTTGTATTTCATCTCAGCGTCACTGTACTTCAGAAGGCGTAAAATGTCAGTCCCGTCTATCATCAATTCGTTAAAAGCCGATAAATCACAACATAAGAATTATTGCATTCAATATATCTTTAATAGTCATAGATTTACTATATACAATGGACCTGCCTCTCCATAGTGATAAAATGTTTAAGACTCACTGGTGCCTTTTCGTAAATTCAACACCAACGCAACGGAACCACACGTCACACTGACACGATAACTTCATCCGATATTCGGATCGTATTTGCACAATATAACCGAATTAAGTTAGCATGTGACTAGCTTAGTTCCGAGTCACTGGCGCCCCTTCGTAAATTTAAAACAAACTCAACGGAACCAAGTTAGTCACACTCACATGATAACTTCAACCTAAATTCGGTTCGTATTAACACAATATAACCGAATTAAGTGAGAATGTGACTAACTTCGTTCCGAGTCTCTGGTGCCCCTTCGTAAATTCAAAACCAACGCAATGAAACTACAAAATTGTGCACAACATAACCGATTTAAAACCATAATTTACAAAGGGAACCAGTGAATCTTTGACATTTTTTAAAGAATATTAGCAATTCTTTTTCAAAACATTACTAATATTCGTATTGGCCCTTCAAATAAAATCGAAGCTTGCGCTAGAAGTGGGTACGACAATAGCCCCAGGAGGTTTCAAACCCGCGACTCTCGTTAACGGAGCGGAGTCTACCCTTCTACCGTTGAAATATTGGGGCTTAAAAATTTTGTCTCTATATAGTAAATCATCTATGTTAATAACTTAATAGTGCTTAAACCATATTTGTCATTAAGTTTATGTTCTAACAAAATATATCGGTTTTAAGCCAATTTCGTGTTGTGAATTACCCGTTAACTTACATACCCCATAAGGATGTCTTATATATTACATTTTGTTAAATATATTAATTTATTTTGATGTTTTCCTCAAAGTAGCCTCTCAAAATAATGTTCGCATCGAAACAACAAGAAAATGAACTAATATTTTTTCCTCGTAATTAAAATTAAATGAAGTCATTTCGTACATACTTTTGTATTAATTTTTTGACAAAATGATTAACCATATAGGTTTATATTTCTAGATAAGTTAATGAAAGTAATATTGTCTTATCTTTTCTATTAAAAATAGTCATTTTAAATCTTCAAATATGTTCATTGCTCAACTTTTAAATTAAGATATATAAATAATAATAAATTGCAATCATAGAGGAACTATATATTATAGACTGGCCCTTTAATACAGACAAAATGTCACAGACTCGTTGGTGTGCCTTCGTAAATTTAACACCAACTCAACGGAACGAAGTTAGTTACACTTACACACTAACTTAATTCGATATTGGCTTCAGATTTGCATAATATAACCGAATGTAGTTAGTGTGTTACTAAATTCGTTCCAAGTCTGAAATTTTGTGTGTATGAAAAGGCCAGTCCATGATTGTAATCCAAAATGTCACAAAAAATGCATAAATAAATATTCAACTTTAATTCAATTATATAATAATTAGTCGTTTGAACATAAATTACTTATTATGGTAAATTTTATATAATTATATAAGAAAGCAGAACAATTGAAATTGCTTGTAATTTCTTTAAATAATTAAATACAAAAATAATTTTAAAAAAAATTGTAATAAAAAATTTGCCCTTATACCATAAGTATAAAAATAAATTCCAATATTTAAAATTGCGTTTAAATAAATCACAGGCGTCATCTTTACGATGAGAATAATTAATATATTAATATGTAGTTTTGTGTTAAACTAAATCCTTAGTATCTGAGGATCTTCTGTATAAATGCGGCTTGGATTTCGTCAGCTCTGAAAACAAGGTTATATAATTATTAATTTTGTAAGAACAATATTATAAACTATCTGTGTTCGCGACTTTGCTCGCGTGATTTATAGTATTATAGATTTATTTTTATAAAACATTAATATATAAGTCAAAATTCTTCCAACTAATTTGGAGATTACCGGAACAAACAATCAAAAATTTTTAAAACCTCTGTTTTCGTAATATACATTCGTAGTATGTTATTAAAAAGCTAAAAAATTTGAAATAAAAAAGACACTTCAATTTAATTGCGCAGTTGTAGCGTGCCATGAACGGGCACATGGGCGTGGCCAGTATTTGGTCGAGGAAAGGCCAAAATTCTAATAGAGCGCGGAGAGAATGTTGCATAATGACTATTCTCTTGAATAATGATTAGAAAATAATTATTGTATAATGCTCTTGTATTTCTCTGCATTTAGAAAGTTCCACGCACAGTTCCTCTAGGTCACCCTACACGACCTCGGTTCTAAGAAGCACCATAATTAAATAACTCCGACAGGACAATATTTAATTCGTGCAAAACAGCGAGCCATGATCACTCCAATTATAATATAACTAGCGGCCCGCTCCGGCTTCGCACGGGCATAAAATATATAGCCTATGTCATTGACTGAAAAAATTATTAAAATCGATCCAGTAGTTTTGATTTATTCATTACTGCCCGTGGACCGCACGATTATTTACGACATCACATTAGAAACCTCAAAAATATTTCTCCACTATTTAATGGATGTTATTATACATATAAACCTTCCTCTTCAATCACTCTATCTATTAAAAAAAACCGCATCAAAATCCGTAAAGTAGTTTTAAAGATTTAAGCATACAGAGGGACATAAAAACGACTTTGTTTTATACTATGTAGTGATGAGAAATAATTAATGTAATAACTATAAATTGTATAATGACAATAATAACATCATTATGATGGCATCATTACATGAACTAAATAAGGAAAACGCAACGCGTTGATTGATTTTACAATAATAACATAGTTACTATAAGGACTAAGACAAGAATAATATTTTGATTATATACGATTTTGATTATATACTATCGTATGGTCATATTGTAATAGAACATCGGTTATGTGTAAAAATCAAATCGAATAATAAGGTCTCTATAATTATAATTAATTATAATTATA
The DNA here is from genome assembly GCA_023373885.1 of Hestina assimilis. NCBI lineage: Eukaryota > Metazoa > Arthropoda > Insecta > Lepidoptera > Nymphalidae > Hestina > Hestina assimilis. The sequence continues at coordinate 12,221,062 of CM041750.1, forward strand.
ACTGGACACGTGATATCTTACTACACCCTCCCCTAGTGATATTTCGTAATGTTTGCTTAATACAATGATTACTGGACGGTCCCTAAGATGGTTTTAATACAATATATAAAGATATATATATACAGATGTATACATATTGCTTTCAACAAAATAAGTTATAAACAAAGATTTTTTTCTAAATATCTCCGAAACTATTACAGATATCGAAAATCTAAAACAAGATTCTTAAAAATGGAAATGAAATTTAAAAAATCCAATCAATGAAGCATGATTTCGAATCCGCTAATGGACCGTTATAATGAAATCACTATAAGAACATAATTACTTAATGTAATTAACACATTGTTTTTATGAATCTGTTAATAAAACAATAAGAATAATTGTAATACTTCCTCGAACGAGTTAATTAGTTAGAGAGTTAGAGGGGGTGCGATGTGAGGGGGTTAGATGTGATTTTTTTTTATGTTACAAGTCGGCAAACAAGCATACGGCCCACCTGATGGTAAGTGGCTGCCGCAGCCTATGAGCGCTTGCAGCACCATTAGTAGGCGCCACTCACGCGTTGCCAACCTCGAGATATTAGTTCTTAAATCTCCTCTGCCCAGTAATTTCACTAGCGTACAGTGCCCTTCACACCGGAACACAGTAATGCCTAAGCACTACTATTTGGCGGCAGAATATTGGACACTGCGGTGGTACCTACCTAGCCGGCCTCTTGCAACAAAAGACCTACCACCAGTGTAACTGATTGCACTGGTGGAATAATCTCTGCTGTGACAGAGGTTATCCCAACAGCGGGCGATGGGGTCGTCACATCCCGACGCCGAGAAATAATGATGCTTCAATCGCCAAGCTGACTTTTGAGTGGTAGATAGTGGAATATCTAACCTGCTGTGTTCGAGCGTGGCGCGAGAAAACCGTCTACAATATTTTGACTATTACAGAAGCCTGAATATTTTAAAAAATCAAAAAAAAAGAGGACCTACAGAACTTTACAGATGATGGGGGTAGATCTTTTGTTGCAAGAGGCCGGCTAGGTAGGTAGCATCGCAGTGTCAAATATTCTACCGCAAAACCGTAGTGTCTTTGCCATTACTGTGCTTCGAATTAGTGAAATTACTAGTGAAATTACTGGCCAAAGGAGATTTAGGAAATAATAACTCGAGGTTGGCGACGCATGAGTGGCACCTACTAATAGTACTGGTGCAAGTTCTCATAGACTACGGCAAGTGTTTACCATCAAGTTGACCATAAGCTTGCTTGCCAACTTAATAACATAAAAAAGGGGTGCGCCAGAATATTTCTTCTGGGGGTGTCCGTGTCCCTAACTGGATAGATTCCATTCATGCTGAAAATGAAATCTTAAACGTATAATACTGTTACGGAGAACCTTATCACCGGGTTATAAGGTTCAAAATCGCTTGTTCTTCTCTCTGTTTATTTCTTTAATGATGCGTCGGTTCTAGAAATATGTATTCTCGAAACATGTAGTATAGCGTTCCGCGGTCAGAACTTTCTTGAACCCTTGTTCCGCGTTATATAAGCGGTCCGTCGCGTCGATTGAGTCATTCAGTTCTGAGCAACGAGCGAAGAAACTACAAGTGATACCAGTGAACAAGTGCGATAATTAGTGACCTCGGCTATTCTTTTGGACTGTGATTGACCTGTGATTTGTGAAGTTCTGTTGTGTAATCTAGATCTCAATAAAGTCTTATTAAGAGCCATCAGGTGTTTGTTTCCAAATTTACGAACCCCAGCCCGTAACAATACTCACTTATTGCTTGTGACTGTGTGCATCAAGTTGATGATATACTTCGGGCAGACATCTTCGTGCATCACCCTCGCGTGGAACAGCAACCCTTGACACAGGCAGTAGAGTATTTCAACAAGCGGCCAGTTCTCCGGTATCGAACCTCTTTGGTATGCCCACGAGAATAGAATCTAGGGAAAAATTTGGTACTTAAAACGTACAAAAAGACAAGGACAAACACACCCAGACCGGAACACATGCCTGTATGGTCCATACAAACATCTGCTCCGAGCGGGAATCGAACCTGTGGCGCTTAAGGCAGGTTCGTTACCGCGCCACAACGTCTTATGTATGTCAATATGTAATCCTGATGACATTATTATTTGTGGAGGTGTAAAATTTAGTAGAAAATTAAATGAACAAAATTCGTTCATACCTGCATGCCTCGGGGAATACGTTAAGCTGTCGGACCCGGTTGTTATCACATAACATCTGATAACAATCGTTAACTTTTGTTAAGTAAATTGCTCTTAACTAATGAGTTACTGGTCGCCTTTAGGGTTGCGGAGGTCAGATGGCAATCGCTATTTGTAAAAACTAATAACCTGTCAAATCCGGACGAGAGTAATAAGCAGATCCTGGGTGAATACTCGTATAATGTCGGGAATAATGCTAGGAAGAAGACGTTTTAAATTTCTTTCCGAACCCAATTCTGAGTTCCACTTATACAAAGACACAGGCAGTTAGTACTAATTATTAGTGCTGTACAATAAAGCCGGCCTTAACCCATTGATCATTTACAAGCTAATGAGTTAAACCGGCAATTTAATTCACATTAACAACTATTACATAACGAATCATAGGGTCAAAATTTATTCTTATTCACTTACAAACTACCCAGAATACAAAAATTAGCCGTTGAGCTAGTTAGCCGTTAACCTGTTAGTTAAGCTAAGCTAGGTTAAAATAGCCGTCTAGTTAGCTAAGCTAATCGAGCAAGCCGGCTAAATTAACTAACCTGATCAACTAGCTAGCTAATTTAACTAACTTTTTAAGCCGGCTTGATTATACAGCCCTACTAATTATATAATTTTTTACCTGTAAAGTAGACGTTATCGGTGCAAGTGATATCGGAGTCGAGGGTGATGCTCTGAAGGCGGCGCCAGCGAGGAAACCCGCTGGTAAAGCATATAGCGCACTGTCTTTACCATTTGCTCTACACAGTAGGCATACTACTAGCTGAAATCGTAATAAGCACATTAAATATCACACAATAGAGTACAAAGAGTTCTCTTTATTATCGTTTCATAAGGCATCGCGACGTGATAACCCCATCGCCCGCTGTTGGGATAATCTCTGTCACAGTAGAGATTACTCTACCAGTGCAATCAGTCACACAGGCCGGCTAGTTAGATATCACCGCAGTGTCAAATATTCTACCACCAAACAGTAGTGTCTTGGGCATTACTGTGTTCCGGTGAAATTACTGGGTGAAGGAGATTTAAGAACCAATATCTCGAGGTTGGCAACGCGTAAGTGACACCTACAAATAGTGTTGCAAGCTCATAGGCTACGGCAACCGCTTACCATCAGGTGGGCCGCATGTTTGCTTTATAAAAACTTAGTAACATAAAATATATATATCGTGTGGTTAGAAGCCAACCTGTAGTGTCAGAGTTGTACAAGCCTCTGACTTGACTTATTGACTATTATATAATCGATAACTTTTAATCATCGCTAAGTTAGTTCCTTTGAAAAACGGAAATACGCTGAAGAACCAAACACAAGAGAAAAACTTGTGAAACAGGTGATCTTGTATTTTTTTTAATGATAAAATTAACTTTTCGGAAGACATTCTTAAACAAGCACACATAGATACATACGATGTCACCGACTAACTATGACATCATTTCTTTCCCGAACAAAGAAGTTGCCAATTATTTTCTTTGTCGTACTTCTAAAAAGTGGAACTCATTGCCGGCACACATGATGCCTTCTTCCTATAATCAGGTTGCCTTCAAACGAGGCGTAAGGCGAGGGTGGCTAACGCGGTTGCCTTCCGCAACTGTTTTTGGACCTTACTGCCACTAACCATCACATATAGTAGTCATTTGCCCTACTATTCAAATTAAAAAAAAATCAAAGCCCAAATTGTCCATTAAGACCCCGAGTACGCGTTTCTCTCGATCAATATTCAAACCAAATGCTGTAAAAAAATATGTATCATCGTGAACTCACCCGGTATATTCCAATATATCCACCGAAGAATAATCCAAGTTTTAAATGCGACAGTTTCAAAGATCTCAACGCTTTCGCGGGCGTCAGTATCCTTGGTATGATGGTCCTCAGCGCGGTCATGAGCACACCAACGCCGAACAACTGTGCCGCCCCCTGGTGTAATTTCGAAACTATTTTTAACTTATATTGTGATTTTATGAATCCATTTTTAATATTATAAATGCGAATGTGAGTTCCACCCTTACGCTGCAGAACTGATTATGATGAATTTTTGTATATAGTATATAAATGGGACTACGACACGGTTATAGGCTACTTATAGTCGGAAAAACAAAATCTTTAAGATATAGATGATCCAAGTAGAACAAATGTGTGCGGGTCGAGAGTCGAAACCCCAGGAAATTTTTATAGCATACTTATCAATATAAAATTATAAATATAAGGCGAACCTTAAGCTTGATTGCCATAGTGCTCTTATAAAAAATCACAATTACCCTAATTCTGTTATCAAAATATAGACTTGACTAAATTCTAATATAAATACACACATGACACAAGGATATCTATATATACGGATAAATTAAAAATAAATAAAGTAAATAAACGCTGCACACTCAACGGCCCCCATTAGGATAGTGATATCCTGTGTCGGGGTCCGGAAACACATACAAGGACAAGGACAAATACACTCAGATCGGAAAATATGCTTACATTGTCAATACAAACATATCATGCTCCGAGCGGGAATCGAACCCGCGACCTATGGCGTTTAAAGGCTACCGCTGCGCCACAACGTCGTCTAACGTAAAATAACTATGATGTAATGTTGAAATAAAAACCCGGAAATGTATTTATTTAGTCGAAACTAAGGAGAGTACAAAAAACTTATTATATGCATAAGAATGAAATAGAATTAAAATTAAGTATTTTATTTTATTTTTTAAAAGAATTCAGATGTTTATTTTGGTCTTATTCTTATGGTTGGTCGAGAAACCTTGAAGACGACCATTCCCATTACCAAACACATCAATCTTCTGACTTATCTTATCAAATAAAGTAATTCTTACTTATATTATATATACGAAAGTAACTCCGTCTCTCTGTCTGTCAGTTTGTCTGTCGCACTTTCACGGCAAAACTACAGAACCGATTACAATAAGATTTAGTACAGAGATAGTCTTGAGCCTGAGAAAGGACATAAGCTGATAGTAGGTCTTTTGTTGCTAGAGGCCGGCACCGGCCGGTAGGCACCACCGCAGTGTCAAATATTCTGCCGCCAAATAGTAGTGCTTAGGCATTACTGTGTGCCGGTTTGAAGGGCACTGTACGCTAGTGAAATTACTGGGCAGAGGAGATTTAAAAACCAATATCTCAAGGTTGGCATCGCGTGAGTGGCACCTACTAATGGTGCTGCAAGCGCTCATAGGCTACGGCAACCACTTAACATCAGGTCGTATGGTAACTTTTAACATTAAAAAAATCTATGATTAATAGATTCAGGGTAATTCAGTCTCTACCTATTTAGATTTAATTGCTAAATATGATTGAACTATAATAATCAAAATTGAATTACTTATAATTGATATTATTAGTAGAAAGAGGAAAATTATATTGAAATCATTATTTATCTAATTATATTACATTTAGCGGGAAACATAGCTTGTTTTATTTTAACCCTTTTAAAACATATGAACAAGGTTACCACATCCTATTACAAATGCGATTAAGTGTAAGTTTGTTTGTTACGCATTATTTACTAAACCGATGTGTCACATTTTGCATACACGTCAATAGTAGATACATAGAAAAAAATAACTTTTCCCGAGGGATAGAAGAATTAATTTTAAGGCGTAAGCCATAACACAGACAGCATAAGAACGCGGCCCACTGAAATGTATGAAAATAATTTTGAATAATGCAGACGAAGTCGCTAGACGATTCTAGATTAAAATTGAAGGTCTACAAGAATTATATTGATAATAATTATTAAAGTAGGTCAATACATATATATGACAGAAAATAATTAGTAACAGTGGTTCCCAACCAGTGGTCCGAAGGAGACAAAATATGTGTGCCACTACGTATTTAGCTAATACGTTTACTAGCTGTGCTCACGACTTCGTCTGCGTGGAATAGTGTCTTTGGGTAGCATTTTTATTTATTTAAGCTAATTATTTTACAAATAAGAACATACCGAGCTTCTAGCTCTCAAAATCCTCTTTCATCCCCTAACCAACCTTTTTCTAATTAAAAAGTAGCCTATGTCCTTTCCCAGGCTCTCTCTCAGGCCTGTGTACAAAATTTAATTTAAATCGGTTTAGCAGCTTTGGAGTGAAAGCGCGGCAGATTGACAGAGTTTCTTTCGCATTTATAATATTAGAAACGATTAAACTTGTGAACTAAAAGTAGGACGCGAAAGAACCTTAAAAATCTCATAATATTGATTAACGTATTCAATGGCTACTTCCCAGAAAGTTCCGAAATAAAAGACTTACTGGTTAGAAAAATATTTTTCCAAATAGGTTTATAAATTTTTAATGTTCTGAATTAACAAACATTTAAAAAATATATCTTTTAAATTGTGGTCCCTCTTTAATAAAAGGTTGGAAGCCACTGGTTTAGAACAAGGATAATATTGTGGTTTTTTATTTGCTATAAAACAGACGTATTTAATAGACGATGTTCGTATGCCTATAGGGATAAATTGTATTTTGGTTTTTGATCTTTTATGGATTTTCCGATGTGTGTACGTCAATATATTACGTGTATTTTCCCATATGTAATGTTACATTAACAATTTCGAGACTTAACAAAATGACTTGAAGAATCTGTTTGAAGTGTAAATTACGAAATAATATACTTAACTTTTTGTCAAATTTTTTATATGCGTATAATAATAACTCAACCAAATAAATACAGAAACGTGTAATGATGAAACTTTTAATATATAACTTAATATTTGATTTAGTCATGAATTAAAAAACATGCTATCCACTTGGTTAAGGTTGGTAACGGTCCATATAATGATAAGAAGTTATCATAACTTGTGGACGCTTGCCCCTGGAACACTATTATTATTATTATTATCATCATCATCATCATCATCATCAAGATCATCATCATCATCGTCATAGTCATCGTCATTGTCATCGTTATCGTCATCGTCATCGTGATCGTCATCGTCATCGTCATCGTCATCGTCATTTTTATATTCATCATCATCATCATCACCATCATGGTACCACGAGTAACAATAGGGGTGAAGGTAGAGGAAAAAAATTAAGGGCACAGAGAGGAGTTTGGACCTCCGACGCTCTCACGCATCAAAAACCCAAAAATACAGATCCTGTTACTTTAAGTCGATATTCTGTTAGAGGTCTGCTTTCTATTTTTGCTAAAACATCACTTAGATATAAATAAATATAAAAATATATATTTACCCTAAATATATAGTTCATACAAGGCCCTTTGTGCGGACACGCTGGACTTCTGCCTTCAATTCCTTTCACCGGCTTACCAACTTCTTTTGAAACTCGCGGTGGGGTAAAGAACCTATTTGAAAAATTTCACAATTAGTGTAAGAAGTACTAGGAAGTTAAAACTTCTCTATTTACTAAATGGATCGAAACACACCGCTAGGCAAATGCCTTTTAATAAATTTGTAGCACACAGTATCAGTTGGTAGTCTTGCGTGTCGCGCGAGCTAGAGCGCCGGAGGCACAATCACCCACTCCTCTATTCCCTTCCTTTTTCTCTTCTTATTCTTTCCCTCCTAGATCTTGGATTGGCAACGTGCATGTGATCAAGTATCGCATCGTATGATAGGTCACGGTGACTGCTTAGCATCAGGCGGCCCGTATGCTTGTTTGCCAACCGTCATTAAATAAAAAAAAAACTACACCGCCGGTTTATTTATGATATGATTATGATCATACTGATGCCTCTTATTGGAAGAGGCCGGCTGGCTTTAGCCGGTGAACGCGAGAGTTGCGGGCTCGAAACTGACCCCTTGGGCTGTTGTCGTAATCTGTAGGGCTGGTACCCATTCTTAGCGCAAGCTACGTGCTTATTTGGAAGGGCAAAAGGGTTGTTAGGTTTTGTGGTTTATGGCTATTTTGAATAGTTTTTCTTATTTCTTTTTCTTTACATATTTCAAGCGTGTTAAGCCGCGAAGAAAAACTGGTATCATACGAAAAATGTATTTTTTCTGTATAAATGTTTATTCACGAAAAAAACAAGTTACATAATCATCGAGTTTTTATTTACAATGTAAACACTGTGTAGAAAAAAAAACGTAAGATCGCCTTGAATTTAATGTAAAATTTAAACGCCTAAAACTCACGTCTAATCGGTTTAGATACCCACTAGTTTCGGACCCATCGGAGGTCCTTCATCAGGGTGAGTATGTACGACGCGACCCGTTTAACAATCAAATTTTATATTAAATTAAAGAATGTCTCACGATAGTTTTGACAATTTAATCGCCTTGAATATCGCTACAATTATTGAATGTATTATTAAAGGATTACGTTCTGACACCGTTGTGGCGTTGTGGGTAGCGAGTCTGCCTTAAGCCTCGACGGTTGCGGGTTCGATTCCCGCTCGGAGCAGATGTTTGTATTAATCGTACAGGCATGTTTTCCGGTCTGGTTGTGTTTGTCCTTGTCATTGTGAATGTTTCCGGACCCCGACACAGGATATAATTATCCTAATGGGGGCCGTAGAGTGTGTAGCGTTTATTTATTTATTTATTTATTTCTATTGCCCCTCCAAATAAGCTTGAAGTTAGCCCAAGGGGGTCAGGATCGAACCCTCGACTCTAGCCTTAACGGAGCGACGTCGAGCCTTCTACCGTTAAGCTAAACTAACAAAATAGTATATTCTATTTATGTTTATGGTTTCACTTGCAATTCTGAAATGACCACAAAATTGTACTCAATGGAAAATCCATTTTATTTATGGAACCGCAACACAAATGTTGATAGAATAACGTTGAAACAACATTGTATTAATACTATTTTATGTAATAACAAAATTCAATAATATAAAAAATTTGCCTTTTTAACACGATTTTACACCTACAGATGTATTTAATGGAAACTTTGAACATGACCTTTTGACCTTCTTAAAAATGTCGGATTAAATCGAAATTTTGCATGCTTTTTGTTATGTACGCAATTTAATAACAGACCGATGGTAATTTAATAATTTAAAAAAAAGCTAGAAAGTTTTGTTTTTATACAAAATCCATTTTATAGGAAATCCACGCTTTTTTTGCAATAAAATGCATTTCTTCTTATTTATTTTGCATTTTTAGTTGGATTTTCGATGAAAGTATGTTTTTCATTTAGTGGAAACGTCGATCGAATAATCGAATCATTCTTCTTGACAGGATGGACTTTGCCCAGCAGTGGGACATCAATGTGTTTTTTTTTATGTCAGAGGGGGCAAACAGGCTTCTCTGATTTTAAGCAATTACCGCCGCCCAGTGCAACTAATTTTTTTTTTTATGTTACAAGTTGGCAATCAAGCATACGGCCCACCTGATGGTAAGTGCTTGCCGTAGCCAATGAGCGCTTGCAGCACCATTAGTAGGTGCCACTCACGCGTTGTCAACCTTGAGATATTAGTTCTTAAATCTCCTCTGCCCAGTAATTTCACTAGCGCACAGTGCCCTTCAAACCGGAACACAGTAATGCCTAAGCACTACTATTTGGGGGCAGAATATTTGACACTCCGGTGGTACCTACCTAGCCGGCTTCTTACAACAAAAGACCTATCACCAGTGAAAATCTGCAACACCAGAGGGCATGCGGGTGGGTTGCCACCCTTTTAGGATACAACTGGTTACACGCCGACTCACCTCGAAACGTGGTAAAATAGTGGTAGCTAACCCAGCAGAGCCTTTTAATCCCTACCACTAGAGTATGCAGGTTTCCTCACAATGTTTTCCTTTACCGTTAACCCCGAGATAAATTTGAAACACATATTAATAGCATTTGATCCCACGAGCTTCGGTTAAAATCTACGTTTTCGATCCATTGGGCCATCCAGCATAAAAAAATAGTTGATACAAACCAGAATAGTGGTGTCCGTTTGCTGTTTTCTCTTTCTAATCGCATAAGATAGAAGAAGATGGAGCTACCAAGCATGAATATTAAAGTCTCCCGCCCGGCCGATCTTCGCCAGAAACCTTTCGCTTCTAACGTACGTAGCCAGTATTCAAATACCTGTGCAATAATAAAATTAAACTTTCATATTTTCCCTTACTAGGCTAATGACCTAACTTATTAACGTTATAAAAGTAAAAGTTAATTTGAGGTTTGTTTGTGACGCTTTCACGGCTAAAACTCAGAATCAATTATAATAAATTTTCGTACAGATAGAGTGGAATATGGAAACGGTTGTAGGCTAGTTTTTGTAAATAGGGGATTATATTATATAGTTTGTATAGCGAACCAAATATTTCTATATTTCATTGAAAAATGTCTCATTAAAATTCCGTTACTCACGCGGTCGAAGACGCGCGCAAAGGTAAGTAAATAATAATTGCAGCAACATAACAATTACAAAATTGGAAACAACAGAACAAAAACGAAAAAAAAATGTAGCAGATTTCTACCTGTAAAAGAAAACCGGCATGCAGAACCCTTTTTGATTTGATTTGAGGGAAAAAAGAAAAATTCGGTCCGCTAATTTGCCGCCTCAAAAACCTGCCGCCTACTCAGCCTACTGGTACATTTGCCACTGGGTATTAACACGAACATAATATAATTTAAAAATAATTACTCACCAAGTTAACGAATAAATTGACCACCATAACTCTTCTATATGGCGGTTCGAAATAGACGGCCAATCCACTGATGGTGCACGGTAGTAAAACTGTTGCGTAATATGAAAACTGGCTGAAGAACAATTTCCTAAAAAATGTTTATTATTTAACAACATGGGACAGGCACTGCGTAAGGACATATACCTAGACTTTTTGAGGGTAGGGTAGAGGAAAAAGTACTAAGTAAAATAATTAAGCAAGCGTTTAAAGAACATTTAATCAAAGCTTCCAAAGTCAAGTTATGTTGAGAGTAACGCAGCTTTAGATTTAGCTGTACTTTTTTTTTTGAATGTGTATTGCTCTTGACCCTAGTGGCCTTGACAGCGTCAACGGACAAAGGTGGCCAGCTACCAAAACAATACCGTGCAAAAATAAATAAATAAACGCTTCACACTCAACGGCCCCCATTAGGATATTTATATCCTGTGTCGGAGGTCTGGAAACATACACAATGACATGGACCAATACACCCAGGCCGGAAAACATGCCTGCGACCTATAGCGCTTAAGGCAGGTTCACTACCGCTGCGCCACAACTTCGTCGGAAGTTAAATTTTTATTCTATGTAACCCTCGTTATAGCAAAGGTCAAATCTCTTACATCAACTCGAGAAAGATCTGAAGCCCCATTACAAGCCACTGCAAGCTGCTTCGTACTAGACTCAGTGCGTAAGGGAAGGTACCCAAACTACGTGAGCCAAATTTTAGTTTTGACGTGATTCATTAATATGGTTTCAAATTATTTTAGGGATGAGAAAGCTTAAAAAAATCTTTGAGTCATATTTGTATTTATTAATACGGCGGTTACATGAGTCACGTTACGTTCCGTTTCAGAGATTAGAGCGAAACAAACAGACAGACAGACAAACATTTAAAAAAATGGTTTTTATATAAGGACCGTATATACTTTCATATGTATTGAGTGAAAAGCTGGTAATGTGGAATTACTAATGGACACTTCAATTTAATTTATTTGTACACATGTATTATACTAAATCTACATATTCCGATTTCAAAAGCAATTTCCTGAAATAATCATGACAAAGCAATACTTTATGTATGTTTACGTTTATAGTTCTCCAAATCTAAGCATAATACCTTTTAACAAATGCGATTTATTTATAATACAGCAATAAAATAAATGTACGAGTATTTTAAATATTCATAAATGAAAATTAGACAGAGAATAATAAATAAAATTATTGTAATAAAAATTATTAAGTACTAGTAGCATTATAATCTTGTTACTTTATAACCAAGACTAGCTTCTGCCAGCGGCTACGCCAGCGTGGATATCGATTGTAAAACCAACTCTAACCAATTCAACTTTTAAAGGGGTCAAAATGAGGTTGAATGTTTCGTCATTTCTAAGTTGAAAATTGGAAATGGAGAAACATATTTTACAGTTTTCTAAAGTTACAATTCTGAAGTGTGAAAAAATGATAGAAAGTTATATGGAAGGTCAGCCATTTTTAAAACTAGAAGCATTAAAATTTTGCCATTCGATAAACAAAAAGAAATATGTATTTTAACACATTCTAAAATCCCAGCGATGAAATAGGAGATAAAAGTTTGTATTAAAATTGTTATTCATGCCGGCGAAACCGCTGGCCGAAGCTAGTCATGGAATAAAAATATGAACTGTCTAAGGGCGGTTAAAGACCACCGTTTTATACTAGCGTAAAAGCTCGAAAACGTAACGCGTACATGTGCGTATAGACGCGCCTTGTACCACACGGGCAACTCGTACAAGCGTTGACGCGATTATAGGCTCATATTTTTAAATAATAAGCTACTGAGACTCGCCACCACCGTGTCGAACTTACACAACGAAATAAGCCTTTTGAAACACGAAATAAGCCTTTTGAAACGCGAAACGAGACATGTAAACGCGCATGCCTAAATGACCGTATACTCGCGGGAAAAAACGCTGGTCTCTAACCGCCCTAAAAGTATTTCTTAGATTACTTTTAATAAATTATAAAGAGTAAATGAATCTTACCTAAATATACAATTCAAGGTAACAAACGAGCTACCAACCGTCAAACCAAATATTCCAGACTTTAAATACAACTTGAATTGCTCAATCATTTCATCTTTACCTAGTTTTTTGCCTCTCATTAATATTTGTATCTGCAAAAAATAGAGAACATTGATATAATCGTTATTCTTATTTCGATGCAATAGTTATGAATAATTACGTTATTTAATTAATTATCTTACATAAAATTATACAGTAATTACTGACAGTTTTTTCAATGTGTTTTATTTCTTAGGATTTAAATAGAAAGAGAGGATGAAATAAAACGAAAAAACCTTATATTTTGAGTAATTATATAAGTTTGAACTTTATAAAGATAAACACATATACAAAAACTTTAAATTTATTTATTGTTTAGACAAATTCTGGGATATTAATAATCACAGTGCGATTTCCACAGTACTTTTTTTACAATGAATATTAGCAATGCTTTTTCAAGGCATTACTAATATTCCTATTTCCCCTCCAAATAAGCTTGCGCTATAAGTACCACAATAGCGCAACAGGATCAGGATCGAACCCGCAACTCTCACGTTAATGGAGCGGAGTCGGCCCTGCTACCGTTGAGATATTGAGGCTTCATAAATTGTATTTATACCGAAAAACGAGAATGTGTTGGTCTTGCTTGATTTTGAAAGTCCTACACTGTCTAGGAAAATATTAAAAATTATTTTTCTTCCTGGCATTATTCCCGGTACTATACGAGTATTTACACAGGGTCTGCTTATTACTCTTGTCCGGATTTGACCGATTACAAATTTTTACAAAGAGTGATTGCCATCTGACCTCCGCAACTCTTTAACCATGCAGTTTAACATGCCCTCGAAGGCACTGACAACAGGAGGAAGGAATGCAAACATCTGTCCGAGGGGGAATCAAAACTGCAACCGTGAAGGCTAAAGGCAAACTGGCTACAACACCACAACAGTGTCAAAAATATTTTAAAAAACATCTGATAATAATCATACATTTCAGAATTCCTTCTTAAAAAGTGATTGCTTGCTGTGTAAGAAATAATAACTTGTCTAAAGTTTAATTCAAAATTTATAAGAGTATTCTAAGCCTTTATGTCTATAAACACTATTATATAATGCTTAAATACATAAAAGACAGCTGCAAAAAACAATTATAAAATATGTTACAATTATTACTGTTTTGAAGGTTTAATGTTTTAATTACAAGAAAAATATAATGAGGCAAAGATATTATATCAGATAATCACTTAGTAGTATTGATTATGTACAAATGAAATATAATGATGATTGTGTGATTTGTTTTATTATTATATAATTTTATTATAATTTTTGACCTTAAAAGTATAATTATAAAATAATTGATCAAAAATCTAGTTAGATTAGAACTAATATTATAAATCTAACTAAACTAACAAATATTATAAATGTGAAAGTTTGTATGGATGGGTGGATGTTTGTTACTCTGTCACGCAAAAACCACTGAACAGTTTTGCATCAAATTTGGTACTCAGAGCTTATTACTTAGATCAACATATAGGATACTTTATATCCCGGAAAATGTGCTAGTACCCAATACAGTATAAAAATATAATTTGAAAACTTTTTACAAGATTAATTATTTAATTACAAAAAAATATTAATATTTCAATAATACATGGGGTATATAAAAAAAACAATGACGTCCTGTTCAGCTTCGGGATCATATTGTCGTAAATATGGCATCAAGATAAAGTTATCATTAAAATATTATATTTATTACTTTTTAGGTCATAATATATTTTTTTTCTTTTACTTAAATGATCATTCACCTTGATGAAATAAAACTAATAAATAAAAAGGTACATTTTGATTATATACAAAAATTCATTTTGAATTATGGGAAGGGCTTTATCATTATATTGGATAAGATACAAATTTCATATAATTATTAAGTGATAAGTATTATTAATATACAGATAGTAAATAAGATTTAACATTCCTTAATCTGATAAATGTATTTACCCTAGTAGAAAAATATTTTTATTTTAATTTATAAAAGGATGATCTTTTATATCAAAAATAATATGTTATATATTATTTTTAATATAAAAGACTTGCTCCAGAATGTTTTATATGCCATAATAAAGGTCAGCGATACTTTACTCTTGATATTTCAAATTAAAAAAATTTAATACCATTATTTATAACCCATTAAATGGACCATACTCTAAGTTTTTATTAATCATTAAAATTTTACTACTTACAAGATACACCATAGCATAGAACTTGTAACTCCCTTTTATGCAACTATACAGCATTGTTGTAGTTGCATCAGTACATTTGTAAGTCCAAGGGTGTATTAATGTGTGGCACTCACAGGCGCTACAGGCCTTGTCGAACCATAGTTTACTCGCTTCAACCATTTTAGCGATTTAAAAACACTGACAAAATTAAATGTTATCGTTCACTGTTAAAAGTTTTATTTCGTCGATACTGACGATTGCAAGTCTACAAACACACTGACTGTTATTGCTTGCAATGAATACTCGATCCCGACAGTAGTTTTGAAGAAGTGACGATTTGACGAATGACAAACAATAAGGAACAGGGCAACTACGTCATTCTACAGTAAATGGTGAATGTAACATTGTCCAATTTTTTTTTTCTTACAAGACGACACACGACGTATTGCACCTAAGATATATCAGGTTTATCCGTAACCACACTGAAGTATGTTTAAGTATGAGTAATTTAAATAAATCTCATATTTTTGTCAAATTGAAATAAGTGACACTGACACTAGAATCTGGTATCTAGATTATGTCAAAGAGACTTCAGTCGTCAAAAATCACTCAACCCATAAAGTAATTCTATTTTTTTATGTTGTGGACTAAAGAACATTTTATACATGCATAATGATATTTATTTAGTGTGATAAGTTGATTTCATATTATTAAAGTTGATTTATTATTGTTTATTATTAAATATATATTTGACGACGTTGTGGCGCAGCGGCAGCGAACCTGCCTTAAACGCCACAGGTCGCGGGTTCGATTCCCGCTCGGAGCATAATATGTTTGTATTGACCATGCAAGCATATTTTCCGGTCTGGGTGTATTTGTCCTTGTCATTGTGTATGTTTCCGGACCCCGACACAGGATATCACTATCCTAATGGGGGCCGTTGAGTGTGTAGCGTTTATTATTTATTTATTATATTATATTTTAAGACAATCACAATTTCCCTTTCTTTGTGCTACTTAAATTTTTATTAGTGAACTAATTCTAATGAGTAATCAAAATTACAATTGTATAAGGTACAATAAAAGACAAAAAATCTGTTAAGGCACAAAAGAGGAACATAATTTAAATTAGAAAAATAATAATTATAAAAATAAAGTAACACAATTTGGCTTTACCACCTCTTTTAAAAATAAAGCATGATTTCTGCGTTCGCTCGTTCTAACAACTTAGTAGAATAAAAAATATCCGTTATTTTATTAATTCACTATACATCCCAACAAAATATTAACGTGGTATATCACTGAAAAAATATTAACGTGGCCATTAAGTGATATAGATAATCTAGCTATATTAGCTTTCAAATCCAGAATACGCCAAATTGCCTTTATTTGAAAAATATGGGTAATAATGATGATTTATACTTACAATAGATATAATATGTAGTGGGCTCCAGAACAATATATTTCCTATAAAGCACTCTTTAAACATAAGTAGACTAGCTTTATAACAGCTATCGGTCCACGGATGAATCAATTGACGACACGAATAGTACCGTATGTCAGATATATCAACCATTAATTTGCTTATTTCCACCATTTTGAACGAAAACTACAAAAAAAAACCGACAAAAACACTTACTTCTATTGAACAGTTAGTATCAAAGCATTTACATGTGTACTGGAAAACGTATATTGTTGTTTTAATGTTAAATATAGGTCTACGAGTGTCTGTCGACATTGTTTCGCAAAAAGTTCAGCAGGTCGAGATATGCAAATTCATAAAATAAATTTCCATTTATACAGGGAATATACGTTGTTATACAGTCTTGTCGGATCAACATTAATATTTCACTAGTTTTTTTTAGAATGAGTATTCTTATTGGCCCTACTGCCCAGCATAACTGAGCAGGAAGGCCGAGTACAGAGATTTTGAAAAATGGAACAGCCCTCAATAGGGCTTCAACTTGAAATTTGATTGCGTCCATGTGACGCCTCAATAGCTCAACGGTACATAGGCCAACTCCGCTCCGTCAACGCGAGAGTTGAGGGTTCGATCCTGACCCCCTTGGGCTATTGCCGTACCACGTACGCACAACCACTCTGTGGGATCAGCTTCCGCCGGTGGTCTTTCCGAACCGATACGACTTGGGAACCTTCAAGAGTAGAGCCTATTCCTTTCTTAATGGTCGGCAACGCACCTGCATGCCCTATGGTGTTGCAGTTGGGCGGCGGTAATCACTTAGCATCAAGTGAGGCCTCCTGCTCGTTTGCCCCCTCTGATACAAAAAAAAACTTCTAGCGCAAGCTTCGAGCTTATTTGGAGGAACAATAGGAATATTTGTAATACCTTGAAAAAGCATTGCTAATATTCTTTATTAAAAATGTGAGGACCTCCTTCTTCTGATTAGAATGCCTGAAAGCTAGAAGTGAGACTTTAATAAGATCTTCAAGGTTACAAAACACAACTTGCTAATCACAGACCAATCGTAGTCCAAAAAGATGGCCTAGGTCACTAGATTTAACACATTTTTTTTGATGTAGAGGTGGCAAACGGGCAGAAAGCTTACCGAATTTTAAGCGACCACTACTGCCCATGAACATCTGCAACACCAAAGAGCATGCAGATGCATTGCCGACCTTGAATAAAAGAATAGGCTTGGTCACTTGTATCGCTTGTAGTTTCTTCGCTCGTCGCTCAGAACGAAATGAGTCGCTAGCCGGCTCATTTATATAGCATCGACCACGGGTTCAAGAAACTTCTATTTAAGGAATGTTATATGGTATTTTTCAAAAATACAACTTTCTAGAACGTACGCGTTACGAAGGAAAGAAACCGTTGGAGTAGAGAGTGATTTCAAACTTTATGCTCCTGGTATTACTTTTTCTTTGCTTTAGTCGAAAACAAAGGTACCTGCTGTGTGTAGATACCACTGGAAGAGAGACTAAGAATTTTTTGAATCTGTTTCTAAGAAAAATGAACGTCTGTCTACTAACAGCTACAATAATATGAAATAATAATCAACTTTTTTCGGAAACTTTATATCGACACGATTTTTTATTATAGTCGTAATTTCATTCTTGTGACAAATACATTTTAGTTATTATAATGAGAGCATTGTTTATTTTTTATTTACATAATATGTCAGGAAAGTTCAAGTTGGTCAATAATCGTCAATACTTCTGGAGTGTTGAGTTTGATTGAGTTTGATTTAACTGTTTTTGTTTTGGTATGATCATATTATGTTAAGAAGCAATTAAATACGATTATAACTTAACTTAAGTTGTGTACCAAACATTAAGAAAACTAATTTTAATTATTTACGGGTAATAATTATGCTTGATGAAGAATCTTTAGGAATTCAAATGTTAAGTTATTAACAGATTAAAACGGACACACCAACTTTTGCGGACTCGCGCCTAAATATTACCTCTAACTTGATTGTTGGCTATCTAAAATGTGTTATAAAATGATGGACCGACCGTAGATGATTGAAAATTATATTGACGAGAAAGCTTTATTTATTTCGAGTTGATTCGTCGACTTCAAAGTGAGTTTCATTTTCGTTTTCAAAACATTTTCTTGTAAATATTGAAATGTATCGTTTTAATTAATTTTTACGAATAATTGTTAATGATATAAATTTGATATGTACATAATTGTTATAATTTCAATAATTAAAACATTCTTTATTCATTCAAAATTGTCTATGGTTGTTATGAGCGACCTACTAAAAAGTTCTAGAATTTGCCGCTAATGTCGATTGTCGCTGCAGTCGGTAAATGGACGTTTGATGTGGTGTTTGTCAAGATTGTGCTATTGTGTGTTTACAGTGATTTTTATCCCGTTACTATAATCCGAATCGAAGTTTAAGCTTTTAAGGAGTAGATGAAGGTATGTGTTGTTTATTAAAACAATTATTTCATGTAACTTTTTAACCAAAGCTCAGATTAGTGATTTGGCGCTTGTAGACCGTCAACTGTGCGTCGACCCATCTCTTTTATGTCAGCTGTATACAAAGATCATACGCATTTACGTTTTTATGTGCAAATTAATGAATTAAATCAGTAATTTTTTCATGAAATAGGTCTTATACATTTGTCGGAAGCCTGTGATGACCATTAATTCATCTCAATTCCTAGGTTTACCTCTCGATCTACGGAGGTTATGGAACGCTCCCGTTGTCCATATTTCTCAAGCGAAGATAATCCTTTATCACACAAAGCCTTTTTAACACCCCTAATGACCCCTCGCGGTACTAAAAAGGTATCGTTTATATTATTTAAAACGAGTTTACTTCAGTATAATAACAACCTACTATCAATGTTTTCGTAGATAAATGTAGCTTATATCTCTTATACATATTTGTATATTTTAGTTTCACTGTAGTTAAAATGCATCAAGTCGCCTTACGACTCATTTAGCGTTGATTGTAAGTATCATATGTGTTCACATCAGAACTCAATGTCAGATGTTTGTCTCAATGACACTGGCCCCAATTTCAGAAGTAATGACAGTATAAACAGAGAATATAAAGCAAAATTGTGCATTTTGTACCATAATTAACTTAGTATTGAAGTATAAATATAACTTTTTATAGTTTCATGATTAGTTAAAGACTATGTAATATTAAGAAAATTATTTACCATTTAGTTGAATTGAGAAAACATATTGTTTTTTAAATTGTTTGTTATATACATTCTAATATGTATATTTGTTGACATAAAGTACTTAAAACTTCTAAATTTATATTTACAATGCATATACACACACATAGTTTATAAATACATTATCTTTTCAAACTAAATATATAACTTTTACAAATGAAGCCTTACCCTTAAAGCTATTTATAGCTGGCAAAAATAAATATGCAAAAATTTTCCTCTATCAAATTTATTTTATGATGAAGAAGTTTATAGATGTAGAATTATATATGAATATTACAATTACTAATAAGAGCAGCAGGTACCATTAGGTTCCTAATGGTTTTAACAGGAGAGGCAAAAGCGTGTCCAGCTGTAGAGAGTGGTAAATGATCTCAGTAGCAACTTATTTTCTAGTTGACCCATATCTTTTTCACATTTACATGAATTAATCAACTTACTTAAAGAAGCTGATAATTATTAAAATCTCAGCTTAATTAAACTTAGTTTATCCTTTATAACAATACTATCTTCCACTGGCTTTGCCCGCTTAAATAACGATTTTAATACACACTCTGAAATGTTTTACAAACTTTGAATGTCATGTTTTTTTATATGAAATTAAGACCCTAAATATATATTTTATATCAAATTTCTATAAACAGCCTAAATTTCAATTTCTAGCTCTAAATATCCTCCTCTTTTAACCGTTTTTTCCCATTAAAAAGTAGTCTATCTCCTTTCTCGGGCTCTAGACTATCTGTGTACAAAATTTCATTTAAATCTGTTCAGTAGTTTTGGTGTGAAAGCGTGATAGACAGACAGAGTTACTTTCCATTTATAATATTAGTAAAAATATTATAAATACTTCTTATACTAATCTTCATGGTTACAATTGGATTAATTAAAATGATTTAAATTGTCATTGTAATTATTATTGTGTTATAATAGCATTCTTCAAGTAGTGCATTCTCTATTAGATTATCACAAAATAGAACACCACTTTATTAAATTGAAAAATTTACACGAATGGAAATGTGACAAAAGCACAATATTATAAATAAAGTCTTTACAAGTACCGAGATTAAATATACATTTTATTATATTAGCTATAAAATAATATAATGTATTCATTCATTTTATCGTCTTATCAACTGAATAGGAACAATAAAATACTTATAGGAAGTACTTTGCTTACCTTTTCATATATTTTATTTTAACATTAAAAGTAATATATGATTTTACTAAAAATATCCTATTTTGTTCTTAAAGATCTCTGTACTAAAAATTAGTGTAATCTATGCGTGAAATGGTATCCAACAGATTAACAAAGTTATGATCGTATTTTTTTGTCTGTTTGTCTGTCACTTGTTACGTTTTTATGTCTAAACCGCTGAACTGATCTTGAAGTATTTTGGTATCGAAATAGATGAGACCTTGAAGAAAAATAAAGTCTAATTTTGTCGCGACTGCAAAACTAAAGGGGGCTGAAATAGGGTATGAAATTTTGTATGGGAAACCAATCGCTCTCTGTAATAATAAACAATAGCTGTTCGCGGACAAAAGCTAGTGAAAAAAAAATATTTTCTAGAAATACGATCGGTAAATTCAATTTAAAAAAGGCACAACCCATTGAATAAATAATTAACTGGAATAGGGCTTCACGAAATTCTTAAAATCGTGTTTTGATGGGGTTTGAAGTATATTTTCTGCGACATCTTATCATAATACTAGCTCCTCTTCTTCATTGCGGTTCTTTTATTAATAAATTAAATCACAAGTATTATATCGAGAAGCTAAGAAAAAAAAATTATGTTACTTGGCAAGCAAACATACGGCCCACCTGATGGTTAGCGGTTGCCGTAGTCTATAAGCGCTTACAAAAACATTACTAAGTGTCGCTCACGCGTTGCCAACCTCGAGATTTTGGTTCTTAAATCTTCTTTGACCGGTAATTTACAAAAAAAAAAAAAAATTTATTAAGGGTTTCTCATTGTACAGGGCACTAACTTAACGCTACAATAAAATAAAAAGTGCTTTTTTGGAAATTTTAGATTTTTTACCATTTCGAAGTTTTTTCGATATCAGCGCATTTTTTCGCAGTAAAATACGTAAATACAAAAAAGTATTTACGTATTTTAAATAACTTTGTTCGACGTGAAACTCTTAAGAATGTGTTCAGCCATCGGCAATGGTGACTTATTAAAATGTAGCAAGCGTAACATTTAACGTAGAGAATCATAGATATAGAGGATTCAGTAGATTGCGCGTGTATATGCCGTGAAATTATAGAAAGCCATCTAACAAGTGGCTGAGAACTAAACAATATCATGACACGCATGCGGTTCAAATACCTTGAGTGCCATTGGTAATACGGTTACTTTTGCATTTTTTGTTAGTTCGAACAACTTCATAGCTGGCGCTTCAGTTCATCCTTAAATTTTTACTAATTTCAATAAATGGGATACTGAATATTACACTATCTTTTTCTTCTTTCTATGCTTATTCCATTCCCGATGCTTATTACTTTTATCTGGATTTGCCCGGTTGCAAGTATTTACACAGACTGATTGCCCTCTGACATCCGTAAACCTAAGGGTGAATCATTAACACACTGGATAAGATCAAATTACCAACCAAGAGTTAAAATTATTATCAGATTTTTTAAGATCAATACAAACATCGGCCCCGACTGGGAATCGAACCCGCAGCCGTCTTTCTAACAGCAGACTCGCTGCCAACACTCCACAATAAGATACGCTATCTATTGTCCTCTATGTCTACGTTGGGAACGCTTATAAACGCGCGTGTAAACAATTCACGCAAGTGAAACCGTAAGCAATAACATTGCAATATTTGATTAGAACCGTTTATATTTAAATATTTTATCTCTACATAATAACGTGCAATGAAAAGGAAAAAAAATGCTTTGAATACGCTTTCACTTTGTTGCGTTTCAGATGTATATTTTTTTGTCACATATGATTGATCTGGAATGAAGACTGTCACGTATAATATTCGTGGGCTCGATACTGTCCATAAAATTAGGGTCAACTTTCGAATTAGGTTTCGTTCAGTCTTAAAGCGGAGGTTCTGTGTTTCAGGCATTATGTTGCAATTTATTAATGTTTCATAATGCTATGTTGGCCGACTGTGTAAGATGTAAACGTTATATTCTTCAGGAACAGTACCTTATTCTAGGGGAAACCCTATGTTCTTTTTTGTAACCCCTGACAAAGAATTTGCAAAATTTCATGGTGAACGGTTGAGTAGTTTAAGGCTTGAAAACATTAGAGAAGTTTCTAATTAGCGTTTTTTTCAAGCGTTACTTACGTACGCTTCAAAAAGAAAATTCGACTGTCCCTAGTTAAACTATCGAATGTATTGCGGTGTATTTTTTATTTCGGATTTTAGCCGAAAACATAAAGGTATAATATATTATAAATGTGTGCGAAAAAAAAAAACTATAATAATTAGACATAGTTGCTTTTTGTAATAGAGCAAAACAACATTATCCATAAAATTAATTTCAAACCTTTTTCCTGTAATTAAAGTCCCATTCACTTTCGAGATTTTGCGTAGGGACAGTCGATTAACGCGTGTAAAGCGTACACGGGCAGATTTCGGCGTATGTGCACGGATTACGCTCTTAGATGAGCTTAAAAGTGCGTCAACTCGTAGGTCAACTTCGTCTTGTACCAATTGCGCGTATGGCAAATAGCGCGTCTGTGCGCGTTATAAAAACACGCTTTTTCGCAATCATATTCATATTCTCATTTAATGTTATTTTATATCCTGACAACGTAATCAAAAATGTATAGGAGACGAACGAATAAACATAATATTCATTTTTATATAAGACATTACATATAAGATTGATATAGATAATTTTATTATGACTATCTTCAAGTACTGCGAATGTAACTAATATTTACGCTATTATTATTATAAAAGATAGTTCGTAATGTTGATAAAATAACAAAGTGATTTAAAATAAAAATAAAAAAAACAAAAATAGCGCTTTATGCAAATTATCAATAGTAAATAAGCACAAAACCGTTGCATCACGTTTATTTTTATTTTTTTTCCTTTGTATTCACACGTTTTTATATGTCAACAAAAATCATTTTCTAACAACCATTTATTTACTAGAATCTGAGTATTATTTTCAACTAGATTTAATCATTGTCGACCACATTTTGCAATGAAAAGTATTCTATATCCTCCAAGGTTCAATCTTTAAATCTCTTTACCAAGACCCAAGATTTAAGATAGAGCGTCACAAAGGATTTCTTAGTTATTAATTTGAGTTGAAGGAATTGGTGGTCTATTATTGCAAGAGGCAGGCTAGATAGGTACCACCGCGTTGTCAGTTATTCTACCGTAAAACAGTGTACGTTGTTTCGGTTCGAAGGACATAGTAGCTAGTGAAATTACTGGGAAAATGAGATTTAAGAACCAGTATCTAGAGGTTGGCAACGTGAGTGACACCTACTAATAAATGGTGTTGCAAGCGCTCAAAGGCTACGACAAGTGTTTTCCATCAAGTGGGTCGTGTGCTTGCCAACATAGTCACAAAAAAAATAATTTAGCTACCGATATTTAAGTCTACCAATCTTTCCTGGAAGCCATACGGAAGCCTTTGCATTTTCACTTAAATGAAAAATCTCTTCCTTGTATATTTATTATATTATAAAACGTAAATAAAATTATGTTATTGTGGATTAAATTTGGCAGGTTATTAAGTTTTATTTAGCGATAACAATCTAACCTCAATTACGTTAGTAATTACGAATAAGCCAGTAAAATATAAGAGTTAACTGAACCAACGTATTTGTATTACATCTAAGACGGAATTAGATTTAAACCCACAAAAACCTAAAAAGACAATAGTCAGGTTTTAATGATCATATTACCTCTAGGTCTTTAAGATAAGTAGCCTTACTGAGCCGGTTCTAACGAGGAAGTGCTACCCTATTACGAAATATTGACGTGAAACAGATGTTATAGACAGAAATGATAAACCGACTAAACTCAAGCGTCCTAAGCACGTCTTGACCCTGACGATAAGATCACGTTAGACAATGCCACATACACAGTACAGAAACGCACGCAACACTTTTCAATCGCGATGACGGGGTTGCTACGCGTTCATATCGTTGTGAAAGTGGTAGCGGCACTATTCACGAAACCTTTTAGGAAGGAAAGAACTTTTAGCCCCGCGTAGGCTGTTCCTTTTTACGGCCGGGTCTTAGTAATCTGCCCCCTACCCAGTGACGCGATCAAAGCGCACCACATCTTTACATCTATACAAATAAAATAAAACTTCACTGTAAGCTGAGTTAATCGCTTTCCGTCAGATAAGCCTTATGCTTATTTTCAATAACTCAACAGCGAGCTATTTAAACCAAAAACTTTGATTGTAATAGAATTAGTAGATATATTAGCCATAGATAATGAGAATAGGTGATTACGACAATGATAACTCTTAGTTACAATGTTAAACAAAATCTATCTTCTCACATAAATGACAATTTTAATAAATTGTCAATTAATGTCAAGCAAGCACGGCCCACACGTTGACAAGCGACCATTAGTAGGAGCCACTCACGCGTTGCCAACCTCGAGACATTGGTCCTTAAATCTCCTTTGCCCAGTAATTTCACTAGCCTATAGTTCCCTTTAAACCGAAACACAGTAATGCCAAAGACACTACTGCTTTGCTGTAGAATATTTGAAACTAAGGTGGCATCTGCCGCCGCCTCTTGCAACAAAACCACCAGTGTGACTGATTGCACTGGTGGAATAATCTCTGCTGACACAGAGATTATCTCAACAGCGGGTGATCGGGTCGTCACGTCTCTACGCCGGTAGATCATCATGTCACTTAGTACGGAACCATAATTTTCCGAGCTCCTGGCCGGCTACATCTGGATAGATCCAACTTGTTCGGATTAGTCTAGTAAAACTAATTTATAACTGACAAATGGTCATTGGGCTAAACACAAATTGCACGTGAATATTTTGAGCTAGACTTCACGCGTGACTTCGTCGGCGTGCATAAACTAATAAACTGTATAATTCATCATCATTATTATCTATAAAAGTATCCCACATACTTTTTTAGGGTTCAAAACTTTATTATATAAATTTTTTTGACGTTAAATCCTAAGCACGTCACACGGAGCTACTTTACAGAGAATGTAATAGAGGGCCCGACTTCGCTCCGTTAACGCGAGAGTCGCAGGTTCGATCCTGACCCCTTTGGGCTATTGTCGTACCCAACCCTAGCGCAAGCTTCTAGCTTCTTTGGAGAGGCAATAGGAATATTAGTATTAATTTATTTTGCCAGATAATTTATATTATAAATGAAATATAAAAACCTGTTAATACGGACTATAATATTTGTGATCGTCTTAATTATTTTCAAAAGGCCAGTACCGAAATGTTTATAAACGGCCCGTTAAAAACTCGTTCAAAAGCATAGCATTGCAAGAATATATGGCATGACGTGAGGATTTTATGTATGCATAAAGTCATATTTAAAAAAACCCACATACGAATTGATAACCTCAACCTCTTTAACTCTGAGACGAAGAGAGAGGAAAAACAATATCTTTAATAACTGCATAATGTACAATTTAAATTACCGTATATTTCAAACATATCTTCAAAATTGTGCACTTAACTCTCTCAATCGCAATTAGCCGCATCAACTCACAAACATAACATCACACACACACAGACACATAAATACATCTAATGTCGGGTATTAGCACACACACCTAAGGTATAAAGAGAGCCCAGTGATAAATACAAATCATTAATTCCTATACTCCTTCTCGTCGCTTCGGTTTCCTCAATGCTGAGGGCCGTGACCACGTCGCAACAATAGTTTATTGTGAATTAGAATCCACGAATACTTGGCCACATTGCCAGGATGACGGCAACTTGGAAAAGTTGATGGTAACTGGAAAGGCCCACACCGACTCGCTGGACGGACCAGTTCCGCGCCACTCTCAACACCACAGTATACGATGCTCTTAATTAAGTGGCAGATAGAATGAGATGTTGATCAAATCTTATATTATTAATAACTATACTAGGAGGCTCTCGCGATCGCAGCTGCGCTTATATCAATGTAGTTTTTATCATTTTCTGAGATCCAGGTTCTAATCTACTTGTGTGCCAATTGTTTTTAAAAAGAAATACTAGCAATGCTTTATCAAGGCATTACTAACATTCCTATTGCCCCTCCAAATAAGCTCGAAGCTTGTGCTAAGAGTGGGTACGACAATAGCCC
Organism: Hestina assimilis; assembly: GCA_023373885.1. Lineage (NCBI taxonomy): Eukaryota > Metazoa > Arthropoda > Insecta > Lepidoptera > Nymphalidae > Hestina > Hestina assimilis. Next base: position 12,248,061 of record CM041750.1, read on the forward strand.
AACACATTAGTCAGGATCGAACATGTAACTCCCACGTTATCGGAGCGGAGCTGGTCCTTCTATAGTTGAGCTATTGAGGCTTTTGCATTGCATAAAGCTTCCAAACGGATCAAGGCGCAACTATTTCCCTGCACAAATGGACAAAAAGATAAATGGACGCAAATAAGCAATACCATGTCAACCCACACGAATGTCATTTCGAGAAAAACGCGTTTGAAAATTTTGAACAACTTGCTTTATATGATTTTTTATGTATTGGTCAAACTTTTGCCAATTTCAAGATGTATGTAAGTTATTTAATTATTTTCACATAAAATAAGTATACAAACTGCATATTTCGTATTAAAACTTAAAATAATACATAAATTGCATGATTAAAAAATGCTTTTTTCAGAAGTTTTAAAGGTAAAAACTCTACACATATTAAAGAAAAATGTTCTTCAGCCATTTACCGACACTTCTGGATATATAACTCAGTTTTTTCAATTTTGTGGGTTGACATGGTATTGCTTATTTGCGTCCAAATATAGATTCTACTGCTTTCATAGATGTCCCTAATAATAGTTTTAATCAAATATCTTCCATATACAGACATCCATAAGTTACAGTTTTATTATTAGTATACATATATGGACTAAAATGTATGTTAATTTTATTATATACAGCTATCAAGCAAAGTAACAAGTTAATTAATAACCTTACAAGCTAATTACTTACTGCCTTGGTAACCACAGTAGGCTTGGGCCAAAACAATCGATATATCAAAATAGAGATATTTTCTAAAATAAATTAGTTGAGAAATATCGTCGAATTTTTTAGTCTCCATAAAACGATAGTTTTTCAAGGATCGAATTCGATACATTTTTTGCACTATTTGTGGTAAAATTACAGGTGATTAGGTTTTTGTAAAAAAAGGTCACCAAACACGCTTTTACTAATAATGTGTAAGTACAGGTAAGTGGAGTTGCTTGCCTTTTGAAAAAAAAAATGGTCACAAGACACTGCACCGAAAATGTCGATAAATCGATAACTTCTTTAACTTGCCCATCCCTTTAGCACGTGTTTCATATAATTATGATTTCGATATAAATACGGAAAATGAAGCAATTCCCTTTCAAAAGAAATCTTAAAATTAATAAAGAACTTTTTAAAGACAACTTTTCGATGCAAAGTTTTTTCAAAAAGCCGCTATTGTTATCAGTTTAAAACATTTTACGTAGGCGTACCCGATTTACTGAATATATTTTGATGCTGAAGATTTCTGTAATAACACTCAACGGCTCCCATTAGGATATTTATGTGTTTAGGGGTGATAAGACACACACAAGCACAACCAGAGACCAGATATATGCATATTGCATAGCATGTACAAACGTCTGCCTAGGGGGCCTTCAATGAACTCTTATTGCGATTAAAATTACGACCAAATCAATCCAGTTCAATTCAGATGGTAAATCGATTCATATTTTATACTAACATGACGAATGCATTTATAAATATGACATTGTACGATGTACCTCAGCTTGGGTCGTCATTTGAATTGCAATAAGAGTTCATGGTAGGCCCCTGAGCGTGAATCGAAAACGCGATCGGCACATAAAGCTGATTGTTAATAATAAATTACGTGTAACAACGTATAAACTAGAAATCAGCTATGCCTATCTTCACAGCGACAACAGTGGCATCACTGTGCGTTGCTACCTAAAATCAAGGGAGAATAGGGCTGAGAAGAAGAGGAAAGAAGAATAAAGCAGATCAAGGCAGAATAGGGCTGAGAAGTAGAGGAAAGAAGAATAAAGCAGAGAGTGGGAAGTTCGGTTTTCAATTGGAAACCTTGATAGCCTAGAGCATTCAAGTTAAATGATCTTGACTAAATGCGCTCACGATTACTAATTCATTTTTTTTTTGTAACAAAACCATGCCATTGTTTAGTGATTAAATTTCAAAACAGCACTTCGCCTGCTATACAATTTCACATCAAACTGTTTTCAAACCTAAGAATAGTCGATTATTATCAGAACCGTTATGACTATTACAATATATGTGAATAAAACCTTTTATAATAAATATAAACGTTGCAAACTCAACGCCATTAGGATAGTAATATCCTGTGTCGGGGGTACGGAAACATTCACAATGACAAGGACAAACACACCCAGACCGGAAAATATGTTTGCATGATCAATACAAACATATTATGCTCCGAGCGGGAATCGAACCCGCGACCTGTGGCGTTTAAGGCAGGTTCGCTACCGCTGCGCCACATCGTCGTCAATAACTATGTACATACAAAATAAAAATTCTGTGGTCGGGGACCCCTTCAGGAACGAAGTTTGTTACTCGAAACGAAATCTGTATATTTCAATAGGGTATATGATAAAAAGAGACAGGGACACAGAGAGAGAGTTGCGTACCCTGCTGCGGCTGCGCACTCACTTGCTCGCGTGCTCATTTGCTTGTAGACTTGATACACACACACACACGCACAAACACAGAATATGGCATTTCGTTACATGACGATTTCTACTAAATCGCACTACCCGTGAGCCGCGTTAAGGAACGTCGTTCCAAAAAATACTTTGTCACCCAACCTATTATTAAAAATAACTACTTATATTTTTATATTACGTCATTCGAACCATTAAATTAAAATTAATCTCATGACACCTCATATGTCAAAATTCATCAAGCCATTAGGCAAGAAGACGTGCCAAAGATAATAAGATTTTTTTAATGGTTCTGATTAAAAATGTTTCAAGCTAATGTTATAAATGTGAGTTTGTGAGAATGGATGAATGTTTGTTAGACTTTCACGCAAAAACTAATGTACGGATTTGAATAAAATTGACATACAAATAGCTCATTCCCTCCATTAATTAACACACAGGGTACTTTTTGTCCGCGAAAGTATTTGGGTTCCCGTGGGATTTTTGGGGTCGACGTGGGTTATCAAAAGACTGCAATAACGCGAGCGAAGCCGAGGGTACAGATAGTTAATAATTAATTTGTATTTTCTAGCATATACAAAGTCGTGGTTTAAAATTAGCAATTATCACATAATTGTATAAAATGTATAACCGTTTGTCTTACACGCGTCTTTTATTTAAATTGACCACGCTTCATTTTAAAATTCGTTAGGAATAAAATTTTAACCGGCGACGTTATATGCAATGATCATTTTACCATTCAAATGATATCGACGTAATAAATTGTACATAAGCTTATGTATCACTTAAAAAATGTTCTATACCTTTAGCAACACATTCTCGTTGCGATTTCAAAAATAATTAAATATTTTATCAGATTTTGTCGTAAGTCTCTAAATAATCTTCTCGCAAATGAAAGTAACTTCTACTCGAAAATTAATTACGAGATGGACATTTTAATTGTTTTTAAAGGTATAAATAAAAACGTAGAAAAAAAGAGGTGATACAATCGTTTTGAGGTTGTGAACACACTTTTTTTTTAATTTGTTTATTTTATAATCCAACAGTGTTTTTACAAATTAGTATACATATGACTTTAAAAACTGGTTAGTGTTAATATTGTAATATGTATTTAATAAATAATACTAATGAATATTGGCAGGTTAAAATCCGGACAAATAAATAAGTACGTTTTCGTTTTCGGCGTTTTAATTAAAGTCTTCGTGTTTATCTCGCGTTTACGACCGTGATTAATACCGTAGATAAATTTTCGAGCTTCAGCTAAAATTAATAGGTAAAAGTTTTTAATAAACTGTGTTTTTAAAACTAAACATTATAAATATAACTATAAATGTTTAACACTAAAAATTAGACGAACCTGCTTTAAGCACCACAGATCGCGAGTTCGATTCCCGCTCGAGACAGATTCTGATTCAGACACACAGAATCAGACAGTCTGTATTGACCATCCAGGCATGCGTTCCGGTCTGTGTGTATTTGCTTATGTCTATATATAAGTTTCCGGACCCCCGTAACAGGATATCACTATTCTAATTGAGGTCGTTGAGTGTGTAGATTTTTTAGAATAGATAATTAATAATTAACGTAAGTATGAATATTTCATTAAATATTCAAAATATTGCCAGTACCTCAATTTTTTTTTATATTCCTCAGTCGTTTTAAAAGTTATTACTGAATAACCAGTTAGTAACTTAATAATCAAACTACCTACTTTTTATTCGCGGATTCTTCTGCTATTTCTTAAAATAATTTGTGATATTTTGGTATTTCCTTGGTTTCCATCATGGTAGATGAACAATTAATAAAAAATAAAAATAAAAATAGACACGAAAAACACCTTATCCAATGTTATAAACGCACACATCTGTCGTTATTACACATACAATTATATAACAATAGAGATTATATTAATGCGTTACCGTCGCATTTACCAATATAATTTGAATCTCAACGATTACCACCTTTAGTAAGTTAAGCAATGAAACGATTTTGGTTACCCGATGTGAATGGATTAGTAATTGGCCTACTTACATACGAAGAGAATTATTGTAATTTTTTTTTTAGCGATTGCAAAATCTCACGTATCGCGGTTCTGCGATTTGACTGACACGTTACTTAACGTTGTCAATTCAAATAATATGAATTTCATGTTCCAAAAGTTATGGCGTCAAATTCATTAGTAAAGTATTTGTTGCCGGCATCAAAAAAGGAGTTTCTAAATTCTTTTCTTCTTAATGTCACGTGTCTTCAAAGTTTAATCCCGCTGTCCCACTGCGGCGCACGCTGTGCTGCCACGCGACGCATTTTAGCTGCATAGGTTCAGTTGACAGTTGAACGCGACACACGCTATACACGAATATTATTCCACTCCTATAAACAACTAGCGCAGCACTGAAGCTAAATAGGCTTTCGTGTACCACGTGCAAAGTGTTGACAGCATGAACTGCGTGGATGACATATTTGAGCAAGCCACGCGTCTAGCAATCAGATCATTAATTGGTTTAGCGTGTTCGTGGGTTCTGTGGACGTCACCACATACATTTTCTTGTAAAGCGAAGCTAGACACATCTGTTTAGCCTTTCCGTGCGTAGCGGTGGAACTGCACCCTAATTGATGTTGATCTTTCATTATGTTAAATAGTTGACCCCTGCAACTATAATTATACATGAAATAATGTGTTTCAGGAGGGTCTTGGAGATATAGAATTAATAAACCCGTTTATTTTCTTAAATCTAAGTCTCAATTGTATAAAATCAGGGGATTTTTTTCAACAGCTGAATTGTATAAGTATCAAATCGTTCATATCATAATACATTAATAATATTTCATTATAATAATAAAAAATAAACAATTTTTTTTCTTCTACATTTTTTTTTCGCGATATAAAATTACTTGCAAGCTACTAAACACTATTAGGGCCGACTGTCGGGAGAGTTGACAATATCGTCTTATCTAAATGCCGTGATCTAATTCTAACTTATTATAGCATAACCTTATAGGCTTAGTTGAAAGGCAATATTGATATGAAAATAATTAAATAAAATAACAAAACTGTAACAAACTTGTCATTAACGCTTAAAGTCGTGGTTTTCATTTCCGTTTGGGACTGATAATTATATTGATTTTAGTTTTGGGTCTATGTTTTGGGCGTGTGGATCTTTCACGTCACTATGAGAGCACAATCGTTTAATATTGGTGGACAATTAAAATCAATGACTCGTTCGCCTTTAACACAGGACAGTGGAAGTCAGATGTCAATTCTTTCATGTAAAAATAATTTATTTGTCAAACTGGACTAGAGTTGTATAGTTGCTGATAAAATGCAGGGAATACACAGAGTAATCTTATACACCGATTTTTTTTTATCCAAATTAACGGTCTAACGGTAAAAGTAAGATAGGCTACGTTAATTGCCTTCCATCAAGTGCCATAGCGAATTTTTGTTTGCCTACTCTGTGGTATAAAAAACAAAGTTTTGGGATAGCTTGATTAAGAAACACTTCGGGCTCCTCAATTCAAAACGTCAAATGGTTCTATTATTAAGTCAGGGATTTTCCTGTGTATGCAGTCCAATATCCTGAATTGGATCGTTCGTGCTGGTAGCGAGCCTGCTCTGAGCCTCGAAGGTCGCGGGTTCGATTCCTGCTCGGAGTAGTAGTTTGTTACAAATACCTGGTCGGTCGGTCTGGGCGTTTGCCCTTGTAGGTCTCCTCAAAAAACACAATAAGCTGTCGAAAAACGTTAACTCTTGGTATGTAATTTTGTCTTATCCATACTACCAACCTGCCAAATCCGGCCAAGAGTATACGCAGAGTCAAAGCCGCTTCGATATTTCTGTAAGAAGACTTCGCTAGTCAAGTCTAGCGAGTTGGTAACGTCCTTTAAGTTTTCTAAAGTACCTAGCAACTCTTTATCAGGTATTGTTCTTATGGATTTTCGTTAAGATTTTCATATGACACTAATAGGTTGAAGACTTTGTAGTAACGTCTAGCTTATTTTTTCTTTATAAATATATACTGTTGCGTTAAAATTATGTCGTCAGTTTACAACAAAGTGCAAGAAAAACAATTATTATTATAAAAACGATACTTATTTAATACAATAGAAAATACTATTTTTAATAAAGAACTTCGCCCGTGAAAGCCTTAGACCTTGTAAATCGTTTTGACATTGCAAAAACGTTATTATAATGTTTGCTTTTCTCGGATAATGACCTCGATTAGTACAGTATGTACTTTTCCAGTTATGAGAGTTTGAACAGACATCATATGTTGTCGATTATTTTCTGTTATATATTTTTTTAACAAGATGAATGAATAATGAGGATACGTAACGAACCTAGTTGAGTTGATTTTTATAGCTAAGAAATCCATGACATACAGTCTTAATTTTTTTTTCTTACGACAAAAAGTAACGAAGTTATGACCGAAGTTCCGGAGCGGTTTCTGTGACGTCATAAGGACCGAACACTGAAAAATGTTTCTCGGGTGCTTTTACTGAAACGTTCGTACATTTAGAAACATGATATACGTGATATATATTTTAAAATAAAAACAATAAACGTGTTTACAGTATAGTTTAATTTTAATAATACAATATAGTTATAACTAAAACTTGTAATACGAACGTAATACAATAATATAGTTTCTAAAAATATTTGGCACGTGCTCTTCAGTACATCGAGGATAACGCTCGTGAAAGTGCGAATTACATCTCATTATGCATGTGCCGGTTTGTATGTAATGCATGTAATTTCGGCGTATAAAGCTTCGTCCATAATTTTCTACATATTCCGTGCGTCAGACATAACATAACATATGTACATATACATTATCCATAGGTGTTATGCCTACCAAGTGCGGAAAATTTCCGTATGGACACAGAATAAATTTGACTAATGCTGTCGGCTGAAATATTGGGTTCCCTTTATGCTAAACGATGTTTGTCTGAGTCATTTTTGATTGATCTGAACATGCTTGCAAAGTGTCGACTAGCTTTTACAGATTCCAATATTTTTATTTAGATGTAAGATTTTTATAGTAATGCAACCATGCTCCTCCCAGCAAAATGGCACAGAAAATTAACGTAAAGGTAATGTCACGTTTCGTGAGACGATTGTAAGCGCCGGAGGCCCAATTGTTCCCTTCCTTTTCCTGCTTCCTTTTCATACCTTCTCTCCTATCCTTTGAGTTGCCAACGCGTGTGATAGTTCAAGTATCGCAAGCGTTTATAGGTTGAAGTGACTGTTTATCATCAAGCGGACCGTATGCTATAGATCGGTCGTCTGCCTTGGTTTGCGTAGGCTTGTAAATCAAAGGAAGTTTGTGGCAAACGTTTGCAAATAATGACGTGAGTTGATAGATGTTTGCTACCAGAGTTTGTGCCTTGTGTGTAGGTAATTTTGTCTGCGTTGCGTGCGCGCTACTTTCTTGATATAACACGCTGATAGATGTGGACGAATCTCTACTCGTTGTTGTGCTTTGAGAGTTGGTCAAACGATCATTGTGTCATCTACCACACGGAATCGCTAACTGAGCATTCAGAAACACGTTCTCCAGAAATGCGATTTCGCAGCATTTTAACCCATTTCAAAATGAAAGAAGTTTTCGATATGGTTGATTATTGATTGTGGACGTTGTTCTTGTTTTTATTTAATGACGGTTCGTAAACCAACATACGGCCTGTCTGATGGTAAACATTTATCGCAACCTATGAATTGAACGCGCGCTTTACGTGAAGTATCACATGTGCATTGTCAACCCAAGGGACAGAAGGGAATGCATAGGAAGGGAAAAAACGAAGGGAGCCGAGGGGGTAAGAGATTGGGCCACCATTGTTCCTAGCATGAAACGCAACAATTGTCCTTTTCAATAAGTTATTTTTAAAAATAATAAATAGTACCGCATACACATGCACAAAAACAAAAGTTTAAAAATATCATTTAATTGGAATGCTAGTATTGAAATACAAGTAAGTTTCTCCCCATTAGGGAACGCGCATTCGTCTTACAAGAATACATCAGCATTAATTTAATTGTTATTATGAATACATTATATCTCTTGTTTCCAATTTGTTCCTAGCTTAAGTTACGAGCTACTGTTTCTATGTGAAATATTGAGTCGTATGTAAACTAAATGTATTTCTAATTGTGGTTAGACTTGTAGATATTGGTATTTAAATATGTATGTATAAAAATCATTAATATATGTATGATCCATCAAGATCAATTCAAGCATTCAGTCTTTCGGAAATGAGGCAGAGAATTACGATAGTCTACGTGTATAATAAAGCCATCTTCATAGCTATTGGGAGAAAAGTGAAAACAGAAAAAGAAAGTTGATAGAGTGAGGAAGTTACTGTGTACTTAAAAACCTTGTCATTTTTGTAATTATATAGTTCAAAAATCGATTTTCTAATTTCTGAGCTCCGCGTGAATCAAGAGGCTAAAATATACATTACTAAATTGAATCTTTATGATAACTTTTTCGTCTTTATACGCTCCAGGTGACAGAATGTCTCGCAATAAAGACAAGCATGAGGGCGCTAGCGGGCGCACATACCACATTATGTCGGAAGCGGAGCGGGCATCTGGCAGGCGCGGAGGCTGGACTACGCTTGAGGTAAGCGTTACATGATAGCATGAATTCCCTGAATTTTCGATACACGCAATTCTGGTTTCGGTTGCTTAGCGGAACCACCAAAAAAATCAAATCCAAGTTTTAATAAAAATTAACGTTTTAGATTTAACCAAAAACTTTTATAAACAAATATTATTAGGTAGTTATTTTGAAAAGTAATAAATACTATAATATCAATCAATCTCAACGCTACATTACACTACGCTACGTAGTATAGGGTAGTTAGTCGAAAACCCAAACTTCTACTCTCTTTGTATCTTTTCATCTTAACCTGTCCTCAACAAGTATGGTATCTTGCTTTGTTGCAAGCTGCCATAGGACAAGGATCAGTTATTTTTCTGGCGGACGCTTCATTGTCACGTCTCTTTTATGTGAATACTTCTCTTAAAAGAAAATTATATTAATTTATATCTACTGTCTTTATAATTTTGTTGTATGTAACATTATGAAACTTAACAAAACTCTTTGGGTATTCCAGATAACAGGAGGTGTGCGCGCGTTGGCGCCTCAACTATTCCAACTGACGCATTTGACAGCGTTGTACCTTAACGACAATTCGTTGCAAAGGATACCAACGGATATCAGTCAACTCGTCAACCTGCACACACTAGACATGTCGAACAATAAGTTACGGAACCTGCCCTCCGAGCTTGGAGATCTTATACAGCTGAGGTAATTATTATCCGCTAACTTTATGTGATGTGGATAACTTTACTAACTTAAAGGGAAGTTTCGAAAATTAGCTCACATTGTGGGTAATTATCTATATAATAACTTAGACGTCTATGTGGTTTATCTTGTCAAGGTTAAGTATTTGTTCACACTGATTTACTGTTCGCTTGTCTTCGCATTCTTAAATATTATGAAGTTCATATTATTACGATCGTACCAAAATGTATAGCTAAAGAAATGGTGTTTCAAGTGCTACAATCTTAAATAATTCGTAGACTTATCGTTTTAATTGACTGGTACCTTTTGACCATTTATTTTGTATTACTTAATAGGTAAATATGTCCAAATAAATTAGAATTTCCGTAAAATTGATAATCATAGAAGTTTATTTTTATATATTTTCATAATTCTAATAGTTAAAATGTTAAAAAGCAATTATTTCATGGACTAACATTCACAATTGCCGATATAATTAACGTTTCAAAACAACTTCGGACCAAAATAAACACAATACATTACCATACGAGTTTTCCTTATTAAAGAGAACCAGTTGCGTTCCGAAATATTCACGAGAATACGTAATTCTTAATAATCAAGCATTTTATTAAAAAATGTATTTGTAAACAATATTTTTATCACAGATTAAATATGATTGTTTATTTTTTAATGATAGGTATTTAGACTATCGATAAACATATATCGATAAAGATTACTATGAAAGTCATTTTTATAAAGCGTTTGATAAAACAACAATAATAATAATAAATGCTGCACACTCAACGGCCCTCATTAGGATAGTTGTATTCTGTGTCGGGGTCCGGAAACATACACAATGACTAGGACAAACACCCAGACCGGAACACTTGCCTGCATGGTCAATGCAAACATTTGCTCCGAGAGTGAATCGAACCCGCGTCGCCACAACGTCGTCGTAAAACGATAAAGGTCCCAAAATGGTGCAAAAAGAAAATTCCGTAGGGATAAAAAGAAAACGCCTTTTGGCGCCGTCTGTTTCCTCTGTCCATCTAGCTCTGTAACAGGGTTGTGTTGCGTGATATCCCGGAACATAACCAGCTCCTCCAGCATCGAGTTTGGCAATAGTGGATGTTTTAGTGGTTTTCCATGACGTTAATCTGATGACGTCAATCAACCTTTTTAACCGGATGTCCTTCCCAGGACGCCGGGTCTCATAACTAGTCAGATTAACAAAAAGAATAATATATTGTATTAAAGAATTCTTAGTGCGCGTGCACTTGATCAATGTTTTGTATATACGTATATGCCGTGCGATGACTAAAATGCCGCTAGGTGTGAAAAGCTAGTTGTAAGTTATTTAAATAAACGTAAAAAAACAGCGTATCGATAATAGAAGTATTAATGAAAGGAGCATTGAGAACATAAAATACAATATTTGTGGCGTATTTAATATAGATTTTTAGCATATTAAAATGGAGAATCCATTATAATCAGCCCAATTGAGCCAAAATAAGGCGGAGAACAATTTTCTTATTTAATCGATACCAGCTTTTGTCCGTGTGAATAACGATTTTTAAAAAGGCACTTTTATTATATAGAAATAATTGATCCCACATATAAATTCTTATGATTTCACATTTAATTTATTCCTTTAAGTTTTGTTCTCGCGCCTATAACATTCTCAATAGTCTAATTTATAACCATACATTTAGTCGTGAAATATTTCCAAACAAACTCGCTTTCATATTTGGACGCAAATAAACAATACCATGTCAACCCACAAAATTGAAAAAACTGAGTTATATATGCAGAAGTGTTGGTAAATGACTCAAGAACATTTTTCTTTAATATTTGTAGGGTATTATATTAAGCTTTAAAACTTCTAATAAAGCCATTTTTAATCATGCAGTTTATGTATTATTTTAAACGTTTTGGGTTATATTATATACTAAATATGCAGTTTGTATGCTTATTTTATGTGAAAATAAGTAAAATAACTTACATACACCTTGAAATTGCCAAAAACTTGATCAATACTTTAAAAAAATCATATAAAGCAATTTGTTCAAAATTTTCAAACGCGTTTTTCTCGAAATAACATTCGTGTGGGTTGACATGGTATTGCTTATTTGCGTCCATTTATAGTATCAGATAGGATGCATAACTAAATACTACAAAAGTAGATTTTTATTGACAAAATCAGTTGAAAATAATTATATGTAGTTCGGATTATTATTCTTAGTAGATTCTTTATTTGTAAGTATTAAAAACATAACAAACTCTACCTAACAGCCGTAACGACCTTACCGCTGATAAATATATTTATACGCGTTATTCGCTCCAAACAAATATCTGCGCGTAATTCACAAGGTCATTGAACTCGCAGATAAACGTGTATATATCGTATTATTAGTAAACATAGCATATTCTATTTGATATTAATTATGAATATTTTATACAAAATGAGCTATTTCTAAGCGAACTGGTTATATTTCTATTTGACTTTATAATAGTTACTATGCTGGTATTTTTATTGTGTTATGTATTATTTGTTTCTTTTATATTTAAAGTTCTGCATGATTTGTTTTATATGGACAGGCCCTTCGATATTTTTTTCTTTATTACAAGTTGGCAAGCAAGCATACGGCCCACCAGATGGTAAGCTATTGCCGTATCCTATGAGCGCGCGCAATACCATTAGTAGATGACATTCGTTCGTTGCTAATCTCGACATATTGATTCTTGAATCTTCTTTGACCAGTAATTTCACTAGCGTACAGCCCTTCAAACCTGAACACAGTAATGCCTAAGCACTACTATTTGGTGGTAGAATATTTGACACTGCGGTGGTACCTACCTAGCCAGTCTCTTGCAACAAAAGACCTACTACATGTGTGAGTGATTGCACTTGTGAAATAATCTCTGGTGTGACATAGAGAATATCCCAACAGCGGACGTCCCGACGCCGGTGATTGTGATGTCAACAACTTGTTTAAAAACTCGGTGGTGGCTCCTTCATAAATTTAAAATTAAGACTACGTGGTGGCGCAGCGATAGCAAACCTGCTTTAAGCGCCACCGGTCGCGGGTTCGATTTCTGCTCGAAGCAGATGTTTGTATTGACCATGCAGGCATAATATTTTCGGGTTTGGCTGTGTGTGTCCTTGTCCTAGTATGTGTTTCCGGACCCCGACACAGGATATCACTATCCTAATGGGGGCCGTTGAGTGTGCAGCGTTTATTTATTTATTTTATTTATTTGTTCCAGAGAGCTCCACTTACACAATAACTACCTCAGAGTCCTACCATACGATCTGGGTAAACTGTTCCACCTGCAACTGCTCGGCCTGCAGGGCAACCCGCTCAGCAAGGAGATGCTATCGATATACAACGACAACAACGGGACGGCGAAGCTGTTGACGTATCTGCTCGACAATTTACAAGGTAAGTGCTGCATGCAATTGAAATATATATTACGTGAGTTGCTCGTAAAAGGCTCAAGTCGCACATAAAGGGCTCCGTATCATCGTAGAATAAAATTATCAAGTTTCTTGCAAAGGGGTCTCCATAATTAAAATATCGCACCTTTAGAACGAAAACGCCACAATTTAAAAAAAAAAGGGTGTGTGCTATTCACAAACGTAAGAAGTGTAACTTTAGTAAATCGACAAAAGAATGAGATGAATATATGTAGCAAGATATAAAAATATTCACAAACACTGTTAAATAATAACAGACCACGCTGACTTCTTACTAAAATGTTGTAATACGCAGCCACATACATATATATACACACACACCGACATTTACTCTCTCGCTCTGGCTCACTAAAGCATGGCGCAATTAGGAAAGACCGATAGTATATAATAGTATGTATATTTCTGTCTCATTCATTCCTACACATTTTTGTATTTGTGTCTCTTATCTGTTGTTTTTCCGTTGCACGATTTCAAATCAAAACTATTCTAAAGAAGTTTCACTTCAAAATCGAAAATTTACTTGTCAGTGTAAAATAACTTAAAACAAAATTCTCAATGTAACAATAGTCTATACATAGCCATATTCGAGCGTAAATAACTGACGTAAATAACCAAGAATATATAATAGACGAAAGATAGTGCAGATGTCAATTTTTAAAATTTATTTTGTTGATTCCAAAAAAAATGCATTTTGAGTTACTTCGCTTTCCTTCTAAATGTGCGATATGAGTTAAGATTTTGAAAAAGTAAATAAAATAAGACATGAAATTTAAAAAAAAACTTTTTGTGGTTTTAGATTTTTGTTAAATGATTTTAAATACTCATTTGAATTTACAAAAGGGCACCAACGAGCCGGCGACATTTTGCTATCCAATGGTATAGTCTATGATTATTGATGATTTGAAAAAACGCAAAAACTAAAACTTTTACAAAGCCGCGCTATTTTTTTTAGCATTTTGTTAATAGTTGATCGCAGTTTTTATCTGATCACACAATAAAGTTACGTCACAAAAGATTTGTTTATTAGTTAAGCCTCAATAGCTCAACGGTAGAAGGGCCAACTTCGCTCCGTTAACGCGAGAGTCGAGGGTTCGATCCTGACCCCTTGGGCTATTGTCGTACCCACTCCTAGCGAAAGCTTCGAGCTTATTTGGAGGGCAATAGGAATATTAGTAATGCCTTGACAAAGCATCGCTAATATTTAAAAAAAAAAAAGGTTTAAATGTACGCACATTTAATCTTTGGGCACGCTCCTTAGCGTGAACAGCTAGACTTTAAATGAGCTATTGTTAGGTTCGCCTTATTCGTAAAGTTGCCTTATAAGCTATAAATAGTTAAAAAAAAATTTTTTTTCGGATTGAATGTGTATTGCTGTTGGCCCTACTGGCCTTGACAGCGTCACCGGGCAGGGGGCCGAGTACTGAGACTCAGCCGTGATAAAGGGGCAGCCCTCACGGGGCTCAAATTTGATTCCGTCCTTAGGGTGCCTCCTGCGAAGCCGAACCACGGCGGCGGACGTCATCGGAGATGGAGGCAGCGCTCCGAGCGCATTCTATACGATAGACTCACCCGACGGTGTGAGCGCGACGCGACGTGCGAAACAAAAAAATATTTATAACTGTTATAAATAGCATTGGTGACAGGCTTATTGAGGCTTTGTGACAAAGAAAACTTATTCAATATATTGAAATCTATATTCTAATATTGAATAGTCAGAATCCTTACTTGTAATATTATTAACACGAAAATTGAGTTCGTGTATGGTTATAGGTTACTTTTTGTCGCGAAAACAAACTACAAAACATGTCAGTGTCAATGGGGTGAAATACGGAATGAAAATTTGTATGGTTCCCCATACAAATTTTGTTGAAGGTGCAAAGGTTTTTTCATTAAAGGTGCCTATTACGTGGGTTAAGCCGTGAACAAGAGCTCGTGTTATAAATAACTACTAACTTTACATAAATTATTTTTCGTTAAAATTTTTGAATCATGTTTTTGGGACAGATCATAGATTACTTAACTGTACGAGTTTTACGTTAAGTAAGTTTATTTATTATTATTTAAGAATACTATTTTAGATAAAATGGTGACATGGTGGTACATGCTTTTCCTAGCACAAATGGGCCAGCCTGACCGGCGACGTACTACCCTCTCGTAATCGGCGTAAAGTAACAGTATCAGTACTTTTGCGTATCGTGCCATTAGTGAAAGCGCTGGAAGTCCAATCTCCCACTCTCCCTGTTCCCTTCTTTTTCATTTCTCAACCCTCAACCCTGGGTTGACATCGCGCATGTAATACTTGAAGTTCATAGGTTGTAGTGACTGCTAAACATCAGGTGGACCGTATGCTTGTTTCCTAACAGTCATGACGTAAAAAAATGGAAACTGGTGGTAGGTCTTTTGTTGCAAGAGGCCGGCTAGGTAGGTACCACCGCAGTGTCCAATATTCTGCCGCCAAATAGTAGTGCTTAGGCACTACTGTGTTCAGGTTTGAAGGGCATTGTACGCTAGTGAAATTACTGGGCGAACGAGATTTAAGAACTAATATCTCGAGGTTGGCAACGCGCGAATGGCACCTACTAATGGTGCCGCAAGTGCTCATAGGCTGCGGCAGCCACTTACCATCAGGTGGGCCGTAAGCTTGTTTGCCAACTTCTAACATTAAAAAAAAAAAAAAATACATACTAAATACAGCATAACAGTGGCCCAAGATGTAGACTCGTGTTTTTCAATGCAAACAATATATTAAGGAATTTAGTTTGTACATTTTTTTTGTGTTGTAATAATGTTAATATTGGATTTCAAAAGTTCCCACTAAAACTCAACGTCTCCATAACAATGCGAAACTATAAATTCTTGTTTAATTAGGTGTACTAAGTATTATGTAATAAGAATATTTTATTTAATTACATAATTATATTCCATTAATTAATATTCTGTTCAATATCTATACCATTTTTGTAAATATTTCCAGCAGAGTCCTTAAAAAAACCGGCCAAATGCGAGTCGGACTCGTGCACGAAGGTTTCCGTACGCGAATATAAATATATTATAAACACGCCAAAATCACGTATGGTGTATGGAACCCCCCCTTAAATAAGTGAATATATAAACATTTTGGATGAATAAATATTTTGTGTGTGTTCAACAACCTGTTGCCGTTTTCAATATCGAATAAAAAGTCACGTTTGTTGTATTGGAGCCTCCTTAAATATTTCCTTTATTCTGTTTTAGGTTTTATTGTTACAGCGGAAACAGAAATACATCGTCTGTGAAAATTTCAATTGTCTAACTATAACGGTTCATGAGATACAGACAGACCGACGGACGGAGAACGGACAGCGTACCCTTAGTGATATGGTCCCGTTTTAACCTTTGAGCACGGAACCCTAACAACGAGAAGTAGTACGCTTTAATTTCCATTACGTACAATAAAAGGCTGAATTAGCTAATTACAGCACCTGTCATTCTTATCCAATGTCATAACTAAAAATGTATGATGTGGGCGTGGTTATGCAATAAGAGCTACGCCTGCGCATTATAATTTACACAATCGCTTAGCTTCACATTATTATTTTATTTTGTAAAGCCATTGGCTTAAAAATCCTATTTTTTTCACTGCAAAGCACTGCAAAGTTTTTATCAGCCTTTTGTTGAGAATAAAATATTATTCTCATTTATCTCAACACAATTTTCTTCGCCGCTGAACTTGAGATGAATTATTATTGTACAATAAAACTCATGGATATTATTTATACCTCAGTATTAAATATAAAAACTATACCTTAATATGAAATTTCTAACAAAGACTTACCACGAGAAATTTCATACAGGATTAGATCTAATAAGAATTTGAGGAAATTTGCCTATTTTTTATATTATTATAATAAATTTTCTTCCAACATGGAGAAGATATAAAAGTAGCCCAGAATGTTGGATCGAGTGTGTGGTGCGACGATAAGTGACCTTATCCAATATATAGCTCATAACATACTATTTATTATTTTTATATCGAACTAAACTACTAAATGCTTTAATCAATATAATTTCTCTATAAAGCTATTTTTTTAATATATGTGAATATTTTTCACCAAATTTAAGATTACGCAGCTCTCCAATTGCTTAAATATGTTGTGTCCAAATCGCTTAAGTAAGTTAGATACCCTTTTGAAGTTGGAACTTAAATACACTTTTTAAATGATTAAATTTTCATCGGTCTTTGATAAGTATGCAAAATTTCGATATAATCCGACATTTTAACGGAGGTCAAAATAATTTCCAGTTTCCGTTACATACACATAAACCTAATAGAAGCGTGTTAAAAATCTTTATATAGTTACAATCGTCGACCATCGGTGTTTAAATTTTACTAGATTTACCTATTCAGTATCGCCAGCGTTCATAGGATCCGGTGACTGCTTACCATCAGTTGGACCGTATGCTTGTTTGCCAACCGTCATGAAATAAGAAAAAAATAGCGGAAAGAGTAACCTCAATTTTTAATACAAATAAGAGATGAAAATCACCAAGTAGCCGATTTTCTAAATTGAGATGTTCGCGGGCATCACGCGCTTTCAATAGCGACTTTTATTTCTGCGGCGTGATCTCGTCATGATACAATCGACGTACACTTTTTACGATGGATCTTCTTTATTTTGTTGCAATTTTTTCTGTATTAGAAAGTATCTTTAGTAGCGATAAAATATGTCGTTATTTGTATTAGTTCAAATTTTAAAATGAAACTTTATTTCATTAAGATTAAAAAGATTATTTTGAATGATTTTAAGTTAACTACCTAGATCATCGTGAGTCGTATCCGTTTCTTCTTTATAGCGCGATGGTAGCAAACAAGTGCACACTTGCAACGCCAGATATATCACATGGTTGTTCCCTTAAAATGTACTTTTCCCGTCCCTCGAAGAGTAATTAAAATAGCCTGTATCAGTCACTGGATGTAAGCGGCAAAAGATCCTAATGGTTAGACCTTTTTATGTTAAATGGGGCAAATAACCAGGCGGCCCACCTGATTTTAAGTGATAACCGCCGTCCATGATCATCTACAACACACAACAGATGCCACTGGTTATACGCTGGCTGACCGATGAGCAGACCGGGTAAGTACTACCCTCTCACAGAAAATCGGCGTAAAAGAACAGTATCAGTAGGTACTGTTGCGTTTCGTACGATGAGTGAGAGCGCCGGACGCCCTATCAGCCACCCCTTTGTTCCCTTTTTTCCGTCCTCATTCCTTCCCTCTAATTCCTTAGATTGGAATTGCGCATGTGATACATCAAGTATAGCAAGCGTTTATAGGTCGCGGTGACTGCATACCATCAGGCGGACCGTATGCTTGTTTGCACTCCGTCAAGACATTGAATGTTAGCTAACCGGGCGGGTAAGCACTACCACCACCATTAATCTGGATTGACAGATATACATGTCTTAGCATTTAAACATCCAGCAGTGGATATATGTATTGACAATGACGAAATCGAATAGCCTATAAAATAAATAATTTGAGGCCATTTTTAGTTGTATGAAGATAAACTTAATTTTATAGTTTTAGTCATATTTCGTAAAGCAATTAAATTTACAGAAAACATTTTAAGGCGGACTTAAAATTGCCGTTTCTTACACAACAAAACCCTGGCGATGTTATTTTTAAAATTATATTTTTATCTTTACAAAAATGACTATTGATTTCGATAATGCTTCCATTTAATTAGCTATTTCTTTATCGAGGTCACGGTTAAAGAGTTATTCTTTGAGATGAATTGATGCACTCCGAATCGATTTTAGTTTTTTGTAGGAAATTCTTGTCGGTTGATCCAATCTTTAATTTGTGTAGTTTACTTTTTATTCACTTAAAAGATAAAAGAATCTATCTACCACGATTTCATAGAGTGGTCGATATTTTCTTTTATTTACTCTGGTGATAGGTCGATTCATAATAACAGTCTATTGTGATATTTTAGATAATTGTATTTTGCGATTTGACTGTTTATTTTCTGTCTGTAAATTGATTTTAATAACAAACTTTCCTGATTTCCTTTGTTGATTATTTATTGATCGAAGACTTCGAAGAATATAAATTCACTAAGCCAGACGAGCTCTTTCGGGATCTTGTCCAATCGATGTACGTTGAAATTTTTAGGATTTTCTTGTAATTTCGTTATGTTGTATCCGTTTGACTGTCTGCGCAATCAGTCAGACTGAGTGACTGTTGTATGGTCAATACTAACATCTATGATCTACCCCAAGACCGCAAAGTTGGGCATTAAAGCTCTTTGTTTTTTTTTCAAACCAAAATCAAAATTCAAATCAATATAACAATACAACAACAATACAACTACGGACATCGAAGATAGAAAACAAAGCAGAATCAAGTCAGTTGCTTAAAAATTACGTATGCATTTGTACTTTTTGTTGTAATAACTACAGAGGCGATTGAAGGCGGCTATTGTATTGAAAAAAATATGTTGTAATTTTTTATTAATTATTATCTCTTTCAAATAGAAAATTAATAGAAAGATAGAAGTTAGTTGGTAATTTATTATAATAATAATAATCACACTCATTTTGTCGGTTCTCACATTTTTCCAAACGAATCGTTGGAAGCGACCGTTACTGTTTCCGGACTGCCTAAAATTGTCTTTCTTTTTAGTGCTTCAATATGCAAGTGCATATGTATATTATATTAATTCGTAAAGAGAAATCTTTATATCATTTTTACCCAGCTCGAGAAAGAGCTTTGGCATACTTACTTTTGAAAAGGACTATAAAGTTAAATGTGTGTATAATAATGATAATGACAAAACCCATGTCTGGCATTTGATTTGAATCAATTTAATTAATCCTCTATGAAACCAAAACGGTATGATAGCGGCTTAGCGGTTCAATATTAAAATTTAACGCTGCGTCACTTCCGCTTACTTCGGCATGCTAATGACCCACTAACAATTGTATCAAATGAGATTCACACCGAAGGTCGTGTCAAAAATGAAAGTCAACAGAAATCCCGGTTGTTCTGTAAAAATTATATCGTGATCACATTCAACCGAGACATGACAATAAATTCGCGGGAGATATGATTGTCTCTCTCGGTTACAATAGCGTTAGAAAGTGTGGGAAGACGGCACGTTTAGATCAGGGTTTCTCAAACTATTCCCACTGTATAATACGATACTTTGTAACTGAAAACAAAAGTTTAGAGACTGAAACAAGCTAGAATAAATCTACTAAACGTAACATACATGTGAGTGTTTATTTGATTTATTTATTTTTATTAACAAGTAATAATAGAGATGAAAGAGTTTGTAGTCTGTGATATAAAGAAAAGTTTTTGATATCTGTCATGGTGCGTTTTTATTCGAGATATCTTGGATGGTCGTTTTTTAAAGCAGTGCCTGTGCCGTGCTCTGATGAATAAAATTATCATTGCAGACACAAACACCAACCATGAGGATTCAATGTAGCGGATTCTGCGACATACATATACATTACGCAGTGCGATAAAATACAAGGTTGTCACTATCCAGCAATGCTCTGTCGAAGCTTTCAACGTGGAGTAACATACCTAAATTCAACAATTTACCGTCGTTAACCGTTTGGTCAGCAACCAAAATCACCCACCTGATCAAAGGATCATCTCTTTCCGTTGGTGGTACATACAATCATATAATACTGGTTTACACGTATAATATTATTTAGCTAATATTAAGTAGTGAGATTGGAGAAGACACGTTTTGTGAGATGTATAGTATAAGAGACAAATTATTTGATGGTGCGTTAACCCCTTTACTAGATAACATAATAAATTGCAAAGCACTGTAACTAACTACGTCGGGTTTCAACGATTCGTCCTTTTATATGCGGTACGACAATAATTTTGTGTATTTTAAAATATTGAAGTAACTATTAAATGTGACGCTTCGTTAGAATCACATCTTTTTGAAATATTATCTTTCTAATCCAACGTATTAAACAAGTTCTATACTTCGTCATGTGCCAACATATATATATATTTTATGGAGATAAACTTGGGGTATCTGTATACTTTGAGAATCGCAGAAAGATAATTGATTGTTTCTTACTCCGTTACCAAGTCTATTGGAGAAAACGTTCGTGGTAACGACTGTTACAAGGCTGCTGTTTTATTTTTGTTCGCGATATTGAAAATATATTGTTCTTGAATGATTTTGTTTGCTTTTCTATTGACTCTGGCTATATTTTAAGTGTCGCGCTGTCAAAGCGTGACATGTCTGAATGGAGCCGAATTTGGTCTAACGATTGTTGGACCTATTTCGGTTGTTTGCTTTTACATTTGGCTGGTAGTTGCACATAATACAGCTTTTGTTGCAATTTCATTTTGGAAACTATTGACAGTCTCTCTAGTTGTGTGGGATGGTGTACTTTTTCACATCTTTGTAATATGCTTAGAACGTACCACAACACCATAAGTTAAGAAAGTAGATCAGATAAATATTAGGTATATACATATGGTTACAAAATAATATTACTGGCTCTAGGCCTTTTATTGCAAGATGCCGGCTAGGTAGGTACCACCGCAGTGTCAATTATTCTACCGTATACTGTGTATCGGTTTAAAGGACATTGTAGTCTCTAGTGAAATTAGTGGCTAAAGGATATTTAAGAACCATAATATCTCGAGATATTTGGATATCGTTGGCAACGCGTGAATGACACTAAAAAACGTTTGGTTTTGCAAGCGGTTATAGGCTACCATAACCGCTTACCATAAGAATATATTTCAATTGTAACTGGGTACTATATAATGTACTTCAAAATCATGATTTCGCAACGGACAAATTATTGTCATTTTGTAATACAATAATGTCTATTAGTACGTTTACCATAAATTTATAATCAGGTTTAGATTGTAGGAATATATTTATCGAAATGCTTTATAAAAATATTTTACTTAAGTTGAAAAGTTTTTATTGCAAAAAATGTGTCTTGTCGATTTCATTTAGATAATGTTTAAATTTAATATGAAATGAAAGCATAAAATTCCATTTTTTACATTTGCCATCTAAAAACAAGATAATTTAAGGATATAAATATCAAAAGAATCGGAAAAAGGAAGTAATAAAAAATGAAAGTTTAAAATGAACTCAAATAAATTAATAAAATCATAGGCTGTGATATAAGGCTATAAGAAATAAATGTATCTCGTTTCGAACGCTGTATTTTGTGAAAGTTATCGTGAGTATTAGATTGTTGTGTTAGGTTAGTGCTTCTACGAGGTATTATTGCGTAAGGCTTTCGAAAGTTTAGCATTGGGTTTATATTTATATTTTATGTACCAAGAACTTCTTGTGGTTATATCAGCTCCAGTATATATTTTTATGAAATCTGCGAAATAAACTTTCCTCTATTTCTGTATTTTTGAATTCATGACGATGAGGATGAGAAATTAAATAATTAGCAGTCAAATGCACGACGCACAACAGAAACTAAAGGGTTCTGCAGCTTGATGATGAATAATGTTAACAACTTTAAAATTAATTAATAACGAATTAAAATAGAGTGCGAAAATAAGTTGGTGATTACATAGTAATTATAAAAAGTAATATGAAAAACAAAGTTATGGGAAAATTTTATTTAACTCTAAAATTTGAATAATATTTATTATTAACTGCAACTCCTTTTATTTCCGCTCTTTGTCATCTGCTGCTTTTGAGGTTGTTTGTGGATGGATAGGCCGTACACTAGCCACATATGTGGTATAAAAATTGTGTTACCAATGTTTTAATTTTACTTTCGGTAATGCTTACTAATAATAATAACTAATAAGCCGTTAAATCAGAGGTGGCTTTGGCTATGGTGCAGGGTGTGTAGTGCCCACGGGCGCAATGCTCTTAGGTGGCGCAGGCCACGGCACTTTAAAAGAACTCACGTAAAAGAGCATGAAGTCGTATCGGTCACTTTGTGCAGAGACATTTTTTTACAATTTCCATTGACAACGTTTATATACCATGTGAACGTTTGTAACTATTCCATTTTCACCGCGCGCTTACTAAAGGGCCCTAAAGTAATGATTGCACACGAGCGCTACATGGGCTAGAGACGCTTCTACTTAGAATGTTTAAGAAAATAAAAATTATTAAATAAATAATTGTACACGTAGTGAAGACGTAATGTTACGTTTACATTTTCATAGATACTACCTACTTAAATACTTGCCTAAGCAGGAATATATTCAGCTTAAAAATACTATGCAATTACTATTGGAACGCACGTCCGACCTACAATAAGTGTTGTAAGAATAAATTATCGTTTCGATTTTGACTGGTCATCGATTCTCGTAGAATGAAAATGCTATCGACACGCCGGGCCGGCCGGTGAAAGTGTTCGCGAAAGTGAAGCCGGAACTGAGCGGTGACGTCACGCGCGAACTGCGCAAGAGCACCTCCTATGGCGACATTGCGAAATGTTATCTCGTATTATGATTGTCGATTTCATATATTTGAAATTAAAAGTTTATATTTTTATTATATATTACTTAAATTTATCGCAGTAATTTGCAATTTCACTTTTCATAAACTTTTTGTCCATATTTTCTCTCCGATGGACGTTTTAATGCGACTAAAGTTTGTAACCGCATCACGAATGCAACCGCAAAAAAGAAATCATGATTTTATACGGTTTTATAAGTATGAGTGAGGTCACGTTTTAATAAGCGCATTTAAATTCAAATTAACGTATGTAACTCGTACTGGGCCCTTAAAAGGAATGAAAATTTCGATAAGGTTCTTTTTACTGGTTTCATAAATAATTAATTATGTTTTACATTACCCAACATAGAGTATATAGAAAGTGTACACATTACTAATTTAATTCGGTATATTTAACATTGATAGATTTTTTATTATAGGCCGGCTTACACAACAATCCTTGACGTATATTAAATAGTAATAATTACTTACTAGATTTTGCCAGCGGATGCGTTCGCATGAATAACGATTTAAAAAAAATGTTTCATGCTTTAGTTTCAATGAGGAACTTCCATATAATCTTTGAAGCCTTTTTCGAACCCTTAACGGTTGAATTTCCGAAAAATCTTTCTTAGTAGTCGTTTAAGTATTAAAAACACGACCTGTGAAAAATTCAGCTTTCTTGGTCCAAGGGCTTTGGTCTGGCGTTGGTGTATAAATATGACTGGCTAAATAAGGTGAAGTAATGAAGTATTTTGTAAGTCTCTTCATTTTTTAGGGTTCCGTAGCCAAATGACAAAAACGGAATCCTTATAGTTTCGTCATGTCCGTCTGTCCTTCCGTCCGTATGTCACAGTAATTTTACTCGGAAACTGTTGGCTCTATCTATACGAAATTTAGTAAATAGATGTATTCTATGAACCGCACCACGATTTTATAATGGAATCCTAAAATATATAAAAATTAAGGGTAGCAGTCCATACATGTAATTGAAAGTTGAAAAAAAAATTTCAATTTATGGTGACGTGTGACATATCTTTGGATAGGTCTTTCAAAATAAAAAGGAGGTTTGATTTTGGCTTTTTTTCATTAAGTCAGTAGTTGTTGAGATATAAGCTCCTAAAGTAATAAAAATTGTGTCCCCCCAAATGTGATGAACTTTTAACCACATTTGGTTTGAAGAAGATGGGTCTACAAATTTAAGAGATATATAAGTTGTTGCCATTACTATGAAGTTACCAACTTATTTTGCGTTCACTTTTAATTTTTATTAATTTTAAAGTCCTTAAGATTCCTCATCATAAAGCTGCGGAACCCTTTAGTTTCGACTGTGCGTGGTCCACAACGCACTTGACTGATAATAAATATTTAATTTTAACGTCAAACATAAATTTTAAGACTTAGATCTTAATTATTCTCCCAAATTTTTATTTGTCTGCGTCCAAGATTACGGTTTAAGTGTTAAGATAATGTACAAAAACAATTAACTGCATAAAATTGATGTCTCGTAATAAAATGGACCATAAATGAAACGCACTTAAAACCTTTGAAGTGGTAGAGCCATGCTGGAGTAGCACAAATCAAAGAAAATGGGTGGAAAGTAACAGTATCAGAATTGTTGCGAGTCGTGTGATGAATGAGAGCATCAGAGGCCCAATTTCCCATCCCCTCTGTTCCCTTCCCATCTCCTCCCTAAAATCTATTGAGTCAGAAACGCGCGTGATACGTCAAGTACCGCAAGCGTTCATAGGTTTGATTGTGGCGCAGCGGTAGTGAACCTGCCTTAAACCCACACGGGTTTGATACCCGCTCGAAGCAAGTGTTTTTATTGACCATACAGGCCATATTGTTCCGGTCTGGGTGTGTTTGTTCTTGTCCTTGTGTATATTTCCGAACACAGGATATAACTATCCTAATGGGGCCGTGAGTGTATAGCGTTTATTATTATTTATTATAAATGGCGTTTTGGCTGTTTACCATCAAATGGAACGTATGTTTGTTTGCCAACCGTCATGACATAAAAAAATTATACTTAAAAGCGATGTCTTTTAAGGTTTTAAATGTTATGTCGCAGTGTCATTAAAATCGCAGAGCGTGCATCGCCTGCAGAGCGTGAATAGGTTCATAGTTTTTCAGCTGTCCCGACCGAAGGGCGGACGCTGAATGCAAGGGCGGGACGACCTTGTCATGCCGGGACGTAGTCTAGAGGTCGAGGATGTACCTTCCCCACTGGCCCTGTGTCAATGTTTGCATTCACATGACAATAGTGACTTTAGTTTTGTCTCCTATGACTTTTATTTCGAATTCAGTATTTTAAGAAAATAATTAATAATAATAATTTTATTATCGTAGTTTATTACTTATTTCTTTTGTTATTATTGGATTGTGTGGTTCATTATACCAAGATATTGTCTGATCATAAATATACACAATGTACTTACTCCTAACACACAGTCATTAGGGGGGCGATAGGTATAATAATTACTCGAAAAAGCATTGCTAATATTCTTTAAAAATGATTTAAAAGGTGTCGGACGCCACAGGTCGCGGGTTCGATTTCCTCTCGAAGCGGATGTTTGTATTGACCATGCATGTGGATGTGTATATACGTTTCCTTATGTATGTTTCTGGACCTCCGACATTACTATTCTAATGGGTTTCGTTGTGTGTGTAGCGTTTATTATGCTTATTAAAGATACCAATAATTAATCTTCTAAATCGGTGTAGTTTTTGTGTGTGAACCCTCGAACAAATAAAATATACAAAGTGCAAACATCGGTTACTTAGAGTCAGTGACTATCATATTGAAATCTCTTTTTATGATAATTTTACAGGCGTCGGGATGTGACGACCCCATCGCCCGCTGTTGGGATAACCTCTGTCACAACAGAGATTATTCCACCAGTGCAATCAGTCACACTGGTGGTAGGTCTTTGTTGCAAGAGGCCGGCTAGGTAGGTACCACCGCAGTGTCCAATATTCTGCCGCCAAATAGTAGTGCTTAGGCACTACTGTGTTCGGTTTGAAGGGCATTGTACGCTAGAAAAATTACTGGGCGAACGAGATTTAAGAACTAATATCTCGAGGTTGGCAACGTGCGAGTGGCACCTACTAATGGTGCTGCAAGCGCTCATAGGCTGCGGCAGCCACTTACCATCAGGTGGGCCGTATGCTTGTTTGCAAACTTCTAAAAAAAAAAAAAAAAACGTAAAGACATAGAATAAAATATAAAGTACTATAATAGAACTGATTTTATAAATTCTTTATATGTAAAAATACTTTATGTTACACTGAGCGATGTTCATCTATCTTTCGTCGATAAATCTTTTACAAACATTGTATAATTTCTATTTTCATAACAGATTCGAGGGTTCATATTGTATTCGTCGCGCGTTTTATTTTTATGTTATTATTCAAAATTATTAGGTTTTGTATTGCTCGTTGCGTATACAATACGTGCTTGTGTTGTTATGTATATTCATGCTTAGTTGGTTAAGTTTTTAAAGTTGTGGCTTATGTTTGTATTCAGTGGTTGATTTACAAAATGTTAAGGTATAGGCTATAAGGTTTTTGCCGCTCTTTTCGGATTTACCTTGGCGAACTAGCTGCTAACTCTACAATACTGAATACGAAGTTTGCTACTCGGACAAGTGAGTGGGGAAAGTCACTGGTAAATTAGTTGCAGATTGCCACCTGTAAAACATCAGAAAACCGTCATGCAGAAATCATTTTGATTTTTATGAGGTAGCAAAAAAATATTCGGTCTCCAAATTAGCCGCCCCAAAAGTCTGCCGCGCTAGGCTCAAGCCTATCAGCCGGGTGGTAAATTTGCCACTGTTTATATTGGTCATACATAATTATATCTGTTTTCGGTCTGGCCGCTGTTGTGTGTCTCGGTGATCATGTTAAGCTATCGGAACCGTTTATTATCAAATAACATCTGAGAATAATTGTTGACTTTTGATAGGTAATTTGCTCTTGTCCAATGAGTTTTTGGTACGCCCTTAGGATTGTAGAGGTCAAATGGCAATGGCTGTGTGCAAAATCAAGTAACCTTTCAAATCCGGATAATAAGCGGACCCTGTAACAATACCGGGATTAGTGCTAGAAATGTTTCTTCCTCTTCCTTTCTGACCTGTCGGGTCAGGATCCTCTTCTAAATGTGAGACCCGACCAGTAAACAAGGATAGCCATCGCGGCGGCTCAATTTTGCATCCGTCCGTCAAATGGAGGAAGCGCTAGTAGTGCGTTCTAGCTGATGGACTCACGATGTGGATCTGGAAGGTCTGCAAAAACCTTGTGATTTTTTTTACTATATCATTGTGAGTATAGACCACAGTGAACGCTAATTATCAGGTGGGCCATACGTTTATGATGAAAAAAAAAAATTAAATCACTTTACCCAAACATATATTCGAAAACATATTTACTTAAGAAATCATTTACGATTCGTAATTCACAAAACGTCCCATTTAATATATAAGATTACATCTGAATAGCGATGTCGAGGCATCTTAAGGTTCTTACAACGGATAATCCATTTAAACTGTTAACAGTTCTCGGTTACCGAAGGGCGGACGGACGTCCTACCCTTAAATAAGGTCGAATAACCTTATTCATCGAATAACTTTTCAGCCTTGACAAAGAAATTGAATATTGAAAATAACCTCGCTATAAAAATTTCTTATGGTATATTCAAGCGTTGTCTGCGAAAGCGAAAGGCTTAGAACTTGTTATTGTTATAAATAATAATGATGTTTCATTATTATTAATGTAGCATTTTTTAAAAATAGCTAATATTTTATTTTGCATTCGGACTTACGTTCTTCTACTGCAATAAATATAATATTATTAAGAAAAACTATATATGTTATTTAAGTTCATATTTTCATAAATATATACAGTTAGAACAATTGTTTCAATAGCTTAGCTTTAAATAAATGAAATAGGCTTAGGTAACATAGACGAGAATCTATTTAAGGACTCGTAAGTAACGCGACGCACCACGGGTTTCGCACGTGAATCCCAGAATTTATGTGGAATTGTTACATATGGGTATCAGAGAGTCCAGATATCTCTTAATATAGGGTCTTTAGATCCTCGACTCGTCGTTGTTTATAGCCTCGTAAAGCAGGCTCGTGCCGTAAAACCACACAATTCAGTGTTAAGATACGATTTCTTTGTGAAAAATACATTTCACATCGCGTCTCCGCGTCGCCTGACTCACGTAGCGTCGGTACACTGCGAGCGTTGTACATTAAATATCCATTAGATTCTATTGATTCCATCGTATAGTGGTATTGTGGAATTATTTTCTACCTTTCTTTGATAGGATTTAAAATCTGTCCGCGTGATTTATATATTCTAGGCTCTTGTCGGTGGTTGTTGTGTTCTTAATGATTTCTTGCTTATCAGTGTATTCTCCTTGGGTATGCCTTGTCTAATGAACTTTGATAGATTACTAGAAATACATAAAGCAATTTATTAGCAAGTTTTTAGTTTAGGAGAATATTGTATTGATTTTTATTTGCAACTTCGTATCTTGGCTGCTCGTAACGTCATATTAGAAAAATGACGTTTAAAACAGTCATAATATTTCATCGCTCAGGGTGGTATCAAATCGCTGTAATTTTAGTTGTCTACTCATAAGCATTTCGTTAATATTTTTGCTTGAGTCTAAGAAGACTTCTTGCCCAAATTTGATAGGTCACTAGTTATTAATACGACGATACGAAAGCCTTTAAACAACGGCGTAATGGTGACCCCTTGGATTAAGTCTACTAAATCAGATGTGTGTTTGTTTGATAATACTATTAATTTTATATATTATATAATTGCAACTGAGATAGACAGTTCGACGGGTTGTCTGAAACAAACGCCTATAGTCAATACAAATATCCAACCCGAAAGATAATTGAATGGGACCATTAGCGTCAAAGACAGGTACGCTTCGATTACATCATTAAAAATGTTCGTTACTTAGATATACATATATTCTATTGGTTGCTTGCTCCATCTTGACTCGCCTAGTTCACATTCTCGGTTCTCGGTTAAAGTATTCCATGTCAATCCAGGGCTTGGTTTTTTTCCACTATGGCGATGAGGATTACGCTGAGTTTTAATGGATATTGCCGCTGGACTAACAGGTGGCTTAGACCCACACTACCACTGCTTCGTGTACTTGACGAGTACACCACGTTCAGTGAGTGGTGTGCATATATGCATTTCTCAGCTAAAACAAAGAAAGGGCTTGGATTGTTAGATTACATTCATCCAAATTTATGCATACTAAAATTTTCCCCAGATTTTTACACCTTTTTTTATTTCATGACGTTTGGCAAACAAGCATACGGTCTTCCTGATGTTAAGCAGTCGCGACGACCTATGAACGCGCGCGTTATTTGAAGTAACATGTGCGTTGCCAACCCAAGGGATAGTAAGGAAGGATTGAGAAGGGATAAAAGGAAGGGTAGAAAGGGGGTGGGAGATTAGGCCTCTGGCGCTGTCACTTGTCGCACGAAACGCAACAGTACTCTGTTACGCCGATTTTCTGTGAGAGGGTAGTACTTCCCCGATCGAGCCTTTGTGCTGGTAATGTCATTCAATGAAATTTTAAGTCGAACGCCCATATGTATCGCAATTCATTCAGCCGTTGCATTATATTATATACATTTATTGTTACATTATTTATATTTCACTTGTTATCTAAATATGCATAGAAACTGGAAATCGTTGAATAAAATATAGTGGCCGTAGCATGGCTTCAACGTAAGTGAAAGTATAGCTTTGTGCGGCGCCAATCAAAAACGCATTAGCTCGTAAAACGGCGTCTGCGCAGACTCGATAGTGTTGTTCTAATGTTTGTATCGATGTTCTAGCTTAGCTAGCTTATATTTTTTGTTAGCATTCATATAAATTAGAGTCGAAAATAGCGGCTTTGATAATCCGTTATTAATAAAATAATAATATTTGTAATCTAATTGTTACTTAGTTTAGAGTATTAGTACGTAATTTTATCACCTTTCACAAATTATATTACATAGACTATGAAATTAAATATCTACTTATAAAATCTCTTCAGAGATAGTACATAATGGCGTAATTTTCTCGCATAACATCTTTGATCAAACAATTAATAACACTTATAGATGTATCTTAATAGTCTGAAATACTTATATAAAATAGTAAGCGGTTGCACAACCACTGTCTTACCTAACATTGATAGGTACAACCGGTCCCTACACTGATAAACATTACAAGCTCGAACAGCATGGAAAGGGCCATTAGGGGCCTTTATTGTACTTACAAAACGATCTCAATAACGATACAGGCTAACAACTAGCCTCTATTAGTTTCTGTTTTGTATCGTGGAGACCGATGGAAAGTGGGATGTGATAATGACGCTGTAATTGTACAAATGTTTAACGTGTTAACTGTTTCCTATTCTGTATGCGGTTATGTGCGTTTGCAAGCTTGTTTTGCAAATATTGTGATTTTTACCACTTTCTATATGAAGTGTCAATAACATCTTAACCCTTACCAATATATTTATTACCGTTTGTTTGTCTTCAAATATCAAAACTCTCAAGTGATCTCGGCGTTGGCAGGGAACGATATAGAATATTAGGTAAAAGGCGAGAGCTCCACAAAGGAACAGTAATTGATGAATATATTATGGTATTATGTTATCTTTAATAATAAGTATGTATAATTATCGTACAGAAAGACAATATTAAAAAAGTCATGTTAAAAATGACACGAACACCGTGGATTATAACATTAAATAAAAAGAAGTATGTTTATTTATTTTGCTAACTTTCCCGGGTTTCTGTTCGGATTTGGCTGGGGGTGGTGTGGATCTTTAGGGAGTAGATGAAGAATAAGATTGAGGTTAAGAAAATTGTCATATGTATGCTTGCGAACCTACAGGAAAATAATTTATTTAGTAGGATAGGTAATTAAAATCGTAGATTATGCTTGTATTTGGGCGCAAATAAGCAATACCATGTCAACCCACACGAATGTCATTTCGAGAAAAACGCCTTTGAAAATATTGAACAACTTGCTTTATACGATTTTTTTATGTATTGGTTTTTAGCAATTTCAGATTTATGTAAGTTATTTATACTTATTTTCACAAAAATAAGTATACAAACTGCATATTTCGTATATAATATAACCCAAAACGTTTAACATTTTAAAGCTTAAACCCTACAAATATTAAAGAAAAATGTTCTTCAGCCATTTACCAACACTTCTGCATATATAACTCAGTTTCTTCAATATTGTGGGTTGACATGGTATTGCTTATCCTATGCTTGCGTCCATTTGATAAGTTGTAAATATATACATAAATCTAGCAGAAAAATCTTTCGCCAACTATTTTATCATTATATAATATGATATAAATTATATTATAATTAGATTTTTATGATAGTTATACCTATTAAATCCGATCTCAAAATAATGAACAGAGTTTTGCATTTTGCCAAATCATGATTTCTACAGGCAAGAGAAGAAATTACTAGTCTATTTTATATTTTTAGGTATTTTCAATGTGACAATTGAAATTGTTGGTATGCAAATGAGAATGTCTAGATATTTTTATGTACAATACAGAAGGTCAATCGGATAAAGCAATGTGATCTAGTTTATTGTATATATTTAATAGAACCCGTTTTTGTAACGAAATTACAAAGAAAAATATACAAATATTAGATAAAATAATGCTAGAAATATAATCAAGAGGACAAGCATAAACAAAAATTGTCGATTACTAGTTTTTAGACAGAACGATTGCCATCCGACATCCGCAACCCCAAGGGCGAACCAGGAACTCATTGAAAAATATAATTGTTATTGTTGGCAACAACCAGGCATGTTTTCCGATCTGGGCGTGTTTGTCCTTGCCTTTGTGTATGTTTTCGGACCACCGACACAGGAGATAACTATTCTAAT
The DNA here is from genome assembly GCA_023373885.1 of Hestina assimilis. Taxonomy (NCBI): domain Eukaryota; kingdom Metazoa; phylum Arthropoda; class Insecta; order Lepidoptera; family Nymphalidae; genus Hestina; species Hestina assimilis. Next base: position 12,280,687 of record CM041750.1, read on the forward strand.
GGGGGCCGTTGAGTGTGAAGCGTTTATTTATTTATTATTGGTGAATAAAATTTTCTATAAAAGAAGTTTCAGTCCACGAAATATTCAATTGAAACATCGTCGAAACATTTCTCGAAAGTCAAATCGGGCACAATACGAAAGTATAAAATCGTTGCTTTCATAACGTTACGTAAGCCACAGGAGAAATCAGCGGCCCGAAGATATAGATAAATTGAGAGTGTGACTCCGATCACCGGAACCGATTTAATCTTTATCTTTTAAATGTATAATTTACGTCACAGTTGATAATGTCATTAATGATACTTATAAAGCGGAAACGCGATTGTAATTATTACATAAGATTTTCGATTGTCAATTGTTACTGCTGTTTTCCTAAGTCTTGATAACATTGCTCCGTGAAGAAGGCAGCCCTCAAGGCGGTTCAAGATTGAAACCGTACGAGGGTGGCCTCGTAGGAGACTCAACCATGCCATGATATCATCGGTAAAGAAAAAAAAACGTTCGTTCGAATGACCATGGTGCTCTGTATAGTGAAACTATCGAAATTTGAGCTATATAATGCATTGCCTCTGTGTCCTACCTCCCTTAAGGCTTTTTAGTTTCTTAGAAATCATTAAAATATTATGGAACTAACATTAATTTACATTTTTTTAATTAAAAATTTCCTTAAATTGATCTTGAACTGCTGTATTCAACATATGGTATTTGACAATTAAGATTTATATACGGAGATCTGAAGAAACGACAACTCGTAATACGCATATCGACTGTTGAGTAATGTTAATGTTGAATATTGGTCTAAATGACTTGCTATGTAAATGTTCAGAATAAAAGTCGCGTTGAATTTTCTGTTTTGTCTTTCTCAAACAAAAAAAATCATGATCAAGCATAGCTTTTTTTATAAATTGACTAGTTTTAGAATAAAAAAAAAGTTATTTTTCTCTGGTGTAAAATTGATATTACGAGATACGACGTTTCGGCTGTCAGTGTTATTTTTATATTGGTTTTCACTTGATATTATTTGAAATACTTTCACTGATTTTTTTCTCGTTTTATTATTTATGTAACTTTTTACTTATGCAACTTCAACATTTTTTTATAAAAACTATTTAACATGAACAATTAAATTTTATAGCTCGAGATTTGATATTAAAAGAGTTCTGATATTAGAGGAGTTCTGGCAGATAGATCCATTGTCATAGTATGACGTCATTGCAGTTTTAATTTTTGCTGAAAATTTTATTACTTTATCTATTTAACATAATTTTCTACTGTCAGTTTTAAATAAATGTTACAAATTGAATTGTTTATACGGGGGTCCGGAAATCAACCACGACCACCCAAACTGGAACACATTTCTGTATGGTCAATACAAAATTCTGCTCCGAAAGGGAATCGAATCGTTTATTATATAAGCAAAAGCTAACCAAACAAGTCTGTTACAGTTTAATTTGTATAACCGATACATTTATTATGATTGATAATCAAGATCTCATCGTTTACGCAATGCCCGACCATAATACCGTGTTACCTTAATAACTTTCACTTAACACGAATTTGTAATCACCCGACACGTAATAACGATAACTAGTTAAAATAATTCCAAGTAGAGAATGAGAGTGGAAAAATAAGAAATTCTTCCTAGCATTATATCCGGTATTATACTAGTATTTACCCAGGGTCTGCTGCAAGAGTAATACTCTTGTACGGATTTGACCGTTTACTAATTTTTACATGGAGCGATTGCCATCTGAGCTCCGCAACCCTCTAATGAACCAGTCCCTCATTGGATAAGATAATTTTACTTATCAAGAGTTAACGATTATTATTAGGTTTAATGTAGTAACAACCGGGACTGATAGCTTAACGTGCTCTCCGAGGCACGGCGGAGTAACGCAAGGACAACACCCAGACTGAAACAGATGTTTCTAAGATCAATGTAAACATCTGCCCGAGCGGGAATCGAAATCGCAACCGTCGAGGCGTGCAAAGAAAAGGTCGATAAAGGCTGATAGCGTCCAGTTTATTGTAACTACATGTGTAGTTGGGTATTTTAATACGGATTATGAACTAACAAGCGCTTGGCTTCTGTAAAAAAAGGTTTTGCCACGTGCCGTCCTTTTAAAGGTCAACGGTTTTATCGTTTTTTGTTTTGTGTGGTAATAATATACTCGGCAATATACACAGTTTATTTAATTAAATTATACATTCAGGTCGTTAAGTTAGAAGAATTTGAAAAAATTCTCTAAAATTTCGGCTCTTATCTATTACGATTTGTTATGGACGGTGCAGGATTATTAGTGGGGTTCCATTGGTACCTTTTGGATACAGGCCTTTTAAACCTTAAACATATATATTATTTTTTATTTTATGACGATTGGCATACAAACATACGGTCCACCTGATGGTAGGCGTGTTCCCTCATTCTTACAACCTGGGGTCCTTCAAACGAGGCGTGAAGAAGCATCTTGCGGGTAGGCAGGGCGAGGGTGGCTAGTATAAATCGCCATCTGCAACCATATTAGCCACTTTCACTTGTGGACTCCACTTTCATTAACCATCAGGTGGAGTAGAGTCATTTGCCCCCGGCGTTATAAAAAAAAAGCGGTCACGGCAACCTATGAAAGCTTGTGACATTTGAAATATCACATGCGCGTTGCCAATTCAATGGACATAACATTTCCTTATGTGATGATGAGAAGGGAAAAAAAAGGAAGGGACCTGAGGGAGTGGGAGATTGGGCTTCCGGCGCTCTTACTCATCGCACAAAACGCAGAAGTACCTACTAATACTTTTACTTTACGAAGATTTTCTAGAAGAAGGTAGTACTTCCTGGTCGAGCCGGCCCATTTGTGCTGGGAGAAGCTTCAGCTATTATAGGTTTAATGATATACCTTTATTGTTTGTAAAATATATCTATTTTGAAAAAGGTTTCGTAATTTTGACGGCAATAATTTTTTCTTTACAAATACATAAAATTCAATTTTCTGTTTGTAATTCCAAATTAACTGCTTTTCACTAAATCCTAAATAAAATAAATAAATGAAAGTATATACTAATCTAACAGGTTAATCTCTGAAATGGATGGACCAATTTTAACGATACCTTCACTGGTAGATAGCTCATGTTATTAAGAGTATCTAAGGCTTCTATTATTTTAGAAAAAGATTTAGGGTTCCGTCAAAAATAGAAAATTCGGTGCACCACGCTAGCAGAGCCGCGGGTGCAGTTAAAAATAGAACCGCTCAACTATGCTATGCTATTAACAATATTCTGACACATTCTACATGTAATTGCTTATTATATCGGATACACAACTTTCGATAAAACACTCACGATGAAAGTTCGACGTAAACACGTGTGCAATTATGCATATGCTAAATGGAATTTCATATCTAGACAACGAAGCTATCTTTACAAAGTTGATTAAGTACAACGCAAAATGTACATTATAGCAAAGATAATAAAGATTATAATTGTTTGCATATATTATTGATGTTATGGTGATATTTTTACATGGTGTACGAATAAGTGGACGTTTATCGAGAGAGAGGTTGTGACTCATTAAGTTCACTTTCACCCGTCCCTGTGGGCGCGAGTTTTCAATCTTCTGATGCATATGGTATGACGTCATGCATTGTGTTTTTGGTATTCTTTGAAACTAGTATCTTCCCGTGGCTTTGTCCGCGATGAACTTAGAATCGTCTCTAGAGGGAAATAAAATAATGATCTATACATAACGTACTACATTTTTTTGATAATCCCACAGGAACTGAAGGTTTTTTTTCAGGGTAAAAAATACCTTATTCGGATATTATGCTATCTGCTAAATTTATCTAAATGCCTTAAGACGTTTTTTCGTGATTAAGTAACAAATATCCAAACATACAGACACACTTAATAAATAATTCAGATTAATTATTAAATTAATTCAGATTTATTCATATTATTATTCATTCATATATTCATTACGTTAAACTTTTTCATTATTACTTTTTACTCTTATATACATTTGTACATATATACCTACATATATATGTTATTGAAATAATTGTTATTCATTGCCAAAGAGTTGCGACAGATTATTTCAAGGAAGTACCTAATGTTTGTATGACCGGAGAGGTCAAGAAAGGCTTTATCATTTTAATAATGGCTTGTTTTTTTTATAAAAACAGTTTAATTGTTAGATGGGGAAGTTATTAAAACAATTTGAAATAATCGTCACTTCGCGGAAGGCTTATGACATGTGGTTATAAAAAAAACTAAATAATATTTGCACAATGAAATAGTTGTGTAATTTGGTAACGGTGACTTGACTTTAAACTTATATTTTAAACTACAAATTTTTAATTAAAAAAATTGAGAAATATTTATCAAAAGAATTTTTAATTTTAAATGTAATCCGTTTAAGCTGTTTCAACTTTACTTGCATTCCTTGTAGCGTTTTTCTTTTTTATATTACGATATTACTAATTATTTCGGTATTATAATCTACTTTTCACTTCCATTTATTTATGTAAAAACGTATCGATTTTTGGCGTTACTAATATTTTTTTCCTTATTAATAATAATGGTTGGTTTTCCTTATTTAAAATACATTTTGTAACGATAAAATCGTTGTTTAAATATAAATACATACATATATTTTTCTCAATAAAAATAGGTATAATATATATAATTGAATTATCGCATATTATTTATCTCTTCTCAATTATTATGTTATTGAACCAATGAAATAAAAAATCTATTTATTTTCAGGTAAGCCAAAAATTCTTCGCAAGTTATCAAAGAGGTTTCAAAAATTCATATGGAGCGCGCTAAGCAGTAAGTTATTTATGTTTATTATGTTATGATATTTTATAACTACTAAAAATGTTTACACCTTATTTAAGCGCTGTTGTTATAAAAGGTTATCTTTAGTTATCGCTAACCAGGGCTAATGTTAAGACCATAAGCGTCGGATCCATTATTTTTAGAGCGCTACAAAAGTAAACAACGCTTTAATTGCGGCGTGATTAGGGCTGTAAAGCTTTTCACTGCATCTATACCGGCGATAGTCGTATGGTGCGCCGCGGCACTCCCACTCGACGTTCGCGGCCGCTGCCGGCTCGCGCTCATTCACTCCAGTCCACAGCCGACTACCGCGGCGTACGCACGCGACGTATTCACGCGCCTCCGATGTTAGTTTACGATTACGACATCGCGTCGCAACACATAATTTTGCCGTGACATTGAACATAAATATTTCGAATATGGGTTAAACGACCCCGTCGAGGAAATGAGTCCGGGCGAGCGCGCCGCCTTAGGGCGCCGCGAAGCCCCTCGCCCTCACTATGCGGCCACCGCACCGGGATTCCCGCCGCCGTACTATCCACCCTATGGTGTGCCACATCCTAACGCGTGGCTAGGAGCACCCCTTATATCTATGGCAGGAAGGACGCCGCCGCCACGTGATAACCCTGTGTCGAAGCTGGCTATGCATGCTCAGGGAGCTCCACTTATCATACAGAACAGACACGATCGTAGAAAGTATACTACCGTACCGGAGCAAAGAAATCATCGTCCAATTGGTCACACAGAAAATTTTACGAAAGAGCGATGTGATACTAGTGAAAATAACAAGGCGAGACAACATCACCACCACCAGCATCATCAACAACAACACCAACAACAACAACATCAGCAGCCACAAAATCGCCCATCGAGAGGTGGGCGTAATAACAATACGGACGCGGTTAGCGTAGCAAGTGATGAAAGTTCTGGATCTACGAACTCTGAAACTATGTTGCCGAGAATTATAAAACCGCGAAAGCGACGTAAAAAAGATCGAAAACCTAATAATATGGCACCACATGATTTAACGTCTGCTGTATTGGATCTAGCCGATGTCGAAAACTGTCCAGTTACAACATCTCATGGCATTTATGAAGAATCTTACTGCCGAGAGTTATCATTGCCGTATCGTTTAGACGTAAAAGTTTTAGATTACCCGGATCCAGCACCCGAGACTTATAGAGTATCAGCGTTGGGAGATGCTTTGGAGGCTACACGTTTCGGATTAGCAGAGGCTGCTTCTCCAGTAGAATCTGCTGTTAGTTCATGTCAGTGTCGATATTGTGATCCAGTTGGACAAATTTGGGATGCGGATTCAATAGCTCTTTTATTGGATGAAAATTCTAGTGTAGATTTTGCACCCACTAAATTGGAGGAATCGATGAAAGTTGTTGGGTCATTAGGCCGACGTGGGCCGGACACGATGTTAAGGCGTAGCTGGAGTGACCCTTCAGCGCGAATTCCAGAAAGGAAAGTGAACAATAGCGACACTTTATCGGCGCCTAATCTTTATTCTCTATTCCCACCCCCAAGAACAACCAGTTCTCCAGAGCCTAAATCACCATTGGCCTTGGAAATATCATCTGAGATTGTTACATCAATGAATGGACACCGTGATTTGGAAATTAAACTATTTTCGACCACGAGCCCAGCCTTGACATCCGAGCGTCGTTCTTTCTTCGATGATAATAGTGAAAGTGCCGATAATGATAGATGTGTCAACACAGATTCTAAGCAAAAATCAAACAGTGCAGTGATGGGTGAAAAGGTTGTGTCGAGTGGAAACAGTAATCAAAAAAGTGAAGTGAAGGATTCGGGTTGCATGAAGGCACTCGTAACTGGCGATAATTCGCGCAACATTTGTGATTTAGCCTTAGTTTCTGCCTGAGGTCTTGGCTGGCCTTGTTTAAAATAAAGATTATATTTGGAAGCGTATGATAATCAGTCCAGTGGCTTTACGCTCGCCATTTGAGCTGGACTCAAATCGTCATAGCGAGGCATACTCGGAGCGTCTCAACGCGACCATATGATTTTGAGATCTCCGAATCGGTTTCCTGTAGATCCTATTATTAATTTATTTCTTAACAATAGTTTATGAAACAAATGAAACTTTGTCTGGATTTATTTTTATGAATTTTGATTCGCCGTTATGACTCCTAAATAAGAGATAAATCTTTTATCTAATTACTCGAACACACATAGTTGGGGTTCTTTTAGATAGCAAAGTGTTAACTTTTAGATAATGCCAGTAATATGAAACGAATGTTGCAATAATGTATTGTGTTGCTCCAACTTATGTGCAATTAGTATTTCACACTACTGACACGGTTGCGCGGATGCGTGCTAGCTCTTGCGGTTTCCCGACGTTTTCACCGCGCGCCGTTCCGGGTGGCGCCTCGTGCGCACCGGTTCATAGCTCTAATGACTTTTTTTCATTCCTCGTGGCTCACTTTTACCATAACCGTTTTGCAGCGACGACCTCCTGGTCTTAAAAGCTAATGGCCTTGAATTCATCGTGTAAATGATAAAAGTTAATATAATGCGTATATCCGTTAATTAGCACCTTTTCTTTATAACCATAAAACTAGCTTTCTTCAACTGTACATTTTTTACATGGTATTGTTGAACGGTACGTATATAGAATGATATACGAGGCGGTAGTAAATTTTAATTGAAAGTACCAATTTTAGGATTTTCAAAATATCTTCCATTACCAAATTATCATAATCATTGTCAATAATATAAATTCTAAAATCCAAAAATTTTAGTAGGGTCGAAGAAACGGCGTTGATAAGACCCGCCGATAAAGGTTTTTTTAAACAGCTTTGTTATCATTGTTTAACGAACGAGTGAGCAGTTCGTTGACATTTTATTCGATCAAAGAATAACAGACTTCGTGTCATAATTATAAATCTTTTCTATTAAAATTTATTCTTCCAAAAGTCATCGTTTCAATAAATAAGCGCATATATTTTAACACTATTATTTCAAAATGCTAGGTATTTAATAAAATACCAGTACAATTTGTATTAATAGGAACGTTCGCGTAACTTTTCACAAAGAAGTAAGGAGGCTTAGTGAAGTTATTAACGGTGAATCAGTAATGTTTCTCTTTAAAACTGTTTATGTGTATTTTTCTAGGAAGGGTCCAATGGGTATGCCGGATAAAGTTTCATATATGTAGATAATGTGAATATAATTTAAGTTATTAATGGATCGTACTTCGGTACATCGCTATCGTTGGGTTTTACACTATGGGCTGTTTAGTATATACTTTTTTTTATTATATTTGTGTTGTTGTTAGCTTATATTGCTCGGCACATGCGTGGGACGACATGATAAATCGGTTCTTGCTTTATTTTTCTAAGATAGGCTGGACGTAGACGAGGAGTTATTACAGTATCTTATCAAAGGAAAAATTCTAATTTAATGCGCATTAGCGCGGCTGCGTTCATTGCGTTGTGTATCAAGTTACAGTCAAATAACAAACCGGTCATAATTATGTTAATCCAAGTATTTCTGTTATCCAAAATTAAAAGGGCGATAGGTTATTTATTACACAGATAAATACTAATTAATGCGAGAGAAATTCAACGAATTCTTTTCGCTTTATCGTTTTACTGTAACGATTCAATGTCAAAGTCTTGCCTCTATCTACTTGTGTTGGGATCAATATGCGGTTATTAACAGCTGTAAAACTCAACGATACAACCATAATAATAATGTAAACAGAATAGGCTATGTCTAAACTTACTGAGTGAATGCATTTTATACATAAATATATATAGGTTTATTCTTTGTTTGTGTACGTCGTGAAGCACGAGTTACACGCTTGCACACTATTTTTATATAATAAAAAGAAAACATGCCCTGATATTTTTGTTGTTTTATTTTGAGCTCGATTCATTAAATACGTGAGCATGTATGCGATAACTATTAGAACTCGTTGGTAAAAAAAAAAAGCTACATTTTTGTTTTAACACATGTAAAAGTCAAAGTTATATTTTCCGTCGTAAACCAGTGTTACCTAACTCGTTTTTGTGCAACCGCATAATATAATTATCAAGAGCATTTATATATTAATTAAGTGTCATTAGGAGATTTTTTCTTAGTTATAATAATGCTTTTTTTACTTACCTTTTAAAGGACAGTATAGTTAGTGAAATTACTGGGCAAAGGAGATTTAAAAATCAATATCCCGAGGTTAGCAACGCATTAGTGCACACCTACCAATCTAAGTTTTTGCAAGCTGTCATAGGGTACGTCAACCGCTTACCATCAGGCGGGTCGTGTGCTTGCTCGCCAACTTAGCCACATAAAAAAGACTTCCTATCACGTAAAAGTTTCCGTAACATTTTATCTCCATTGTCCAATATTACGTAACTGGTTCCGCGCGTTCTTTTATATTAAACTGTTGGACTAAACCATTATAAGGAACCGATGTGCGGTTAACAAAGAGGTTTTAAAATTCATAAAACCGTATCGTAAACATTGGTGCGGTTTACGTAATTCTTTACGCGACTTTCTATTGTCGTTAAAATGGCTTTCGGTTACGCGTACGCCATTGTGTTGTTTTGTTTACAAAAGGAATATTTCGGGTTTAGATCACAAACGAGGCGCGAATATTTTTCTTTTCAATTTAAATGGAAAAGTACCAAAACCGATTGCTAATAGCTTGAGCTGTACAATAGTCGTATTTTGTAAGCTTTACAATAAATTTATACACTCAAAAAACCGGCCAAGTGTCGTCGGCCAGAGGGATAATGTATCACCATAGGAAAAAAAATAAGTTTCTTTTGTATTCTTTTTTTTTTTTAATATTAGAGATACACACTCTATGAAAATTAGAACTTTATCTATTACGATTCGTGAGATATAACCCGCTGATCTTCGGGGCTTCTTAATAGGGTTCCGTTGGCAACTTTTGAGTACGGAACCCTAAACATGATTACAATTTTTTTAGTTTGTTTTTAGTGTGACATTTATAGAAAGCGACTCAAATAAATAAAGTTAATTAGATGTTATTTAAGCGATTTTTTTTGTTCTTCATTTTTGTTTTTCTAAGTCCTTGACTCTAAGCCGGTTGAGAAATGTCGAATATCCACGGAAAAGGACTCGATAAATACGTGCACATTTGATAAAGTCATATTTTTGAGAAGTCGGTTGTCAAATTCAATAAAGATTATATATTAACAAGCAAGACTAATAACAAATGTCGAAATGTTGGTAATTTGTTATACATTAATTATATTTTTATTTATTTCTTGTCATTTGTTCTTGTGGCGCAGTATTTGTTGTTGTCGCGGGTACATACAGGCCGGTTTGTCGGTCTGGGTGTGTTTGTCCTTATCATTGTGTATGTTTCCGGACCCCCGACACAGCATATAACTATCCTAATGGGGGCCGTTGATTGTGTAGCGTTTATTATTATTATATATTGTTGTTAACATATAATTGATACACGTATTATATATAATCTTTTACTTCCATTACGATCATTCTGATTATTTTTATAATTCGGAATTCTCAAATTCGTCATTGGCTTATATTATTTACTTCCGTTGATAATTTGATAATGTATTAAAAATAATTACTTCATATTTGTGATAATAGGAACATCGCTTTTACTCATAAAATGCACCAGATACCAAAACGAAAGTGTCCGTATTGTTTATGTACGTTACTTAGTCACAAGGACATAGTCAAAGTCATGATGATTGTTACTCTTTAATTATATCTGTTAACGCTGTGTTTTGATATTGTCCGAATTAATTTACTTAATGTAGTTATTATTTTGAATATCTATGTATTTTGAGCAAGTATGACTGTAAGCTTTGACTAAAATAATTTTGTACGGAGAAGGAGTACAAGAAAGTTAATAATTATGTTATAATATTTAAAAAAAAACTTCGCCTGTTTACATTCAAACTGCTAATGTCAAACATGTGTCTGTTAATTGATGGTTTAATTCATTTTAATAAATCCTCTATCGGGTTGCAATTGATCAAGGGCTCGCTCCTATATATTTACACAGGGTACTAGCCGCGCCCGCGCTTGCGTGGTGTACCGATTCTACATTAGCCGGAACTAACAGTCAATTGATTTTTTTTATGTAAGTACCTATCGTATATACTTGCATATGCATTTAGTGAAAAGCTTTTAATTTGGAATTACGTATAGACATTTTAATTTTATTTATTTGTATAGATATAGATATTTATATGGTATATCGCTATCGAATGTAAAATAAAAGTATTTTTACCGTACAAATAACTGTTTAATCATAGCTTACTTCAACGATAGACGAAGGATATTTTCTTGTATACATTTTTGAGAAAAGTAGTGCTTTTATATTCAGGTCTAATATTTTACGTGCGTTGTTATGATTTCTTATCTCAGTAGGTACTAACACGATGACATATACAGATAACGGACATTCCGCGAACTTTCTAGGATATGCTACTGGACAACTAGTATGCCTCTTGAAATACTTAAAGTGTCAGTATTTTTTACTATATTATGACCGTTTTAAACATCCTTGACACCATTGTGGCGTTGTGGGTAGAGTCTGCCTTTAGCATCGACGGTTGCAGGTTCGATTTACAAACATTACATAAACTTACATTGATCTTACAAATATCTGTTTCCGTCTGAACGTTTGTCCTTGTGGGTCTCCCCACCGTGCCTCGAAGAGCACGTTGAGCTGTCGGTCCCGGTTGTTATCACATAACATCTGATAATATTTTGAAGAAAACTTTATTCTTTAAAAATAATACTTATACGTATTTGATTCTCGAAAAGAAAAGAAAATATTATCTTCGAAAGGAAGTATAAAAATAGAGACTAATGCTAGAGCGAGAGGGAACGATAAATAAATAGAGAGAGGAATATAATTTCGAAACATTGATTAATCGGTATAATCAAGTATATTATCTAAGTAAATGTTTACAAAGTATGCGATAATGGCAATATCAAGAAACATAATCAGGTATTTAAAAAAATGATAAATCTATTTTTATATATCTACTAGCTGCGCCCGTGTCTCCGGTCGCGTGTACTGATTTTTTTTTATTACGTGGAATCCTTTTTATAAAATAAAATGACGAAATAACTCAGCTATCTGCCATTAAAAGTTCCGTTAAAATTTGTCCAGTCGTTTCAGAGATTAGCCGGAACAAACAGACAGACAGACAGACAGACAAACGGTTTAAAAAATTTATTCTTTATCTAAGTACCAGTTTGGTCTAAGGGGTGTATACAGTGTGCCGAACCACGGTTAATAATGTAAACAGGAATGGCAGCCGTGGGTTTTAATTCCCAGCCGTTGCCCCCTTTACTTTTAATGGACGCAGGTTCGATTCCCACTCAGAGTAGATGAAGGCATGTTTATCCTCCTCCCTCATCTTGGTCTTGGCAATTCAGGTGGCAACGAATTAAGGTCACGTAACGAACGCAATTTTTACATGAATTCAAATAGAATCAAGTTGTACACATAGAGAAACTTTAGTCAAACAGGTATTTGACATTATATTTTATTTTAAAAAATATATTCGCCAACGGTGCTTTTATTATACATACCTTGATCGACTTTTTAATTAATGACTTTATTAACACTTGTCTTTATTAATAAAAAATATTAATTTCCACAAAAACTAGTCTTGTTTATTGATATTATATTTCTGTTTATGGAGATAATACGATATTAAATTCAAGAGGCAACGCATAAATACATTTACACAAATATTTGAATTACAATGACGTCAAAAATTTAATAGCTTTGCACACGATCGTTATGTATAGAGCCATGGAACGGTAACAAAGCAATGCACACAACGCCATAAAACGAGCACGTGGCGTCCGACCTTGTGGCCGACCGGGTATTGAAGACGTCTCAATGTAAACACCGCCTACATTAAGGTTCACACATATGATCATATTTAAGCATGCTTGTAACTATGCTTAAAACTAGCATGCTCTGCATCTTCGTTCACATTATCTAGCAATAAGCATACTAGTTTTCAGCATACACATTGATAAAATCGATACTACCTACTACTTACTAGAAATCTCATAAGCAAACCTATTCAGACGCGCTCGAAGGACGCTTCCTTCCACTCCACCTCAAGTAGCATGCTCGAAAATCAAACCTCTGTTGATTTTTAGCATGCCCGAAATAAGCATGCTTATTACTAGCAACGCTTAGACACATGCTACTAAGTAGCAATTGCTCATAAATAGCATGCTTTCTTGTATCTTGTTGTGTGTGTCAGTACCTTTACAAAGACTAAGTTACGAATTACAACACAGCGTCGGTGATAAAATTACGTGCGATTTCTATTCGAGCATTTCCGTACATTTTGATGGCGATCTTCAGCTGTCAATTGTTGTCTCGATTAGATTCCGTCGAGAGGTAACTTACAGCTTTGTCTTGTAAGATTTAGTCGTTACTATAAATATTTCACAGTTTTATCTCACTGGACTGCTAGATTTCTATCTTTTACTTCATCACTTATTTCTAAGATCTATTTTTATTGAGTTTAAAATCCAAATCTTTGACACTTATAACATTTCGATTGTAAATAATTTTTATATTATGCTCTATGAGTGTCACATAAACTAATGAATTCTCATATTAATTTATAACTATGCGAGAAAATTTTACCGTTTTAATAATAAACTCGGATTTATGCCACCGATTCATAAATTATGCGATCATATTTTCTAATATAAGCAGTATTTTCAAGTTGTCTCGAACAAGCAACTTATAGGTGTTCTCGAACAGGCCGAGTTTTCTTCTGGACGACAGGAGGCGGGGTAGAAAGCAGTCTTGCATCCGACAGAGGTGAAACCAAAGATTTCACTTGCGAAAGCACTCGTCACCCGAGATCTTACTGTTTATCGTATTATTATTATCTGATTCGCTTTAGACTTATTAATATACCGCCTAGAAATAGTTATATTTTCTCAAGGCGTGAGAACTGTAACTTGAATATGAAGGTGATTTCAAAAATTTGATATAAATGTCATAAACAATTATAAATTCAGTCAGGGTCTCTAAATTAGCGTACGTTTCGTCCACTGAACGGCGCTGATGGCCTTTTATTTTATCGCAAGAATATTTGATCTTCGTATGTCGTACTTTGAACGTATATTTTCGTTGTTTCGAGGACAAATGACGGTCATTACGATACTCATTTAAAATGGCTTATCATCTAAATGTAGCGGTCGGGTCGACGCACGGACAGCGATTTTGCAGATTATGTATATTCGTTAAAATTTTAATAAGCTTTATTAAAATATCTTATTTATATTAACTACTGTTTTAAACTCAATGTTTTTACTTAAATTGTATATAAGATTTTTTTTTGTTAAACAAACAAATTATTATTATCAAATATGCACATTGCACATGTCTTCTTAGAATGTTGTCCATTGGTTTCTATATTAGATTGCTATTTCCTTTGTTAGTGTATCAAGTAAGAGCAAAAATATTTTCTTGAATGATTGTGCACTTGTGTTGAGCGTGGTTATTGCTGAGTTTACTCTTTTATTAAGAGTTCTGTTTAGTCATGTAATGAAGCATTCAGGATCGACCACGATGGGGACTGGTTCGATCCGAACGCGTCCGGTTCTATAAGTCACTCGGTACAGTTGTGCATCCTATTATAATTTATTACTAGTCACATTGTGACGAACAATAAACGTACTCTTGAAGTTATTACATAAATATCTCCACTTTTATTACGTTTCGATAAGGGACCGTTCATTAATTACGTGACGCGTGAAAGGGGGAGGGTTTATAGCAAAAATCACGAAACATCACAAGGTAGAGGGGAGGTGTAGTAAGATATCACGTGTATTTATTTTTTTTGTCAACGCGTAATTTCTAAACTGCAACGTGGCGTGTATTGTAAGGCGAGATGATGAAAACAACGTTGATCTTGAACGAAGCACAGAGCCAACAAACTGATTTGCAAGATTCAGTTATTAATCTTGAAAAAGTCTTGCCAACCCGTGGTCCGAAGACTTTTTGTAGGTAATAAAAATACACGTGATTTGGGCAGGGGAGGGAGTGTTAGTCTTAAACCTCACGACGTATCACTAAGGGATTTAAAAATTCTAATAAAAACATCACGTGATTAATGGACGACCCTTAACAATTAAAGAAATATGGATTTTTCACGCGATGTATTTAGGTTGGACTTGGGATTGTATTTCTGTATTATCTACTACTGTATTATTGTATTTCATACGCTGACACTCCGGGCATTCGATGCGCCGCAATCTTATCGCTTTACGTACTTGTCTACAGTTTGCTGATTATTTGACATTTATTCCACTCTCCAAGGGTCTGAGCGATGTAACCTACATTATTTTTAACACGCTTTTATTGGCTTCATAATATGTATGTATTAGAAACATTGAACATGATTTTGACCTCCTTCAAAACGTCGGATTAAATTAAAATTTGGCATACATATCAAGGAACAACTATAACTTAATAATTAAAAAATCCAACAAAAATTTAAAAATAAATAAAGTTTAACAAAGCGTGGGGTGTTTTTGACACCATGCTCTCCACTATTTTTTTCCATTAAATATCTTTTTTTTTCTTATTTAATATTTTTTTTTAAACTATTATTATTTTTTAAATAATGAGTCCATCTGACGTAACACGATAATTATCATTTGTAACCGGTTAGTCCCTGAGAGGAGCGCTTTAAAGCAAATTACCTCTAATAGATTAACAAATACACACTCAACGTATGACACAATTTTTGACTCCAAGTAAACATAAATATTGTTGCACTCTTATTTTCCCATGTTATTGCTATCGACGATAGATAATCTAATGATGAAATTTCCGTTTTTAAATAGGTATATTTACATATAAAGTAGCTCCATCGTATTGGAAATGCGAATCTAAATCCTACGTAACTATGCCATACTTATCTGAAAACATCTAAATAGCGGTCGTTGACTTATTAACCGATTTCAAAGAGGAGATAACGATATCCTTACCGTTTATAATCCGATATTAAAAATTATTGATTTTACGGATTCGCAATGTTTAGAGAGATTACCTTGATTGACGCTTAGATTATTATTATTAGTTAGATATTGTGTGTGTAAAATGGGCTATCCACATATTAAAAGATATTTTTTTGTAGTGTCACTTTTGACTGTGACTTTCGAGGGCTACTATAACATTTAGGAAGGTGGCCATTTTTGGTAAGTTTTCCTGCGCACACCAATTTAGATACCTATATAACTCACCATTCCTATAAAAAAGATAAAAATATTTACTTAGTAATAGTTTATCAAATCTAAGAAATATAGACATAGCTATCCTAATACGAGCTGTTGAGTGTGTTGCGATTATTTGTTTACTAGCAACTGACCGCCACCTCGCCCGCGTGAATAACACTTTGTAAAGAGGCACCTTTATTGCGAATCCATTAAACGGTACTCGATACAAAATTTTAATGCCCTATTTCACCCGCTTGTAGTTCGTTTTGTTTATCCCACGGTAATTTAATATTTTGCCGGGATGAAAAGTATCCTATGTGTCAATTTAGGTAACAACCTACAGCGTTATGGTTGCTTCCGCAAGCGACCTCATTACTTCCCACTGTGGCGATAAGGGTTCCGCTGAGATTTAGTGGGTATTGCCGCTTGACTAACAGGAGCCACAGTCTCACACCACCACTGCGTAGTGAACTTGAAGAGTACACTACATGAAATACATCTATATAGAGTAAAAAACAATGCGTTACACATCCAAAAATTTATTATTATTATGTAAGTAGGATTAGTTTTAAAGAGCAGATTATACTAACCATTAATTTGCATCAATCTTCATAAACAAAAGACTATAAACATGTGTTCGTATTAGTCTGATTGTTGTAATCTTTTACCATGTCATTAGTATTATCGCTGCGGGCGTTGCGATTTCATAATTTTCACCAGGCGGTTTCTATGGGCGCGGAACTATAAAGCTGTTGCGCTTGCAACTCGGGAGAAAGCTGATAGTGTTGCGTTTCTCGATGTTCTTGCACCCGACTATGGTTGGGACAAGTCCGAAGATTCAAGCGTTTTTATTTATCGATCATTAATTTTATATAAACTTTTCTACTTATTTACAACAGTTAGGTCTTCTTCTTATCGATTGGTTAGCGGTCAACCTAGTGTCAGAGTTGTTTAGGTCGCCCGTAGGCCTCTGACTTGACTTATCGACTGTTGTCTAATTGTCAACAGCCGGGACCTACTTTTTACGTGCCCTCCGAAGCACGGAGACGCTCGGTTGAAATACCACTATGCGATCACCCATCTAGTGACTGACCGCGCCTAAAGTTGCTTAACCTACCGATCGTTTACCGATCAGCGGGTGCACTCGGCTATGAGCGTCTCAACAGTTAGGTAACAAGCATTTACTTTTGGTTGTGGTTCATTTGATTTTGAAGCTAAGAAAATTTACCCCAATTTGACAAAAGATTCAACTAAGTATATATATATAGTTTTAATGGTTCTCATAATTTAACTACAATTAGTTAAAAGTAAAACTGACTAAGTTATCTTCACGAGAAAAATCGACAAAATTAGGTCAAAACCCCATTTTTTTTCGAATATTAATTGCAGTGTTTATATATCTTTATTTAGATAACTTGATAATGAATTCATTTGTCTAAAACGATTTTAAAGATGCATCCGATAAATTCTTACACAAAGCTCAAACATAAACGTAAATCATCCTACAGTATCATAAATCGTCGGAGCTATTTAGATCGAACAAGATGTCTTTGATCGTAAACGGTGTCAATGCCCATATTATCGGTCCGGTTTTCGTTGATATTTGTGAACTAATTAAATTATGTCGCGGATAATAATATTGTCCATTTTATTAAGTACTGTTCTGTCCCCGTTCCATTCTGACGTCATAAGTTGTTGTCACATAAGTTGTATACAAAATGTTTAATCCCGTAAGGTATAGGTATAATGTACTAGTCGTGTTAGCGGCACCGCTTGTTAATCTAAGTCTTATGACGGACGACGGAATAAATGCTAATTTCAATTGGATAATCCAACAGGAATCTATTATTTTTCCGAAATAAAAAGCATCCTATATCTTACTCCAGGTAACAATCTGATATCTGTGACAAATTTCATCTAATTCCGTTCAGCCGTTTTTGCGTGATTGTGATTGCAAAATGTTTATCCACATCCAAACTTTCACATTTATTTAAGTAACATATTAGTAAGATATACAAAATAATATGGAAGTAGCAATCGCGAATCATATACTAACTTTAAATCTCGCTTAAAAATCAACGGTGGTGGTTAATTTATATCTATAACCATGGGGTCCGATCAGTACAAAAAACTTGAATAGGGACACTAAAATAATCATCAGTTGACTCACAGACGCCAAAGTTGTCGCTAAGCTTAAACAAATATAGACGAGTTCATAACCTCCTTTTCAAATCAGTTAAAAAGTAAGTAAGTCTTTTCGTTGTAGCCTGCATCACGATCTGGTAATAGCTTCACTTAAATTTACATTAAGATAGTATATGTAATGATACTAAAGTGCTAGAGATTATTACAATAGAGAAATTGAATACGAATCCTTTCACTGGCTCTCGAATTTCAGTCATACAGGCAAACTGATGCGCACTGAGACGTCGCAGAATTCTATGTTATGAATCATTTTTAAATGGTGATTTACAACTCGGATGAATGCTTTTTGGGTAATACGATCTACTTGTGACTTTGTCTACGATCTTTCTTTTAATCTGGTTAAACTTCACACGATTTCATCAAAATCAGTTTTTTTATCGGCTATGTTCCGATGTATCTTAGACTTCAAAGGTGAGGTAGGCAACTCCTAAAAGCTCTATATCTATTTTCTTGTATCTCATAGTTTAAAACAATCCAGTGATGTATCACCGCTATCGTTTTAAATATGAAACTCGTACACAGCACCGGTTTTACGTCGGTACAAGATAAGCGAGAAAGTTGCACCGCTGCTCTCTCGAAGCGATTGATTCCTCCCCGATGTACAACCGAGTGCTGTAACGATATTATCGCTCAACGAAAGTGTTATCCTGATATACTTATACTACTTTATACTGCGTTTTCATTTATAGCAATGCTGCCAGCTTGGCTCGCGTCAAAGTAGTTTTATGCCGGACGATCGTCTTATTGTCTTAGTTATTTTTGTATTACATAAGATCCATTTATACCTCAAGCGGATACGTCCCATATTTTTTTTTTGATCTTCTTATCGAGTTTAGTGGCTAACCTAGTGTCAGAGCTGTTCAAGTCGCCCGTAGGCCTCTGTCTTGACTTATCGACCTTTGTCAAATTTTCGACAGTCGGGACCGACTTTTTATGTACCCTCCGAAGGACGGAGACGCTCGGTTGAAATACCACTATGCGATCACCCATCTAGTGACTGACCGCGCCTAAAGTTGCTTAACCTACCGATCGTTTACCGATCAGTGGGTGCACTCGGCTATGAGTGTCTCTTTTTTTGATAAGCCCTATCTATTAATAAGGTACTTATCGTTTATATTTCAATATTAAAAGTGTCCTGTGTAAATTCCGATACTGAATAGTAATAATAATATCGTCATATCGCTGGTTAGCGATCTCTTTCGGACGACCTTATATCAGCAAAGAAACGGATTTTTAAATAAAAATTTCATCCAAATCTCTTTAGACATTTTTGCACGATTGAGTACCAATCATCTAATTATTTATTTATCTAAACATAAAAACTTTCACATTTATAATATACATGTGATTACTAAGAAACTGATAACGTATTTTGAAGTCATTATTATTTTCAGTTCCTTCCCAATTAAGCTTTCTCTCGCGCTAAAAATGTATATGTCCATAAAGGTGTGTGTTGCGTTAAATAGTATTTATATCAATTTATAAATAAATAGAGAAAGAAAGATATTTAAAGTCTAAACCATAAACATATAAAGCATATACATAGCATGCGGTAGGTGTGGGATCATGGTGCATGCGGTAGGCTTAATAGCCTAAGCGGGTAGAATCGAATCCGTAACACTCGCGCTAACGGAGTGGCATCGGCCCTTACACCGTTAAATAAGAGGCACAATTTTGATGCGTACAAGGATAACTCTTAAGACCAATCAAAACATGCTCAATGCTAACATGTACACCAGGCATAGTTTAACTATATGAATGTATAATTAATTAATTAGGACTGCTGAGATATTTATTTCGAAGTCGTACAGCACTAGAGTTCATCACAAGATAAACATCGGACCTTGAATAAGTTAATATAAGTATTGGTGAAGACTTATAAGTCTACTTTATAAAGTAATGGAGCAAAATCTAAGTAAAGTTTTTATAATACACAAAAAGAATTTCAATGCATTGATTGCAGGTTTTATTAATGATAAGTTTAGTCCTCTATCTTCGATGTTCTTAATGAGATCTTTACTAAATTGTAAGAACTCTGTCAAAGAAAACCCAACCCGGCAAAGAATTCGTTAGAAATCTGTTTATAAAATGCAAAAACAACGTTCACTCCTACTGAGAATCACCTCCTATTAAACGTAACAATACTACGAGTTACTAATATACGAGTTACAAATTTACACAAATACGCTAATGTTATATTAGGGTGTAATAAAACCTTCATCTTTTAAAGAAGCCTTCTGAGCAATATACAATCGCTACAAATTAAATGAATATTAATTACGTTGCGAAAACTGTTCTGCTCGCAATTAATCATTTGCATTTATAATTTTTATTTGATTCGCTATATTAATTAACACATTAGCATAATTATAGTGGCGTTTCTCCTACGTTTTTAACAATCATAACGGGCTACTTTTATGTGCCGTCGTATGTTTGAAGCTGCTGGTCTGATGACTGGTCTGGATGACTCTTAGAAATGAGAGAAAAGGCTTAATAATTATTTGTATATCAAGTTTTGTCTCATTCGAAACGTTTTCACGAGTTCGCGGATTGTTTATTTATTGATTAGGTGTTCTATATGGCCAAGGGTGGCAAAAGATGTGGTGGCAATAGCTTAGATGGCATGGGGTCGTGTGCGATGTGTTATATTAAAAGAGACAAAGATGAAAGTGACGGTAAGAAATGCAATTAAATGAAAGAACGAAGTCCCGCGACACTTTATATTTATCCCAACATCCACAAGTGGGTAATGGGTATTACGCCACAAAAAAGTTTGAATAACTGTGTTCTAAATCATAATTTGCCCTTATTTACTCTTAATGTATTCAAACTGATCACCGAACTGGCCTTGTATATAATTTTTTCCTAACAGATGTCACGGTCACACGCCGACATACCAGACTATCGTTCTATTTTAAAGAACTAAATAAAAAACTATTGATTCAATTAATATGGGAGTATGTCTTTGTTCAATCGGACATAGACGTAGAAATCTCTTAGCATATTCTTTCGAACAATACTTGTTACTTTTGTTTATTGTGATTAGAATACAATTAAGTTTATCTTATCGTCACTGGTTAGGCCTTCATTAATATTAAATTTAAAGGTGAGGTAATCCAAATATTGAACAAAGACCATGTTAAGTTTAATGTGTACATTTTTTAATTCATTTAATAAAATCCGAGATTTAATCTAATCAATATATAAATTGAATATATGAAAAACTTCGAAATGCAACTTATAATTAAATATTATTAACAATTAACTGTGCCCACGGCTCTGCTCGCGTTATGTATTTCTATGATGCCACGGGAACCCAACATTTTTCCGGGATTGAAAAGTATCCTATATGTTAATCCAGGTAATAAGGTAATGTGTGTATCAAATTTCATCAAAATCTGTCCAGTAGTTTATGCGTGAAAGGGTAACAATCGTTCATCCACCAAACAAACTTTCACTATTATAATATTAATAGGATAGGATATTTTCGGGATATATACTATCAACAGTGAACTAGGTTATTTATGTATAGATGTACTCTATTGCTTTTTTTCTTTCTATATATGGATAATACTATCAATTGGAAAGTTTAAAGCTATTAAGGACTTTTTTTAAATACGAATCTACTAACATTTTTATTAATATAGAAAAAAAAAACATTAATTCTATTGACTCTACGCAATGTTAATAACAAACCAAAATATATAACCACTCTGTACACTTTAAAGCTTTTCAAATCGTATACTGCAACACGATTGTCCATTATAAATATTTGATTTGGTTGATTTATAATGTCATTTATAGCTATTATAGTTACAAAGTGATTGTTTGAAATACGTGCTCTCATTGAATTGCTTAGGACATTGTGCGTTTGTCATATAAAGGGTAATATATATTTACATCAAATTCTTGACAGTCCGTACTAAATGCTTTGAATATACAAATAAAGATTCCGCTAAGCAATTTGCTAAGTTTTGTTTATCAATGGAACTTCCAACCTTCCAACTCCAACAACTTAACTACCGGTGTCAGGACGTGACGTCCCCATCACCCGCTATTGGGATAATCTCTGTCATCGCAGAGATTATTCTACCAGTGCAATCAGTCACACTGGTGGTAGGTCTTTTGTTGCAAAAGGCCGGCTAGGTAGGTACCACCGCAGTGTCAAATATTCTACCGCTAAACAGTAGTGCTTAGGCATTACTGTGTTCCGGTTTGAAGGGCTGCTAAGCTAGTGAAATTACTGGGCAAAGAATATCTCGAGGTTGGCAACGCGTGATTGGCACCTACTACTGGTGTTGCGCAAATTAGTGAATCGCGCTATATGTACCGACACCCACCACACCAGATTAAATAAAAAACGTTGCACACTCAACGGCCCCCATTAGGATAGTAATATCCGCAAACAATCACATTGACAAGGACGAATACACCCAGACCGGAAAATATGCTTGCATAGTCAATACAAATATATTATGCTCCGAGCGGGAATCGAACCCGCGACCTGTGGCGCTTAAGGCAGGTTCGCTACCGCTGCGCCACAACGTCGATAAAATAATGCCAGAACCAAACTGCTTTATCCTTTACGACCTTCATTATCAAAATGTATCATTCATTCCTGATTTATTAGTTAAGGGGGGATTATCGATAAGCTAAGAAAAGTAACCTCAAAATGACAAAATGGACGTTTTTTTGTTATATTGCGTTTATTATCCCTCCTTTTTATGCACGATGTGATGTTACGATAACTTTGATATATTAAGTTCTGTATGTTGTGATAAAACCGAGAAGTTTGAGTAAATGCGTTTTTGCTTTTTAACTTATTTATGACGATATTGGGCATATTAAGCAAAAACGAAAAACTCTATGATAATATGCGCCTCAGAACATAAAAGTATATCGATTCTTATTGAGAATACGTAAACTATATTTAATTTATAGATACTAGGTCTTCTTCCTAGCATTGTTCCCGGTATTATATGAGTATTTACCCAGGGTCTACTTATTATTCTTATCCGGATTTGACAGGTTACTAATTTTTACACAGGTTGCCATCTGACCTTTGCAACCCTAAGGGCGAACCAGTAAGTCATTGCATAAGAGCAATTTACTTATCAAGAGCTAACGATTATTATTAAATGTTCTATAAATAAATAATAAAATAAATAAATAAATAAACGCTGCACACTCAACGGCCCCCATTAGGATAGTAATATCCTGTGTCGGGGGTCCGGAAACATTCACAATGACAAGGACAAATACACCCAGACCGGAAAACATGCTTGCATGGACAATACAAACATATTATGCTCCGAGCGGGAATCGAACCCGCGACCTGTGGCGTTTAAGGTAGGTTCGCTACCGCTGCGCCAAAACGTCGTCTATGATAACAACCGGGACCGACAGCTTAACGTGCTCTCTGAAACACGGTGGGGAGACCCACAACGACAAACATCTGCCCGAGCGGGTATCGAACCTGCAACCGTGATGGTAAGGCAGACTGGCTACCCATAACGCCACACCGTTCTTAATTTATTAACCAATTTATAGATACTAGGTCGTTGCAGTTAATGTATTCTTAAAGCAGATAAATGTTTATACTACATTGTGGACAGACAGTAACAGATTCATTGGGCTACATTTGATTCATCTTATCGCTTCTACCCATTGATCCCTCTATTTATCTTCATTCCGTGTAACATTAACGAATGATCAGCGTTTACGTAAATGTAGCTTATACAATGTATACGATTTGTTTCACTACATTATACGAGGTTGCGGTACTTAAAGTATCATAAGCGCGTTGCCAACCCAAGGAATAGGAGGGACGGGATGAGAAGGGAAAAAAGTATGGGAACAGAGGAGGTGGGAGATTGGACCTCCGGCGCACGATTGCAGGAAACTCAAAAGTACCTAATGATACTGTTACTTGACGACTATTTTCTGTGAGAGGTTAGTACTTCTCCGGTCGAGCTGGCCCTTTTATGCTGAGGGAAGCATGGCTCTACTACCCTTAAAATAATATTTATCGATTTATATTCAAAATAATCAGAAAGTTACCTAAAAATTAACTACACCTTTATATCTTACTACTAAATAATTAAGCATCAAAGTCCATTAATGTCGCTTTTGTAGAAAGAAGGTTGTCGTTTATTTATTGTGTGAACATTGTCGAATCAAAAAATGTTGCTTACCTGCTGAGCTACCTGCGCCTTTTTTTATTCCATGATAGTAGCAAATAAGCTTGAGACCCGCATAATGGTAAGTCATCACCTTAGCTAGAAATCACAGCAACGCCAGTGTTACAATCCTATTGTCTACCAAAGACATGTTTGGGGAATATGGAAAAGAAAGACGGTGTATGGGCTTTCGACACGTAATACTCATAAAGCAAAATTTAACAGAATGGACACAGCTGCCTCACGTCTAATTACTGTATGATAGTCCTATTACTTTAATTAGCCTAGTACCAATTATAGTTGTTAACATAATAATAATAAACGCTACATACTCAAAGCATAGTAATAATGTGTCGGGGATCCGGAAATATATCTTTTGTGAGCGGGAATCGCACCCGTAACCTGTGGCGCTTAAGGCAGGTTCGCAACCGCTGCGCATAACATAGTATTGTTATTAATAATACGACTTTATTTTTATCAATAAAACATTATTATAATTATTTTTATCTCCCGGTCTACTTCGTCCACTCATGATGCAAATAGCAAGATTCTACTACATACATACAACAGGTCATTTTGCATGTTAGTCGGTCACTTTCAAAATAGAATTTTTTTGTTCTAATTACCAATCCTTTTAAATGACTGTTTCATTTTTTGCCTATAGGCAAACTAGACTTAATAACAACCTTTCTAGTGTCTAAATCACATTCTCCTTATCTATCTTTGATAGTGTCAATCGCTTTCGCGGTATGACGTTAGTTTCGAACCTGCTAAAGACTGGGTCACGATGGGCCATGTCACTTGCTTTCGCTTCTTCTAACGAGCGTGAAAGTGTCAAATAGCTTAATGGTATAATTATAACGTTTAGCATATATTTTAGTGTTAACAATGCACTTACCGAAAATCTCATAAATATTTGTAGAAACACTAGCTTCTGCCAGCGGCTTCGCCCGTGTTAATAACGATTTTAATATTATCTTTGAAACCTAATTTCACCCCTTCACGGCTTGGAATTTAAGAGAATGTTAAAACACGCGTTTCTTTATTAAACAACACCTTTTGAAAAATCAGCAAAAATTCTTTCTAGGTTAAAGAATTAGTAGATTGGACCAAGGGATCGCGTTGTTCTTTATAAACATCCCCTCCTTTCACACTCTTTGGGGTATAATTTGGGAAAATCCTTTTGTTATTGGATGCCTACGTCATAAAAACACCCTACAAGTTTCAGGTCTCTAAGATTTAGCCTGTGCGTTGACCCGTCAGTCATTCAGGACAAAGCAATTTTATATATATACATAGATTAAAGTATTAAAAATGCTGAACAATACCAACAGGCTCAGAATGCTAACATAAAGGCTACAGAATATAGACATGAAGTATCCGTCTTCGCACTGTTGCTTTTCTTTCAATAAGAAGCTGGAAGCCCAACTCTCCCAAGTTTTTCTCTACTTCTCATTCATCTCTTGCTAGCTTTTGAAGGCTACGGGTACTTGCCTTCAGGCGAGATCATTGGTGCTTGGTAGCTAAGTTTTTTTAATTCCAAAATGGTTGAGCTCTTTACCTCCATCGAGCGCGAAAGCATAGATGAGGTCTACGCTGGAGTGAGCTTACTCATTAGAAGCCCATGTACTCACACCTTGAGGAGGTTTGTATTGTATGCGTTCGGAAATACATACGCATGAAAAAAATATGCAGAAAATATTTGAGGTATTATAAAAAAAAAACTGAAAGTTGTGGCACCTAGACATCATAAATAAATAGAAAATACCACACTAATGTTATTTACTACAGTTAATCCCTACTTATTGGCGAAGTTACGTTACGTACGTGAAATAACTGACCGATGTTTAGTTATTGATAGTTAGATAAAGCTTGCCGCCCCTAGATGTTTATTGTGAGGTCGTGTTGCGGGAAAGTCCAGTGGAGCGTGCGAAGGTCGGATCATTTACTCTGTAATGTGATACCGAATTGCGTAACTGATATAACAGTTATATAACGGAGTTTTCGACTCTAAAGTCTAGAACGTGTGCTCCATAATCGATCGTTGTTTTGTACCTGTAAGTGATTTCATCTCTAGATAACGTTATGAGTCGTATCGTTAAAGTAACAGCTTAAATATTAAACCGGCGACCGGTTTTCGATTCGTTCACGTTTCGTAGTTTATTATAGACGATTTTATTATAGATCCTTTCTATATTTTTGATTAAAAGCAGCCTATGTTCATATGACAGCCATAATTATATAAAAGTGGGAGAGTTACAGGACTAACTTCTTACTGGTGGTAGGTATTTTATTGCAAGAGGCCGGCTATGTAGATACCACCGCAGTGTCAGTTATTCTACTGTAAATCAGTACACTGTGTTTCGGTTTGAAGGCCACGGTAGCTACTGAAATTACTGGGCAAAGGAGATTTAAGAACTAATATTTCAAGGTTGTCAACGCGTGAGTGACACCTATAAATATATGGTGTTGCAAGAGCTCAAAGGCTACAACAACCGTTTATCATCAGGTGGGCCGTATGCTTGCTTGCCAACTTAGTCACATAAAAAAAAACTAAGCCACTACTATTCTGGCTACAATTATACTATATACTATGATGATGCTGTGACTATTCACCATGAATGGATATACTCAAAAGGGAAGTAGTACCACCCACACGGCAAACAAGCATACGATCCTGATGGTAAGCAGTCACCGCAACCTATGAACGCTTGCGATACTTAAAGTATCATATGCTCGTTGCTAACCCAAGGCACAGGAGGAAAGCGATGAGAAGGGAAAAAAGGAATAGAACAGAGAGGGTAGGAGTTGGGCCAGTGCGTACTGATACTGTTAGTTTACGCATATTTGCGAAGAGAGGAGTACTTCTCCGGTTGAGATGGCCCATTTGTGCTGGGAGGAAAAAAATGTATTCCTATCATACTATCATGGCGCTTTGAAAAGCTTTAACAGTTTATTTCTTTCTTACTTTCTTATCGAGTGGTTAGTGGCCAACCTAATGTCAGAGTTGTTCAGGTCGCCCGTATAGGCCTCTGACTTGGCTTATCGACTGTTGTCAAATTGTCAACAGCCGAGACCGACTTTTTACGTGCCCTCCAAAGCATGGAGGCGCTCGGTTGAACCACCACTATGCGATCACCCATCTAGTGACTGACCGCGCCTAAAGTTGCTTAACCAGCCGATCGTTGACCGATGAGTGGGTGCACTCGGCTATGACCCGTTTATTTCTATTAAATAAGTCAATGTATGCCATAATAATTACTAGCTACGTTCCAAGTAGTCGTTGATACCGATTCTTATTCTCGCTTTGATGAAACCTTAGATAGGAATACCAGTCTACGGTAATATAGTTGGACCGTATAGGCGGCACGTGCGTGCGTTCGTTTTACGAGAATTATCTAATGGCATTAATTAAAATAGCACGTTCCATTTGATTAATTATACACTACATCACGTCCTGCGAGCGTATGAAATTATGGCGTGTGTAATCTTGTTCATCTCGATCGCGTATTGTATAGCAAAAAAAGATTATAGCTATGATTAACAATAGTTTTCTTGATATGTTTATTATTCGACCACACGCGAGATATTATCCCGTATAAACTTCGATGTAGCACGCGGATGATAATAGGAGGGGTATCGATATACTAAGAGAAGTGATTCCAACATGACAAAAATTTAACTAATTTTTTTTTTTTAATAGTTCTCATATTTTGAGTAAAATACGCAATACTAATATATGTTGTTATGTATGTATGTAAATGCGCTATCTTTAGTTTAGAAAAGTTGAAATTTTCCATACTATAAGTATTGGATAACATTTCAGGCATTTGTAAAATGCATAAGCTTGCAACATAATTGAACTTTGCGTGTGATTGTCTTCGTTACGTTGCGTTGATGTTGAATTTACAAAGGAGCACCAGCAAGTCTGGACTTTTAACTGTATAGAAGGGTCTGTCTATAGTATATATACATAGGTGGATCGTAAACCTATGGTATTACTATATTTTTATGAAATAAAGCTTTCGTTCGAAGAGTGGACGTGCACGATTTCCCTGGAGTGCCTCCGGGTCGCGAGCGGAGACGTCGAGTGAGCTTTTGCTGCTTTTTGATTAAATGCTTTTGTTTTTATCCGCTATTTCTTTTTATTACCACTGCACTGTCGATGCAATTTTTCACTTATTTATTTCTCCAATTAAAAATATATACCTGACGTCGTCGATTCCTAATTGATTTTGTGTGGGTGCTTAAATTAAAATTGGAAAATACTTCTGTTTTGTTGTATTTTTATTTGTCAAACAAGGTTTGTACATGATCAACGAAATTAAAATTTCACGGGGCAGTTCAACGGGATCGGGCAGTTTGAATGGAAATTACCAAATGTTTGTGTGCAGATAGGTAGTTGTATCAGGCCATGAAAATAATACTAACCTAACTTGTTCAGAATTAAGTGTGTTTTGCTAACATTATACTTCCATATAACAGCCTCACATAAATAATGTTATTATTACTGCCTCATACAAAGTTTTGATACATGAACATTGTATCACGTATTTTAACAAAATAAAATTTCACGACCGTAAACCGAGGGTGATCTAGCATCCTTGTGCTAAAATCCGGATAGGACGGACGGTATCCGGACGCCGGACCAACACCGGCGGGGTCACGGCCGGGCTATACATTAAACTTTACCTTGATCTGGATATTTTATACGAAGGCCAGACTCGACTAAAATATTAACATAAAATACGCTTACGACCAATAAATGAGAAACACATTTACGTTCTAATGTTCAATCATCAAAAGAACCATTAGAGGAATTAATGTTATTTGTGGAATAATTTAACTAAATGCTAACAGCCGGCGAGGCGATAAAGATTAAATAAAATTTCATAATGTTATAATCGAAGAGGATATTACAGTATAATAATATAGCCGAAATGTAAATAGCAGGAAGCTCTCACAGTTAGGGCAAAGACTCCTTATCGACACGCTGGTTTATGAGTTGGTAGATTTTCTCTGTAAACATGAACGTTGTCTCACGATAGTTTTTATTACCGCACAACGCACAAATTTAGAACGTTTAGTTTAAAATCAAATCATGATGAAATTTATCCTGATTTATAAAATACTTGGGACCTTAAAGAGAAGAGCCTATTCCTTTCCCAAAGTCGCCAACACACCTGTATGCCCTCTTATGTTGCAGATGTTCATTGGATCGCTTTACATCAATATCATTTATTACAAAAAAAACCCTAAAAATTCTATGTGACTAACTTGGTGTGATTAATGTAGGTGTGATATTAATGAATATGTAGCACAAATATAAAGTATTGCTATATTCACACTTGGTACATTTTTTCCATTGTATCATCGCCGTTCTTATACAATAACAGAATGAGGATTAAGTTTTTGTGGGCTACAGACCCAGTATTTCAGCCCACACAGTTCGTATACACGAACCTAATAACAGTTTACTATCCACGTATTAAGTGACATAGCGGTATTTCAGATATAGGAGGATATTTAGACGTCGAACTAAAGCTAAACAGTCTTTTTGTATAACGGTCATATCTAGATCGTAAATGTCTCGGTGCGGGATAACATTGTGAAATACGTTGCAGATTCCATTTTATGTGAGACGAGTGTATACGGTGTCGTAAACTGTCCTTTTAAAAAGTTAATTTGCGAAATGCTTACCCGATTTTAACGAAAATTTTTATTCAAAGTACAATTAACTTTGTATATTTCACATAAAGTATTTTATAAATCTGGCATTATAACTTGAGTAATCTTGCAAGTATACCGTGAAAAAATTTAGTTTATAATTCACACGTTTGTTTCTAATTATTGTGCCCATTTCTATGTAATTTTTGATGTTTTCAGCATATATCCAATATTGGTTGCAAATATTGTCCAGAAATAAGAACAGAAGCTTCATAGAAAGCAGGGTTAATAGTAGAACCACAATGCTATAATTGTTCTCGAAATGACGTCCGTTCTTTATCGTTTCCAATGCTTATAATTTACGAGTCGGCGGCGCAAATATCAGCTATTTTCGGTGTGTTTGCTCCGAGACTTATCCCGCGTCGTGCGTGCCTTGAAATTGTTGGAATTATTTTGTAGATGTGATTTATTATAGGCGACTTGTGGCTAGGGACTTAAATATATATAATTGTTGTTTTCGTTTTAAAGTTCTTAAAATTTGTCACATTCTTACACCAGGAATCCTTGGAAGTCAATGTCAAACCCATTTGTGGGATTAAATGCATTACTTTAACTTCAGGTTCTTTTATTATTTCATATTTAACAGCTTCCTACCGTCGATTTGCTTGCATATATATAGATTTGTCTAGGTATTTTACGTTCTAACAACTTAGTGTTTGTTAGTAAGATTTTAGGTGAAAATTCTGTTCAGCAGTTTTATAGATTGCTCTTATATACACAAACAGCAAACAGAAAGATTTTTTGTCTTTGTTTTAAGTAATAAAAAGTATAAAAAAACAATTGAAAACTGTATCTAAGTTATACAAATCTCAGTACCATACGGTAGCAATACAGAATGTAAATAACCTTAGCGAATGTAGGAAATGTTCTTCAACCACGTTCAAATAATTTCGTGGCTGCGTGATCCCTCGCTGCGCCGTGTCTTTATTGGGGAAGTTTCGGAGATATCTCCACTCGGATACACACGATCCGGGCGTGTCATGTAGGCTATAAAAATACGAATCAATCGTTTCGTTCGAGTTTTATTACCCTAAAGTCGAAAGTTCCAAGAGGGTTCGTGAGGGAATAAAATAATGTTATATTTTCTTTTTCCATTTCTGCCATATTGGGAGTTTGAGAACTCCGAACGTCTTGAGCGTTGTCAAAGTTATTAACGAGCAAATTTTACGCTATTTTTGTTAACTTATTATTTGGAAAACATGACGGGAAAGTAAACATACACAATTTCTTAAAACAAAAATAATTTAATATATTTTTATTTATTTGAAATCGATTTGTAATATGCGTTTCAAGTTTTAATTTTGGTAATATTTTTAAATTCATACTAAATATTTAGTAGATCTATTTTATTTATTTTACTAGTTCAGATAATAAAGATCCATGTGGTTAGTAAAAAAAACAATTAGTAAACCTATATTAGTTATACACACTGATCGGTAAACGATCAGTGGGCTAAGCAGCTTTAGGCGCGGTCAGTCGCTAGATGGGTGATCGCATAGTGGTATTTCAACTGAGTGTCTCCGGCTTCGGAGGGTGGGCACGTAAAAAGTCGGCCCTGGCTGTTATCAATTTGACAACAGTCGAAAAGACAAGTCAAACGCCTAATCGTATATGAGCGACCTGAACAACTGTTGGGATAACCTCTGTCACAACAGAGATTATTCCACCAGTGCAATCAGTCACACTGGTGGTAGGTCTTTTGTTGCAAGAGGCCGGCTAGGTAGGTACCACTGTCCAATATTCTGCCGCCAAATAGTAGTGTTTAGGCACTACTGTGTTCCGGTATGAAGGGCACTGTACGCTAGTGAAATTACTGGGCGAACGAGATTTAAGAACTGATATCTCGAGGTTGGCAACGCGTGAGTGGCACCTACTAATGGTGCTGCGAGCGCTCATAGGCTGCGGCAACCACTTACCATCAGGTGGGCCCTATGCTTGTTTGCCAACTTCTAACAAACAAAACTCTGACAATAGGTTGGCCACTAACCACTCGATAAGAAGAAGAACTTACACACAGGTACAGCTATTTTTTAATTACTGTAATCAAATAGAGCTAAGAGAGTTTAAATTATTGTAATTAGAAATAGCTATTTCCAAATTTAAAAAATTTAGTATCTTATACTGGTCAAGAAAGAATACAAAGCGATAAAGAAGGATAATAATTAAAATTGCAATGTTATTTTAAGTCGAATAAAGCAAATTTGTAAACAAGGTAATTCCTCTTGTCTGTTTGTTTGTTTACGAATACGTGATCGGTCGTGCGCTGTGGAGGCATCCTCGCGTCATGCGTGATCAGATGAAAGTATGATCTTATCTCGATATTCCCACGAGTGACTGAGTGCGTATTACGTTTATTGTATCGTACTGTAACAATACCACTTATACGAGATGAAAGATAATGAAATGTATCTCGGATCTTAGAACATTATACGTGCGCTTATTATATATGAGTAATACATAAGATATTTTATAGTGATGAATCAATTCGTAATCCGATATTCAGATTCAGAAAAAATAACGACTTCAAAATAAAAATAAAAAAATTAACAACAGAAGTCGGTTCTAAGTAAAACATGACCACGTATGTTATTATTTTGGCACACTATTTTTTTCTATTTCATATTAGTACTTAACGATTAATACAAATTTAAGAGTTGACACCGTTGTGGCGTTGTGGGTAGCGAGTGTGCCTTAAGCCTCCACGGTTGCGGGTTCGATCCCCGCTCGGAGCAGATGTTTGTATTAATCGTACAGGCATGTTTTCCGGTCTGGTTGTGTTTGTCCTTGTCATTGTGAATGTTTCCGGACCCCGACACAGGATATAATTATCCTAATGGGGGCCGTTGAGTGTGTAGCGTTTGTGTATCTTGTAATAGGAGTTGGCCCTTCTACAGTTGAACAATTGAGGGTTTAAAAATTAAAAAAAAAAATTAAAATTAATATTAAATTAAAATATAGGACAAAATTGAAATAAGACCACACGGGAAGCACTAGCTTTCAAATAAAAAAAAGAAACTCCAAAATCGATTCAGCCAGTCGAAAGTTATGTGGTAACAAACATTTAAAAAAATACAGACGAATTGAGAACCTCCTCCTCTTTTGAAGTCGGTTAGAAAGAGAAAAAACAGTACATTATTGTCAGTTTAAAGGGTTCAAAGTTAATTTGTTAATGTCACACAAACTGATGAGCGAAGAAAAAAAAAAATAATCGTTTTCAACATTCAAGTAATACGGAACGGTTCAAATACGTCGACTGATATAAATTTAAAACGATCAATCACTACACGAGGAACGAAAGGATACAAAAAAAAGGTAACACAATACTCGCTTCATCGAATTAACCAGACATTTCGTAATTCGACTATCAAAATTCGACAGGTAATCCTTCGGATCTGACGGCGCGTGACGCGGTGAGCCAGGGGGCTTTATTTTTCGTTCCTTGTTTTTTTTTCTTCGTCTCGGCGACATCTGAGCTGTTCTCTCGATTAACATTCTGTGACATAATCGACCGGTGGCAGATCCAATATATTAATTCTCCCGCTTAATGCCTTGTACAAGTACGTGTTTAGAATTAGTTTTACTAAGATTATATTGATAACAAAAAATTTAGTATTTTTCAGATTTTATTTTTAATAAATTGTACACTTTTCACATGTTAATAGTAAAGCTAATCAATTACGATTTGATGTTGTCCAATACATAAAAAAATCATATAAAGCAAGTTGTTAAAAATTTTCAAACGCGTTTTTCTCGAAATGACATTCACGTGGGTTGACATGGTATTGCTTATTTGCGTCCATATATGCTACAGTTTATTGAGAACAAAGTAATTGAATTAGGTTAATTCGGTAACACGGTTTTTCGGACTAAACTATTAACTATTTGTCCGGCTGTGTCAGAAATATTTAGGTCTTTCATATTAGCCTCTGACTCGACGTATCGACAGTTATCAAGTGCTTTTTACGTGCACTTCGAAGCACCACAGACGATCACTTGATATACCACTATGCATTTCCATTCAAACAGAGAAGCAATCAACCCTACGCCGCTGATCGTTTAATGTTTAATCTGTATAACTGTCTATGAGAGCCACATTTAGAAGACATTTTCTTCCTCGCACAACCACTCTGTGGAACCAACTTCCGCCGGCGGTCTTTCCGAACCGATACGACTTGGGAACCTTCAAGAGAAGAGCCTATTCTTTCCTTAAAGGTCGGCAATGCGCCTGCATGCCTTCTGGTGTTGCAGATGTTCATGGGCGGCGGTGATCACTTAACATCAGGTGAGCCTCCTGCCCGTTTGCCCCCTTCTACATAAAAACAAAAAAACAAAAAAAAACAATAATAATACCAAAGCAGTGGGAGTTTTTCAAGTTTTTTTTTTATGACCTATTAAGTGATTTATACAATTAATTAAATCGTGTGATATGCATGACAACGGTGTCGCAACATCCCATACACCTCGATACGCAACGCGTGACCGGCGGAAGCCACTAATGAACGGTAAGGGTTAATAACCGACAGGACATGCGGTACGGAAGATTCATAACATAATGACGCAGCTGACGGAGTGCACCGAATGCGCTTAATTGACCCTTGCCTTCCAAGTTTATCGATGTCCGTTAGTGTTGTTCCTGCGGAGTGCACTGTCAATATTTGCTGAGTTCTAAAGTGTAATAAGACTTAGTTTTGTAGTATGAGTATATCGACATCTCTTTTCTAAAATATATATGTAATATATCTATACAAACAAATTAAATTGAATTGTCTGTTTGTAACATATGAAAGTATACACGATACTTTCATTAAAAAAAAACTTTTCACTCTATCTGTCTGTTTGTTCCAGCTAATCTCTAAAAGGCTGGACCGATTTTAACGGGACTTTCACTGGCAGATAGTTGGTGTTATAAGGAGGAACTTACTTTTATTGTAGGAAAAGAATTAGTTAGAGTTCCGTGCAATTAAACAAAAACCGGCACACCACACGAGTGGAGCCGCGGGCGCAGCTAGTACTCGTATTTCATTAACAAAAAAATCGTGCAGTTATTCTTTGTATGTAACTGCTACTCGAAGTGAGTACCCGATTGTAATACTGAAAAGTAACAATGATACAACAATGTTAAATCAAAAATGACATAGACAACAAAATCCACACAATGTGTGGCGTGCCCCGCAGCAACAATTGCGGCTCGATTCCTTCACATTCCCCGTAATAACTCGCGCTGTTTTCAATTGCCCGGCGTGTTCCCAGCGCGTGCCGCCAACCACAGCCATCAACATATCGCTGGCAATTTCTATAAAACCCTATGTTCAAGATCATCCCGCGGTCTCTTCCGACGTCGCCGCTAGACTGCGGTCAGGACTTTCATTAGCATCGCTGAAAATGAAACTTAAATCGACAACGATCGAGTCTTTAATCCTATACATGAGGTTTCACAATTTCACCGCGAGGAACGATTTTACAATTTTCACAGACAAGGCGTCCACCATCCACGGTAATTCGCATGATTGATTGCTAATGACTATTGTTACAAGATTTACGGAATACCCTAGGCGGTCGTCAGATCGGACGCTTAACATGACTGCTGGGATTAGCCCTATATTTCTGTTTCGCAAGCACATAACAGTTGAACTGCGTGCAACAATATATGGATTTGTGCCGCAGGGAAACAATGTATAATCGCTAGCAAACCGCTCGTTTGAAGAAATGAACTATAATATTCGACGATTTGATACAGCCCTTGAACACACAATAGACGAAACTGCAAAGCTGCATTTAATCAGATCAAAATATTTATAGAATAGCTCAGAAGTAAGCAATTCTTAAAGTACCTGTATATTTAATAATACTCACTGTACAAAGTATGAAATCATTTAGATTATTATAAAATAAAGACTTCTTTGGTGTACGTCTTCCGAGCGAATGCCGTCTTATCATAATACATCTTCTTCATCCTAGCATTATTCCCGGTATTTTATGTACCCAGGGTCTGCTTATTACTCTTATCCGGATTTGACAGGTTACTAGTTTTTACAAGGAGCGATTGCCATCTGACCCCCGCAACCCAATACTTATACTTATCATAATACATCAACCAGCAAATGTCCGCTAACTACCTTCCAATGTTATATCATATTTAAGTTTGTTCATATACCCTCCTTTGGTTTCTGTAGTTATATTATCGTTTCCTAGCAATATATGTTCCGTATAAAATCAATTATTTGAAGTGGTTTCTTTGCCAAGTTTGCTTCTGTTTGCTTAATATTAAATTGAAATTCGACGGTCACGATACAACAATATACGCTACAATTTACTAAGCTACTGCAAATGGAAAGTTAAAATATGTACTTATAGTAATTGTATGGCCTACAGCATTACCATTCGACTTCGATTCCACTTGTTGATTTATGCTGCAGTTGTTAAAGTTACTTAATGTATACCTTATACTTTCACGAAACGTTTTAGAGAAACTTAAGTTATTAATGAATTATATATATTTGATGACCGTTCTGCTGCAGTGGTAGAGAGTCTACCTTAATAGTCGCGTGTTAATTTCTCGCTTGTGTCAGGTGTTTATATTGACCATACAGATGTGTGCTTACGCCATAAGGCCATAGAGTGTAAAAAGATTGTGTAGCCTATATGTTTATAGAGTCCTTAAGTAAAGCTATAAATCGTATTAACTTTGTCGTTAATACATACAGATGCTAGTCCCAGGTCAAATCGGCTAATAAATGCAGATAAAGGAAGACTTCTATTCAAAATACAAATCGCAATGAGCAAGAAAAATAGTTCAACAACTTTGAAATCTCTTGAGGCTTTTCTTATTGTTATAAAAACACATTTCTTTCGTTTATCTCCGCCGAACTAATGTTTTTCAAAATTTTTGATTGAAAAAGTAATTCGAATTACAAAGGAATCTTTTTTATATTAATTTATCAATACCATAGAAATTAGTCAAGTATTTTTAGTGAAAAAAAAGTGAGAATTGCAAAGGATTTTTTATGTAAAACGTAAGCATTAATTTTGTTTAGAAAATTGATATTTTTATAAAATACTTTTTAAATATTTTTAGCTTTATGAAGGTGTTCAATGCTGTTAGCCAATCTTATATAATTGTATCAAAGCTATAAGTTTATATCCGTACTTTAGCGGCATCTCTGTCGATTTATTATTTTGATATCTTTTTACTAATTGCTGTAAAATGCAAAGAAAAAGATAGGAAAAGCTATTTATCTAAAGTGTCTATTAATATATATCAATTAAGACAATGTCAGGAAAAAATTGTTCACGTTTTTAAATTAAAGAGTACTAAGCGGCAAGGAGTAACTAGTTAGTAAATATTATTCTACTGGAAGTGAGTACTATCTTCGTCCTAGCATTATTCCCGGTATTTTATTTACCCAGAGTCTGCTTATTACTCTTATCCGGATTTGACAGGTTACTACTTTTTACACGGAGCCTTGCTATCTGACCTCCGCAACCCTAATGGCGCACCAATAACTCATTGGATAAGAGCAATTAACTTATCAAGAGTAACGATTACTATCATATGTTATGTGGGGGTGGGGAGACCCACACGGTCGAACGCCCAGACCGAAACAGACATTTAAACAAACATCTGCCCGAGCGGGAATCGAACCCGCAACCGTTGAGACTAAGGGCAAACTTGCTACCCACAGCGCCACAACGGTGTCAATGGTTGAAGTGACTACTATATTATTTAATAAATAATGGTGTTCAATAAGTTTCTCGTGAAGCAATTATCGATTCGTGTACATCTCGTTCGACTCGATCCTGTAGACCTCGATCCGATTCGCGGAACACAATAATCCGGCCAGCGTCGAATCAGTAGCAGTGCGAACGGCGTCAGCGAATGACCTTGTAAGAAAACTACATTACTGAACCAAATGAATTAATTTGAATTTCGAACATTAGATAAACATTACTATGCTGTGGACAAATTAATATATTGTTTTTTTTTTGTAGCATTTTAATGGCATTCATATTTGTCTGGTTCAAACTACAACACCCCCCCCTTTTTTTTTTAATCACTTTGAATGTCATGTTTATGTATATCGAATCAACAGCCTAAAAATAAGTTTTAAGCTTCTAGCTCTAAAAATGGCGATACATCTATACAACTTTTTATCTCCCCCTTTCAACCTCTTACAACTCTTTCTTCGCATTAAAAAGTAGCCTACGCCCTTTCTCAGGCTCTTGACTATCTGTGTTTTTTGACGTGAAAGCATGACAGATAGAGAGAGTTTTTTTTGCATTTATTATGTTAGTAGGGAAGGATTATCATTCAATAATTACAAAATTTAACAGATATAAAGCGAATGTGACAATTGGGATTAAATAACTGCGAACATCTGAGGAGTTCTATTTGTGATGGCAAAAGTCCCACTTTATCCTTTACATTTTCAATATTATTTTTATTTTTATTATATCAAATGTGTAAAAAAGGTCTTAGTTATGATTCAACAAAATATGAACTGATAAAATTAAGTTTTTTTTTTACGAAATTAGCACTCGTGTTATAGTATGACTCACTCCGATTATCAGTAGATGATAATGTATAATGGTCAGTAAACAAAAGCAATGTCAGTGCAGATAGCTGGGGGAGTGCTGTTGTTTGATTTATTAGGACAGGATACCCGAGCTCTTCCGCGGTGTCCGGTGACGGTAACCGCACGGAACTCAAAGCTACGGCCCCTTTGTAACCACCGAGTTCGTTACACTTCCAAGGAAAATGTAACTTTAGTTTATAGCCTGTGGAAACTAGAGCTCAGACGGAACTCGAAAGGTTTCATTACTAATACGCTCATTAAAAAAACAAGTATTCGTTTTATCCGACTAAATTTAATTGCTACAACTAGCGAAACTAATCAATTTAGAGATAAATCTCAACGATGTATATTCGCTTTTGAAAATAGATACAAATTATCGAACGACAGAGAAAGATGTGCTGTCATCGTTGCTTCTAATATATTATCATATAATTAAAAAAGAAAGTAACACTTTAACAAAGTTCAAAAGAAATTCATCACAATAAGCGTTCCGTCCTATAAATCTATTGACTCACTTTTCAACTTAGTGACGTTTCAAAGAGAAGTGAAATCGGAGGAAAATTAAACGTTCGTCGCCAGTTAGAGATGTTCATCATCCATTATAGGGTGCGGTTTCTTTGCTACAAGTAACATAAGTAGCTCAGGACGGAATTAATTATCCGCAAGCTCGAGTGGAAGTCAACGGTTTCTCGTGTAGAACAAGACGAAACGCGCTACGTGGAAAAGGTTAACTGCACTTTGAAGATGACACAGAGAAACTTCGCTTTGACAGTGTTTTATCGTTTATCATCGAACTGATATTATTAATGTAAAAGTTTGAATGAACGGATGTTTGTTACTCTTTCACGCAAAAACTACTGAACAGATTTGGATGAAATTTGGTACACGCATAGCTTTTTACCTAGATTAACATATAGGGTACTTTTTATCCTGGGATAAAGGCACAGCTAGTTTTAAATAAAGTAAATTTCTGAGTTGGGTTGTGTTTATTGTTATATCCTACTAATATAATAAATCTGAAAGTTTATATGTATCTATATAAATAAATAAAATTCAAGTGTCTATTTGTAATTCCAAATTAACAGCTTTTCACTAAATGCGTATGGGATTATAAACGGTACTTTTTTTTAAATTTTTGTCTGTCTGGATAATCTCTTGAAACGGCCGAGCCGCTTTTAACGGGACATTCATTACCAAATAGCTGATGTTATAAGGAGTACCTTAGGCTACTGTTATTTTAGAAAAAAATTGGAGTTCCGAGCTATAAAGAAAAATCTCTACACCACGCGAGCGAAGCCGCGGGTGCAGCTTATAGTAACATATAAACATATATAAGGGTCACACTGGTGGTAGGTCTTTTGTTGCAAGAGGCCGGCTAGGTAGGTACCACCGCAGTGTCCAATATTCTGCCGCCAAATAGTAGTGTTTAGGCACTACTGTGTTCCGGTTTGAAGGGCATTGTACGCTAGTGAAATTACTGGGCGAACGAGATTTAAGAACTAATATCTCGAGGTTGGCAACGCGTGAGTGGCACCTACTAATGGTGCTGCAAGCGCTCATAGGCTGCGGCAGCCACTTACCATCAGGTGGGCCGTATGCTTGTTTGCCAACCTCTAAGATAAAAAAAAAATAATAATAATAATATATAAGGGTTTTACGGATATGAATGAAACTAAGCACAAAGAAAAAACTAAGATAATACCTGGATAACACATAGACTACTTTTTGTCCCGAAAAAATTAATTCTGCGTGTGGTTATCAAAATACGTACTACGTATTCGTATGTATTCACTAAACATTTGGTATGTATATATTATTATTTAAGACGACTTTAAGACGGTCGTTCGGTACCAAATACATTAAAATGAGACAAACCGCGGGCTTATATATTTTTTAATCGAGATAAATTTTGATGATGGTTATCGATATATTTTTATTACAAAAAGCGATGTCGAAATTAACAACGAGATCACATTTCATATATCAAATCTTTGTACTCGTCGATTTTCAATACCAGACTAAACAATACAAAGTAGCGAGTTCATTAAACTTATTATTCAAAGTAGTTTTTTACCATAGTATTTCATGGTGTGGTCCGGTGTAGGGTATCTCAGTAATTGGATACACTTATCGTGGCGGCCGCGGGCCGGACTGTCCCCGTCGGTCGGATTTATCGTGGTCGCAAATCATTCCGCTCATCTCACCGTCCCGCCGCGCTTCCCTCGCGAATACATCATACGAGATTTTACATTATCTATTCACTTAATTTAAACTATTAAATGATTAGTATCTTTTATCTATAATTTGTGTTTAGCTATCCAAAGATAGCCTCTATTTTTTTAATGAATTTATATATAAATAAGAAAATAATGCTGTTTATAGTAAAAAAAAGCGTGGGATGCATGGTGTCAATAGTTATAAATATTTTATAGACAGATATGAGTTGAAGGATTATCATTTTGATGAAGTCTTAAAAAGCACCCCACGCTTTTTTTATAATAAAATAATTATTTTTCTCAATTCTTTTACTATTATTTATTTTTTATTTTCTGGTGGATTTTTTATAAGTATAAAATAAGTATGCAAAATTTCAATTTAATCGGACGTTTTGAAGGAAGCCAAATCATGTTAAAAGGTTCCGTCACAGAGCTAAAAGCTAAAAAGCTATGAAGCTAAAAAAACTTGTTAAAAATGCGTGATGAACAAGTCGAAAAGTAAATCTTTAAGATGTAGATACAAATTCATTCTTACAGCAAAAAAATGTCTAATCCATAATTACGTCACTAAAATACGATACGCATAAACAACTAAAATCTAAAGTCAAATGTGCCTATAAAGTAAAATAGATGAAAATTATTCGTGTATAATTTGAGCTTATTAGCGGTCGTGTTATCTGCCAAAATCCCTATCCATATTTCATTTAACATTTACTTACTCATTACTTTATAAATGCGCAATAGCTGTGTTATAATTTTTAAAGGCGCTTAAACGGCCATTACGATCATTATGCTTTTACAACGTTTATTTCTAAGTAATTTTGTAGCCATTACAATGTTGGTTTTGTTAAAATATTTTCTGTCATTACTTTCTGTTTTATTTATCCTAAATAACCCATCGATCAGTGAGAGATAACCAGCCGACGAGAGTGGTTTTTTCTTTAATTTTGTTTTTAAATAATATCCGTTTAGAATTGCAATTTTGATGCCGAGATGTCCCGATGGCCCAATAGGGAGAAAACGTAGACTTTAGCTCGTTAGTTCAAATCTGGGCAAGCACCTCTGACTTTTCAAGTGCTCAATTTGTGATTCAAATTTATCTCTTGAGATCCGCGAGGGTATAGCCAGCTGCATCTTAAAAGTCGACACCTCAGCTATCTGCCCTCTGGTGCTGCAGATGTTCATGAGCGGCGGTAATCGCTTGACATCAGGTGTGCCTCCTGCCCGTTTGCCACTTATAACATAAAAAAAGTTCAGTTCACGAATGCCACATCAATAACTACGTAAAAATTATGCATGTATTGTCGAATTAATTGTAAAAGTTAACTGCGTGTATTCAATCGTACTCTATTGAAACGAAAATAAAACAAAACTTTATCGACATTATAAATTATAAATCAACACTTTATTAAACATGAATTCAAAATTTATTGAGACCAAGCTATTTCTATTAGCCATTCGTTTTCATTGACGTCGAGTTTCTAGTGGCAACCTTCTCACGCGATATCTTACGAGCGGAATGATCTACAGTCTACAAAGCGCAGGCCCGGCTAGCTTTACGCAAAATTACACCGCGAAATGAGCATAGATCAGTGGTCTCAATGACCGTAATTTAATCATTTGACCTTTTGATGATAGAACGATTCCATAGCAAATGTCAAGAGTTTGCACACTGTTAGGTAATAATAACAGCAAACCAATTTGTTGAAGTAAAACTGCATACCCAAAATTTGCAACACTATCTTTGTGTAAGTAATTATTATAAATGTCAGGTAGTCTAATCATTTATGCAAGTCTTCTTCCTCCCAGCATTACCCAGGGTCTGCTTATTACTCTTATCTGGATTTGATGGGTTACTAGTTTTTACACAGAGCTATTGCCATCTGACTCCCGCAACCTTAAAGTAGAAGGAGCAACTCATTGGATAAGAGAAAATTATCTAAGAAGAGTTAACGATTATTATCTGATGTTATGATAACAGCCGGGACCGACAGCTGAACGTGCTCTCCGAGGCATAGTAGGGATGCCCAGGAAGACAAAACCCCAGACCGAAACAAATATTTATAGCAGCCATCTGCTCCGAGTGGGAATCGAACCCGCGATAAACCGCGCAATCATCTATGCAAGTATGTGTCTTATGTATAAAGAAGTTTGTAAACCAATAACGTAATCTCTTGGCAAAAATAAAGCTAAAGTTCAAACGTTCGTTATCCGCGTATATTTCATAATGCAAACATTTTTATACACTAAATTCCACCAGGTCACGTGCTCTGTGGGTTAAATGTAGGGAGTCTAAACGTGCGTCATCCGGCACGTGGGCGTACACCATCATTTGTGAAACGACCAAGGAATAAGGGAGCCATGTTGCCTGCCTCATGATCTGCGGGCTCATTATTGTATTGTTTCAACATTTATTGAGAGCTTTCTGCGTGGCTTATTTATCAAGTTTCTCAAGTACATTTCAAAATAAAATAAACGCTCCATACACAACAGCCCAAAAGAAACACAAAGTCCAAAGAAGTTTGCCAACTCTTTTCTTTGTCGCACGTCAAAAAAATGGAATTCTTTACCGAACACGTGTTCCCTCATTCTTACAACCTGGGGTCCTTCAAACGAGGCGTGAAGATGCACCTTGCGGGTAGGCGAGGATGGCTAGTACAGTTCGCTTTCTGCAACCATATTAGCCACCTTCGCGTGTGGATTCCACTTCAACTTACCAGTAGAGTCATTTGCCCTCCGGCGTTATTAAAAAAAAAATAATTAAAAAGCCCCCATTAAGATAGTGATATCATGTGTCGGTGGTCCGGAAACACATACAAGGTCAAGGACAAATACACCCAGGCAGGAAAATACACTTGCATCGTCAATACAAACATATTATGCTTCGAGCGGGAAACGAACCCGCGATCTGTGGCGTTTAGGGCAGGTTCGCTACCGCTGCGCCACCACGTCGTCACACACATCACAATTTACGAACAAGAGAAAACTAAAAAACTTATTCCGAAATTTGCAATGGAGCCCTAAAAATAAAAATTGCACAATGTACGTTTATATAAACGAATATTCAAAAGGAACTAGCAGTATGTACAAAGTAATTTTATAGCTTGTCTGTAAGTAATTGCACAGATGCGAATAATGTTGCTCTTTCGCAGTCAGCTTGGAGCGTTTCCAACTTGTCTGCGTTAGCGGTTGCCGGTCGGCCGCTTGTTTTAGCATATTTATTTCTGTTATTAAGATTTGTGAATAGAACCTTCTTCGAGCGATATAATTAAGAGCCTCCGCAAATATTCGCTATGAAATTGTTCAAGATGTACCTATTACACGTTGCCCGAAGCGATACCGTCGAGTTGTGAAATTGAAAATATAATTAACTGAGACCGCGAACTGCTACATTATAAAACTAAACAATCTTTCGAACGCCTACCGTATTAATTTTAATAACACAAACTTGTTTAACAAGCTTATTCGCATACGGGGTCCCAGTTGTAGCTACGATGTTAATTTAAACCAAATTTACTTCTAAATTGTTATTGGCTTTAGTTAGTTTAGTCGTATGTAGTTGATACCGTTCTTAATAACCGTTTTAATGTAAAACAATTGTAATTGGTCAGACTAATATGCAAATTTCGTTCAAAGTCACGGGATGCGATCGTTTGCGCTCTGAATATGTGGCGTTAAGTTTTCTGACTTCTAGATCCTTGACATTAGCAATAATTGTCATTCTTTAGAGATCCTCCATTAAGTATGGAATATATGTTTCTTTATATTTACTTATTTTAATTTTCTCTTTTGAATTTGGATTTAATTCAATTCAATTACCAT
The DNA here is from genome assembly GCA_023373885.1 of Hestina assimilis. NCBI lineage: Eukaryota > Metazoa > Arthropoda > Insecta > Lepidoptera > Nymphalidae > Hestina > Hestina assimilis. Next base: position 12,325,492 of record CM041750.1, read on the forward strand.
AATTAAATTATAATAATGATATATTTTATTTCTTTTCTCACATAAAGGAAAATAAATTGCAGCCATTGTATCTATTATTAGAAATAAAGAATAATAATAATAATAATAATAATAATAACTCTTTATTGGACACAAACATATGTTACAAATAAGAAGGATTACCCAGACTTCTGCACTAGCAGGGCTGTGTTGCAGAAGCCAGTTTCTTCCCCTTAATATCATCATCATTACATTTTTATGCCCTTAGGAATTAATCATTTTGACTAAATAATAATTAAACGTTAACTAAATAAGAATTATATTGTTATTTAAAAAGATTTATCTTTATTATATTTTAAACTCAATTATTTATTAATCCTCAATGTTATAAACAAATCTATCTAAATCCAATGATCTAGATTTTCAAACATAATTCTCACTATTCAATATACATACATACTTATACATACACACGGACACACACACACACACACACACACACACACACACACACACACGTAATAAATAAACATAAGATGTGAATAAATTGCAATATGAGATCAGAAATACAGAACATGCGCTTCAAAAGATTGGACAGATCATAATTCTGACGTCTACAGACGAAGACACGAGCAGTTTATAATAAACATCTCCATTTAATCATCATCAGTTCATCATAATAAGTAATAAACGCAAGAGAAAAATAATGAACCCATACTCAATCTAAGACATTTACCGATAAAAAATTCCATAACACTAATGCTTCTAACTTGAGTTTATTCTAATACAGTTTGCGATCACCTCGTCCTCATCTCGCGCTACAGAAAAACTTGTCTCATATCGTACAAGGCAGTCCCGTCATGATAGCTATTTATTATGGCTGGCCTATATCGACATATCAATCTACTCTGTCATTCTTTAAGAGTTTTCCATGAGTCTATTTTATATGAGATATCTTTTAATAATGCTTAGAATTAACTAATATAATGCTTTTAATTGAATCAAGTTTTAGTTTATTTCTTCGCTTTGTCTATATAAATTGATGACTCCATGTGCACAACGTTCTTCATAAAAGACCATAAAAATTAAAAAAAAAAGAAGTGAAATGCGGGCTTCCGTTGGAAACATTATGTCCCTCGAATTTCTTAGTTATTTAAGTATAAATATTGTTATATCACGTGTAACGAGTATAGAAATGATTACATTAAAACAGTAAAAACTATATTGATTTATTTGATAGACCCTTAATTAAATATTGAATTAAATAGGTATTCGAGTAAAAAAAAAATACTAGAGATGACCTATTTTCACTTAAAACATAACAACGCATATAAAAACTTTTGTTCAGCATTACTCCACTTGAGTCATTGTTAAAAATGCAATTTGTTTCTGTTAAATTGCTAAATTAATACAGTTTTTTTTAATCTAAGCTTTGAATTTTAAAGGCGTCGGGATGTGACGACCCCATCGCCCGCTGTTGGGATAACCTCTGTCACAACAGAGATTATTCCACCAGTGCAATCAGTCACACTGGTGGTAGGTTTTTGTAGCAAGAGGCCGGCTAGGTAGGTACCACCGCAGTGTCCAATATTCTGCCGCCAAATAGTAGTGCTTAGGCACTACTGTGTTCCGGTTTGAAGGGCACTGTACGCTAGTGAAATTACTGGGCGAACGAGATTTAAGAACTAATATCTCGAGGTTGGCAACGCGCGAGTGGCACCTACTAATGGTGCTGCAACCGCTCTTAGGCTGCGGCAGCCACTTACCATCAGGTGCGCCGTATGCTTGTTTGCCAACTTCTACCATAAAAAAAAAAAAAAAAGAATCTAATTAAATATTTTAATTTAACATTATAATATAATGATTAAGTGAGACCATTAAAATATAGTAAAATAGGTTCTATGATATATATTTTATGAATCAGAAAAGACAAAACTATCTAATAATTTTCCATTATAATTATGGTCGAATTGCGACCATTAAGGAAGCTCTAGTATTTATTATATTAAGTTTCTGTACCTTATAGTACCCGCGCTATCGCTGTGGTCTATTTAATGCGATACGGGCTAATTTGCTCTACGTTGATAATGCTCTAGCTTGACAAGGCTTCCCCAACCGCAACTAAAAGGTCCCCTATTTAGATATAATTACGTCGTAAAACAAAGTACCAACTACTTTACCTTATTAATTGTAATGGAACTATGTTTTATTTCATGTGAACTAAAAGGTAAATATATTTAGCAGGCTTTAGAACTTTATTTTCTTTGTCAACGGACTTTGATGATAGTTTATATGTTGAGTAATAGGGCTTTTTTTCTGTATGATTTAATCACGTATTCCTGAGATAAGTATAAAATCACTATAAAAAGATTTTTATTACCTATGCTTTAAGCGATTGAAATTACATAACATGCAAACACATACATAAATATATAAAACATTTAAAATAAAAACAAATAGAAAACTCTTTCCAGTTAATTTCTTTCGTAACGTTTTCGAAAATCGATTTTTGTTATATTACCATTATAATAATGTTATATTCACTATATAACATTTTTATATCGTTCAAGTTTATAAAACTTAGTTTAAAGGATTAAAAAGGTGATTTAAACATGATTTCATATCAAGGCTTGTAAATCTTGATAATGGTTAATTTTCAAACCTTCTGCGTTAGAAATTTGATTAAATTAATAAAATAATCAAAAACTCATATCGAATAATAAAACCCGTACCCGATAAAGATGACGCAAATTATTTATTTTATTGAGATAATAAATGTTATAGTGGCTTTGAACTAATAGAATGTGATTGATGTGTGAATATAGCGGGTGTTATGTGCAAGGTCAGCTTATTCTAATTTGCCAGGTCTGTTACGCGCACTTTTGAACTATCATTATTATTGTGTATAAACGAAACATACGACACGCTCCTACCAGCACTGACGGCCCGCTTGGCCAGGGAAGTACAGAAAATCGACCTTAAGGACGCGTTTGCAAAATAGATAGGTAGCGAATCGCACCACTACATTCACACGAAACGATCACACAAGCGCACGACTGTGATCGGCGGGAATAATGAACGGTAAACTAATTTTGAGACTTTAAATGTTTAATTTTTTGTGGGTATATTTTATACGTTGTAATGTTAGTAAGTAATAAATAGTCATATTTGTTTTGTATACTTTGTGTACATAAATATTGTAAAAACTATTTTTTTCCTTATTTGTATTATTTTTATTTAAAGGTTATTTATAGGTAATAATAATATTTTTATGAATATTTTTTTATTGTCGTCAATAAAAAAATTAATAAGAGCATATATATTAATAATAATTGATAACCCTGAGCATGATGGAGTTACCTGATGATGTTTTTCGACGACTGCTACTGTAACTGCAAGATGATTAGGGCTATGTGTGCCGTGCTTGTGATCGTTTAGGAAGTTACAATGAGACCTTACCATCCGAATTATTGCAGTGATCTGAAGGTCTACTTCGATGACTGCTACATGATCTGCAGTATGAGTAGGGTTATGTGTGCCGTGCTTGTTCTCTATTTGTTAGGTACGGTGAGACTTTACATCCGAACTTGTTGGAGTGATCTGAAGGTCTACTTCCATGACTGCTACAGGATCTGCAGTATGAGTAGGGTTATGTGTGCCGTGTTTGGGCTCTATTTGTTAGGTACGGTGAGAACTTACGTCCGAACTTGTCGGAGTGATCTGAAGGTCTACTTCGATGACTGCTATAGGATCTGCAGTATGAGTAGGGTTATGTGTACCGTGTTTGGGCTCTATTTGTTAGGTACGGTGAGACCTTACGTCCGAACTTGTTGGAGTGATCTGAAGGTCTACTTCGATGACTGCTACAGGATCTGCAGTATGAGTAGGGTTTTGTGTACCGTGTTTGGGCTCTATTTGTTAGGTACGGTGAGAACTTACGTCCGAACTTGTTGGAGTGATCTGAAGGTCTACTTGGATGACTGCTACAGGATCTGCAGTATGAGTAGGGTTTTGTGTACCGTGTTTGGGCTCTATTTGTTAGGTACGGTGAGACCTTACGTCAGAACTTGTTCGAGTGATCTTAAGGTCCACTTCGATGACTGCTACAGGATCTGCAGTAGGATTATGTACAAAACAAGCCATGTACATGTACATGGGTACAAAACAAGCCCAAACACGACACACATAGCCCTACTCGTGCTACAGATCCTGTATCAGTCATCGGAGTACACCTTCAGGTCACTCCAACTAGTTCGGACGTAAGGTCTCACCGTACCTAACAAATAGAGCCCAAACACGGCACACATAACCCTACTCGTGCTGCAGATCCTGTATCAGCCATCGGAGTACACCTTCAGGTCACTCCAACAAGTTCGGAGGTAAGGTCTCACCGTACCTAACAAATAGAGCCCAAACACGGCACACATAACCCTGCTCGTGCTGCAGATCCTGTATCAGCCATCGGAGTACACCTTCAGGTTACTCCAACAAGTTCGGAGGTAAGGTCTCACCATACCTAACAAATAGAGCCCAAACACGGCACACATAACCCTACTCGTGCTGCAGATCCTGTATCAGCCATCGGAGTACACCTTCAGGTCACTCCAACAAGTTCGGAGGTAAGGTCTCACCGTACCTAACAAATAGAGCCCAAACACGGCACACATAACCCTGCTCGTGCTGCAGATCCTTTATCAGTCATCGGAGTACACCTTCAGGTCACTCCAACAACTTCGGAGGTAAGGTCTCACTGTACCTAACAAATAGAGCCCAAACACGGCACACATAACCCTACTCGTGCTGCAGATCCTGTATCAGCCATCGGAGTACACCTTCAGGTTACTCCAACAAGTTCGGAGGTAAGGTCTCACCATACCTAACAAATAGAGCCCAAACACGGCACACATAACCCTACTCGTGCTGCAGATCCTATATCAGCCATCGGAGTACACCTTCAGGTCACTCCAACAAGTTCGGAGGTAAGGTCTCACCGTACCTAACAAATAGAGCCCAAACACGGTACACATAACCCTACTCATGCTGCAGATCCTGTAGCAGTCAGTCATCGAAGTAGACCTTCAGATCACTCCAACAAGTTCGGACGTAAGGTCTCACCGTACCTAACAAATAGAGCCCAAACACGGCACACATAACCCTACTCGTGCTGCAGATCCTGTATCAGTCATCGGAGTACACCTTCAGGTTACTCCAACAAGTTCGGAGGTAAGGTCTCACCGTACCTGACAAATAGAGCCCAAACACGGTACACATAACCCTACTCATGCTGCAGATCCTGTAGCAGTCAGTCATCGAAGTAGACCTTCAGATCACTCCAACAAGTTTGGACGTAAGGTCTCACCGTACGTAACAAATAGAGCCCAAACACGGCACACATAACCCTACTCGTGCTGCAGATCCTGTATCAGTCATCGGAGTACACCTTCAGGTTACTCCAACAAGTTCGGAGGTAAGGTCTCACCGTACCTAACAAATAGAGCCCAAACACGGCACACATAACCCTACTCATGCTGCAGATCCTGTATCAGTCATCGAAGTAGACCTTTAGATCACTCCAACAAGTTCGGACGTAAGGTCTCACCGTACCTAACAAATAGAGCCCAAACACGGCACACATAACCTTACTCATGGTGCAGATCCTGTAGCAGTCATCGAAGTAGACCTTCAGATCACTCCAACAAGTTCGGACGTAAGGTCTCACCGTACCTAACAAATAGAGCCCAAACACGGCACACATAACCCTACTCGTGCTGCAGATCCTGTATCAGTCATCGGAGTACACCTTCAGGTTACTTCAACAAGTTCGGAGGTAAGGTCTCACCGTACCTGACAAATAGAGCCCAAACACGGCACACATAACCCTACTCGTGCTGCAGATCCTGTATCAGTCATCGAAATAGACCTTTAGATCACTCCAACAAGTTCGGACGTAAGGTCTCACCGTACCTAACAAATACAGGCCAAACACGGCACACATAACCCTACTCATGCTACAGATCCTGTATCAGTCATCGGAGTAGACCTTCAGGTCACTCCAACAAGTTCGGTGTTAAGGTCTCATAGTAACAAGCCCAAACACGGCAAAAAAAAAACTACAATCATCCGAGACTTCCACTATCAGTCAGGGATGTATACCTTAAGGTCTGAGCAATAAGTATAAGACGAATTAGAATTTTTAATCTCTAAAAAAAAAAGAAAATATTTATCAAATTATCCTTAAAATAAAGTATCAAGAGTTGTAGTTATAGTCAATTTTTTCTATATAATATTATATTTTAGCGATCTTATTTAATATAACCTCCTGCTTACAAGCGACATAGCGTCCACTCACGAAGGCGTCTCAGCGCCGACTAATATTTTACTAGAAAATTTTGAACAATAAATCATGGCAGTCATCAAACAAAATAGGCCTTAATGCAACAGCTTAAGGTACAACTTTAGAAGCAAAATATGTGAAAAAGATACATTTGATATTTTTTTTTTCTGAGCTAATGTGTCGTATTATTATAAATATCTCTTCCTAGGATTTGAGTTGAACATGTCTTACTATTAGAGGTATTTTTTTAAAATTGATATCACGTAAGAAATAGTTTAAAAGGCTACCTAAACTCAGCTCGATATCGTTAATTTGGTGTGAAGAGGCTCCGGAAAATCGGTTTTACTATAAAAATAATAAGAAAATTTCATATTTTTTACAGCGTTATTAAAGATAAAGGTCTGATCTATTCATAGTAATTAAAAGTTCCATTTATTTTACTTTCATTTTGTCGGAAATTAGATCGAAATACATCTATTTTTCGTCAAATACGTAAACGCGCCCTTAAATAACAGTATCAGTAGATACGGTTACGTTTCCTGCGATGAGTGAAAGTGCTGGAGGCCTAATCTGCCACCCGCTTTGTCCACTTCCTTTTATTCCCTTCTCATCTCTTCCATCCTATCTCTTTGGGCTGTTCATAGATTGTTGCTTCTTGTTTGCCAACCAGTATGAAAAAACACTCAAAGTTATTATCTGTTTGAATACTAATCTGAATAATATATAATGAACAAAGAAACGTCAAAATCTTTGACAAAAATGGAAACCTATCGTTTTACTTCACAATCGTGTAATATTAAAAGATTCAAATAAAATATGATTTGATTTCATTTTTATTTAATAGCTTTTAGTTATACACGGTGGCATAGATTATTCCGCCAATGTCACGTAGAGAGGAGAAGACACAATGCATAATAAAATGTCATTATATTCCCGATCTACTGTTTGATATTATCAAATGTATTACTACTATTTTTTCTTCTGTAGTTAGGGTCTGACCTTTACTGGGACTGAGAGATATTTAAATATAAGCGTGAAATGCATATTTTTTCCGTTATGTCTATGTTGCCAACGTTTTCAATATCTCCTCATCTCATCGAGGTCATTAGGTTTACGATTTCACTCAACACTTCTAAATGCTCGTTGACGAAGATTGCTTCGCTTGTTGATTTTGGAATTCGTTACGTTCGATTGTAAAGCCCCGGCTGCCAATTTTAAAGTTTTCAAAAGACATAAATGCGTAACCACCATCCTGTCGAGAAATCGTTTTAAGCGCTATTCGATTTACGATACGTAAATATTTATCGGCAATGAATATAAAATTTCGTTTTCCAATATCTATTCAATATATTCAGGCCATAAATCGGAATAATTGGGAAGTCATTATTGTTTCTAAAATTAAACGTAAATCCATAAAAGATAAGCATAATCCATATCAAGTAGCAGTTCCAAGTTTCATTGCCATTCATGATAGTTCTGAAGAAAATATACCAGTTTGATGTTCGAAGCTTGAACTTGAGAAGTATAGCACTGCATAAACTTCCATAGTAGTTACTAAATCTAGAAGTTACTAAATCTCTTTCTAAATATGCATTTGCAAATCCAACGATAATTGTTGTTTGCTAATACTTAAAAGGCGTTTTCAACATTTATTCTACACTAGCCTAGATAATGGAAAAAGATGGACACACCTAAGAGCTACCTACATGAGACTTTTACACCGCCACAGCCGTCGCATTCCGCCCTAAACTGTAGCGGCTAACGCAGTGACGGACTTAGTTACTGATGGTGCTTAAAGTACTGGACGATCATCGTGGTGTATTGCTAGCGAGCCTGCCTCTGGTCTCAACATTATGGTACATTTGTATTTATCGTACAAATATCTGTCTCGCTCTGGGCGTTTGTCCTTTTAGGTCTCTCCACTGTGCCTCGAGGACGTTAAGCTTTTGGTCGGTTGTTATTATAACATCTGAGGATAATCTTATCAAGAGGATAGGAAATTGATCTTATCCAATGATTTATTGGTTCGCTCTTTGGGTTGCGGAAGTCAGATGGCAATCGCTCTGTGCAAAAACTAGCAACCCGCCAAATCCAAATCAAAATTGAGAGTAATAAGACCCTTTGCAAAATACCAGGATAAATGATGATGAAGAAGACGATGGTGTCTAAGGTACTGTAGACTTCTGGTAAAAGAAGGAGAATTTTTTCCAACTGGGAATGAAAAAGTCCGAAGTGAAAACAGTACTAAATAAAAAAAAACATTTTGTTATCGGCTGTGCGCGTCTGTGGAGTACTAAGCAAACCTTATTTGCTTTTATAGAAAGTACGGCCCTGGGCATGCAGCGTAATTAGAACGAAGCCGGAACGTACATCGCCTGCTCTGAACTTTACTTTAGTTCTAGAATTACGTCTCTATTATAGTTCACCTATTTAACTTAATTTTATTCACCTTTGAAAATAATAAACCTGTTTCATTTTGTAGCTTTAACATTTTTGAGCTAACCAAACGAATTTGTTTATAAGAATAACAAGTGTTCGCATCGTTATAATAGTAATCTCTATTAGCCTTGAAATCGCGACCCTCACGATGTTATTTAGATGTAGGCAACATAAATTCAAAGGGCAAAGGCGTGGTACAACGTGTTCCAACTCGTAAATGTAAATCAGTAGGCGCAGCGGGCGACCTCTTAGGTGTTTTGTTCGTGAATTACATATTTATTGCGTCTCGATCTATTGCATCTCGGATCAAACACGCGGGATAAGCCGTGACTCAATATATCAGCACAAAAGATTGTGATTAACTACAATATGTATTATTATTTTTAGAGTTCCGTAGCCAGACAGTGCCAACGAAACTTTGTTTTTAAACTTCGGCTTGGCTCTCCGTCTGTTCGTCTGTTAGTAGGCTGTATCTCACGATGCGTAAAAGTTAGAGGTTTAAAATTCACACAAAAAGAGAGTCCCCATACAAGAAAATATTGTTGATGTTTTTTTTGCGTATTTTTGTGTATCTCATGAACTGTAATAAATACACAATTGGAATTTACATAGATAGTATATTTTCATAGTCGCTATAATAACAAATAATTAAAACAAATTTAATTTCAAGATTGTATCTTGACTGTATCTTGAATTGAATCTCTGGTCCCCATACAAGAATATAGTTGACCTTCTTAGCCGATTTTTAAACAAAAAAAATACCCTTGAAACGTGACGAACAACGAATATCTCTTAATTAGATGATGCAGCTCGTATGCTGTGCCATCATCGTGCAATGATTGCATATTGCATTCAACAGCACCTGTGTACGAAATCCGCGTGGGAATCGCCGTAAGCCATGGTTGTGCAAGCGACGGTGGCGTTCGCGCCCGTTGTTACAAAACCGCCTCGCCGCTGTAACGAGCATGGTTCAATCGATAGCTAGTTAGTAAAGAAACAATTATATGAACTCAATTTTCTTTGTTTTAATCGTTGCTTTAAAAATAAATACGGTGTTCTGGTTCAAATTTAATCGAGAGAAGACTGGTGCTAGGCCGTTTTATTGCGAGAGTCGAGGTAGGTACAAATTACTGGGCAAAGGAGACTTAAGAACCAACATCTCGAAGTTGGCATCACGCGAGTGACACTTATAAATGAATGGTGTTGCAAGCGCTCATAGGCTACGACAACCGCTTACCATCGCAACGTAAAAAATTAATTCAATTAAAGCTTTATTAATTTATTAATGATCTTAGTGTTTCTAAGGTAATAGTGATCTTACACTGTAGAAGAATTATCTTAAATTAATATCTCCGATACGCTCAGGTTATAAAATTACTAGCGTTAATGGACTTCGCTCCTCTTGTGAAAAGAATCACTTTTAAAACAGACAGGCTTAAAATTATCTTTTTATATCATGTTATTAAATCAAAGAGTAAAAAATTTACTCCATTGAAATTTTACGTTACAGTCATTTACATTTTGAATACAACTAAGCCTATATATATCTAGTCCATTATTTCCGTAAATCGGCCGACTCTCGGCTTTTTGGGCAACAAAAAAATAATGCAAACAATGCAATCTCACTTGGTAAATGCTACCGCTGTTCACTCGGCCATTGTTTGCATAAATAGGTGCCGAACTGCCGGTAAACGTTGCCTCCGTGAATGCTTTCCACTGTGATTGTGGACAATTTGGCTCTTTCACGCCATTGTGAAAGTAAAATCCGCCAACGAAATATCGCATTTTAAGCGTTTAGCTAGCTAGCTTTGTTATTGCTTTTGAATATTGCTCTTTAAGATATTATACTGTCTCGGCAAATGTTGTCCTGCCACAAAAATTACCACAGAAATCGAACGATAGTAATAAATCGTTAAAAATTTTGCACGCTCTTCGTTTTAATACATATGAAATTCAGAATGAAATGTCAAAGTGACGTGACACTTCATGGTAAATGACCTCTTTTTTTAAGGAATATTAGTTATGCTTTTTCAAACCATCACTGATACTTCTATTACCCCTCCAAATAAGCTCGTAGCTTGCGCTAGGAGAGCATACGATAATAGCTCAGAGGGTCAGCATAGAACCTGCAACTCTTGCGTTAACGGTCCGCTCAGTTATCCGTTTAGCTACCGAAGCTTAGCGATATTTGTTCATACAAATATCACGATAAAAAAATGGGTGTAGAAGTTGAAAAATACCTTACGGCCTACTCCGTCAAGCTGTTTGCGGATGAGTGCGATCACAAACACAGTGACACGACATTTGTGATTATGAGAAGATTAAACATAAAGAACACTTAAAAATAATTGAAACCTTGGAAACTTTTGTCTTTCTACAATCCTCAAGACACAACTACATTATCGGTTTTACATTAGTGACTTCGTTTGTAAAGTTTTATTTTAAATTGTCAAGACACGTTAATTAATTTTACTTAAAACAAGTTATAATATCATAATAATCAATTGAAGAAGTTCGCATAGATAATTATATTTTATGGAGATTTTATCTTGATTACAGACATATTTTAACGAGTGGGCGTCATGTTGTAGATCTTAATAATATATGATGTAGTGCAAGGATCTAGTTCTCACGTAAATTCTAATACATGTGTAGCCGGCTATCTCAGTCGTGATCATTGATATTCAAACAATGAACCTAAGACTATAATTAAGTTTATGCTAATCTAAAATTAACAAGGATCAAAATATATTAATCGTTTTATGCTCGTTCTATGATCTAGTAGGTATTTACTGGTGGCCTTTCAATGTAAGAGGCCGGCTTGGTAGTAACAACCGCAGTGTCAGATATTCTACCGTCAAGCAGTAGGTTACTTTTGTTCGGTTTGAAGGGTTCTGTAGATAGTGAAATTAGTGGGCACAGGAGGTTTAAGATCCAATATTAACTCGAGGTTTGCAACGCGTGAGTGACACACACATATGGATTGTGTTGCCAACGCTCATAAGCTACGATAGCCACCTACCATCAGGTGGGTTGTATAAGGTTGCTTTGTAGCATGAAAAATAGTTAAATAGTTTTTTTTCTCGAATAATTCGTTTCAAATAATGCAATATCAGATGTGTCGACACATTTCGTCCTCATAGTTCTATGCGAATGAATCTATTGTAACGCCGTGGGATAGCTGTAATTACCACAGATATTTTCTGCATAAATTGAAATGTCGCATAACGTATTGTCGGTCGGAATCGTTGCGTGCACTCGCCTTTTGTCCGTGCTCGACTACGTGCATCCCTTTCCGACTTATCACTGTTGAAACGGTTGTGAGAAGGACGGAGTCTGTGTCAGTGGGCTCAGGTGAATGGCCGGCATACATTCGCTTATCAGCCGGCGACCGGTAGTGACGTCCAGGCACACCTGTCGATTTCTGTGCGCCTTTTTTCCTACAAACTCGTTTGGATTAACGTGAAAGCACCCAGTTCATTTATGTTGGAAAACGTCCGTGTCGGTTGAGTTAGTTGATAAGGTCAAAGCATTTTACGGCTAACTCGTTTCAACTGTTATCGATCCAACTACGGTTTAAAATACCACAATTCCGTGGCGAAATAATATTAGTTTATTAGCATTTGCTAATTTTCTAGGAACCCGAAAGTTGTTTTTGATGGATGGAATGTATGTGAAGGTTGCTTTCAAACCTTACATTAAAATAATGGGAAGTACTTGATAAATTACCAAAACTTTTATGCGTTAAGTGTAGTTACGACACTTCAAAAAGAATATTGTTGCAAATTTCTTTATGAATGAAGGATTGATATTTTAATAAATTTGCAGTATAAGTGTAGAATCGCACATAATTATGTTATAATTATAAATTAGGTATCTTTAGATGCTATTTAATAACACGATTGTTATTACCAAAATAACTGTAAAAACGGTAAGTTTGGACTTCAAAAAAAACTTGGACTTAGAGGTTAGAAGTTTTTGGGGAACGAATGTTTTTTAATAATATAAATTTTCTTATATCCATATCCCAATAACTTTTATAAAATAGTAATAACATGTCAACCCACAAAATTGAAAAACTGAGTTATATATGCAGAAGTGTTTGCAAATGGCTGAAGAACATTTTTATTTAATATTTGTGGCTTTAAGCTTTAAAACTTCTAAAAACCCATTTTTAATCAAGCAATTTATGTCTTATATTAAACGTTTTGGTTATATTATATATGAAATTCGCAGTTTGTATACTTATTTTTTGTGAAAATAAGTAAAATAACTTACATTAATCTCAAATTGCCAAAAACCTGACCAATACATATAAAAATTCATATAAAGCAAGTTGTTCAAAATTTTCAAACGCGTTTTTCTCGAAATGACATTCGTGTGGATTGACATGGTATTGCGTATTTGCGTCCAGTTATTCTATATTGAATATGTGATTTCGTTATATCGAAGCGTTTAAAGGATAGATATAGAAAAGGTTAGATTGCGAGTCTATATGTCGAAATGTAACAGCTATCTAGCAAAGTGGCTGGGAACTAATTATTACCATTGTACGCGTCTTCCACCAAAATCTCTAATACTCTCACTTTCGAACATGCGCCAATTTTTTACTTCCAATTACTTCATTGGCGGCGCTAATTTATCATAATTTTGTACCAATGTCAATACATCCGATACGCAATCTATTGTTCACTATATTTATGGTTGTGTTTTTGTTTGTAATTTATTTATTGTTGAATTGAAATACTAATCGTATTTAGATGCATATTTGCATGCAGGCTTGGCATATCCGTATGGTTAAAAGTCACAAATCAATTAATAAAGAAAAAAAAAATGAAGTCGCACCCCTGATTCGTTCAGTTTCGATCTAAGTTCTCACGAATGCTACGATTTCGTGGCAATTCGACGATCATTACTCACTCAAATGTCGTTTCGCAATAAATATTGTAATTCACCATCGCGGTATAATTGCATAACCACCATATGTTCGGATTTTGTAACCAGAAGAAGGCAGAAAGTATGAGTTGCGAATATATATTTTTTGTTTAGTTTTGTAACAGACTTGACAAATATAAATATTGATTTTTATTTCATAATTCCATTAAAAAACATTAAATTAGATTACCTATTGATATATATACTAACAAGATTTTTTATCTTTACTACACAAAGGTGGCAAAGACCTGTTTGAAGGAAAGTATGCTAAAGTAGGCTAGAAAATGAATAACGTAATCGGACCTTAAAGTTTTTATGGGTGTGTCCTTTGAGGCCGAATCACAGCTCAGGACTAGAACGTTCATTCATGCTGAAAATGTCAAATTCTACTAAATATATATATTTCCTTTTGAGTCATACCTAACTACCCTATTTTGATTCCAAAAACTGTATTTAACGAAATAAAAGAAAAAAAGAACAGATGCAAATCTTTTAATATGCATTGTAAATACATACAATGCTAGATAAGACGTATTCCTGATGCTATTTTGGCACACCATTGATAGCATTAAGTAGTAGATAATTATGAAACTTATAGATAAAATAAAAAACGACAAAAGAATTCACGATCAAGCATGATATTTCGAGTGTTAACAACTTTTCGACGAGTTTTATTGCGATTTCACGTACGATCGAATCTGTCGTTTACAATAATTAATCACATCCTCAAGTTAAACGAGATGGGAACGTCTCACATACGTCACCTTCAGCATCAACTTTCTACGAACAAATATCTGGATGACCTCAACCGGTTGATGTCCCGTGACATCATTAGCCATTGTCGACTTCTTTCATACAATTGAATTATAATCACAGTTATTACAAAGATAAAACTTTAATTAGTTCGCCAATAATGAGTTAATCCAAATTAAAATCCAAATAAAAAGTTAAAGTTTAGCTTTGCAATGGATCACATCTCACATTGGCCTAGCTGGCAATGAAGATGTTGACCGACTAGCTAAGGAAGCTGTCTATGACGGGGATGATTTCTCTTGTTTGCCATGGTACTCTGATCTGTTAGGATATATTCGGAAAAATTGTTTTGACATGTGGTCTGAATACTTCGATGAAAGATCCTTAACAAAAGGTATATGGTATAAAACTATCCAGCCTAGGCTCTTTGGGTCACCATGGTTTGATAAACGTGAGGATATTGTTATCTCTTTGAGGCTCCGTTCTGGACATGTGCCACTTAATAATTTTGGCTTCATGATGAGGAAGGTAACTACGTCTGATTGTGTTTTATGTGGTATTTTAGAGGATGTTTATCACATTTTGCAGGAGTGTGAACGAGCAAAATTAGAAAGACATGTCACCTTTGGTCAACGTTCATATAACTTAGGTTTTTACAATTCTATTTTAGCCTTCCCATTATCAGAAAGGGCTAAATTGCTTTATAGTTTAATTAAACTAATTCTTAAACGTAGGAATATGTAATTTGTGTTTTCTATTCGTTACTATATATAAAATTTTATTAGTTTAAGTTCAGTTATGTTATGTGTTGTTGATTGATTAATTTGTATGTTACTACGAGGGTGACATATTCACTTTGTGAAAAAACCCTTTATAATAAATAAATAAAAAAAAAAAAAAACAGATTTCGATGCGGTTTTTTTAATAGATAGAGTGATTAAAGAGGAAGGTTTATATAATAACATCCATTAAATAGTGGAGAAAAAACTTATTTTTGAGGTTTCTAATGTGATGTCGTAAATAATTACATTTAACGCGTGCGGGCCACGGGCAGTAATGAATAAATCGAAACTAATGGATCGATTTTAATACCCGTGCGAAGCCGGAGCGGGCCGCTAGTTTAATATATAATAAAACAACAAACAAACAGATACACTGGTGGTAGGCCTTTTATTACAAGAAGCCGACTAGGTAGGTGTGTGTGTGTGTGTTAGTTTTTATATACTGGGCTACGGAGATTTAAGAACCAATGTCTCGAGGCTGCCAACGTATTCTTCTGCAAATGTATGGTGTCACAAGCGCTCATAGGCTACGACAACAGCTTACCATCATGTGGGTCGCATGCTTCCTTGTCAACATATTCATACAAATAACACAAGCAGAAACACCACCATCCAGCCTGTATGACCTATAAAACATCTGAGAACAGAATCGAAGCATTAACGAACAAGCGACCTATGTCGCTTTAGGCAGGTTCGCAACAGACATACTACAACGATCATTATACAACAATTATATAATAAAAATGTTATATAACTATATTTTAAAACTGAATAGTTAAACATTCTTATATCAATGTAAGAAGTGCTGAATTGATCGTTTCAAAAATAAAGATCTTTAATAAAGTTACACCCATAATAATATTAGCTTATGAAATAACTCAATAGCTCCGTTAACGCGAGAGATGAGGTCCTGATCCTGACCCCCTCGGGCTATTGTCGAGCCCACTCCTAGCGCAAGCTTCGAGTTTATTTGGAGGGGCAGAAGAAATATTAGTAATGCCTTCAAAAAGCTCTCCGTCTATCACCTTCTTCGAATGAAACAACTGGACGACCTCGCGACATCATTAACTTTTGCTAGACTATTCTATTACAATTGACTTGTAATTAAAGAAAAGTTGGAACGAAATAAAAACTAATATTGTGTTTTTTTTTACAGGTAAGTTTAAGTGGCCGATCAATTGAACGTAAGTAATTAATACGCTTTCTCTGTCATGATCGTGTCAAGACTTTGACATGTTTATTAAACTAGATACAATCTGCTGTTTGATTTATATTATTATACGTATTAGTAAGCTGACTTTATTACTCTATGGTATTAGTGAAACGTATACCGATTCCTATGCTGTATTTTTTTGGTTCGAGTTTCTTATAATTTCGGGCTTATCTCGAAGCACATTAAACTAATTTCGATGTTACTTTCTCTTGGATTTTTTTAAAGGCTTTCGAATTTTTTTTTATTTTATAATTTATACATGAGGTAATAGCTAGTGCATTTTTATATTGTTTATAAAGTAGGAATATTTATTTTTTGCTTGATTTTTTTTTCGTATTTATATGTATAGTTAAGAAACTCATATCGCATAACTTGAATTTATACATAAGACAACGCAACGCAACTGTAAAATATTTTTAAGATTTTATAAAAAAAGTTATGACCTTCTGTAAAATTCCTATATGATTCTTATATGGTTTACCCATTGGCAACAACAACAACAACAAATTATTTATCTTTTGCGTGAGCTTTAAGCTGTTTGACGCGACGCCAAGCAATAATATATTAAATTTGTGAATAGACTCGTATTATTTCTCGGTCATTGGAAACATTGGAGACGATCATTATCTTATGTCGTAAACGTAACAAAGACAAGGACGCCGATTTATTTTGTTTCTGTACTTACGTTCTCTCGACGTTGCCTAATCCGGACCCGTCCGTGTCGTAAAGAGCTTTGCTATACCTTATTTATGGTTGGGAACGTGTATTATATTGGTAGGAATAATTTATTGAAAACTAAATTCTTGTATTGTATTAATCATTTTGATTTTATAATATCGTTTTGAAGCAACCTTCGTGAGAGAAACCATTGAAAGATCAAGATACCTTAAAATTTAATTTCGGTTTTTCTTTTTCTTAAAAGTAAAAGTGAAATCTACATCAATTTGTGATCAGAAATAATCTTTTTTAATTTATTTACTTCTTTCATCAAAATTTATTCACTTCTTTCGGTTTTGGTCGCTATTATCCGGGAACAGATGAAAAGATGATTATATACTTACTCGTATGTATAATATCACCTTAATCGAAATCAATATTTAATCAGTTAATTATATAATTGATATTAATTTAACTATCCGACTTTGATAAACCATCAGTTAATTAATTCCCTTTGAAATCCCTTACACATTGCTAGGGGATTAATTACAAGTGTATATTATATTGATATTAAATAGCATGACGGCTGTAATCGTGTCGCATGTAAGTTTATAATTACGTACTACGATCAAGATTGCATACTTCGCTAATGTCCCGTTGACACGCGACGCTCTTGCCTACGACGTCCTTACGGTGCTCGGTAGCGATATTAGGCCTGAATTACATTTATCTGCTTTGATTCGCATTTTCTTTCATCGATGTCATCGATGATGTGGAATCTACTACCGACTTGAGAACCTTTTAAGAGAAGAGCCTATTTTTTCCTTAAAGGTCAGCAACGCACCTGCATGCCCTCTGGTGTTGCAGATGTTCATTAGCGGCGCTGATCACTTAGCATCAGTAGAGCCTCCTGCTAGTTTGCCCCCGCAAAGAATTTTAAGAATTTTTTTATAAAGATGCGTTCGCATTAATTCTCATTTCAACGACGATTCACATTTCGAGTCCACATGTCAGAACATATTTAAAACCATTAATTAATTAAATGTAGCAGAGTCATGTTCCTCCCAATAAAATAAGGCCCGCTCGACCGAGGAAATATTGCCCTCTCACCCAAAATCAGAGTGTTGTAACATTATCAGTAGGTACTGTTGCGTTTCATGTCATAACTTCCAGCTAAATTCCATGTGTGTCCATAAACACCCAGCTAAATTCGAATTGTTGTTGATAAATGTGATACAGATTACGTACGGATCCTATTGATGATGGCCTCACCTCACCTCACCCCCTAGTGACCCAATCTTGGTGTCGAATCTACATTATACATTTGTCTTTTTTACTGATAGATTTCTGTGATAAGTCAAACATATGTACATACTTAAAGATTTAAAGAAGAGCGACCACAATCATAAATACTAAATTAATATATATATAGATTTCTTCTGATTTTAATATTCCGATAAAAAAGCAGTACGCTTTATATTTTTTTTAAATACTCATTTATTTAGCTGAAATTGTTACATTTAAAAATAATGGAATGTTTTGATGAATCAACGTTTTGATGTTAATTATCTTCCATTTTAGATAGACAAAATTGATTTAGAGTATCTGACCTTTGACCGAAAGCGTGACACGAATACTCATGTTTTACACACGTACATACGTATATTTTATTATGTGTGTGTTATACATAAACATACTCGGTCATTACGAACGTCGCTAAAATGGATTACTGCAGATAAATTGAACTTTATTTGACGACTTGTGTGTTGTGCTTAGTAAAATATAGATTACCTACAATTTATTTTCGATCCTGCTATTTTGACTAATCCAATTGTTGTTATGATACTCAAATCGATGTTTGTTACTCAATCAACGCAAGCTTATAGTTCATATTAAAAAAAGCATAATTAGGCCGACTGTGCTCCGTTAACGTGAGAGGCGGGTTCGATCTTGATTGGGCTATTGTCGTACCTACTCCTAGAGCAAGCTTTGAGCTTATTTGGAATAGCAATATTAGAGATTTTTAAATTGTTTAGATGTGTCTGATGGAACATTATTTACTTACTAATGATTTATTTTTATCTGCAGCCAATTTTAAGGTCACCGCCAATAAAGTCGCGGTAAATATTAAATTTAATACACGCCGATAATTAAGTTAAACATTCTCTGTGTGAATATAAATACGCTGTATTAGTCTGAAGTGTTTTTTAATTTATTTAAATATACACATCTTACGCTTTAAAAACGTTAACAATATAATATATAAATATATAATTAAATTAAGATAACATATATTTTTGTGAGCGTGGCGTGTTGTGAATTTATCAACATAACGAATCGTGAAAAGCAAATTAACAGCCATGTTTAACAGATGGTTTTCAATACGGTTCACGTAGAATTTTTAATGTACATACTATATTCCAATATTAATACTATATTTACTATATTTTTAAGAAAATATCAATGAATTTACTAAATATAGTAGTAATCTTTTTAAATAAAAGGAGAAGACTTGACTGATATTTTAATCCAGCCAAGCCTAAACCCTTGGACCTAGAAAGCTGAATTTCTCTACAGGTGTTGTTTTTAAAACGTTTATAAAGAATTTTTGGAGCACTAACAAAGAATTTTTTGGAATTCAACCGAGGGGTGAAAGGGGGTTAATTTTTTTAATAGAAAACCGTCAATTTTTAAACTAGAAGTATGAAATTTTGGTCTTTAGCGAACAATCAAATTAAAAATAAAGAAACACATGTTTTAACAATTTCTAAAATTCCACCCCTGATGGGGTAAATTGGGCGTTCAAGTTTGTATTAAAATCGTTATTCATACGGGTCGCTGGCAGTAACATACATATATAAATTTACTAATGTAACCCTTCTTGAGGTCAATTTACGGTTCTACAATAGGATCCCAGAACGCGATCAGAAACTATTAATAAATAAATTTAAAGAAAAGGTTATTTTTTAAACCTTTGTGTGGAAAAGGCTATTATAAAATTTGTTACATTGGAATTTTTTTAATTACGTGTCTAAATGTACTAGTATTTACAATTTGTAAAAGCGGAAAAGATTTAACGTTTGTATAAATAATATCATAATATTTCCCTGAGTTAAGTTTTATACATTAATAATAATAATATAAACTAAGTTTATTTATAGCATCGGGAGACAGGTCCACTACCGCGTGAGCATAATAAAGTGTATAGCTTCCAGTTCACTACGAGATTATTAATGACTTCTGGTATTAATATCAATGATACTAATTAAGACTAAGTGATACAACATCTAGTAGGAAACGGTATAATTAAAATGCCATAGAAATTATTATTTGTTAATTATTAGCAATGCCTTTAGTATGCCATTACCCATCGATACGGATTACCGCCTACGTCGAATTTAATACAAAAAATCCCAGATTCATACGTTTTATAATCTGTACAAATAAATAAAATCAATTTTTAAAATTTTTGTCTGTGTGCCTGGCTTAACGGCTGGACAAATTTTATCGGGACTCACTGGCAGATAGCTGATGTTATAAGAAGTAACTTTTCGTACTTTTACATTAGAAAAAGATTTAGGGTTTGGTGCAATAAAGAAAAATCGATATAAGACGCGGGCGCAGCTGGTCTTGAATGAATAAAAAAAGTAAATAGAAAGAAAGAAGAAAGAAAGAAAGAACAAGTTTATTGGAAGCACAGCGAGTACAATTAAAACAAAAAAAAAAACAAATAATAATAAAAATGAACAACAAAAAAACAAAAGATATAAAATAAGTTTAAAAAAAAAAAGTAAACATAAGCTATTAAAAATAAAATACTACCGTGCTGTGTTCCAATATGGCTACCATTCAGCATTTGTTGGGTAAACATACCCAACACTGATTTTCTATGGTAGCCATTACGTGTGTCGGGCAGTGACAAGTTAATACATTATTATTATTATTATCAGACCAAACTTCTCATATTTATGCATAGGTGTAGTTGGCGATAATCCCAGCCAACATACGAATTTTTTTCGTGCTTTGACATAATTACCATCCATTTTAGACACGGGTTTGCTAATGTATTAGTATTTGGTTTGAATTAATAGTAAGTGGATATCCCAGTGTATATTCTGTGAGTTTTTACGCATTGAAGAGGTTACGCTCTAAGGTTATTGTATGAAAGGTTATGGTTATTTATACAAATTGTATTGTATGAAAGCTACTTTTACATACTTTTAATTCTAGGATTATAGTTTACTTGTATTTCTTTTCTTTCAATGTACATCAGATTCCTTTGGCACTATTAAAAAAAGACGAATTTATAACGCCTCCTTTTTAAAGTCAGTTCCTTCTTCGTATCGAGTGGTTAGTGGCCAACCAAGTGTCAGAGTTGTTGATGTCGTCCGTATAGGCTTCTGACTTGACTTTTCGACTATTATCAAATTCATTGTAGCCGGGACCAACTTTTTAAGTGCCCTCCGAAACACGGAGACGCTCAGTTGAAATACCACTATGTGATCACCCGACTATGAGTGAATATGTGTAAAGTCAGCTGAAAATATATAAACTGAACATTTGAAAATTAAAATAATTGATTATAATAACCTAGTTTCAAAGGAAAATTAAAACTACTATTACAAACTACAACTGGCAATATTTTATGTATTTTAAGATTTTTAAGATTACTTTTATTCCGACTAAATAATCACACCGTCTAGAGTAACTAAAATTTATTGATATTATTTCATTTAAATCTTTACGCGCAGTAATTTATGGGATATGTAAATTTTATGTTACGCCAATAACCTCGGGGCTTGTCAATTCAATTATTGCATAATCTTGTTCTTTACTTTCTCATTTATAAATAAAAGGTGATAAAAGAAAATTTTCTTAATGATTACACTAGGATATACATGATGCCGGCTCGACCGGGGAAGTAAACTCTCACACGGTCTCACAGAAAATTGGCGTCAAGCATCAGTGTCAGAAGGTGCTATTGCGTATCGTGCAATGAGTGAGAGTGCCGGAGGCCCCAACTCCCACCCTCTTTGTTGCCCTTCCTCCTATTTTTTTGGGTTGACAACGCGCATGTGACACTTGTAGTACCGCAAGCGGTAACTTACGGGGCCGGCCGTATGCTTGTTTGCCAACCGCCATGAAATAAAATAAATAGATGAGAGAAATATCTTAAGCCATCAAAATAACTCCACAATTTTTTTAAGAGCCTACCTATAATCTCACCAAGACTGACATTAACAACTTGACTTTTTCGACGTCGAGAACGTCTTTGACACGACCTGCTCAAAGGTCAGACGTATAACTCCGTCCTTTTAAATAATGCTTCTGTTTTTGCTTTTGATTCATACCACGAGATATTTTTATTTGATTATTAAAAATCGGTATGTTGTAAAAGGTATATTTTTTCAATTCTATTTGCATAATTGCCCAAAATTAAAAGTTTCATTAACATGAGAACAAAAAATTTCATTTAGAAATATAAACCTTAAATAACCCAGACCCATAAGGATTACGCCGAGACCGAAACAGATATTTATAAGATTAATATCTGTCCCGAGCGGAATATAACCCGCGAACGTCGAGGCTAAAAGCATTTGGCAAAATTTTGATCATGTACTAACTACAGTGACCAAAATATTAATTTTTCTAGAATCTAGATAATACTCGGGTATAGTAACAAGAAATGAACATCAAATTCATCTTTACGACACTGATAACATTAATTAGATGAGAGAGAAACCTATTAAAATCCTCAAGGCTGTCATGATTGCATACTTTTTCATAATCTCGTTAGTCACAGTAATAACAGTATCTTAATTGGCAGTAAAACAAAGCATTTGTTGTGTTAAAGTAAAAGTAATTACATTCACGATAAAACGTCTTGGTTAAACCGACATGTACAATTTACATTGAGGCTTTCATTCGCGCCTACATTTTACCGTATGATTCATCGGTAAATGTAATTAATGAGAGACCGTACCGTTTCTAATATAAATATCTATGTAAACATGTGGTATTTATCCAGGGTCTGCTATTACCGTGATATGGATTCGACGGGTTACTACTTTATAAACAGAGCGATTTGCCATCTGACCGCCGTAACGCTAAGGGCGAAACAGTAACTCATTGGATAAGTGAAATTACCTGTCAAGAGTTAAGGATTGTTATCAGATATTCGGGACCGATAGCTTAACGTGCTCTCGGAGACAATATCTGCTCAAAGCGGAAATCAAAGCAGCGACTGTCGAAGCTGAAAGCGGGTTCGCTATCAGCACATCGTAACGGGCGTCTATATTTATATAAACATTATATAACTAAAATTAAAATCTGTTTTATATAAATAAAATTTGTTATATTTAGAAAAGAGCTAATAATTTATAAATGCTAACAACCACAGGCAGATTCATAATGGCAATAACAAATGACGTCACAGATCCCAAATTGATACATTTGTATAGATGTCTAATAAAAAAAATGCTACACACTCAAGCTGCTTTGATATTGTATCCTGTGATCCCGACGTCCCACCCAGACTGGAAAACATGCATGTATGGTCAATACAAACATCTGCTCCGAGCGGGTATCGAATCCACGATCTGTAGCGCTTAAGGCAGGTTCGCTACCGCTAGGTCACAACGTCGTCAACGTGTAAATGATTCAGAGTTGACTAATCAAGGAAGCCGGTAACAAATTTCTAAAATAACGCTCATTATATTAAAACATCATTTTACATATGTGAAAATTTCTCCGTCTTCCTCTTTGAGGTTAATATTCTAAAGAGTATCAGGTACTTCACTATCACTACATAGTATAAAACAAAGTGGCTTTCTCTGTCCCTATGTATGCTTAAATCTTTAAAACTACGCAACGGATTTTGATGCGGCTTTTTAAAAAGATAGAGTGATTGAAGAGGAAGGTTTATATGTATAATAACATCCATTAAATAGGGGAGAAATACTGTTATTTTTGAGGTTTCTAATGTGATGTCGTAAATAATTACATTTAACGCGTCCGTGCGAAGCCGGAGCGGGCCTCTAGTATCCTATAACACAAGCAATTATGATTTCACACAATCTTAAAACGGAATACATTACTATGGATAATGAAAATGACTGACTGTGTATGTGAGCCGTTATTTTACCTCATCAACGAGTCAATTTGTTTTAGTTCAAGGAACAGCTTGAGAGAGAAAAAAAACTGGACAAGTGAGAATCGGACTCGCGCACGAAAGGTCCCGTACCATTATGAACAAAAACGAAAAAAAAAAACAACTTTGGTGTATGGGAGCCTCTTTTATATATTTGTTTTATTTTAATTTTTTTATTTTAATTTAATATTTAATTTGGTTTCCGTTACCAATATCTACCAAAAAATTACGTTTGCTGAAAATTTTAACTGTCTAAATATCACGGTTCAGGACATGCAGCCTTGTGACAGACGTATAGACAAACAGACAGATGGATAGTCTTAGTAATAAGATCCCCTTTGGGTACGGAACCCTAAAGACGTGGCATCTTCTATGACCGATATGGCTACTGAGTGTGCACTGTAAATTTTTTCTAACGAAGTTATCACTTACATTAGCAAGTTCTGCTATTTATAAGTAACTAGATAAGACATTCTATCTTCTGCCCACGGCTTCATCTGCGTGAATTTATAATGTTTAATGCAATATCGAAATAATTTGTTACCCGTAAAATTTTCTTCCCCTATCATACACCCTTTTAATTATTTTTTCCCAACAAAATGGACCCTATAACCGCCTCCATGGTCTCATCTAATATATATAACAAAATTCAAAATAACGATTTAGCAGCTTAGGCGTGAAAGTGGTACAAACAAACAAACTCACTTTCGCATTTATAATATTAGTTGTTATGACGTCTTTAATCTATTGCCAATCACACTAACTATGTAGGGTAACTACAAAATTTGAGTATTGGGACTCCTGCTTAAATATTCTACAGGGTATTCTTCGCAGAGTGTCCTCACGAACTATTCAATGCATAGTACACGTACGAAAACTTCGCTTCCTCGGTCCTGATACGCACTGCAAAAGTCTGGAATACCCCGCCGATCTCCGTCTTCCCCACCATCTATACCTTCAAATTTAGAGTGAATCGACATCTTCTAGTCAAGCGCGCTCCACCTTATGCTGTACCGGCACCTTATATCATGTGTGATAACTGTCAAGCGCTAGCTTATATCATTATAAAAAATAAAACCTATCTGTACCTACCTATATAAAACTGGGATTACTGTTGGCCTTACTGGCCTTGACAGCGTCACCGAGCGGGGGGGGCGAGTACAGAGACTCAACTGTTAAAAAGGGGGAGGCCCTCACGGGGGCTCAAATTTGATTCCGTCCTTAGGGTGCCTCCTGCGAAGCCGAACCACGGCGGCGGACATCGTCGAAGATGGAGGCAGCGCTCCGAGCGCATTCTATACGATAGACTCACCCGACGGTGTGATCAAGTCGATTAACGTTGCTTTATGGTGTACATCGCTCGTTGATAACTGGGTCATGATCATGTATTATTTATGAATATATTTTATACTAGCTGCGCCCGCGCCTCCGCTCGCGTGTTGTACCGATTCTTCATTATTGAACGAAAGCCTAATCCTTTTTGTAAAATAAAAGTAACTTACGCCTTCTAAAATCTGCTATCAGCCTGTGAAAGTTCCGTATTCAGACATTAGCCGGAACAAAGGCACAGACATTTTTTTAAAAATTAATATGATAGCTTAACATAGTATCTACTACACTTAGCAAATTCTTAATTTATCCATTTCAATAAATTATTCTTTTAAACTACATTTTAAATCTGAAATTTAAATTATAATCAAACAAACAAAACCAACTTTTAATGTGTATTTTAATATTATTCATTTTATGTACATAAAAATATGTTTAAACTATAAATTAGCGAAATTATTTACGTGTCATTTTAACGAGGTTACGGTTTTTGGGTCAAATGACAAAACTTATTCATCGGTCGTATGTTTTGTTTTAGATACGATTAATTATGCATTTTTTTATTAATCGTTCTACATATTCATAAAATTGTTCTAGTGACACCCATTTTATAAATATAACCCTAAGCTATTTGGCAACTTCGATAATGAATGCCGTTGACACAACTTTTCTAATGCCTTGGTCATTGACAGTGACTATAGATCAAGGTAAAGTATTGCAACAAACACCTAAAATGACGAACAATTTAATGGAAGCAAGTTTACGCTTAACCTAATGGTTTGAGCTTCAATTTCCGCTCAAGCGTCTCTTATACCTACTAATTTCTCATTCCTTCCCTCCTAACTCTTCGGTTGGCGCACATGTAATACTTCAAGTGTCGCAAGCGTTGTGGTGACTGCTTACCATAAGACGGACCGTATGGTTGTTTGACAACCGTCATAAAATAAAAAATACCTACAAAGATACAAAAATGTCAAGGTAATTTCATGTTTCCGGACTCTAGCCACAAAATACGTATCATAGTAGATGCGTTGATACAATGCCTTCTATTTTTATACCTTTTTTATTGTTATATGTATAACATCATATATCATATATCACTTAACATCAGGTGAGTCTCCTGCCCGTTTGCCTCGTCTTACATAAAAAAATGAAAGAAAGATAGATATATATATATCGCACCTTTAGAAAGAAAACGCCACAGTTAAAAAAACGAAAATTTAGTTATCAGCGTAAAATCACATAAAGCGAAATTATCAATGTAACAATAGTCCGAACAGCCATATTCGAGCGTAAATAACTGACGTAAATAACCAAGAAAATATTACGTACCAAAGATAGGTGTCAATATTTCAAAAGTTATTTTGTTTATTCCCAAAAAATTGCTTTTTGAGTTACGTTGTTTTCATTCTAAAGGTGCAATATCTATATCTATCTTTCTTTCATTATATTTATAAAATTATCTCATATATTTTATTGTAGAAAATCTCGGTAAAAATGTTGACATCCATAGTTGCTAGGCGGTTGTACGTAGCCTATAAAGATTTCTAGAAATAGTTGGCGCCGTCTGGTAATGTATATATTACTAGTAGCTTACTCTTATTCTTTAAAAAAAAACGAATGTTATCTATTCTAGGTCAGCACTTCTGGTTTTAGCCTTTCTTCCGCAGTTCTAAGAACGTTAATAAACACTCAATAATTTAAAAGTAAAAAAAATCTAGTACAGAATAGTAATAGTAATACGAAGCGCAAAAAGTTGACGACAGCTAATTGAATACATTTAAAATATGATGGTTATTTGAGTCATACTAAAAAAATGTCTGCCAAAAGTTTAATAAACATATTTTAGTAAGTAAAGTTGTTATAGCCAAGAAAATATAAAGGCTTCGTTTTTACTTCGTCAGTCTTATGTAAAACTAGTGTTGACCGCGTCTCCTCTCGGGGTCTACTTAGTTATTATTTAGTAAAAACAAATGAAAAATTCTTTCGCTTTATTTTTGTGTTTTTGCTCCACGATCTCGCGGTAACGCATCGCCAATAATTTCATATATAGCCTTCCTCAAAAAATGTTTTATCAAATGCAAAAATAAATTTTCAAATCCGACCAGTACTTTTAGAGATAAACGTGTTCAAACTAACAAACAAACTCTTACGCTTTATAATATTGGTATAGATATAATATTTCATACATATTTTCATTATATATGGCTTATTTAGCTCTCGTTCGAATTGCTTTAAAACAGATCTTAAATTGATTTCACCATTAATATTTTCAACTCATTAAATAGCGTGGTTTTTTTAAAACATCACGGGTAATAGTAGCGCTAAAGGAAAATATTCATACTATTAAGGCTTTATCAACCCCGCGGTAAACCCCAAGGCACTACTACGGGTCGTGCAAACACTAGAAATAAACGTACTTAACTTCACCCCTCAAAGTCCTTCCGTGCAACGATTAATATTTAAAACACCTTGCCACGGACATCGACCTAGCCAGACAGGAAAATAATAAAAAATAGCGAAACTAAAGGGTTCCCTCCGCAGCTTGATGATGGAGAATCTTAAGCACTTTAAAAATAATAACGAATTATAATCGACTGCAAAACAAAGTTGGCAATTTCATAGTAATTACCAAAAGTAATATGAAAAACAAGGTAATGGGAACAACTTACTTATCTCTAAAATTTGGTGACCGGTTCTTAAAAATAAGTGTGGATGAAAATTCATTTTATGTTCGACAACCTCACATTTTCCCATAATTTTAAATTCCATAGTTATATATGGGACACAATTTTTATGACTTTAGGAGCTAATATCTCAATTTAATAAAAAAAAGTCAAAATAAAACCTCATTATCATTTTGAATATTTAATTCGTTGCTATACTTTAAATTTTTTCAACCCCAGTTACATTCATGAACTACCCTTTATTTTTATATACTTTATGATTTCATTACAAAATCGTGTAGTGGTTTATAGAAAACACCTATTTATTAAATTTCATATAGATAGAGCCCATAGTCTTCGAGTAATATGACTATGACATAAGGACATGACGAAATTATAAGGGTTCCCTTTTTGCCATTAGGTTACGGAACCCTAAAAATTGCTATTCTGTCCTTGCGATGTTTAACTAGTATTAAGTATATTCGTACGTAGGTAGGTGGGGTATGGTAAAGGGTACATATTTGCTTTAGACATTGTTTTTCATTTATTGGTTTGTTTTTCTCTTTTGTTCTTTCATATGTACTAGCAAAATGGCGACAATATTGACGATCGTGTCGTAGCGGTAGCAAACCTGTCTTAAGCGCCACAATTTGCGGATTAAATTCCCGCTCGGAGCAGATGTTTGTATTGACCTTACAGCCATGTTTTCCGGTCTGGGTTTTTTTATGTTAGAAGTTGGCAAACAAGCATACGGCCCACCTGATGGTAAGTGGCTGCCGCAGCCTATGAGCGCTTGCAGCACCATTAGTAGGTGCCACTCGCGCGTTGCCAACCTCGAGATATTAGTTCTTAAATCTCGTTCGCCCAGAAATTTCACTAGCGTACAGTGCCCTTCAAACCGGAACACAGTACTATACACAGCAATACTATTTGGCGGCAGAATATTGGACACTGCGGTGGTACCTACCTAGCCGGCCTCTTGCAACAAAAGACCTACCACCAGTGTGACTGATTGCACTGGTGGAATAATCTCTGCTGTGACAGAGGTTATCCCAACAGCGGGCGATGGGGTCGTCACATCCCGACGCCTTAAAAGTTGTGGGTGTGTTTGTCCATGTCATTGTGTATGTTTCTGGACCCCCGACACAGGATGTAAGTATCCTAATGGGGGACGTTGATTGATTTAATGTCCTATGTCCCCTAGATGGGGCAGAGGGCGTCCACAGTAGTCCTCCATCGCGAACGGTTTTGAGCTTCACGCTTTATTTCAGGCCATGTCATCCCGATGCTTGTCGTTTCCGCCAATACCGAACGACGCCAGGTTTGCCGAGGACGACCACGCTTTCTTTTACCTTGAGGATTCCAATCCATTGCTTGCTTGGGTATGTGATTGGAATCTCGGCGAAGTGTGTGGCCAATCCACTTCCATTTGCGCCGCTTGATCTGATGCTCGATCTTGGACTCATGGCATTTTTCTAACAGATCTTCGTTAGATATGATCTCGGGCCAGTGTATTCCGAGTATACGACGAAGACAGCGGTTGACGAAGACTTGGATTTGGCGTGAGATGTCTTTTGTGACCTTCCACGTTTCGCAGCCATATAACAACACGGATTTCACATTTGAACCGAAGATTTTTAGTTTAACTCTTCTGGTGAGTTTCCGTGATTGCCATATAGGTCTCAACTGTGCGAAGGTTGCTCGGGCTTTGGCAATCCGCGAAGTGATGTCCTCTTCAGTTCCTCCAGATTCTGACACGACACTCCCGAGGTAAGTAAATTTGTGGACTCGTTCCACGACCTCATTACCAATTTTCATCGGTGTTGGATTCTGCATGCAAGTTCGCATCTCTTTGGTCTTCCGGATGTTAATCTTAAGTCCTGCTTTAGCCGCCTCCCGACGTAATTCGTTCAGCTTAGATTGCATGTCGGTATGAGTGTGACTAAGCAGGCATATGTCATCGGCATAATCCAAGTCTTCTAAGACGTCGAACAGCCCCCATTCTATCCCGCGGCGCTTGTGATCGGTGATACGCAGCATGATTCCATCCAGGACGATTAGAAAGAGGAGAGGCGAGAGGAGGCAGCCCTGTCTAACACCTGCGTGAACTGTGATGTCATCCGATATTAAGCCGTCATGAGTTACCTTGCAAGAGTATTTCTCGTAGATGCACACTAATAGGCGAACAATTTTGGGCGGCACCCCTATAGCAGTTAAGCGAGACCATATACTTGACCACTTCAACGTATCAAAGGCTTTTTCAAAGTCTACAAAGGTAAAGAAGACCTCTCTCTGCCATTCTGATGCCTGCTCAAGTATGATACGTAGAGTGTTGATTTGGTCTGTGCATGAGCGGTTCGAACGAAAACCAGCCTGCTCCTTGCGTAAAAGGGGTTCGACGGCTTTCGACAGCCTATCAAGGATAATCTTACAGAAGACCTTCGAGGGTGTCGATAGCAAGGTAATGCCTCTCCAGTTATCACATTGACTTAGGTCACCCTTCTTTGGCACAGTTATTAATAGCCCCTTGTTCCAGTCGTCCGGGAGTTCTTCAGCGATCCAGATCTTCTCAATCAAGGGCGTCAGAACGTTGACAGCGGAGGATAGATCTGCCTTGAGCATTTCCGCAGTTATAAGGTCGAGTCCTGGCGCTTTACCTGTCTTCAAAGAGCGAATAGCTTCAGCAACTTCAGGAGACGATGGTGGTTCTGTGTTGATATCGAGTAGCCTTGATGGTGAGGAACTGACTAACAGTGCATCAGAAGTAGATGTTGCCGATAGATGGAAGATCTCCTCGAAGTGTTGACGCCAGCGTTTAAGTTGCTCTTCAGATGTTACTATGAGCTGACCATCTTGGGACTTTAGAGGTTTCTTCTTATAGCTGCTGTTTCCAGCCAAGGTTTTCGTAGCCTTATACAGTTCTCGCAAGTTGCCAGTATTCGCTGCGTGTTGAGCACGATCCGCAATACCGTCAGCCCAGCGCCTCTTGTCATTACGTGTACTACGGTAAATTTCCCTGCGTTTCTGACGATATTGTATATTTAGGTCTGCTCGTACAGCGTCATTGTGGGTTTCGAGCAGCTTAAGATGCAGATTTCTTCTGTCGTTGATAAGGTCCCATGTGTGTTGTGACATCCAGTTCTCACGTGAATGAGGCGATTTGTGCCCTAGAACAGCGGAGCTGGCCTCTGTATAGGCCACTTTTATGCGGTTCCACTCATCGTTCAGTGAATGCGTATCTACTTTGAGATTAGCAAAACGATTACGGAGTTCAAGTTGAAACGCGTGAATAGTATCAGCGCTGCATAACTTATCCACGTTAAACCTTCTTCCCAGTTTGCCAGATCTTCCGGTAGGACACGCTGCCGCAACTTTCAATCGGATTTCCGCAACCATCAAATGGTGGTCGCTATCTATATCGGCACCCCTGCGGTTGCGTACGTCCAGCAACGAAGAGCGCCATTTGGAGCTAATGGCAAGATGGTCAATTTGATTTTTAGTGACGCCATCGGGTGAAGTCCACGTATATTTGTGATGGTCTCCATGAATAAACAATGTTCCTCCGATGGTCAGGTCGTGGTTCTGACAAAACTCAATGAATCGATCGCCATTCTCATTACTTACTCCAAGTCCCTGTTTACCCATGTGCCGCTCACGTTTAGTATTAACGCTTCCAACCTTTGCATTCAGGTCCCCCATAACGATGACAATATCTTGCTTCTTGATGCTTCTAAGGGTGGCGTTTAGAGCATTGTAAAAGTCATCTTTAGTATCCTCCGACGTTGCATTAGTTGGCGCGTAGCATTGCACGACAGTTATCTTCCGGGCTGTTGAGTTGAAGCGGGCGCAAATTATCCGGTCTGACACTGGCTTCCAGTCCAAAAGACAGTTCTTTGCTGTATTAGAAAGGAGAAAACCTACGCCATACTCTCGGATCTCCTGCTCACTTTCTTTCCCGGAATACAAGAAAGTCAAGCTTTTGGACGTTCTAAGCTCCCCAAAGCCATTTCTTCTCACTTCGCTGAGACCGAGTATTTGAAGGTTGTATCGAAGGAAGACTGTTTCTGCCTGAGCAAGACGGCTATCATCGCTAAGCGGGGGACGTTGAGTGTGTAGCAAATCATAGTCATTAATTGAAATACCTATAAGTTTATGTTCTTCGGAGATGGTTACATTACTTAGTAGGATTTTAAAATTTTCTTGTAAAGAAAATGACTCACATTCAGCAGTGAGCTGTGTTTTTGCCGCTATATATTAATATATAGCCGATATAGCCGATTGAAGGTTATTGTTCAAATACTTTTTTATATTAGTCATTTGGCACGCTCTTTTCCTTGGTGGATTTTAACAAATGTGGAGTTACATTTTTGGGGGTACTAAAGGCCATGGGAAGGCAAAAATTTAGGGTCCAAAGGGTGGCATATTGACTATTTCCTTCAGTAGTTATTAGTTAAATAGATAAAATTGCATGATATTCGTGTATATCTCAGTATTTAGCAAGGTCTAGGGGGGTAGCTGCCCTTGCTCCTACCGCGCTAAGCCCATGCTAAAACCCGATTGTGATTACAAATAGAATTAGTCTCATTCGTTTTTATATCGAAACGCGAAACATTGTTGTATCGCAGTGAAAGTATACATTTATGTTGACAGCGTTACCGTCATAAGTCAAACATGCGTAAACGTTCAGTGATTGTCGCGATAAGATTCAATAAACGTAATAACCATGTGTAAATAATTGAATATATCTTAAGGTTGTCTGGAAGAGATCGCTAACCAGCGGATAAGACCGCCTTATTGTGCATGTATTAGATGTATCAAACTCTTTCTTGTAAGTTCTCTGCTTATGTGGTGTACATTAAAAGAATTATTATTTTATACTAGATGTGGCCGATGCTTCACTCGCCTCGTCTACAGAATTATTGTGTTGCTGTTCCACCAACTCATTGTATCGCATCGCCCGTCCGCGCTTTCTTTCTTATTGCTCGGCTTCCATGTATCGTATCGTGACGTTATATGGACGCAAATAAGCAATACCATGTCAACCCACAAAAAAGCTGAGTTATATATGCAGAAGTGTTGGTAAATGGCTGAAGAACATTTTTTTTTAATATTTCTAGGGTTTTAAGCTTTAAAACTTCTAAAAAGCCATTTTTAATCATGCAATTTATGTTTTATGTTAAACGTTTTGGGTTATATTATATACGAAATATGCCGTTTGTATAATAATTTTTTGTGAAAATAAGTAAAATAACTTACATAAATCTGAAATTGCCAAAAACTTGACAAATACATAAAAAAAACTCATATCAAGCAAGTTGTTCAAAATTTTCAAACGCGTTTTTCTCGAAACGACATTCGTGTGGGTTGACATGGTATTGCTTATTTGAGTCCATATAGCCTATAAAATGCAAAAATATTTTTTCAAATCAGACCAGTACTTCTAGAGATTAGAGCCTTCAAACAAACTCTCCAGCTTTGTAATATAGATTACACAGTATCGCAGCAAGTATGAGAATATATCAGTCGACGCGTTATGGCCTCGACTATTCCGAGAAATTAAACCGTCCCGTCCGTTATAACGCCAGTATTGTTTAGTTACTAGACTCCTAGAACGCGGAAACGTGCGGCATTCTAATGCGTCGATAAATACTTACAAAGACTTTGATTAATTATATTTACAATGGAATCTTGTTACAAGATAATATTCTATTATAGAACTTTTATCTTTGCTATGTTATATTCTTATCATTAGTGGTTAATTAACACTAATTAGATTTTATATTAGCTTAGTTTTGATCAGCGGTAGAAGGGTCGACTCTGTTAAAACGATAGTTGAGGGTTCGATCCTGATCCGCTTGGCCTATCTACCTTGGCTTGTTTCTATCCGTATATCTTATGCGGATATGACGGGTTACTAGCTTTTACACAGAGCGATTACCATCTGACCTCCGTAACCCAAGATTATATTATGATTTAAGTAACGATTATTATCAGATGTTATTATGACAACCGGGACAGTCAGCTTAACGTGCTCTCCGAGGCACGGAGGAGAGCGGAAAGCATCCACGAAGACAAACGCCCAGACCGAAACAGTTATTTATAGTAAACATCTGCTCCGACCATGAATCGAACCCACGGCGGTAGCGGCTCAAAGCAGCCTCACTACCAGCACGCCACAACGGTCGTAGCCTTCCACATATGATCAGATGGTATAGAGTCACCTGTTGATCTGCCCCCAGGCTACATAAAAAAAAATGTTGGAAATATGATAGTTAATATTCAGAAGGCACGTTATGTTTTTATATGTTGACTTATCCATGACACGTAAAATAGCCTTGGAACACGCATGGGAGTATCTAAATAAATGTACATATTGTTGAAATACATCATGTATTACATAAAAGCTTAATATAATTGGGGAGTGAGCTGAGCAATCTCTAGTTCTCGTCTTAAGAGAGTTGACTCTCCTGCTATAAAACCAAAAGCTTAACAATCAATCTTTACAAATTAACTCTTTGGATAAAAAGAGTGGGAGAGTTTAGTTACAGGAGCCATGATTTAGGTTCATGACATACATGAAAAAACGTAAATATATCAAGTTTCTTGTATGAGAAGCTCCTTTATTTGAAAATTTTATTTTATTTTTAGTATTTGTTACAGCGACAACAGAAATACACATTTAATATTGTGTTACGTTGGCAGTCTTTGGATATGGAACCCTAAAAATGTAAAAACGAATCATGGTTATCAGCGTGTTTTATTTATTACAATACTAATACCGTAATTAATATGGACATTTAAAACTTTTTAACACTCGCTCTAGACTCCGTTACGCGTCCGAATTAGTTGAAACATCATTCCGGTTTAGTTTCTTTTAATCCGATTTAGGAACATGAATAACAAGTTCATCGTTTTTCATCGACTCGTTTCGATGCAAGTGAGGCGGAAACAAAATAGTCGTCTGTGACTATTTCAATATTATTAATCAATTGCATGGTAATAAAAATTAATTAACATGAGTTTATACAAATGTCATTAATATTGTCGGTTCAGCTACAAGCGTTTTAGGGCGGTTTCTAACCAGCATTTTTTCGAGCGTGTAGCATAATAGCCCTTAAGCATAGGAAGCTTTGTCTGAACACCTCGATGTCTGGAAATTCACGACAGCGCGATTTAGAAGACATTGTTTTCCTCTCACAACCACTTTGTGGAACCAACTTCCGCTGGCGGTCTTTCCTAAAGGATACGACTTGGGAAACTTCAAGACAGGATATTCTTTCCTTAAAGGGCGCACCTGCACGCCCTCTGGTCTTGCAGATGTTCATAGATGGTGGTGATCGCTTAACATCAGGTGAGCCTCCTGCCTGTTTGCCTCCTCTTACATTAAAAAAAACAACTGTCCGTCATCAGATTTCAGGTATCTGTAAACTGATGAATAGTTTATTTCTTTATCGAGAGAGCCGGTGATGGGCATCATTTGTTGAATGATAACTGTTGTATATTGTATGTATACGGGATTCATTAATACAATGATTCCTGAAAAAAACTGATTTAACTTAATGTAAAATTGAAAACGGCTTAAACTCACGATCAATCGGTTTATGTACCGACTAGTTTCGGACCTGTCGGAGGTTTTTCATCATGGTAAGCTGGATAGGTTCGCGGTCGCGACCCGTCTCGCACTGTGCGAGAAATTGTGTTAAGTTCAATAACGTCTCACGATAGTTGTAATCATTTAAAAACTGATTTATTTCAATTAGTGACACATTATATAGATGTCTTATACCACCACGACAAATCCTCGAGCAAACAAAGATCTTTCCTAATTAAATTTTACAGTTAAAACTAAACACCTAAGAAATGTTTGTCACACTATTTGACCTCGATCTGTTAATGTAGCCGGTAAAGTTACATTTTCAGTAAAGTTTTATAAAATTTATATATTTTTTGGCTTGTGCTAGTTTATACTTCTGTCTGCGATTTCACCCGCCTTCAAGAAAAATTGTATGTAGCTTAATTTCTGGAACATATACTATCTGAATTATTATATCAAATGAAACAAAAATAATATAATATTGGTATAGAAAATTATCCTTCTGCTTCTGCTATACTTATTTAATATTATGATGACAATCACAGTTGGATAAGAGTGGCTGAAGATCGGGCTCAACAGCGTACTGCTGGAGAAGCCTATTTCGAGAAGTGAACAGCAGAATACGCTGATGATGATTCGTTAATATTCTATTATTACTACTATTCTATTAAATAGCACAATATGTAAGGCTCTTTTCTTTTTGTGTATTCTGTTGGCCCAAAAGGCCTTGACAGCGTCATCTCTTTCTCATGTCAGAGTACAGAGAACCGGCCATGAGAAAGATCAGCCCTCGCGGGACTTAAATTGTTTCTGTCCTTTAGACCTACCACATACTACACGCTGCTCTTATGTTAACTACGAAGACTTCAGGCTCTTTTAGATTTCATAACAAAACTTAAACACGCAATTCTTCATTTTCGTTTTATAATTCAAGTCCGGATAAAACTAAAGTAACAACAATTTATATTTTTCCATAAAATAGACATTAGTCTCCAAACAGCTACAGCTACCGATGGCTTTTAGGTGTTTCTACATTTACCTACTTCAATGACATTTGTTATGAATAATTATTCTAATTTTATGGGAAAAATAACGCGGAATATTCCATTATTATAGAACAAAGATCGCAAGACTTGACACGTGATAAATGAGTCCCAGACGTACTAAACAACGTGCAAACGTAATGACTTCTTCTTAGCATTATTCCTGGTACTATACGAGTATTTACCCAGGGTTTGCTTATTACTCTTATCCGGATTTGACAGGTTACTATGTTTTACACAGAGCGGTTGCCATCTGACTTCAGCAGCCATAAGGGGGAACCAGTAACTCGTCATTGTATAGAAGTCATTTTACTTAACAGTTGGTAACGATGATTATCAGATGCTATGTGATAACAACCGTGACCGACAGCTTCACGTGCTCTCCGAGTCACGGAGGGGAGATCCACCGAAACCGAAATAGATATTTTTAAGATTAATGCAAACATCTGCCCGAGCGGGAATCGAACCCGCCACCGTCGAGGCTAAAGGCAGTCGAGGCCACAGAGATACAACGGTGTCCAACGTACATACGTAATATATTTTAGGGTAATCTATCCGTACTTATTTTCCCTATCTTTTGTCATTAATGATATTCCTATTTCCGCTCCAACTAAGCGTATAGCTTGTGCTAGGATTGGGTACGCTAATAGCCCAAAAGGGTCGGGATCGAACCTGGAAGCCGCATTAACAGAGCCGACCAATCTATCGTTGAGTTATTGAGATTTTATTAACAGCTTGTGCACTGCTTCGATCCGGCATTGGATGCAGGACGCTGGTATCGGAAATGTATAAAATGCCGGATGGTGTTGTCGGTTTGGTTACCTCGATATATACGATTTTTAGGGTTCCGTACCCAAAGGGTAAAACCCTGTTACAAGGACTCCGCTGTCCGTTTTGTCTGTTGCCGCAGTAACATGGAATAATAAAAAATACAGTAACAGAATAGAATAAATATTTAAGGCTTCCATAATACGGGAACACCAGAAGTGATATTTTTTCTTCTCGTTTTTGCTCGATATTGGTAACGGCAACAGGTCTCTTGAAATATTCACAGAATATTTAGTTATAAATTCAAATTAAAAATAAATAATTAAATTAAAATAAAACGAAATATTTAAGACATGATATTTTTTCCGTTTTTATACATAAAGTATGCGCGGGTACATAAGTGCGGATGTCCGACTCGCACTTGGCCGTTTTTTTTTGTATTATTTAGATACATTCCAAATTCAAAGCAAACATATTTAAAATTTTGTAAACACGATTAAATCGGATGTTATTATACGGGCTAGAGCATTGTAAGTACTAATGGGCGTGTTCAGGCACTGTAAATATTGCTCCATTACACTGAAACTATAAATCGTTTATGACACAATACATCATCTAAGCCACGTGTTAGAGATAATGTGTATATTTTCCTCTACGTATGTTTCATACATTCATTTAACCTCGTGACCCTTTTATGGGGAAACGTAAAAATAGAAGGAGGAAAACCGATTGGTAGTTATGTAATGAGGAGTATTTTGTAGGTTTTAATAACGTTTTTGAATGAATTACGACTGTTATACAAACTTTGTAACTCCATTTTAACCCTTCAGGGATGGAATTTAAAAAAATGTTAAAATACGTGTTTGTTTATTTTTAATTATTTACCGAATGGCGAAGTGTCGAGCTTCTAATTTCAAGAATGACCTGCCATAGAAACGTTCAATCCCATTTTCACCTCTTTAAGGGTTGAATTTCTAACATATATTTCTATATTACATATATTTACGTTTTAAAACAACACGTTTAAAACAATCAGTTTTCTAGGTGTAAATGTTTAATTAGATTGGGCGTTTTTAAGCCACTCAGGTCTTCCGCCTTTTAAATGTAAGGTTGTGTTATCTGCTCTGTTTAATGGTCGCGTTAATCACGCGCAACGTTTCCGTTTTCAATCGAAGATCATTTCAGACACTTAAAATTAATGTACGAATACGTTCATTAACATCTTAATTAAAATTTTGAAGTTTCGGCGCCTTAAGAGTTAAATGTGTTTAAATCTTATCTAAAATTGCACCGTCTCGTGTATAAAGCTGATGGCGCCCGCTTTCCAATGACCTATAAAGACAGAATGTAAAATTTAGTTATATATTTTTTATTTTATATGACGAAGTTGCAAACAAGCATACGATCCACAAGATGGTAAGCGTTTGTCGTAGCCTATGAGCGCTTGCAACACCATGCATGTATATGTCACTCACGCATTGCCAGCCTTGAGACGTTGTTTGTTTGTTTTTTATATCGTTTGTGTCCAGTAATTAACAGTAAAAACATTCAGTAACAGTAATGCAAAACACTTTTGTTTCGCGGTAGAATATATGACACTGCGCCACCCTACCTAGCGACCTAGCGACATCTTGTGATAAAAGGCCTATCTGTAAAAGTATTTCTTATCATTTTTAATAGCACGATAGCGACCAAACCTACGTTTGGCTTAATGTACACACACACACACACACACACACACACACACACACAACTTTAGACACACTGTTGTTGTCAAGTCAAGAGGAAGAAAGTGGAGATGGAAACAGAAGGACGTAATGTAGGAGGATTTGTTTCCACTTAAACCGTTGATTTCTCCGATTGTGCTATTTTTATGAATCGCTGCACTTTTTCAATTCACACTACAATTCTCCGTATACACGGCATGACTCCGCAGACTTCTGGTAAATTTTTTAAGCATTACTTGCTTTGGCTACTATTCAAACTAAACACGGTCATGTCTGCAAGCGCTTTTGAATCATATTACCATTTCGGCTGCGCCCGTGTGCTTTTTTATAATAGATTATGTTACTATAGTCTGTATAACAATAAGAGTATCCTATGTATTAATCTAGGATATAAACTATCTGTGTTCCAAATTTCATCCAAATCCGTTCATTAGTTTTAGTGTGAAAGAGTAACAAACATCCATCCATTAAAACTTTCACATTTATAATGTTCCATAGATCACTTTCACATTTGTAATATAACTTAGATATATTAAGTAGGATTGACCAGGATTGGTATGAGGGATGAAATATACAATGATTTTGTTTTTTTATTAATTTTATGTGACATCATAAATGTTACATAAACTTCGTAATAGTTTCGTAACACTGTAAGATAGTAAAATTTTATTATGTTGTATTATATTACATTTTATTCTCTTTGTCTACA
This sequence comes from Hestina assimilis, assembly GCA_023373885.1. Lineage (NCBI taxonomy): Eukaryota > Metazoa > Arthropoda > Insecta > Lepidoptera > Nymphalidae > Hestina > Hestina assimilis. The sequence goes on from CM041750.1 coordinate 12,365,570, forward strand.
CACTGTTGTTGTATAGACGAATAAAGATATTATAAAATGCTTTAATTAAATTGATTCTCTTGTTTCATAAATTTCAATTACTATCAAATAGTTCTGGGAATAATTATTAAATTAAACCTTTCAATGGAAGATTTTTGAAAACTTGAAAAAGACAGACAATTTAAATCATAGTTAATGTTTTTATTATGTTTATCAATTAAAATGGTAATAAAGTAAAATGGTAGCAGGATTGTTAATAAATAAACAATAAATAAACGTTGCACACTCAACGGCCCCCATTAGGATATTAATATCCTGTGTCGGGGTCCGGAAACATTCACAATGACAAGGACAAATACACCCGGAAAACCGGAGACCGGAAAATATGCTTGCATGGTCAATACAAACATATTATGCTCCGAGCTGGAATCGAACCCGCGACCTGTGGCGTTTAAGGCAGGTTTGCTACCGCTGCGCCACAACGTCGTCATTTTTGAATGTTGGCTTTTCCTTGATAAAGTCCAATCCCTGGCTCTCATATAAAATATAGTCTGGATCTACTATTAGAATACTGTTTAATCCAATTTGACCAAAAGCAGAATCCTCGTGGGAAAAATTGCAGGACGCAATTACCTTTGAAGAACCACTTTTTCAGAAAAAACTTGTCAAATTAAGTATAGAAAATTAACCTATTGCTTATAGAATCTAATCATTAAAGATATGTTCAGATAATAAAAAGCTTTTTTTAAGTCATAAAAATCTGTTCGAATTCTGTGTCGTTATGTTATATTAAGGTAGGTGTCTAGTTTAGAATTTTCTGAAAATTGAAATATTTTTTATTTCATGTTTTAATGTCTTATTCCATCGTGAATAACATCCTAATATTTGGTGAAGAAATTTGCCATAGAAAAAAAGTTATAGCGTTATTTGTGGGACAAGTCGGAACGCGAGATCGACATCTGCGGAGCGCAGAGTGCCTGCTGTAAATCTTAGCTCGGAAAAATCAGTTTTTGTTAAATAAATACTCAATGTACTAAAATAAGCTATTGTATATTTAACTAGCTGTGCTCGTGGCTCCGCTTGCGTTAGTGTAGTTTTGTAATAATCCCACGGTAATGTAACATTTTCCGGGATAAAAATGTCATATCATCATATGTACTAATCCAGGGAATCAGCTATGTGTGTGCTAAATTTCATCCACAAATCCGTTCAGTCATTCTGTGCCGTGGTCGGGGCCACTACGACGACTCGGCGCGCGTTTTAGCGAAAGCGTTTTTTTGTAACGTCGTAACAATATAAATATTTGTTTGAATTACTTAGTGAAAGGGACAAATTTTATCTACTTTGAATTTCGGAGACGATAGCACTATTTATTTTTATTATAATAAATAAATTACAGGTAAAATGAGCAATCCAATATAGATTACATTACTGTACACTATTTTGGTTATAATGTTTTCCTTATAAAGGACAGAACGGGAGATATATGGTGTTGCCGACATTTTTTAGATCTGTTTGAAACAATACGATCATACACTATCCTAGTGTAGCTCTAACGATTAAAGTAGCGCAGCCTTGCATAATTCTCAGATGGCACGATTTTTACCCTTTTTTGGCATTATATATTATGAATACTTTATAGCCTGCGTATTCTTTTGGTGTATATTTCATGATGCAAATTTCATATTATTATAATGCAAATTTCATCTAAATCCATAATTCAAATAATTTTCCAGTCATATTTTTAACATGTTACACTAATATTTTTAACATGTTAAAAATAAAAAACAAGATGCCTCAGGACAGCTTATCCATTAATCTATAATGGCGTCGGATTTAGTTTTAATAATTTATATAAAAAAATATTTCCTCATTACGACAATAAAATCGAAATGTCGACTGTGTCGAATCGTCGTGAAGGCGATTCGCTAGCGACGTAATATTTTGGTCGATCTATTTGATTTTGTCACGGTTATAGCTTCTTCGTTTTTCATATAATTTTTTTAGTAATATTTGTGATTTCTGAAAATTTTTAAAATGTTAAGTCGATGAAAAAAGAGCTTCAATTTTTAGACAGGTGCTATAACGTTAAACAATAATTATTTAATACGCATATTATTCTTCGTCCTAGCATTATTCCCGGTATTTTATTTACCCAGAGTCTGCTTATTACTCTTATCCGGATTTGAAAGGTTACTACTTTTTACACGGAGCCTTGCTATCTGACTTCCGCAACCTTAGGGCGAACCAGTAACTCATTGGATAAGAGCAATTTACTTGTCAAAAGAGTTAACAATTATTATCAGATGTTATGTGATAACAAACGGGACCGACAGCTTAACGTGCTCTCCGAGGCACTGTGAGGAGCACATAATACTCAAATTGTAAACCATTAAACAAATTAATCTTGAAGGTTAGGGTTGGTTAACGTGAAGATTTCTGGTCTTTCATAAATTATATGTACTACTAAAAAGATAACAACGTACTTGCCAAGTATACATATTGTTGAAATATTTTTTGATAATATCAAATAACTCAAAATAAATTGATTACAAATATAATTCTGTTTTATTAGTGTGTCTTTTGTTGTTGAAATATCGCGTAATCTCCATACTTTGATACGATCGCATTATGACGTTTAAAAACATCGCGTTTAAATGTACGTCCTCTATATAACTTTATAATATTTTATTAAAAATAAAGTTTTAGATTATGTCGCAGACCTTGACGTTGTCTGACGTTTAACGGCACATTATAAATTCCGATAGCAAACTAAATCAATCGAAATACTATAAAGATTTTGTTGTTTTGATACAAAATCTATCATAAATTTGTTTTTATTATACACAAAAAAATGTGATTAAAATTTTATGTTTCTAATGACTATAATAATCACAAAACATGATACAAACACCATCATTAAAATCATTTGATGATTGAAAAATCTGCGTTAAACTCCCTTTTATGTCTCAAATAGCTCAACGGTTAATAGGACGGACTCACCCTGATAGATATCCCGACTCCTTGACCTATTGTCGAACCTAATCCTAGCGCGAGCTATATGCTTATTTGGAAGGGCAATAGGAGTATTAATAATGACTTGAATATGCATTGCTAATATTCTTTATTTAAAAAAAAAAACAAAAAGTGAAGTGAAGCAATTTCAAGTGAAGTGATTTCAAGTATACATTGACACAGTAGTTTGTATTGACATAACATGTGATGACATCACAACACACACACAACTCATTCTGTCGATTTCATTCCAGTGCCGAGAGCACTGACATTCTCTCAAGATGGATCTTGCTTTTGGTACTATCGTCTTTCGCAAGGTGAATACTATTTAAAGTTTGGCAATTTGACAGTTAAGAGGTCCAAAGGGACATAACCTTGGCCTCCTCTCATAACATCGACAGAGCTATACAAAATACGAAACTCATGTATAAAGTAACAGTTCTCTCTCTCCCTCTGTGCAATGGCGTCCTGTTAAAGAGAAGGATAAGGAGTTCCCACGCTGCTCCACTGTGGATTGACGGATATATATATTACTCACGATTTCTTTTTTTTAATGTTAATAAGTTGGCAAGCAAGCGGTTACCCTATGAGAGCTTGCAACAACATTAGAAGGTGTCACTCACGCGTTGCTAACTTCGAGATATTGGTTCTTAAATCTCTTTTGCCCAGCAATTTAACTAATCTACAGTGGCCTTCACGAAACACGGTCAGTCCCAGTGCCCAAGACACTACTGCTTTCGGGTAGAATATTTGACACTGCGGTGAGAACAAAAGACCTATAACCAGTGTGACTGATTGCACTGGTGGAATAATCTCTGCTGTGGCAAAGATTATAGTCACGTCCAGACGCCGTTGTATTTGAACTCGCGAGCGGTTAAAGTCTACGTTTTCTTTGTAAAATTCATAGTTTTTCATTATTAAGTATTGGGTATTTTTAGTATTCCCGCATCTGACAATTAAATCAAAATGAAATCACTAGAAACAATTTTTTTAGGCATTCCATTAGCCAATAAAGGTATCATCTTTTGTATAACAAACGGCTAAAACAAATTTAATAAAGAACAAACAAAAATGTATATTCTCTCGTGCTAAATGGGCATATAGTGTTCAATTGTCGTCATTATGTACGTATGTACTACACGATTACTATTTGCATACTTCGGTTGCCCGCTAACACAGCGAGTCGGCATTTGTTTGTACAATCAGCACCATACACGCGAACACTGTGTTTACGTGAAATTATTGTTATTAAGTTCGCCCGTATTCAGAATTAAGGCATATACTATAGTACAATACTATAAAATTGAATAGTCTGTTTGTAATTTTAAAACAGCTTTTTAGAGTTCCGTTTCCAAAGACGGCCAACGGAACCCTATAAGGTACTAAGCCTTCGCTGTCCATCCGTCCGTTTGTCGGCGGGCTATATCTCACGAACGGTAATAGGGTACTGTTGCTGTCACAACAATTACTAAAAATAAAGTCAAATTTAAAAAAAAACTGACTTAACAAAAAAAAAAAGAATTCGTCTCTCTGTCTTTCTGTTTGTTCCATCTAATCTCGGTAATTTATCGACAGATTTTGTCAGAATTTTTACTGGCAGATAATATTATTTAATTAAAATTATGAGGATCCACACAATAAAAATCGCTTAACAATGACTCTAGACAACCCGAGCGAAGCTGCGGGCACATCTAGTTCTCAATAAAGGAGAAGTCATCCACTCTAGATAGCGGCTATGACATTATAATAATGTTATGTCATTACGTCAAACATATATTAATTATATGCTTGAGTAAATTTTATACTTCTGAAGGCAATTATTTACTTACGAGATAAAAAGTCACAATATGCGTCGGTACTTTGTAAGGAACCAGTTTGCGATCATTGCTTGTTTTGTCCTAATTATATTTAAATACATATATGTCTACGGGGCCAGCAGTCTAGCGAGTCTGCCTTTAGCGTCGATGGTTGCGGTTTCGATTCCCGCTCGGGCAGATGTTTGCATTGATCTTAAGAATATCTCTTTCGGTATGGGCGTTTGTCCTTGTGGGTCTCCCCACCGTGCCTCGGAGAGCTCGATAATTATAATTTTCTTGATGAGTAAATTGCTCTTATCCAATGAGTTACTGGTTCGCCTTCAAGGTTACGGAGGTCAGATGGCAATAGCTCTGTGCAAAAATTAGTAACCTGTCAAATCCGGATGAGAGTAATAAATAGGCCCTGGGTAAGTACTGGTAAGTACCTGGGGTAGTACCGGGAATAATTCTAGGAAGAAGAAGACATCCATCTGTCAACGGGAATATTACTATACGTTAATAAGTGTATCGCATAGTAGCTATAAAAAAAGACGGCCTCAAGATTTTAGCAAATTATAGTATTTAAAATTATAATCATATCTATGGCTTTAATGTGAAAGTTTATATGTTTGGATGCTACGATGCAATCACAGATAAAAACTCAACGGATGGAGATGGTTCTCTATTTATTTGAAATCGGTTAAAAGTGCAAATGTCACCATGTCGATGAAACTTAGTACAGAGATAGATTAGATATGGATTTAGGCTACTTTAATCTCGATAAAAAGACTTCACAGGGCTAAAATAGGGGGTTGAATGATTTTATAGAAAAGGTGCCGCATTATATATCGCTATTCATACGGGTGAAGCCGCGGATAGATGCAAGTAGTTCTATAAAGCTTGTTGTTTCTAATCGTTAGTGAGTCTAGCAAAATATGCGAGTTGTTAACCCTGACCGGGTCGCGGAAGTCGATCGGCAATCGCTTTGTTGAAAAAATCGTAACCTGCTGAGTGTCATTCGGCTGTAGAATAGTAATTAAGTTTGACGAAAAATATAACAATTTAGGCACATTCGTTTCGTGTTCTTTGAAGGCGTATTCGTTACAACAAAAGGTCTAAATTCGTGCGGTATGTTTTTTTTTAAAGCTCGTATCATAATTCCGCGGTTTTAACATTGCATACCGACGCGGGAACAAGGATATAATCATTCGACATAAAGGTCACTTGGTTTGAGGAGACCGGTCAGCCTTGGGCTGTGTAATTCACTTTCGCACTCGACAGTACATGGCCCTTCGTGTGGCCTCATTTCTCAAGACTGTTTGCTTTGTTCTTTATGTGTATTTTTTTATTTTCCCTTTTTTCTGTGTTTGATTTGCTCGGCTACCGTATCGTACTACTGGACTTCTTTATTATAATTTACTAGCGACTGACCGCGATTTTGTCCGCGATGATCTTAGAATTGTCTTCAGAAAGAAATGAAACATTTGTATGTAAATTATGTTGCAAAGGACAGAGCTATACCAAATTTTATTTGACTTACCCCCGGTTTTTCTTACGTTGATCAATTTTATGTCAACTCATTGGTTAAAGATAATCGATGATCAGCAGACATTCAATGAGCGTTTAGTATTTACTACATTAACATGAGTTTGATCAACGTTAGATAAATCGGGGTTAGTCCGTAATGCGTTTTTTTGTGTCGTAACCCAACAAAAACGTAATATTTTTTGGGATAAAAATTATCCAGATAAAAAGCTGTGAGTAGGAGTAATATCTCTTTGATTTCAAATTACATGCCAAAGAATTCGAAAATTCGCAATGGCTTATTTATATTCAAATAATCGATCAGAAACACATCATTTATCTGCACCGAAATTATAATAGCAATGACGTCCGAGTCACCTTGGCCAGTACGCGTTAATTTAGACTTTTCAGATTTCAGACTAGCGATATGAACAATGAGAATCTAAAATTAACTCTAAAATAATAAATGCTTTAGATATCTGTCAGCATTTTTTTTTTATAAACGGTTTGTATAATACTATCTTCTGTCAGCGGCTTCGCTCGCATGAATGAAGATTTTAATACAAACTTGAAACCCCGCTTTAACCCTTAGGATGGAATTTTAGAAAATTTTGGAAAACTTGAAAACAAAGTTCCATGCATCTTTCTAGTTTTGAAAATGAAGTAATCCCATACAAACTTTGAACCCTTTTTTCACCCCCTTTAGTAATATTATATCCTATGTTACTCAGTGATAATGTAGCTTTCTAACGGAAAAAGAATTTTTGAAATCGTTCCAGTAGTTTCGAAGTCTATTAAATTCAAAAAAACAAACAATCATTTTGTTTCCCTTTATAATACTACTAGTATAGACATTAAAATATAGACTTAAAACTTATATTGAAGTAGTTATTGAAGTTGTTTTAAAATGTCATCATCTTTCATTGTCCTTTAAAAACGTTATAACAATGAAAACAGGATCCCTGCAAACAGACAATGGAATTCTAGTGTAACCTAAGTCACTTATTAAACCACCACACGTCCCGAGTAATTGAATTAGTGTATTACATTGTTATACAAATGTATGACTATCATTTGAATACTTTAAAGTCGGGCGCTGGCTGCATAGGAATGTCAGGTTTGTAGTTCCTTCTCCTGATGACAATTTATTGTCAAGTTATGACGTAATTTTAATAAAATTATGAAAAGGCGAATAGCGAAATGCGTTCAATGGTCGATAAGCCATCAGTGAGGTAAGAAGCTTGAGGCGCGATAAGCCTTGGATGGCTGACCTCATAATGATCTATCAACTCTGATTCTGTATAAAAAGCTGAGATGATGAATTCTTATTATATTTAAAATGGTTGATATGTCTATATAGGCGACCTGAACAACTCAAAACACTGATAGGGTTGATAGCTCTGACACTAGGTTGGCCACTCACCGCATGATAAGGAGAACACAGATATATAAAATATTTTCGCTAAAACCATCAATGAAATAATTTGGTAACGGGCGGTAGGCTTGACTAAAAGTGATTATTTCCACCCATGGAATACCAGGGGGATGGCAGCCACTTAAATACTTTAGATGTTGAAGCAAATCAAACAATCTTTGATAATAATCATTTTGTACATACATACAATAGAAACTGATTTCTGATATTGGAATGTCGACGCAGCCGTCCCTTCTCCGTTGCTATATCCTTGGCCCCAGCGGCCCTTGCCCTGTAAAGCATAAAGACTTCGCGAAGTGAGCAGCGTTGTGTAATTGAAACTTATAATAAACATATGTTAAATTAACAATGCATACGACTTCTCTTTCGTAGATTTTATACTGGATGACCATCTTCATTCTTATTTAGGTTCTTCTTTTTTTTCGGAATGTGTATTGTTGTTAATCGAGAGGGGGTGTCGAGTATAAAGACCCGGCCGTGTCGAGTATAAAAAGAGACAGCACTCACGGGGGCTCAAATTTGAATCCGTCCTTAGGATGCCTGGGAAGCCAAACCACGACTAAGGACATCACCGGAGATGGAGGCAGCGCTCACCCAACGGTGTGAGCGCGACGCGAGGTGCGAAATAAGAAATAATAATTAATCTTGATTAAATTTCAAGTAGATACATCCTATAGTTCATATCTTAACAATCCCACAGGAACCTAATGTTAGTACTTAAAAAATAACCTTTTAGTTAAACCAGATAATAAACTCCGTTCATATCATATTTAATCTAAATCTGCTAAGCCGTTTGTGCGGGATTGAGTAGGTATTACATAATTGTTTTAATTTTAATTGGTTTAGGAACAAGTTCTCAAGATAATCATACCATGCAGATTACTATCTAGCTATCCATAGCTTTACTTTTCCTAGAAGTATTTAAAAACATATATTTATTTTATACATTAGAGTGAATAACTTCGAAATTTCCATTATAATCATAAAACTTCGCATCGTTATCATACAAAATATACAGTTCATTTTAGATCACAAAGTATATAAAGATTCTTAGATTAGCCGTATAATATGTTGCGACCTCTATTTGATTGCCTGTATCCCAAGTGATCTCTGATTCTGGTTTTAATTTTATATCCTCCTCATTATGAATATAAATTGTAATTCTTATAAAAGTTAAGTCTATTTTCGGACTTTTACCACTTTTAAATTGATATTGGTGTTACAATAAAACTTCTATGAGACGAAAATTATATTATATTATTAGAGATTGTGGTCTATTTAATTGTATCGTAAGTTTTTAGCTATTAAATTTTACACCTGTTAAAGTATCAATGAACTGAACTGATATTTCTTGTACTCAATGTTTAAATTCATATAATTACCAAGATACTATATGTCAAATGTAGCAAGTAGATCCGATAAGATACTCAACAGCATATTTATTTTAATAAAATATGGGCTATCTTTAATTTTGCACCCAATTTGGGTGTAATTTGATTACACCCAAATTGGGAAAAAGATATATTATAGTATCAGATATTGATTGTTAGATGTGCGTTTTATGATGATTGCGTTTCATTTATGAAAGTTTAATTCATTCTAGTTTTTAATACGATTGTAACTGAATGTATGTATTTAAAGTGAGTAACCTTACTATACTTATTTGAATTTAAACATTTATGTATCGAATAACGAAATCGATAATTGTATTTCGATTTACGAAATTAATAATAAGTACGCCGTCACAATTCATGTTTAGCGAGGCATGCCATTTCTAGGTAACTAACGTACGTAAGAAACGTCCGTTTGAATGAAGACGTTATCTATATTCATTATATACATAATACGTAAAAGAGAGGACCTGACTAATATATAAACGCCAGATCTAAACCCTTTGACCTACTATTTTAGAGCTGGTTTTTCACAGGTATTTTGAAAAAAATGTAAACGAGCACAAAGGAAGGATATTTCTAAATTCAACCAATAAGGGGGTGAACAAAGGGTGGAAAAAAGGGTTGTCCGCCATTTTTGAGACTATACCATGAAATTTTGTTTTTTTTTTTTTGGCGAACGGCTAAAGATAAAGAAACATGTGTTTTAACGTTTTTCAAAATACTACCTCTGAATGGGTGAAATGTGGGGTTTTAAAATTTGTGTTAAAATCGTTACTCGCGCGGGCGATGCTGCTGGCAGAAGCTAGTATAGAATAAATCTAATTAAATAATGTAGTTGACGCATAGTCTACGTTCCTAAATTAAAGTGGTATTTGTAAAGAATATTAGATTTATAAAAAACGAACAATTCTAAATCAATAAGTCTGTGTTGGAATACCATTGTAGTCACATCCTAACTAGCTGCGTGTTCGCGCACATTTCTGCATCCGTTTCTATTATGAAATACATTACACGATCGCTCATAATGAAATTAGTTATTATACGACCACTTAAATAAAGTTATAAATACTTATGCTCATAATTTTTATTGACTTAATAATATAAAAGCTTTTGCAACTTACATTGTTAATTTACAAAAAAAACATTAATCGTATTTTTGCGTGTTTTATTGCAAGTGCGATAAATATTGTAAATATCTGATATTGATAAAAAATTACATGAATTACTGACATTATTGTAAAACTTTAAATTACAATGACCTTTATATTAATAACATAACTTGATAGCTCACTATTTTATATTAAAATCACAAAAAAATGTAACAAAAAGATAAACTTTCCTCTTGAACCGCTGGTTTATGAAACCTTCGAAGTGAAAGTGCGAGCGCCGGTTACGAAACCCTCTGCGGTCGGCAGCCAGCGGTGCGGGTTACCGGTAGCGGGCCTATTATCAGTAGATAAAGAGCCGTGATCATTATCGAAACCAATAAAATTAACTCCGCTCAAACAAACTAGTTTACGTATCGACGTATGAAGGAATTGTTGGTATTTCCTACAATTAAATACAACAGCGTGATTAATAAGATATTTTCTTCCTCGCACAACCACTCTCTGGAATCAACTTCCGCCGGCGGTCTTTCCGAACCGATACAACCTGGGAACCGTCAAGAAAAGAGCCTATTTCTTACTTAAAGGTCGGCGACGCATGCCCTCTGGTGTTGCAGATGTTCATGGGCGGCGGTGATCACTTAACATCAGGTGAGCCTCCTGCCCGTTTACCCTCCTACATAAAAAAAAACACAATCTTGCAATAAAAATAGAAAATGTTTGGTAGGTCGAAATACGTTGTACCTACTTTGATGTAATATTTTGCTCTAACTTTCTTTGCAAACACGTGGACGGAGCTTCACCATATAGCTCAAAATGGTTTAAATTTAGGCCACTACTGGCTCCTTTCACACACCCTTACATTGAACACGTCTAAGACCAAATTTATAACCTTTTCCATCTCACCAAAATCACAACCCGAACTTCCAATTGATATCAGAGCTCACTCCTGTAACACACATTCTCCAACATCCTGCCAATGTCCTCTCATAGAATCCGTTAACGAGATACGGTACTTAGGCATAACTATTGATAAACTCCTTAGCTACAAAACTCACATTAATCATCTTACCACTAGGGTGAGAAAACTAATATACATATTTAAAAATCTACGACAAGTCGCAAGTTATTCTGTAATACGTATTGTTTATCATGCTTTGTGTCAATCTATTGTTACATATTGTATTGCATGTTGGGGTGGCACCACAAAATCCACGCTGAAACCACTAGAAATAGCTCATAGGGCCATTCTGAAAGTTGCAAAATTCAAACCAATACTTTTCTCAACTACAAATCTCTATCAAATTTGGAATGTACTTAATGTCAGACAACATTTTATCCTCCAGACCACACTTATTCAACACCGACAGACTCCTTTCACTACCATTCTCACAAGACGAAAAGATAAGGTATGCTCTATTCCACAGTCGTACTATGCTGTCACCAAAAGATCCTCCTTTTATCTAGCGCCATACCTGTACAATAAACTTAACAGTAGCTTATCAATATATCCCTTATCTTATGCGAAATGCAAGACTAAAATCCGTACTTTCCTTCTCGCTAAAACATACGATGAGACTGAAGACCTTTTAAAAAGTGTCATTTGAAATAAGCGCCTACACACACGCACACACACACACACACACACACACACACACATGCACACTCGCATGCATGAACACACTCATACATTAGTTTAAATATTAAATTAATTAAAGAAAAAATAATCTTAGAATAGCTCAGAACTAGGAGGTAAACTGTTTTCCTTAACACAGGTTGCTCTGCAACCTAGCAAGGAGAACAGAAGCTCATCTTGTTTTTGTATTTTGTCCTTATAATAATAATAATAATAATAATATCATTTATTTGCAGAAACATTTTTGTACATAAGATGTTATAATAAATTAAAATACAGTGATAATGTTTCGCCTTATAAATTAGGCATGCAAATGTCACAGTGAAAATTAATTACGTGAATTTAACATTTCTATTGTATCAAACAAAATACATTACCTTTAAATACAAATCCTTTAATTTTTTTATTTTAATCATAGCTTAATTAACCATCGGAAACAAACATGCAATTATATTATTTATTCGATATTATAAAGTAAGTATCTAAACATAATTATTATTTAATTTCCAATAATAATAATAATAAAATAAAATTCAGAATGTCAATAATTTAAATATTCGTTAATGTCATAAAATATATTTTCTAGTAACCAATGTTTTAATTTATTTTTAAAAATAGGCAAAGGCAAGCTTCTGAGGCTATGTGGTAATTTGTTATACACCCTAATAGCCATATGATAAACATTTCTTTCACATATTTTTATCATGCAACGAGGCATGTACAATTTATCCGGAAAGCGAGTCGATCTATTAACTTCACTATTCAATTGAAAATAATTCGGGTGCTGCTTTACAAAGATACATATATCCCTTATATACATACAAGTTAATGGCAGGATTTTAAGATTTTTAAACAGCGGTCTACAACTTGTTAGTGAATCAACACCACATATAGCCCGAATGCACTTCTTTTGAACTCTAAAGACTTTAGTTATATCGACACTTCTACCCCACATTATTAATCCATAAGACAGTACCGATGATACATATCCATGGTAAGCACAAAGAGCTGCATTGACTGATACTGTTTGACTTAATATTCTTAAAGCGTAAACAAACTTATCTAATTTTGTACATATGTTATCTATATGAGCTTTCCAGTTTAATCGTTTGTCATAAATAATACCCAAGAACTTTTGTGTTTCTACTTCTTCTATGACAATGTCTTTGCACTTAAGTACCATTGCAATATTCTTCGTATGGTGAGAATTAAATTGTAAAAAAGTAGTTTTATTTACGTTAACCTTTAATTTATTTTCACTTAGCCAATCCACAATTTGCTTTATAGAATGACAAATATCAATCTCATATGTTTTGATGTTATCACATTTAACAGCAAGAGTAGTGTCATCAGCATATAAAATACATGGATGTTTTGCAGCGAACGGTAAGTCATTAATGTAGATGAGAAATAAGAACGGGCCTAGTATGCTCCCTTGCGGTACTCCTTGTCTACTGCAGCAGTAGTCAGAGTAATATACCTTTTTAGAATTATTTTCAACCCTAGAAATCATAGTGCACTGTTTTCGATTCTCCAAGTAAGAGCTTAACCATTTGTTAGCATTACCTCTAATACCATATTTATCCAACTTATTAATAAGTATTTTGTGATCTACTAGGTCAAAAGCTTTTGTCATGTCTAAAAATATAGCTGTTATGGGTACTTTGTCATTTAAACTATCCGTAATCATTTTGGTTAGTTCGAAACATGCTAGCGTGGTGGAGCTATTGGGTCGGAAACCAAACTGTTCTTTTGTAAGCAATTTATTTTTACTAAAATAATCATTGAGGCGTTTCAACATAGCTTTTTCAAAAATTTTCGATATAGTGGGTATTAACGTTATTGGACGATAATTATTTAAATCTGAGGCGTCGCCTTTTTTTAGTAAAGGTTTAATAATGGATAGTTTTAGTTTTCCAGGAAATGTCCCAGTTTGAAAAGAGATGTTTATTATATGTGCTAAAGGTCTACATTAAGTTAAATAAAGATTATTATTATTATTATTATATGTGATTAACATTGATGTATGGCAGCATCCCATCAAAAATTTAAAACAATTCCAAGTTTTGCAAACGCAAAAAGTTTTTTTTTTTTTATTTCTTTATTTAGAGAGCTTTATCACTTAAAAGCGATTATGTCGCTCTATACAACCACAATACAAATAAAAAATAAATCTATCTTAAACTTAAGCCTAATTTAACAATTTTGAACACTGCCCTGGCTTCCTCCGATAAGGGATGAGCCAAGATACTGTTAACACCACCAATCTCTCTTAGAATAGTATATGACATGAATACTTCATAACGTAAGGATTCATTCCGGACACATTCCATTATAATGTGATAGACGTCTTCAACTTTACCACATTCGTCGCAATTCTGGGTTTGAGCTTTTTCATTAGAAATGCAAAATTGTTTAATGGAATGTGTCCGGAACGAATTCTTACTGCTATAACTAACTCGCGTCTGTTTAAGCAATTGTCAATCCAGGGTGTATTTAATGGTTGGATTGTATGGTTTTGTACCAGATACCTTTTGTAAGCGATCTTTTATCAAAATAAGTCTTCCACATAGAAGTACACTAAGTTTTTACTGTAGATAAGCACTCGCTGCAAAATGGAAGAGTTGCTATTTCCAATCCATCAGTAGAAGCTTGTCTAAAAGTTGTAAGATCTCATGTAAAACTATTACTGAAACTTTACAATTGCACTACACTAAAGTATTTTAATTAGTACAATATGTTGCCGTATAATTTGTTAAAATCTCGGGTAAATATGATGTAATATAAACATGCTACAGGACGTATTCAATTGAAATTCGGTATAGATGTGACTTAAGGAACACTTAACTTACTTAAAATGACTCGTTTCTGTTTGGAGCCAATTAAAATGTCACCGGGTGCAGATGCTAGTGTAAAATATAAATGAAACACAGTATTTCACCTTACGCGCCAGTTAGCAGTGAAATTGGTGTACCGGGTGGACTCAAAGGGGACATCACACGGGCGCATCGGAGCGCGATTCCTGACGTGCCCCTCGACTGTCTGCATGCTATTTACACCTACTTTCAAAATACCATCACATAACTGCAAATTATTTTGTATCTTAATTACACATTGACAAGGTTTACTTTGCCCTATTTTATTTGTAACTATGTAAATTTTCGCGACCGGTGTGCCTAATGTATTTTGTGTTTTTTATTTATGTAATGTGACCTGCATTACCGCTATGTGTAAGTTGAAATTTAAGAATAAAAATAGAAATACATAAGCATTAAAAAAATAATTCAATTATTTTCATTATTATTTTGAACAGACTCTTCTTTGGGGAGTGTACTGATGAGCTCCATAATCTCATACGCCATTGCCATTTTTCTACCGGGACAGCAGGCGCAATGCAGGGTACCCATATCTGGTCGATATTACCCAAAATTAGCACTATTCGCTTTCGATCATTTTTTATAATGCGCACGGCCAGGGAGTGGAATGGTCTTCCGGCGTCTGTATTCCCGAAGACATATAACCTGAACCTTTGCAAGGTGCGAGTACACAGGCTTCTTATGAGTAGGCTTGCTCCACCGTAGACCTCATCTACCACTTCGCACTCGTTGGAAGTAAAGAGCTTACTCATTTTTAAAAATAAAAAAAAATTTTGCGGCTACTTAGTGTAAGGGTAGCTAGTGCTGTTCGCCTTCTGCAACTGTTAGCCGCCTTAGCCGCCTTCGCGTTTGGACCCTACTTCCATTTACCATCAAGTAGAGTAGTAATCTGACCCTCAGGCTTGGTAAAAAAATTATTAAATTTCTAATTGAAATCTTAATAAAGGATTTTAGAACATCAATATTCTTGAGGAGACTTAGTATTGTAGCGGCCATGGCTCCTAGTGACCAGTCTTGCAAAAAAGCTTTAAACGGAGCAAATTTTTTATCACTGTTAGCAGTACGTCTATCTGTGCTTTGTCATGCAAAAAATACCGGTAAACACTTTAATTGAATTAGAATGAATAAGACTATTCAAAGTTCTTCGAGAAAAGCTATTTTTAAAAGCTTACATTTTGTAATGTACGAATGGCTCCCATTTTGTCTGCTTTTTGCCATTTTGTTACAATATTATTGATGTGTTGTTTGTAAAGCTTAACAGAAGTTTTTTAATAAATGTCTTATTAATAATAAATGTTAAATAATATTAGACTTAAGATTCAAGATTCAAGCTATTTATCGCTAAACCTGCATATTGACCTTAACCTTCTTCCTTTCCTTCCGGTATTTTGCCCAGGGTCTGCTTATTACTCTTATCCGGATTAGATAGCTAGATAGATACTAGTTTTTACACAGAGCGATTGCCATTTGACCTCCGCAACCCAAAAGGCGACCCAGCAGCTCATTGAATAAGAGAAAATAACTTATCAAGAGTTAACGATTATTATCTGATGTTATGATAACAACCGGGACCGACAGCTAAACTTGCTCTCCAAGGCACGAAAGGGAGAGCCACAAGGACAAACGCCCAGACTGAAACAGATATTTATACATGTGATCCGAGCGGGAATCGATTCCGCGACCGTCGAGGCCTAATTTGTTCGTTTACACAAAGCTAGTTTCGCACAGCCCTATTATTTCATCTTTTTTGTGTCAAATAAAGAGATACAATTCGTTTTATTAATTTCCCTTGTGAATGCTTTGTAAAAAGCTTACAAAGAAAGTATATAAATAAATTGTTAGCTAAAATCACATCACATAAAGATAATCTCGACGACGTTGTGGCGCTGCGGTAGCGAACCTGCCTTAAACGCCACAGGTCGCGGGTTCGATTCCCGCTCGGAGCATAATATGTTTGTATTGTCCATGCAAGCATATTTTCCGGTCTGGGTGTATTTGTCCTTGTCATTGTGAATGTTTCCGGAACCCCGACACAGAATATTACTATCCTAATGGGGGCCGTTGAGTGTGCAGCGTTATTTGTTATTTATATATAAAATAAGAAAGCATGACTGATACCAACGCCATAGAAATCCATAGACATAGATAGCTGAATTTTTCCTAGATGATGTTTTAAAACGTAAACGAGCACTAAGGAAGGTTTTTGAAATTCACCCCTTAAGGGAGTGAAAAAATTTTGTAAGAAAAGTCCGTCATTTTATAAATTAGAAGCATGAAACTTTTTAGGCGAACAATTACAGATACAAAACACGTGTTTCTGAAAAGAAATCTTGTAATTGAAATGAGAGTTTGTATTAAAATTGACGACGTTGTGGCGCAGCGGTAGCGAACCTGCCTTAAACGCCACAGGTCGCGGGTTCGATTCCCGCTCGGAACATAATATGTTTGTATTGACCATGCAAGCATATTTTCCGGTCTGGGTGTATTTGTCCTTGTCATTGTGAATGTTTCCGGACCCCCGACACAGGATATCAATATCCTAATGGGGGCCGTTGAGTGTGTAGCGTTTATTTATATTATTTATTTAAAATTATTAACGCGGGCGAAGTCGCTGGCTAAAGCAACTAATATATTAATAGGTTAATTGATTAAATAAACTGTTCAGTGACGAAAAATTTTCTATAGAATAATTATGCAACTATTTAATATGCAAACCAGATTTGATCGCTTAATATGGCCAACGAAGCAACGATATAATAAGTGCTATATCAAATTGTTAGATAACAAGTATTATCGCTCTGAAGTACAATGACAAAGCAATTAAAGATAACATTATATTTTAGATATAATGTTATAACAACATCAGATGCGATTATAAAACACGGAAGCGTTGCAGCATCGGTCGGTCCGAATCCGAAGTAAGCTCGTTAATTCCGCTCTCCGACTGAACGAACGTAGAAATGCAGTGAGCGAATTGATTAATTTCCGCTTACAATCCGCTGACAGATCCACTATCGAAATTGGAAGTACCGTATATAGTTATATATGCATTTGGTGAAAAGCCTATCTGGAATTACAAACAGACATTTCAATTTTATTTATTTGTATAGATTCCTCCTCCAAATAAGGTCATAGGAGTGGCTACGACAAAAGCCCAGGGGGGTCAGTATCGAACCTGCAACTCTCGCCCTTAAACGTTGAGCTATCTGAAGTTTTTTATTGTACTGACTATAACGTAATATGAAGAAAAATATACGCATTATCTAATGTATTAGCCAAACGGTTTCGTAATTGTTTAGGTAAAATGGCGTAACCGAAGACAATCATCCTTTGAAGATTGTTTATGCGCTGCATGTATTATTCCATAGTTTAGCATTGATAGTTTATTTCTAATACATCTGTTCTAAATGTATACAAACAAACTTAAAAAGAATGTTAAGAATACGTTTTTATCCAATAACAGTGAAGGTATGCTGAAAAGTTATTTCCTAAAATCTGTGATAGAAAAACTGGACAGACGCATAGAGGAGACATATTTTTTTTGACCAATCCCCTTTCGATCCAATTCGATTCAGGTAGTAAAACGATTCAGATTTTATATGACCACGTTTAAATATAGATGTTATAATACGAAATAATGATGATAGCTCAGTTTAGAGTCGTCATTTCTATCGCAATAAGAGTTAATGTTAAGCGCCCAGTTTTCATACTATTAAATATTTGTGGCATTATAAAACTGTAGCAATGCTATATCTGTACTGAAGATAGTTTTACAAACTACTCCGTAATTAAAACTCTCTGAACTCAGAAAAAACGTCACCGTCAAAGCGCTAGTTCTTCATAAAAAGAAAAAGAAAAGCTTATGTACAAATCTAAATATGTGGATAAGTTGGTAAGCAAGCATACAGCTCACTAGTTGATAAGGGGTTTAACTCTATCATCGCTGGCAACACCATTTTATAGGTGTCACTCACGCTCAAAATTTCTCAAAATTTGCAAATTTATTTCACTAGCTACACGGTCCTTTAAATACAATAATGAACATCTGACATTGCGGTGGTATCTTACCACTAGTAAACTCTTTGGTTATATTAAAATATTAGTTGTCCAGGTAACACTAATAAATGCTTTTATAATTCCAAATAACTTGTAACAAACTGGAATCTATGATCTTATATAACACTATTAAAACAATTAAGTTTATTGTCCACTCGGTTGTTTTCCTCAAGTTTTTGGACTACTGCCAATAAATTTGAGTCTTTATGTTTTTTTGATGATGTTTCCCGTCTGGACGCCAGCCCGTTAAGTGATATATTTACCGTAACGAGGAGAATTTAATAGAAAAGTGGATCTTGGCACGACTCGAGCTATGCGAGCCAGATACACCGAGTGGAGAGAGTAATTCATTCAATATGTCAACACATTTATAAGTCTCAAGTATTTTACAATTATTACTCGAAAACTTAAGAGGAAAATTAGTGCCTTTATTCGAGGACTGGGTATATTTTGTTTTCAATGTCAAAGCAATTTGTAATTGGAATGAATCTTTTGCGATATTTTCGCGCCAAATTTAGTACCAACCGAAAGGATTCTCGTTTCGTAGTTAATATTAATTCGGATATAGAGAACCAAACTTATTTTTTTATGATATTGCAAACGGGCAGGAGGCTCATCTGATGTTAAGCGATTACCGCCGCCCATGAACATCTGAAATACCAGAGGGTATGTAGGTGTTGCCGACCTTTAAGTTTCGAATGGCTATAGGCTGCCTGACCTGGAAACGCAGCTGACGATCAGTCATTTAACGACTTTTCACTAACGTTCGGTGATACCTAACCCAACGGGCATGAATACCATACAACCAGCGCAAATTTTAAGAGCTAACCAGCGACTACTATATCCATATTTTTCTTGTGTTTTTTAGTAATGTAAATGTTTTAAGTTATAAAGTAGTGTTTGGAACGAAATTATTTACGCGGCTTGCAGTACGAGTTGGTAGAAATAGTCAAACGAAGTAAAGGCTTTATACTTGCTTTCCATGCGACGATTATATACTATTGTGTGTGCGTGCGTGTGTGTGTGTGTGTGTGTGTTTGTGTGCGCGCATATAATCTCAATACTGAATATACTTTTTACATGCTATAATATACCATTTTTAATTTGTTTCGAAATACTAAGTTTAGAGAAATCATTAGGACATTCCTGACGAGGGTCCTTCGACCGCACATATAATTTTTATTTAACAATCTGATTATCTTTTATTTGACTTGTTTACAGTCGTCGGACTATAAAAGCGGTTTTATAATTGCTTTAAGATAAATAACGAAAATAGAGAATCCTGTCTTGGGATGTCATTGAAATAGAATTTATTACCTAGAATTTATTATCGTTGTCTATGCTCTGATACAATAAAATGTCTTTGTGTCGTTAGATTAAAATAGAGGCTATTAAAACTGACCAGCAGCTAAGACTCGTAAATTATTCGAATTTTTATTTAAAAAAATATGTTTGAATTTTGACCGTGACTGGGTATTCGATAAAATGTGGGCAGAGCCTTGAATTGGATTATATATTAAATTCTGTTTATTTTATTTAAAATAAATAATGCATTTTTTAGAGGCAAATTAATTTATTCAAATTATTTAATAAATTTTATCAAAAAATATCTAACCTTGGTAAAACACGGTTGACTCGTTTTTATTTTTTTGTTTTCAAGCGACTTCAAAAATCTTAAATTTCGTGAGTTCTTTTAATGTACACTATCAAAATATTTGAGACAATTCTCGAGATATTTTGATCATTCTGTAATTCTAAATTTGGTGACTATCCGATAAATCTGTCATCGAAGATGGATAACTTTTCCATAGTCATACTAATTAAAGAGTTGAAGCCGGTTTAACTTTTTATATACGCCAATTATACGTAATGTGTTATGCACCTCATTTTTAAACACTATATATTCCCTATCAATCAAACTAATGCTATAAAAAGCATCAGTAAATTTAGCGTTTGCTCAGATAGTATCAGTTACGCAGTTGTTTAATGACGTTAACGGTAACACAAACGCCCGGACGATCTCCGCTTGTAAGGACAGACGGGCGTACGAAAATAATTACAATAACGACTCGCATCGTTGCGTCAATAAAGAAGCGACGGCGACAATTACTAATGTAAACTCTACGATCCCAAAACGTTTATAAACAAGCCAGTATAGTAATTTTAAAAGTACTGAACCGATTTCAATGAAATCTGGTACACAGATAGTCTTTGGTACACAGTCAGATAACACAGAGAGCCTGAGACAGGTTAAAGGCTACTTTTTAGCGCTGAAAAAGAGTTGTAAGGGTTTGAATGGGGGGATGAAAAGTTTTATGGAAGTATCGTTTTTATATCTAGAAACTTGAAGCTTTTTTTTTGGCTGTGCTTTCGATATTAAATATGACATTCAGAGTTTCAAAATCGCTATTCAAGCGGACGAAGCCGCTGGCAGACACTAGCAAGTACTTTAAGAAACTATTATTAATTTAATAAAATACTTTAAAGTGGGATGTTTATAGCGAAATCTAACATCGTTTGCAATTTTGCAACGGTCAACAAGAATTACAAGCGGTCTTTACGATGTGTAGACACGCCCTCGTGCATATTATTTGCGTGTGGTATCTGCTCGAAGATGAATGTCTCTTAAAGTAATTAACTGAGCAATATTTATTTGTTCATATTTTGTCGTTTTGTTGGTATTTATTTGGTATTCAATTGAGAAATATTGCAGTGAATGAAAGCGCTCTCGGCAGCTGGTAGATATCTATAGATATTATCGAACAATTGTTCGCTTTCCACCGTGACGTAGTTGCCGTTTCTGTCGGGCACCTTCTCTCAGTCGACTTTATCTTGTTAATTGGAGAGCAGCAATGTCGCCGGCCGCTCCACTTGTGCTTATTGTTTGCGCCTCGACACTTTCTAAAGTTATCTTCTCTTCGTATCTCTCTTTAATGATCCCTCAGCATTATTAAACTCCCTTGTATCTATACTTCACTGCTACCGCGTTCATGTTAAGGTCGAAATCGTGGCTTGTATCTTTCCAGCTCTATGGTAATTATTCACGGAAAGATACTGAGTTATTAGGGACCTTTATCTGGTTAGTGATTTAAATTTTACGGCTATTTAGTTTATTAATACGCTATCGCAAAAATATATACGTACGTGGTTCATGTTCTGTGTGTGAATGTAGGCTTATAGTAGATTTAATTCAATGCTTTTCTCTAACGATAAAAACTTAATTGGCCGACTTATCTGTTCCACTATTTGTTCAACC
Organism: Hestina assimilis; assembly: GCA_023373885.1. Lineage (NCBI taxonomy): Eukaryota > Metazoa > Arthropoda > Insecta > Lepidoptera > Nymphalidae > Hestina > Hestina assimilis. The sequence goes on from CM041750.1 coordinate 12,387,643, forward strand.
GTTTCATCTCACATCGTTAAATTATTTTTGCCCAGTCATTTGCTTACAGTACGTTAATACCAATAGACCAAATAAAATTGATACATTTTATCTTCTCTAGAATTCCGTTCCAGCTATAAAGATTAAAGTTAACATCGATTTTTATGTGTATTTCATTCCGTTTAGATTAACCCACTTCTATTGAATTTTCATGCGTAGGAGTATTGTAGTTAATGTAATTCACAAACATTGTGGGCGAGCGTCTCTCTCTTCTATTGTCTTGATTGTTCCAAATTTCTCAACTCATTATTGACCTTAATTTGTGTTTTTCGATTCAATTATAGCATTTTATTGTTAATTCTCATATCTGGCATCCCTTTGGTGGGCATCTATGAAATGCCTCTCGTATAATTACGATCTTCGTCGAGTTCTAATTCGTGAGTCACGGTCTAGTGAAATGGCACGCGGTTCATGATCGCGCCGCTTCTTTCAATTATGGTGCGTGATGTGACTTGTAAAGTATTGTACCCATCTTGGATTTGTCAACACGTCCCACTCCCATAACGCCGCTTTCGCCTTCTATTATAAGAGAAATTTCATATCACGCATCTTTTATTTACTTTGTAATGTTTCTATACGATGATCGCGCGTACCGTATACTTCAGATTGATGGATCCATACACAGGTTTTGACAGCTTCCAATATGAGAACACATTATTGCGGAGTGCCGATAAATATACAATCATTATATTGTCGCACCGTCGACGAGTACGGCTCGGTAACGGTGCACAGAACTGGGACACTGCGACGTACGTAATCCTATTATGAGCTCGTTAATATAATCCCACTTAGATGTCGGCCTGAATATGCAAAACTGAAGAATATACATTGTCGTTTAAATCTTATACATAATGTGAATAGATCACGATGTCTATGTTGTGATGCTCATTTGAAACATCGACAGCTGGTTTCCTTGTAGTTTATTCAGCGGCAGAATTAGTTTTAGTTTTGTCATATCGTCTATAGACCTCTGTATGGACTCATTGCCTATTTTAAGCTACAACAGGACTGTATCTTATACACGCTCTACAAGATGCGGTCACCCACACAAGGCCTTTATGATCAAAAATTGTTCGAAATATTTCATTATTTCGTTAATTACCAAAGGTTATTTTTTTTTTTTAATCTATGTTTCATATAGTATATTTAGCTTGTGTGACTCATAAACAATGATAGATGACCGACGAAACTCCGCCCTTGAGTCCTGATCGTAAAATAATGAGGACAAATTATCCCATTACATATAAACTTCTGTCGATCTGGCCGGTCGTCAAATTAAGGACGATTAGTAGAGCGGATGCTCTAAAAACAGAATAGGAAAAATTTATTATCGGAATACTTCAAAAATGTCCATTCTATCTGTGTCTATATAGTCTGTATTAATTTACATCAATACTTTTGGTTGTTTATTTTATGTTAGATATAGTAGAACTTCGGGTGGTCCTTCGAACTCAGGAGATTGTGCATCATACAGTTAATTAGCCACAGACATAAATTGTGTTAATGCTTCTATGACGTAGAAATCTGTGTTTCAGCCTTAAAGTTTTTAAGTATGGGTAATATTCGTTTTCGACGTGCTCGCATCATCCAGTGAGTCCATCTTGCAAAATGCGCTTGGAGCGCTGCCTCCGTTTCTGATGACGTCCTATGTCCGTCCGTGGTTCGAACTCACAGGCAACCTTTGGGCGAAATTAACTTTACCGGTGACGCTGTCCAGGCCAGTAGGGCCAAAATCAATACACGTTCGGAAAAAAATTCAAATATTAACTTTAATAACAGAAAGACAATTGTTTTATTGAGTTCTCTGATGTGGAAGAAAATTTGCCAATCATGCAATACTGTAGATTTACTTATTTCAATTAAAGACAAGTTTCCTCGTCGAGTAATAATTTCGAGATTTCATATTATATTATAATAACGACTTAGTTGATAAAGTCTTAACGACTATTCGCATTGTTGATATAAAATGTACAGCCGTGGCGCGATGCTTAAATTACGTGATCACAAAAGTCCAATTTCCTCAGGCCATTGCCTGGCGATGTTATCACCGGTGGGCGTTGTCACGATAAGCTCCATTTCTTAGATCTTAAGCTCGTTACACATACACTGGCTTTATTAGAGACCACGGTTACGTGTAATGAAGTTCGTGCACGTCGACAATCGTGGTTCGATGTTAGACCACAATGTGACGACACAATCGTATTGTGGTAGATCCTCTACTAAGATAACGCCCGCGGAAATATTAGTCGTCGGCGACCGGCGACCGTTGTGACATTTTAAAGTTCTTTTTTTCTACGTTGGTAGTTTCGTTTTCTGTGCCCTTAATTGGTTTCAATTGTACCGTTACCGCTTTTACTTAAATGCCAATGTTCTTGAATTATACTAAGTTATGCAAGAAAAGCCTATTTCTATTTTAAGTCTGCATAAAATTGTCGTATTAATTGTTTTTATCACTTCTTGGTCAGAATTAAGTTCGTATATTTTTCTATTTTATTTTTCATAAGTATTTATTTGAATAATTTACACTTTAAACGGTTTTGGTAAGTTTTTTTCATATTTGAAACTTTCATTCGCAAGACTAATAATTAAATGCATAATTGATTAAATTATTTATTAATATTATAATTGTGAGAGTTTTTAGTTTTGGATGCTTGGATTCTTGTTTGTTAAACTCAGCGCTAACACCATCGCGTGTATAATTTATAATAACACAATATCTGTATAATGTTTTCGATTATTATTGATTTTGTTTCAATGTTATTTAATTTCGTAAAATTATTTGTATAATTACCTAGATTAATATTATTTGATTTTGTTATAAATAGTGATGAATTTTAAATAAACCGTCATTATTATTGTGAAGTTTGAGCCGGGTGGTTACTCTGTCCATCGAATAAATATTGTGAATTAAGTATGATTCGCTTCTTTCGCTATCCTGACCCACATTCTGTTTTATGTTACTCAATCTCGCAAAAAGCCACGAAATACGTTAGGTTAGGTTAGTAAAAAACGTGGTACAGGACTTATTCACATGATATTTGGTATGACGGAGTCGCGGGCAGATGCTAGTAAGAAAATAATCTTCACCGATGCTTAAGAATGGTTGGTTGTTGTATGAGTGAGCCTCGTTAAATATTACTCATAACGTCGGCTTAACGTTCGTACTTGATGAAATGGGATGGTACATCAAGATTGATTTACGGTTCAAGTGGCAAAAACACACGCCGTATATAGTCAAAGTCTTGAAGCGAATGTAAACGTAACCTCGTTTCTTTATAAGCTCAGCGATTCACCATATATCGTATAGCAAGGGCGCAAAATTCTCATCTCATTAATACATAATATTATAAACGTGAAAGTAACTCTGTCTGTCTGTCTGTCGCGCATTCACGTGAAAACTATAGAACCGATTTAAATGAAATTTGGTACACATAGTCTAGTGCCTGAGAAAAGTTGTACAGTTGTATGGAAGTATCGTGCTTTCTAGAACTAGAAGATTGAAACTTATTTTCAGGCTACTTATTCAATATAATCAAATATGACATTCAAAGTTTGTAAAAGGGGGTTGATGGTTCAGAGTTTGTATTAAAATCGTTATTCACGCGGGCGAAACCGCTGGTAGAAGCTAGTATGAAAATATGCTTAAGTTGGATAATTTTTCCTTTAACATTACTCGTTGCGACATGTTAAGATGAACTCGGCGAGTTTTGGATGTTTCAATCATCGAAAGAATCTGAATTCGTAAAATATTGTTCGGGTTTTTTTATTTTTATTTTCGAGAGCAGTACAAAAGTGGATGTTTGATTGCGGTTCCAATCTTTCTTTCGTTAACTCGGTACTCCGAATTTCAATGGCTTTCATCGTTCGGTTCTTTGTTCGTATTCCTTTTAGTAATTTTTAATTTTATGTTATCAGAAATTCATAATGAATAATTCATCAATGATCAAGCTGAGCGGTATATAGAATATTATTTAGTTCCTATAGTATATAGTTTTTAAATACTATCAAATATTTAGGGTATGCTTGATTGGAAATAGATAACGTAGGCTACGTTTAATCTCCTTTAGAATCGTCGTGTACTGTATCCTCCGATGATGGATACAAAGAGGTCTTAAGAAGGAATCCCTATCCTAGAGAGCCGCTTAGATTGCCGCTTGGAGCAGAGCTTTATAATCGAGGATAATAATATAGATGTTCTTGGTAGATTTTAAGTTTAGGCAGGTATGTGTCTGGATTCTGACATTTTTACTATCACATAATGATAAGAATTTCTGAAGGTATAATAAGAAGATAAATATTAATGAATGTGAGATTTGACCTTTAAATATTTTAGGACGTCGTATCGTATATACTGTATCGTAAAGTACCTTTAATTTGTGTCGTTTGCACAGAGATTATACATGAAACGAAATCTACTCGAGCAATCAGAGCGTGATTCGTATATTTACACAACAGCGCGACCTTGCCTGAATCAGAGCAAACATTATATCCAATATGAATACGTCGTTACTTTATTAATTATTTATAAGACGGAATGCTCGAGATTTCGGTACTGAACTGTACTGCTTTGGGTTTGTAACAGTAACATCTGGTGTGAGTCCGTTACTTTTGTTTTGTTACGAAACTTATTAATAAACGGAGGAGAGAAGTAATCAGGCATCTGTGATATTTAGTTCTTTATTTTGTTGTTCTCAATTCGGGTGAATGAACTCACGTATGTTATCCGATTTGGGTGATGCACTTTTTATTGGGTTGGACATCAGTGATGCTCCATATATAGCATTTTGTCACGATCTAAATAAAAACTTAAGATGTGTAAATGCTCTTCAAAGTATGAGAACTATAGAGAGAATAAAGCATGAAAAAATCATGTATTCTATTCCATTGAAAATTTTAATTAAAATTTTGACGCCAGTGAATTCGAACATTTTTTTAGCGTGTAAGTTGCTGTGGCAATGGGCAAAAAATTCTATGCATCTAAGTCAAAAATAAAAAAGGTAAAAATAAAAAAATTGTCTTTACATAACAAAAAGATATTTTATAATGCGAATGACCAAAAAGGCCGAAAACAATTTTGTTCCATCATGTTTGTATTCTACAATTTTTATTAAAAATTATTACGTTTTGATTTAGTAAAAACAAAAAGTATACAGGCTTTCTCAGAAATTAGGAACACATTCACTTTCACGGATAGCTACAAGCCTCATTAGAGAAATTTCGATTTTAGCGCTTATTAGACACTACAATTAGTTACGCGTGTCGTATTTGCAACAGTGTTTGTTTTACTGTATTAATAAAATATCTTTATATTATTAGTACATATGAAAACATACTTTAAAACCTATTCAATATTTATGGACTAACATATTTCATTTTATATGCATGAGTTGGAAAAATAATACAATAGGTTTTTGAACATCGAAAACCCAATCTCAAGTCTTTTCGTTTCGTTTTCTTACTCTTCCTCCCCTTTCCACTTTCCCCTTCCCACTTTCCCCTTCCCACTTCACTTTAACTTTCCCATTTTCACTTCTTTCTTATTCTTCGTCTGAAATGGCTACGTAAGGGATAGTCTTATGCGTGTTACAAGTGTATGCAACAATGCATATATAATATACTACAGTGACACTTTACAGTTCATGTTTGCTACCATTGTGAAATATATAAAAAAATAAAGTGTATTGAACTCAATTTGATGAATACTAAAATGTTAAGTATACACAATATCAGAGGAGCCAATTAAAAACTGTAGTGTGTGCTTAATTAACAGGAAAACATAAATTCATTAACACGGTTAGTCACTGACATCAAACGGTTTAATAATACAAATGATGTAACAGGTTTGATAGCAAATAATACAGGGTTTCAGGAATTTTCCATGTATAATCTTACATATTTTCTAGTCTTAGAACGCTCTATGGACGTCTATATTCATATTTCATTTCGAATTACATTCAGAGTTGAGGAATATGGAACCGTAAAAACAAAGAATTTTGTTACTGATGGGGGTCTCCTGACCGCCCAAATTTTTGTTCATAAAACTTGTTAAAAAAAATTAAATATATTTTCCCTCAGCTACAATCGCTTTTAATATATCAAAGTGCTCTGGAAAATCTTAAGATCTTTCGTGTAAGAATTTCGTGGAAAGCTTACAATATGTCTATTGACTCACACGCCTCAGCTTTCCACGTCCACACGGAATAAATCCCGTTTCTTTTGAAATGCATCTTATGAAGCGTGTAAGCAGAGTGAGAATTAATAAGAAAGCGGTTTCAGCGCTTTTCTATATAAATGTACGTGTATTACGTGACCTATTTTCACAGAGAGTTTTTCTAAGAAATGTAAGCTTGTGCTATAAATATTAATTTGTAGTGAGTTTTTTATTCGTTCCAGACTCGTCTGTTATGATCTGCGGCTACGATATTAAATATGTAATAAGCCAGGATAATAGACAGTACTAGGGGTTTTATTGATCACATTGTTCCACTACGTCTTTTGCTTCCTAGCTTTATTTTTTTTTTTAAACGCTGCACACTCAACGGCCCCCATTAGGATAGTAATATCCTGTGTCGGGGGTCCGGAAACACAAACAATGCCACGGACAAATACACCCAGACCGGAAAATATGCTTGCATGGTCAATACAAACATATTATGCTCCGAGCGGGAATCGAACCCGCGACCTGAGGCGTTTAAGGCATTTTCGCTACCGCTGCGCCACAACATATTATTCCTGGTATTTACCCAGTGTCTGCTTATTTTCCTATCCTGATTTGATGGATTACTAGTTTTTACATAGAGCGATTGCCATTTGACCTCCGCAACCCAAATGGCGACCCAAACTCATTGGATAAGATCAATTTGTCTAGCAAGGTTTAATGATTATTATCAGGTGCTATGATAACAACGGAGACCGACAGCTTAATCTGTTCCGAGCGGGAATCAAACCCGCGACCGTCGAGTCTTAAAGCAGGCTCACTACCAGCATGCCACAATGGCTTCATGGGACCATTACTGATTGGCAGATATATGTATATAAGAGTACATATATGTCTTAGTATTTCTTCCAAAGTATGTAGGTCTGCGAGACTTGGTTTTAAGTCAACGTAATCTCTCCACTCAAATTCATTGTATTGACCATACAGACATACGTGGTTGTATGTGTTTCCATATCCTAGACACTATCCTTATAAAGAACGCTAAAGTGTAGCGTATAAAATGTTTATTACTGTGCTATCTCCTCAACTAGAAAATGTGAAATGATTATTTTATTTGACATACATTAATGTACATACAATAGTGCGTTGTTGTTATGAGTAACGCGTTATATAAATAACTATAACTAGTAGCAAATTCAATGTACCTACGATGCCTTACTCATTCGGGTTAGTCATCGTTACATTTTTGATACACGATAAAGGCAATATTTTTCACGCTCCAAGTCATAAATCAAGGGGTCTACCATGGACTTTTAGTATACAATTCTATTGCAATGCATTTCAGTTTAGGTCATTTTCAGGTAGTGAATACTTCACGAGTAACGTTCTAAAATAAATTGAACGCAAGTGTCTATAACTTCTTTAAATATAAAATCTGAATCTCGGAAATGACTTCAACGATTTGAAATTTAGTATGCAGGGTGTCAGCTAGGACTCATTTTTAGAAAATGTCGTTTTATCAGTGTTTGAGGCACATTTAAAAAACCCCGTTATTTAAGTATTCATATTTTTTATTATTTTGTCAGTAAAATCAAAACTATTATTCAAAAAATTATCGAACAAAGCTCTGCTATCCAGGTACATCACTTAATATATTGATTAATAATGAATGGCTAATAGGGTGTCATGGTACGACGTACGACATTGCGATGCGGTTCAGATTAAGTCGTCATTTGTATCGCAATAAGAGTTCATGGTAGACCCCCGTCCGTTCTAATAAAGTCTTGACAAATATTTGCACGTAATCAGTTAACACTAACTCAACGACGATGTCCGATAACAACGTTCATGTGTAACTATCGAATGTAAACCATGAGAAGAAATAGTTTATAATGACAAATATTTAATATTCGCGACGTTGTGGCGCAGAGGTAGCGATCCTGCCTTGAGCGCCACAGGTCGCGGGTTCGTTCCCCACTTGGAGCAGGTTTTCTTTTAATGTAACAAGTTGGCAAACAAGCATCCGGCCCACCCGATGGTAAGCGGTTGCTGTAGCGTATGAGCGCTTGCAACATTAGTAGTCGAGATATTGGTTCTTAAATCTCTTTTGCCCAGTAATTTCACTAGCGTACAGTGCCCTTCAAACCGGAACACAGTAATGCCTAAGCACTACTATTTGACGGTAAAATATTTAACACTGCGGTGGAACCTACCTAGCCGGCCTCTTGCAACAAAAGACCTACCAGTGCGACTAATTGCACTGATTGAATAATCTCTGATGTGATCTGTCACATCCCAACAGCGGGCGATGGGGTCACCAAATCCCGACGCCGGGAAAAATATTTGTATTGACCATACAGGCATGTGTGTTCCGATCTGGGTGTGTTTGTCCTTGTCATTGTGTATGTTCGTGTATGAGCGATCGATGACGCACCTTATACTTCTTTTCGTATCTTCCCTTGTTCTTTTGTCATCTCTTTGCCAACACAGATATACACTACTGATGTAACTTTCATTGCCTTTATTTGTACCATCTTAGTATAACAAGTTTCATGATTTGTATGTTTTAATAAGTAATCAAGTAATTAACCAGAGGAGAGCTAATTGTTAGCTCTTTATACGTTGATATTGTTTTTAATTGCGCTAATTGTCGCATGAAAATAAATGGCCACGTCTTTGTGAGAGAAATGCCGCCTCTGCTAATGAAAATAAACGTGTAAAATAAGATGAAATCGAAATTTTAATAGACGTTAAATGAAATTGTTTTGACAAATAAAAGAATAATAAGGTACCTAATCAGAAAGGCACATGTAGTCACCACTTATTACCAATTAAATATTTCATAAATGGACGCAAATAAGCTATACCATGTCAACCCACAAAATTGAAAAACTGAGTTATATATGCAGAAGTGTTGGTATATGGCTGAAGAACATTTTTCTTTAATATTTGTAGGGTTTTAATTTTTAAAACTTCTAAAAAAGCCATTTTTTAATCATGCAATGTATTTAATCATGCAATGTATATTTTGGGTTATATTATATACGAAATATGCAGTTTGTATGCTTATTTTTTGTGAAATTTTTGTGAAAATAAGTAAAATAACTTATATAAATCTGAAATTCCCAAAATCTTGACCAATACATAATTTTCTCGAAATGACATTAGTGTGGGTTGACATGGTATTGCTTATTTGCGTCCAAATGGTAGTAGATTATTTTGGTAATAATGCTTAGTAATTAAAGTTGCCCAAGTGTCAACAAAATTCGCCTAAGCTAAGCTAAGCTTTTCAAACAATAAACTTATTTCTATCATGTGTGAAAAATTGTGATGTGTTCCGTATACTGCTAATTCGGATATCACTTACTAGAACAAAAAAAATCCCTTATTTATATAAAATTTTAATTTGACTCTGAATTCGCTAACACCGACAAGAAACTCGATAGTTACTCTTTTCAAATATATCTATCTATATTTAATGGCTTAAAATCTTTATATATATAACTCTACTGTACGTGTGTATGTCTCTGAACTCCTTCTAAACGGCTGGGCCAATCTCGATGAAATTATTGTGTGCGTTCCAGTGGATTCGAGAATGGTTTAGATTCACAATTGGACACAGTAGAGGGCGCTGCTATCGTGTCCCAGTTTTTTTTTTTAATATCGGGGCAGGGCAACGTCTGCTGGATCCGATAGTAGTTTTATAAATATTACAAAATTTGAATCCTGAGAATGCTTCACGATGTTCGACACAAGTTCGCCTTCGTTACGTAAAATGAATGAACAAATTGGCACAATGCGGTTCGTTTCAGTTACAAATTGGATAAAGTTTAATGAAAGTAGACCGAAACATCTTAACGAACTTAAAAGGATTCCAGAAATATGGTTTAACTACGGACGTTTTATAGTTCGTATTCAATTTAAAATTACACGAACTGTTGATGAAAACGAAATGAAAACGATTTTTAATTAGACGTGGCGGGCTAGTAGCGAATCCCTTAGCTTCGACAGTTGCGGATTCGATTCCCGCATTGGCTAAATGTTTGTATTGATCTTATAAATATATGTTTCTGTTCTTGTGGGTGTCCCCACCGTACCTCGTGGAGCAAGTTAACCTTTGATAGGTAATTTCCAATGTGTTACTGGTTCGCTCTTCAGGTTGCGAAGTTCAGATGGCAATCGCTCTGTGCAAAAACTAAATAAAACTAATAACTAAAATAAACTAATTCGTCAAATCAGCTTAAGCGTATAAGCATACTTTGGGTAAATACCGGGCATAATGCTAGGAAGAAGAAGATCATGAACGGAACACCCTCAACGGTGTGTATATATGGATAAGTGATATGTACTTATGAGAGATTCCGTCTCATTTAATATCCTTACACAACATTAATTCTAAAGCGGTACAAAGTTCGCCGGGTCAGCTAGTGTTTGATAAATATACCGGCACACTAATGAAATGCCACTTAACGCCGGATAATTCGAGAGTTCCTCAAAGCGTTGCCCTCTTCAATTCCACAGTTTCCTGCGTATCTGGCTCCGGGCGACAGGAGCCGCCTTCTTACCGTCTCGACGTAATGAGCCGCTAGGTTAGGGATGAACTGGTTTATATGGGATCAAGAACAATAGTCTTTTATATTAACTGAAATTTATTATCTTTAATATATATCATTATGTAGCAATCCGATTTCATTACCGAATTTCTAAAAAATGGATACCTTAAGAAAAAAAAATTTCCGTCAAATTTATATATATATAACCTTTCATTAGCTTCAGACTGTATCATTGTTTGCCATTCAGACACAGTATTGCTTTATAAATATTAAATATAGGTAATGGTCATTAATCTTCTGAAAATAATTTTAATAAATGAATCGTTGATGGTTCATCATTTCAAATGGTGGATGGTTTCAGAATTGTGAGCTCTTCACTGACTTGACTCTTGACTGTTTTTTTTTTTATGAAGAATATAGCATTGCTTTTTCTAGGTATTACTAATATTCCGATTGCCCAGCTTAATAAGCTCGTAGCTTCGCTAGGAGTGGGTTCAACATTAGTCCAAGGGGATCAGGATCGAATCCACAACTCTCCCGTTAACGGAGTGAAGTCGGCCCTTTTACCGTAGAGATATTGAGACTTAAAATCTAGTTCAAATTTCATTATATTTTTTATAGAATTAAATAAAAGATTTATCTAAAGAAAATGCCTGTACCTAACGATGCCCCATATGGTTATGTGGACGCAAATAAGCAATACCATGTCAACCCACAAAATTGAAAAAACTGAGTTATATATGCAGAAGTGTTGGTAAATGGCTGAAGAACATTTTTCTCTAATATTTGTAGGGTTTTAAGCTTTAAAACTTCTAAAAAGCCATTTTTTAATCATGCCATTTATGTATTATTTTAAACGTTTTGGATGATTTTATATACGAAATATGCAGTTTGTATGCTTATTTTATGTGAAAATAAGTAAAATAACTTACATACATCTTGTAATTGCGAAAAACTTGACCAATATATAAAAAAAATCATATAAAGCAAGTTGTTCAAAATTTTCAAAACGCGTTTTTCTCGAAATGACATTCGTGTGGGTTGACATGGTATTGCTTATTTGAGTCCATGTATGCTTGCATATTTCAGTTATATGTATGGAGCGTCACTTTTTCTATTTTCTATGAAGAGGTTCTCAATACGGTTGAATGTTTTATACAATTCAGTTATTAAATAATACAAATTAGATAATCGTTATAAATGATCGATGAACACTTAAGAGTTCACAGCATCATCGTATTTCATCATGATCTGCGATCAAAAATGATGAAAAATGCCTCTACTTAAAACTCATGAATGTTAGTGTCGCAACACTAGATATGTTTTAATTTATAATACGTCTTAACTTTATATTACCAATGTCAAGTCTTCGAAACGGCCTTCAAGAGCACGTAGCAGTAATTCCATAGAACGAACCTATTAATTAAACTGTTCATGATCTGCGATCAAAAATGATGAAAAATGCCTCTACTTAAAACTCATGAATGTTAGTGTCGCAACACTAGATATGTTTTAATTTATAATACGTCTTAACTTTATATTACCAATGTCAAGTCTTTGAAACGGCCTTCAAGAGCACGTAGCAGTAATTCCATAGAACGAACCTATTAATTAAACTGTTCATGTTTCTATTACAAGCGTAAGTAACGCCGATCCTCCGATTCGTATTATCGACGGAGACGAAGCCGGCACTTGAATGCTAAAAGGCTAGATTAGACATGCGATGCAGTCCTATGTTGTCGTTCACACGCACCCGAAGATCACCGATACAAAGGACTATAGACGACACCGACTTAAGGATATTTCATTCTATCGATGTAATTCAAGCGATTTTATTCTGTAAATGACTCCCTGGGATCATTGCCAGGTTGTTGTCTCGTTATCTATGGCTTACATTGCTCGAGGCGTCGCCGGTAAATCGAGTGCTGTTGTGTGAAGTTTCATGGGCTTAGATATCAATTGTTAGTTTTTTTATATATATAGGCTAGCGCTTGACTGTTGTTAACACCTGATGTAAAATGTTGACACAGCGTAAGGTTGAGCGCGCTTACCTACAAGATGCCTATTCACTCTTGATTTGAAGATGGTGAGGAAGACAGAGGTCGGGAGGGTATACCTGACTTTAGAGCGGACCCTATCAAAAACGAGGAAACAAAGCGTTTCGTACGTGTCTTGTGCTCGTCAACTACGTATAGGTGCAGACCCTTGGAATGCCTCGTAGTAAAAGTATGACGGGGGAACCAAATGAAATAGTTCCTGAGCACGCTCCTTAAAATATATTTTGTAAAATATCGACAGACAGACAATCTTACGACGATGTTCTAGACTTTAGAGCTTTGCATTTACCAGTGTCTGGTTGCCAATGAGTCTTCTAGCACATCGATCTACCGAATCCTAAGCATCAATCTGGTTCTTGGCAGAGCCATCTCATAAATGACTGCAGTACTTCATGCACGATCTCTAACACCTGTGTAACGCTATTGTGGCGTTGTTGGTAGCGAGCCTTTAGCTTCGACTGTTGTGGGTTCGATTCTCGTTCGGTCAGGTGTTTGCACTGATCTTTCAAATATCTTGTCTCTCCATCGTGCCTCGGAGAGCACGTTAAACTGCCGGTCCCGGTTGTTATCACATAACATTTGATAATAATCGTTAACTCTTGATAAGTAAATATTATTCTTATCCAATGAGTTACTGGTTCGCCCTTAAGGTTGCGAAGGTCAGATGGCAATCGCTCAGTGTAAAGCGATCAACCCCCATCGGAGGGGCGCGAAAGCGCCGTGGAGTGTTTTATATATGTATAGTATGTATTAGTATGTATGTATGGCGGCAGTAGGTTGCCGCCACCGATGGGCCCCTCGGGGCAAGCGCCGGGGCGTCGCGGTGGTATGCTTCGGCGATCCCGCGACGTCCCACTATGGCGCTAGATGGGACCTTGGAGTTTTAGTGGGTAGGGGCTCGGCTCCGAGTCCACACACTTCCTGCGCCATTGCACCCGTCCCGGCGCTCGAGTGCGTAACTGCATTTCTCCAAGTAAAAAAAAAAAAAAAGTGTAAAAACTAGTAACCTGTCAAATCCGGACAGTGCTAATAAGCAGACCCTGTGTGTGTAATGCTAGGAAGAAGAAGAAGACTCTATGCACGATCTCACTTGGGCTTGATATATATATACTCATATTGTATCGCCTTATCTCGTGACTTGTGTGTTTGACCGATTTGCGTTATCGACATGCTATGGTTATAAACGCATTTCATGTAATAAATCTTTATCTAACTGAATTATAACGAAATTGGTTTTATGGTAGAATAAGGTTTTAGTGTGTGAATTAGGACATTTTTACATGACCTATTGAATTTTGTATGGAATAATTTTGAAGTACGATTTTATTTTAACATCGTCTATGGCCTACGAACATTTCATCATTTTGGATACAATAAGTGGCGATAATATTAACTCTTACTTTGACAAGTTTCGTTGTAGTCAAAATATGGGAACAAAATATTTGAAGCATTCATTATGTAATGAAAAAGGGTCAGTGTCACGCCACTTACACACGAAGAACATTAAAATGAATTGATAGCCTTGCTTTTTTGGGTTCCGTACCCAAAGGGCAAAACAGGACCCCATTATTAAGACTTCCTTGTCCGTTTGTGTGTCCGTCTGTATCTTATGAACGGTAACAGTTATACCGTACAAATTTTCAACAAATATTAAAAACAGAATAAAATAAATATTAAAGGGGCTCCCATACGACAGACATGTTTTTGCCTTTTTATACATAATGATATTTTAAAGTATAAAATTGATAAATCGCATTAGTATGTGTCTCTCGGTATAGCAGATGTGACCTGAGAATATAAAATGGCGGGACACAATTCAGTATCATGTTAGACAGGACCTTAGATTTTTTATTTATCTTTGATACTATAATCTTTAATCCGTTGTAACGTAGCGGTAGCGAACCTGTCATAAGCGCCACGGGTCGCGGGTTCGATTCCCGCTCAGGGCAGATGTTTGTATTAGACATACAGGCATATTTTCTGGTCTGGGTGTATTTGTCCTTTTTTATGTTACAAGTTGGCACACAAGCATACAGCCCACCTGGTGGTAAGTGGTTGCCGTAGCCTATGAGCGCTTGCAGCACCATGAGTAGGTGCCACTCACGCGTTGCCAACCTCGACATATTCTCATTTGTTCTTAAATCTCCTCTGCCCAGTAATTACACTAGCGTACAGTGCCCTTCAAACCGGAACACAGTAATGTTAAGCACTAGAATTTGGCGGCAGAATATTTGACACTGCGGTGGTACCTACCTAGCCGGCTTCTTGCAACAAAATACCTACCACCAGTGTCCTTGTCATTGTGTATATTTCCGGACCCCAAACACAGGATATAACTATCCTAATAGGGGCCGTTGAGTGTGTAGCGTTTATTATGTTAATTTATTCATTTTATCACACGACTTTAATATGTCTTGTTAGTAAATTCATCAATATTATTTTATCTTTGTTCAAAATGCTGTAAGTAATTGAATATGATAGCATTTTATGTATTCGGCGCGCTGACGACGCGGATTTAAATAAAACGATCATCCCGCCACTGATGTTATACTTGTATCAATTAATTATTATTCATGGAAATGTCGTGCGATGAATATTCATTTATCTCTTTAACTATTGGATTTATAATGTGATTGAAACGGTACGACGACTCGCAAATCTGTATGGTACTTATTTATTTATTTGAAAAGTAGTTGAAATTATTGACTGTTCTCCACCTGATGGTAAGTGGAAGTAAAGTCCAAACGCGAAGGCGGCAACACAGTTGCGGAATGCAATTGCGCTAGCTACCCTCACCCTGCCTACCCGCAAGATGCCCCTTCACACCTCGTTTACCACTCATATTATAGGACGGGGGGGAACAAGTGAAAATATAAAATATATAACAATTTATAAATATTAGTAGTAGTAGAGCCATGCTGATTGGTGCCCAATCTGCTACGGCCCACTCATCTTAAGAAAGACCAAACGGTCACGAGGCTCACCTCTGCAACACCCGAGGTCATACTGGTACGTTGCCGACTTTAAGGAAAACATATGTATCGATTGGGAAAAACCGCCAGATTAACACAAATCTAATCATCCTACATTTTTTTAAATAGCCCGAGTCGTTTAGGCTACAGAGATTAGACCAATCCTAGATCTATGAACGGGAGTGACACAGTTTATACGAAGAAAAATATTTATTAACTAGCTATACTTGCGGCTTCGCTCGCGTGATCTACATAGGTTTTGTTTAGTTAAACAAACAAACGAACAATTATTTCGCTTCATTATTGTGCTGCTGTTCTACCAACTCATCGTATCGCATCGCCTGCCTGCGCTTTCTATCTCATTGCTCGACTTCTATGTATCGTATCGTGGTGTTGTATAGCCTGTATAGAAAAAGGATTTTTCAAATCAGTCAAGGTTCAAGGACAAAGTTCCAGAGATTACTGCCTTCAAACAAACGAAACTCTTCAGCTTTTAAATATTGGTATAGATTTGTAGTATATTTATAAATCTGTAATATTTATGATATCTTTGAAAATTTTATTTAGAATATTAGAGGCTACCGAATAAAACATATTGTATTATAGCTGTCTGTGGCGTATTGAGTTTTTAAGGTTTTATTCTTATTTGTATTTGATCACTGGGACGTCGTCATGTAGACATGAGCTCTTAAATAATTATCTGAAGATCATACATCGGACAAATATACATTTTGACGTTAAATCAACGGTCATACATTGAGGAAGGTCATGGCTATTATATGAAATGACTTTCCTCAAAATGTCATTTACATAATATTATTTTGTTAGCAGTGAAACACAAAATATTAAACATTTAGTCTACATATAATTCATGATTTCATATTAAGAAGAATATTTGTGTCCGCTTTTGACGTTTGAGAGTGTCTTTCCGACAGACAGTTAACACGACATACCTTCAGTCTCACCTCTCACAATTTTAGGAGTAGCGGAGCCATTACCAGCACTAATGTGCCGACTCGACCGGAAGTAAGAGGCGTAAAATAACAGAGTAGTATTGAGTTTCGTGCAACAAATAAGAGCGCCGGAGGCCAAACTCCCACCCCTTTTTCACTTTGCTCACTTCCTTTTTTTCCTTCTTATCACGTCTTTCCTATCCCTTGGGTAAGAAGCACTCATGTGATACTTCATGTATCGCAAGAATTCATAATATAAATTCATAATCATGCGGTGACTGGCTACCTTCAGGCGTTCCGTATGCTTGCAAACCGTCATAAAATATAAAATAAACATTAATAAAATTTTGATCCAACTACCAAAATTCAAATTACATTTGGAACTCAAAATAAAACATTTTATTTCTAAACATATCAAATAAAGCCCAAGCAGCAATCAGTGAGCTCCCACTCGCGCTTAGAGTTCCGAATGAAAATGAGAAAACTCTTGTCTTGTCTGGCTATTCGTTTTACGGCTGCGTTACTTTCTAGCGGTAGATTGAAATTTTTTTTTTTAAAAATAAAAACCTATTTTTGCTGTCGACAGAATGGCGATTAAACATAATTTTTAATTTTGTAGATTTTGACTATGTTCAAAGCGTCGGGACGTGACGACCCCATCGCCTGATTTTGGAATAATCTCTGTCACAGCAGAGATTATTCAACCAGTGCAATTACATACACTGATGGTAGGTATTTTGTTGCAAGAGGCCAGTAGTGTCTTTGGCATTACTGTGTTCCGGTTTGAAGGCCACTGTAGGCTAGAGAAATTACTGTACAAAGGAGATTTAACAAGGATTATCTCGAGGTTGGCAATGTGTGAGTGGCACCTACTATGGTGTTGCGAGCGCTCATGGGCTACGGCAATCATCAGGTGGGCCGTATGCTTGCTTTCCAATTTAGTAACAATGTTACGGAACCCCTTATCATGCACGGTCAGGCATGTCCTTTGGGAGGGTTTTTTTTACATCTAAACGCCATTAACTCACCTGCTATCTATTCGAGATAATCTAAAAAACTCTGACACAGAAATATCAGGTAGAACGTCTACCCTTAATTGGCTGTCAATTAACAAAAAGTTGAGGAATACTTTTGTCTGTTCCCAAGTTTTACGGTTCGCTAAACACCCTTTAGAATTTTTTTATTACTATGATGAAATAAATCATAATGACTTTGTTCCCTTAGAGTTAAAAGGAAAGTTATATTTTTATGGTCAGTAATTAGACTATTTTTTGTTTCGTTGCCAGCTGCTTTGGGTCGTTCTATTTTATTATTTTGGACAGTCAAGTTCCTTTGTTTATTTTTTGTTACTTATAATAATTATGACGGGAATGGACTCTTAATTTAGATTCAAATAAATAAAATTGAAGTGTCTTTTTGTAATTCCAAATTAACAGCTTTTCACAAAATGCATGTGAATGTATATACGGTACTTAAAAAAAATAAAACTTGAGAGGTGTCAAGGGACACCCGGATGGAACGAAGTTCCTTTCGATTAATTAGTGAAGGAATTGTAATAAAATTTTATTTTTTTAAGTTATAATAATATTTTTTTATTATTAACATTATTTATTATCTACAAAAAACCTGTATACACTCAACAAAAATAATCGTCGCGACACCACACTGTTCAATGCGAAATAGAAATGAAAATATCTGGCTTGCTTTCTATAAGAGAGAGAGAGACAGACAGAGAAACATGCGACGCCGCACAGCTTACAATAGCTTACTATAGCAAAAGTGTCGTGACAACTTTTCGTAATAATTTTTCCGTCTAGCCCCTTTCACAACGCGCGATAAGGAACTTCGTTCCAAAATCTATCTGTCCGTTTGTTCCTTTCTAATCTCTGGAATGGATAGACCGATTTTAACAAGACTTCCACTGACAGATAGCTCATGTAAAGAGTAACTTAGAATACTTTTATTTTAGAAAAAGAATTAGGGTTCCGTGCAATAAAGAAAAATCTTTACACCACGCAAGCGGAGCCCCGGGCGTAGCTAGTATATTATAGCGAAACGTTAAATCCATTAAATTTAATTTCATATAAATATTGAATTTCTCACTTCACGCCTACATGATGGGGGGATACTATTCAGATGTTATAAGCGGTCGGGATAGGTAACAAGTTCCTTGCTACGGAGACGAATATTAATTGTACTTTACGACAACATTTGCAAGAAATGATTTAAACGTTTCTCTTCCGGGTTATCCCGACCGTTTTATCCGTGATAAATTCCATCTAGAAATTTCAGACAGCTGGATTGGTTAACTGCAAAATCGAAATTTAGAGGTAATAGATAATGCATAGGCATACGATAAACATGCCAATTTTGATTTTTCCCCATAGATATCTCAATACCATACTGACAGTGTGGTTCCCAAGGAATTTTCTACAGCGAATTATTTAGTTGTGGAATGAGTTCCCTGCCTATATCGAGTTACTTATGTCAATTGACGACATTATTTCAGCACCCAAATTTTTAGAATAAAATCTTTTATCGCACTGAGAAATCAGTTTATATTTTACATATTTTTGATATAAAAACAAGCAAGTATATATAAAGTGATTTCTCTGGTGAGAACCTAAGTATGCCAACCTAAGTATACCTACTTGTAGTGTAAGATCCACTATACATTATACTGACTTCTTCATCCTAGAATTATTCCCGATATTTTTATGTACCCAGGGTCTGCTTATTACTCTTATCCGGATTTGACAGGTTACTAATTTTTACACAGAGCGATTGCCATCTTACCTCCGCAACCCTAAGGGCGAACCAGTAACTCATTGGATAAGAGCAATTTACTTATCAAGAGTTAAAGATTATTATCAAATGTTATTGATAATAACCGGGACCGAAAGCTTAACGTGCTCTCCGAGGCACGGTGGGGAGACCCACGCGGGCAATAATACATTATGCTGACTAACAAATTAAATGTTATCATCAAGATTAAGTTTGTCGGCCATCATTAGCACAACTTTCCGACAGAAGATTCGATTATTAATTATCGATGAAGCGAGCGGTGACGCGGTAACAAATAGTATTCTTGTGGAAAATCTTAATGAAATGGATTCGAAATTATAATCCCACCATTGTAAGACGTACACAGAGATGACTTATTTGATACACGAGAAAAGTAAAAAGATATTGTATGCTTCCATTAAACTGTCACACGTATGCAAATATGGGAGATAAATAGTGAATAGCATCTTTTTTGTAGATTCACGATAAAGACCACGGTTGCTGGCGCTGCGCAGTGACATACAAACCAACTGACACTTAAATGCATGTTTTACATACATACATACGCTGCCTTCCTGTCCTACTCCTTCGATCTATAGAGACATTATGCCGCCTTATTCGAAATAATGGACTCTTTAAACGAGTCCAATGGCCAAGCGAATCCACTAAGCCGAGCCAGTACTGACATCTTCTTAATCCACAGCATTGGATTGTCTCATGTCTTCAAGCCCTACCAATGAAATAGGCTTTAAATTTTTCTGATCCGATACTACCTTATGGTAGATTGGCTTGTTCATTGGCTTCTGACACTGGCACATATTGGACAATTGAAGGCTTGTGTGTAAACTCCATGTCATGTTCGTTCATTTTACATTGGATTCGAGTTTTTATGTCAGTTGCGAAGGAAGCATACGGTGCTTTGCCTACCTAAGGGATAGGAGTGTAGGAACTAGAAGTGAAAAAATAAGCAAACAGAGGGCGGTAGATTAGACAATAATAGGCACTGGCACTTACCTCACGAAACGCAATTTTTTATGAGTGGGTATCACTTCCCGGTCGAGTCGGGCCATTTTTGCTAAGAGAAGAATGACACTACTACTACTAGATTAGATTAGGCTTAGTGAATTATCTCGACTTGTATCCTCGTGTAAAGAATCCTTTTAATAAGACGCTTGCACGAATTTTCTTATCATAACGATGGTTTTTGCGATGGAATGAATGTTTAAATACCACAAAAGGACTGCGTAGGATGGGAGTCTCTTTGTCACGCGATGCTATCGATATTTTGTGCCTTAACAGGAAGTAAAACGAAATCGCCCACTCGACAATTGCTAAGGGTCTTTATGACATGTTTTTATAACTCTTGCTACTATAGAGGCTGTTAATTTTAAAGATGTCCCAGAAATATAAGATTATGATATTTTTTATACTCTTTTTTCTTTCCTGTTGTTAATGTGTTTTCTCTTTTTGATACTTGCTAACACTTATTTTTTTTCCGTGGGGAAATCCATCATGGATACCACGAAAGGTTATGCCGGACTCCTACCGGCTAAAACCCCACGGTTTCCTTCTCGGCACCTTTAGCCGCCGGGTGCGGGAACACTTTCGTAATCTTCCGCAGTACCGGCGATGCTAGTTTTCTCAGGAGGTCTCAAACAAAGAGATGGTAGTCTTCACGGACGGTAATGTCGACTTTACACCGTATGGTATAGCCATAGACGATCACCCGGGGCATACATGCTAACACTGAATTAACTTCTTTATTATAATCTTCATTGATGAAATGAAATTGATATTTTTGTCTTGGACTAGCAGGTAACCTCTTGACCTGTAAAAACCATTTCCTATTTATTACATATTGAACTCACATGGCGCCTTTGCATGTGCATCTTAGACTGACTTCACTTAATTGGTTCTGTCTATCTATAAATAAGTTTCCTCTTAATATAACGATTACACTTAGAGCAATAAATAGTGTAATAATATCCATTGTGTCATGGTAATTATTCACTAAGCGATCAAACAAAGCCATTCGATACACGTTAATCGTGCCATTTAATTACATAGCAATGTACCCATTGATTCTATAATGACCATCTCCATTATTTATGACTAGTCGTAACTCCTGTAGCCATGGACGTGTTAATAATCTTTAATTGATTACGAAGCATTGGTGAACTAGTTCATTTATAATTGGTACGTAGTACCTTAACGCGGCTTTAGTAGAAATCGTCTCGTAACGAAATGTCGTATGATGTGTATGTGTGCGTGTGGGTATCGAGCCTACTACAAACAAATAGGCATACGAGCAAATGAGTGCGGTGCTGGGTGTGCATCTCTCTCTCTCTGTCCTGGTCTCTTTATCATAGAATCTATTAAAATATACACATTTCATTTCGAATTACATTATGAAGAAGAATGAAGAAGAAAACGTAAGGTACTTCTTTCCTATCGAGGGTCCTCCGACCATACAACTTTTTTTTCTTATTTGTGACTTAGTTGGCAATCAAGCATATGGCCTACTTGAGGGTAAGGGTCTATTCATTTGCAGGTGCCACTCACGCGTTGCCAACATCGAGATATTAGTTCTTAATTCGACTTTGCCCAGTTATTTCAATACATACAGTTTCCTTCAAACCGAAAAACAAATTATTGCTTTGCGGGTAGAATATCTGAAACTACGGTGGTGAGTCCTAAAAACCTAGCCGTCCTCTTACAATAAAAGGCCTCTACCATCAGTATGGTGATGAACATCAATTATATTATATAATTAATTTAAATATATTTTTTTCAATAACTACTTATACCTACCATACTAAATTTATTAGAACCAATTAATTTTACTTAAATAAAAATACACAATTAACGTTTTTTTTATTGTTTGTTTCAGGTAAGCGAAGCGTGGCGTTAATAGGTATGATATTTATTTTTAATCATTGTATGTTATATAACATTTAGCGAGTATTATTTTATTATAAGTAATTTTATACATTTCCTATTTTTGTATATGATGCATTATTCATATAACGTTATGTTAAACAAGAAAAAGTATTACGATGAAACGGCATAAGGAAAAAACGTTGGTAGTTTCATCGCTTGCGACTTCTATCTTTCTGGTCTATCTTCTACCTGAAATTTTAATACATTATAGATAAAAAGAGAATCAGTGATAATCATGATGGCTAAACTTGCCCAATGCCAAACTTTTCTAACCCAATGAGTTACTGGTTTGGCCTTCGGGTTGCGGAGGTCAGTACGCATACGTGTCCATGTGATGCTAAGCGGTTGCCGTAGCTATTGAGCGCGCAACACCATTGGTAACTCACGCGCGGCTAATGAGATATTGGTTCTCTTCGTCCGGTTGTTTCACTAGGTACAGTATCCTTCAATCCGAAACACAGTAATACCTAAGACACTACTGCTTTGCGGTAGAATATCTTACGATGTACCAACCTGGCCGGCTTCTTCCAATATAAGGTCTACCAGTAAATGTATTTAAATATACAATAAAAATTACGTTTATTACATTACACATCGGTACCTCTGAAATAAAATATGAAGATATTCCAGAGACGAAAACCCTTCGGCAATTTTACTGCAACGATTTAACAAAGTTAAGGTACTGACTGATTTCGTTACAAGTACGAAGGGCCCGGGGCGTCGCTAACACGGATAATTTACATTTCCTAATCGCAGCGTCAGTATTTCTTATTGTATTTACATGTTTAAGAGCTCGTTAGGATATGAGTTAAATGACTTAACGGGTTTTAAGTGAAATTGTTTAAGTTATTGCGAAGTTTCATGTCGATTTTCATACATATACGACATATTTCGTATTATTACATTTTTATTATATTTAATAATGAATAATTGATAAGGCATCAATAATGTAGAAAAAACTTTATTGATTTTTAAATAGATAAAAATTAATTAATAATTAGTCTTAATGTGTATGTGAACGCAATTTTCAACGGTAAAATACTTAAGTTTTAGTATTTAATTGATAAGTTTGAAAAAAAAATATGCCATTTAAGTAAAGGACTCAGGTAAAAACCTCATTTTTGAATTGGGTGTTTTGAATATTTTTTATTAATTAACTCATAGCCGGAGTCATAGCACGAGACAATCATAACCGTGTGCGCTCACTGATAGGTAAACGATCGGTGGGCTAGGCAACTTTTGGCGCGGTCAATCACTAGATGGGTGATTGCACGGTGGTATTTCGACTGAGTGTCTACGCGCTTCGGAATACACGTGAAAAGTCAGTTCTGGCTGTTATTAATTTGATAATAGGAGAAAAGTCAGGTCAGTCAAGAGACAACAACCTCATTAAAAAGTTAGTCTCGGCGGGGGGAGCCCTAGGACCCATGGCTCCCTTGGTTGGGTTTGCAGGGGCCTTCTGGTCCCCATCGGTGGGGCGCGAAAGCGCCGCCGTTTATTGTATTTATGTATTATATGTATTAGTATTTATATATGGCGGCAGTATGGTGCCGCCCAAGGTGACGGCTGAAAAGCCTGGCGCGTTCGCGCGCGGAGGTGTGTATTTGTATATATGTATTAGTATGTAGTATATGTATATATAGCGGCAGTAGGTTGCCGCCACCGGTGGGCCCCTCGGGGCAAGCGCCGGGGCGTCGCGGTGGTATGATTCGGTGACCCCGCGACGTCGCACTATGGCGCTAGTTCTCCAAGTAAAAAAAAAAAGGTCAGTCAAGAGACTAGGTTCTGACACTAGGTTGCCACTAACCACTCGATAAGAAGAAGAAGCTTTATAATATTAGTATTAGTATAGATTTCGATACCTTTATTCAAAAATAACAACACTCAAACTTTAACAAACACGTAAATAGACAAAAGTAATTTACCTAAAAATTTAAAAACGTTTGCAAAAAAAAAAAAAACTAAAAAGTAGAAATTGTCGTAATTAGCAATTGTTTTCGGTTCCAATAGTCACCGACTGAAACAAGACGACTCATAGAACAGTTCTTACTCGATTATAATAGAAAATAGTAATTTCCCAACCCGCGCTCGACAGCGACGCTTTCTAAACCTATTACATCGGAAACATCTCTTACTTTCTATCTAATTTTGTCATTGGAAACGTTGAATGGGGTTCCTTTATTACCATTTTCAAAACCAATTTGAAAACGATAAAGGTTCTTATTTGGACTGAATTAAGAAAAAAATGTTTATAAGTATGTTTTATCCGATTTTAACGTAATTTTGGTATGATATTAATATAGGATAGTTAAATCCTGTGACAAGTACAAACACACCCAGATCGCAACACATGCTTGCATCGATATAAACATATGCCCCAGTGGGTGTCAACCCGCGACGTGTGGCGTTTAAGCCAGGTTCGCTACCGCTGCGCTACTAGATCGTCGAATTTATTTAGTATTACGAAGGACAAGGAAGATACGAACTCTTCAAATTATAACAGCTAATTAAGTACTATTAAATAATGGCTTTTGTGAACCCAAAATGCCTTC
This sequence comes from Hestina assimilis, assembly GCA_023373885.1. Taxonomy (NCBI): domain Eukaryota; kingdom Metazoa; phylum Arthropoda; class Insecta; order Lepidoptera; family Nymphalidae; genus Hestina; species Hestina assimilis. Next base: position 12,412,650 of record CM041750.1, read on the forward strand.
GTTGTTAAATCTTCTATATCTAATATATAAAATTATCGTATCACGGTGTTTGTTACCAAACTCTTCCGTTTTAGAGATTAGCCGGAACAAACAGACAGACAGGAAAAAAATTAAAAAAAAAGAATGATTTTTTATTTATTTATTGAAAAGCAAATAGTGAAAAGCTGTTAATTTGGAATCACAGACAGACACTTCAATTTTATTTGTAATAGATCTTTACATATGAAAATTTTATTTTTATAAATATGACATTTATTTGATAACCTTTAAAAATCACACTATACTTATATAAAAAAAACAAGCAATTTTCATAATACATGTTAATAAAGGTAATACATATTCTTTTAGTCACAATAAATTGGAGCAGGTCAGCTTCTGAATGCCGTCATCATATTCTTATACTTCCGTGTATGCAAACGAAGAGCCAACGACACGTCCGAACTCAACCTCGATACATTTCATCCTACTAGTCACGTATATCATTATTTAAGTATCGTTTTGAGATATAAAAATACAATAAGGGTTGCTTCAGACCGGCGTTTTATACTATAGATCGTTTTTTGAAACGCGTTTACGTAAAGATACGTCTCGGTCAGCCTTTTACTCAACGCACAACTCGTATCATACGTGCGTCGACGTCCTAATAAGCTTTTATTGGCACGTAATGATTTTTAGAGTTCCGTAGTCGAAGGACAGAAACGGAACCTTTATAATTTCGTTTATGTCCGTCCGACTGTCTGCCTCTCCGTCCGTATGTTACAGTCATTTTACTCAGACTATTGGCTCTATTTCTACCAAATTTGTGTATATAACCGCGCCTGCCGTAATGACTGTATACGCCCAAAAAAACGCTACTTCGAAACCGCCCTGATAGTCCCCTAAATAAGTAAACAAAGGCTTCATCACACTTAACGCCCCTAATTAGGACAGTCATACATATATTGTATTGGGGACATGTATTGACACACAAACACAACCACTGAGAATGTAACAAAAGCTTGTACTATGTAACCAAACTCAAACGGAAATCGAACCGAAAGTACAAACATGGCGCAGATATCGCGATATGATACCTCTTTCTTTAGTCGTCGACTGGGAACCAGATCAAAGGATTTTTTATAACACCATAGTGACAAACAAGCGTACTTCCCGCCTGATGTTAAGAGCCCTTTGTTTACGAGGTTTCTCTGCGGTGACAGCTCAAGGAACAAAATACACCGCAAGTCATCCGCTTTCAGTCTCAGGAGATCTGGTGACCTTACTCACTAAAATATGTATTTTTTTATGTTAGAAGTTGGCAAACAAGCATACGGCCCACCTGATGGTAAGTGGGTGCCGCAGCCTATGAGCGCTTGCAGCACCATTAGTAGGTGCCACTCGCGCGTTGCCAACCTCGAGATATTAGTTCTTAAATCTCGTTCGCCCAGTAATTTCACTAGCGTACAGTGCCCTTCAAACCGGAACACAGTAGTGCCTAAGCACTACTATTTGGCGGCAGAATATTGGACACTGCGGTGGTACCTACCTAGCCGGCTCTTGCAATAAAAGACCTACCACCAGTGTGACTGATTGCACTGGTGGAATAATCTCTGTTGTGACAGAGGTTATCCCAACAGCGGGCGATGGGGTCGTCACATCCCGACGCCTTAAAATGTATTCTCAATATCCTATCCTACTTATAAACGTGAAAGTGTGAGGATGAATGCACTTTTTCATTTAAAAAGTACTGATTTGTATGACATTTGGCACACAATATCTTATAGTAAAAATATATCTTATAGTTAGATCACCTGTACTAATACATAGGGTGCTTTTACCCCGGAAAAAAGTAAATAAGGTTATCATAAAACATCATTAAGGCTAATGGAGTCGCTGGCACAGCTAGTTTATCATAACATTAAAAAAACTCATTTAAAAAAAGTTTGAAAAAGACAAAGTACGTCTTCGATAGAATTGTGATAATAAATTGAAAATCATCTCGTCATCTCGCATCCCATCTAAGGAACGTGCTTCAATTGATTTCGTGTAGGACATGTGTACAATATTTCGCCCAGTGTTTATATACATATATTTTTTGCTATTAAAACTTTCACTTAAAAATCTATTGCAATTCGTCCTCTGAAAGCGGGACCCTGTTTTCTTTTCAAACGTGTATTGATTTTGACTCTAATGGCCGTCACGATAAACGTAGAATACTGATTTTATAAAAAGTGACAGCCCTTGTGAGGGCTCTGATTTAGGTCCTTCCGGCCGAATTGCGGCTTAGAACGTGTACTATGCAAGACTAAGCTGACTTAAAGACGACGAATTTATTTATATATTCGTATGTAAAATATGGGCAATTATATTTACATGCTATAATAACGTAAACTTTCACCAATTTATCTCTTTCACCTTTTTTTCAATATCAAAAGCACTTCGAACGCTAGGATTTCTTTAATTGTATAATATTATTGTTACGGAAATCGCGCTAACAAAATTTTGTATCCCGATTTTTTATACCGGGACGCCATCGTTAAACAGGGCGTGTGGCAACCCTAGTCCATAAATACCATATTTCATTCGGAATTTCATTTATCTCTGTCCTTTGATCACACGTCTGTTCATCCGGAGATATATTTGCTCTTTTTTTTTCGATCGCTACATCTACCTGCGAGTATCGTACCTTATCTCAATCTTAATGTTACCGATCGCTTGTAAGTGCCCTTGAATGCCGAATATAGATCGGGAATCGAATATAAGAGGGTAAAAAAATAGTGTACTGATAGTACATATTTATTTGAGGAGTTCTCTAAAAGGTTTTAAGTTTTTTCAAGCTACAAAAGATTTTAATCTTTACGTTAATTTAAATGGTTGAGAATTTGACTCCACGATTTCGTACCTAACTTCTGTCAGGGGCTGAAGTGACCACAACTAACGACGACACCAGTAACGGCGTCGGGATGTGACGACCCACCCCATCGCTCGCTGTTGGGATAACTTCTGTCACAGCAGAGATTATTCCACCAGTGCAATCAGTCACACTGGTGGTAGGTCTTTTGTTGCAAGAGGCCGGCTAGGTAGGTACCACCGCAGTGTCAAATATTCTGCCGCCAAATAGTAGTGCTTAGGCATTACTGTGTTCGGGTTTAAAGGGTTCGGGTGTAAGCTAGTGAAATTACTGGGCAGAGGAGATTTAAGAACTAATATCTCGAGATTGGCAACGCGTGAGTGGCACCTACTAATGGTGCTGCAAGCGCTCATAGGCTACGGCAACCACTTGCCACCAGGTGGGCCGTATGCTTGTTTGCCAACTTGTAAATAAAATAAATACCACTACAAACGAATATTCGAGCACGTGGAAGTGGTCACTATAGTCTGTAGATATTGGGACGTTTGTCAAGAGGAACACGAAGAGGTAAAAGGATTTAGGCTTCCGGCGGTGACGGTCATAAAATAAAACGCAACAGTAATAGTACGGATACTCTTATCTCACGTCGGTATCATGTGAATGGTACCTTCAAAGACGAGCCGCCTAATTCATGTTGAATAAAGCCTACGCATATAATACCATCTGGCGAAGCATAAACACAAAAACACATTTTACCACCTTTACTCCATAAAATCCTTACTATAATATTATAAATGCGAAAGTAACTCTGTCTGTCTGTCTGTCACGCTTTCACGCCAAAACTACTGAACCGATTTAAATAAAATTTGGTACACAGATAATCTAGAGATCGAGAAAAGACATGGAATGGATGGAAAAAGGGCTGTAGGGTTAAGGTTGTAGGGCTGTAGGGGTTGAAAAGGGGTGATTAAAAGTTGTATGGAAGTATCGTCATTTCTAGAACTAGAAGCTTGAAACTTATTTGTTGATTCGATATAAATAAATATGCCTGACAGCTTAAAATAACTTAATAAAGTTTACTACAAAAATCGTTATCTGTAAAGGACTAATTAAATATCCTGTCCAAGTTATCCACGCATTAACGTGAATGCGTACAAACATGACTGATTCTCGGTAACAAGACACGACTGTCCTTGACGCTTCACGTTTCTTGTAGGGACGTATAAAAAAACAACAAATTGGAAAGTTACACGAGTACTTTCACCCAGGGACCCTTCGGAGAAAGTCCGTCCTTGGCTCGTTGTGTAGGGACAGCGGCCTATGCTCTATAACCGACGACGTGGGGCTCATAAATGTAAGTTAATTTTCTCATCGCTGATACAAATCAATTTCACTTACGCCGCTTTTAAAGTTGATTAAGAAACGCTCGATCGGAAATCGCTATTACTAACGCAGTTAAATTTGTCTTTATCTTATGTATAAAGAACATAAATTTAATGAAACAAAATTAGATCGCTTTGAATAATATATTTTGAAATAAATCGAAAAACATTTTACTACGTAACTAGAATTGCCAAAATAACACAAAAGGTAGTAGCGCTGAAGGAAGTATTAAAAAGGACCACGTAATTGGACCAATAATTTTTGACATACAAGTAGAAAAAAAAGACAGAGAGAGGTTGTTATTTATAACTTTGACGACTAACTTGAGGGAAAGCAATTCCAATAGCTTATGTTGCCCACACCAGACGTTATTACCTGTGTTGAGGTGTAAGAGGAAAACGGAACGGGAAGAAAAAACGGAATAGAACAGAGAGGTTTTCACTGGTGGTAGGTCTTTTGTTGCAAGAGGCCGGCTAGGTAGGTACCACCGCAGTGTCCAATATTCTGCCGCCAAATAGTAGTGCTTAGGCACTACTGTGTTCCAGTTTGAAGGGCACTGTACGCTAGTGAAATTACTGGGCAGAGGAGATTTAAGAACTAATATCTCGAGGTTGGCAACGCGTGAGTGGCGCCTACTAATGGTGCTGCAAGCGCTCATAGGCTACGGCAACCACTTACCATCAGGTGGGCCGTATGCTTGTTTGCCAACTTGTAACATAATAAAAAAAAAAAATATATATTAAGTAAATATTCGTGTATAAAATGTTTTCTTTCCGTTTTTACAATCACCAACAGGTTTCTGATAACGTTTTATACCTTATTGGATTTATGGTATCAAATTTACAAATAAAGCAAGACCAAGGGTTTCTATTTGTATGGTTATTCTAATTTATTAAAAAAGCAAATAAACATTAATCTTCATATGATAAATCTCTATAGCCCTATGTGGTAAAGAATGTCGAATGCACAAACAAAACTAACATCAGTGTTCCTTAAAACCTATGACCGTCATTAATTAATCAGATACTGGTTTTCGTCTTATATTTGGTAACGAAATAGACGCATTAATGCATTGGTTATTTAAATTAGCTTAAGATTTATAGGCGTTGTTTAGATTATGTGGTATTTCTTTATTTGGTTTTAATACCAAAATAGATTAACTTTATTGACTTTGAATTATATGGAATGTTATATTGTTTCATGGAATAATTCTGATAGTACGATTTTTTTGCTCATCGCAACTCTAATGCCTTATTAAGGCTAACAGGAAAGTGATAATTTAATCTTACTATATGTTATGATAAATGTACATACGTTATTTTTTGTATAATGACGGTTGGCAAGTTTACGGTCCCCCTCATTGTAAGCAGTCACCGCAACCTATGAACGCTTGCGATACTTGATGTGCCACATACGCGTTACCAAGGGATAAGAGGGAAGGAATGAGAAGGAAAGGGAAGGGTATAGAGGAGGTTAAAGATTGAGCCTACAGAGCTATCTCTCATCGCATTAAACGCAACAGTACTGATACTATTAATGTACGTCGATTTAATGTGGGAGGGTATAACTTTCTTGGTCGAGCCGGTGCATTTGTGATGAGTATGGCTCCACTACTACTAAACATGATATAGGTGATGGGTACTGGTGATGAATTACGTAGTCCGTAGTAATGGGATTAGGAATCAAATACGGGTGAGGGTCTCTGTTGTATAATTGTGTTAGTTATCTCTTGAACGCGATTAAATAATATCACAAACTTCAACCTAAATCATCTTTAACGGATGCATGTGTAAACAAAATTATAACACGAATTAAATCCCAACACTATAAAATACTCAATCGAGTAACCTATATTTAAATTCACCGACGTAATATAAACCACAAACGCGAAGTGAGTCACTCACGAAACGTATCCATTCCACCGCTCCGTAAACATTCCTGACACGGCGAGTATTTAGAGAGACATGACTCGTACCTGAGGGTAAATGACCACCTGACCTATATACCGAGTCCCGACTTTCACCGCTCGGCCGTTAACCCGGGAACAAGGGCTGCCATGTGTCCCGATTTTGGCGGGATATTAGTGTTTTGAGTTGTAAAATCTAATGTCCCACTCTTCATCCCTAATCTTTAGACAATGACCGAAAATAAAAACAGAGTAAAAGGTTAAATTATGTTTTGTTATTTTAAATTTTTGTTTTTTCCCAAGTAGTGGTATCCGATCGATATTTTCTACGCCTTTGTATGCAGTTTCGATTCCGGTTCGGAGCAGACTTTCGCATTTAGTTATTGAATCCTGGAACATATTTAACCCACTTTTCACTTGGCTTATTAATGACAAGCATTACATTACATTCACCCTCAACGGCTTGTTGTTCAAATCCAAACTTTTTGTAAAGATGTATCTATCAAATGTAATCTGTGGTAAAATCAATTTAAAACTATAATAAAAATATTAATCTCTATGTATAAAAGAAGACGTGAATGAACTATTAACGCCTAGCCTAAGCCCTTGGATCTAAAAAGCTGAAATTTTTCATAGGTTTTAAAACGAGCACCAAGAGAGGAATTTTCGAAATTCAACTCTTAACGATGTTAAATCTTTGTATGGGATGTCCGTCATTTTTGATACTAGAACCATGAAACTTTATTTTTTGGAACAAGTAGGCAAAGATAAAGAAACAAATATTTTATATTTTATAAAGTTCCACCCTGAAGAGGTAAAAGGGTCATTCAAATTAATATTTGTAAAGTTTTATTTCTTAATTCAATTGTATAATCTTAAGTCTGATCTGGCAACATCAGGAACTGACCTGCCCCCGTCCTAATTCCGAAACGAAAGCTCCTCCCACCAGAGCCCGACCCATTAATGCGTATCAATTAATTGGAACGCATTCCAATTACGTTCTCGTTATAACTCCTCTTACGCAATTAGCTTCGTTTTTAATGGGTTTAATGGGATGTTTAGGGTGAACGCACTCGTAGCACAGTAACCGAGTTGGTTATTAGGAGTGGTTTTTTTTCTCTTTAATTTATCTCAATATCGTTTGTAACAGTGATGTACATACGATTTTGAAATTGAATAATTGCATTGTTTTTGTTGGTAACGGATAATGAAACAAGGTTGACACTGTTGTCGCGTTGTGGTTAGCGAGTCTGCCTTTAGCCCCGACTGTTGCGGGTTCGATTTCCGCTCGGCAGATGTTTGTATTGATATTACAAATATCTGTTTTGGGCGTTTGTCCTTGTGGGTCTCCCCACCGTGCCTCAGATAGCACATTAAGTTGTCGGTCCCGGTTTTTGTCCCGTAACATTAACAATAAAGTTTTTAAGGGGTCGGCAACACGCATACGATACCTCTGGGGTTGCAGGCGTCCATAGGCTACAGTGACCGCTTACCATCAGGCGGGCCGTACGCTTGTATGCCACCATCGTGGTATAAAAAAAAATAATCGCTAACTCTTGATAAGTTAATCGCTCTTATATCCAATGAGGTACAAGTTCGCCTTTAGGGTTACGGAGGTCAGATGGCAATCGCTCTGTGTGTAAAAACTAGTAACCTGTCAAATCCGGATAAGAGTACCGGATAATACCCTGGGTAAATACTCCTATGATACCGGGAATAATACCAGAAAAATGGAACAAGGATAACGTAATGGTTTAAAATACAACAGAACTTCGATAAAATCGGATACAATTATCTTAAACACCTATTTAAATGCAGTTTTCTAATTAAATCGTACTATTTTAGATATCGTCATAACAACGACAAAGATGCCATAAACAAACAATACCGTATTACAAACGTGAATCATAGAGTTTATTTACAACATTCAACTAGGGCTGTCTGTGAATATATCGATATATCAAAACATCGAAGGAAAAATAAGTTTTTGTATAACTTCACACTGATATGAAGAAATGTTTTAATAATATAATTGAAAAAGAACGAAATTTATAGCATTTATCGAATTGAGATTAGTTCAGAGATATCGATTTATCGTTTGCTTATTAGGGTTCCGTAGTGAGTGTTGACAAAAGACTTGAAGGTATGCCAATTTCTGAGATATCTTTGGATAGATCTTTCAAAATAATAAGAAGGTTTGATTTTGACTTTTTTCATCAAGTAGTTTCAGTAGTTGTTGAGATATTAGCTGTTAAAATCATAAACATTGTGCCCCCTCTAACTTTTGAACTATGGGATTTAAAATTCTGGAAAAATTTGAGCTTGTAGGACATTAAATGAAATTTCAACCACATTTAGTTTGAAGAAGATAAGTTTTAAAGACATATAAGCTGTTCCCATATCTTTGGTTTTCATATTACTTTTAAAAATTACTATGAAATTACAAACTTATTTTTGCAGTCGATTTTAATTTGTTATTATTTTTAAAGTTCCTAAGATTCTTCATCATCAAGTTACGGAACCCTTTAGTTTCAACTGTACGTGGTACGTACAACGTACTTGACTGGAGATTATTTTTATATTCCCGATATATTATTTTTCATCGATATAAAATCCTAACATTTCGACAAAAATAGCGAAGTGTTATTGTTTTCGCGTTACAAAGGGATCATCGCAGTGCCGTATTCGGCACAATGCGGTTTATTCGACACACATCCATTGTCCTACTTATGAACAAAAGGCTTTAATACCTGACACCATCTAATTACGACTCATACATCCTTTATATGTACATGTTTATTGATATCTGTTTATAACTGTACCTCTTCAAGGTGCGACTACACTGGCTTGTTAGTAAGCTCGCTCCACCGTAGACCTTATATGGACGGAAATAAGCAATACCATGTCAACCCACAAAATTGAAAAAACTGAGTTATAAATGCAGAAGTGTTGGTAAATGGCTGAAGAACATTTTTCTTTAATATTTGAAGGGTTTTAAGCTTTAAAACTTCTAAAAAGGCATTTTTTCAATCATGCAATTTATGTATTTTTAAACGTTTTGGGTTATATTACGAAATATGCAGTTTGTGTATTTATTTTGTGTAAAAATAAGTGAAATAACTTACGTAAATCTGAAATTGCCAAAAACTTGACCAATACTTAAAAAAATCATATAAAGCAAGTTGTTAAAAATTTTCAAACGCGTTTTTCTCGAAATGACATTCGTAAGGGTTGACATGGTATTGCTTATTTGCGTCCATATATGCCTTCGCGCTCGATGGAGGTAAAGAGTTTGGTGACAAACAAGCTGTTTTTTTTTCGAAACTAATATACGTTACTGGCCTTAGCGGAGGATCCATACTTAGTCCCGACCATAAATACAAACCTCCAATCGCGAGAGCTCAAAGTTTACTCCGTCTTAAGTGTGCCTGAGCCGATGCTGAGCATTCTGATCGGGATGAAGAAACAAAGAATATCAAATTTCAGATTACAAGATTAATTTTTATTTCAGATTCCATTTAAGTAGGTAAAAAATCAATATACCGCCATAGACTTATTACCATTTTTTTTCCAAAAAAAAAAACAAGCGCTAAATTCATCAGCTACCAATATCTAGTAAAAACGAGAAAAAATGTTTGTGGTATGGAAGCCCCTTAAATATTTATTTTATTGCTTTTTTTGTATTTGTTGTTAATGCAATACATCCTCAGTGAAAATTTCAAGTAAAATTCAATTTCAATAATTTCATTTTCTGTCTCACTGACAGTTCTGTTTATTAATGAGATGATCGTAAATAGATTTACTATACTTGACGTGGTTTTGAAATGCCATACATAGTTATGCTTATATAGTATTTTATTATTTATTAAGAACAAAGAACACCCTCGACCATACAAAACTGTGTCAACTATTAATATCTCAGTACACAAGACACTCTTCCTCATTGCAAATAATCTTTTTATTCTCTTTAACGTATTGGAGGTGAACCGGCCTGTAACGAAAGGACATGTGCACCTTGAGAAACCGCTGCTCCGTGCGACCGCAACATGCGGTCAAACAAGCACTCGCACCTAGCCTTCGAACCATAGATATAGAGAACAATAGATAGTACATCCTATATATAGAAATTGGTAAAAATATAAGGTTAAACTAGAGCCCACGTATGAAATGACTAGACAAAAAAATCGCGAATACAAGAGTAGGAATGGGGATTAGAAATTGACCAATTGAGTTCAAGGTTGCTTCAATTTACACACTTTCTGTCTTGTGGCGCCAAATAATAATAATAAATAAATTATCGCTACACACTCAACGGCCCCATTAGGATATTGATATCCTGTTTCAGGGGTCCGGAAACATACACAAGGACAAGGACAAACATCCAGGCCGGAACACATGCCGATGTACGGTCGATACAAATATCTGCTCCGAGCGGGAATCAAACCCGCGACTCAACGCCGTCAAATAAACGCGCAATCTAGTGTATCCTCTATGTCTTTGTTTCGAACTAAACAAGGAGCATGATTCAGATGTCAATGCGATTCGGTTTACGCGACACTAGTGGAATGACCTGGTTTTACATTTTTAAAATTCATAATATACTTTATTGAAGACGTATAAGAATGTAAAAAAAAAGACGTTACTGGTTGAGAATTTGGTGAAATGATGAAATTTCTTTGATGACCTTTATGGTGCATGGGTAGTGGACCTACCTACGTGCCGATGGTCGCGGCTTCCATTCCCGCTCGGGTCAGATGTTCCTTAGACATACATACGTTTATTCCGGTCTGAATGATTATGATTTTGTGTTCCAGTACATATATATTTAACAACTAGCGGCCCGCTCCGGCTTCGCACGGGTATAAAATGTATAGCCTATGTCATTAACTGAAAAAATGATTAAAATCGATCCAGTAGTTTTGATTTATTCATTACTCGTTGCCCGTGGCCCTTGGCCCTCACGCGTTAAATTTGTAGTAAAACAATTCCCCTTTCCGTATACCAGGAATTAAGCGGGAAAAATGTAATTATTTACGACATCACATTAGAAACCTAAAAAATAACAGTATTTCTCCACTATTTAATGGATGTTATTATACATGTAAACCTTCCTCTTCAATCCCTCTATCTATTAAAAAAAACCGCATCAAAATCCGTTCCGTAGTTTTAAAGATTTAAGCATACATAGGGATATATGGACAGAGAAAGCAACTTTGTTTTATACTATGTATGTAGTGATAAAGAAGGCCACCGATCATATATTCTTGTTTCTCTTCTCGTTCCCTCAGTGCTGAGGATTGTGACCACATACTAACAACATGTATATCCAACAACTCGATAACCCACTTCATAACAGCATATCCTTTTTGTTAATTACCGGCGTCGGGATGTGACGACCCCATCGCCCGCTGTTGGGATAACCTCTGTCACAGCAGAGATTATTCCACCAGTGCAATCAGTCACACTGGTGGTAGGTCTTTTGTTGCAAGAGGCTGGCTAGGTAGGTACCACCGCAATGTCCAATATTCTGCCGCCAAATAGTAGTGCTTAGGCACTACTGTGTTCCAGTTTGAAGGGCATTGTACGCTAGTGAAATTACTGGGCGAACGAGATTTAAGAACTAATATCTCGAGGTTGGCAACGCGCGAGTGGCACCTACTAATGGTGCTGCAAGCGCTCATAGGCTGCGGCAGCCACTTACCATCAGGTGGACTTTTACCATAAGTGTGTGCGAGCTTATGGCACGTGTGTGTTTCAAGAGTCGTATATTAATGCACCTTTCAAAAGTTAGTCATCGAAATCCATTGCATACAGTTGTGGTAAAATCCATATTTCAATACGCCATTGTATTCTTAACCATTTTTTGCTCATGATATACGACCTAAATTTTAATAAGCATATTGCTCACAGACATGACGAAGTTTAATTTATCACTGGTGTCTTCAACATATCAATAAATAGCTTTCACCTGCGTCTTGTTGCCTTGTCTGTTTTATTTTATAAGAATCTGCTGCTTAATGTGGGCCACAAGGAAAAATTGTACAAAATTTCAGGCACTTTCGTTGAACGTATATTTTACAGACTAGTGTCTTAATTTTTGTTATGTTTTTAATTTGTTATATTTTTAATTATTCTTTGTATTTATTTAATGGTAGAATTTTATGTATGCGTATTTGCTATAATTAGTGGAAATAGTAGTAGCAGTGACAATAGTAGGAGAGCCAGCACTGATGTGCCGAGTCGAGTGCCGCTAGTACTACCCTCTCAGAAAATTGGCTTAAAGTAACAAAGTAGTGTTGCGTTTCGCGCGATGACTTACAGCGCCAGAGACCCAATCTACCATCCCTACAGTTTTCTTCATTTTGTCCATTTTCATACATTCTCTCCTATGTCTAGGGTGGGCCACTTGCATGTGGTACTTTAAGTATCGCAAGTTCTTATATGTTACGGTGATTGTGTACCATCAGGCAGACCGTATGCTTGTATAAAGTACGCATAGTAAAGTGAAGTTAAAAGATTTGAAGAAGAAGTATATAATAACCACAATACAAGATAGTACAATTAATAATAAAAAATTATAAAGCACGCTATCCTATATTAATTGAAATAGAAAATAAATTGAAACAACAATAGCTACAGTTCGTGTTAATTCAAAGCAATTTGTATCGTTTTAAATTAACCGATTGTCTCGCGAGGCTTAAAAACTCCGAGCGTTCGGAGTCCCACACTCGATACTTTTTAATCTCTCATACTTGTCATCTGTAAGTGGTGATTTTAATTAAATAGCAATATAAGTTATTTTACAACGTAATTACATCTCAGTGGGAATCTGCTGCCATGGCTGCGTTCGGTACAAAAGTTTTTTTTTTCCATTTCATTTATGAAATTCATTTACTATATTGTTTTGCCATGATTTAATCTTTGAGTAGGTTGTTTTTTATTTCTTCAACCTAAATATATTTTTTGGTTATAACACTGTACTGTTATTGAGAATGTTATTAATGCGATATAACTGTTTTTGACCGACTTAAAAAAAAGCAGGAGTTCTCAATTCGGCTACATTTTTTTATTCGATTACTCCGAGATTGGTGGACCTATGTTTGTATTTTTTTCTAAACGGTGTACTTTCCAGTTTGTCATTAGTCCATTTTGTCACATTGTAATCTAATTAGGGTCTGATAATGAGATCTACGAAAAATTTGAGGGAACTCTTCAAAATTTATTGTTAAACGTACATTTAAAATAACTTGTCTATTTTCTCCAGAACAATAGTAATCAGGAGTTCTGATGATGATCAAAGGTGGTCACCGAAACTACACATTACTAATTAATATTTCATGGGTTGCGATACAATTAGTTACTTTACAATGGTTACTTAGCTATAATATTCGTAAATACAAAGTTTAAAATAAAATAATATTTAAAAGAAAAAATACTGGCTTCAAAATTAAAAAGCAGAAAAATTTTAAAACTACAACGTTTTCGAATCGATTTCGGTGAAATTCGTCAAAATAAACTAAAATTATGTTTAATCGAAATTTATTTGGCTGTGATTAGTTCTACTGCAATCTTTCTTACTTTCTTTACACGCCAGCTTTAGAATGTTTAGGAAAGTTTTTACGATAAAATTCTTTCAATTTCAATTATTTGGAATCTGCGAACTGGTCACGATTTAAAATAAATTATTAAAAATCAATATCAACACAACACGTTTCAAGGAAAATATTTTTGATATGAGAATAATTATGAAAGGAATTTTAGCTGTACTAGAAGACAATCGAAAAATTCAACTAGGAACTAAATTCGTATATATATTATTTTTAATCGTGAAAACAGCGCGATTTAGACGACATTTTTATTTATTTTTTATTGTTTTTTTATTTATTTTTACTATATGTCTATACTTTTTTTTTTTTTTTTTGCACGCCTACCCACACTCTTTCTTCCACGTCCAGGGTTGGCTGGTAGAGAATGCTTTTAGCATTAAGCCCGCCTTTTGTGCACTTTGTGCAATAAAGTATAAATAAATAAAATTTTCTTCCTCGCATAACTTCCGCCGGCGGTCTTTCCGAACCGATACGACCTGGGAATCTTCAAGAATAGAGCGTGTTCTTCCCTTGAATGTCTGAATGAATGAATGAATTCCCCTCTGGTATTGCAGATCTTACTGCCCGTTTAACCCCTCTTACAAAAAAACCTAGAGAATTACATAACTTTTCGTGTAGTTCCAATATAAAGAAAATATATTCAGTCTTTTGTGATTAATTGTAACCTAACCGCTTGCTTGTGATCGGAAGGCAGATCTATTAGCAGTATGACGTGTGTGTTGAATAATCAGTTTTGCAACATCGGTCGTATTGTGGCGATGCGCGGCCGATGAACCAGTGAAAGTGTGAAAGTGAGACGCGGTTACCCGGCGCCTGCGACCGCGCCGCCGTCTACGCGCTAACGGATTTATTGCATTGTATGCGTTGTCTATATTTATTATATATCATACTAGTGTCCGCCCTCGGCTTCGCCCGCGATAATATCGTTGTGTAATAAGGCATCTTAATTGCATTACAACTAAATGATTCCCAATATTTTTTTTTTCTTTATTAAGGAGCTTTTTCGCTTGAGCGAATATGCCGCTCCGTACATGATTTAACAATTTATAATGATAACTAAGTTAATTAAAACAAAAACAAACTAACTACTACATAATATACTTAAAAAATATATAATCATCTATTTCTGATGCCTCGACTTACTAGGGTTAGTATCATCTTGGCGTTATTTGAATGTGGGGCAGATAGGTAAGAGTTACACAGTCCAATGGCACAATTATTAAATAACCGTTTTCTAATATCATTGTTTCGGACACATTTCATTAGAATATGAAATGCATCCTCATTTTTGTTGCATACTACACACATTGGTGAGCTTACTTTTCGAAACTTTCATTCATTTCATTTTTTTTTGCAACAAAAGAGGTCGACGTTCTTGTTCAAAATCCTATCTATTCATCGAAAATTCATCAAAGTCGGTTCAGTTAATATTTTAAGTTATTATATTAGATTGAATATGTGTATCTGTGCCAAATTTCACCAAAATCCGCTCAGCCGTTTTTATGTGATTATGTAACACACATCCAAACATACAAAAAAACTGTAACATTTATTATATAAGTCGGATTAAACTTTGGAATGAAATGAAATTTCTTGTTTAACAACCTCTTATTACATTTTTATTTAAAGATAATTCGATTATATGGATTTTTTTGGTTTTTAAATTTATGCGACACTGGATAATAAAATAGAGATTGCATCCCGTTATTATTAACGATAATTTTACGAGTTAATTAACGAATTTATCAATGACTTCAGACATCATTATTTGTATTTTAACAAGGTTTTTATGTTCTCAATTGATAAAGGCGTAATTACGGTTTGTTAGCGTTTGTTAGTTTTGTAATGAACTAGCTTATGCCCGCGGCTTCGACCGTTATTGTAGTAGTTATGCCGGACGACCCTAAAAATACATCAAAATATTTATTTATATCGAATCATATCGCCTAAACACTAAGTTTTAATCTTCTAACTCTAAAAATTACGATACTTCCAAATCACTTTTCATCCCCCTTTCAACCCTCTTTTGACATTAAAAAGTAACCTATGTCCTTTCTCAGCTTCTAGACTATCTGTGTACCAAATTTCATTAAAATCGGTTCAGTAGTTTTGGCGTGAATGCGCGACAGACAAACCTTTTTGCATTCGATTTAATCGTCGTTTGCCATTAATTATAACATGTACTGCGTGTATCCTAGTCACTGCTTTGTCTCCCTCGCACGTTCTACGGTACGTTTAAATCAATCACATGCTACAGTTTTCGAAGCATAGTTCTTATGAGATCGATAAAGTTGTTCATTTTATATTCCTCATTCGGTTGTAAATCTCTGAATGAAGAACGAGATATCATGCCGTATTATTCGTATGCTAATTTCTTGATACTCGTTTCAAATATATTATAAACTTTATAGGGAATGAATATTGTACATATGATTATTCTACTTCTACTTTACGACCATTGTTCCCGGTATTTGGACAGGGTCTGCTTATACTCTCGTCCGGAGTTGACGGGTGGATAGTTTTTACAAAGAGTGATCTGACATTTGATAAGAGCAAATTACCTATCAAGGGTTAGCGATTATTATCACATGTTATGTGATACCAACCGGGACCGATAACTTAACGTGCTCTAGGAGGAACGATGGGGACAAAATCAAAATAAAAATTATTTTTATTCAAGTATACTTTTAAAAAGTACTTTTGAATAGTCAAGCGCCACCGACGGTTCGGAAGGTTGATTCTATCGAGAAGAACCGACAAGAAACTCGACAGTTACTCTTTTCAAATATATGTTTTTACAATTGTATTTTTAATATAAAATTTGGTTCTTGAATGAGATCCAGCAATATTAAGAGTCCCAAGCATTTTTATCAGAAAAATATTCCTGTAATGAACGGCTTTATTGATAAGTTTATTTTTTATGTACATTTGGAATCTGCTTACTGGCAGTTCCAATAAGCAATCTGGAATTTTGTTAAAAATACGAATACCTAGCCCCTTAAAAGAATTACTGACTTTAAACAAACAAACAAACAAACAAACAACGACAAACACCAAGACTGATATCTGAAACTTACTTTTACCTTGGAAACAGTACTATTCCGGAAGAAAGGTACCCCATGGTCCTATACCACTGACAGCAGTTAAGTCTTGAATGCATGACAAGCAAGTATACTCACATTCCCATTCATAACATCAGCTAGGATGGTAATGGATTTTTTATGTTTCTTAGTTAGCAAGCAATCATACGGGCCACCTGATTGAAAGCGGTTTCTATAGCCTATGAGCAGTTGCAACACCATTTGTTGGTGCTACTCATGCGTTGCCAACTTCGAGATATTTGTTCTTAAATCTCTTTTGCCCATTAATTTCACTAGCTACAGTGTCATTTAAACTGCTAGCTGGCCCCTTATAATAAAAGGCTACCACCAGTCAATTGATTGATTATTAGAAATGATTATTTAAAGATGACAAAGTCGTACGGAGATGTAATTGAAGGAATTCCATTACAAATAGTGAACCGTACGCGACACAGATATACAGTTTGAATAATGATAGTAAATTATCGCCACAGTCATGTAATTGCAGTGCAGTCGGCACACCTCTAATGTCTTGTGTTGTGTTGACTAAGCGGTATATGAAATTGAGTTAAATATCTTGGAACTAGGTATGATCGATCGAGACTCTGATTTCATACAATTCTTTGAATCGGTTGCAATAATTATATGCTTCGATCCGTACATACAAAGTACCAGACATCAACTTACGTTTGTCGTTTTAAAATTATATTTAAACTAGCGGCCCGCTCCGGTTTCGCACGGGTATAAAATATATAGCCTATGACATTCACTGAAAAAATGATTAAAATCGATCCAGTAGTTTTGATTTATTCATTACTGCCCGTGGCCCGCACGCGTTAAATGTAACTATTTACGACATCATATTAGAAACCTCAAAATATTTTTTTTCTCCACTATTAAATGGATGTTATTATACATATAAACCTTCCTCTTCAATAATTGTATCTATTATAAAAACCGCATCAAAATCGGTTGCGTAGTCTTAATGATTTAAGCATACATAGGGACAGAGAAAGCGACTTTGTTTTATACTATGTAGTGATAATAAATTTAGTATTAGTAGAGCCATTCTTCCCAGCACTAATCGTCGTATCTTCTTACAGAAAATCGGCGTAAAGTAACAGAGAACTGTTGCGTTTCGTGCGATGAGTGAGAGTGCGGAAGGCCCAATCTCCAACTCCTTCTGTTTCCTTTTTCTCTTCTCATCCTTTCTCTCTTATTTGACAGTCATGTAAAAGTTTGCGATGACTGCTTACATTCAGGTGGAGCGTAAATTTGTCAGCCAGCATAAAAAAGCTTGCAAAAAGGTTTTTAATATTTTTTTAATTTATTACAAATCTAAAAATTCTATCTTATTGAAAGTACTTTCGATAGAACCCATAAAATTTCATAGGTTTGGATTTAGGAAATCAATGTAACAAAAAAATATACTATGTCATCCCAGTAAAATAAATTCCATGTAGTGTTTTTCTGTGACCTATCTATTGCTTAGAGCTTAGAATTTAGTTATTTTAAAACAAACCAATTATTTTGTAACTCAAGTAGAAACACATCTTGAAAAATAAAAATGTAAAAGAAAGAATATTTTTAAAGCAGACCGCTGAAAGTGCTTTGTTTACTTTTCTAAACGCGTCTATTTTAACTGGAAAATCAAAAGCCGTTTTAAAAATAGTCCGCCCTTGGGCCTAGTTTCTCTAGCTGAGTATCAACTATGATACGTTTCCAGCGAGTCAGGTTTTATGAGGAGCGTGTGGAAACTGTTATTAATGTTCGGTGCTAGCTCATCGACTCTCTCCATTGTGCCTCGCATGATGTTTCTCAATCTATTGTATCGCGAAGCTCATTATTGTTAAACTGTTTCAACTCGACTCTTTAATAAGTCGATAGTAAAATTTCATTATACAGATGTAACACTTTTGTTGGAATGATGTCGATTATAATCAACTTTATAAAATGTAAAACGAATTCAAATTAAGTCAGACGCAATCATCGATTCGGAAGTCAAGAATTGGTACCCAAGTTACTTGAGTAGAAATTTTGTCATAAAAAGGTGCCTTACGATGTTTTATTTAGCAACTTCTGTTGTAGAAAATATTTACTTTTCACGTTTCCAAAAAAATTGTAAATTACCCACCTAGGGAGAAAAGTAGGACATGCTCACCCGCGGATTATTGACATGATTGAAGGTGACAAAAAATATGATTGTTGTGGCTATAAACAGTCACAGGAAAGCAAATACGCAATTTCCTTTATTTGGTTGACATATTTTTTACAACTGCATAATTTGACTTAAAAACCAAAGTACAGGAGTTCTGAAATAACAAATATAAAAATATACAACAGACTTGATAAACTCCTCCTTTTTTTGAAGTCGATTAATAAACCTACACTCGTAACTGATATAATGCAACATGAGTTTGCAAATTCAACTAAAGTCATGTCACAAAAATTCACTTGATGCAATTTTATTATCGTATACTATGTATCAGATGATATCGTTGCTCGTTAGCGGCTTTGTGGCGCCAACGTTGGACCGCTCTCTAACACAGCACCGACATAGACAGGATTACGTACGATCTGTTTGAATGCTTTGAATGCTTCCCTGAATTAACCAACAGAGAACTACTGATTTATACACTGTTGAGTAAAACTGCGAGCGTGTGAACGCGTGAACAGGTTAATGGCGGGCTTTGGTGTTCCAGGGCCTAAGTCGTGATTCACCGACTGTAATCGACAGGCGTGCGTAGGTGTGAGACGCGCATTCGTTTCAATCCAAGGATGCCGACATTTAAATGTAATTGTGTTTATGTGTTTAGATCTCAAATCTATGTCGTTATCCGTTCATAATATGCGCTGCTCGGTCGAGAATGCGAATGGTATTCATTTAAGTGTTATATAAAGTATTCCATTGAATAGTTTGTATGAAGAAGAAAATTTAAATAGATTTGTTAGATAAATAAATACAACAATAAAATAGACATAAATTACGTTTCCTTATCCTTCTCCAAACACATTGTACATTTTTATACCCAATCTTGTGGATAATATATCATCAGAATATCTTGATATATCAGAAATGCCATTGTGTCTACAAAAGCTATAAAGTGTATCAACATTGTATCATCTGAATAATAATAAGGCTTTATGTAAACGTAGATGTGTAAAATATAGTATCCACTGAACGCAAAGGGCGTGTGAACAAATATTCGCCAGTAGATCGCACGTAATCTGTCTCACGCACGTATGATTTTATCGATATCCGCCTACCAGCCTCGCATGACTATGACGATTCAAATCTTATACAGAAAACGGGAAACATAAACAAAATACTTACACGAAACATAGCTTTGTCACATCATTATATTTCTATAACAGGGTTTTTCGTTATTTTCTTTTAAATACCCCGACAGTGATGATCAGACGTACGGTCAGATGGTAAGCGGTCACAAAAGCCTATAGAATTTTGTTTAACACAGATTGGGCAGATGATTGAACTCCACCTGATGTTAAGTGGAAGTAAAAAAACCTAAACCTAACACCAGCATTGTCCCAAAGGGCTGTGGATCTGGACCTTTAGCTCTCCTTACAGATCGAAAGTATTCCATTACAGGGTAGTGCTTCCCTAGTCGGTTTCCCATTAGTATCAAAAACAGCATTTGTCTATTGTAATAAATAATAATGAATGGTAATTGATGCGAAAAAATAAGTCGTCAATTGTGCGGTGTCACCGCGGCTTGCGTGCTTCGATTCCACTCTAATAATTCCTATTCACGAATCGCTCTCACTCTTCAAATTTGAATGCGAAATCGTTGTCATTGTCTCGTCCTCGCTCTCGCGGGCACGTTATCTAATAAATTTTCAACAATGGACCCACGGGTCGAATGCAGCGGCACCGCTTCCGCCGGCATCCGTTCCGCTCTCGTGAATTAGGTAAATGGTGCATTCGAAAATAAAGAAACTTCACTTTTCCTCGTTCCGAAAGCATAACCCAGTCAATCGTTTGCTTATTTACTTATCGTTTATTGACTCAATGTAAATAAAGAACAATTTTCACGGAAGCAATGGAACATAGAGAGTTGAGTCGTCGATTCGCTATGCAGATTTGTAGCATAACGTTCGCACGTCAATCGGGAGCGAGACGAGTTAACTAGAGCGTCTAATATTTAAATGGACCAGATTTTAAAATAAGTCGAGTCTCGTAGCTTTTGAAGATTGTTCTGCACGTATTGACTATTTCCTATTAACCTTGACGATTGTGTAACAGCTTGTCGTTATATTGACTCGACAAAAATGAGCTTTTAAATATAAATTGCAAAATGTATTCGTATTATACATATAGCATAACTAATAACGGACTTAAAATTATTTATAACCTACAAACACGCTATACAGCCCTGTTTTGTTTTAGTAAATTAAAGAGTACGACACGAATGTGCTTTTTGTACGAGCGCTGCATATTTGCATAGCTATTATAAATACAGGTCGATTTTACTTACCGCTACACTTTCGTTAGCGATATGCAAATCAGAGCGTGAGCGTGCCCGGCGTCCGTGACATACCGTCTCTAATAAAATTGGCTTAGACGAAGACCGCGAATGCATCTCTGTCTGCATCATTACTAATGTTATTACAACCATTATTAGGAATGACGGTAATGTTCTCGTGCGCTATGGCATTCACCTACATTTCAGCAATTTCCCTGACATCTCTTATCCTGAATATCTACTTATGTCAGCATAAGCTCAGCGAGTAGTGTGGGAAATGGGCGGTCCGACATTTTTTTAATTGCCTCGCGTCTGCGGCGTATTATTATTGCGGTGCCTAATGCATCGCGGGCCAGAAAAGTAAGGCGTCTAGCTGTCTCTGGCCAATTTCGTTGTTAATTATCTTCTATCGCCTGGCTGGCTGCAGTCGGCACGTCTGGCCCGGTAAGCGATGCTTCGAAAGTAGGCAAACCATGTGTTGCTCGTACATCTCGGCTATTCTCGTTTCGTATTATTTTTCGACGCACAGCTGCGGTGGTTCAACGAACCATCTCTGGAATCCTTCGGTTGTTTATTCTGTTCGGACGGAACGATTGATCTTACGAATTTATTAATAAGTTCATTCGAGCCAATAAAACTGTCAATGATTTTTTTCTCCGCTTTTATGTTTGTTACTGTACATAATCATTACAGTTATTTCCTGCACTTAGTATTCATAGTTTCATTTTAGAGATATTAATAATGTATACACAATTACAAATGCTAATTTGCCTTAAGGCATTAAAGAATCAGTCAATTATCTAGTGTAAAGTCTACTTCGTTATTCACCGTGAAGTTAGCGGATTCCCAATTACCGAGCTGGTGCGGAGCTCGACAATTCTATTTATTTAATCTAGAAGTTTTAACAATAATCTGATAATAATTATTAATTCTTGGTGTAAAACGTTTATGTGTTTGATTTTTTTATTCTTAAAATATGGAAACGACTTTTAGGGTCTTCATGATAATTGCACTAATTTAAGCTAGTTACCTAAAACGAAAACTAGTTTAGTTTTATTAGTATCATTTACAGGAAACAAAACAAACATAACTATTTTTCCACGTAAACTGCGTATGTTTTTTGAGTACCGTTGCTCTATATTAAGAGCTGCTACGTACATTATGTTAGATGCTATGTATAGGTTAGCGAAGAGAAAAACAACTCTATTAAACTTATAAATAAATGACTTGTCTAGGAAAACTCGCGTGAGAATAACCAATTTTTCAATACATTTTTTTTTTTCATATAAATTCTTAAAAGTAATCTCTCAAAAACCAATCCGAACGATAAATGGCAAAAAATCATCGAATATAATGTGAAATTCCACGTTCCCAGAAAAGCAGCCATGACAGACAGCTAGAATGATAAGAATGATGACTTATTACAGTTGTGTTTTTTAAATTTATTATTGTAAACCAAAATTGTAAGAGACTTATTATATATATTTTAGACATAACTCGCTCATTTGGACGATATACTTAAGACTTAAGCTATTTTTAGGATTCTGTAGCCAAATGGCAAAAACGAAACCCTTATAGTTTCGTCATGTCCGTCTGTCCGTCCGTCCGTATGACACAGTCATTTTACTCGGAGACCATTGGCTCTATCTATACGAAATTTACAAAATAGATGTATTCTATGAACCGCTACAACGATTCTGTAATGAAATCTTATAATTGTTGTGTATGATAGTGTTTAAGTTTGTTTTTTTTTTCTATGTTTGTTATTATTTGCTGTGTGTAGTTACGGGGGTGACATAGTCACTAGGGGACTAAACCCCTGCATAAATTAAGTAAAGAATATATATATATATATATATATATATATATATAAATTAAGGGTCCATACATACAGTTCATACATGTAACTGACGGTTGAAAAAAAATCCAATCAATGACGACGTGGGAGATATCTTTGGATATTGTCTTTCAAAATGATAATAAGGTTTGATTTGACTTTTTCATTACGTCAATCGGTTTTCTCAAAACTGTGAACTTATCTAAAAATTTACGAAGTATAAGTTACCGAACTGCAGTGTGATATGAAAAATGAAATGGTGACATATTTTTGACACGACTGCCGAATGAGGGTAATGTTTTTCGAGCGTATGTATGTTGGTATGTATGTCTATTTCTTTGTGACACTACAGCCTACCCTATGACAGATTTCAACATATTAGGTATCATTAGATTCGTCTCAGTTGTGAGACTGACATACGTATAGGGTATTTCAATATGGTGCCCCGGGAAGAAAATATTTCCCAATAAATATTGCAGTTCGACGACGTTGTGGCGCAGCGGTAGCGAACCTGCCTTAAACGCCACAGGTCGCGGGTTCAATTCCCGCTCGGAGCATAATGTTTGTATTAACCATGCAAGCATATTTTCCGGTCTGGGTGTATTTGTCCTTGTCATTGTGAGTGTTTCCGGACCCCCAACACAAGATATTACTATCCTAATGGGGGCCATTGAGTGTGCTGCGTTTATTATTTATTATTTATTAGTTGTTTTAGCGCCAAATTTGATGATGGCTCCTTGTACAATTCTACAAAATAAGACGAAAAATAAGAATATATTTTTTTATATATTGCTTGGTTTTCGAGAAATCGATGTTTACAGTTTAATTTTTTTTCAATTAATTTTTATTTTCTTTTTAGTATTTTTAATACAGTGTGGTTTTTTGTTTTATTTCATAATTTAAGCTTGTTTATCGAATTTTCTATCGCTATTGTTTACAACTTCTACCAAGTCATTAGGGTCATAGTTTTCATATATCCATTACTTCTAAACATAGATGTCATTACAATGGAAAATTCTGCACTTTCAACGTTGTTTGATATATAATTTATTTATTTTATTATTATATGTTCATTACGCGACTAGATTTCTCGGTAATATCGTCGGATGTAATAAATGCTTGTTGCGTTTCATAGAATAATTCTTTTATATGCTACACTAGCCGCGCCTAAACACGTGGATTCGTTTTTTTATTTCTATTTTTGTAGTTAGATTTTAATTAAGTAAATGGAAAATTTACACCTTTTCATTTAGTGATTGCGTCGCGATTGTCTAACAAAAATATTGTAACACAAACAGTGTAACAGTATCAGTGTGACCTACTATAATTATCAAACTCCTTATTTTGTTTTTGGTGTCCAGTAAAAAATGTGTTCTTCCTAGCATTATTTCCGGTATTTACACAGGGTCTGCTTATACTCATATCCTGAATTGACGGGTTACTAGTTTTTACACAGAGCGATTGCCATCCGACCTCCGCCACCCAAAGGCAATCAGTCACTTAGGATCAGAATAAATTACTATCAAGAGTTAACGATTATTATCAAATATTATGAAAACAACCGGGACCGACAGCTTAACATGCTCTCCCAGACACGTTGGGACACCCAAAAAGAGAAACGCTCAGACTGAAACAGATATTAATAATATATAGCATATATGCAATAAGCAATAATGACGTCACGTCAAAAATAACGTATCCTTTTATAATCGTAAAGAATGAGACGAAACGAAGAACTTATTTTTGATGGAGTTAAAATGACTGTGGTTACATAAGTGCACGAACTGGTGCGCTCGGGGCGTTTTATTCGACGTTCTGAAACCGAAAATTCACGTGTCATCGACTCGGTTTAATAATACTCGACGAGTTTAAGCCGTGAGTCGTTTTTTTTTTGGAGTCTGTAAACTTCGCTAAGATGAGTCACCGCTAATAACGAAGTAATCGCGGCTCGGAGTCTGCAATTTCACTAAGATTTATGACATGATTCTTCAACGTTAAATGATTATAGTGTTTCGAGTTGTACTTGCCGAAATGAAGAGGCTGTTACGCGTTATTACCGAACAGATGTGTTTGGTGAAAAAAACTTGGGTATTATTTTTTATGACATTTAATATGTTCCATAAGAATAGTTACGTCATGTTAAGCTAATTTTTGCAAGTGGCTTTGCTTGCGCTGTTTTTTCTTTATGTATCATGATGATTGCAACGTACGCATACGGTCCGTCTGATGGTAAGGAGTCACCGCAACCTATGAATGCGCGCGATACTTGAAGTATCACGCTGCGCGCATGCGCGTTGCCAACCCAAGAGTTTGGAGGGAAGGCATGAGAAGAAAAACAGGAGGGGAACAGAGGGGTGTGGTAGATTTTATTTCCGGCGCTCGCACTCATCAAAAATCATAACATGTACTGCACATGTGCGCATGAGACGCAACAGTACTACGTTCGATTTTTATCGGCATTCATGACAAAAAACTTTATAGTTTTAGTTATTTCTAATACTTTTTTGATGATCCAATCTATCTTGTCTGTGCCTCTATTTCGCTTCTAAAAATAAAGTGTCGATGAAATGTACTATTTTATTTTTATATTTTTATGTAATTGAAATTTAATATAGAAGTTGTCTTATTCTTCGTGTTATATTTTGTCACGGTCTGCTTCTTATTGGAATCAAAATATTGCAGGGTATTACACAGCGTTTGTTACATGATCCCTGTAAGAATATAAGTGAAGCATGAACACCAAAAAATACAATACAAAGAGTTATTATTTTTTTAAAATAATTTGACATTATTGGCCAGGTAGTAGAGCGCTGTTTTCGAGAATTACGTCGCACTCTTCGTAAACTCTACCCCTATAACAATATACAAGAGGGAGGGGGGGGACTTATCTATTAACATCTCAGCTCATGTGATAATGTATGCTTTTGGTGCTGCTATTGAATATAGGTTTCGGCACCTTCCCATAAGGCAGACCATATGCTTGCGTACTTATTGTGGTATAGAAATAAATATAAAAACACGACGTTATCATAAATTCCTCAATTATTAATCGGTAAATTATGATTTGTATGTATTTTTATAAAAGGAAGAGTTTCAAGCGTTTTTGCGTATGATACACGATATCTTCGGCAAAGATTGCCTCGGAGAGCATGTTAAATTGTCGGTCCCGGTAGTCACATAACATCTGGTAATAATCGTTAACTCTTGATAAGTAAATTACTCTTATCCAAATGAGTTACTGGTTCGCGCTTAGGGTTGTGGAGGTCAAATGGCAATCGCTCTGTGTAAAAACTAGTAACCTGTCAAATCCGGATAAGATTAATAAGTAGACCCTAGGTAAATAAAATACCGGGAATAATGCTAGGACGAAGAAGAATCTTCGGCAAAGATTCTATCTAAAACAAATAACAGAGATGAACTACGAATTCTTTTTTTTGTACGTATACCGCTACAAGTTGAAGTCGCTCACCGTTTTATTAAGTACATTAATAGCGGTCTTATTATCAAAAAAAAGAAAAGATTTATAACTAAATATAATGTTCTATATTTTATATGATTAACTGCATATCCTTCGAGCGCAGACACGAGTAATTTTTATCTAATCATAACGATTGCTTAAGACGTATAATTTTTTACTAGCCTCGTTTAAATGGTAAAAAAATACCGTTCACATTCACAAAACCAATTGTTTAATGATAAGCTTTCAAATCTTTAAAATTATCTCTGTATTATTTTGCATGTCAATAGTTTTTTGCTACAATCAATCGTCGTTTTGTATTTTTTTTCTCAAGCCCGCAGTGATGCGATGACATCTTCATCAGACGGTACTGGCCAAAATATTGATGATGGCAAAAACTATCGCACATTTCGTAGAGTTCAACTGGACGACACGTCGGGGTCACCAGGTATACCTTACTTAGGTATTTATTTATTTAAAATCGCGGACGAAGCGTTCCATACTATTATCTATAATAAATATTTTCTTTCACACAGTAGCACAATTCTATTTATTTACCCTATTTTAGGTTGGTGCCAATTAAGCTAAAACTAAATTTGCTCATTTTTTTTATTGTGTTGATTCAGGACCTTGATATTTATACACCTAATAGGGACTATATGCTTCAGAATCTGGTATAAATTTCAACTTGCTAGGCCCATACATTCTTGAGAGAATCGGTTATGACGGACAAGAAAGTAATGTTATAAAGGTTCCTTTTTTATCTTTTGAGCTATTAAACCCTAAAAACAACTTAAGATTAGCAAAGTCTAACTTATGATGATATTATAAAATGTTTTTAAAGTTAGCATTTTGTATGAATGAAATGTCAAATAATACGAAACAAATCGATTAGTTAGAGGCGAGATTACTTATTTTATTGTTATATTTAGTTTGATAGATACGTATTGTGTTCAGTTTTTTTCCATCGACAACTTGAATTTGTTGTTTTCATATTTAAATTTAATCATTGTATACATGCCTCGAAGCCTTAATTCAGGCAGAAAGGCTCCTCGACTCCTTTAAAGCGAGATTTGCGGGTTCGATCCTGACCCCTTGGCCTATTGTCATACCCACTCGCAAACTACAAGCTTTTTTGGGAATTAGGAATATTAGTAATGACTAAAGCATTGCTAATCCTGCTTCACTACATAGTATAAAACAAAGTCGCTTGCTCTGTCTCTATGTATGCTTAAATCTTTAAAACAACGCAACGGATTTTGATGCGGTATTTTTAATAGATAGAGTGATTGAAGAGGAAGGTTTATATGTTTAATAACATCCATACAATATACAATATAATTTTTTTTTGAGGTTTCTAATGTGATGTCGTCAATAATTACATTTAACGCGTGCAGGCCACGGGCAGTAATGAATAAATCAGAACTACTGGATCGATTTTAATCATTTTTTCAGTGAATGACATAGGCTATATATTTTATATCCGTGCGAAGCCGGAGCGGGCCGCTAGTATATAATAAATGTGAAAGTTTGCATGTTTTGACTCAAATTTGGTTAAACGGATTTGGATAAAATTTAGCACAGATATAGATTGTTACTCGAATTCAGATATAGGAAAAATGTTCGATTCCTGTGTGATTATCAAAAATATGCTACGGAATGTCTTCAACTGAAGTTTGGAATAGATGGGTCTTATTTACTTACAAATTATTTATTTCTGTCTAGAGCCAATTCGAAGGTCACCGAAGTCGCGGGTAGATGCTAGTATTCTTTAAAGAAAATGATATATACTATAACCACTTTGATTTGATACGTTAAGTGCCTAAATTTCTAATTTAAAACGTATTTCATCCCAAGATCAAAGAGATGTAATCGCATTACGAAGGCATCTTAAGATCTTATTTATGTGGAATATTAGCTAAGTGTTTCTCTAAATCTCTAAGAACTTGTAAGCACTCATAAGTCTCAACACGTGTGAATTGCATTAGTGTGAAAATTTACGATCGTTTATATATTAAATTATACATTTCTCTCTTGTCATAAAATTGTTGACATCAAGAGGTAATAAATAATTCTTAGACGCTACACAAGCGAGACGCAGACGAATCAAAATTCTAAACGATACCCTCGAAACTTTATCTCGGATAATTAAATTGATATTTGAAATGTGGTATAATATTGAGTATTTGAATGTCAACGCACTGTATATTGCATCGTGGTGCACTGGGATCGATCAGCGCTGTTCCCCTCGTTTGATGACCGTCATACCGACGTCTTTACGACTTGACAGCTGCTGCCAAAACCTACCTTCGACGAATAAATAAATGCGACTGATTCGGATCGACCGTAACTTTATTAAATAAAATAAACCTTATACACTCAACGGCCCCATCAGGATAGTTGTATCCTGTGTCGGGTTCGACAACACACAATGACAAGGAAGGACAAACACCCCGACTGGAAAACATGACTGTATAGTTAATACAAACATCTGTACCGAGCGGTAATCGAACCCGCGACCTGTGGTGTATAAGGCATCTTCGCTACCGCAACGCGTCAAAGGCGTCTTCGTCGTATTGAAATGCTTTTGTTATTATTAAAGCGTAAAGTAACAGGGTACTGTTGCGTTTCGTGCAATGAGTGAGAGCGCCAAGCCCAACTTCCCACCTCCTCTTTTCACTTCCTTTTTTCCCTTTCTCATTCCTTCCCTCTTAACCCCTTTTATTGGGTTGGCAACGTGCATGTGATACTTGAAGTATCGCAAGCGTTTATAAGTTGCGGTGACTTACCATCAGGCGGAAAAAAAAACTAAGTTCTTCCCGTGTCTTATATCGCATGGGATTACACATTGCATATTGGATGAGATATCAGTTTAATGATTTATAGGTTTTAAAGATTAGTTGTATATTACTCTGTTTCGTAGCTACGGGTGAATACAAACACTTTTGTGCTATTATATTTTTTTATAACTAAGATTGTGAGATAGTTTTTGAACCACTTTTAACGCTCCGCTCTGAATTTCAATATACGCAAAATTATTTGTTAATTCCGAAAGGTACTGCATTTCATCATAAGTCGTAAATGATAACGTTCCTTATATTTCGGGGTATAGTCAGTAACCTTTAATAACTTCTCGGAATCGAGTTGCATAAACAAAGATAACATTTTAAATAGGGTGTGGTTCGTCTGGGAACACGGAGTTAAGGAACTGTGTACTGTTATGAAATTTACGAGTAGCCGTCCGACGCCGGGCCAGCCAAAAACCTTAAAAGGTATTCTGACTTTATTGTTTAAAGGAAAGGCACTTAAAAAGTCGTGCAAAAGAAAAGTACTGGATGAACTCTTACTGTTTTTTTTTTGTTGTATCTCATTACGCGTTTACCTCCAAAAAAAAGTATCTTTCATAATTGCCAATTTGTCGGTTTATT
The DNA here is from genome assembly GCA_023373885.1 of Hestina assimilis. Classification (NCBI taxonomy): domain Eukaryota; kingdom Metazoa; phylum Arthropoda; class Insecta; order Lepidoptera; family Nymphalidae; genus Hestina; species Hestina assimilis. The sequence continues at coordinate 12,442,662 of CM041750.1, forward strand.
TTTTGCTGGTATCAATACATCGCTGGCTTAACGTGATTTCGTTTGGAAAAAAAATCAATGGATGTTTCTAAATTGTGTTTGTCTACTTATTTGTTCAACTAATGATGACGTTGTGGCGCAGTGGTAGCGAACTTGCCTTAAACGCCACAGGTCGCGGGTTCGATTCCCGCTCGGAGCATAATATGTTTGCATTGACCATGTAAGCATATTTTCCGGTGTGGGTGTATTTGTCCGTGTCCTTGTATGTGTTTCCGGACCCCCGACACAGGATATTACTATCCTAATGGGCCGTTGAGTGTGCATCGTTTATTTATTATTTATTATAACTGATGAATTTTGGTACTTCTTGAAAACTATATTTTCTCGCCATAATGAAGTAGACAAGAGATATTGCAATATCGTAAATATTATTATAATTCAACGCGGACAAAGAAGCGGCCAGGGGCTGGCAATAAATAAAACAGGTCGAATGCTCATATTATCGTTAAGATAATGATGTCACACGTCTAATATAGTTCGTCTACGAAGATAGAGTTCGGTTATTCACCTCTTCATCGTGCCATTTGAAGCATCGCATGTCAGTGTACAATGTGAGTATTCATTGGTGACTATTCGAAAGCCGAAAGTACAAAGTACGAACGGCACGGAGTCGGGTTCACGGCCCCGTGCACCGCTGACGTGACTTGATAGATTTATGGGTTGAACTCTGATAGATATGTGACGGAAAAGCTACTCACGGATCTGTGTATATGCAAATAGGACTGAAAAAACAAGCTACTGTATTTTTAGTTGTTATGTTCTATATTACTAGCGGCCCGCTCGGGCTTCGCACGGGTATATAATTTAATATAGCCTATGTCATTCACTGAAAAAATTATTAAAATCGATCCAGTAGTTTTGATTTATTCATTACTGCCCGAGGCCCACACGCGTTAAATGTAATTATTTACGACATCACATTAGAAACCTCAAAATAACAGTATTTCTCCACTATTTAATGGATTTTATTATACATATAAACCTTCCTCTTCAATCACTTTATCTATTAAAAGAAACCGTATCAAAATCCGTTGCGTAGTTTTAAAGATTTAAGCATACATATGGACAGAGAAAGCGACTTTGTTGTTATACTGTGTAGTGATGTTTGAACTATTTTGATACATATGATTGTATATATGCATATGATTGTAGTGGGCACGCGTCTATATAGTTGCTATAAATAAACAAATAAATAAACGCTGCACACTCAACGGCCCCCATTAGGATAGTAATATCCTGTGTCGGGGTCCGGAAACATTCACAATGACAAGGACAAATACACCCAGACCGGAAAATATGCTTGCATGGTCAATACAAACATATTATGCTCCGAGCGGGAATCGAACCCGCGACCTGTGGCGTTTAAGGCAGGTTCGCTACCGCTGCGCCACATCGTCTTCAGCTATTGCTTATTAATTACTATTACTAACTTTGCAATAAAATCTATAGATTATCGTTTTAATTGATTGAGTTCATCGATATTAATCAACCCGTCTAACGTTAATGAACGTAGGCGTAATTTAATTAAGTGTTGATTGTTTTGAAAATTAACATTCGTTTTCGAATGTATCGTTGTAAAATCTTCGCCGCGACGGTACTTTCGTAAATATTTTGCGTATTTAATTATTTCGTGACGGCAACAATGATTTCATGATAACGATTTGTAAATCCTGTATACCGCGATATGCTGTAACCGTCCGATCATGAAACGCTACAAAAATTCAAACAGTACTTCGGACAGATTTTTCAAACTTCAACCCTTAAGGTGGTGAAAATTGGGTTGAAAGTTAGTATGGAAGTCGGCATTTTTGGAAATAGAGGATGAAACTTTGTTTTTAAGAAAAAATTACAGATAAAGAAACATGAGTTTTAAAGTTTTCTTAAATAATGCCCTCAATGGGTAAAAGAGAGGTGAAAGTTTGTATGAATATCCCTTATTTTTGAAAGTCGAAGCATGAAACTTTTTTGACGACCAATTATAGATAAATTTTCCTAAATCCCACCCCTGAAGGGGTGAATTGGGGGTTCAATGTTTGTATTAAAATCGTTATTCACGCGGGCGAAACCGCTTTTAGAAGCAAGTTATCTAAATTGAAGATGTTTTATTTAAATGTAAGCATTGCTTGTCCAAATTCATACGTAATCCGCGGTGTCATTTCTTATCTTATCTAGATACAAGAAAACCTTTCATGTTTTATAACGACAATTATAACATTGCGCACTTAAGAATTATTGCGAGCATACATTCATATATGTAAATGCAACTTAACCTGTTATTTCGATTACGTTTTCTTTGACAGTGATATAACAATAACAAATACACCTCATTTTTCATTCAAGAAACCTGCACATAATTTGCCGTAGTAATTATAAAATAATTTGCGAAGGAGTTATGTTTTTACGGTTCCGTACACAAAGAGTAAAACCGGACCCTATAACTAAAACTCCACTGTCCGTCTGCCACCAGGCTGTATGTCATAATCCGTGATAGCTAGACATTTGAAATTTTCCCAGATGATGTATTTCTGTTGCCGCTATAACAACAGATACCAAAAAACAGAATAAAATTTATATTTAAAGTGGCTCCCACACAACAAACCTGATTATTTACTAGTTTTTACTGGATATTGATAACGACAACAGGTAGGCAGGCAATAAGCTTGAAGCGAGTTAATCAAAGAATATTTCTATAAATATTTAAGGGGGATTCCCATACAACAAAGGTAATTATTTTCACGTTTAATAAATAATGGTACGGAACCCTTGGTGCGCGAGTCCGACTCGCACTTGGCCGGGTTTTTTATTTCACATTCACAGTCATCGCCGGTTCTTAAACATCGTAACTAAAGTGTAATGGTACGGGATGCAGCTGTTATCCCGGACCGTTTTCTGCCCTTAAATGGCTCGCGGTGATTTATACGTATCAGTTATACAATTATCTGTAGTTAAAACATTATACAGGCATTATAATTGTACACTACCGGCGTTAACTGTCTGCGGTTCAAGGCGGTTTTATCCTTTCACATACTTACGTACATCTGCCATTGAGAAGACTGTTGTTTTTTTTTTTGTTATAATCTATTGTGTCTTATGTGTCTTATGTGTCTATTGTGTCTTATTAACAAAAGCTTTTAATTATTTTTATATTTGTTTATTTAATTTTTGATTGTCAATACCTTTATATTATTTTTTTTAAAGTGAAACTTCTAATGCGACTTCCAACAAGGTTGCGTTAAACGTTTAACGCTACCATCGAGGAGAATAAAAGAGACAGAGCAAGAGTGAATGCGTGGCACTCGAACGCATGCGCGTAGTATAATACCTGATACAGGCCAACGCGAGCGTTAATAAAGTTATTATTATTATATGTTATTAGTATTATATGACGACGTTGTGGCGCAGCGGTAGCGAACCTGCCTTAAACGCCACAGGTCGCGGGTTCGATTCCCGCTTGGAGCATAATATGTTTGTATTGACCATGCAAGCATATTTTCCGGTCTGGGTGTATTTGTCCTTGTCATGGTGAATGTTTCCGGACCCCCGACACAGGATATTACTATCCTAATGGGGCCGTTGAGTGTGCACTGTTTATTTATTTATTTATTTATGTTAATAAAGTTTGTCTTAAAGAAACAATATGATTTAACTAAAAATCAATTTCTGCCCCTTCCTATTTTCTTTTCCACATTACGAAGTTTCACTTCTTCCGCGCCGATGGACTCCACGCACTATTTTTTTGTTAATATGTTGTGTTTGTTCCTGCGTTCGTGTTTTCGGCTTAAAAAGGCTGGCTTGATCGGGGTAGCATTGCCTTCTCATATTGTATTCATTTGTATAACTGTATGAGAATCCATACAAAAGTAAGGCGTCCTAAGCACGTCCTGCAAGACCCTGACGATAGGATTACATTAGAAAATGCTCCTTACACAGCACAGACACGCACACAACACCGTCCTCGCCGGCGAGGACGAGGTCCTTTGTTTCGCACGTCGCGTCGCGCTCACACCGTCAGGTGAGTCTATCGTATAGAATGCGCTCGGAGCGCTGCCTCCATCTCCGATGACGTCCTTAGCCGTGGTTCGGCTTCGCAGGAGGCACCCTAAGGACGGAATCAAATTTGAGCCCCCGTGAGGGCTGTCCCTTTATCACGGCTGAGTCTCAGTACTCGGCCGCCCCCGCCCGGTGACGCTGTCAAGGCCAGTAGGGCCAACAGCAATACACAAACCGAAAAAAAAAAAAAATCGAAGTAGTTTTTGTCCATCGTGATCGCTGGACATCGTGACAGATGTGGCTGGAGACTTTTTTTTTATAATATATAGAGATATATTTAAATATAAATGCATGATGATCACTAGAATTCATACGTATATACAAATATAATCTTAATAATATGTATTCGGTTAGTTTCGCTTAAAAGAAAAATAGTTCCCAAATTTGGTTCTATCTTTTTGTTAATATCCTTGTTACTTGTAGTTCGACATAAAGTTACAGGACCAAATTTGTAGGGGATTTAATTTATAATGTTCAGTGTCAGGATAGAGCGTAACATGTGATTGAAGCCGAACCACAGGGATGCGAGCCCTCATACTTGGATTTAGCGTCACACTACGATTTGCATCCTCTGACATTTCCAAATGTAACTTTTCAATGGACTAATGAGATTTAGCTATTAAATAGTTTAGGTTATGTATTTATATACTGTTCGACACTTTTTATACAATTATACATAATTTTAGGATGTTAATTATTTTATGTTTTTCTTTTTAACTTTATGACAAATATTATAATCCGTGTTAAGATTTTGACAAGAATTTCCATGAAATCTAGCTTCAATAAAAACAAATACATGCATTTGAAGAGAACATGTTGACAAATTGAGTTCCCAATTATATTTTTTGTATTAATTAAGCAACCCACTTCATGCGCTTCACAATTAGTCGTATTGTAACACTACAAATAACAAACAACAGCTTAAACCTAATGTTATAATAGAGTTGATGTATCTCTGTGTATGTCTTAGTTTCACTAGGCGGTTAATTTTAACAACAGATTTTGATGGAACTTTTTTTGAAGTGTTTTTTTTTTTTTATGTTAGAAGTTGGCAAACAAGCATACGGCCCACCTGATGATAAGTGGTTGCCGTAGCCTATGAGCGCTTGCAGCACCATTAGTAGGTGCCACTCACGCGTTGCCAACTTCGAGATATTAGTTCTTAAATCTCGTCTGTCCAGTAATTTCACTAGCGTACAGTGCCCTTCAAACCGGAACACAGTTGTGCCTAAGCACTACTATTTGGCGGCAGAATATTGGACACTGCGGTGGTACCTACCTAGCCGGCCTCTTGCAACAAAGACCTACCACCAGTGTGACTGATTGCACTGGTGGAATAATCTCTGTTGTGACAGAGGTTATCCCAACAGTTTGTTCTTTAGAAGGGTTTATACTTTTTATTCTACTTAAGTTGACATTTTTGCAGTAGAAGAGCCATGCTCATCTCAGCACAAAAGGCTGGCTTGACCTTGGAAGTACTATTCTCTCACAGAAAATAGGCGTAAAGTAACAGTACTGTTTCCAGAACGCCGGAGGCCCAAAGCCAAACCCTTTCTGGTCCCTTCCTTTTTTCGCTTCGCATCCCTTCTATTTTATGCCTCGGGTTGGCATTGCGCATGTGATACTTCAAGTATCGTGAGGGTTCATAGATTGCAGTGACTGCTTACCATCAGGTGGACCGTATGCTGTGTCCTTCGAACCGAAACACAGTTTTGCCTTGTGGTAGAATATCTGACACTGCGATAGTACAAACCAGCGTCTGGTAATAAACAGCCTTCCATCAGTAAAAGCTTTATACCTTTAAAGACTTAAAAATTTATATATTTTATCTCGCTACAATATAGGCACTCGGATACGGCACTATAATTTTTATAATTTATTGTTTTTATTGAATGCGACCTAGCCTTGATTGATGAATATTTTTGAGTTTAAACAAACATATGTAGCAGGTATATTTAATTAAATATGGCCAGAGATTAGTGGTACTTGTAGTTCCTGTGGTGCTTCATTTTACCATAGTTGATAGCATAGAAGAAAGTCATAGATCCGACAAGTAGTTGGAAAAATGGTGCAGCATTTACTTTCTTAGGCTGCATATACTTGTGTTGCCACCTCCACCATGCTCTACTGCAAGCTCCCATTAATGAGGAAGGAGTCTTATTTCTACGTGCAAACCATGAGCCGATTTCATTCAACTTAACTTGTCCGAAAGGAGTATCGGCCTTTCCATAGAAACGGGCTGGATCGTAAGGCCCATGTACAGATGGGTTGTACTCTTTAGGATAATCACCAAAAGCCATGATTATTCGGATCTAAGCCGAATTTGATTTAGCGAAACGAAAATTCCTTCCAATATTCCACTGGCACACTGTTTCTTAACTTGAAATTTTATGAAATTTCCATTGGTGTAATTTAGTGCTTCGATTCAACTTTTTTTATGGAAGACAACGTGATACTGTGATGTATAGAAAAAATATATTTTCTTTCGACGATGTTGTGGCGCAGCGGTAGCGAGCCTGCCGTAAGCGTCACAGGTCGTGGGTTCGATTCCCGCTCGGAACAGATTGACCATATACGCATGTTTTCCGGTTTGGGTGTGTTTGCCGTTGCCATTATTTATGTTTCTAGACCCCCGACATAGGATATAACAATACTAATCGGGGTCGTTGACTATGTAGCATTTTCTATACTTATGTATGCTAATCAATTTGGAACCATGTAGAATGAAAGGCTATTAACAGACTAGGCCTTTAAATTTCAATATGTACTTAATACTACATTTAACTATTAGTCAGCTAGTGAAACCTGGATTTCCCGAATCGACCGACACGCAAGGACTACGCGATATTAATGATCAATTATAACACAACTCCTACTATTCATAAGACCAGCTATGATAAATTTAGATCATATATAAACGTCTGAATCGAAAATTATGTTACGCCTTCCCGTGTTCTCTTTGTGATCTTTATTATTAATAAGTCGCGAAACGTGTTATATTTAAGTTAAAATGACAAAGACGAAAATTATATTAATTATTATTTATATTATTTATATTAATTATATTAATTATATTTTTGAACGTTTTCTTAGTTTTTGTGTTTGTTTCGATAATGTTAATAGTTTTGTATTCATATAATGAAATAATTAATTTTAGTATCTTATTATAGTTAGTGTTAAATGCAAATGGCAGAATGACGCGTGACAGGTTTGAGGGCAGGTGCAAAATATATTCATTTTCTTTGACACAATCGAGAATGGTAGAAATTATTAGTATATTATATAATGTTAGTTATTCTTTAAAGCTAAAATTACTAAATTAAGATGTATGTAATTTGGCACAAGGGATTGCTTATCAACTGATAATTTCATTCTGGAAAATTTTTGGTTCTCCTGAGATGATCCGCAGCAGAGCTTGTAGGTAATATATACATAATTATGTATATCAACGGCTTGTCAGCAAACTTTTGATTTTTATTATTCTTAACCTCAATTGTTCCTAGAATTATTACGCATCAATTATTGTTATATAACAAAGGACCATACGAAATGTATATTTTTTTTATTTAAGGCTATAACGATAAAAAATACCTCGGAAATACATAAAAAATACGTGTTCAAAACAGCAAGTCTCATTTAAATTCATACAAGCGCACCGCCGCCGTCACTTTGTTGCATTTCAATAGAGGTCTTAATAATCCACTTTTTCAAAATACTTTTTAGGAAATAGTTGCTTCTTCTTTTCTCTTTATAACTATGAAAGAAATTTTGGAAGCGATATAAGATTTAAACACCCTTATATCCGGAGGCTTTGATAAGAATTACGAGGAACCAACGTGAATGCAAACCTTATCCAACAAAAAATTTGACGAATGAAAGAGGTTAATCAAACACTTTGATGCCTCTTTTTGAAGTCGGTTATAAGTAGGTACGGCTTTCTTTTCGGTAAGCGTAAAAAAGGATACCAATTTTTTATAGTTTCATCTTTCAAAATCAAAGGCGCGAGTACTTGTTCTATTCCAAATTACATCATTGTGCGGTTTCCAGTAGAAATACTTGGGCCATGGAGCGTTAGTGCTAAGCAATCTTTAAAAGAGCTTACCAAATACTTCCTCCTCTCTAGTCTCATTGCCTCCACAGGTGAAACAGCTTCAATTTCGCCTAAAAATCGGGATAATATAATTATTTCTATATATATTTTGTATAAATTATAAATATGTTATTAATATTGCGAATATTATTTTTATAGAAGTCAAAGTAAGATATTGTTTATCTTGCGCGCACAAAAAAATTGTTGTACGGTATGTATTAATTAGCGTTTCGGCTCGGCTTTGATGAATAAGTCATGACTATAATTAATGGTCAACTTTTTCTTTTTTAAAATACGCTAAAGTTTTTGTTGAAACATAAATAGATATCCATACAAAGATTATTTTTCAACATAGGAAGTTTTAAAAAACTACGCGTCGTGAATATTAAATACGTGAAGCTCGCTCGAAACGGATGTCATTATGTTTAGTGTACATAATCTAAAGAAATATACTGTATATTTGGATTTGAACTTAAGTAATAGAACGAATTTGAATTCCCTTAAATTAATAAATTACTGTTTTCGAAAGTACATAATTATAGTTTATTTCATTCAGAGTATAAAAAATTGTTAAAAAAATTAAGTAACACTCTTATAGAAAAACTAAAACAAGAAAAAAGTTATTTAAAAAATTATTAAAAAAGCGTGATATGCTTGGTGTCAATAGTTTTAAATATTTCATTGACAGATATGAGTAGAAGGATTATTGTTTTGATAATATTTTTTGAGAAGCACCACCGTTGTTAAATTTTTAATTAGATTTTTAAAATTATTAAATTTTCGTTGTTCTTTGATAAGTATGCAAAATTTCGATTTAATGCGACGTTTTTAAGGAGGTTCTTAAAATCATGTTCAAGCTTCCGTTACATACATATGAAGCTAATAAAAGCGTTTCATAAAAGATTTTTTCAATTTGGTACTATTTAAAAAAAATGGATAATATTTTATGTATATATGTACTAGCGGGCCCGGCAGACGTCCTGCCCTGAAAAGATCTGGGACCCGATAGCAGCGCCCTCTATCCGAGTCTAGAAGTGACACCGGTGAAAGTTGTTGATTTACTAATATGGCTATTAAAAAATAGGGGTTGATGGTAGAAGGGTGAAAATTTTGGGTTGTATGTATTTTTAATGCCACATCATATAAAAATAAAAGATTATTTTTTTTTTTTTTAAATAAAATAATTTTTTTTTGTGATGGACCACCCTTAACATTTAGGGGTATGAAAAATAGATAGTAGCCGATTCTCAGACTCAGAATATGCATATAAAATTTCATTAAAATCGGTCAAAAAGTTTCGGAGGAGTATGGTAACTATAATTGTGACACGAGAATTTTATATATAAGATTTATGTAATAAAAAATTATGTTCGGAAACTTCCTCGTGTCACTACTAACTAGTGACAAAACACGCGCGTACGGAATGACCCGCGGCTAAGTCGAAAGAGTAGTATTTACAGTCGCCTCACGATTCTCACTTTCACTGTCCAACCATCAATCTAGTCTGTCACGCCTAAGGAAATACATTAAGATACATTAGAGCTAGCGTGTTTTTGTTTTCGGAAAAAAATGTATATCTATATTCATGTTTCTAAGTCAAAGACTGCGACTCATCAGTCTTGATTAACGCGGATTTCTTTTCAAAGATTTTACTTGATGGATATTTGGACGCAAAAAGCAATACCGTGTCAACCCACAAAATTGAAAAAAAACTGAGTTATATATGCAGAAGTGTTGGTAAATGGCTGAACAACATTTTTTCTTTAATATTTGTAGGGTTTTAAGCTTTAAAACTTCTAAAAAAGCAATTTTTAATCATGCCATTTATGTATTATTTTAATCGTTTTGGGCTATATTATTTACGAAATATGCAGTTTGTATGCTTATTTTATGTGAAAATAAGTAAAATAACTTACATACATCTTGAAATTGCAAAAACTTGATCAATATATAAAAAAATCATATAAAGCAAGTTGTTCAAAATTTTCAAACGCGTTTTTCTCGAAATGACATTCGTGTGGGTTGACATGGTATTGCTTATTTGCGTCCATTTATGGCTAGGCTAATAATCTGAACTTACGAAATATGAGAAAAACCGATACACGCAGGGACACAAGCGGGCATAGACTCCTGATTGATTTTTTTTCGGAATGTGTATTGCGGTTGGCCCTAATGGCCTTGACAGCGTCACTGAGCGGGGGCGAGTACAGCGACTCAGCCGTGAAAAAGGGGCAGCCCTCACGGGGTCTCAAATTTGATTCCGTCCTTAGGGTGCCTCTCTCCTCTCCCGCTCGAGACAGACATTTGTATCTAAGACATACGAATATTGATTGGATCTGTGTAACACAAGTATGTTAATAAGTATCCTTATTGGGGTCATTGTAATTTGTGTACCATTAAGATAGCTATATCTAGTGCGCTAAAACATGCCTATATTTTCATTACAAGCATATGTACGGATCGGTAAGTGAACCATTAGCGTAAGGCGAACCTTTCTTTAGCCAGACGACGTTGGCAACGTTGTGGGGCGGTGGTAAGGAACCTGCCTTAAGCGCCACAGGTCGCGGGTTCGATTCCCGCTCGGAGCATATATGTTTGTATTAACCATGCAAGCATATTTTCCGGTCTGGGTGTATTTGTCCTTGTCCTTGTATGTGTTTCCATACCCCCGACACAGGATATCACTATCCTAATGGGGGCAGTTGAGTGTGCAGCGTTTATTTATTTATAGAAAAAATAAAAATTAAAAGCAGTCACAAATCCTAATAAACAAGAGTGTTGAGAGAAAGCTTAATCTGTTTTAATAACCACTTAGCGTTTATGTTATGAGCGGTAGTTACATTTATAAGTGTAAGTGGCTTAGAAACACTTTTTTAATTGCTTTATAAGACATGTATTGCTGTTATTAATATTTTATGTCTTTTTTTGTATTTCATGACAAACAAGCGTGCGGTCCGTCTAATGGTAAGCAATCACCGAGACCTATGAACGCGTGCAAGGAACATGAAGGATGAGATGAGAAAGAAATAGAGGGGTGGGAGATTGGGCCTCCGGCGCTCTCACTCATCGCACGAAACTCAACATTACAGCTACTTTACGCCGATTTTCTGTGAGGAGGAAGTCCTTTCCGGGTCAAGCCGACCCATTTGTGCCGAAGAAGCATGGCTCTACTACCGTTTTAAAAAAGTAGTAAGTCCCAGTCCGCTGAACCACATCTGGTTCAATTGTTTAACTAACGTGTCTACTGTCTAGACTGAAAGAGCTAAGTAAGTAATAAAAGAAGTTTCTCTGTACGGAATTTTTTGTCTTGTGTATGAAAGGTGGTTTTATTCTATAAAGATGGTTATACATTAATAGATCCCCGTCTGGATGCTGTTAGGAACAGTAAGACCAACAGCGATAAACATTTAGAAGAATGGTCTGCGTCGGACCCGCCGATAAAGGGTTCCTTACCACGTAGACTAAAAATATCAAGTTTCTTGTATTTTTTTTTTTTTTTTTATGTTAGAAGTTGGCAAACAAGCATACGGCCCACCTGATGGTAAGTGGCTGCCGCAGCCTATGAGCGCTTGCAGCACCATTAGTAGGTGCCACTCACGCGTTGCCAACCTCGAGATATTAGTTCTGAAATCTCGTTCGCCCAGTAATTTCACTAGCGTACAATGCCCTTCAAACCGGAACACAGTAGTGCCTAAGCACTACTATTTGGCGGCAGAATATTGGACACTGCGGTGGTACCTACCTAGCCGGCCTCTTGCAACAAAAGACCTACCACCAGTGTGACTGATTGCACTGGTGGAATAATCTCTGTTGTGACAGAGGTTATCCCAACAGCGGGCGATGGGGTCGTCACATCCCGACGCCGTGACTCTTATTATTAAAATTTTATAGTAGTTGTTGTAGCGGGAACATAAGAACAGTTGTGTGACACTATTTGAATGAGTAGAATGTGCTCCCATACAACTGCCAAGTTTCAATCATACTTATACAGAGACTTGGATTTTTTTACATTTTATGTTTTTGATGGGATATTATTATGGCAGACATAAACATCAATCGCTCAGATCCTAATCTAGCGGATTCTCCGACATACGTATGTATATAATCTGCTTGTGGTTACGCCTTACGTGAAAATACACTTTCGCTATTTACGGTATCATATTTTGGAGTATTATTCATGTTGACATTACGCGAGCTAGCTTAATACGCGTAGAAATGAGTAATAAGAAAAGATAAGCGTTTCCGCTTAAACGAACTCAAACAAAACAAAAAATTCTCGCTAAACCGCTTCTGTTATTCCTTTATTATGTATTCTTTTGAGCGAGGAATAGAAAATTTCTAAGCGTTTCTTTTACGTTATGACGAAACTTTATAAGTCTTAAGAATAATATTTTCTTTATAAAATGTTTATCTACGCAATGAATTTTCGTGACTGTTATTGGATGTTCGAAGCACATCAAACGTTGAATCTTCATATTCTTTATATCGACCTATGTAATAACTATTTTTATTAGAAATGTCTTTTCCAATAAAAGTTGGACGAAGGGTATATAAATAAAGCTAATTTATTCAAATGAATTCGTATACATGAAATTAAATTTTTTTGACTACCTAGACTATACCAAAGGCTTCCTATATTTACATAAATTGTTCGTATCAGAAGGACCCTAATGTTACCCCTTAAGATTTAAATTACAATGTATCCAATTTTTTTTTTTAAATAAACGCTACACACTCAACGGCCCCCATTAGGATATTGATATCGTGTGTCGGGGGTCCGGACACATACACAATGACAAGGACAAATACACCCAGACCGGAAAATATGCTTGCATGGTCAATTTCATGGTCATCATGGTCAATTTTATTAAAATTAGTTCAACTTCTCAACCGAAAAGGTTATCAAAAATACTATCAAACTTGCCCGGGGCTCCGTTTGAGTGGTTTATACAACAATTTTTTAGATTTGTTTGCCGTCAGTGGAGTTCATTCGTGGTATGAAATTTTGTTGCGAGAGTCTGGCTAGGTAGGTACCACATCAAATATTCTAGTGTCAAATATTCTACCGCCAAATAGTAGCGCTTAGGCATTACTGTGTTTCGGTTTGAAAAATACTGTAGCTAGTGAAATTACTGGCCAATCGAGATTTAAGAACGAAATTATGTGACCATTCTCACAACTTCACAATTCTCTCAACGCGTGAGTGACACCTTCAAATAAATGGTGTTGCAAGAGCCTCACAGACTACGATAACCACTTATTGTCAGGTGGTCCGTATACTTGCTTGCCAACTTACTCGCATAAAAAAGGAATACGCGCGAATCTGAGCCCGCTCACACTTGCTATGATTCACCATTGACATCGTTCACCTCTAAACTGGCCAAATAACATAGCTTAGAATTAAACTATAAAGATCAGGTAAATGGTTGTCACGTGAGAAAATCATGAACGTATAGAGAGATCGAGTTCTGTTAGTGTATATAGAAAGTTTTTTCGACAACTCCTGTTTTCAAAACATATATTTTCGTGATCCATATTCTATAGTCTTGGCATTGCATTGGCTTTTGTTCAACTTCTATTTTTTTATGTTACAAGTTGGCAAGCGCGCATACGGCCCACCTGATGGTAAGCGGTTACCGCAGCCTATGACCGCTTGCAACATCATTTGTAGGTGCAACTCATGCGTTGCCAACCTCGATATATTGGTTCTTAAATCTCTTTTTCCCAGTAATTTCACTAGCCTACAGTACCCTTCAAACCGGAACACAGTAGTAAGCACTATTGTTTGACGGCTGAATATTTGACACTGCGGTGGTACCTACCTAGCCGGCCTCTTGTAACAAAAGACCTACCACCAGTGTGACTGATTGCACTGGTGGAATAATCTCTGCTGTGACAGAGATTATCCTAACAGCGTGGCATGGCGTCGCCCGGTTCCGACGCCAGTATATATTCTATTATAAAAGACCATTAAATTGATCGTATCCATAAAATCGTATGATAAAAATTTACTAACAAACTGGGTTAACTCGATGCGTGTCTCCTTATGTAACTCGTTTGAATCGAATTGAAAGCTAAGAACTTTTCCCAGGACCCGATGTTGCGAAAACACAGAAAGCTTGGCCAATATACTCTATTCACTTCTACAGTAAATATAATGGATTAAGATTGAGGTTATATATTTTATTATTATTATTTTTTATATTGTAGTTTTTATTTTTTACTTTTTTCTTTAACTTTGTAACTTTAATTATTATTTACTTTTTTATAGTGTAATTCTTTTTTGTTACATTCTATTCGTTGGTCTTCTTTATACTAATGTTGAGTTTACCTATAATTGGGTTGTCATTGACCATTGTTATTTATGTTATATAATTATTTTTGTGAACAAACCGTTGGTGTAATCTTAAATAAATAAATAAAAAATGGAGTACACATATACGTATAGGATCAATTCTTAAAATTATTCATTTGTTATTTCATTAAGTCCAAATAATCATGTAATTTGAAAGCACAAAGCAAATGTTGATAACGTAATTCAACAACCTATTGTACCGTTATTTGAAGATATGGTATGGTTATAGTGATAGCACGTAGTTAGGTCTTGAGAATCTATAAATTTGGTGAATTGTTTTGTATTTCGTGAATCCTTGAAGTCAGTGTTGCAAAGTTTATACTGGACAAGTCAAACATAATCTACCTCATAAAGCAGTCAACAATCATTGTCAATCCTAATTATGTAAAACATCTTATGCGAACTGGATACCTTCGATTAAAAATATAAAATTTGCCTTAAGCGCCACAGGGGTTCGGGTTCGATTCACGCTCGGAGCATGTGTTTGTATTGACCATACAGGCATGTGTTTCGGTCTGGGTGTGTTTGTCTTTGTCATTATGTATGTGTCCGGACCCCGCCACGTTGAATTTGTTGCGTTTTATTGTTATTACAAAGCTAAAAATAAATGTAAATGCAAGATGAAAGAAAATATTGGAAAATGTATAAATTAAGAGATTACCCTACTTTATAATCAATTGACCCATGATATTGTAGCGTAACAAATGAAAACTTTACCAAAATTTGATTAATTAAAATTAAAATTTCATACATTTCGTTATCATATAACTATTGGAATCAAAACCTGATTCATGGTTTTATATCATCGATAAGATGGTAAATATTCGTATATTTAAAAATCACGGTTTGGTTATAACAATGAGTAGTTTTGTATAAACGATGCTTCTCAAATGTTATTACGTAAATTGAATTGTAGTTATAAAACGCACCGGGACGTGTCTAATCGCTGTATGAAACATGCCTAAAGTCAAATGATAGTGATATAAAGATAGATAAGTAAAACAAAACCATTTCGTCAATGCTACTTGTTTCACCATTTCCAAGCAAAACGAAAGCAATTCCCGATTTATACAAAAATGTTATCAAGATTTTTAGAAAAGTATTGTCAAATACTTAATTATTAACTAAAAGAAAACACAAGACGTTCAACGACCCTCTTTAGCATAGCCTTATCCTGTTTAGTCACACCGAAATTCATTACTATATTTAAATTCATGACCAATCATAACGTCTACCACTAGTGGGCCACAGTGGTCTTCGAGAGAAGCGATACTATATGAAGCTTGAAACACTTTCAATTAAGTGTAGTTTAAGGTTTAAATATGTTTATTATTATACTCAAAGGACATTACAGTTCACTTAAAGAACATATAGAAAATAGAGCTAACGTAAATAGGGTAAACGATCTTTAAGAGTAAAATTGAAATAATCCTAAATAACTAAATATAATAACCCTAAGAAGACTAGAGGTTTTGAGTCTCAAAGGCAGACATATAGTCTAAAATAACTGTCAGAAAATAGATATAAAGTCCGTGAGATATTTTCTAAAACGCGAAATAGTTTCCGTCGTCAAAGCCGTAGCCTAATGTTAATAATTGGGTAAAACAACAGTACACATCAAAAACCGTTGGTATTAGGTTAATGTCACTTAAACAAAACCATTTGCTTCTTTTCTTTGGCCCACTTAGCATTAATCGGATTTCACCAGTTTCGCTAATGCATTGGTAAATTCGTTACGAACTTATTCTGCTACAATCGCTCAACTTTCTACTCATGATCATGCCTCTTTCTATACATAATCTTTATCATAATAGAAATTGTTTCGTTCTTTTTACTTTACCCTGAACATACATAGATTTCTACTAGTGAGATTTCCTTTATTAAATACTATTGTTACTATTGTTACTTTCAAAGGCATAATTAGTTTTCGTCAGAAGTGATTGGAGGTCAAATCCTTTAGCGGTCGGATTTTCGTAAACGCATGACGAAATGATTGTCATGATGCGGTTACGGATTATCTGTTTACACAAAAATTTAATCTTTATTGGAAAATATCACTGACCATCCGCAACTAGACGCTATGACCTACTCTTGTAACTTTTACTCAATACTAGCTTTCCAAATAGTTCTATTTGAATATCAAAATTTTAAACTTAATTGTGTCTAAAGTTGTTTCTTTTGAAATATTTTTGTTTGTTTTTACTCAAACTACGATTCTTAAGGAATCGATGTTTAAATACTAGTAATTAAATCTTGCAAATTTGTTTCCATAAAAATGATATTGTGTTGAAACATACAACAGAACTGTAGGTAAAGCACCAGGAGATGAGGGTCATAATAAATTCATGTGTTTTATGAAATGGACTGTTCTAACATCGGTAAGCGAGTATTTAATGTGAGGTACGCGCTTTGTTGGCATTAAACGTAGCGTGCGTGATAGCCATCTACGCGTCCGAGCAATTGCCTTGTTTGTCGTACAGGGCGACTCAGAACCATCAGTTAGCTTCGCTATCTACTACATTGGAGGAGGTAAATGAACAAAGCAACGCAATAATTCGGACTACGACTATAAACTAACCACATGCTCACTCAACTTATCTTCTTATTATAAATGATGAAATAGATGACATTACATTATTCTTACCAGTTTACAAAATTAATATTTAAATAAACTACAACGTTGAGGTTACACTTAATAATTCCATGTTTCATGTAAATGCCGGAATGTAAACGGACGTGCGTATCTCTGGAATGATAGTCGTTTTCGACATGAAGCCGAGTTCGTGGATAAACCTACTTAACCGTTTGTGACATTTGATGAAAGATTATACTGTTTACTTGCCTATCCCACATAATCCCTTGTGAATATAATAAACGATTATGGCTTCCTCTTAGCCGTCGTGTATATCTCAACATTGTTATCTCTTCACTCAAATGCTCTTTGATATTTTAAACGGAGAAATATAATGAGAGCTTATCTCAGAACTGAAAACCTCGTTTCATTTATCACGATACTTAAAATAGTCTACAATTTAAACATTATATCAACAATGTTTATTGTTCGTTCGTTCACCCTATCACCAAGGTCTCGGCTAAGCGTTATTTTCGCTTACATTTCAACGCACACACGCGTATTTATGCACATTATCAAGTACGATGCACTAAGTTGGTGGAATGGGAGCACGTGATGGAAATACAAGAGCGGCTATCTGTCGGTAAGATATTATCTCACCATAAACCCTCGTTGATGCCGGCCACTCCCCCGTGAACGAATTGAATCCTCTTGTACACTCGTATCGGGTAATCACACTTAACAAGTATGAGAACAGCGACCTCACTTATGTGAGCTACTATCGATCATTCGATTGTAACTGTTCGATGTGATAGATTTTATTACAAGTAGTTCAATTAACTTGGACATCGTCCTCGTGTACAGGTAGTAAATAGAGCCATGGTAAATGTATTCCACCGTTTTGGTCCAAGTCTTTATTTACACCCAAATGCTTATACTTAATATTTTAACATTTACTTTTTGGAATTATTTTATTTAGAATTGTAACGGAGACTGCACAATTTATAGTATTAATAATAATTGAAGTTGCATGCAAATTAATATTCTTTATCTTGAGCCCATAAATTTAGCAAAATTAATAGAAAATTGTGGATTTAAGTTTATCTATCGCTTTAATCATAATGTTATATTGTAAGTTCTGTAGCACTGTTTATGATTGGTGAAAAGTAATGTGAATAAATTCTGACAAACTTATTCATTGCCAATGCTGTATTTTTTTTTTTTTTTTTTATGTTAGAAGTTGGCAAACAAGCATACGGCCCACCTGATGGTAAGTGGCTGCCGCAGCCTATGAGCGCTTGCAGCACCATTAGTAGGTGCCACTCGCGCGTTGCCAACCTCGAGATATTAGTTCTTAAATCTCGTTCGCCCAGTAATTTCACTAGCGTACAATGCCCTTCAAACTGGAACACAGTAGTGCCTAAGCACTACTATTTGGCGGCAGAATATTGGACACTGCGGTGGTACCTACCTAGCCGGCCTCTTGCAACAAAAGACCTACCACCAGTGTGACTGATTGCACTGGTGGAATAATCTCTGCTGTGACAGAGGTTATCCCAACAGCGGGCGATGGGGTCGTCACATCCCGACGCCGGTATTTGAGATTCTATTACCTAATTGAACTACTATAATATCAACCGGAACTATGCTTTTTCAACCCATGTCACAAATCCGTCACGCGATGTTTTTCATCGATAAGGTATATTTGTCGGTCGTATTGTAATTTTCCGAGTCATTAAATCATGTCAGAGGCTCGTAAAGGTTCCCCACGTGGACATGAGCGCATAGATTTTTTTTTCGTTCCAGTAGCACGTCGTTCATCATGACGCGTTTATTATCTTCGTGGCCTTGGCCGTGAACGGTCGCGCGGAGGACAAGCGCGTGAGCACGATGTATGTTTAACATGAACAATTTTACGAGTCTTGAAATTTAACAAAAAATAAACTAACACTTTATTCTTGGCGTGTTACGTGTTACATAAATCTAAGCTGAAGCTGTTAGCAATATATATTTTAGTTCAAGATTTGTTTTTATCAATTTATAATCTATAAAATATCTTTTATTCCAAAAGCTAATACACGTTTTTGTAACAAAATAATCTATACAATTTTTTATGGTTATATTAGATGGCGTCGCGTTGGTAACAAAGTTTAAAGGCAGACTCCTGTCGAGATCATCAGAGCGAAGCGACAAGCGTTCACCATCGACAATAGACTAAAGCCATAGTAATGTACTCGTGACGTCACCACCACCAGTAATTATAGTAAAAGTTCGTGACTGTCGCACGCTTCGACGACTAATGCATATTTGAATATTATAATGAAATCTACGTGCCTATTCTTCGAAGAGTAATGACTGTCTTATCTCCATATCGTAAGGCAACTTAGAATCATATGAAATGTAGCTAATAGATTTAAAAAGCATATGACGCTTATCTTTACCTTACCTCAGTGGCTTATAGATTTCTTCAATAACTAAAGAGATCTCTTTTTTGTCCATTGGATAAATAAAATTGGCGTAGTTTTTGTACACCGTCAAACATGACATAATAAAAAATTAGTGTATATTGTTACTTAAATGATTCGAAGCAAAAAAATCCATTGGTGCCATTTCGATAAAAACGTTCTCCAACTTCTACGAAACGCTTCTCTAATCAACTTAAGCTTTAGATTGCGAGTTGCCGTTCTATAGGACGTCTAATCCCGGTGTTCATTTAGGTCAATTGCATCAAATCGTCAGTACTACCTTCGACCAGACCGTGTTTAACATTCGCAGAATCTATTGCGTTCTTTATAAGTGTAGCAAGAGTGCACTTAAATCAAAATGTCTCGTTACTTTTGAATTGACTATCTTTCGTCCTTTTTTAACGTTCTGCGTTAGATAGAGATGATTACAGCAATGTCGAATTATCTCTTGCAATTTACACTGGTACCAGCTTACGTAATGATTTCTCGATGTTCTTATAAGAATTACGAAGTCTGCGTAGTATTAATTTGAAAAAAAAATGTTAGAATCATTTCTATGAAATAGTTGTGCTTTTATAAATTGATAAATCTATACAATTATTAAAATTTTAATAGACCCTTTTTATTGAAGGTGTGTTTGAAAAGCTTTTTCGTATTGACTATTAACGATTTGGATTAAATTTTTTGTTTCTTATGATATTATGTAAGAGACGACTGTTGTGGCGTGCTGGAAGCCCTGAGGATCACGGGTTCGATTCTCGTTCGAAGCAGATGTTTGTTATAAAAATCTGTTTCGGTCTGGGCGTCTGTCCTTGTGGGTCTCCCTATCATCGCTTGGAGTTGTTGTCATAACATCTGATAATAATAAATGTTAGCATCTTAATAGGTTATTTGCTCTTATCCAATGAGTTAATGATTCGCCCTTTCATTGGTAGAGGTCAGATGGCAATCGCTCTGTGTAAAAACTAACGATTCCAGTCAGCCATAAGAGTATAAGCAGACCCTGGATAAATGCCGGGGATCATACAAGAAAGAAGAATATGATGTTTTATGCAAGATTGACGGAGCGGATTAGTTCAGTGTGATAAGCTTCAACATTAATTCCAATCTATTCAGATCCGTCACGTACAACCTGACATACAGTTCGATTTCTGTAAAGTAAAACAATCCAAATGGGTGGAGCTTATTTGCAACTAGTTGTTCTTTGAGATTTCATTCGCGTTAAATTTTGATTATACAATAATTGTGTACGGAGCCGATCACGCGACTGAATCACACGGAAAGAAAACTCTTTGATATATGTATTACCATCCCAGTTCACCTTTATTGGAATTAAATTTAAGAAATCCTCCTATCCACTTTTAGACCAACGAAATATACCAAATTGAAAATCTCCTGGTCCTTCTGGTTAAGATTCTGCATCATATGTCATTCACATAGTCTCATCATCAGTCTTCAGAAAATCGCTGAAAGGAATCATAATCAAGAAATCATGAACAGCTTTCACTAAGCTATTGTCGCTCGTAATGAGTATCTTAAATTACTTTCATCATTCATGTATGATGATGATGATGATTTTATCAATAAAATAGTTCGACACTTTGGTCAAACATTCAATTGAATGTCTGCTTTCTACTTGAATAAATTGTAAAACTTATCTAGACAAGACCAACATAAAAAAGATAACTAAAGTGCGCAATAACATCTATATTTAACAAGTGAATAAACACAAATTTTAAACAGTTCTGCAATTATTTAAATGTCTATATATTTTCAACTGAATTCACATAAAAAGAATTTTAATTAACTTTAATTGAAATGCAAATTGAACGTGCGACAGTAATGCCGCTTAAAAGCAATATATTTTTCAATATACCCATACTTATGACGTCACTGTTATTGCAGAATTACATCATACTTATTCGCGAAAATAACAGAGTAACGAGTCGATTTGTCTCGAGATAAGATTGCTTCGGTCATCGGCCCGAATGGTTGAAAGAAATTATTAATCAAACCCTTGTTTAATGATCGTAGTAAAACTTTTAATACAGAATTATACATAGTGAAGTTATACAGGTGACTAGGGATGTCATATTGGATTTCGAATAGGAATATCGATAAGTTTTTTTTTATATGGGAACAAACTAGTAATTTGATTTAATTCTGTAATGGATATGATGTCTCGTTGTCTGGAAATTCACAACAGCGTGATTTAGAAGACATTTTCCTCCTCGCAAAACCAGCCTGTGGAACTAACTTCCGCAGGGGTCTTACCGAACCGATACAACTTGGCCATCTTCAAGAGAAGGAAGAATTCTTTTCTAAATTGTCGGCAACCAGGTTGCGTTGCCACCTCTGGTGTTGAAGATTTTCATAGGCGGCGGTGATCGCTTAACATCAGATGAGCGTTCTGCCCGTTTTCCTCCTTTTATAAAAAACTGAAGAGGCCAACTTATTCAAGGCCTACTTATACGGCAGCGAACCTGCCTGCCTGCGAAGCGCCAAAGATCACGGGTTCGATTCCCGCATAGCAAAAATCCCTCAAGCCTCTCCATGCTTGTATTGACCATACACACATGTTCCGGTCTGGGTGTTTGTAAAATTCCATATATGAGTTAGAGTGCTGAAGGGTGAACCTGCCACCGTCTCTGAACCCTTCCTTTTTTCCTTTTGTCTTGGGTTGGCAACACGCATGTGGTACTTCTCATATTGCAAGCGTTCATAGGTTGCGGTGACTGCTTACCATCAAGCGGACCTTATGTGCTTGTTTGCCAAGTCATGAAATAAAAAAAGAAAACATAATGTAAATATTATTTTTGGTAACGATATAGTTAACATCCCTAGCTGAGACCGCATGCTGATACTAAATAAACAAACCGTGTTTAGGCTAGACTTTTATTGTATTTAATCAAGTAATTAGTTATGCGCGGTCGTTGACATCAGTACCTTTGTAGCAACATCGTGTCGGACACGCTCGTTAATATATGCTCATTTATTTAGCACATTCATATAGTCCGAATATAAAAATAATTATCAGTCAAGTCCGTTGTGGACCTTGCTCAGTCGAAAGTAAAGGGTTCCGCAGCTTCATGATGAAGGATCTTAAGGACTTTAAAAATAACAACGAATTAAAATAAGTTGTAACGATCGCAAAATAAGTTGGTAAATTCATAGTAATTATTAAAAATAATATGAAAAAACAAACTTATGGAAACCACTTATAAATATCTAAAATTTGAGGACCTATCTTTTCCAAAATAAATGTGGTTGAAAGTTCATTTGATGTTATACAAGCTCAAATTTTTCTAGAATTTTAAATCCCATAGTTCAAAAGTTAGAGGGGGACACAATTTTTATGACTAGTATAGTAGCTAATATCTCAACAACTACTGACTTAGTTAGAAAAGCTGAATTCTCGTTATTATTTTTAAATATTATAATATTTCACTACAAAACCCTGTAGTGGTTCATAGAATACACCCATTTACCGAATTTAGTATTGATAGAGCCAATAGTTTCAAATGACTGCGACATAAGGACGGATAGACGGAAATGACGAAATTATAAGAGTTCTTTTTTTGCCGTTTGGGTACGGAACCCTAAAAAGAATATTAACAATATCATTGCGTTTTATTTAGATTTACGTTTAACGCGTAGCGATAAATTTTACAAAGAGACGTCTCGTGAAATATTTTGAATTCATCTTGCGTTTTGTTTGATATTTGCAATGCGAAAACGGTAGGATGTTTACGATTCGTAAAAATGCTCAAAATGAAACGTTTAGCAGATAAATGGGGGACATTAGTGATAATGATAAAGATTTGTTTTTTTTTTGGGTTTTTATATCATTTAAATGGAAAATAAAAGTCACTAGTATCATCAAAGTATCCTACGTTAATATTTAAGAGGAAGGGGTTACATTACTATAAGAAAGGGGACAAAGTGGTTGGAGAGAAAGGAGACACCTAGGTACTGCTGAAGGTCACGTAGATTTTTTTGCGAGGGAATAATCGAACTTATTTAAAAAAGCCAAACCTATAGTTTTATTGGATACCATATTATAGGATTTGTTATAGAGTATCCCCACCGATGACCCTTTCGAGGCCACTAAGGCCTACAGTATTAGACATTCGAAAAAAACTTCACAGACAGAACGACTGCTTCTTAATTTAAAAAAATATTTTTCAGCAAACAATAAACTAAATTATCATTTTGTTTTAGTTTCCCATACAAAAAGAAGTACCTGGATGACCGACCTTAACTCGGTATTTTTATATTGGTTTTACGATTTACCAAAATAAAAAATGTTGGTAAATTGAGTTTTTGTGGAAAATATATTTAGATATGAATTACATAATGATGTCATAATAATAAAAAATATTATCAGTTTATTTAAATAAAGGGATTTTCATTTCCCGAAAACACGGATAAAACAACATTTCCTAAAAATGAATCCCAGCTAGATCAATTTATCGCACCCGAAACCCCGTACTACACTTCATGAAAATCGTTTAAGTTTCCAATATTCAGATTTTATATACAAGAATTGCTAGTTTGAATTTAATAGATGTTAGATACTCATCATTCTAAAATCAACTAGAATTAGCTACCTCTGAGACGGTTGAGAAGTTTTAATCGCATACTAACTTCGCCTTTGAACTGTCAGCTCGATTATGAACAGGTCTTTGAGATTACGTTTAAATATTCATATGTCCTATCAACTTCATTTCCAATTCACTAAACACAGTGTACAATTACGTCTTCCTCGTTATGAATTCAAACACTTATTCATACTATTATTATAAGAATAAATCTTTGTCTACACTGTACACACCTCACGATTACCTGTTTTTAATTATATGTATTTGGAAAGGATAAATTTGACATATTGTTGAATCATTGTTATATACTTTTGTCATAATAATATTGAAAGTAAAACGATAAAGATTTTTTACATTAGTCCATTTAAATTGTAAGCAATATCGTCTTGAAATGGTTCAACAGAATCTTTTATACAGGATCATAATTTGTACAATATATAAAAATCTTCTCTCTTTCTTTTCTTCTTCTTCTAGAAAGATTCTCAGTGTTTACCAGGTGTCTGTTTATACTCTTACCATGAATTGACGCATTACTAGTTTTTACACAGAGCGATTGCCATCTGACCTCCGCAACCCACAGGGCGAACTGATACCGGTTTTTATCTGATATTGTGATTACAACCGGGATCGACAGCTTAAAGTGTTATCCGAGGCACGGTGGGGAAACCCACAAGGATAAACGCCCAGATCGAAACAGTTATAACAAATATCTACTTCGAGCTGGAATCGAATCCACGACTGTCGAGACTGAAAGCGGGCTCGCTAAATATAAAAAAATATATTATATGACGACGTTGTGGTGCAGCGGTAGCGAACCTGCCTTAAAAAACGCCACAGGTCGCGGGTTCGATTCCCGCTCGGTGCATAGTATGTATTGATCATGCAAGCATATTTTCCGGTCTAGGTGTATTTGTCCTTGTATGTGTTTCCGGACCCCCGACACAGGATATCACTATCCTAATGGGGGCTGTTGAGTGTGCAGCGTTTATTATTTATTATTTTTATTATTATGACATGTTATTACCATGCGAACGAAACCCCAACCAGATACTGAACTAGATATTTACCTACAATATCATAGATAATCTCCATGACTTGTATATCATATGGACACATAAACAAATAGTAATTACACAGTTGACTGGTGATTATCTCGAAATGTTTCCGTTATATCCTTCTGTCAATTAAATGTAAGTTCTTGTTACTATTAAAAGGGTATGCAGAAACAGGCTCGTAATGTTTTTGCTTTAGAATGCGATAATACCGGTTTACGATCGGCTCCCCGACGTCTGGCGAAGATGCTTCAGTCAATGGACTAAAAATGTTTAATTGAATCGGTTAACTTCGAGAGATCAGCGACTCGTCTATCATCGTTTGCGTCAGTGGAGCAAAAACATTATATATATTTCGTTTTTACCCGACTGCCAAAGAAGGGTAATGTTTTGCGAGCGTATGTATGTATGTATGTAGGTATGTCTCTTTCTTTGTGACGTTCTACAGTCTAGACTCTTTTAACGGATTTCAACATATGAGGTGTCATTAGATTCGTCTCAGTTGTGAGAGTGACATAGGGTATTTTATTTTAACACTAGCGGCCCGCTCCGGCTTCGCACGGGTATTAAATATATAGCCTATGTCATTCACTGAAAAAATGATTAAAATTTATCCAGTAGTTTTGATTTATTCATTATATACGCACGCGTTAAATGTAATTATTTACGACATCACATTAGAAACCTCATAAAATTTTTTTTTTTCTCTCCATTATTTAATGAATGTTATTATACATATAAACATTCCTCTCCAATCACTCTATCTATAAAAAAAACAGCATCAAAATCTGCTGCGTAGTTTTAAAGATTTAAGCATACATAGGGACAGAGAAAGCGACTTTGTTTTATACTATGCCCGTGGGAAAAAAAGATTCCCTAATAAATATTGAAATTATAGCGCCAAAATCTGATGATGATTTGAAAATGAGTAAATTTTTTCAAAATATTGCTTGGTTTCGAAATAAATCGATGTTTAAAGTTTGCTTTTTTTTCCATTCCTATTTTTATTTTCCTTTTACTGTTTTTATGCAGTCGGGTTTTTTGTTTCATTTATTAATTTAGGCTATGGTAAAATGTTTTAACTTTATTTATAAATTTTATACAAATTGTTTCTGTATTCATTTGTTTTTTCTACTTCCTAGTATTATTTACCGAGAGTCTGCTTATATTCTTACCATGAACTGATAGCTTCCTAGTTTTTACACAGCGCGATTGCCACCTCACGTCCGCAACCCAAAGGGCGAACCAGTAACTCGTTGGATAAGAGTAAACTGCCTATCAAGAGTTAACGATTATTATCTGATGTTATGATAACAACCTATAAATTTTTAATAAAATTTTTAAGGCGTCGGGATGTGACGATCCCATCGCCCGCTGTTGGGATAACCTCTGTCACAGCAGAGATTATTCCACCAGTGCAATCAGTCACACTGGTGGTAGGTCTTTTGTTGCAAGAGGTCGGCTAGGTAGGTACCACCGCAGTGTCCAATATTCTGCCGCCAAATAGTAGTGCTTAGGCACTACTGTGTTCCAGTTTGAAGGGCATTGTACGCTAGTGAAATTACTGGGCGAACGAGATTTAGAACTAATATCTCGAGGTTGGCAACGCGCGAGTGGCACCTACTAATGGTGCTGCAAGCGCTCATAGGCTGCGGCAGCCACTTACCATCAGGTGGGCCGTATGCTAGTTTGCCAACTTCTAACATAAAGAAAAAAACCGGGTCCGAGAGGTCAACGTGCTCTCCGAGGTACGCTAGACCGAAACAGATTTTTATAACAAACATCTGCTCCAAGCGGGAATCAAACCCGCTACCGCCACGGCTCAAAGCAGGCTCACTACCAGCACGTCACAACAACAAAGGCTTCTTCTTTTATTTCTCTTTACAGCAAATTTCTAAGCTATATTTTGATCCAATATGCCACTATCGAGTGTCGACTTCACAACACGCGAGTTCTTCTCACGGTAGCTCTTGAAAGATGAACGGAGAAAGCCTTATCTTATTTATCGGAGCGCGAACAATGTGAAGAGCGTGCCGGTGCTTATCAACTTCGACCCATCTAGTGCTCATCCGACTTTCACTGCGCGAATTTTCCATGGCAACACTTGGTTAGCACTCAACAACCGCTGATGTAGAAAAACTACCGGCGACTACGTTTCAATAAGCGCATTGTAAAAGGCTACAATTAGAAGACAAAAATTACTGGGCAAAGGAGATTTAAGAACCAATATCTCGAAGTTGGCAACGTTTGAGTGACGGCTACTAATGGTGTTGCAAGCGCTCATAGGCTACGGCAACCCCTTACCATTAGGTGGGCCGTATGTTTACTTGCCAACTTAGTAACATAAAAAAATAAAGTATCGCTGTCTTACATAATGAAACACCGATTCAAAATTTTACCATAGCTGGGCAATTGTACGTCGTCGTGGAGTAAAATAGGCAAGAGTAGTTATAGTTCCTTAAATGTAACTTGAACCAAAATCGCCGCTTCTGCGCAGGTACAATAATGGATAAAAATGTTAGACAAAAATATTGGTCTCGTCTTATTTAAATCGATTCTTTATAAAGTGGGAAAACAGAATGAAGTATATAATATAGTTATTATTTCTTCTAAATTCAATTAATTATTTATTTATTATCGTTAATAATTACTTAAATAGAATAAAACAAATAAATAGTACAGAAAAAAGTTACCTATATATAAAAAAAGTTAATGTACATTATTAATAGTGAGACAGACTTCTTCGTATCTTCCGCAATATTATTCAGATAATTAGTTATATTATTTTCTTTTTAAAAATAACTATAAACGTCAAATACCATGCTTCTCTCCCGTCTCCTTAAAGTTGATTGTGGTCGAGGCATTATCTTGAAATAAATGTTAACACACTTGACAAAACTAATTTTTTTTTAAATAATTTATTATTAAAGAACTAAAACAACCGTGAGCGAGTGTACTAAACCCGGTCCCCTTCATACAGCATACGGTTGAGACCCAAAAACGTGTTATTGCGCAGGGTTCAAGTTACATTTAACAGACTATACATAAAAGTTCCTATTCCATTGAAGTAACAGAGCCATGCTCTTCTCTTCACAAACGGGCCGGCTCGGCGATGTACTACACTATCACAGAAAATCGGCGTTAAGTAACAGAAAACTGTTGCGTTTCGTGGGATGTGTAAGAGCGCCGAAGACCCAATCTCCCACACCCGTTATTCCCTTTTTTTCCTCCTCATACCTTCCTTCTTGGTTCTCGGTTTGACAACGCGCATGTGATACTTTAAGTATCGCAAGCGTTCATAAGTTTGAGGTGACTTTATCATCAGGCGAACCGTATGATTGTTTGCCAACCGTCACGAGATGAAAAAAATCTAAGCAAAGCCGCGATGTTACTAGTCTAACACGTGTGTGAACGACCGCCTCGTTTCGTATTGTTTACGAAATGTGAAAAGGTACATCCATTAGTCGAGAGACGTTTTTTTTAGCGTTTAATATTCAATAACACATCCATAAGCATGTATTGTCTTGCGAGTTATGCCCGTTCGGGAGACGACGGTCGCGCATGTTAAGCTTGTCGTGATTTAGTGCAGGGATGGGCTCGGCCCACGGCCCTAATTACAAAGTGTAATGAGATGACGCCCGCGCCCGACGCCAGCTCGGAGGGTACCGCCCGCGCCTGTGTCTCATCGAAAGCCATTCAGCAATCTCACTGCCATCGATGTACGTATTATTGTTTCACGCATCATCCATACATTTGTATTTATGTTTAACCTTATTTTAGGTCCCGTTTTTTCAGACTTTTGTATATATATTTTTATACCAAATTATTCATTTACAACCAATGTTACATTTACAATTCAATACTATCTATATTTCAAAATAATTTCCAATGTACAAATCATGTCTACAAGAAATTGGGACATTTGCTGATTTGCAAATCCCGGTACTTTGGACGAAAAATCAACCAACCATCCTGTCACATCCAGGGAATAAGTCAAGATGTAATAATATCTTTTAGAAACTGCATAGCAATAAGGCAATTAATATATTTATTATTTAGTTTTATTACGACATTTTTGCGTAAATTTAAACAAAATAATACAAAATTATTAGTCCTAATTAAATATATTTTGGTTGTGTGCGCCTCTTACGAATTATTCAAATATCGATCGGCTATACAAACGCGACACGATCCGCTAAACGCCCACCAGCAACATGCAATGATACGAACGAAACAACGGATAATATTTTCAAATCCGGACAACAGCCGAAACTTACGTCTAATCAAATTCATAGATCAAAGATAAGATGCTTGACAAGGAACTCGATAAACATGAAATAATCATACTTAGTTTAATAAAGGTTATGCATGAATAGTTTCTTTGTTCTGCGTAGCTCGTCCATCAACCCAATAACTGTACATTATTTTTATTTTAATAAAGTTTATTGTATCGTAATTAATAGTTTGTTATAGCTAACGTATTTTTATTATTTATTAATTTTGCACATGTCCGCTTCTTCCTAGCACTATTCCCGGTATTTTAACCAGACTTAAGTTAATAATCTTATCTTATATAATGTTTAGATATTTGTTACTCAATTACAGATAAACTGTTTAATTGATTGGGATAAAATATATCACACAGACAGCTATATTATATGGATACTTTTATCCCGGAAAATCATTAGGTTTCTGTGGGATTATCAAAAATATGCTACAAGACATATTCAATTGAAATTGTATATAAAAGTGTTTTAAAGCTAATTCTTTAAGTCACCGCGGTTGAAGTCGCGGGCATATGCTAGTGTACAGTATAATTATGCTTGAATTAATAAAGTAATATTTCTTTATTAACCAGCTGTAAGCAATTTGAGACAAATTGAAGCAACTTTTTCTCTGTCGTTTTTCTACCTCAAGTTTCTGTGAGAATAACGCCAGCTGGTACGAATGGAACGCCTGCGTTTAATGTCGCCATCACATCCGATGTCGCCGGAACATCGAGCGCACTCTATTAAGTGATTTCACTTCGGTTCAGATTTCCTTTGAACATACGAATTTGTCTCCGTCGTCTAATAGAAAATAGACAATCGGTAAACAATTATGAAAAAGACATGGAGTTTGTTTTTGATTTCACAAATGGGTCGGCTCATTCAAGGAAGAACTACTCTCTCAAAGAAAATCGTCGTAAAGTAACAGACGCAGTAAAGTTGGGATGAGCGAGAGCGCCGGAGGCCTAATCTCCCACTCCCTCTGTAGCCTTCGTTTTTCCCTTTCCTCTTATTATTTGGGTTGGCGACGCGCATGTGATAGATATTCATAGGTTGCGGTGACTGCTTACCATTAGTTGGACCGTATGCTTGTTTGCCAACCGTCATGACATAAAAAAATTAAATGGTTTCTATTACTAAATGGTTTAAATATCTTTATTTTATAATATATTGTGTCCAAGGTTTTTCAATAATGATTTGCCAAGGTTTTTTTTCCGTAATTTATGTTTAAAAGCTTTCGTAACGAGCTTCACTAATTAATATTAAATAATTGAATTTTAACGAAGTATGTGAAGGTTCGAGTATTCTAAATTCATTAATCTTAATGAAATTATACTCGTCGAAGTATAAATGATAGTGGTATTTTATTTATTTTTCAATTTGGGAATGATTAATTAATTCTCCAATGTCATTCTTGTTATTCTATATACTTTTTTTTTTAGGATTACTGAGTATAGACGGGAAAAAACGGTCATCTGTTTTTGAACGTTTAGATTCCGTGAATATCCTTTGTCAAAATAAAAAAGCCATTCCAGTACCGTTGGGTTCTCAATGAGTGATTTACTATGGTCCACGAGATCGCTCAATCGCACTTTTAATTTCGCAGTTTCCTTATTTTTAATATGACAAAATATGCCGCTCCCGTGAAACTCATTACGGATTAAATATTAATAATTTAGCATGCGATTAAATTTAGCTTTTTGCGACTGAACGAAATTAATAAATTATGAAATCATTTTTATGGAATTTACGTTATTATTTCTTATGCAACCCACAGCAACGATTAATGTTTTTAAACAACTTCAAAACGGAAAAGTTTTTGATTTGGGCTGTCATTTTATTTTGTTAATTTCATTTATTGGACACTTCTTCTTCTTATCGAGTGGGTAGTGGCCAAGCCAGTGTCAGAGTTGTTCAGGTCGCCCGTAGGCCTCTGACTTGACCTATCGACTGTTGTCAAATTGTCAACAGCTGGAACCGACTTTTTACGTGACCTCCGAAGTACGGAGACGTTCGGTTGAAATACCACTATGCGATAACCCATCTAGTAATTGACCGCACCTAAAGGTTTCTTTACGCACCGATCGTTTACCGATCAGTGGATGCCCTCGGCTATGAGCGTCTCGTACTTATTTGATTCGATTAAATTTAAGAACTCCAGATATTGAGTTGCCAATATTGATAGTTGCATTAGTCAAAGTATTAGGGTTTAAATATCACAGAAGTGGCAAGCCGATGCTTGATGAAGATTGACCGATAGTGCCATAGACTTACTTAAATTAATATGTAAATGAATACAAAAGGCTTATTTCATTTTTTGACACCGTTGTGGCTTTGTGGGTAGCGAGTCTGCCTTAAGCCTCGACGGTTGCGGGTTCGATTCCCGCTCGGAGCAGATGTTTGTATTAATCGTACAGGCATGTTTCCGTCTGGTTGTGTTTGTCCTTGTCATTGTGAATGTTTCCGGACCCCCGAGACAGGACATAATTATCCTAATGGGGGCCGTTGATTGTGTAGCGTTTATTAATTGTTTAATTTTATATAACGAGCTGCGACCGCGGCTCCGCTCGCGTGGTGAACCGATTTTCCTTTATTGCACGGAACGCTAATTCTTTTTGTAAAATAAAAGTAGCCCAAGTTATTTCTTATAACATAACATCAACTATCTGTCAGTCTGTTAAAATCGGTGCAGCCGTTTCAGATTTAGATTTTTGTATATATGTACCGCACATACATTTATATGCATTTAGTGAAAATCTTGTAATTTGAAATTACAAACAGACACTTCAATTTTATTTATTTGTATAGATATAGGTGAAAATTTCCTGTATCGAAAGTTGAGCATTGAGATTAATGGCTATGAAATGTTAAGGTATTGTTATAATGCAAATATTTTAGGTTCGCGTCTCGTGTTCCAGGATGTTTTCTAGGAAACGACCTCTATTGTGTGCCAACAATGTGTTCCAACTTAGTCTGGACGGAAATAGGTTTGGCAGACTGTCGCCACGTTTTTATCCACCGCATAACATTAAACTTACCACATACCTTTATAATTGTACAGCTTATTCTGAGAAATTCTTTTATCTTGATATTGGATTTTCTCTGTTCTTGTAACCGGATTAACTCAGAAATTTATAATAATAATACAAGATTAATATAAGATACGTCTTAAATTATAATGATTTCATATGATTTCTTCATAACCCCTTGGTACTATTTTTTAAAAGGATATTAGCAATAAAAAGCATTACTAATATTCCTATTACCATTTCATCAATTGGTGGACGGACAACTTTATTACTGCTTGCACAAGCACAATGTTTTCTAGTGAAAATAGGTTTTTCTTCAGACCTTTAGTTTGATCGAAGAGCGTGTTAATAAGAAACTTTTGAGTTTTCTGTTATTCGTCAACTTCTTCTTCTGCCTAGAATTACTCCCGGTATTATACGAGTATTTACGCAGGGTCTGTTTATTACTCTTGTCCGGATCTGACAGGTTACTAGTTTTTACAAAGAGCGATTGCCATGTGACCTCCGCAACGCTAAGGACGAACCAGTAACCATTGGATAAGAGCAATTTACTTATCAAGAGTTAACGATTATTATCAGATGCTATGTGATAACAACCAGGACTGACAGCTTAACGTGTTCTCCGAGGCACGGTGGGAAGACCCACAAAGACAAGCGCCAGGACCGAAACAAATTATCTTTCTATTATTCATCATCATCAAATCAGCCGAAGGACGTCCACTGCTGGACATAGGCCTCCCCAAAGTGCCACAATGACCGGTCATTATTATTAGTGTTTTTTTTATTACATTAAATTCATTAAATTCATTTTGTTTTTTGTTTCAGTAACTGCCACCCAACCACCGCAGAGGCCTTGGATACCCTTGACACGACCAAACAGGACTCGTCCGACATGTAAGTAGAACCGCTCACCTTTTATTTAATTCTTTATTAATAACAGCGTCAATGTTATGGAACGGTGGAACTTAAATTAAAAATTATTATTATTACATACATTTATTGGAATGTTTTATTAACGGTATTAATAAATTAAATATACCAGCGAAGCATTAAGAAATTGAGTAAGGGGAAAACATAAGGGTGGGTCGACATACGATTATTTATTACCACAATATAGGGTTACTAAAAACTTGGAACGCAATGGATACCTTAAAAGCTTAATACATTTACTTGCGACGTGGATCTAAGTTGCTTTCCAGGGCATTATATAATTTGACTAGCGGCCCGCTCCGGCTTCGCACGGGTATAAAATATATAGCCTATGTCATTCACTGAAAAATTGATTAAAATCGATCCAGTAGTTTTGATTTATTCATTACTGCCCGTGGCCCGCACGCGTGAAATGTAATTATTTACGACATCACATTAGAAACCTCAAAAATTATTATTTTTTTCTTTACTATTTTTATACATATAAACCTTCCTTTTGAATCACTCTATTTAAAAAAACCGCATCAAAATTCGTTGCGTTTTTTTATGTAAGAGGGCAAACGGGCAGGAGGCTCACCTGATGTTAAGTGATCACCGCCGCCCATGAACATCTGCAACACCAGAAGGCATGCAGGCGCGTTGCCGACCTTTAAGGAAAGAATAGTTTTAAAGATTTAAGCATACATAGGGACAGAGAAAGCGACTTTGTTTTATACTATGTAGTGATTATGCACGATATTCAATATTAATTTCTATATTTTTCTTCGTTATTTTGCCTAGTATCATGTCACGTCAACGTCCAGTATTAAGTTTTTTATAAGTATGTATTTATTATGTCACCATTTTTGAGTTGGATGACGTAAACTATTGCGTAACATGAATACGTGATCTGAATAACACTTATTTTAATATAAAAATACTAATTTATGAATGCTATGTTGTATACACTATAGAATTAAAATATTAGAATAATGCATTCAAGATATTCTTTATATTGCCCTATAAATAATACAACTCGAGCAATTTTTCAATCTGCATTCGAAGTCGCAAGCATAATTAAAAACACCTGCTTCGTCTGCAGTCGGTACTATAAAGTTAATTATTTATAAAACCGCTGGAGTTTATTAAAATAGCGTTAATAGAATGATCGAAGAACAAGTTCTGTCATTAATTATGTTATAGTGGCACGTATGGGTGCGGCGCATGCGGTTAGCCATAAATAAATGATCAGGGACCGCCCTGCGCTGCGCTCTGTACGGTGCTCGGCGTACATTAGGGTTGGCTGACATCTTCGAATAGCGGGATCTCGTCACGAATTGTGGTATATTTAAATGTCTAGTCACACAAACTCCTTATGAGTGACTCACGTTGTTACCGCGATCTGGTGGATTTTAGGTGACAAAAAAAACTGGAGTTCAAATTTGGTTTTGTAGCATATTTTTGTCAAAAGCAAATGTGTAAATAAGTTTCTTGATTTGACCGCTTGTGCTTTAACCTTCTACCCAAAAAAAAAGGGGTGTATCATAGCTTTCAAACACTTGAAACAGTTTTGATTAAGTCTTTTTGGTTTGAAAGGTTCTTTCAGTTCTTGAGTGTTCTTAGCTGTGATTATGGAAATTTGTCAAACTGTTTGAAGATTTGAAAGTTTATTTTAATTGCATTTTAGAATGCCGCTTCAAAATGATCTTACATACTCCAATGTATGTATGGGCATGTATAGGCGGTACCCTCACCGTAACTCCGCTCATGGTTGTAATAATTCATTTCCGATGTACTGCTGAGGCGACTTGCTCGGTGGCTGTATCACTTTCTGGATATCTTTTTGTAGATTTATATTGATTCTTATTTACTTCATCGTTACCATCTCGTATAAAACAACACGGAATGATAACTTGAAGAATTAAAGATAACGCTGTCTCGATTACGTTCTTAATTGTAATCGCCCTAAGTACTTGACATGTACAAATTAGTATATAATAGAACACTTAGGTATAATATACATATTAGTATTTTGTATTGTATTGAATTAAATAACAGACATGTCTTTCAGATTTGTAGTATGTAAACAATACGACGACGTTGTGGTGCAGCGGTAGTAGGGAACCTGCCTTAAGCGCAACAGGTCGCGGGTTTCATTCCCGCTCGGAGCATTGTTTGTATTAACCATACAGATATGTTATCCGATCTGGGTGTATTTGTCCTTGTTATTGTGTATGTTTCCAGACCCCCGACACAGGATTTCACTATCCTAATGGGGGCCGTTGAGTGTGTAGTGTATATTTATTTATTTATTTTTTAATAGATGTTTTATCGTAATTTAATGTATTTAAAGCCTCATTTATAATCAATTAATTTATATGTTGTAATGTTGAAGTAAATGTTATTTTTAACTTGAATAGTCAGTCAGGCAAACGTGTCAAATTCGTCAACTTTTTGTTAAGTTCAACTTCAGGATATCGATATGTACGTAATTTTTTATTGCAGTGTATTTAATTTGACGTTGCTAAGTTACATGTCCAATTTTTATCTTGATTTTTTAATAATTAAATTTTATTAATATTATACTATGTAAAAGGAATTTAAATTCGAAGCCTCAATAGCTCAACGGTAGACTCAACTCACTCACTCACTCTGTTAACGCGAGAGTCGAGGGTTCGATCCTAATCCCCTTGGACTATGGTCGTACCCACTCCTAGCGCAAGCTTCGAGTTTATTTGGAGGAGCAATAGGAATATTAGTAATACTTTAAAAAGCATTGCTAATATTCTTTTTAACAAATTACATTACATTTAACTCCTTGGAATTAAGAGTCCCTAATTTCCTTTACATTCGAAAAGTAATTTTAATGAAAATAAAATTTGCCAATCATTAAAATTAATCGCTTACGTCAATCTACAAAATGTGTTCGGGAAAATTACATTTTCAGAAATCGTTAACGTCTGCTCGGCGTAAATTATGTATGTAAATCGGACATTTGGTTGATTGGGTTTTGATTTTTTCGCCTCTTGAGTTCCGTAGTTTAATTTTTCTCATTTTTACGTTACTACATTATTAATGAAATGTTTTAATGTTTCAAGGTTGGCGAAAATACATGAGAGTTCGTTATTGTACTAGTAATAAAATTATGATTCAATAAAAAAATTGCGGTCAAGGCACCCCCTTCAGAAGTTCAGAACGAAGTTCCTTACGTTTTTTCTTAAACTCCAAATTTCAATCGAATTTAACTCGTGTGCTCGTTTACTTGTAGTACTCGATACACACACGCACACAAACATAGCATATGGGATTTCGTTACGTGATGATTTATACTAATCGCACTACCCGTAAGCCGAATAAGTTTGACGACATTGTGGCGCAGCGGTAGCGAACCTGCCTTAAACGCCACAGTTCGCGGGTTTGATTCCAGCTCGGAGCATAATATGTTTGTAACCATGTAAGCATATTTTCAGGTCTGGGTGTATTTGTCCTTATCATTGTGAATGTTTCCGGACCCCCGACACAGGATATTATATATCCTAATGGGCGCCGTTGAGTGTGCAGCGTTTATTTATTTATTTTTTTATTATTAAAATTAAGGAACCTGCTTTTTAAGTTTGTAAACAATTTGTTATATTACAGGGGTGGCATGTTCAAATTGAACAAACTCCTTCTTTTTCTCAAATAAAGATTTAAAAAAAAAAGTTTGTAAACAATGTGGTAATATTATCGCTTACTAGGGCTTATTATTAACTGTAGATTGTCGTTAAATTCGTCCAGTTATAATTTTATTTAGTATTCATATATCATTCGTATTGATATTTATTACATTTTTGTCGCATCTATAACGGAGAATGTTCTGAACAATTGTTTAGACTGATTCCATCGGTAGAATTTGACTTACCACCTCTATCTGGAAATACATAACGGCCTGATTTAGTAGTCATTTTCTTCCTTGCACAACAAGTCTGTGGAACCTTGAAGAGAAGAGCCTATTCTTTCCTTAAAAGTTGCCAACGCACCTACATGCCCCCTGACGATAGGATTACATTAGAAAATGCCCCTTACACAGCACAGACACGCACACAACACCGTCCTCGCCGGCGAGGACGAGGTCCTTTGTTTCGCACGTCGCGTCGCGCTCACACTGTCTATCGTATAGAATGCGCTCGGAGCGCTGCCTCCATCTCCGATGACGTCCTTAGCCGTGGTTCGGCTTCGCAAGAGGCACCCTAAGGACGGAATCAAATTTGAGCCCCGTGAGGGCTGCCCCTTTATCACGGCTGAGTCTCTGTACTCGGCTCCCCTGCCCGGTGACGCTGTCAAGGCCAGTAGGGCCAACAGCAAACACATTCCGAAAAAAAAAAAACCTACATGCCCTCTGATGTAGTTCTTCATGGGCGACCGCGGAGTCCGCTTATCATCAGATGATACTTATCTGCCCATTTGCCACCTCAAACATAAAACAATACGATTAACTCCCAACAGATAATCTATTATATATTGTATTAATTTTAATAGATTACGAAACAAAGTATAATAATCTCTAATAAGAGCGGTGAATGTCAGAAGGTCAAATCACTTCAGTATCTCAATATTTGATATTAAGGGACGTGATCAAATTTAACTTTACGAATACGATAACACCCTTCACGGGTGTCTCGTTGCGTAATATGTATCGATAACGATCTTCGATACTTATTATAATAATACTAATTAATAAACGCTGCACAATCAATTATTATAATATGATTGAAGTAACGCATTAACGATATCTACGCATACTAGCAGGCCCGGCAGACGTTGTCCTGCACCAAAAAAAAAAACTGGGACCCGATATCAGTGCTCTCTACTGGGTCCAATTGTGAGTCTAAACCATTCTCGAGTCCACTGGAACGCAAAAAATTTAAGAATTGAGTTCAGTGACATACACACGTATAGTTGAATTGTATGTATAAAGATATGCAAGTAATTCTACAGCAAACTTGTGCATATAATTTTTATACTAGCGGTCCGCGTTGAATTCTCGTGTATATTGTTCCCAGTACTGCACCGACCCTAGAAGTCTTAGTAATAAAGTAATAGAATATGTTTATTCGCGTGACTTTGTCACCGATTTTGTGACTTATGAGCCACGAGCGGTGCGAGTATGCAATTAGTGTCGCTTATTCACTTTGCTTACCATTGCTGTGTAAGCGTATTCGGTTATTGAATAACCGAAGCGGTACAAAGGCAAGCAGCTATGTAATGTGAAACTTGCGATATCATGCTCTGCGTATTTAGTAGTGACAGCATGGTTGGGAGGAATCTAGCGGCAAGGCGGCAACACGTGTGTCATAAGTAAAAAGCAACTTAACAGTACCTTATTATTAATATTTCTATGGCCTCAAGAAAACGACAGACTTTTTTAATTAATTTGTATGTAACATTATATTATTCAATTGCCTTAAAAAGTTCCAAGTCCCATGAATCATATATGAACATTTGAATTATTTAAGAATTGTATCTTTTTTAAGGGCAAGAAATGGGTTAGCTTTCGTTTAAACATGTGGCTGAATTAAGGACATACAAGTTTCTCTCTAGAAATCACAGTACGATTAACAGAATTACTAATACGTGAGTTATCAAAACGATCTTGATCCGATACTTTCTCTAAATACAAAGAACGAATTACAATAGGAAATGTTACGCATGAACGGCACAAATTGAATTTATAAACATTTAAACGATATCCCTTTTTTTTTGTTGAACACCGATACAATTACACTCAATCAAGCTCACGGTCAACTGGGCCAGGAAAAGAGGAAATGCCCTCCGCGGGCCACAGACAATGGACAATGCGAGACATTGGCTGCGACATCCTCGCATCCGTGAACCTGCGGACGACATGTTTATTTCAACATTTTAATTGGTATTCTGTTTCATTATGAAATCTATTACAAATTGAACATGTCTATTATCCATAATCTGTGTCAAAAGTCAATGATTAGAACGAAAGCGAGTTCCAGATTTCCAGATGTAATAGCAAAACTTACAAAGCTGATGTTATTTTCTATAAGGGGGATCAGTCAGATTTTATTATGAAAATCTTTAGACCAAATATAAAAAACAAGGTAGTGACTTTCCACAATTATTAAGTAAGTCGGCTTTTTGAGAGGCTCCTATATTTTATATTTTAGGCGCAACAACCTGTGCAATTATTATATTTATATGTGATGTCAAAAAGACACAACAATAATTGTTTTCGTACAAACTAATTTGAAATCAGCCAATAAAATATCGACGTAATGTGATCGCCGAAAGGCAGGTCGCGCCTCCTTCCATTATATTCATATGAGACAAGTCGGCGGACCGGACGTGTTTGTTTTTGTTGTAGATAGATATAGATAGATAGTATGCGATACATATGCACAAAAAATCGTTTCATAATTGTAATGAATATTTCACAAAAAAAGACGATTGACATTAATTAATTCGACAAAAATAATCACTCAATTATATAATCATTTTTAATTTTTATCGATTGATTGAGCTTATGAATAGTTTACTACACTAGATATCATCCGTTTTAGCATGTGCAAGTTCCCACAAAACTTCAGCCATATGCCGCTTGTCTTTAAATATTGCATTCGAAATCGATAAAATGTACACGCTTCAAATTATTTGCATATTCTATAAGATAATTGGCCGTTCCTAATACACAATTCTATATATAGATTCTATGGTTTATGTTTTAAGTCAAGGTGGAATGAATAATTTAAAAACATTTCGTTATTTCGACCTTCCAGTATCATTGCTTTTTGTTCTTTTCAAGTGTGATTGATTACCGCAAAAACACTGTCCAGTCCTGTTTAAATTACGTCGTCTCGTAGTTGACGCTTCAATTAGTAGTCAAGAAAATTGCATGATACGACTCCATTAGCTGAAGGTGAAATCAATAGAGCTACGGTCGGCAACAACGTCCCGACACCCACTAACTACGCCTTGTTAACACCTATTGAGTCTCCTTACGTCATGTCACACCGGTCTATGACCTAAACCTGCTCTAATAAGATCCTCGCGTTGCCAATCCATATGGAAATATCCGAGCACTTAAATGTATTTAATAAGATTCATTCTTCTGCCTCTTCCGAGTATTATTTCTGGTATTCACCCAGAGTTTGCGTATACTCTTATCCCGATTTTACGGCTTACTAGTTTTTACACAGAGCGATTGCCATCTGACCTTCGCAACCCAAAGAACTAAACAGTAACTCATTGGATAAGAGCAAAATTAAAATCGGGGTCGACACCTAAACGTGGTCTCGGAGGCACGGTGAGGAAACCCACAGGGATAAACGCCCAAACCGAAGACATATAACAAACATCTGTCCCAATCTGGAATCGAACCCACGACCGTCAGGATCGAAGCAAGCTCACTACCAGCACGTCACAACGGCCGTCTATTTAATGAGCTCCATTGACTTTGAAAAAAAATATTGGTATTGAACTATCACGATGTTTAGTATTGATATTGAAACTCACTACACGACCGTGTCCGGCTCTGGTAACGGTACCAGTTCAGTGTCTAATGAGGTTTGAGGGTTTGCAGATATAGAAACAAGAGAAAACAATGCTCGTTTCACGTCAAACGTGATTATCGCATCAGTAAACATTGCCATTTCGAAGATGGCCTTTTGTCTAGTGAATTCTGGGTCACCATTAGATTCTATTACTCTAACTTACTTATCTCTTGGTCTTGATCTCTTTTGCTATATTTTGACAATTACAGATATTAAGCAGAGTATTCAAGATTCATTTATATTTTCACTAGCTTCTGGCAACGGCTTCGGCCGCGTGAATAACGATTTTAATATTCTGAAACAACCCAACCCGCCTTTACAAACTTTGAATGTTATATTTATTTATATCGAATCAACAGCCTACAAATAAGTTTTAAGCTCTAAAAATGACGATACCTTCCATACAATTTTTCATCACCTATTTTCAACCAGTTATAACTCTTTTTCGCATTAAAAAGTCCTTTCTCACAGCTCTAGACTATCTGTAGCAAATATCATTTAAATCGGTTCAGTAGTTTTCGCGTGAACTCTGTCTCTGTCCGTCTGTGTTACTTTTGCATTTATAATATTACTAGTAAGGATAATTCGAGTTTCAACTTTATTTCTCTGTTTTTCTTGTTCGATTCGTATGTAAAAACGTTGTTTATATGACAGCATTGCTTATTATATTGTCGATGTTGAGCTTTCGCTCACCCGTGATACCTCGACGAAAAACGATTATCAATGCGAGCATTGTTTCGCGACGTTTGGCATGTGCGTCGCGTCCCGTGGCTCCTCATCGAGCATACAATGGACGTCGTCGGAGCACGTGCTGCGGCCGTATTGATCGCAGCCGTGTGTCGCCAGGTGACGTTGACTTGGTGTCGATTAGCATGGGTGCAAGCGTGCATCACGATTGCTATCAATTTGTCTTGACAGCGCCTCCGTCTCGATATTTTCGCACTGTCTCGACGTTTCGACTGCTCCATAAATTCCGCGTTTTTCTCGTGACTTTATTCGATTTTAAGATCCGTTTTAACATTCGCAATGCCTTTGACTTTGTTTTAAAGTCGTATCGAACACTCTTGTGTAATATAAAATAACAATTTGATTGAGTTTTAAGACATGTCTTACATTTTAGTACTATTCAGCCGGTTTTAAAAAGGAAAATTCGTGTAAATGTTATGAATTTTATAGGATAAAGTATTTCCGTCACGTCGTGGTGGTCTTAGATAAATTTTAGAATGATATGAATCAAACAGAACCTTATAAATAATGCTTTATGCGAAAAAAATGGTTACGCTTTTATCAAAATATTAATATTTTAAACAAAAATTTTGTTAAATCTTTCAAGCGATACAAGTAATTGGCCCGAAAACAGTGGGAATTTGAAAACGTTTGTAGTAAAATTATCATTCATGTTTCTTTCTTCGCACGTCGACATTTCTGAGATACGAACATTTCATGATACTTATCCGATTCCCGGGGCGAACTGCAATAACATAATCGATTACGAGCTTAGTCGTTCATAATCGATTATGTTCCGAGGCGTTTACGTCATTACCACATTCAACAATGTACCTAATATACTTGAAACTACTAGGTGCGGGTTCGCCCGAGGGTGCTTATCGCGACTGTTAAACTTGCAGCTAAACGGTCCATTTTCTCCGCTTACACGAAGGAACAGATGCAAAAAGGTATCATCATTAGGGCATGTCGGATCTTGATTTTAGTCGCGATAATGTTCAAAATCAAAATAAAAATTATTTTTATTCAAGTAGACTTTTAAAAAGTAGTTTTGAATAGTCAAACGATACCGACTGTTCGGAAGGTTGATTCTACTGAGAAGAACCGACAATAAACTTTACAGTTACTCTTTTGAAATATATGGTTCTTACAATTGTGATTTTTATTATAAAATTTGGTTCTTGAATGAGATCCAGCAATATTAAGAGTATCAAGCATTTTTATCGGAAAAAACTAACGAATATACTAATACGCTTTATTGATAAGTTTATTTTTTACGCAGATTTGAAACTTGTTTATTGGCAGTTCCAATACGTTCAGATTGTTCACGTCGAATGTTGGGTATTAGTAAAAACAAAAGCTATTGTCGCGTGCCGCCTCACGGTCTGCCTACCTCGTATGTGGAGCGTTGTATTAGTGCCATTTTAATTGACGCTGTTTATTGTTATCGTTTGACATGTGCGTGTTTAGACACGTAATTGTTTGAAAGGTTTTAAAGGCGCTTTTAATGTTTGATTTTAAATTAGATTTCCCCTTTTTAAATTCGACTTTTGCTATCCGAAATTTTTATTTATTATATTTTTTGGACACGAAAATGTATTCATTATCTTTGATTATAGATAAGAACTAATCAAAAACATATATTTTAACTTTTCAAATTTTAATCGTAAATATTTGGAAAATTTCTTTCTATATGTACTTATATTATTTTTTTTACATAACTGTGTTTATTGTTCAAGGTATATTCACGGTGATGTGCTATAACGTGCTCTGCGATAAATACGCGACGAGACAGATGTACG
Organism: Hestina assimilis; assembly: GCA_023373885.1. Lineage (NCBI taxonomy): Eukaryota > Metazoa > Arthropoda > Insecta > Lepidoptera > Nymphalidae > Hestina > Hestina assimilis. Next base: position 12,486,179 of record CM041750.1, read on the forward strand.
GCTACTGCCCGAGCTGGGCGCTTGAGTGGGACTATAGGAAGAAAGGCATACTCGATGAGATCAGACATTACTCAGCGGACATCATCAGCTTACAGGCTAGTAATTTAAAATTACATATTATACATTGGACGGAAATGAAGTAGCGATATAGAATTTATAACTTTCAGCTAAGCATGGCTATAAAAATATTAACTTCAGTGTGCTAAGTAGAATAAATAATTTTTTGCGTTTGATTGTTCTGTAAGGTGCAAAAATATTGTACAGCCCGTCTAATGGTATGCGGTCAGCGTAGCCTATTGATGCTTGCTTACAAGAAGTGTCATAAGCCCAAACGAATGAGGAAATATAGAAATGAAGAACAACATAGAGACGTATTTTATATTAGGAGTAGAGCGATGCCCTCTCAACAAAATGGGTCGACTCAGCCAGGGGAAGTACTAACCCTCTCACAGAAAATCGGCGCAAGGTAACATATCAGTAGGTACTGTTGCGTGTCGTGCGATGAGTGAGAGCGCCGGAGGCATAATCTTCACCCCGTCTGCACCTTCCCTTTTTCCCCTTCTCATCCCTTCCCTCCTATCCTTTGGGCTGGCAACGCCCATGTGATCATTCAAGTATCGCAAACGTTCATAGGTTGCGGTGACTGCTTACCATCGAGGAACTTTATGCTTCCTTGTCAACCGTCATGATATAAAAAAACGGGATTAGAGGTTGAGTCTTTTTTTTTTTTTATGTAAGAGGGAGCAAACGGGCAGGAGACTCACCTGATGTTAAGCAATCACCGCCGCCCATGAACATCTGCAACACCAGAAGGCATGCAGGCGCGTTGCCGACCTTTAAGGAAAGAATACGCTCTTCTCTTGAAGGTTCCCAAGTCGTATCGGTTCGGAAAGACCGCCGGCGGAAGTTGGTTCCACAGAGTGGTTGTGCGAGGAAGAAAATGTCTTCTAAATCGCACTGTTGTGGATTTCCAGACATCGAGGTGGTATGGATTGAACTTAGAGTCTTCAACGCTTACACTCATAAAAATATGTGAACGCAACTTTTCTCTGGTCGAACCGTCTCATTCAGACACATGAATATAATGTATTTTTAATAAGGCTATCTCAAATGAAGTTTTATTTTATTTTCATAGGAAGTGGAAACGGATCAGTTCTACCATTTCTTTCTCCCGGAGCTGAAACAGGACGGCTACGATGGTATATTCTCCCCCAAATCCCGCGCGAAGACAATGTCCGAATCGGAACGGAAATACGTTGATGGTTGCGCCATTTTTTTTAGATCTGCTAAGTAAGTATATCTTGCATAACATTATTATACCATCACAGTAATTGGCATGGCAAATAAGCAGTGCCCACCTGGGAAAATTCTTACCGAATTTGTAGGTAGGTAAAGATAGCGTATTTGAATTTTTATCAGGTAATAAATACTACTATATTGCCTTTAAGGAATACACGCCATTTCTATATGGTTTTTTTTTTTTTATGTTAGAAGTTGGCAAACAAGCATACGGCCCACCTGATAGTAAGTGGCTGCCGCAGCCTATGAGCGCTTGCAGCACCATCAGTAGGTGCCACTCACGCGTTGCCAACCTCGAGATATTAGTTCTTAAATCTCGTTCGCCCAGTAATTTCACTAGCGTACAATGCCCTTCAAACCGGAACACAGTAGTGCCTAATCACTACTATTTGGCGGCAGAATATTGGACACTGCGGTGGTACCTACCTAGCCGGCCTCTTGCAACAAAAGACCTACCACCAGTATGACTGATTGCACTGGTGGAATAATCTCTGTTGTGACAGAGGTTATCCCAACAGCTGCAACAGCAATATGGTATCACTTCTATATAATTATGTGTGTATATTATAATATATGCACCTGTGTTTCTGAAAGAATTATCTTTACTAGCATTTTATCGCAGCTTCCTCCGCGTTTAACTACAAATTACAATATTCGTTTCACTTGGTTGCATCTCCGACTCTTACTACTGTAAAAGTTTTAGCTCGTTAAGTTTAATCGCATATTGAGTAAACATATAACTGATAGTATTTTTGATTGAAGTTATACTTCTTTTGGCGCGTTAGGGAACAACGATGAGAGTAAATTTTTACGATGCGCGCGCACACCGTCACAAAAAACTGACACCCTGAAGTTAGCTATAGTCAACATATTTTTGTGAAAGTGACGTTTGTTTTGACATTGACAGATCATTTTTACAGATTATTTCTGATATTTAAATAAACTTTATTTAACTAGATAATCCGTTATTTAAAAAAAATTCAATATATTAAATACCTTTTTTCTATTGTTAGTGTCGTTTTTTCTACAAACGTAGAATAAGGCGACAGATAAAATTTTTGAAAAGATTTTTATCTTGTTACGCCAAAGAAGTATAACTTCTAACGCGTGTACATAAGTAAACACATACGTTTTTATAAAAAATCGATTATCAGTTTTAATTTTCCTCGAAAATCACACCTGACCTTCAAAGATGTTTAAGGGGATATTAACATAATAGAATAATAATTGCTCTTCACCGAGAAATTAACGTTTTTAAACCCCATATTAAAATGGTCACAGTGGCTAGTTTTATTGTTATATAATTATATACATTAATCCATATCTTTAAAAAAACGTGTAAAGACGTGATAACCATCTGATCATGATATCATGATAGATGCGCGATCATATCTCAGTGATGAATTAACGGCTTTCGTAACTCTAAGCGATGAACTTTGTGATACTATCTTCTGTTTTATGTCTTTTTTTTTATTGTGAAATTATTAAAATCTTAGCTAATTGCTGTAACGTCATCATTAACTTGTAGTCTTGGAAAATTTAATGGCGATTTCTTTTTTTTATAATAAATAAACGCTACACACTCAATGGCCCCCATTAGGATATTGATATCCTGTGTCGGGGGTCCGGAAACATACACAATGACAAGGACAAATACACCCGGACCGGAAAATATGCTTGCAAGGTCAATACAAACATATTATGCTCCGAGCTGGAATCGAACCCGCGACCTGTGGCGTTTAAGGCAGGTTCGCTACCGCTGCGCCACAACGTCGTCGATTTCTTTTCTTCTCTAAACATTGATACAAGAATGTCTTCGTAAGAATTCATTATTTTCAACCTTTCTACAATTCTAAATATTTCATTGCAAAGTGTTGTAAAATTTCTACTAATATTATAAATGTGAAGGTAACTCTGTCTGTCTGTCACGCTTTCATGCCTAAACTTCTAAACCGATTTTGATGAAATTTGACACAGAGATAATTTAGATCTCGGCAAAGTGCTACTTTTTGCGAAAAAGTCTTTGAAGCCTCAATAGCTCAACAGTAGAAGGCCCGATTCCGCTCCGTTAACGCGAAAGTCGCAGGATCGATCCTGACCCCTTGGGCTATTGTCGTACCCACTTCTAGCGCAAGCTTCGAGCTTATTTGGAGGGGCAATAGGAATATTAGTAATGCCTTGAACAAGCATTGCTAATATTCTTTAAAAAAATGGGTTGAATTGAGGATGTAAGGATGTAATATTGTATTAAAGGTGCATCATAAATTTTTTTTAAATGCAGGTGAAGCCGCGGGTGGAACCTATTATTTGGTATTATGAAGATATATGTTACTAGCGGCCGCTCCGGCGTCGCACGGGTATAAAATATATAGCCTATGTCATTCACTGAAAAAATGATTAAAATCGATCCAGTAGTTTTGATTTATTCAATACTGCCCGTGGCCCGAACGCGTTAAATGTAATTATTTACGACATCACATTAGAAACCTCAAAAAAAATTTTTTTCTTTATTATATAATGGATGTTATTGTAAATATAAACCTTCCTCTTCAATCACTCTATCTATTAAAAACCGCATCAAAATCCGTTGCGTAGTTTTAAAGATTTAAGCATACATAGGGACAGAGAAAGCGACTTTGTTTTATACTATGTAGTGATTAACGTAATTTCAAATAATCTTTTTTATTATTCAACAGATTCTCATTAGTAAAGGAACATCTTATCGAATTTAATCAACTCGCAATGGCGAATAGCGAAGGATCGGATAACATGTTGAATCGAGTGATGCCGAAGGACAACATAGGTCTAGCTGCGTTATTGAAGACCAAGGAAGCGGCGTGGGAGAACGGTAAGAACTAAATAATCAAATTTTTTACAACAACTTTTTATTGTTATACAATAAATTTTAATTAGCCAGATACCATTAATGAAAGTACTGACCATGTTGCTTTATCAAGTATATACAAATATATATTTAGTAAATTGTCTGTTTGTAATGTTAGAATTACACTTTTTACTAAATGCGTTTTAAAATATATATACTTATACATTACTAGCGGGCCCGGCAGTCGGAAAATAAAATAAAAAAATGGGAAAAAATAGCAGCACCTCTTACTAGGTCCTATTGTGAATCTAAACCATTCTTGAATCTACTCGAACACACACAAAAAAATTAATCAAAATCTGTCCAGTAATTTAGGAGGTTCATATACACACGGACAGAAGAATTATATATATTACGATTATACAAAAAAAAAATCATTATATAATTTAGGATTTCATTACAAAATCGTGGTGCGGTTCATAGAATACACCTATTTACTAAATTTCGTGTAGATAGAGCGAACAGTCTCCGAGTAATATGACTGTGACATACGGACGGACAGACGGACAGACAGACGGACATGACGAAATTATAAGGGTTCCGTTTTTTGCCATTGGGCTACGGAACCCTAAAAATATTTGAGCAGACCGATGAACGAAGCCGCGGGCAATACTAGTTGTAATAATAAAAAAAGTACGACGTTAATTAATTGATAGCCAAAATTAAAATGTATTATGAAACCGGTTCCGATGTTATGTAAGACTTTTTTTATTATGAGAGTATTAAGATTGATATACGTAAGAGTTTTTTTGTGGACGTTTTATAATTAAAAATATTTTATTTTTGTAATTTTAAACCAGCGTTTTTTTTTCATTCGAGATGACGGCTACATTGAAGATCGATCAAAACTTAAACCTTTAAAATAATATATGCTTTTATTAAAATTGATATATGGAGGATCGGTTGACCGTTGTGGCGAGCTGATAGAGAGCCTTTGATGATCCACGGTCGTGGGTTAAATTCTCATTTGGAGCCGGTATTTTCATAATTATCTGTTTCGGTCTGGGTGTTTGTCCTTGCACCGGTTGCGGAGGTCAGATGGCAATCGCTCTGTTTAAAAATTAATAACCTATCATCCGGATAAGAGTAATAAGCAGACCCTGGTCAAAATACCGGGAAAATCAAATCTATTTTAATCACGATATTAATTACAATAGTAATTTTACTATATTAAATTCCATACGTAATGAGATGTATGGTGTATAACCATCTAAGTTATGGATTCCAATAATTCCAGGCATCCCAACAGATTCTTCGACACTCGCACAACCGATAGTGGTGTGCACAGCACATATCCATTGGGACCCAGAATTCTGTGACGTTAAACTAATTCAGACAATGATGCTCAGTAACGAACTGAGGTCTATATTAGACGATTCCGCGAGAACTCTACGCCTTCAGGGACAGAAGGACAATGTACAGTTATTGCTTTGTGGGGATTTCAACTCTCTACCGGACAGTGGTAAGTTAGACAGAAAATTTCTTATACTTAACTTTTTGACAGTTGGCAAACAAAACAAAACTAAGGTTGTCAGGAACTTGTTGTGTTTGCTGGTTGTCGGGAACAAAACTAGGGTTGTCTGGAAGAGATCGGTATGAGCGATAAGACCGCCTTTTGTACCTTGCGGTATAACCGTTTTCTCTTTATGTATATTTCTTTGTAATATTGGTTATCAGTTCGTAGTGCACAATAAAGTGTTAAAATAAAATAAAAAGAAATAAAATAATCACCGCAACCTATGAATTCGTGCGGTACTTGAAGTATCAGATCCGCGTTGCCAACCCTAGCTGTAGGAGGGAATGGATGAGGAAGGAAAAAGGGAAGGGTACAGAGGGGATGGGAGATTGGGTCTCCAACGTTCTCGCTCAATGCACGAAACGTAACAGTACCTACTGATACTGGTACCTTACGGCGATTTTCTCTGAGATGGTAGTTCTTCTCCGGTCGAGCCAGCCCATTTGTGCTAGGAAAAGCATGGTTCTACTACTACTAGACTAAGGAGGTGGTTCTAAATTCCTGCTATTTTTTTTTTTGTGAACTTGTGTCTTTTATGTATATAAATCGATTCGGAAAATCTCTTCTTGCAAAATCTCTTCTTTCTTCTTCTGTCAAATGTCTTGTGTACCTATCTTTTATTTGATTACATTTTTTTTAACTCTTATAATCGCTTATTATCAAAATATATTTAAGAATATTATTAGCACCATAAATTAATTACGCAAGGTAAATCCAACATGGCCAACATTTTGTAAAAAGTAAGAACAATAGTTACAGAAATGTGCCAAATTTTTAAAACGTCCCAACACTTTAACGCTACCAATTTTAACATAATCCCAAAATATTAAAACTTTCCCGTCAATAATTAAAGTATTCTATTGATATATTTCCAGGAGTGGTCGAGTTCCTATCATCGGGTCGCGTGTCGGCCGATCACAGGGACTTCAAGGAGCTGGGCTACGCGACGTCGCTCCGCCGCATGCCGGGCTCCGAGCATGAATTCACGCACAACTTTAAACTGGCATCCGCCTACAGTGAGGACATTATGCCCTACACTAATTACACGTGAGTTTTCTTCAAATCTTCTTCGTTCAGAATTATTGATAACCCACTGATTGACTATTTATATTTCTTTTAAGATAGGGAGGTTTCCTTGCGATGTTTATCTATGTATATTGATAAAAATAAATAAAACCAAATTTAATTTCGTTTGATGGTATGAATTATAATATTAAAATCGAATAAATTATTTGGTATTTTAATTTAAAAAACTACTCTATCTTTTCCATGCTTTAAATAGTTACAAATACCCACTTTTTTCGCAACATTGAATGACATTTTTCTTATTTCGTACGCTTCATTACTGAAGGTCATTTTTGTCCTAAAGTGCGTTCACTGAGGTCGACTAGCTTCCTCCAGATTACTATGTCATCGGCCTGTCTCAGGGCTGTTGGAATATTAGGTCCCATAATTTTTCTCTGTTCAGACCAGTGGGTTTGTGATCGACCACTTGATTTTTTGCCTTCGACCTTTCCTACTATGACGAGTTAGACCAGACTGTCGGTTTGTCTCCGGGAAATATGAAGTCCAATGTAATTAAGGACTCGTTGATAGCCTATTGTAGATAGTCATGTGGTAATCTTCAGTTGGTCGAGAGAGTGTGATACACCCACGTCAGGATTATGTAAAGCAATAATGCTCACGCTAATTTTCACCTCATCTAGAGAGAATCTGCCAATATCATCTACAATTCTAGAAGCTGAATATCATAACGTACTATAAAAATGCTGTAGTGATGCTGATCTTTTTTTTGGGAAGTACTGTCCACTCAAGTTCAATGACTGTAATCATTGAAGGCTCAGACTTTGTCCATTTCCTTTTTTCTCCGAAAACGCAAGAAATTATATGACAACTATTATTATTTGTGAACATATGCTATGATCAACACGCAGCCGGCAGTTCTGTTAGTGACGTAAATTCATAAAATATAAAACTTCCATTGCAGATTTGACTTCAAAGGCATCATCGACTACATCTTCTACAGCAAGCAGTCGATGACGCCGCTCGGGCTGCTGGGCCCGCTGTCGCAGGAGTGGTTCCGCGAGCACAAGGTGGTCGGCTGTCCACATCCGCACATACCTTCAGGTGAGCTACAACTGACATCCGAAAAACCGTCTATTATATTATTCTATGTATCACGGGTTATTATACAAGGAAATTAGGTCACCCACGGTTCTGTTAGTCCATCGACTAGAAGACGTTCGGAGATCTATCTCAAGTCCCGATGACGTTCTAGCAGAAGTACGGAAATAGATGGAAATACCTTAAATAATGCTTAAACACTTTGTCATTTACGCCTAATAGATCCGCAATCCATATTATGGACATCAATGGTTATGCCCGACGCCCGGAATTTTTTTACATCTAGTTATTCGGATTTTTATTTTATTTTTTTTAATTCATTCTACCGTAAAGATTTGAGCCTTTGCTGGAACGATCACCAGTTGGTAGGGGATAATTCTGTTCTGTGTTTAGTTCGCGATAGGAAAAGGAGAAATAATATATTCCCAAAACTAAGCCCTTTATGAAGAAATAATAAACACTCCATACTCCGTGGTCTCCCATTAGGATTGTAATGACCTGTGTCCTGAGTGCAGAGACACACAGAAACAAGCTCAACCACCCACACACACACAGGCCTGAATATATGTATGATGTGGTCAATAATGTAACCCTCTGCCCCGAGCGCATAATATGTTTTAACACAATATAATTTATTCATTTGCCTTTCCAGATCACTTCCCGCTGTTAGTCGAGCTCGAGATGTGCCCGAGCACTAGCAGCAACAGTAACGGGCTCATCGGGCGCAGGTAGCACTCGTCGCGCTGCAGGCACCACGCCCGGCACGACCAACGTCACCAACAACACCAACAACATCAACACCATCAAAAACATCAACACCAACAACAACACCGCGACCGCACATCAAAGACGTGAGGGTGAGATCTACCAACTTTTAGAAATATTATATCGTAGATTTGTATCGACAGGTTTGTGTACTCTGTGGATATGACGTCATAGCTAACGGTGCAATATATTATTTCGTAAACGACTAGATAATTTGATGTATCAATAAATTATTTTTATTATATTTGTATAGTACGGTGCCATTTGTAAAATTTTATCGTAAAACGACTATTGAGTATTTTTTAAATTGAAGTTTTTTTTATGCTTGATTAAAATGTACATAAAAATATGTATGTAAATTTAAATAAGTTTATCCCGGATGTAACACAAACGTGTAATTTTTTTAAACCACAATGATACAATCAATGATATTTTTAATAAATTAATCTTCTAAAAGTTGGTAGCATTGTCAGCGAGACACGTCATTGGTACGAATGTAAATATTCATTCGATTTGTTCACTCCAATGTCAAAATGTCAAACGTTAGTTATTCGCAAACAATCTCGTGTCTTGTTAGTTAAAACTGCCTTAGTAATATTGTAAATCGATGTTTAATATAGTTTACCGAACGTTGTCTCTGTTCGCTGGAACAGTTATAGTTATTGACATGAATGTAGATATAGTTACTGTCCAGTGGGGAGATGTGAGTGTTAGATTTAGTGTAATGGACATTGCTCATTATTATCTTTGACGGATTTAGGTTGGGAACGCCCACTGATCTCAATAATATGGATTGACGATCAGAAAAAATATATAAAAATATATATTTTAAAATATTTATTGAAATAAATATATACTTTTAAAAATCGCTCATTTGCAATTAAGAATGGGGATGAGAAATTGACTGACATTGATTGAGTAAAATTTTGCAGCGCTCCATGCGCTATTTTTGGTATTCTTAGTTCCCAGTCATTTATTCTACGCTCAAATATATAACTTTGAAATTTTAGACCTTATAGATACACAATCTATATCATAGAGATTAATGGTTACGCCTGACGCCCGGAAAAAAATTCACAACTAGTTGTTATTCGAAGTTTTATTTTAGTTTTTAGATTCCATTTATTTTTTCTATAAAATTCTGACATATTATAAACATTGAAATAAATATATAGTTAAATCAGTTTAGTCCTTCTTAAGCGATGTGCTTAGCAACTAGCATTAAAGATGAAATTAAATTACTCCGGGTCGGGCTGGCGATGTCTAAATCCGTCATAGATAATATTCGAATGATTTCGTATTTTCTCTCAGTGGTACGGCTTAGTTAAGTTTGTGACTACTATCAGCAATCCAGCCCCTCTAGGGTAGAACAATTATTTTTGTCTAATTCGACTCGAAAGTCGGAACAAACGTCTTGGACCCGTGCTAATAATGTCGTATATAAATTATTATTGAATCGAAGAGATGAATATTTTTTCAATAGAATAGTTTGTCGGCAAATGTACGCTTAGTTTAATGGTAATTATACAGTTGAGGAATGAAGCGATATATTTTCTAATGTGTCGTCGGAACCTGATGTGGAAAACGAAATTAAACGATAAATCGAATATAATCTGGTTTTATTTATTTTTATTTGGTTTAAAAAAAAACATTTCATTTATAATTTCTCATAAAATTAAATCTCTTAATTCAAATCAGGTTTCGATTAAATTTTGGAATTAAGAAAAAACTATGCACAAAATCTTGCGATAAATTCTCAAACGTCCATTTTCTAATTAGTATTAAAATTCCTCCACTGTATATTATTTAGGTATTAGAACTGGGCATGTTATGCAATGTTAGTAACGCGAGTTTGAACTAGATTCGGAGTATATGCCATTTAGTTCATTCAATAGGTTAAGATCATAGAGACGAATTAACATTTTTTTACTATCTAAACTTAAACAAAAGTATTAGATATTTTTTAGTATTTTTAATATAGTGTCTACCAAAGACAAATGTAAATTATTGTTTTTTTTATCTGTATTCTTAACTATAGATAATGTAGAGAAGTGTCAAAATTTAATGTCATTTTCGAATCGTCTCTCTGATTGCGCCTGTTAAATGAACAATGGATATGTTGTATTTTAGGATCGAGTATACGTCTTGTGTGGTTAAAGTATCCGTGTTAGGTGTTGTGTCGTTACGGTTGCGTGTGATGGTATAGTGATTACGTTGTGATGCGATAGATGTCGTTCGGTCGTTATTGTCGGGCGAAGCTCTTAGGTTAATATAAAAACATCGTGTGTTCCAACAAACTTCTCAGCGAGACTTTTTACCCCCTTTTACAATTTCCGAGTATTTTTTTTTTTAATAAATTCGGTGTACGTCGTTTAGCTTAGTGTTAATTAGTACTTCATTTTTTTACGAAATCTTTCTTCCAGCGGTCGTCGCTGTCGGACATCTCTTTTAGACTTAAGTAGGTTTTATATGTGACAAATCGTACTTTTTTCATTTAAAGACGAAACTTCACCCATTAATTCGATTTAGTTCTTAGGTTTATTGATTTTCTCATGTACACAATTCAGTATTCGCGTCGTTCCTTCAAATGGTCTGACATTAAATTGCGCTGACGTCAGAGGCATTTAATTCGTTAGTTCTTATTAGGTTTTAAAAAATTTAAATTCTCCGGAGTGGGTCGACAGCGAACCGCCTTCGTTAGTAATAGTGGGTAGCATACTGGCGTAGTACAAATGTATGTGTGACTGTAGTTGATGGTGTGGTGTACGATACGCGTGCATTGACCTCTATATTGACTAGATGATCTCTACGAGACTAAAAGTAATGTCTTCATATCAACATCAGCGACGCCTCACCGGTTGAGTTAAAATATGACCGAATCTGACCATACCCTTACATTGACACAAGTTGAGTTTCATGACTAAATATCGCAGTTATTCGGTGTCGTAAGATCAACTTTTATAGAAGTCAATGACCGCGGGTCGCTATAGCGTATCTGATTGGTCGGCCTCCGACCTTGATCGTATGACAGTTGAGTGCGATGCTGACAGATTGTCTATGGTTTTCATTGAACCACTCGATATGACAATTCATTTTAGATTTATTTTATCCCTATGATCACAATCATCATTTATTTCGTACAAAACGGTCTCATTTTATTCGAATTAATTTACTGAGTGGTTTATCGATCTTTTGTCTATCGGTGATAATTATGTTAAATGATTGAGTTGAACTGCTTCATTTTTAACTAGTCATAGACAGAGGTTGGTGCAATCTTAGCTCGTCTTCTCTCATAAAATACATTAGAGTTCATTGAAATATTATATTTTGTTTTATCTATAGGAGTTTAAAAGGAACAATTAAAATTAGTTTCCCTTAATATATGTTATTTTTTAATAATAGTGTTGAGCAAAGATTGCATATTGTTAACAGTCTCTAGCATCGTGCTCTCGTTGCGAAGCGTTAGTTGTCTCATTGGACTAATTCGTGATATTTACTAAAAAAAAAAACATTTTTATAATGCTACAAAATGAAAATGGACCATTGCATAGTTGTATCGGTTTATTTAATCCTATCCATTGGAAATTTATGATATGATTTTGAATATTTTTTTATTCACTATATTATATTATTATGTATATCAAATGATAGGTGCTGTTATCTTTAATTTAATGTTACTAGTGCGATTGTGATAAAGTCTCTTGTAATCTGTGTAATGAACTGTGAACATTATTGAGCCAAATCATGTTTAAAAAAGGGTATATTGAATTACTTTTATAGGATTAATATGGACATGAAGTTTTATATGATACAAATTTTACTACTGACGCTGTATAATTTTTTCTAAGTACAGATAAATTATAAAATCATATCACATATAATCTTGTTCTGATATTTTTTTTTATAAATTATTGTAGATATTTTAAGATACGCAATGTTGGTACTTGTTATTCTAAAATATGTCTGTTTCGTGTGCACAAAGTTTAGAAATTATTAACTTGAAGGATTTCAAGCAAGGGAATTATTTAAATAATCTTTGTTGAATGTGTCCAATATTATTCGATCTAATACAGTTATAAAGATTAGTAGTTTTACATTTATTCACAAATTTTATGTACCTATATTATGCATAATACATTGCCTGAACGGTATCGAACAAGGGCCAAATGTAAGAAGAGCAAATTTTAAGTCTGAATCCATAGATGCTATTGATATTTCTTATTTCTGAATTTGAGTAAGTACTTACATGCTGATGAGTTTAAGGTCATATTTTCTTTTTTTTAAATAAAGGAATGTGTACACTATACTTATTGATACAAAATCTGTTTAGTAAAGTGTTATTTTACAATATATATCTAGCTTGTGTTTCTCGGTAATTGGGAATATTGTTTTATTCTTCATAATATGTACATGACAAATATATTTTAAAAATACCCATTAAGTCAGTGTACACATTTCTTTGTTTTGCCTAATTTAAATTAATATTAGAGATATTTTTTATCAACAATCACAGGTCATATTATTTTTAAGTTCTAATTAGGCTGTTCGCATACTTGTCTTTTTGTAATTGCAAGCGATTAATGGTTTGTCTATCGAGCAAAGTGTCTGAACCCGTTTTAACACATTGGAGCAGTGATTTTCAATTTTAGATAGCAGCCTTCTGGGAAGAAGTAACAGTTATTTTCAAAATATTATAGTAGTAGTGGGAAATGTTTAAAAATAATAAGAAAGGAGTGATAAAGAAGCGCTACAAATTGTTTTTATCTTAAAATTTAATAAAACAGTAAATAAAGTTAAAAATAGTTGAGTCACAATCTCGAATTTTTTTTACATTTCAAGTGCGCTGCAATGGATAAAGTTGAAAAGCACTGCATTAGTGAAATATAAGTACATACGGAACTAAAATAGTAAACTCAGTATTTAAAACCAATAGAGGTAGAGAAGCACGAACATTGCTTATGAATAATGAGAGCTTTATTGTATCAAGTCTATCCTTATTTTGTAGTAGGATATGTGATCTCTTTAATTTTTAAATAGGATTTTGATGGTCAATTTTACTTAATAGATACTAGCGGTTATAGTTTTGATATAGAATCGCACATTCTTATAATTCACAATTTATCATTTTACATAACTGATGCCATCCTTATAGTTTTTCGACAAATTTACCGATGCGTTATTGAAACTCCTCATTTTACTTGTATTCCAAATTGGATTTTTTTATTTGTACATATTTGTATTATATGTAAGTTCTTATTATGTAAATATGTGACAAATTCGTTTTGTTTTTTCTATTTTAGTAGAAATATTCATTTTATATATACCGATGCTTCGAGACTCGTGATTCGTAATCCTCGGAGTTTATTATCCTTTTTTTGGGAAGTTTCAATAATGCTTATTAATCATTATCACGGGAAGCCGAGTTATCTGTACATTTCATTTGTAAATATGTAAACGACAATTAATGCTAACAACGAGCGAGCCGTCGCATACTGTCAGCCGTTTGGACTTCTGCGCACACTGACAAACAGGAGAGATCCATGGGAACGGTTACTGGCTACGTTTTGAACGGTGCACATAAAATACCTTATTCCATTTAGTAAGACTTAGACATAAGACACTTTACACAAAAAAGTTTTGCTTATGTAGGACTTTCTTTTGGAATCTGAAAAAAATCACCAATTTTGCACCGGTTTTGTCGTAATAAACGTCCGTCTGTAACCGACCTTAGCATGAAGAGCCAATAAAATGTATCTCGACAGACATTCCACAGGCCCTATCGAATTAGCTCAATACAAAAGACTGTTTGAGACTTTAAAAAAAAAGAAGTAATATCGTAATAATGAAAAAATATTTTCTGAAGCACCTTAACGAGTTTACAAAACGTGTTTTATGGTGATTTAATGATAAGATCGCAATGTTTAACTCACTAGTATGTAAGGACAAATGCTTTACGTCACTGTGATAGACAATATAAATTTACCTGAGAGAAACACCATAGGCATTTATGTGAAAAAAAAATTAGAAAAATTCTCGAGATGTAATGTGAAATGGTGTGTAACTACGTTGCTCGACCTCGTACGAATATATCAAAACTCATCTCTACATATTATTCTAACTTAGATAGTTAATATTTATTTTCTAGTTGTATATATACTTTCAGCACACATGCGAGGTCGGGCAGTGTAATGATAAATCAGGTTAACGTTAAAGTACAAAGTGTATGTGCAGAAGTCTCGGGTCAAGTCGAGCGTGTGTGTGTGCGCGAGTGTGTGTGCGCCGCGTCTCGCTGTGCTGTTTGTTGACACATTATGTATATTTGAATGAATCAAATTATAAGAGAATATGAATTTTATTGTCTTGACTTTTATTTTAATCCTATTACCTCATTGATGACTGATAATGATTGATGACGACTGCCTTAAACACCATAGGTCGCAGGTTTCGATTCCCGCTCGGAGCATAATATGTTTGTATTGACCATGCAAGCATATTTTCTGATCTGGATGTATTTGTCCTTGTCCTTTTATGTGTTTCCGGACCCCCAACACATCACTATACTAATGGGGGCCGTTGAGTGTGCAACGTTTATTTATTATCCGTCTGTGGAACTAGCTATGTGGAGCTAGCTTCAAAAATATCTAGATTGTACAAGGAAACCAGAATTATCATAGTCAAATTTGACTGAGGTGAAGTGAGATCCATCTCAGAGTCAACTTAATCAAAGCAGTCTAGCCCTTAAACAATATACTAATATGTCTTCATCTGATTATAACTTCCACAACTGTTGATACAATCCTCTTTAAATTGTAAAGATTCAGCATTAAATTTTTTTTATTCTTTTATGCCTACGATTTTTAGTGTAAGCGTATTCAATTTACAATACAAAATATGTCCTACTTATTCTCAAAATGATTGCAAGGCAATATTTTTCTCAAACTTTAATTACTTATTTCAAAACTAAATTATTAACAATAGCCTATTCTAAATAATAATTGCACTTATCCCGTTCAAACTCTTTAAATATACTTGAAAACAACGTCTTGGTAGCTATCAACAGTTTGTAGCTCGAGTGTCACAGGACACTGTATCCATGTTGACAGAAGCTCTTTGGTGTAGCCAAGCAGGAAGTACATCTTTGTGGGGGACACAGCTCGTCTTATGATGGCTGCTATTCTTATGTGATTAAATTGACGCTTAATTATCACCTGTAAAATGTTATTTACTTACTATAATATATGTGTACTGGTAATATATATGGCTTTTTATTATAGCCGGATTGGCTTAAAGGAGATTTAAGAACCAATATCTCGAGGTAGAAAGGTGAGTGACACATACAAATGGTGTTGAAAGTGCTCATAGGCCATGGCAACCGCTTACCATCAGGTGGGCAGTATTCATCCATCAGTGTGAAATGCAATTCATCAACTCAAATTAACTAGATTTACAGGTAAGTGTTATTTGTGTTGTCTAAATTAAGAATAAATGTAGCAGTTACTGTATGGAAAAATATTAATATTAGTTGATTGAGAAGAGTACCGCTTTAAGAACTATTCGTAAAATCCAAATTGGACTGAAATGAACATAAAGCCTAAATAGGTCAACAGTAGAAGGGCCAACTCCTCTCTGTTAATACGAGATTTACGGGTTCAATCCTGATCCTCTCGGGCCATTTTGTACCCATTCATAGTGCAATTTAATTTATAAAAATAAATAATTACAAAACATACCTCACTACAAACAAGGCCATGCCAAGTCCCAGTCATGAATCTCCTGATAAATTCATCTTCAACAGCAGTCTCTGACTTACGAAGTCCATCTTTCAAACTCGCTGTAAAAATAACATTGGTTATTTTACTATGAATTCTAAAATATTTATTTAAAAAAGGTTACATATATTAGAACTACTTGAAAAATGTTCCCAATATCTTGCCTTATGATACTGGCCATAGCCAGTAAGACGAGGGCTCTTTTTCCGAACTTAGCCCCTTCTGGCCCATTGTGCACGCCTTTATAAAATTTGTTTTGATAATAAATTTATATCTATAATATTATAAGTATATACAAACTTGAAACATTGAATTTTTTTTCATAAGTAGTTTGACTTACATGTATTCCAAGAGTTCCAAGATTTTCGGTGAGCGATAAAATGAGGCGGATTCGCCATTTCATACGTTAGTGGTCTATCTCTCTTTTTAGTTATCCTGTACTTTCCTGATACTACTCTACTCAACGCTGATGTGGTGTGAAACTGCGATGTCAATATGGGCGACCATTGCGGTAGGATATTAGAGTGCTGAAACAAATAGCGAAGTAAGCAAAAAGTAATAGTGTAAAAAACACCGGTTTAAGTTGCAAATTTGATCATTATTTTCCATAGCTGTACCTGCGCCAATTTGATGATAGACGTATTCATCGTTTTTTAATATATTTAACTCAATATTGTTGAATATTTAAATAATTTAGATTTATAACAGCATAACCTAAAGGATTGATGACATAAAAATACTAAATATAAAATATGTCAAAGATGACATTTAACATATGTAGACGCCAATGTAATTTTGATGAAGTAAAATGCGTTCCTAAGTAAGGGTGAAACTGGAAGCCTTCCTAAGACCTAAGAAATGATAGAAGTGAAGAAAAATACATCTTGAGCAAATTATTTGTACTTAATAAAAAGTTATTATACATACAATTTACGAAAGTTGTACTAAAAACTATTAAATTCAATGTTGATAACGAAATATCTATATAAATATATTATACAGGGGCGTTTGATTGTTTCGGTGTTAAAAGCCTCCACCGGCAGCAGAAATCGCTTGTTTTTAGACGGATGGTAGAAAACTAAAAATAAACTGAAAAACAAAGTGAAGTCTGAGGTAACTAATCTTGATTTTAAAAGCATTCCACACTTCACCAACTCTACGGAACTCTAAAACTTATTATTGTTTTTTTATTACTTATTTAATTACCTAATTTATTACACCCATATGATTTTTTATAGCATGTGAATAACACCGAATCGTTAAATATTTAACAAGTGTACATAACAAAATAATTAAATTTGAAAACATATAAGATATGGTTTTGTGGCAAATTTCCGTAATTTTATTATATTTTCCATTATATGGTATGTTATAATTTGTTACTGGTACTATTTATTAGCGTTTGATTTTTATGTGATATATTTTTTCTTTTAGTTAATCTATCCGACATACCAAAAGTCACTAATTGGATTGAAGGTTCAAACCAAAATGATGATAACATAATCGATAGTACAGAAAAAATAGCACATTTCATCGTAACACCATCTCTAAATAAACAAAATGATTTTTTAAGTAGTATTCAGAAAAACTTACGAAAAGTTGCAAATTACTTAGGTTCCAATGGGAAAAAACATGTGGAAGCTATTATGCAGGGTATAAAATTAAAAGTTTTTAATACATTAAAAAGTACATGGAAAAGTGATTCTGATGATGATAACAAAGTAGATCATCTTGGAAATGGAAAAATTATTGATGATTTATCTGAAAAAATAGATATTCTTATTAAAAATGAATTAGATAAGTTACCTACGTCGAAAAATAAAAAAATACTTTTAGAGAACGTAAAGTATAGATTGCTACAATCTTTCAATGAGAAACAGAAAGGTTTTCTTAAAAATAGTGATTACGTAGAAACAGGGTCTTATAAACATGAAAAATCAAACAATGAAATTTACGACTCGAGAACCACTGATACAAGTCTTACGGTCTCGCCTTTGTGTGATGATACTCCCGATCGCATATGTTTGCAAATAAAAAATATAAACACATTAAAATGTGTTTACGATGCCGATACTGTATCACTTGAAAAATTATGTGATAACAATTATGATTGCCCAGATAGATCTGATGAGAAGTACTGTGGCACACAAGGTAAAAAATACGTCTCATAACCTATTTATACTCAGACTTTTGATCTTTATGAGGAATGGTAGTTTTAGAAGTTGCCCTAACCACTAATCATATTTCTTATTTTTAACTAAATTAAATGAGCTTAATAAGAAGTTAAATGAGTAAAGTGTTCATTTATGTTTGCAGCAATGGAAATAATGCAACATTCTAATTGGGTAATAAGTAATATTAAAATAGCTCTTGAAAATAATTGTTTTAATTTGAATGAAAACAGTGACATTTTACCAATGAGGAAAAAAATAATTGATGATTTGGTGAGAGCACAAGAAGATTTTAAAGATAAATATCAAAATTTTAATTCATGGCCTAATATTTATGATTTTTGATAAAAAGACCACGAAAATGTAGAAAAACATAAAGCTATTGCAAATGAAATTGCTCTTATCATAAGTTCTTTTGCTCATGCGTTAGACGGTGCAATGTGTTCTCATAGATCAGAAGAAATTGAATCAAGAAGACATACTAATATTTTAGACAAATATTTAGATGATACGCTGATAGAATCTCCTTGGCCGCCGCAAAATTGTAAATGTGAAAACCAATATTGCTTTAATTGCACATATGTCTGCAAACGCATCTGTTGGCAAAAGAATAGTTTGATATCTTGGAATTGTGAATCAGTAAACGGTACGGATACGGTGTCATTAAATTCATTATGTGATGGAAAATTAGATTGTTACGATGAGAGTGATGAAAAAGATTGCACAACTGGTAAGTTAAAATAATTAGATTAAAACTATTTAAATTTCAATTTATTAATTTTTTCGTTTTCATGACTAAGAAGACAACGGCTACACCAAATTTAAGGCACGTGAATTGTACAGTAAACTCCTTGAAAACTTAAGCTTAAGAGCGTCCAAGGAACGTATGTCAGTACAAAATAAATTGTTATCTTTACGGGATTCAATCGGCAAACTACAGAAAACTACCATGAATCCAGTACCGAATGCACTATTGATAAAGAAACTGAGAACTAAATGTTATTCAATGTTATCGATTTTATATTCTGATATGTTAAGCAAATCGCTAGATGAAGACGCATTGGAAGAAGCATACTTATTTTTATTGTCGATAAACAAGAATTTAGGGAATGCCATAAAAAGTTCTCATACGGGAAATACAAGGGCTATAGCTGCCGGATGCTATTGTAGAAAAGGATCTTGTGCTAAAACATTTTGCTCTAAAGTGTGTGCCAAAGCATGTGCTGTGGAACCTAAAATAACGAGGTATCCTTGCGACTCAAACTCTTATTTATCAATTCCGATTACCGATGTTTGTAATGGTATAGCGAATTGTCCTGATGGAATTGACGAAAAAAACTGTAGAAAAGGTTATAATAATATAAAAATTGAAAAATATATATATTCTATCTTCATCTTCTTTCAAATTTTTTACGATTTCTTTGCTTTTGTGAATACGTCAGTTATATTCTTTTGAGTTTCTGTTTTTTTTTATTTTAGAAGTTGGCAAACAAGCACCCACGGCCCACCTGATGGTAAGTGGCTGCCGCAGCCTATGAGCGCTTGCAGCACCATTAGTAGGTGCCACTCACGCGTTGCCAACCTCGAGATATTAGTTCTTAAGTCTCGTTCGCCCAGTAATTTCACTAGCGTACAATGCCCTTCAAACCGGAACACAGTAGTGCCTAAACACTACTATTTGGCGGCAGAATATTGGACACTGCGGTGGTACCTACCTAGCCGGCCTCTTGCAACAAAAGACCTACCACCAGTATGACTGATTGCACTGGTGGAATAATCTCTGTTGTGACAGAGGTTATCCCAACAGTTTTTGATATCCGTGTGTTCTTTTTAGACGAGATATGTCGCCGCCACCATCTCAAAGTTCTTCATAATAGCCTACAAGATATTGGAAATAATTTAAAAGGAACATCGTTAGGAGAGTTACTGATAGCTTGGAAATCGAAGGTAAATCATATCTTACATAGTATTAATATATTCCAGAAAAATCTTGAATTCACAAAGGTTTTATAAAGTCCTTTACCTTAATAAGAGTAACGGAACCCTTAATAACGAAGCATCATTATAAACATTAAAGGTTCATAGGTGTTAAACCATAGCTTACGTGATAAACTTTTTGGGATAATAGTATTTTTAATATAAGTGGGTAGAACTATTAAGGCCAATTCAGCAAAAATATATAATCATTATCAAAACAAAAAGACCAATAAGGTATGAATGTATTAGTGTATTTTTTTCCATAAATATTTTTAAGTCATTTAGACGATGTTACGGAACCTCAATGGTGCAAACCTGACTAATTCTTTAACGAAATTTTCGGCATACGTTGAAATAATTCAAGGAAAAACCTAGCCTTTTGTATCGCACGTTGATATTTTATCGGACGCTGTGTTGATAGCCTTTTGTTTATAGTATATTATTTTTAAATAGAGTTGAATTGATTAATAAAATAATGAATTAAGTTATAGAAATATATGGCTGATTAAATATTTGGTGCTATTATTATCGTTATACGTTCATATGTGGGGTCCATGACAGGTTTTCGGTAATGGAGATCCACTAAAAGCCTTTCGAACCAACCACAGTGAAAGAGCGTGGCTTCGGGATGTCTTGGACAACCCGAAAATCGGGGAAATGTGTTCATCGGGCAGAGCTCGGTCCCAGGAGGGTGAAAGACCCCTGCGCTTCAGTCTCAACTGCCGGATTAACATCTCATTAGGGACACACAGGTTCAGGGTACATCTCTCATTCAACCGGTCCAGTATTGCTGAAAACTACTATATATCAATATGGTCATAGTCGTCGTCAACCTATAAACACCACTCCTTGGGAATGAGACAGTCACTCCAGGCTTTTCAGTGAACATAATATGTAAATTACTCATGACGTTTAAAAAAAAAATTATACATAAAAAAGATATAACCCCTCGAGTTTGTTTCGCCGGCTCTTCTCGGGTAGAGGTTTCATTTTGGAGCCAGTGGTAGAATCTTGACTTTCAACAAATAATAAATTATGTGCTTTTTATGTTGAATAAAAATATTTGAATTTGTATAGACGTCCACTGCTGGACATAGGTCTCTTGCATCCTATGTAGGTTAATAAAAATACTTATGTAGGCTCGTGATAATAATTTTAATTTTATATGAAATCTCGGCAGGTACTCTTAATAATAAAAGTTGCTGAGAAAAACAGAAGGCCTACACCCAAAGTGATTAAGAATGTTATAAAAGATATTTTAAGAGATTTACTTATGACATACGGTGCAGTATAGGACTACAGGCGAAGCAATAACAACTACGCCCTACAAGAGTTTATGAATATTTCTCATTCTATTATGAAACATTTGAAGACATGCGGCATATAAAATTCTACATCCTTTAATAGGTCTTTGACAACGATCTTCCACTTCGCTCTGTTTCTGGCCTCCTTTCCTCATGATATTTTCCTGCATGCTTTATAGATCTTCTTCAACACAATTATTTCAACGCTTCGTGGGTCTTCCTCTGAGTATCTTCGGTTATATGACCATTGTAAAAGAATTAATAAATTTAATTTAAATAAAGCACGTTGGTAAATGAAAGGTTCCGATCAACTTTTTCGTCTGCCACTGTAACTATTTGGATTTCAAATTCATTATCATTTTATTTTTGCAAATTAATTTATTAAAATAATATTTTTACAATCAGCAATATAAAAATTCACCACTCGGTGCAGAACTTGAATCGCTAATTGGTCCCACAACTTAATAAACCTATTCAATACATTTGGGTTCCCATCGAATTCCGGAACAAGGCGGACGGCCTTGACGATCATGTTTGATTCGTGGATTACTTGTTCATGGGCCATGGTGTCGAATGAAAATAACGAGTCTAAATTAAAATTTAAATCTATATCTTTATTATTATCGGCTAAATTACGGCAGGCCTGACGAAATTCAGCTTTACGAGACCTATAGGCTCTATGGTGATAAATTTTGAAAACCTAAAACAAGGACTTATAAGGTAGGTATATAGGAAGCAACACGAGAATGATTTAAGTGTACCTACTTAAATTAACTGCATCTGATTTCTTTCCGGTAATCGATGTCTAGATTCCCTTTGACTGCTGCCGGTCCGTAGATTCTGAATACTTAATGCTGGAGCAGAACATCCCGGGTTATCTTCGATGTGAGAGAGTTGATTTATCCCTTGAGTATCCTACCGACTGCGCCAATTGAGCCAGCCGGATGGTCGAAAGAAAACCAATCTTCTTAAATTAATTTATTAAAATAATAATTTTACAATTAAACTTATAATTAAGACTAACTTCTAGATCGAAGATGAATCTAATAATGATTTAATATAATATTTAATTTATAATATTTCCTAGCGTAACTCAAGATTGCAATCAGCCATGCCCTAAATTACATGTCATAATTAATAATAACTTATAAAATTTGCGACCTCAGCACTATATCTATACTAGCTCCAGAGTAACTCAGTTATTAAAGTTATTTATCAATTTTGAATGTGTTTTTATGTTATCAATGTAATGATGTCAGTTCCAGTACTTATACGATAAACGTCCACAAAACGCATCAGTCGTTTGTGAAACGCGCAAGATGGCAGGTGAGTCCGATTAGATAATAACTGATAAGACTTACTAGAATATACTATATTTCAACATCACATTATTTAAAAAAAACTAAAGCAATGGCCTTAATACAAATTTTTGTTTACATTAATTTAAAATATTTTTTATATTATAATTATGTATAATGAAATCTAAATTGGTTTATTTTATTTTTAATGAAGCGCATCTAATTGTAGTGAAAAACGAAAACCTTTTATTTTACTTTGAAATAAATTAAGTGTGCAGCAATATTATAGGTTAATACCTAGATCTAGATACTATGAACAAATATTAGTTTCGATAAGTGTTAGTTTGTTGTCCAAAAACCGCTCCTGAATAAAAAATTTAATTTGCTACGCTGCTCAATTCGGATTAATGGACATTTATTTACGATGTTTTCCTTCACCATCACCGAAAAACACGAAATTCGAATTAGTTTCAATTATTTTATCATAATTCCGATAATAATGATATGTGGTATATTTATCAATGTGTCAATTAAGTAATTGTTATCTAAATCTATTTATCTTTTATTAAAAATCGATTATTAATAACTAGAAATACTTCGTAAAGTTATTGTGATTCAAAATGTAGAAAAATTGGTAGTTTCATTGATTTACATATGTTAGACCTTCAGAAGCAAATGCATCATGTATTATAAAGATCTATAGACAAAGAAACATTTATTATGTTAATGTGCGTTACACCTTTAAGTAAGACAAATAAAGAGCCACGTTGTTAAGGCATGTTCAGACTGAATGTTGGTAACATTTCAAAATTCGCGAACATTCGACGGTGAGATTTTAGTCATACTTATACAAATATTGAAATCTTTGTGTTTGAAAGTGTAGCAAATACATAAATAAGTTTTCATTCGCATTTGTAATAAATAGTTAAGATTAAAAGCATTCATGAGTCTTCTATTGATAGCCTTTACTCAATCATTAGCGTTTCAGCAGTTAGGTTAGGTTAGGTAAGTACTATATATAGTCAAGTCATAAGTGTATAGATAAAGGACCATGGGCGTAGCCATGATTTTGCTCATTGGCAAAATCTTAGGCTAATTTTATTCTAGAAAAAAAAGGTTTCCATGCAATAAAAAACCAAAACAATAATTCTGTGTATCACGCGATAGCGTAGCTTCGGAGACAACTAATAAAAGTATAAAAATACTACAATCAAATATTATCCTAATTACAATTTTTTTTACCAGATTATTTTCATTACATTTAAATATGCATATAAAATAATAGTCTGACGTTGCCTTAACATTTTCTTTACACGTCACTTCAACACTTGCAATTGTGTACGCGCAAGTGTTACACTTACACTTGAAAATACCATCACAGGAATTATTATATAATTTATAATACTTTAGAAATTATTCAATTCTATTTTCATTAAAAAATCATTAACTAAGTATCATTAAATATCATTTAAAGTAATGATAGAGATATTAAATTATGCTATTACAATAATTTTATTCAATACATTTTATTAATAATAACGTGATGGTATTATTAAAAATTTATTTTATCTTAGTAATAGTAAATAGTGTCTTCTTTCAAACAATTTTTATTGTATTAATTTTTGTTGCCCTGCTGCTTACGAACTTTATTACTGCAAAAAAATTTACATGAAAAATAAAAGGCACCGAACAGAAAAAGTTAAGTTAGTAACTACCTCCCATTTTTAAAGACGGATAATAATGGCAAATCACGGGGTATTGGGCTATGCTAGTTATTTTTGTAACTGTAAACACTTGGGACAATACCTCTATATTGAGTACATTTATAAGAAAGTGCCCATTACAGATAATCTGCTTATCTTATTTGTTTTGTTTACTATCTAACTGATAACAGCTGTAAGTTATTCCTAAGAATAAACTTTCTTTAGTATTTTATTACTTTTTTACTTTAAAAATCTTTTTCGCTTATGCGTCCACATCGCTCTGTAAGGCCTTCAATAAATAAACAATTAACCTAGGACTAAAGATGTATACAAAACTAAATCAGTTCCTAAATTTTAAATTAAAATCAAAATTAACAAAATAATTACGAAGTACAAAGGACTTTATTAAAAGCGATCTTTTGTAGGTAATTTTATAATATTACTTATCATAATTCAGATACTTGTGTGACTATAAGAAGAATTTTTCGAACCAAACTTGCGAGTCGACACGTTAGCTATCCGCTAAGCAGATGATAAAGCTGTACTTATCACAAGAGCTACATTTTATGATTACCTACTTTCGAAAAATGATATATATGTGAAGTATAAAACTGGCCAAGTGCAAGTCGAACTCGCACATAAAGTGTTCCGTACAAGTTCCTTTTATCGGGACTCCCATGTTTAATTTTCTTTTTAAAACAATCTAATCATTTATATAATATTTTTAAAAAGAATACTAGCAATCCTTTTAAGGTATTGTGCTTAATTTGAGCGAGGGGGAGGGGAGAGGAGTGGGTACGACAGTAGCCCAGGGGGGTCAGGATCGAACCTGTAACTCTCTAAAGGAGTGGAGTCTTTAACAGTTGAGCTGTTGAGACTTTTTCTACATAATTTCCACTTAAATTGCCCAAATCTAGATTAAACTGAATCGATAATAAATACCTTTATAGATTTCAATCTCTTATGATTCATACTAATATAAAGGCTAAATATTACTGCTAATTTATATAGATAAAAGTACATTTTTTGAAAGTATCAATTTCAAAGTAAATATTAATCATCATTATTATCGTGATTCATAGATTATGAGGTGTGTTCGTTACGGGAAAAGGTTATGATATAATTGTTAAAATGTTAATCATTATTAACTTTAACGATTTTTTTCCTGAAAAATTATTAAGATATTTTTCGTGCGCCTAAAAAAGCTACACGCAAATAAATTACGCATATTTTAATGTAATATCGCCTACAAAAGTTATGTAGCAGATTATATTATATGAAATCAAGATATTGGCTATAGTTTGTATTAAATTTTTTTATCAAAAATGGCGAAACCTCTATTTTAACATCTATTAAAATTTTAACAGTAATCAACTTATTAGTAGTAGTATTATTTTTTCTCTTGGAAACATTAAAAATATAAGTAAATAGAAATAATAATGATATTACAATATCACAATTTGTGTTATACAGATAAATATTACGGTTTTGGTATCAGACCACCACACGGCTATCCCCGGTCCCCGGGAGGCGGACCCCAGGACCCGGTGACATGCCCCATTCCTACCCATACGGTCCCGGTGTTGTCTTCTATCCTGTACATCCCGCTTATTTCTATCCTCCCCACCATTTCCCCCACCCGGGCGGCGGCATAACCCAACCAGACGCTGGCATAACAATAGTCGATTCTGCTCCAGTTGACGAGGAACCACAATTACCCGGAGAAACTGTCGAGTTACCATGGAGTAAGTCAAATCCGGGTTTTGGTAATGGCAACCACGTAGTCTTCAGCTTATGCCATTAATTTGACAATCCTTTTGATTTAACTTTGCTGTTATCACGCAAAGATTTATGGCTACATGATTGACATTCCAAAATAAAACTAAAACACTTGAGAGATGACACCTTTGATATACAAATAACTATAATGATCACTTATTCATCAAAAACACTTAATTAAATATTAATAGCAAATTTAATTTACGAGAATTAAATTTCGATAAATTTTGCTTTTTACATTACAATTTAATACATTTACATTACATCTTATCTATTAAAGAGTTATTTCAATACGTTTTTTAGTAAAATTTATAATTTTTATTACTGAAATATAATAATATATAAATTATAGTTTTGATATTTCTATAGTTAACAACAATTTAATAAATTAACTCTATGTTAAGGGTGTTATCTTTTCAAGGTGATCGCGAGTCGTCGCTCGTCAGCCGATGTTGGGCCAATCCTCTCTATGGTTCCTTCCTCCTCTCCCATTTTTCAACCAAATCCTTTTTTTTGTTATTAATAACGGATACCATTATATAAATATGTATAGTTATTTATGTATAAATAAATTAAACCATATAGAGTTTTGGCCATTGCTTTCTGTGTTGTCAATAAAATAGTCCTAAATGTGTTCGCTAAATTAACATTGTATAAGTTCATTTCTAATAATACATTACATATCTATAGATAATAATTTACTTTAAAAAGATTGCGAAATATGTGATAAAACCCGATAAGTTTATTTTATCAGTATTTTATCGTAAAAAACATTGATCGATGTTGAACACGATTTTGATTTAAAGAAATATCTGTTTAACTATTTTTAAAAGTAATATATTAAATCATTCATTTTAATTAATAATTGAAAAGAGTTTAAAATAATATTTGGTCACCTTATAAAAAATACTTGGTTGCAAATATTCATGAAGTTAGAGTCACTACCATAATTAGTTTTTTCTTAATACGACAAAGTATTTTCGTTCATAAGCTATAATGTTCGTTACTAACTTTGTTATATTATTTTAAGAAATCATTTTAAACATTAATAAGAAAATATTTGCATTTAAAACTATGCCAATGACAAGAGTTTTGTATTTATCATACAATCTGGAGGCCTACCATGAACTCTTATTGCGATTCATATGCAAGTGACGGACAAATCAATCCAATTCAATTCTGACAGTAAATCGATTCAGATTTTATATGATCATGACGTATATATGTCATGGTACGAAATAGCGATCTTGCTCAGTTTAGGTCGTCATTTCAATCGCAATAAGAATTCGCAGTAAGCCCCCTGGTATAATTTCTTCACTGATTCGTGAAACTATAGGAACTATTGCTTTGTGAAACTATTGGAGTAGCATTATAATGTGCCAAAATTTTCAGGTACATACCGTTGGGTTCCGGCATGTTTGAGCCAGAGGAGCATCCCTATGGGAGCTCTCCGTGTTGGTACTGATGCGGATGGTGAGGAAATCTACGCAGGTAGAGCACATCATGAAGGCGATATCCTCCCCGCCAAGGTTATTCCATCCAAGAACGCATGCTACATCGCTTACAACGGTGAAGAAATCCTGAAGGATCAGTTTGAGGTAATCCAGTATACTTAAGCATATTTATAGTAGAAAATTAATTACATAAAATAGAAATTACACGCTTAACCTTTAGAAATAGTTTATTATTTACTATAACGCTCATAGCCGAGTGCAACCACGAATCAGTAAGCGATTGTTTGGTTAAGAAACTTTAGGCACGGTCAGTCACTAGATGGGTGATCGCATAGTGGTATTTCAACTGAGCGTCTCCATGCTTCGGAGGGCACGTAAAAAGTCTGTCCGGGCAGTTGACAATTTGACAACAGTCGATATGTCAAGTCAGAGGCCTACGGGCGACCTAAACAACTCTGACACCAGGTTGGCCACTAACCACTCGATAAAGATTTACTATAATTATTAGAAGGGCATAATCAGAACTTCGGAGAGCACAAACTATCGGGTTTTATTGTAAACACAGAAAATCTGATAATAATCGTTAGGTCTTAGTTTTTCACAATGACTTTATTCCAATTGATCACATTTGAAGGGCTGCAGGATTCATATAATATTCTGCATAGCCAAAAAAGCTGAATATTAAAAGCTAATAACCTCTCAAATCTTGATAATAGTTGAAAAATGTAAAAATATATTAACAAATTCATAAAAACACATATCCTCCAAGAAGGCAACGTCGAACCAAGAAAAAACTGATTCACTATTTCTTTTAGAAATAGAGATGCCAATTATCATTACCTTAATGGTGTTCCATAAAATGATCTATCAAACTATCTTTCCTTGTTCTCACCTACCTAAGGCCTTATGGTAGCCAATATGTAGAAGAAAGAGTCTTTAGGCTTAAACAAGGAAACTTTTTTTGTTTTTATATTACAAGTTGGCAAACAAGCATGCGGCTCACCTGAGGGTAAGTGGTTGCCGTAGCCTATGAACGCTTGTAGCACCATTAGTAGGTGCCACTCACGCGTTGCCAATCTCGAGATATTGGTTCTTAAATCTCCTCTGCCCAGTAATTTCACTAGCGTACAGTGCCCTTCAAACCGGAACACAGTAATGCCTAAGCATTACTATTTGGCGGCAGAATATTTAACACTGCGGTGGTACCTACCCAGCCGGCCTTTTGCTACAAAAGTCCTACCACCAGTGTGACAGATTGTACTGGTGGAATAATCTCTGCTGTGACAGAGGTTATCCCAACAGCGGGCGATGAGGTCGTCACATCCCGACGCCGGTAAAAACTCCTAAAATGTTGGAGCTGTCGGTGAAGATGGCCATCACTATACATAAACTTGTTAAATTACAGGTACTGGTCCCAGCAATGTTTTCTTGGCAATTCTCCACCGGTGGCAATGTCCCACCTGGTGCTGTTGAAGCTGGAGTCACTGCTGACGGGGAAAAATTATACTTTGGCAGGGTAACACACGACGGATGTACAACTCCAGGAAAGGTAAACATAGAACTAATACTATGAAAATTAATTCCATCAATGTAGGACTATCTATGAGATGTCATGTTGGTTTCAACCAAATTAATGAATCTTAAAGCTTAAACGCCAGTGCATTTTCTTTATGTTACTAAATTGGTAAGCAAGTATACGGCTTACCTGATGGTAAGCGTTTGCCGTATCCTATGAGCGCTTGCAATACCATTTGTAGGTTGGTTGTTGTCATCAACATCGAGATATTGGTTCTTAAATCCCCTTTGCCCAGTAATTTCAATCACCTATAGTGCCCTTCAAACCGAAACACAGTAATGCCAAAGACGCTAGTGCTTTACGGTAGAATATTTACCTAGCCGGCCTCTTGCAATAAAAGACCTACAACCAGTGTATCAAGTACCTACAATCTACATGTGTAGCGACATCTAAGCGCTAAATAATCCTAAAGCGATCCTTTGATCTCATAATCCTGCATCGCGATACCGAAATTTTAACTGCAGATAAACATATATACAACTTTTCAACGCTAACCGTCAATAGCATCTGCCTGATCGGCGGATCCTTCCTTTGCTTTGAAAGATCATTTAATTATATTTTATTTAATAACTTCAGTTATATAATTTGTTACCACCGTTATTATCGTTACGCGTAACTAATCCGAAGGTTGTCTGTTTGAAATCGCTATGGAGCGATAAGACTAGCGATCTTTATATATATTTTTAAGTTATACTCGATAAAGTAAAATTAAAATATACAATAAATATACCTACCTAAATATAATTACCTATATAATGATTTAATAAATCGACTACAGAAGGGAGGGTATTTCCAATTATTTTTAAAATCACGTTACTAAGCGTGTGCTGTCCGTCTGTCCGTTTGTCAGCGGGCTATGACTTATGAACCGTAATATGGTAGAGAGTTTAAATTTTCATAAAATAAATAATCAAAACATATAAGAAATCAATATTTTTTATATTTTTGGCAGTCTCTACAGACAAGGGTTACCGAGAGGATAGTGCTATTAATGAATAAAACTATTAAAATGATTACTTTTGCATATTCAATATTATAATAATATCATAAGGGTTAAAATACTTAACTTGTTAAAAGAACATATAGTTTATTTATAATGTTAATTAATACAAAAACATTTTTGTTTATTATTTCAGATTCACCCAAGCCACGCCGCATGCTATTATCCCTTTGACGGTGAAGAGAGGTGCTCATCGGAATACGAGTGCCTTGTCCTCATGTAGACTATATTAGTAGCACAACTATAGTTACAGAGAACAAAAGACATTATTTATATTTAAGCATTAGAAATCATAATAACAAAATGCCGTAAATATACTTTACATGATTATATATATTATATGATTTAGCATAAATTTGAGTCAAAAACGTGTCCAGTATTATTTCGTCTTGCCATTTAAATATTGGATATTTGTAGTAAAATATTTTTTTTTATTAAAACATATCATCTATAATATTTTAAGTTAATTAATTTTAATGTACACGAACATTAAAATAGTTTTGAAATATACTTTTTGCATACATTTGTTATTCGATTTTTATTTCACTCATCCATATTTTTAACTGACTTCAAAAACTGACGACCCCATCGCCCGCTGTTAGATAACCTCTGTCACAACAGAGATTATTCCACCAGGGCAATCAGTCACACTGGTGGTAGGTCTTTTGTTGCAAGAGGCCGGCTAGGTAGGTACCACCGCAGTGTCCAATATTCTGCCGCCAAATAGTAGTGTTTAGGCACTACTGTGTTCCGGTTTGAAGGGCATTGTACGCTAGTGAAATTACTGGGCGAACGAGATTTAAGAACTAATATCTCGAGGTTGGCAACGCGTGAGTGGCACCTACTAATGGTGCTGCAAGCGCTCATAGGCTGCGGCAACCACTCACCATCAGGTGGGCCGTATGCTTGTTTGCCTAACTAACTTCTAACATAAAAAAAAAAAGGAGGAGGCTCTCAATTCGTTTGATTGACGCTTCTTTTTTACTATGTTAAGCCAAACTAGTGCTTCCTGTGTGGCCTCACTTCAATTTGGTCCAGTTCTGACATTGGTATCGAAGAGAAAACCATTTAAGTTTTATGTTTGCATTAATCATCTGCGAAAAATCCTGGATTTTTAAGGTTTTATAAAATTCTAAAACCTAATCACCATAATTAAGCATTAATAAAGGAAATGTTTAAAAATAAAATACCGTTTCCAATATTAGAATGATATCAATAAGCAAACTTGCATTTACGTATGTCGCAAGAAATAAATAACAGTAAAATCATTTAAAGCATGAGGTTCTGTTGACCTTTTTAATTTTTCCATGCCTTTCCCAACAAAAATGGCTGACTCGACAGGAATTACCACTCTCACAGAAAATCGGCGCAAATGTAATAGAGTACTGTTGCGTTTCCTGCGATGAGTGAAATCACCAGAGGCCAAATCTCCTACTCCCCCTGGCCTTTCCTGTTTTCCCTTGTCATCCTTCCTATCCTTGGTTGGCAACGCGCATGTGATACTTCAAGTATCGCAAGCGTTCATAGGTTGAATATAAATAAAAAGAAATTAGCAATGACGTTTTCCTATGCCATAGATACTTTAAGTATTTTATCTGCGTAGGCGTAATCACTATTAAGTGCGCTTCAGGTGCGTCGATACAAGGCAACGTCGCTACCTGAGCCGATTCATTGTGCAACACTACTCTTGCTTGATAACACGTTACATGAACTTATATTAGTCACTATAATTATAATTAAAAACATAGTATTTTAAAGTTTTTAAATTAAAATACACCAGTGTTCAAAGCGTGATGATGAAAACGACGATTTGTTTTGTTGTATTTTGTAAGTATTTATTATTATTATTTTTTATTTAATACATATTAATTAATTCGTTTTATGATCAAAGTTTTAGAGTAACATAGTTTACAATTGTTAAAACATAAATGTCAAACTAATAAATAGCTTAAATGTAACCTTTACATGTGAAAAACTAGAATTTAGAAAAGCTAGTTTTATTTTCCTCGATTCAAAACAAATTTCATGTCAAAATACATATTTCGTTAAAATTTATTTTTATTATTTATATATTATTATTATTTATATTTATATATTAATATTATTAATATTTATATATTAATATTATTTATTAGTTATTTATTTTATTTATTTATAATTAGTAACATAATGAAAATACAATAGAAAACCCCATACCACATTATGCAGTTGTGACCCTCGTGACTTTCAATTTTACTGACTAAATACTACATTTTATATTTTATAATACATATTTAATAGTTTTTATACCAATTATAAATAATAGTGAATATTAAGGACATGCTCGGGTAACATTTAGTCTTTGTTATATTAAAATCGGCTTACTCTATCAAAAGTTATTGCAATTTTAATGTCAGCATGAGCCAAGTATGCGAGAAGACAACAAATTGGGATGAAATTTAGCACTGGATTATTACATATGGCAAAATTAGGTGTATCGGAAAACTGTTAGGTTCCTGAAGGATTATTAATTTTTAGAATTCCTTAGACATCGGGACGAGACGACCCCATTGCCACCAGTGCAATCTCCAGTGATTGAGATTGCCAGTGGTAGATCTTTTGTTGTAAGAGGCCGGCTAGGTAGGTACCAAAGCAGTAAATAAATTAATTCATTGTATTATTCAAATCACTACATAGTATAAAACAAGTCGCTTTCTCTGTCCCTATATCCCTATGTATGCTTAAATCTTTAAAACTACGCAACGGATTTTGATGCGGTTTTTAATAGATAGAGTGATAAAAGAAGAAGGTTTATATGTATAATAACATCCATTAAATAGTGGAGAATTTTTTTTTTTTTTTTTGAGGTTTCTAATGTGATGTCGTAAATAATTACATTTAACGCGTGCGGGCCACGGGCAGTAATGAACAAATCAAAACTACTGGATCGATTTTAATCATTTTTTAGTGGATGACATAGGCTATATATTTTATACCCGTGCGAAGCCGGAGCGGGCCGCTATTTTAGGTATAAATGTTTTCTAATAGAATAATATGATTAATGAAAAACTAGTTCTTGATAAGCATGCTAATTGTATTACTATACTATATAAGTTTGTCGTGTTAATTAAGAACTCGTAGACGATAACACTTTTTATTGCTTACAATTAAAAATAAACTTATTAGTTAATTAAAATTTAACTTCAGAACACCTCAAGTGATCTCAAGGTAGTTTTAATGATAATTATTGCGATGGGTTAAGCAACTTTAGGAACGGTCAGTCAATAGATGGGTGACCGCATTTGAACTGAGCGTCTCGATGCTTTGGAGTGAACAAATAAGGTCGGTCCCGGCTGTTATCAATTTGATAATACTCGATAAGTCACGTCAGAGCCCTATACGGGCGACTTTAACAGCTCTGACACTGGACTAAACATTCGATAAGAAGATTTAAAAGTTTAGAAATAAGGTAGTATTGATGATTCAAATATTGAAATTTTATATTGCCAAGGGTGGCGGAATTCTAAACTTAGCAAAACACTGATTTAGGCTCAATAACTGTGACGCGAAAACAAAAGTTAAACAAAATTGAGAAGGTATAGCCGAGAGCGCTTCCCAATCAGTAAACGAGTGAGAGTATTAAACTTAATTGTAAAATTTGACCAATGAAATTGATTATATTTGAAATGAGTAACTGTAGAGTTTCTTGCAGGTTTTGTTTCTGCAGAATCTACCTTCCGAATCGATGGTAGCTTCACTTAGACGGACACAACAGAATGTATATTTGACGTTTCAAAAGTAGTTAAAGGCCTATTTGAATAAAGAATCTTTTGAGTTTGAGTTTAGAGTTGAGTGACATATTGATATACCTGAGTGATACATTTGAGTTTGAAAGTAGCGGTATCGGTACTGTTGCGTTTCTTGCGATGAATGAGTGAGCTCCAGAAGCCCTATTTCCCAACCCATCTGCTTAGACGATCACAACAAAATGTATATTTGATGTTTCAAAAGTGCTTATAGGCCTATTTGAATAAAGAATCTTTTAATTTGAGTTTTGAGTTTCAGTGACATTTTGAAATTAAATATACATTTGAGTTTGAAAGTAGCTGTACCAGTGCTGTTGCGTTTCTTGCGATGAGTGTTTAAGCTCCGGAAGCCCAATTTCCCAACCCCTCTCTTTCAGTTTGCCTTCCCTCCTTTCTCTTGGGTAGGCAACGCGCACGTTATATTTTGAACGTCGCGCGGGTTTATAGTTTACAGTGACTACTTTCTATCAGGCGGACCGTTTGCTTGTTTGCCAACTGTCATGATATAAAATGTCAAGTCACCAGCCTGTATTTGTTTAGAAAGAAAGAAAGAAAGAAAGAAAGAAAGAAGAAAGAAAGAAAGAAAGAAAGAAAGAAAGAAAGAAGAAAGAAAGAAAGAAAGAAAGAAAGAAAGAAAGAAAGAAAGAAAGAAACAAAGAAAGAAAGAAAGACAGAAAGAAAGAAAGAAAACTTTATTTTGGACACGCAAAAACAAAATAATAAAAATAAAAATGAACTAATAATAAAATGTAAAACAATTTAAAAGCATGGACAATATTATAAAATGTGCCATTCAGCATATTTTAGGTGACATGAATACACCTAAAGCTGATTTACAATGACACCCTGTATTTTCAATGGCACCCTGTTTTGACTAACCACATTACAAAGCGAAGTCTAAAAGATATTTAAGTTACTAATATAGTTTAGTTAAAAGAAAATTATTACTGTACTTGCAGTCACGCAGGTCCACTGGTATTGCTGTACGTAGTTGTTAGCCTCCATTAAAACTATCGAATGTCTTATGTAATCTGATCTAGTTATTTACTTTATAATTTACGTTTTGAAATTCTATGCACATTCATGCCTGCTTGTAACTTTAATACAATTATTTACATACAAAACCGCGCCTGGGGTTTTAAAAAAACAAAAAAATTGGTTGGACCTTAAGACCTTAGGGGTATTAAAAAATAGATAAAAACATATTCTCAGACCTACTGAACATAAATAAGAAATTCATCAAAATCGGTCAAGCGAATTATTATATTAGAAGATGTGTAATTTGCACAGATTTTTTTTATGTGTAAGAAATATTTTTTTAAAACCTGAGAGTTGAAATGTAATAATGTTGGTATCGCGAACGCTCTGGATTTGAAATGATATTTCTACTGAGGTTTCCCAATAGGCTACAATATAAAGTGAAGAAGTATTTATGGGGTCAATAATAACCATGTGATAGTCGTGGTGTCGCTGTTGCAATCGTTCATTAGGTACGGTGCTTACGGCCGCTTACCATCAGGTACGCTTGGTTACCACCGTCGTGGAATAAAAATAATGTGTTGATTACAACATATTTAATTCAAAACGTCGTATATGTCGGAGAATCCGCTAAATTAGGATCCGCGTGGTTGATATTCGTGTCCAGTGGCGAATTTACAAATTTTCAAGGTATAGGCTGTAAGGTATAGGCTGTAAGGTTTTTACTCAAGAATACGGAAGTTTGCTACTTGATAAGTGAGAGGAGAAAGTCATCGGCAAATATCTTGCAGATTTATACCTGTAAAACATCAGAAAATCGTCATGCAGAAATCTTTTTGATTTTTATGAGGTAGCAAAAAATATTTCAGTCTCCAAATTTGCCGCCCCATAAATCTGCCGCCCTAGGCTCAAGTCTACTCAGCCTGCTGGTAAATCCGCCACTGTTCATGTCTGCCCTAATAATTTTATCATTCAGTGCCTCAGTCGCCATAGGCGGTGCCTCAAAATACATAAACCCATGATCCCTTGAATAAAAACGTAGTATGACAGATACGAAAGATGTCACTAGCAACCAGCTCTACTTTATATTAAGACTACAACCTCTTTCGTCTATATTTTAACATGATAAATAAATAAAACAAACTCCCACATATATTTACAAATAATTACAACTGTACAAATCATGTCCAAGGAGTTTGCTGGCAAGTAGGCTAGCTGCATTTCCCCGCTGAATCGCAGTCCCGATTCATTGGACCAAAAATGAACCAGCCCTCTTATCACCTGTGCCCAGTAAAAGATTAAAATTTTGCAACGTAATACAGCCTTTTCGACAGAAAAAAAATCTTTATATTAAATGTATAACGGTATCATTAGGTACTGTTGCGTTTCGTGCGATGAGTGACAGCGCCGGAGGCCCAATATCCTACCCCCTCGGTTCCCTTCCTTTTTGTCCCTTCTCATCCCGTCCCTCCTGTTTCTTGGGTTGGCAATGCGCTTGTGATACTTCAAGTATCGGTATAGGTTGCGGTGATTGCTTACCATCAGGCGGACCGTATGCTTGTTTGCCAACCGTCACGACTCAAAAAAAAATGCATATAAATAATTTGAAAAAGTTGTACAATAGTCTCCAACTATCTACAAATTATCTTCGCTAACTTACGCAACACATTGCCAATACTAAACAACTGTGAATAATTACAACAGTTTTTTGTAAAAGTACACATGATTTAGTAAACGTTTTTATTGAATTAGAATGAAATTGTGTGTGAATGACGACGTTGAGGCGCAAAGGTAACGAACCTACCTTAACAATACAGGCATTTGTTCCGATCTGGGTGTGTTTGTCCTCTTTTACCGAACGTAATACATCAGTATGAATCATCTAAACTTTTCTAAAGTCCTGGTCGATTTATTCAGGCTCTACTAATACAAGTATTTAATTATTTCAGTATTTAGTTCAACACTAGCTGATATCGCGGGCGAGTGTAACCTCGCTGGCTTCTACTTCGAGCTGGGATGCACTGCAATGCCAAAAGCAGACAACAGTACGATCTGCCCTGACGCGTTCTTGTGCCCCGACCTGCATCCGAAGCCTGACATGTGTTATTATAGGTATTATTCAAACAAATGTAAAAAATACCAGTGCGTTGTGGACCACGCACAGTCGAAACAAAAATAGCTTGATGATGAAAAATCTTAAGGATTTTAAAAATAATAACGTATTAAAATCGACCGCAAAAATAATTTGGTAATTATTGTAATTAAATAAAGTAATTGGAAAAACAATGTCCAAAATTTAAAGACCTATCTTCTCAAAACAAATGTGGTTGAAAGTTCTATTGATGTTATACAACCCCAAATTTTTCAACAATTTTAAATCACTTAATTCAAGTAAGTAATGTAAGTAGTTTCTGGCATTTGGCTACAGAACCCTAAAAACGAATATTTATAGTTGTATATATTTGTCACTTTTTTGTGTAGAAGATATGCTGATCCATACATATTTCGATAATATGTGTGTATCTTCTTCTCTCTCTTCTTAATTGCTCCCTCATTGCCGAGTTCAATAAACTGGTGGTAGGTCTTTTGTTGCAAGAGGCCGGCTAGGTAGGTACCACCGCAGTGTCCAATATTCTGCCGTCAAATAGTAGTGCTTAGGCACTACTGTGTTCCGGTTTGAAGGGCATTGTACGCTAGTGAAATTATTGGGCGAACGAGATTTAAGAACTAATATCTCGAGGTTGGCAACGGGCGAGTGGCACCTACTAATGGTGCTGCAAGCGCTCATAGGCTGCGGCAGCCACTTACCACCAGGTGGGCCGTATGCTTGTTTGCCAACTTCTAACATAAAAAAAAAAAAAAAAACTGGTGGAGTGCGACACTAACAGTCATATTCAGATGCTCGACCTCTAGACATTTAGTCTATATGTTTGAAAATATCCATGTATTTCCTATTGCAAGAACAAAGGTAAGAATAATAATAATAATGAAATTTATTAATGAAATCACCTGATGCGTAAAATTTTGATATCTTTAGTAATTCATTGAAATATTTTTTATATTACTATTCTTATGATTAGTATTCCTTAAAATATTTTTTATACAAATTTATTTATTTTAATTTCTTATAACTACGTAATACAATAAACAAGCCTTGGATTAAAATGACCTTACGAATCCAAGAATTGGCTCCGTTTTTGCATCTGTTGGTCACCTGTCAAATAAAAACTTGACCTCATGACCGACCGCCTGGAAATATCATAACCTTCGGATGCGCTTGCGCATACTAACTAAACGTTTTTATATTCGATCAGTTATCTGCTATTTATCGATATCACAGTAAAAATAGTATGGGTACTCTCTACAGTCTCACACAACGGAATGACAAGATTTTTATTTCTAGTAATAGGTAATGTATTTTCCTTTGTGTGAGAAAATAAATAAATATTTAGTCACAAATATTTCATTGACACAAAAAGTATAACCAATTCTACACAAAATGGATTCTTATAATATGGCATTCAGTCAGTATGGCATTCTCATAACACAAAATAAAAATAGATAGAAAAAATAGTATAGCCATGCTTCTTCTAGCATAAATGGGCCGGCTCGATCGAGGAAGTACTACCCAAGCTCACAGAAAATCTGTGTCAAGCAAATATTTATTAGCAATAAGAGCGCTGAGACCTAGTCTCCCCTCTGTTCCTTTCGTTGTCCCCATCTTATTCCTACCTTTGGGTTGGCAACTAACATGTGGTAATTCATGTATCGCAAGCGTTCATAAGTAGCGGTGACTGCTTACCATCAGGTGTACCGTATGCTTGTTTGCCAAGTTTTTTTTTTTTTTTTTTTATGTTAGAAGTTGGCAAACAAGCATACGGCCCACCTGATGGTAAGTGGTTGCCGTAGCCTATGAGCGCTTGCAGCACCACTAGTAGGTGCCACTCACGCGTTGCCAACCTCGAGATATTAGTTCTTAAATCTCGTTCGCCCAGTAATTTCACTAGCGTACAATGCCCTTCAAACCGGAACACAGTAATGCCTAAGCACTACTATTTGGCGGCAGAATATTAGACACTGCGGTGGTACCTACCTAGCCGGCCTCTTGCAACAAAAGACCTACCATCAGTGTGACTGATTGCACTGGTGGAATATTCTCTGTTGTGACAGAGGTTATCCCAACAGCGGGCGATGGGGTCGTCACATCCCGACGCCTTTAAAAAGTGTAAAGTTGTATTTAATATTTTCTCGTTATATTTCCAGAGGCGTGCCATACCCTGACAGGTCAACGATTCCACAAAGCCTGATTAACAATCCCTGTTCACAAGCGTGTGGATGCAGTGTAAGCGGAGGTCCGAAGTTCGACTGTGCTGCCGTGGATTGTGTTGAAGTTTTCGATTCTGATGAACGGCAAAATTGTATTAATACTTATGAGCTGGACTCGTGCTGCAGTACTGGTTCCGTTTGCGGTTAGTAAAACCTGAGGTCTTAACACGTGCGTATGTAAATTGTAATTCTCTCTTGATTGGTCTTTTTTTATTTTTATTCAAAAAAACATGTCAATTCCATTGTACCCTATTCAACTAAAATATTAGACAATTAATCTAGACACAACAGAAAATAGTAAAAGAGCTTTTTTGATGTTACCTGACAAAGAACCGTCCGCACCAGTCCGACATTAAGAATATTAAAATTGAGTATTTTAAACGGTGATTCTCTTTATTTTCGATTCCATTAACAAATATTGGACGTCTTCTACGGTTTCGAAGGTCACTTGGCAGCCGCTGTGTATAAAAACTAACAGCTTGTAAGCGGACCCTTTCAAAAATGATAAAATGCTTAGAAAGAGAAGAAACAAGAACACGTGATCTAATTAGGACTTAAAGTGATCTCATATTGTAATTTACGACATACTTAATGCGTGATACCTTTTTCGATTTAGATGCTATATTAATAGCAGACATTAGCAGTTACTTTAGAAAACAATAGTGCACTTCCGCCCTCGAGTCGTAAACAGCATCGTAACAAGATCTATTGTTTCTTCCTTAACACACCTTAAGCCGTCTATTATTAACTCCTATAAATTTTTAAACAAACATACAATTATGTACATATACTGATACTCAAACGTAGGTTCCCTATTTAAATAGGCCCATATGTTATGTATTAAGATTTGCAATAGAAGAGCATAGCTTTAAATGTGGTTAGTCCAGGAAATTATATCATTTATTTTTTCATGACCCAATCAGCCATATTGTAGTCCTTATGGTTAGCAGGCACCACGACTTATAAACGCTTGCAATACTCAAAGTATCAA
Organism: Hestina assimilis; assembly: GCA_023373885.1. NCBI lineage: Eukaryota > Metazoa > Arthropoda > Insecta > Lepidoptera > Nymphalidae > Hestina > Hestina assimilis. Next base: position 12,526,878 of record CM041750.1, read on the forward strand.
ATACGCATTGCTAACTCAAGGAACAAAAGGAAAGGATGGGGATGGAAAAGAAAGGGAATAGAGGGGTGGGAGATTGGGCCTCCAGCGATCTCACTCACCGCACGAAATGCAGCATTAGAATTACGCTGATTTTCTGTGAAAGGGTAGTATTTCCCCTGTCGAGCCGGCTCGTTTGTGCTCTACTACCGTAAGTGCGGCACAACGAGTGAGTTTCCCGAGTTTTTACCTACCTTTTGGGTCAGAAACGTGCTTGTGACAATATAAGTGTTGCAAACATTGACTGTGACCACTTACCATCTGGCAGACCATACTTTAGCCAATGTCGTACAGTATAAGAAATGATATCATATAAAAAGTACATAATAGTGAGAAAGTTATAAATATTTATTTGATATAGGTAAAGACGCCATCGCTAATTTGAAAACTTGCGAAGTTGATGGGCAAACTTATAAAGAAGGACAATCGTTCGAGCCACAAAACACTCGCAAGACCTGTATCTGTACACCAGAATGGAACGGATCATACGATGACCCTTCCTCCTGCAGAGATATAAATTGTGGCCTGGAAATCCATTACCAGGGCAAAATTTTTGAAAACTGCGCCCCGGTGTTCGCTACTAACATGAAGAGCTGTCCCATTGCCTTCCAATGTCGTAAGTATTGTTCCATTTGAAAGACAAAGGTTTGATTATTATTAAGTGTTATTGTTTTATTTGATAACATTTTTCATGTTTTACTAATTAATAAATAAACACTACACACTCAACGTTAGATTTTTACATGAAATAGGTCCAGTCTAGTAATCTAGTCACAAAGCTGTTAACCTCCTTCTTAAAATGTAAATGTAATCTATATTGTTTTGAGAAAATCCTAAAGCTATGATGCGTCATTCTCAACTCGAAATTCAGTTTGAAGTTTTTCGGAAACATTACATTTTTCAAGATACGTAGCCTAGTATATAGATTAAAACGCATTATTTGTTAGTTTCACTTATAAATATGTACCTTCATAAATTAAAATTTATTTCACAGCTTCTAACTCATCGAAGGTAATTCGAGGGCTTAATCTCAGAAGCGTCAACGCACAGTGCTCCTTCGGCAACACGACCCTTAACGTCGGTGACGAGGTGACCGTCGACGAGAAGTGCACCAAGTGCTCATGCGACGTACCACCCTTCGTATCCTGCACAAGGAAGAATTCCTGTGACGACTAATATTATAGACTGAATTTTAAATTATTATGTTGATTCGCTTTTATGTACCAAGATAATTTTTCTATCGTATGATTTCTTATAAAATTTTATTAGAATTGTAAATTTTGCAGTTATAAACATATAATAATAAAAAAAACAAAAGAATAAATAACAACAAAACATTTAAAATAAGTCCAACCGAATAGCTATTTCTCGCGATTTCATCTGATTAGAATCATTACATTTTTTTTTCGATTCCTGATATTTTTTTAAAGTACATATGTATGTAAGTCTAATTACCAGCTTTTCATGAACAAAAGACTTGTAAAATTTCTATTAAATGTTTTCCTATTAGTCATCACGGTTATTTGATTGGATAAATAAATAGAGTCCGATACTTCATATTTGTATTTTAGTATATAATAAAATACAATAATCATAATTGCATATAAATTCATTAAATTTTAAATGTATGATTACAATAGTATAATGTATTGTTTAATAACAAAATCTTAAACATAATTTCTTACAAATAAAATCGTTTGACATATCTGGCGAGGTCTGGCTCTTATATCTAAAATTCTTAAAAAAGGAAAATTTACAATTATGTACAAATCTTAGGATCTTTATAAATTATTCTAAAATATCGTGACGACTTATAATTTTTTTTTAACTATTTAAGTACTTAAGTAATATGTTACAAGTAAAAGTATTGTTAATATTAAGAATAATGAATATAAAATTTAACATAATGAACACTTTTTATTTAGAATATAAAAACTAATCTTAGTTATATTCTATAAAAAATAATATATTTGCAATTCTTAGAATTATTTAATTGACGCAAAATATAGGGTTATTAATTGAAGACTAATTATTATTTAAGACTAAAAATGCTATACTGGCTAGTTATATTTCATATTAGGAATATTAAAAATGATAATAACAAAAATTATTTTGTAAAATCTTACAACTTATAAACCTATACAATATAAAAGTTTATATAGATTTATAATTATAATTATTGGTACCAGTTAAAATAGAAGTTAGAAAAAGTTACACAAAAATATCATTTAGATAACAAAACTAGATACACTTGCAACGCTGACGAATGTAAATATTTCTAAACTAGGAGTAGGTATTTAACTTAGATAATTGTACAAAAAATGAAAAAACTAACCAAGCAATGTCTATATCATATGTTATTATGTCAACTTTTAGTCAAACTTCTATTGAAACAGTTATTTTTAGTCTTAAACCATACTTTAGCTAAAGCAGGCAAGACCAAGTTCGATTCTAAACATCTGTTCTGGTCTTCCGACGTCACGCACGGCGACGTCTAGTAGAGGGAGTCGTCCAGGTTTATCTGTCTCATATTGCACTATCGTCTTCGCCCAATCGTGTTTTTTGTGCTGTACAATAAATTACGTATTTATTCAAGAGTACATATTAACTTATTAAATTTTACAGATATCTACTGAAATTACGCATATAATTATATAATATCAATAGGATTGTAAATGTGAAAATTTGACAAGCACATTTTATATTTATCCGAGATACCATTAAAATCAATCATTCACTCGTCATTTTCCTTTTCATAAAATTAATAGTTTTTAACTTATATATGAATGGATAAACGAAGACTAGATAAAAAGGACTAAGTTTATAGAATTTTATTGAATTTTGCTACTGCTATTTATAGAAACAAATAGTAACAAAATTAGCCTCGTTTCCAATACGATCTCATTTTGAAATACTGAAATTATTATTAAGGTGAATACTATCTTTAATGTTGGCAGGCCTAGTCTCATGGACTAATCAAAATTCTCACCTGGCATTCATCCAACAGAGACTTATACCTGAGCCTGTTATTGGCTTTGGGCAAAATCTCAGCGTCATTGTAAGCTAGCAACTTGACTCCGTGTCTGTAGTTTTTAGTCGCTGGATCATAATAGCCAACAGTGTTACGACAATGTAGCGTCACATTTTGAACTGCATGACGCGATAACAGTTGGAGGTAAGTCAGCTGGTTGTGATCAGCTTTGTAGGAAATCTGTAAAATAATAATCGTAAAAGTAAGTATATGTTCTAAAGCTAAATAGTAATTTCCTTAACAAATACCACGCTTAATGTAGAATTTAAACGGCTAACACTCACGTTCAATCGGTTTAAGTACCGACTAGTTACGGACTCGAGTGCGAGACGGGTTGCGAACGCAAACGTAGCCCACTCACCCTGATGAAGGACCTCCGATGAGTCCGAAACTACCGACTAGTTTCGCAACCCGTCTCGCACTCGAGTCCGAAACTAGTCGGTACTTAAACCGATTGAACGTGAGTGTTAGCCGTTTAAATTCTACATTAAGTTAATTATGTCTCACGATAGTTTTAATAATTTAAATACCACGCTCCTTCTCTGCAAATCGGTTGATGGACATGAGATATTAGAAATTTCCAGAAATTCAGAAGTCTTAACTAGTGATCATCAGATAAAGCCTGATTTCAAAAGGTAATATCTAGTTCTAGAAACCAGCACTACAAAATTGAAAAAACTGCTAAAATATTAACATGTAGTATATTAATAAGAGTATTGCTCATTCTTTTCCCTTGTGTTCCATACTACGAGTACAACAACAACTAAAAGTTTTTAAGATATCATAAGTATTAGTTCCTGGATGATGGACCGAGTTTTGCTCAATCCTAGCTACATCAATTTATCGCCCCCGACACCCCCTTCATACGAATATAGTTATTATATTTGTAAAATTACCGTAAATCCATTGTCCATTTCACTAAGCCATGCCTCATTTCTGCCTGTGTGAGTAAGATCTTCTGACATCATGGGCTTAGGGAACACGCAACTTGCACCTTTTGGTATATCACAGTATACCATTATGGCATCGTTGGTGTCTCCGCCATTAGGATCGATCCAGTACTGACCTGAAGATTATAATTAGAAATATTGAGTGTTAATATTTCAACATGATTATACGCTGATAATTTCATAAAGAATGATGTTACATTTATTGATCATCATGCATACCGCTTTCAAAATCGGGATGATGATATTGAATATCGCCACAAGTCTTTGCTGGTGCTTCTTTTGATCCGTCGGGCTTTAAGAATTTGTCAAGAGAAATCTTCAGACGTTCGTATGCTTTCATAACTATCTTCTTCTTTTCTTCCGGAGACATGTCTTCTTTGAAGAAGCGGGGTGGCATGATGTTTGGATCGTCACCCATTGGATCAGGGCCTTTAAACGATCCTTTAAAGAAAAAGAAAAAAATACAATTTTATGTGCTGTTGGATCATTTTAAAACTTACATTATGTCATCTAGTTATCTACGCTTGAATAAAAATACCTTGTTGAAGCATAGCAGCGATAGCAGCAGCATCGTAAGCAAGACCTTCACCAGGCGGGCCGGGTGGTCCGGGCGGACCAGCGGGTCCTGTAGTGCCATGTCTTCCCGGCTCCCCAGGAGAACCTCGACCACCGGGTGGACCGACTGGACCTTGCGGGCCAGGACTCCCATCACGGCCAGGTGAGCCTAACATTTAATTAATATGTAACGCAATGTTTTAAGGGGTCATATGCTTTGTATTATGTCATATTTATATAGTCATGTGTTATATGGTCTAGAGCTATAACTTTATATTAACACTAGCGGTCCCGACAGACGTTGTCCTACCACGAAAATGAAAAATAAGTGAGCAGCGATAGCAGCGCCCCCTACTGGGTCCAATTGTTAATCTAAACCATTCTCGAATCCACCGAAATACACACAAAAAATCATCAAAATCAGTCCAGCCGTTTCGGAGAAGTTCAGTGAAATCCACACGTACAGTAGAATTATATATATAAAGATAAATATATTTTATACTAACAATTTTTTGATAATATTCTAATATTATATATATTTCTATAGCGCATAAATAAATTATTACGTGTAACTCAAGGTATCAGACAAGGTAAATAATCATAAACAGGCGTATGATTATTTTACCTCTTGGTCCTGCATCTCCATCCTTTCCTGGAGGTCCTATAGATCCTGGCAGCCCTCTATCACCAGCTCGGCCAGGGGCACCAACCATACCCGGTAGTCCAGGCATACCAGCATGACCTTTCACACCATCTGCTCCAGTTTGACCACGTTCACCCTTCGCACCATCTAAGCCAGGTAATCCCTGTTTTCCAGCTGGACCTTGTGGTCCATCAACACCTGGGGGTCCAGATTCACCTCTGGGTCCTCTTTCACCTGCGGGTCCAGGTGGTCCAGAAGATCCAGGAGATCCCTTATAAAATAAATGTTATTTTTCAAATATTCTTTTATTATTAGAATTAACAAATAGTAATTTTGTCATATTCACTTGTAATCCAGGAGGCCCTGGAGGTCCAGATTGCCCCGGTTGTCCAATAGGTCCTTTGTCTCCTGGTCTCCCTGGTATACCAGGCTGACCAAGCTTACCAGGGCGCCCTTCTTGCCCTGGTTCACCCATAGGTCCTTGAAGTCCTTGAGGTCCTGGTGTACCAATAGGCCCAGGAGCGCCATCTGCACCAGGTTTGCCAGGAACACCATTTTCTCCCTATATGTGTGTTTATCGATTAGTGTTTTAAAGAAAAAATATTTTGCAAGATTCTCAATTGACTATAAATGCGTACGTACTTGTATACCCCTGATTCCCTGAGGTCCAGGAGGTCCAATTAATCCTTGTAATCCAATTGGACCACGTTCTCCAGGTGATCCAGGAGATCCTGGTGGACCTTGTGGTCCAACTTCTCCTTCACTACCTCTTTCACCTTTCAAACCCTCTGGTCCTTGTGGACCAGTCAGACCTGATGGTCCAGGTGGACCGGGTCTGCCAGAGTCACCTGTTGATCCCTTAGCTCCTGGCATACCAGGCATACCTGTTGGCCCTGTACTACCCTGTGGTCCCTAAAACACAAATTATTCCAATTTAAACACCAACATTTTTATTTATTTTGAGTTATTATATAGATTTTCTTAGTTAAACTTACTGGTGGTCCTAAATCTCCAGGTCGGCCTTGCAATCCAATATGCCCTATGTCACCTTTTGCACCTTGATCACCTCGACTACCTTTAGCACCTGCTTGTCCTGGTAATCCCCTTTGACCCGGTTCTCCAGGTATTCCTGAAAATTCATAATTAAGCGTTTAAGTTACAAAAATATTTTCGTCACCGTTAAAATTATTTAGTAATGTAATTTATTTCAAAAACTATTAAATTTTTACCTGGATTTCCAGGCGATCCTTGTTGTCCTTTAGCACCAGCATATCCTCTATCACCCTTTAATCCAGGCATTCCTGTCAAACCCGGTGGTCCTGACAAACCGGGGGTCCCTTGCATTCCTGGTTGACCTCGCTCTCCTGTTGAACCGGGTGCACCTGGTTCACCTGGCATTCCTGGAGTCCCAGGCTCTCCTCTCTCAGCTGGTTCTCCTGGTGGTCCAGTAGGACCGATGGGACCTTGAGGCCCTTGTTCTCCTTGTCGACCTATAAATAAAAAAGAGGCTGTAAATTATTTGTCGAAGACCCCTCCCTTTCTAATATTTAAAATAAAGGTAACAAATTATATATTGTCAACCCAAGGTTGGATCCCTTTTGGTTTATAGCACGGCACGGCTTGTTTATTACCCAAAGAGTTATGGAAAGTAAGTTAGATAAAACTTAGCCAATGAAACCTACGAGGGTGTAAAATGTACCTTGTGGCCCTTCTGGCCCTTGAGGTCCAGCTGAACCCCTGTCTCCTTTCTCTCCAGCGAATCCTGTTAATCCACGTGGTCCTGGCATTCCCATGGCACCAATTGGCCCAGGATGACCTTTGCTACCTCGTGGCCCTTCTGGTCCCTACATTATTGTTGCAAAAATTATAATTATACTTGCACATAAGTAATTACATATATATCTTTTTGATAAAGTATGAGCTTTAAAATGCTTAGAAAAGAAATTTTAAATATACCGGAGGCCCATCAAGTCCTTGACCACCAGTTTCTCCTTTTTCACCTGGTGTGCCCGATTGACCTGGGATACCTCTTTCGCCAGGAAAACCACGTTCGCCTCGTGGTCCTATAGGTCCGGTGGCTCCAGCAGGCCCAGATACACCTGGTTCACCATCTTTACCGGGTGACCCAGGTAGACCAGCAGACCCGGGCATACCCTACAAAATTAAAAAATTCTATTGCAAAAAATAATATATAGTATTTTTAAGTGATATAAAAAATTAAATAATATATTGTTTACAGGGAATCCAGTATGTCCAGGAGGGCCTGTAGGTCCGCGTTCACCTGATGGTCCAATAGCACCTTGAGGTCCTTGCGCACCAGGACTACCGTCGCGACCTGCATCACCTTTAGGACCAGTAGGCCCGGCCAGACCGATTTCTCCATCTTTTCCCGGTTCACCCTAAAAGTAAATAATTAAGTAAAACGACTACCACCAATATAGTAAATTAAGGTATATATTTGATAATTGTATAATTTGGTAACTTGCCTGTAATCCTCTTTCTCCTGGGCTGCCCATTAAACCAGGGGGACCTTGTAACCCTTGTGGCCCTTGCTCGCCAGGTCTTCCATCGGCACCTGGGATACCTCTTTCACCAGTTGGCCCTGACTTGCCAGCAATACCTGGTCTTCCTATTAATCCTCTTGCTCCAGGTAATCCTTGAGGCCCAGGCCTGCCTGCATCGCCAGTACTGCCTTTAGGCCCAGGGAGACCCATGCTACCTCTCTCACCTGATTGCCCTTTTGGACCCGAAGGACCATCCATGCCAGGTAAGCCTCTTACTCCTTGCAATCCTCTTTCACCTTGAGGCCCTACATTTCCTGCTGGACCACGTAGGCCTCTTTTCCCTCGTTTACCTTCTGGTCCAATACCACCCGGTAGCCCTCGAGGTCCAGGAGCCCCGCTTTCTCCTCTGATTCCTGACTCTCCTTTTATTCCCCGCTCCCCCGGTTGACCCTAAATAAATTAAAATTAGATAATTAATTTTAATAATGGCGAATACCGTTTCAAATATTAATATGTTTCGAAACTATAAAGGTATAAATGGTCAAGGATTTCTAGAATAATAACTTACGGGCATGCCTTTAGAACCAGGTATGCCTGGATCACCAGCCACTCCGGGTGTACCCCTTGGACCTGGGAAACCTTGAGGTCCCGCAGCACCAGCTTGACCTTGTACTCCTTTCTCACCAGGTATACCATCTCGTCCAGCTAAGCCCACTGGGCCTACTTCACCAGGCTGTCCAGGACGTCCAGGCTCACCGCGTGGACCTTGCATACCTTGACTACCCTTTGGGCCAGGAAACCCTGTTTCGCCTTTCAATCCAGGTGAACCAGGAAAGCCAGGAGAACCCGTTTTACCAACATTGCCCTAGCAAAAGAAATGAAAGTATTTGATTAAATGTCCTCGATACTTGCAAAGTTGTGCATCAAATTTTTTTAGAATGTTTTAATTTACTATAAGGCCGGGGGGTCCAGGAGCTCCATCGACTCCACGCATCCCTGGCGTGCCAGGTGGGCCCTCTCGCCCTCGTTCACCACGTGGGCCTACAGGACCCTGAAAATTAAATACAGATTATAGAATCTGATGAGTATTGTGTGTTAACATTTTATATTAGATCAATTTAAAATACTTCTAAATATGATGTGCTAAAATAACTTACGATAGGTCCCGGAGGGCCCATTTGTCCTGGTAATCCGCTTGGTCCCTTATCACCAGGAAGGCCTTGTTCACCTTTTGCACCATTTTTACCATCAAAACCACGATGTCCCTTAAGTCCCTGAAGACCTTGTAATCCTGGAATACCTCGTGGTCCTGGTTGACCAGAAGCTCCAGCTGGACCAGGCTCTCCGTCATCCCCAGGTGCTCCCTAAAAGGCAAGTTTCATAATTATAATCGTCACGTGAAGAAAAAACTTAGGGCCCCTTTTTATCACATTTTTGGTTTTTAAGGCAATAATTTTTTACATCACTAAACAAAATGTACCAGAGTCTTTGTTTACTAATGTCTGAGCTATGTTATATCACTATCACTACATATAGTATGTATAAAACAAAGTCGCTTTCTCTGTCCCTATATCCCTATGTATGCTTAAATCTTTAAAACTACACAACGGATTTTGATGTGGTTTTTTTAATAGATAGAGTTGATTGAAGAGGAAGGTTTACATGTATAATAACATCCATTAAATAGTAATAATTTTATTTTTGAGGTTTCTAATGTGATGTTGTAAATAATTACATTTAGCGCGTGCGGGCCACGGGCAGTAATGAATAAATCAAAACTACTGGATCGATTTTAATCATTTTGTCAGTGAATGACATAGGCTATATATTTTATACCCGTGCGAAGCCGGAGCGGGCCGCTAGTGTTTAATAAAATCGAATGTTTATGGCATTTTCATTTGTGTCGCTGATTGAATTCAGTCATTATTAACTGATTGAATTGTTGTGCCACTGCAATGCATGGTCGAATCGTAATCTTAATGATATAATGTAAGATTTTTAATGAATATAAATTTAAATTTTGGTAAATTACATCTTTGCCTGGTAATCCTTGTGGTCCTCTTTCTCCAGCAGGTCCAGGTTGTCCTGGAAGTCCTGGCTCTCCAGGTTCTCCTCTAGGACCTTGAAACCCTTGTGGTCCGGGTGGTCCTTGAGGACCTATAGGAAAAAATTACAACGATAAGTGTTACAACTTAGGTTAAGTTTGTAAGTCAACTCCAAGCTTAAGTTCCTAATCTGATATTACATTTGGAACCATATTACAAAAGACACTTGCCTGGTATGCCTCTGATTCCTGGAGCACCGACAGAAGCCTGCATATAGTGGTATGGATCAAAAGCTGGACCCTTATCCCCACCAGCCGCAGCTGCTAATTGAGCTAAGTATGCGTTCACCTGAAGCAAAAACACAATCTTATACAAGTTACACGTAGTTAAAAACCAAAATCATCATTCTGAATGATGATGAAACTTTACCAGGTAATTTATATACTTTGAATGAAAGTTGGTGGAAAAGTACAATATTTGGTAAAAAAAATAATTACGTTAATTTAAGTTGTATTTTGTAAAATAAATAATTGCTGATTTTATAAAATACAGCATTAGTTTATGTGTTATAGGAACCTTAAGTCTGGATCTTTAAAGGCGACCGTCTTTCTTATAATTATCATAACAACTTACATCAGGCATGGGTCCAACAGGGCCTGGTATACCGGGACTGCCAGGTATGCCGTTGACCCCGGGTACTCCTGGTGGACCAGGGGGACCATCGAAACCTGGTTGGCCCGTCATGCCTCTAATTGATGTAGTTGGTTGTGTCACACTGGGAGGTGGAGGTGGTGGAATTGGACGGCTTGTGGTTGGTGCTGGATAAAAGAAAAAGATTAGTTTTTCCAAAATGGGTCTATAATCATTCGTAAATATTTCATAACAATAAAAAGTCTTACATGAGAGACAAGAAGGCAGCACAGAGCAGTTCACGCGGTTGCCAATGCACTGGCAAATCGTACAGTTGTCTCTCTTCCAAGTTTCGCCGTCATTAAAAGATCGTCCCATGTCTAAGCATTTGTTGACTGGCACTACATGGTAAACATAGATCACTTTAATGTTTAATAATTGATATAAGATTCATAACATTTTGACAATTGGTTTTATTTCTACAGAGTTTAAAAAATGAAAGGTTTTGCGTTTACATGAAATCAAACTGTACCCATGTGAAGTTATTTTAATTGGATACAATTAAAACTTTAAAGGCAGCCACTGTATTTTATTATTCTAATAGAAAAAGAATCGAAATATACCTCTATTAACTGGCGATACAGGTCTTCGAAATCCTGGAGTAGCTAAAATAAAATGGTAAAATGCATAAATTATTTAAAATAATATACAAATTCAAATTATTTTTTTTTAAACGTTGCACACTCAACGGCCCCCATTAGGATAGTAATATCCTGTGTCGGGGTTCCGGAAACATTCACAATGACAAGGACAAATACACCCAGACCGGAAAATATGCTTGCATGGTAACAAATGATCCGAGCGGGAATCGAACCCACGACCTGTGGCGTTTAAGGCAGGTTCGCTACCGCTGCGCCACATCGTCGTCGATTTTAAATGATGTAGTTTATATTTGATACATGTAAACTGATTACAAAAGTTCCTGAGTATTTTAATAACGTTTAAGGATCCCTTACCTGTAGTCGATCCTCTGAAGTCTCGTTCAGCAATTATAGCTACAAATGAAAAAAAAAATTCAGAGTTTTCGAAAAATTTATTTATTGTTTTTTTTTTCGGAATGTGTATTGCTGTTGGCCCTACTGGCCTTGACAGCGTCACCGGGCGGGTGGTCCGAGCACAGAGACTCAGCCGGGATAGAGGGGTAACCCTCACGGGGGCTCAATTATGATTCCGTCCTTAGGGTGCCTCCTGCGAAGCCGAACCACGGCTAAGGACGTCATATGAGACGACGCAGATGAGATTATTTATTGTGTATTTCTGTTAGCCCTACTGCATAATTGTAGTCGTTGTTACTAACACAGGTTTTTATTCTACAGAATTTAATAATATTTTTAAAGTTCTAGTGCTTCTATGCTTTCTTACTAAGAAGAAAAGGAAAGATGTTGGTTTCCGTCCACCATTATTGAAGCATTAAGAAATATATATATAAAGTACATGAATTGAAAGTTAATAATATAAAATTGTATGAACAACACAAATAAATATTGTCAGGTTTTGAATTTTATATATTTTCCTTTAACGAATAGATAAATAATTCTGATCTATGAATAAATAAATAAACGCTGCACACTCAACGGCCCCCATTAGGATAGCGATATCCTGTGTCGAGGGTCCGGAAACACATACAAGGACAAGGACAAATACATCCAGACCGGAAAATATGCTTGCATGGTCAATACAAACATATATGCTCCGAGCAGGAATCTAACCCGCGACCTTTAACGTTTATGGCAGGTTCACTACCGCTGCGTCTACATAAGTAATATATTCTAAAACTCAAAAACCATTGATAGCAAAATTATTACCGTTCTCGTCCTCTCCAAAGGGATTGTAATCATCGTAATTAATGAGATCAGGTTCCTGGGCTTGAGGTGGTTCATCTTCTTTAAAGTCTTCTTTAAAGTCTTCTTTAACTTCTGCCAGGTCCTTGGCAACAGCTGGTAGCACCAGCAACGCCAGACAAGCTACTCCTGCCTGCCACATGCTGCAAAAAAACTATTATTGTTAAGCATTGACTTACTATAAACAATTGCGTTTAAGTTAAGAGGGAATCGAACCCACAACCGTCGAGGTTAAATGCATCCTCGCTAACAACACCACACCATGGTGTGAATTTCATTATGAGCATTTGGTACCATCAAATAACGATATATAATAAACTAGCGGGCCCGGCAGACGTTGTCCTGCCACGAAAATGAAAAGTAGTGACACCCTATAGCAGCGCCCCTTACTGGCTCCAATTGTAAATCTAAATCATTCTCGAATCTACCGGAATACACACAAAAAAAACCATCAAAATCGATCCATCCGTTTAAGAGGAGTTCAGCGACATACACACGTACAAATATATATTTATGTTATAAGTTGGCAAACAAGCATACGGTCCACCTGATGGTAAGTGGTTACCGTAGACTATGAGCGCTTGCAGCACCATTAGTAGGTTCCATCATGCGTTGCCAACCTTGAGATATTGGTTCCTAAATCTCCTCTGCCCAGTAATTTAATTAGCCTACAGTGCCCTTCAAACCGGAATACAGTAATGCCTAAACCCTACTGTTTGGCGGTAGAATATTTGACACTGCGGTGGTCCCTACCTACCCGGCCTCTTGCAACAAAAGATCTACCACCAGTGTGACTGATTGCACTGGTGGAATAATCTCTGCTGTGACAGAGGCTATCCCAACAGCGGGCGATGGGGTCGTCACATCCCGACGCCGGGAATAAATTTATAATGATGAAGTCGTATTTACCGTCAATACGATCGATACGTCAAACCAATTCAAAGGTTAATAGCCCAAATCCAAACTGGGTGAGAATACCAGAGACAATTGGTCATAAACAAAACGACCTATCTGTTGCTAAAATTAATTATTACAGGCGCCAATTGATACTGTCAAGTTTATTCTGACAGATGTATGATATGAATTTAAAAAGGTCAGTGGGACGCGTTCATGGAATTTGAAATTATAACTTTTGATTTTAATTGGGTGATACTATTACTTCTCTTGATGTCCTAATTTAGACTAAACTCAAATAGCTTAGTAAAACCGGCTATGTAAAACCGGCTATGTAAAACCTTACCTACTACAAATTGTAGGTACAGTTTTACATAGCCTGGGTAAATACCGGGAATAATGCTAAGAAGATGCATAATGGAATGCTTCTTTGTCATAGCATTATTCCCGGTATTTTTATTTTACTCTTATCCGGATTTGGCAGGTTACTAGTTTTTATATACAGCGATTGCCATCTGACCTCCGCAACCCTAAGGACGAACCAGTAACTCAAAGGATACAAGAAAATTCCCTATCATGAGCTAACGATTGTTATCTGATGTTATGTGATAACAATCGGGACCAACAGCTTAACATGCTCTCCAATGCACGGTGGAGAGACCCACAAACGCCCACACCAGAAATTTATAACAAACATCTGCCCGAGCGGGAATCGAACCCACAACCGTCGAGACTAAAGGCAGACTCGCTACCCACAACGACCCAACGGTAAAGCATAAGGAAATGCTATTTGGTACAAATTCTTAAGAAAACTAATATTATAAATACAAATTAATGTTTTTTGTTTAAGAATTCACGTATTGAGAATTTAAGAACTGATCATCATATTTCGTACAAACGTTCATCAGAGGGGCAGAAAAGGACATATCTCTAGTCCAAAAACCTCTTTAAGGTGCGATTACACAGGCTTCTTACGAGTAAGCTCTCTCCACCGTAGACCTCATCTATGGTCAAGAGGTCGATGGAGGTCAAGAGCTTACCCATTTTTAAATAGAAAAAAAGTACTGTTACCGAGAAATAGCACAATAAATTTTACACGAAAAAAAAGTCTAAGCAGACGAAATCGCAGGAAGATGCTGGTGATGTAATATGTATACTGTTTTATAAAATGACTATAAAGACTAACGCAAAATAAAGATAATGATTTCAGTTGGTTCGCTCTTCTACTATTAGGTAATCCTTTTGGTTTCCAGAGTCTTTAATTGGATCAAAAAATATTTATGGGATTAAACAATTTGTTAAAACTAAAAAGTAAATTATCAAAATTTTGTTTTAGTTAAAAGTTGGTATTTTTTCTAAAGATATATAGTAGTAGTAGATAGTACTTAAAGATTAATGCAAAGACTTATATGGTTTTCTCATGGGTGCTGTTTTCGGAACTGCACCAAGCAGAAGGCATCAGCTTTCAAATTAAAAAAATAATCGTCAAAATCGGTTCACCCAGACGAAAGATTTTTTTAAAATTTTTCAAAATTTAAAAAAAAATACAGTCGAATTGAGAACCTCTTCCTTTCTTCAAGTCGGTTAAAAAGAAACGAAAATGTTTGCTTCCAATTTAAAAATTATTTTTATTCAACGATGATAGTCATAGAAAAGTAAAAGGAAGGATGATTCGTTGATGCAATGAATAAGAAATTATTTTACACAAAAATAGAGAAAATTATAGAAACGACACGAAAAAAAATTATATAAATTATATTTATCGTTTAAATTATATTGTGCGGTTTTTTTGCCTAATTCACTGCAATCGTTTTTATTTATTGAAGCTATATAAGATAAAAATTAAGTAAAAACTTAGAAAAAAGAAAGTTCTAAAGAACTTCCAGCGTTTTATTTACATAACTTTTACTATAATTATGTCTAAAATTTACACAACATCTCTTCAGAGGGGAATCTATTATGCATGCTACATTTCCATATAAAAAATAAAAATGAAAAGATTACTTACTTTTATAAGGTGGTTAGGGGTAGCGCGGGCCGCCCGCGCCGCAACTATTGCGCGTCCCGTCCTCGGGATAGCAATAAATAGTACGCAGCCTGCGCACGCACCGAGATCTAGGAGCACTGGTGTTATAAACATTTTTTGTACTTTGATTATATTCGTTTTAATTATTATTATATTGTAAACATTACTCACAGATTTTTATAAAATATTTTTCATTACACTATTTATATATATAGTGATATAGTGATCTATGCAAAAGTTTATTTTTGAACGTGCTTATCTCAGGAACTAAGCTTGCAGTGTAGTTTTTGTTAGATAGTCTATGTATTGGAGAAATTTTGCGCTGTAAAATATCCTGTTTAAGTCCTGATACGGACCAGAAATCCAGAAACTTCATTAATTCAGAAATCCAAAGTATAGGCAAGTATTCAAAGAGAAATGTGGAGGAGAACCGAAAAAATTAAGAATACTCTAAGAACTATCGGTTAAATTTATCTAGCTCCATCCTTTACTCAACAAGCTGGATCAATTATTATGATGTGTTATGTAATAATAATACATGCATAATAAATGTTACCATATTTAGTTTCAAACAAAATAAGATATACTAGGTAAAACAACTTTTGCAGAAGTTCTATCGTAAAAATGCACTTTTGCGGTTTTATAGATAAACTTTTATATATTTTCCATTTCTAACGTACACTTTAATTTTAACGAAAATACTGTATTCAATGTTTGTAACTTTGTAGATATCAGACTTTTCTTGTGTGTTCTGAATATACATTTTATATAAAATATAAATAAAAATTGTGAATTAATAGTTTATAGTAATTTTTGTTTTTATTTTTAAAATACTCTAAATATCTTGCATGATTTAAAAGAAACTGTTGGTTATCTCTGGTATCAATATGTAGGCCGCGAACTAATGTATATTATGATATGTTGATGCATAACAATCGCGATCACTGGCACACCAATTCTTAGACAAACGACACTTTTTAATGTGGGGGTCAACACACGCACGCGCCTGCCTATTAGGTACAAGAACAGACCAAACTCCCGCAGAACAATCTATTTATATATTATGTTATAAGATTGAGTATGTATGTATGTATGTATGTAAAAACCAATTTTCAAAAAAACATTGAATGAATACAGCGACTACTAAAAATAATAATTATGTCTTGAATTTTGTCTAGTTATTAATTATGGCCTCATGCTAAATAACTTTTTTTTTATATCATGACGGCTGGCAAACAAAAATACAGTCTACCGTATGTACGACGGAATGAGATGGGAAGAAAAGGTAGGGAGTGGTGTGGGAGATGGGATTGGCCTCCGACGCTCTCACTCATCGCATTTTCAAGCCGGCCCATTTGTGATGGAGAAGCATGGCTGTACTGTTACTTAAACTACTACTACTACGATGCGGATTATGATACAGCTTTTGCAGTTTAATACCTTAAGATTAAACTAAAAATCTAACTAAGTCTTATTCAAATCTAATTCTATAAATAATTAATCGGAGTTACAGATTGATTTCTAAAAAGAACGTCTAAAACGTAAATAAAATGCTTTGTTTGGGGACATTACTGAGTCTTCATTAGAAAAAATAATATAATAGCTCTGAAAAGCTCTTCGCGTGTCTTGCTCTGTACACATTCGCATAAAATTTAACCAGAATATTGAGAGAAATGTCCTACGTGACAGATTTGTATTTATTGTATGTCGTATGACTTCATAAAATAATGTATTTGACTACTTTCCTGATAAAGCTATTTGCATTCTACAATTTGCACATAGAACGCTACCGTAAGAAAACCAACACAACTAAAAAATACCATCATTAATCAATTGAAATTTTGGAACACATGCTTACGATGGTATTATTTTTAGTTCCCATCCCCTCAGTTTGTGGAGCTTCAATATTAAACAATCAATATCTTAAAAATCAGTGAACATAACAATAACTATTTCATTTAAATATTTTGTGATAGAGTTTAGTATATAATTATATACTTTGCAGGTGGTCGGCCTGAAGACCGGCGTCGGGATGTGACGACCCCATCGCCCGCCGTTGGGATAACCTCTGTCACAGCTGAGATTATTCCACCAGTGCAATCAGTCACACTGGTGGTAAGTCTTTTGTTGTAAGAGGCCGGCTAGGTAGGTACCACCGCATGGTCAAATATTCTGCCGCCAAATAGTAGTGCTTAGACACGGTACTGTGTTCCGGTTTGAAGGGCACTGTACGCTAGTGAAATTACTGGGCGGACGAGATTTGAGAACTAATATCTCGAGGTTGGCAACGCGTCAGTGGCACCTACTAATGGTGCTGCAAGCGCTCATAGGCTACGGCAACCACTTACCATCAGGTGGGCCATATGCTTGTTTACCAACTTCTGCCTGCCCTGCCTGTGAACTGACTGATCGTCAGCCATGTTTCGAGATAAGCCCGCGTATAACTGTTGCTTGCGGGTATGCAGGGCGAGACTGGCTTTTTCAGTCTGCCATCTGCAACTGTATTAGCCGCTTGTGTTTGGTTCTTTACTTTCATATACCATCAGGTAGAGTAGAGTCCTACCCTCTGGGCAAAATAAAAAACAGAAAACTGAAAGCGCTGGTAGGCTTCCGGATTTCTAATATTTTGATATTTCTGACTATCAAAATTTAAACAAAAATTAATAATTACCTCCATTAACTTGTATAAAATACACTTAAACTTAACTTTTAAGGTTATATGGTTCAAATAACGTCCATATTTAGACGACGTTGTGGCGCAGCGGCAGCGAACCTGTCTTAAACGCCACAGGTCGCGGGTTCGATTCCCGCTCGGTATAATATGTTTGTATTGACCATGCAAGCATATTTTCCGGTCTGGGTGTATTTGTCCTTGTCTTTGTATGTGTTTCCGTACCCCCGACACAGGTTATCACTATCCTAATGGGGGCCGTTGAGTGTGTAATGTTTATTTATGTTTATTTATTTATTTATATTCATCATTTAAATTGAAATAATGTCTGTGACCTGAAGAATCCTTCTTTTTACTTCTTCTTGTTCAAAATAATGGTATTGCTTTATTTTATTACAGTGAAAATCCCTTTTATGCAAATAACCCGAAATAACTCCAGACAGATAAAAGGTTGTAAAGAAATCACAGCTTCGTGGCTATTTACGATAGCTGTCATTTTCTTTTATTGTTCAATAAAATTGAGTTTGCCGTATTTATGGCAGTCAATATTGACGTTTTGAAGGTAATTGATAATTTTTTATAAGGTAATTTTAAGAAAATATAAAATATTTAGGAACACACACAACGTTCCTTCCTAAAAGACCGGCAATGGACCTTCATCCACTCTGGATTTGCAGATGTCTCTCCCTCAGACTCATCTGGATCCTACTGCCCGCTTGCCTCCTTTAACATAAAAATGTAAAGCCATTCAGATATGAACGAAAACCTGTAACTGTGCGAAAATAGACGTTACCATAAACAAATAAAATAAATATATGGTACTTCCAACTCAAGAAAACATTTATCACAGCAGTTACTGCCAGTAATGTAACTTATTAATGTAAGCCGCTGCAAATCCTAGAGATAATCCTGGACGTCTCCAGGTTGGCAATGGCATCCGAGGTTGAAGACAACTGGATTATCTTGGATGGCGGCGCACTGTAGACGTCCTTTACCTCATCTAATATTCCCAGCTATTAAGAGTAGCTTAGATGAAGACAGACCGATCTGATCAGCTCAGTTTTGTCTCCAGAAATTCCGAGAATAGCCCAAAACCATTACTCGCTGAGCGCCTTCCAATAGTGTCAACGTTTTAGAACCGTTAGTCATAACCTGTAGGGTGTTATTTATAATCCACAAAATGTTATTTCATTAAAAGAAGGTAAACAATACTAGATAAAACCACTTTAGGTAGCCAATATTTTTGTTGTTAATATTTATCGTCACAATTCCGAACAATTGTCTCACTTAACCAATTTAATTAAAGAGAAACATTCGGCTGACGCCCCAACTTAATGTTAGCAATTAACTCTAAAGGGTGAAATACACAGGAAACTATTAGACGCTTTGATAGTTTATGCTATTAGACAAAAGATTTAGATAGTTCTGTTGAAAAGCTAACAGCTCAAGAGTCACGTCACTCTTTTTTTAACGAAGTATCTGTGTATCGCATTTTAGCTCCCGAACGGATGAACCCATTTTGAAGTGGTTTTTTTAAAGCAGACGTGATGGAGATGGTTCTTAGCTACAATTTATGAAGTTCAGGAGTTCCACGCTTAACTTTTTTAGCTTCGGTAGGATCTTTTCGTCTTAGACGCATAATGGGTATGTATTTAATGTGTTGGAGACATTTCCAGCTAAAATCTTACTTTGATATAATATACTGAATAAGATCTTCACTGTTCTAAATAAATTGTTTTTAATGTTTCAGTACAAATAGGCCAAACTACTCTTACACAATATCAACGTGAAGTAGCAGCAACTTTCTAAGCGAGTTCTCTTCATTAATTTCCTTTGTCTCACTCCCCCTTGACAGTCTGCATGTGGCTACAATAATATACTTTATACTCCATAAGTTACTTTATACCTTGTAGACCATAAAAAAGTCATACAAAATATCAGTTGAAAAAATCACAATATCTACGGTCTTATCGCTTTAGAGCGATCTCTTCTAGACGACCTCAATTTAATGCTACCATGGTTCTATTTCTTAGTAAGCTTTTTCGTTAAAAACATAGTATAAGTCAGCTTTGCCAGTGGAATTCCATCGTTGCGTAATACTGATCAAATGACAGTCATTCCGCCCTTTGACACGAAGAAAGTCCAACGAATACAGAAACGACACTTATTGAAAATCTTCCGTGATGTATGGAATACTGTTGCAGAGCGTTCGCTGTTTGCTGATCGTAAGTACATAATATTATATTCTTGTATATATTAAAACTGTATTTTCTAATTAGTGGTACACATACCCCTGGAAGACTCTGATTTTAGTAGTAGAGCCATGCTCCTCCTAACACAAATCAGTAGGTAGGTTTCAGTAGGAATTCGTGCATTGAGAGAGAACCCCTGAGACCCAATCTCCCACTCTCTCTGTTTCCTTCCTATTTTCTCTTCTTATCTTTACCCTCGTATCACTTGGGTTGGCAACGCCCATGTGACACATCAAGTATCTCTAGTGTTTGTAGGTTGTGGTGATTGCTTACCATCAGACGGACCATATGCTTGTTTGGTATGTATCATCATGACATAAAACAGAATTAATAAGCAAATGCCGAAATATATTTTGTCTTTGATTAGTAGACTGTGTAACAGGTACCGCCGAAATAATATTTTCAATCAATCAATATAAATATGCACCAAGTATTGTACATCATACCAAGCACTACTACTCGCGCCTCCAGCAGATGACCAAAACCAACCAGATTTTAAAAAGAAGAACCTGATTTCAAGCGAACGCTAAAACTTTTGGGCTTCAAATTGTTATTGTGTATTGTTGTAGAGCGTATTAATTACCAAGTTTTGTGTGTCCATCTACATATGAAAGTTTCTATTATGAACTAAATTTCATGATTTTCTTTTTGGATATGATAGCAAACACATACACAAACAGACCCATTTTATTTCCTCTGGAAAAAGCGTAGGCTGGTTTAATTTTTTGTAACAATAAAATATATAAACCTAAATTAAGTGGACGTCTAATAAACAAGCAATACTAAAATGGTAATTTATTGGGTCGCCTGAAAGCTGAAATTAACATATGAAATAAAAATGTAGATATATGTACGCCTACGAGCAAAGAACTTATTGAATTTCTTTATATCATTGTGACAGTGCCTACAATTGAGCTAGTTCTTGTGATTTGCTTTAATTTATCATACACTAGCTTCTGTCAGCGGCTTCGCTCGCGTGAGAATAAATGTATTTTTAGATGGATGGATGGAATTTTGTCTTTCCTGCTAAAGTTACAAATCGGATTGTGATGAAACTTGGTACATAGATAGCTTTTTTTATGTTAGAAGTTGGCAAACAAGCATACGGCCCACCTGATGGTAAGTGGCTGCCGCAGCCTATAAGCGCTTGCAGCACCATTAGTAGGTGCCACTCGCGCGTTGCCAACCTCGAGATATTAGTTCTTAAATCTCGTTCGCCCAGTAATTTTTCTAGCGTACAATGCCCTTCAAACCGGAACACAGTAGTGCCTAAGCACTACTATTTGGCGGCAGAATATTGGACACTGCGGTGGTACCTACCTAGCCGGTCTCTTGCAACAAAAGACCTACCACCAGTGTGACTGATTGCACTGGTGGAATAATCTCTGTTGTGACAGAGGTTATCCCAACAGCGGGCGATGGGGTCGTCACATCCCGACGCCTGTGAGCTTATGATCTGGATTAATAAATAGGATACTTTTTAACCCAGCAAAATGTTCTATTCCTATTGGATTAAAAGCATTCTACAGAACCTATTCAATTGAAATTCAAAGTATAAATGATTCATTTCTCTCTAAAGCTAATTCTAAGGTCACCACGGACGAAGTCGTGGACAGATGCTAGTTTTATATAAGTATAACATAATCCATACGTTTTGTTTAAAGAGTGGGAACGCCGAACACCTAAATCCCCACTGGGTAATTATTTTCATTTTTTTTTCTCCCTTCTCTCTCTCCTTCCCTTAGGTCGACAACGGTCTTGTTACCACTACGGTGACCACTTGCCACTACCACTTTTACTTGCGTCGAGACGTGACAACCCCATTGCCCGCTGTTGGGTTATCTCTGTCACAGCAGAGATTAGTCACAATGGAGGCAGGTCTTTTGCTGCAAGAGGTCGGCTAGGTATCACCGCAGTGTTAAATATTCTGCCGCCAAGTAGTAGTGTCTTAGGCATTTCTGTGTTCCGGTTTGAAGGGCACTGCAGGCTAGTAAGTTACTGGGCAAAGAAGATTTAAGAAACAATATTTCGAGTTGGTAACGTGTCAGTGGTACTTACTAATGGTAAGTGGTATACTTGCAAGCGCTCATAGGCTACGGTAACCGCCATCAAGTGGACCGTATGCTTGCTTGCCAACTTAGTAACATAAAAAAACCACCTTACAAACGGTTTTAATTAATATTTTATTAAGTTAAAAATCTACCAAAATTCAAATGTTTTTTGCAAAAATTTCAGCGATCATTGTACAAAATTGACATAGGTAATTTTTGTTGACACGATTCCAAGCGATATCAAGCGGTGTGATCACTGAATGGTGTCATGCACATATCAATCAGCCTCAACGTAAGTAGCTGAATTGGTTCAGTGGCGGGACAATTGCTGTGCCCTTCGAGGGACAGTTCTAATGTATACGGGTTAATGTCAACCATATTGAGACTAATAGATGTATTGTTTACTTCTAGGAATAGGACTGATTGGATCTTAAAATTCTACCATCATTATGTTACGTATTCTTCTTGTTGTTCCTAGCATTATTCCCGGATTTGACAGGTTACTAGTTTTTACAGAGAGTTATCGCCATCTGATCTCCACAACCCTACGGGAGGATCAATAACTCATTGGCGGTAATTTGACATTTGCAACATTGTGGCGCAGCGGTAGCGAACCTGCCTCAAACGCCACAGGTCACGGGTTCGATTCCCGCTCGGAGCATATATTTTTGTATTAACCATGCAAGCATATTTTTTCGGTCTGGGTGTATTTGTCCTTGTCATTGTGTATGTTTCCGGACCCCGACACAGGATATCACTATCCTAATGGAGGCCGTTGAGTGTGCAGCGTTTATTTATTTTGATTATTATTTCCTGTGTCGGCTGTTCAGAAACACATACAAATACAAGAACAAACACACACAGACCGGGACACATATAATGAACGGAACGGAATATAATCTATCTATATAATATAATATCTGATCAGTCTTTTGTTACTATGTTTAATATGTTGATACTATATTATATTTACGTTCAGAATACTTAATAACTCAATAGTTATTGGAAATTCAATCAACACTCTAAAGAAGTTTTATATTGTCACTACATAGTATAAAACAAAGTCGCTTTCTCTGTCCCTATATCCCTATGCATGCTTAAATCTTTAAAAGTACGCAACGGATTTTGATGCGGTTTTTTTTAATAGATAGATCGATTGAAGAGGAAGGTTTATATGTATAATAACATCCATTAAATAGTGAGAGATACTGCTATTTTTGAGGTTTCTAATGTGATGTCGTAAATAATTGCATTTAAGGCGTGCGGGCCACGGGCAGTAATGAATAAATCAAAACTACTGGATCGATTGTAATCATTTTTTCAGTGAATGACATAGGCTATATATTTTATACCCGTGAAGCCGGAGCGGGCCGCTAGTAATTACTATTACTAACTTTGAAATTAAATTTAAATATTATTTTTTTAATAGAGTTCGTCGATATTTATCAAACCGGCTGTTACGTGAACCAGAACAAATATGTCAAATTCGCTTAATTTTAATATGATAAAATTTTAACAACCCTAAAAATGTGTAGGGTTGTTTATAGTTACTATTAGTACAATAATACTTAATCATGTAATTTGCGCTAGCAGTGTGTCCAACAATAAAGCAAAAGTGTTGGGATCGAACATTTAACCCTCGCAATAACTGTTGCATTTTTCATTTGAGTTATTAAGGCTTTGGACTTATATTGCAATACATTTATTTGTACGTGCGAGCACACTATTTAGCTTTAACGACTTTCTCGTAAGCACCTCTTCAAGTGTCACAGAGCACCGGTTCGATTCCCGCTCGAGGCAAGTTTTTGTAATGACCATATGCATCTGTTTTCGTCTGGGTGTGTTTGTCGTTGTGTATGTTTCCGGACCCCCGACACAGGATATCACTATCCTAATATTGGCCATTGAGTGTGTATCGTTTATATGGCTTATTTATTTATTGGAACAGACTTTAATTTTAACGCACGTATTATTATAAGACCTAACACTGCGATATAAACAAACCCCTTTAAAAGACTCATACAGATTTTAAAATTTCTTTAAGATTGTAATAAGTTTATGTAACCTCGACAAACGATGATATAGGATATTTGTAGATATGGGTTACCGGGCCTAAGGATATTTTTTATCCCTGAAAAATGTTAAGTTCCTGTGGGATTATCAAAAATTATGTTACGAAGCGTATTCAGTTGAAATTCGGTTTAGATGTGTCTTATGGAACATTATTAACACAAATGATCCACATCTCTATGGCCAACTCTAATGCCACCGCAAACGCAGTCTCCTGCAGATGCTAGTTAAATATAATTTCAATCATATTATCAAGAGATATAAAAGAAAGTACATACCTTATACGTGATGCGCGAAATAATTTACGAAACAACAAAACAATGGTTTATAAATTCGCGCACACGCTGTGTTGTAAATCCCATTACATGTTTATTTGGAATACAATGGACGTTGTATGTTGAATATAAAAAAAAACTTAGCCTAAACAACATCCCTACGTTCAGTATTAGCGCGAAAGCCTTACGGAAAAGTCGTTCTTAAGGCTGTTTTAAATATTAACATTTACCTTAACAGAAATGTACTGAATTTTTAAACAGTTATCTTTTCATTAGAGTGATTGTTCTGTGAATAATTTCGTAGTTTTCATTATTTAGTTGAATATTTAAACTTGTTTTTATTAAAATGTATGGATGGTTGCTAGAAAGTGTTCAACATTTTATTGTGGTAAGTTCTTCTTCATCCTAGCATTATTCCCGGTATTTTTTTTATGTACCCAGGGTCTGGTTATTACTCTTATCCGGATTTGACAGGTTACTAGTTTTTACACAGAGCGATTGCCATCTGACCTCCGCAACCCTAAGGGCGAACCAGTAACTCATTGGATAAGAGCAATTTACTTATCAAGTTAACGATTATTATCAGATGCTATTGATAATAACCGGGACCGACAGCTTAACGTGCTCTCCGAGGCACGGTGGGGAGACCCACACGGACAAACGCCCAGACCGAGACAGAAATTTTAACAAACATCTGCCCGAGCGGGAATCGAACCCGCAACCGTCGAGACTAAAGGCAGACTCGCTACCCACAACGCCACAACGGTGTAATTTTATTGTGGTAAGTTGTTAGTATTTAATCCTTTAAATAGCATTGGAAATTATGGAATCTTAAATCTTTTCAAGTCGGGGTTGAAGATAGGGTGGGATTGGGCCCCTTCCTGAAACTGTAACGCCGATTTTCTGTGAAAGCATAGTGTTTCCCCAGTCGAGCCGGCCCATTTGTGCTGGGAGAATCATGTGTCTACGCTTCAGGCATGTTTAAAGAACAACAAAACCAGTCGTTTTTTAAGCTTCGTTGGCTATGCACCGAAACGAATCAAGCATCTTTTATCCTACTCTAGCATTCATTTTTTTTTAAAATGAAAAATGTTTATTACTGCAAAAATTACAAAGAAATGAATGACATAAGATTTTTTTTCTTTATTTGGAAAGTAGGGCAGATGACTCTAGTCCACCTGATGGTAAGTGGAAATAAAGTCCAAACGCGAAGGCCGCTAACAGAGTTGCGGAATGCAAACTAACTTAAATATTAAACTAAACTTTTTACAAACCAAAGTAACATTTATACTAAAACACTATCTTTGGTTTCCTCACTAGGAAAGCCTGTATCGAGAAAACCATGTAAAATTAAATAAATTTTCTTATTTTACTCAAAAGACAGTTCTGTAAACTATTAAATAAAAGTGAATATTGGTTGATACATTCAATTGAATAAAACGTAGTCTCCGCTACGCAGAGGAAGTCTCGTATAAGCTATTTTTTAAAGAATAATAGCAATGTTTTATCAAGGCATTACTAATATTTCTATTGCCCCTCCAAATAAGCTCGAAGCTGGAGTTGCTTGCTTGAAGTGGGTACGACAATAGCCCAAGCGGGTCAGGATCGAACCCGTGACTCTCGCGTTAACGGAGCGAAGTCGGCCCTTCTAACTTTTAGCTATTGAGGCCTATAAAAGTAAGATGACTTTATCTTTGCACACTTTAACTATAGTATAATTTCAAATGGTCAATTTGAAAACTTTTACCATTTCAACTTTTATTTGCATATGATCTTATCAGTGTACAAGCAACGTAATAAATACATATCTACTTAAATAGACTCTTTTACCTAAAAATATATTATGATAAAAGATTTGACGACGTTGTGGCGCAGCGGTAGCGAACCTGCCTTAAGCGCCACAATGCGCGGGTTCGATTCCCGCTCGGAGCACATGTTTGTATTGAACATACAGGCATATTTTCCGGTTTTGTGTTGTATTCTCCGGTGTGTTTTTTTTTTAAGAATATTAGCAATCCCTTTTTCAAGGTATTACTAATATTCCTATTGCCCCTCCAAATAAGGTCGAAGCTTGCGCTAGGAGTGGGTACGACAATAGCCCAAGGGGATCAGAATAGAATCCGCGTTTCTCGCGTTATCGGAGCGGAGTAGGACCTACTACCGCTATTGAGGCTTCATTGTTAGTCCTTGTCATTGTGTATGTTTGCCCTAAAAAAAGGCTATAACTATCCTAATGAGGGCCGTTTAGTGTGTAGCGTTTATTATTTTATTTATAGAAATATTTTTTCCGCCTACTGATTACTGCAAATCTAAGGTGGCACCTGAACTGACGATAGATTACTTATTTATTTATATATTTGCAACATGAATACATGCAACCCGGTCTGGGCATGGCAAAAAAATACATTAATTAATTTTTATTAATTATTAGGTTGTGGCAAATGTTTTCCATCACACAGACGATAACATTAAATGTTAAAGTTTTAAATAAGTGTTATTTATCTCGACACTGACAAATAGTTTGTTGGTGACAAGCCGCAAACTTTGTACGAGACACAGCGCGCTAGAGAAAAATTGCTTCGGTAATTGAATATTGATACAACTCAGCGATACTATGTACTACTTTAGCCTAAATTGTATAAGAATATTTTATTATTCACT
This sequence comes from Hestina assimilis, assembly GCA_023373885.1. Classification (NCBI taxonomy): domain Eukaryota; kingdom Metazoa; phylum Arthropoda; class Insecta; order Lepidoptera; family Nymphalidae; genus Hestina; species Hestina assimilis. The sequence continues at coordinate 12,554,073 of CM041750.1, forward strand.
AGTTTCTACCGCGTGAATAACGATTTTAGTGCAAAATCTGAAACAACCCAACCTGCCTTTACAAACATTGAATGTCATATTTAGTTATACCGAATCAACGGCCTAAAAAATAAGTTTCAAGCTTCTAGCTCTACAAATGATGATACTTCCATACAACATTTCAACCCCCCTTTCAACCCCTTACAACCCTTTTTTCGCATTAAAAAGTAACCTATGTCCTTTTTCATTTAAATAGGTTCAGTCTTGGCATGAAAGCGCGACAGACAGACTGAGTTACTTCCGCATTTATAATATTCATAAGGATTGTATTAATCATTTTTTAGAAAAAGACATTGAAAAATATTTTTATGACGGAATATGACAAAATTCACTCCGTTTGGATTGATGAGAAGCAAAGGTCTTGATCATCATAATCATTTATGTAACTGGCTAGAATAACCTCTCTTTGCCTCGAAGGAGGCACCATATGGACGAATTCAACCCAATAAACTTTGAGCCTCCGCGAAGACTGCCCCGTTTCCACGGCCGGGTCTCATTAATCGGCCGCTCCCGCCTGGTGACGCTGTGAAGGCCAACAGCAATACACAATCAAAAAAAAAACTCTTGCGTAACAGCCTAAATGATAAAATAATAATAAGTCGTCGAGTTTATTATGACTTCCAATGGAATATAAAGACTTTATAAAACAAGTATCGTTTTGAGCCATACAATACAGCTATCGATAAGTTAACTTTCCCGCCTGTTATTCTGAAATAATTTCAATATGTATACTGTATATGTATATCTTTTTATAAATACTGTTTTTATAAAGAATATTAGCAATGCCTTTTTTGAGGCATTATTAATATTCTTCTTGCCCCTCCAAATAAGCTCGAAGCTTGCTAGGAGTGGGTACGACAATAATCCAAGGGGGTTGGGATTGAACCCGCGTATCTAGCTTTAACGGAGTGGAGTCAGTCCTTCTACCGTTGAGCTATTGAGGACATTATTGAACTCCAAATTTTTTCAAATAATATTACACATATGAATACACAGTCTTTAGATATATGTACATATACATATGTACTCATACCAAAAGGGTATGTACGATAAGAAATTGATAGGGGTTGATAGATGACATTTTGATTACTTAATGCAACAAATCGGCCGAAAACTTCTACATGTTTGCTTTTAGACGAATATACGATTTTAAGAATACTTTCATTAAATAAATCATATACTTTGATCATTAATAAATAATCATTGATTCAGTGGCGGATTTATCAGTAGGCAATGTAGGCTTTAGCCTGGGACGGCAGATTTTTGGACCGGCAAATTTGGGACTGCTCATAGCAATCAAAAAGATTTCTGCTTGACGGTTTTCTGAGGTTTTACAGGTAGAAATCTGCAACAGATTTGGCGATGAATTTTCCCTCTGATTTGTCATTGTTCATTCCTAGTAGCCAACTTCTATATTCTAGAATTTAACAGTTAGTTCGCCACCCCCCAACCAGTAATCGGCCTGTTGTTGGATTGTTAAAATTTGGGATATGACAATTGCAGAGGCAAGGGTGGCAAAAATCTTACAACCTTTATTTTGAAAATTTGTATATCCGCCACTGCATTGACTGCTAGGTAGGTACCATCGCAGTGTTAGTTATTCTACCGTAAAGCAGCAAAGCAAGTGTTTTGCATTACTGTGTTTCGGTTTGAAGGATATTAAAGCTAGTGAATTAACTGAGCAAAAGATACACCTGCCAGTGAATGGTGTTGCAAGCGCTCATAGGCTACGATAAACGCTTGTGGACTGAATGCTGGTTTATCAACTTAATAGCGTAATGAAGTGGCCTTTTCTTCTAATTTAAATAGAATAATATTACAATTACTTATCTAGCAATACATAATTAAGACAATCAAAAGAGTAAATTAGTTATTCCTCTAAAACTTTACTCAACCGAGTGTCAAAAAGATTATTTGTAAAAGTTCTATAGCCATTCAATCGACACGCTATCGAAATGAATTTTCGAAATGAAGGTTTCGAAAGATTCCGGTAATTGAGGATGGATTTATTTGATTTTTTTTTTTTTAAATAGAACATAAAATATTACTTATTTTTTCATGTTATATAATTATTCTGACATCATATTGAAATAGTAGATATAATGCTAAGTTATAGTAATTTCTTGTGTAAGATGGTTGATAATAATCGCTTTCAGTTAGTCTATATCTTAAAATTATACAACGTTTATTTAGAAGTAGAGTAAGGATTTTGATCGTGAAGTTATAAATGATAATACATTTTTCCTAATAATTATATAACAACGATTTGATATAAGATATTGTTTTTAAAATTGCTTCATCATGCTTAAAATAATTCAAAACATGATCAAATAGATGAAAAATATTTAAGGATAATTAAACTATTTTACAGGAAGAATGCGGGGAAGAAATATGGGAGACCATACTTCGAGAAGCTGGTGGAAGAAACACCGTTTTTATAACGAGACAGGTATTAAGATGTTAATTTTATTGCCGACCTAAGAAATACCTTATCTTCTTTTAAGAAGAATAATTAAGAGATAAATGCACGACATGTATATCTTAATATGCACGTTTAATATTCAGACATGTTCAGAAATTTGGTCCGAAACTTGGTTTTTAAATAAAATTTAAGCATTTGAAAAATGCTAAAATTGTGAATATCCTGTACCATAAACGACTGTAGTGACTAAGAATATCAGAGGTTCTTGCTTTCCACGGAAGCTCTAAAGTTTTTGGCACCTATTATAACGTTTAATGCATCAAATTTATTTATTTTAATTATTGCTCATGTTTTTTTTTACAAAAGATTCCCTTCAAAATAACTGCGCTTTGTAAAGTTGAATATCAAAAGCAGTAACCCGTTGTAGCCGTTAAAAACTAATAAAATATAATTTTTTCTCTCTAGCAATATCCAGATACCCTTATGCCGCGACTGGCATGTGCATTGGCCAGGTTATTGTCAAAGGATCCACTAAGTCCAACAACATCTACACCGGGCAGTCCAGCACCAAGGAAATTATCATTAAAATCCAAACCAGCATGGCGCAGCGCTTCAGTTCACGCCGACAACAGACCACAATCATATAAATGTCCCTTCACAGCTACAAATGCACTAACCGCCGTTACAAAGAAAGAAATAGATGCGTACACTTCTTCTGAAGAAATTCGATCACCATCGCATCTGTCTACTGAAAAGATTCATGAAGAAAAGGAAACGAACATAGTTCCGTACCAAATGAGTATCCGAGACAGGCGAAGTTTAGAGGTGCATTTGGAACATTCTATTCTTCCAGAAGGAGATGATAGGGATGAATCCGCTGAAGAAACTATCCCCGAAACGGATGATGTTAAAGAACCTAAGAACGCTGAATCCGCATCGCCAGTAGCGAACAGTGGTAGAAGGAGCTCTTTAAAGCCAACTTTAAGGAAAACTAGTTGCACTGTTGCGTTAGATATCTACAGACGTCGCAGCTCAGGGCCTCCTGCCCGACCGAGATTAAACAGTCTAAGTTTGGTAAATGCGGAACGCTTGAATGTATTGAGGGAAAAATTTGGCACTTCAGAAAAAGTAATGCATTTTTTTGGTAGATGTTTCGTGAAATTCTTTTCTAACTATGGGTGAGTTGGAAATCTTCTTCTCGTATTTCTTTAATGCTAAATTAGGTTAATGTTTTCGTAGTAGTAGAGCCATGCTCCTTTGAGCACAAATAGACCAGTTGAACCGAATAAGTTTTTATTGCAGAAAATTGGCGTAAAGTAACAGTGCCGGTACTGTTCTATATCGTGCGATGATTGAGAGCACAGGAGACCCAATCTCCTACTCCCTCTGTTCCCTTTCGTTTTCCGATCTTATTCCTTACCTACTAGCCCATGGGTTGGCAACGTTCATAGGTTACCATTAAGCAGACCGTATGCTTGTTTGCCAACTGTTATGACATAAAGAAATTGTTTATATTCTTTCTTAGCTATGACACAATGATCCGTGCAACGGGAAGATACTTCTGCACGTTCCTCCAATCTGTGGATAGTATTCACCAGAGAATGCGATTCACATTTCCTCGCATGCGCTCGCCGAGCATGCAACTCACTCGAGCTCATATACATGGCGCAGAACTAGTGTACAGTAGTGGAAGAGCTGGTTACACGCACTATCTTATGGGTAAGATTATATTGCTTATTATTTTAATCTATTCTTTTCCATTTTAGATCTATTCTTTTCCATTCCTTCTTCCATAATTCCATCCTTTTACCACTTTCGAATATGTTTAGTTTTCTTACCAAGACCTGTGTATATTGTAGTAACACTCATTTGTGGTAAAAAGTAGGACATAATTAAATTACTTTCTAATGGTCGTTCAAAAGGTCAGAATTAATGCAATGGCCCAAAGGGCAGCAAAATCCTAACTTAGTACCGTTTGGAATTGTGAAAAAGTGGCTATTTTCTTGAATAGTTATTAGTTAAATAATTCAATATGTTTTACATTCATTCATTTCTCATCATTTAGCAAGGTCCAATTCGCCCATGATTAATACCGATAAAAATACCTATAGCTCATATGCCAAACAGTTTTCAAATGCTCATAAATGATCACATCATTATATGAAATGCAATTTAAATTATAATCTTACTGATTTTGTAGGTCAACTATACGAGATAGCTGAAGACATATTCTCGCTGAAACTGAAGGTATCTGTAGTAAAAGAGGGAATGGAAGGGAGCTATTATGTCGCCGTGTTGAGACTGGAGTTCGATAACAGCGATTACGTGAGTTTTTTTGCAATTTCTTAAAGCCAAGTTTTGTTTAAGGTATTTATTTTATGTTTGTTCTTTTTCTTCTTCTTCTTATCGAGTGCTGTCACCCATCCATTGAGTGACCACACCTAAAGTTGCTTAACCCAAAGATCGTTTACCGATTAGTGAGCGCACATGGCTATGAGCTTACTTTATGTTTATGATTTAAAGATATGTAGTTATTAGCTAAAACAAAAGTCAATATGAAATTTCAAGCGATAAATTCTACTGAAATACCCTCGTGTGTATTAAGTCTAATTCTCATTCATAATACTACGATTTATAATTATACTTAATTTTAATACCTGTATATTTTGTCAGCAGCGTAAATTTTGAATACGTACTAAATAAGATTTAAGGATACACATACATGAGTACTTAATATCCTTTTCCCGGAATTCAGTCGGTGGGGAACTGTTTTTTATATTATTGTTTCTTTACCAAGAATGTCTAGAATCCCATAACTGAAACACTTCATAGCTATTTAGAGTTCTGTACCCCTAGAGTGACAATGGAACCTTATTACAGAGCCTTAACTATCCACTCGTCCGCTCTAAAAACTTAATGTATATCATAAAAACTTTCTTTTAATTATATCTCTAAAACGGTATAGTGATTTGTTTTTAGCATTTTCCAGTCATAACTAATACTTTTATTGCCTTTCTAAATAAACTTGTAGCTGTTGGGTAAGTTGGGTCGGTAGGCAAATTGGTACAAATACAGCTCATTTTAAAAGATATTAATAAAATATAGTTTACTTTATAAACCCTTCTCCTAAACAAACAATCTGAGTTGTTTGTCTTTTTAGGTGAAATAAATCTGCCATGGTAACGACTGATGTTATCAGAAAAGGGTTTGAAGGCCTTGTGTACTTACTTATTAAAGTTATTAAATATAATTATGCTTAATTAAGTATCTCGATATATAGACGAAACACATATGTATAGTTGCACCGTTTCGTTTTATGAATGTGTCCACTGGGAGCCCAAAATCCTATCCGTATTGTCACTTTCTCTTAATGTTAAAAAGGGAATTTGTTGCGACAATTTAACGCCTAAACCGGTGAAGTTACTATGGTGAATTAAAGGAGACGGCTAATAGTTTTCGCGAAATCGAAACTTGAAGGGGGTAAAATAGGGGTTGAAAGTACTCCATTGCATTAAAAGACGCATTATTAAAATTCATTATTCATGCGAACAACTGTCAGGAGCCAGTAATATTTAATAAGACACTATAAAAACTTAAAATAACAACCAAAATTCAATGATGACATTGTTGTTTGCAAGTTTTCCTATCTTCATAATATCTTTCGTATATGGCAGAGATATTTAAAGTGTATGAGCTATTGTGTTCAAAATGTAATCGATCACCTTGGACCGTACAGTGATTAAATCAGTTTTATCGTCGCACAGTTCCCTTGAAGGTCGTTATGATGACAATAAACCTCATGACTAGCTGTTCCAATACAAGTCGGACGATATTGACAAATTTAAATTAAAGAACTATGATATTAGTCGTGATCATGTAGGATTTGTATTTTTACCCTCTGCAGCCTCGTCAGAACCAAAACGAGTTCTACTTCCCTTTGTCCTCTTTAGGTCGTCAATAGTGCAAACAGGTAGAAGATTCACCTGATGTTAAGCGATCACAGGCGCCCGCGAACATCTGTTCGCGATGCAGATGCATGGCATACATATGCATTGCCGAGTTTAGGATACAACTGTTTAGCTGACTGACCTCTAAACACAGCTGACGTGACGTCATGAGTTTTCACCAACGTACAGTGGTAGATAATCAGATGGGCTTTTAAGTCCTACCGCAAAACGGTATCCAGTAATCACTTACAGACAGGCGAGCCATAATCCGATTGCCGGTGATTTGCCACCAAAGAAATTATCTTTTCCAAAATGATGACAATTTAGCCCATTTAATCATAACATTAACACTAGGAACAAACATAAATTAACAATGCTAGTTACTAGACTGCATAAAATTAGTAACTCTTTTATGGGTAACTGTATACGGTTTTACAATAGGATCCCAGAAAGCGTTCAGAAACTTTCTATAAATAAATTTAAAAAAAACGTCAAAGAACGTTTGTTTGGTAAAGGCTATTATAAAATTGGTAAATACCTAGAGGACACCACGCCTTGGGAATGAGACAGTCACTCCAGGCTTTTCAGTGATTATAATATGTAAACTAATATTCATTAAAAAAATACATATTAAAAAGATGAAACTCCTGAGTTTGTTTCGCCGGTTCTTCTCAGGTAGAGGTTTAATTTTGGACCCGGTGGTAGAATCTGACTTTCAACAAATAAGTGTAATGCTTTTTATGTTGAATAAAAATATTTGATTTGATTTGATTTAAATGCAGGTTCAATCACTAATGGCTCGTAAATCCTTACCTTGCCTTCTGCCATCGGTGCCGGCTGCGCTGCTGCTACAATTGTTTCCATTCGGCGTGATGCTTGACAGGAAGATGAAGATTATAAAAGCAGGTGATAAGGTGATAAACTTTAACTATTGTAACTGCTTCGCTCACTATTTTCTTAATATTTTTGCCAATGTATATAATTATTATGTGCCCATTTTTCTTTTTAAATTACATTGCCTGAACTCATCTAATATGTATTGAAAAGGTAATAATAATAATTTATTGTTTATTTTTTTATTAAATATTGAAGTAATAATAACCGGGGATAGTGTCATAACGACTAACGTGCATGTTCTACGTAAAGCAAGTACTTCTTTCAAACATGATGTAATTTTTAATATTTACTAAAATAAAATATTTTGGTGTTTATTATTGACAATATAAATTTTGAATTTTCAGCTAGTAGAGGCCTGGGGAGGACCTTACGGTCGCATTGAGAAATCTCCGATAAACGAAATCCTTAGATTAATGAAACCAAAAGTTTCTTTCACGTGGGATAAGGTAAGACGTTTTGATTCCAAAATATAATAATAGTAATAATTAGAACGAAACCTTTAAACTTTTAAAGTAAGAATGACTTAATTTCCATTACTATAAAAGTTTTATAGATCTTTTAAAGTTTACCTTTTGAAGATATTGTTGGTGTAAGACGTAATAGTATTTAATAGTTAAACCAATTTTAAGCCTTGTATGTAAGTACTTATTTTAATATCTGATCTTCTTCATCCTAGCATTTAACTAGGGTCTGCTTATACTCGTATCCGGATTTGACAGTTAATACTTTATACACAGAGCGATTGGCACCTGACCTCGGCAACCCAAAAGACATAACGAAGGAAACAGATATTTGAACTCGTGACCACAACCAAAACGGTCGTCCAATCTTAATATCTAATATTCTTTATGAAAATGATTTTACAGGTGGTTTGCATGCAAACGATGATGTTTGAATTGGAATTGATGAGGTGGCGCGCCCGCGTCGTCAGCGACTCGCGCCGCGGCTCGCAGGGTGCTCGCGCCATTTTGCTAAAGGGTCCCATGTACTTCCTTGAAGAAATCGACGCGCTTATATTCTTATGCAGCCCTATGTAGGTGTATGACTTCACGTATATTTAAAACCACGCCGGTGGTTTTATCAGTATTCATTTTGATTCAAACTAAGCTAACGACAGCCTTGAGCCTTTATCAATTTCATCCATCATATCTGTAGGCTTAAGTAGGTAAACTTTATGGACAACTTATTATAATCAACAATGCTTTTAATCTATACTAGATAACACAATAAATTGCACAGAACTCTAACCTACATCGGATTTCAACGATGCGTCCTTTATGCGGTACGCCGATGATTTTCTGAATATTCATTCATAGCTCTAGCTTGATAAAAAAAAAAACATTCTGATTATTTTATTGGATGTAATAGTTTGTTAAAACTGTTAATATTGTTACGGGCTGGGGTTCGGTGATTTGGAAACAAACACCTGATGGCTCTAAATAAGACTTTATTAAGATCTAGATTACACAACAGAACTTCACAAATTACAGGTCCAAATCGCAGGTCAATCACAGTCCAAAAGAATAGCCGAGGTCACTAATTATCGCACTTGTTCACTGGTATCACTTGTAGTTTCTTCGCTTGTTGCTCAGAACTGAATGACTCAGTCGACGCGCCGGGCCGCTTATATAACGCGGAACACGGATCGAGTAAGTTCCGTCCGCGAAACTACTACACGTTTCGAGAATAAATCTTTCTAGAACCCACGCGACGGTCGAGGAAGTAAACAAAGAGAGTAGCATGCGATTTTGAACCTTATTCCCTGGTGATTATATTCCATTGTCTTATAGGAGTTCCATCCTGTAACTCCGGGGTTTTTGACCAGATTATTAAAAATTATGAGATTAATCCGAGAAGCATACTGACAGAAATATTATTCCGTAGAGTCATAACTAAACTTTTACATTCCTCTACAAATAATAAATTTAATTCCAGTTTCAACGATCTCGATGAACTGAAACAAGCTGGCCTCTGCCTGGCGGATATGAACGGTCACGGGCTGTCAAAGGAAATGCTTCTACAAGGCTGGCAGCATTTGTCGCGTTTGGAACTACTCTTTGAAAAGGCTGAAACCAGAAGTCACTCGTTGGAGAAGTCTTGCAGGCTCGTTGAGCAATGGAAGAAGAGAGGAGATCAACTTTTGTATTCTATGATACCTAAAAGTATTGCTGATCAATTGCGCGCTGGAAATTCCTCAATGCCACCCACGGTATACTCGTAGAACAATAATATTATATTGATTATCCTGTAGTAGTTTTATCATAGGAGAGCTATCTAAATAATAATTTTTATAAGTAGCTAAACGATCCTAACCTATCCTTATCCCCTTGGGCTATTGTTAAACCCACTTCTAACGCAAGCTACGAGCTTATTTACAGGAGTATTAGTAATGACTTGAAAAAAAGCATTGCTAATATTCTTTAAATAAAATCCTTATAACATTATAGATATTTATTTAGGAATGGGTAGTATCTTTCCTGATCAATTAAACAGAATACCTGAATTTGTTAGAAATCAACACTCAGTTTCAAAGAATACACTCTTTTTCTACACATATCTTCCTTTTCTCCATAAATTTCCTGATAAAAAACCTATACTAGGAAAAAAAAAATTGGACCATTTTTTTTTAACATTGTATGTTCTTTAATCATAAGTATTTTATAGAATTGTGAACTACGTAATACTTGTTTTGTCTTTCACCGCAATCGAAGAACTAATAACCCAATAACTTATTTGTATACTGTATTTATATTACAGAAATGCGACTTTGTGACCATCATGTTCTGCGGTCTGCAACTAACAGAAGCGATAACTCGAGCTGATGTCATGCAGACGGTCGCCTATATGAATGATGTGTACTCCAAGATCGATACTTTGCTGGACACACATCGAGTTTATAAGGTAAAGTCATTTTACAACAATTATTTACTTACTTCTATAATAATAAGTTACTAATTCTAAACATTTACTTAGCTTACCTTGGGATTTTTATGAGTGAATTATTTTCAAGGGTAAAACAAAAAGCCTTACGGAAGGGATGAAATCGAAAGAGTTTATTTATTTATTTATTATTTTAATTTTTTTATTATGCATATTTGCGTGTCTATTTTTACCTACGGAAGGAATGAAATCCAGTCGTGCGTCAGTGTATGTTTGATAGCATGTATGTTTGCGTGTCTGTTTTGTGTTGTTTGCGTGTCTCCATTTACCTAAATTTTTTATATTTATTTATTTTTTCCGCTATTAGGCTATTGCAGATTCGAAGACTGTACTTAAGGTTAAGGATTTAACCCCAGTGCGTCGAATTTAACACACGCACACGCTTTTTTTTTATGCCATCAGTTCACAATTCCAACATTTTAGATTTTTGTAATCGTAATAAAACCGTAACAATTTTCTATCATTGCTAAAGGTGGAGACGGTTGGCACGGTGTACATGGTGGTGTCGGGCGCGCCTAAGAAGACACGTGCGCACGCGCAGTCGGCAGCGAGCGCTGCTCTAGCCGTGTCACAGGAGCTACCCATGCTCACCATCGGTACATACTATTGTTTTAACTGTTATTTATGCATATTCTTGACAATTGTCAAGCTGTGTTAAAAAGTCGTTGTGGCTTAGCGGTAGCGAACCTCTCTTAATCTCCACAGGTCGCGGGTTTGACTCCCGTTCGGTGCATAGGTTTGTATTGATCATACAGACATGTTTTCCGGTCTGGGTGTCTGTTTGGATACGCCGGATATAATTATCCTAATGGGGCCGTTGAGTGTGTAGCATTTATTCATTATTTATTAATTTATACTAAGCAATTACATTAGTTTTAATTTACAAATACAATGTATCCAGGATACATTATGCGTACTATTTTTGATAGGCGTGTTCCTAGAAAACCTCTAAATATTTTATTATATATTCTATAGGTCTTCACTCGGGTCTGTGTTACGCCGCTGTGCTCGGCCACAGACAGCCTCGATATTGTCTCGTTGGGGACACTGTCAACACAGCTAGTCGGATGCAGACTACGAGCGAGGTATTATGCACCAATCTTCTGGAGTAAAGTTACTAAACATTTGAACTAGACTACCCACAAACTACTGGTCAAAATTCAAAAGGTTACTCACTTTGTAATGGTTAGCCTTGGCGGCAAGTAAATATGACCTGGTACATACTTTACTGTACTATACTTGGTACATACCTAGGTATTTATTTCTATTGAGACATCGACATGGAATGAGTTATAAATGGAATAATTTATTTTCACACATAAACTAGTAGTATATATATGTAACTAATATCGTTTTAATCTTTTAGCCAGGAAAAATTCAGATATCCTCTCGAACTGCCGCTGAACTTCCAGCAGGAAAATTCAGGCTTCGACGAAGAGGTCTCATCAAAGTTAAGGTAGGCTTCTCTATTATTTTAACTTCATTATTTAGCATTACAATGTACATACATAATTCTATTTAAACAGCTACACTATACGATTCTTCAAGGGAGAGTTGTAGTTAAGAGGCCGGCAACAAGCATGGTACTTCTGGGTTTGCAAGTCTCCGTAGACTAGAGTGCGTGCTTACCATAAAGAAGCCATATAAGCCTACATCTCTCACAAACTCTTGTGTATATTTTTTTGTTTTAATCAAGCAATTTATTTTGTATCATACAATTTTAAAGACAGTAAATCGACTAACACTGTTAGTTTTACCATAATTTCCTAAATTGTGTTCACATTTGGTACTGAAAAAAAAACAGCGTTTGCCTTCTAGCTAAGGAGTAACTTATTATAAAAACATTGAATATTGTAATAATATTTCAGGGCAAGGGAATGATGGAAACATTCTGGCTTGAGGGAGAAATTGAAGAAGAAGAGCAAGACGAGGCCTTGCAACTATTACCTGCACTTTATGGCGAAGAATAACGTTATTTTACCTTAATTAACATACTAAAAATACAATTTATAACAAAAACATATATGTCATTAACTAAGTTTTGTCACTAAGAGTGAATATTCTTACTTTACGCAGAATAATATAATTAGGTTTTGCCAGCGGTATCGGCCGCGTGAATCGTTTTTTTTAATGGTCTATGCATGTCCTTCTAAAAACAATCACGTCAACAACAAAATACTAAAAAACGAAATATGCAATAAAAGTGGGTACATGTGGGCACCTCATACAAAAAACTTGATTTTTTGACGTTTTGTGCTATATGGGGCGATAGATCGTGTCAATTCCATAGGTTGCGGTTGCAGTGTGTACTAGGTGATTTCCATAAGGCGGACCGTATGCGTGTTTGCCAATCGTCAGATAAAAATTAAGGACATATTGTATAGAAAGATCTGTAGATAGTTTTGAACCTGGATAATACCATTTGTCTAATATACGACAAAAGTTAAATTAAAAAATATATGTATTTCCAGTATTCATAAAAACAGGTGAAAAATAAAATAAAAAACTCACAAAGATTATTAATAATATTTTATTATCAACAGGCGAATTAAATTCGTATTTATGTATATAACTCGATTCATAATATCATTATTTACATTATTACATAACAAAACGCTATACAGTGCAATAAAATATTAATTATAAAATTAATACATATAAAATAGAGTATATAAATAATACTTAAAAAGTCATTTATTTCTTGCGTTATGAATATAACGGCCATAGGCGAAATATTTTGAAAATGAATGTGTACTAAAATTCATTCACTCATTCATTCAATTTTAAATAAAGAGCATTCGAGTTAAAGCAGTAATGTCTGCACTCACACATTTTGTTTGCACTGACGAAACATATAAAAATACATGTTGAAAACACTGTTTTCTTTCAATGTATCGAGCAGTATTCCCATTGTCACACAACCTGTTGAAGCGAAGTTAGTTTAATATAGACATTAGACAATCACTAATCTTGAAATATGTCAAACATGTTAACCAGTTTTCTAAGTGCGAACGTAAACCCAAGACAAGATGTGCGATTTGTTTCTTGGTACAAAGTCACAGTTAAATATTTTTGTCACACAAGAACACTCTATTGTGTACTTAAAGTACCAGTAAATAGACATTTTACTTTTTTAATTAACTGGCCGTTATCCATAACACAAATATTACAAATTCTGTTCTGCTAATTCAAAACGTTTTAATGAATTTTCAATAGTGTCGATTGAAACTCAGAACAGTGACCTTAAGTTCATTTTTCGTGAGCTTTTTTAACGCCATTTGAGTTGCATCGAGAAAAAAACAGCGCCATCTAGCGGGGGACGGTATATTTGAGTTCTTCTCAATATCTGCGGTACATATACTAGAGGAAACGTCACAACCTTGTAACAACATAATTATAATTGTACGCAAATAAGCAATACCGTGTCAACCCACAAAATTGAAAAAACTGAGTTATATGCAGAAGTGTTGGTAAATGGCTGAAGAACATTTTTCTTTAATATTTGTAGGGTTTTAAGCTTTAAAACTTCTAAAAAAGCCATATAAGGGCTTGATCGTAGAATGTAGTAAGTCTATGGGTATATTAGTATTTTTTTTTTTGTAAATTCAATCGACACTAGTGAACTTGTGTGAAGCGTAGGTTAATTAGCTATTTGACCCAGGGGAGGGCAAAATCTTAATTTAGGGCCTAGAGGGGGGAAAATAGTTCGAAATGTATTATATTCTTCCATAGGGGACCCTGGACCATGTTAAAAACAGCTGCCCCGCTTGCTCCTACCTCGCTACTCCCATGGCCCTAATTTATTTGTTAAATATACTCTATTGTCTTTTTATTAACAATCTTGTATTTTGTTGTTTTAAAATACTTAAAATAAATTATGCTTTATCAAAAAACACTTATAATTAAACTTTAACCATGATACCATTTACATTGAAAGTTTATATTAACAATAAATTACATAACTTAATGTGAAATTTAAACTGCTAAAACTCATGTTCAATCGGTTTAGGTACCGACTACTTTCGGACCCATCGGAAGGCAATCAGGGTGTGTGGGCTACTCTCGTTCGCGACCCGCACCCATGGGTTAAACAATGTCTCACGATAATTTTAATAATTTAATAAATTACATTTTAAGACCATGAGATGACAATTTCCAAAATATTAAATATTGTATTTCATAACAGTGTAATAATATTACAATGATAAATAATAATTATAATAGGTATAATGATTCTACGTAATATATAAAAATCGTGCAATATAAACTAGTCATAACTACATATTACATGGTTTATATATCTTATTATTATTAACATATATTTTAAGTTATTATAAAACTCACGGGAACGTCTTTTTAAACGTAAAATAACTTTTTTTTTAACTGAGTAGCTACGTAAAGGTTTGAAACTACACTAAAATTCGGTACATATATAAAAGTGTTTATGCCAAATTATTTTTGCAAATAAAACACTTCGAGGAAGGAATATCATCAATCCTTATTCAAATTATATTGTTGGTATTCAATTAATAAAAATAATAAATATAACCTTTGTTTTCATTTTAATAAGACCTAGAACACAGCAAAATTCAATTATAATAGTTAATAACACTCGCTCTTGTTACTCTTTAAAGACGATGCAAATTAATGTTATTACACTATAAAAACCAATTGTATCAGCGTTTTTTTTTTGTTAACCTTATAAATAAATAAATAAAATACAAAGACAAGCAAGAAATAACGCTACTTTTTTCTGAATGTATATTATTAGTGGCTCCTGGCCTTGACGGAACTACCGAGCAGGCATATCCAGTTGGAATAATTCTGAATATAACATCATTAGCTTTTGAAAATATTATTATAGTGTATTAGACTTCAAATAACGATCATCACGAGATATCTGAAACTATACGATCTTACTAAAACAGATTTTAAGATAGTCAATTTTTTTTAAATGATTATAACTAAACAAAAAAAATATAAACTAAAAAAAATACTATACAAAAAAGCAACTACCGTTGGACTATTGTTGCTATGACAACAATCTACAATGTGCGTTTAATATAAAATCAAAAATATTTCTCAAAGACGCTCCCATAGAAATACTAAAATAGAAAATACATTGTGCAATTCCAATCTAAAATGTTTGGTCTAAATAGCTTATGATTATTAATTTTAATATATCAACAGTTTATTTTCTAAATACTACAGGTGTCTTATTAATAAACGCTTAAAACTTACAATATTCCGACATTAAACTATTATTGGTGTCAAGGTTTTATTCTAGACTATATTTGGACTATAGCTTCTCTTTAGTAATTATGAAAAATAAAAAGAGAAAGCAAATTGAAAGTTCACAAACGACTTTAACTGCTTTGACAACTTTTACTGCACATTTATAATTGTATTTTTAATTAAAATTATATACATTATTGGAATTAACATTTACATAATGTGACAATAATATACCTATAGTCCAAATTTAGTAACATTGGAAAAGCGATTTAACTAAACTTTTACAAAATTTATTCGTTTACGTTTATTAATAAGACTGTATATTATTGGCACTAATGTACACTAGGACGGTGAAATATACACATAACAGAGACATTTCGATTGCTAAAGAAAACTGCATATATATGAACATTCTATCTACTTTTAATATCATGATTGGTAATAATTTGGGAGATTAAAATGCATAGCTAAGGCACTGCGAAACATCAACGTAACTATTGTTTACGATTGAAATTATACAAAGCACTAATTTGTGCTTGAAGTTTAAATATCCAAGGGTAAGAACGTATTAAAATGGACAAAATGTAACCATATACTTGGGTATTTTTCGTATACGTACTCAGTAAGTTTGATGTACGAGAAAGTTCTTTCAATAAAACAAAACAACGTGAAACAAATTTAGGTAAAGTACCCTGTGATACCTTGACATGGACCGATGGTACTTTGAACTTGGTGTTTCACTGTAACGCGGTTCGTTTTTAAAAAGTAATACTTGGTGCAGACTTACAGAATACCTATATGAAATATGTCCCTGATCCTATAGAGATAACTTCCAATGAACTTAAGATTGGTACAGATGAGACGTTTTATTACAACCGTGGGCATGTTAGTTAACAATATGAAATAATAACATTTTATATAGTTTTATTTATGATAAGTACATTAAGTACATAGTATAATAAAATATATTTAACGTACGTAGAGTTTCAGTCTTCCTAATCTTAATTTGAAATCGACGAGAAACGATTTCATCGAGTAAATACGAGGTCCATTAAAACTTCTCAAAGATTCGAAGTTTAAAACGAACAAGATAATACAGAATCTATCACAATTTTTAGTGTACATTTATTGCAATACAAGGTTTACTTATTTATAAGGAATGTTGCTTAATCTATATAGTTGAGGTAATATTATTGCTTAAAAATAGCTGTCACTTCTTCGATTGTCCTGTTCTTTGTTTCGGGCAATTTAAAGTATGTAAATGCGAAGAATATGATTAAGAGTACCGTAAATGGTAAGAAAACGAAGTTACCTAGTAGACTTGATAAATGTATGAATGTGAGACCGACTATAAAGTTGGCGAACCAGTTCACGAGAGCTCCTACACTTACAGCAGCACTGCGAGCGCCTTGCCCAAACAGCTCCGATAGAATCATCCAAGGAATTGAACTGGGGCCGACGCCAAAGAACCCGACGTACAACAACGTGAATATAACAGCAAATATGCTCATGGTTTGATTATCTTTATAAGTAAAGAAGGCTATTGTCATGAGTATAGAAAACAGAGTCATGCCTCCGAGACCCCACAGCTGCAGTGTTCGTCTGCCGAGACGATCCATTAATGGGATGGAAACTAATGCCATTATAAACAGCATACTGCCAACACCGATTGAAGCCAATCTTGCATCTGGCTCGGATAGTCCAGCGCTAGTGAAGATCGTCGACGAATAGTAAAGTACTGCATTAATACCTCCAAGTTGTTGTGAAAGATGCATAACAATACCGATAATCATAGGAGTACGCAATCTTTCAATTTTTAATAAATCGCTTACTGAAAATTTCTCTTCTTGTTGCTCTGCTCGATCTTCATCGTGCATATCATTGATTTCCTTATCAATTTCAGATGTTCCTCTTAATTTCGTCAACGCCTTTCTCGCTTGTTCTTCATCGCGTTGAACGAGAAGAAGATATCGAGGTGACTCAGGTACAAATGGCAACATTATACATTGAACTGCTGATGGAACTATAGCAAGTCCGAGAAGCCACGGCCAGCCTTCATTAGTGCCTAATATAACATCAATCCCTAAAATCTGGCCTCCCACCATTCCGAAAGCTACCGCCAACTGATTCACTGTTCCTAAAGCACCACGTAATCTAACAGGTGCAACTTCTGATACATAAGTAGGTGATGCGGTCGTTGCAAAGCCACAATTGATTCCGATTAAGAATCTGCCGATGACCAACATTGTAAGTGAAGTTGAGGTTTTGCTGAATCCCATTAGAACTCCTCCAACGACACCAAACGCAGCATTCACTAATAATGCAAACTTACGACCACGATTATCTGCAACCCAGCTTGCTAGCGGACAGCCAATCATACCGCCGATGGCGAATATGCTCACGATGACACTAAAGAGCGTTTCAGAGTTTACAGAGTAATTTTCTTTAATAAAATTTTCAATAAAGACCCTGGGTGCGTTGATGACTCCAGTGTTAAAGCCGAACTGCAGCATGCCTAGTACTGCCGAGAATACGGCGTACAGCAGCGGGCCTGTTGTTCCACCACCCGACATCTTGTGGCCGATTGATCCTGTAAAGAACAAAAAGTTAAATTTAATACAAGTTAAAGAGATTGTTTGCAGTTATTACATTAATAATATTTTCATTTCAATAATTCAAATTTCGATTCATTTCAAGTACATGCAATTATCATATCGTTATTTAGTAATATGTAGTAGAGCCCTTACCAGCGCTAATGGGCCAGCTCGACCGGAGAAGTACTACCCTCTCACAGAAAATCGGCGTAATGTAACAGTATGAGTAGGTACTGTTGCGTTTCGTGCGATGAGTGAGAGCGCCGGAGGCCCAACGTCTCCCACCTTTTCTGTTCCCTTCCTTTTTTTTCCTTATCATCCTCTTCCTCCTGTCCTTTGGTTTGGCAACGCGAATGTGATACTTCGAGTGTCACAAGCGCTCATAGGTTACGGTGACTGCTTACCATCAGGCGGACTGTATGCTTGTTTACCAACTGTCATGAAAAAAAATGTTTCTACAGAAATTTGGTCAATAATTAGAACCACTCTCTTTTAAAATACCTTAGATATTAAACAAGTTTACAGAAAAACAACGCCATATTATAGGAACGCTAAGACCAAAGCTATATGAAAAATATTTAAGACGTAACGAGAAAACAATTTTACACGCTGATTATATTCATAATGATCAAAGCGAAGCGAATTATAGATGTATTTCCAGCTTAACGGTTCATTATTGATAAACTGAAAACTATTTTTACCGCCTTACAAATGACAAAATAATATTCATAACTTAAAACATTTTTCAATCAGCTCGAACAAAATTTTTAGATAAATTTTCTAGAACAATATAGCGAATTCGATTGATGAAAACATAACTTGTTTATCTTTACAGAAATATAGAGCCACCTCCTTACAGAAATATAGTCTACCTTTTTATCTCTCAGCTTCCAATTATACATTTATTATATCTCCCAATAGCCCATAGATGAGTGCCCCCACTGATTAGAAAAAAAATCATGGGTTAAGAAACTTTAGGCGCGGTCAGTTACTAGATAGATGCTCGCATAGAGGTATTTCAACTGAGCGTCTCCGTGCTTCGAAGGGTACGTAAAAAGTCGGTCTCGACTTTCATCAATTTAACAACTGTCGAAAAGTCACTAACAAATCCATTAGAAGAAGAAGTATCTCATATAGAAGTAGCTCATATCAATTTATCATATGAGACTTATAAATGATGTATATAATGCTACAACCATATAATGATACGTATTGTTTCTCATTGCTCTGACAGACTATTGTTCTTGGCAGCAACTCTACTTTCCCTACTCATCACCCTCTACACTAAGCCTTGCGCTTTGACCCTGAATATTGGATCCTTGGCCGTGAGTATTGAATCGTTTGGGGGAGGAAGAGGGAATTGCATTCTACCTGAGAAGAAATGTAGTTCCACTATGTCTCTGAATCCGACAATCGCTGTTCCTACGAATAGCTAAACACATACGTATTTGTTTCACTTCATACACACATTCAATTCAACAAACAATTTTTAACAGTTGGGCTAAAAAGTTTCACGTGCACTGACGACCCTGAGCAGACAGTTTATTCTTAAACATAAATATACTGCACTATAAAGAGATGCAGATTGCAGAGGTCAAATGGCAATTTCTCTTCGTAAAAGAGTGTCATAAAAACATAACAAAACAAAGTAAACAAGCAATATTTACCAACGTCATGGAAAGATTTGCACGTTCTTTTATTTCTTCCTAAGTTTTTACAAAAACTAAAATTTAATCACCTAAAATAACAACGTGATATTTTATTTTTAAATATCTTAAAAATAAACACGATGTGAAAATGTTTTAAAAATAATGACTTAAAAGAATCAACTCATTTGCAATTTAAACTTAGGAGCTGAATACATAACGATGTGTCTTAGTAGCAATAAAAAATGTTGTGCAATTTTGTATTTATAAAGAATTAAACGTAATAAAAAATATAGTATATTCTTTTTGACTTGTGAGCAAATAATTACAAGTAATTACAAAAAAAAAATACAATACGCGTGCACAGCAAAATTCGTCAATAAATCTCATCTATTACATAGATATAACACACGTCAATAATGCACAGGTTGTAACTAATTGTATTTATATATTTACTTAAGGTTCAATAACATTTATTTTTGGTATACGTAATAAAAACTAATAAATAGATAAGCCAGAGGTGTTAATGTATGTTTACACCTAATAAAATAATATTAAAAAATTTAAATAATAATTGAAAAAAAATATTACCCAAAAATTTACCTGATAATACTCGATAACAAGTACGTAATACTTGATACTTCTGAATTGATATCACCTTGAGTTAAACTTAAAATCGGAAAAACCTGTTTATCTTATTATTTTCAAAGGTAAGTTTAATGACTGTGAGAAAAAAACACTGACCATTTAGAGAAGTAATGGAAGGTTTGGAATGAAGCCTTAAAATTTCCATGTTAACAATGAATAATAAGAATGAAACAACAGAATCATAATATGTGAATAAAGCAGAAAATAAACAATACACTTAGTTTATCATTAATATTAATATTTTGTTTGGGTTCATGAAATACTTAACGCACCTTGACCGAGGCAAATATTTGAATGGACAGCTGTGTGCACTAAATAAAAGTTATAATCCGCACTGCCTAAGCGGTCGTCTCAACAACAATACACATAAACATACACACACACACACACACACACGCACATACTCCCGCGCACACACACGCACATACACATTTGCATAAACACCCCACACAAATCTTTCGACATTTATTTCGGTATACAGTGAGAAATATTCAAAGTATTTTTTTTATTTCCATAGAACGATATCTCATTCAAATATTTCAAGGACACTGATTTCTGCAATACAGGTTTTTGACCCTAGCATAGAAATCAGGGACTTCATTATAATTTGATACTTTTATGTGAATAAAGATTATTATTACTACTTTTAGTAAAAATGTTCAAGGACATATATAAGAAAAACTTTATAATTGAGACTACATAAATGGGACATAGCGTGACTAGCACTGTGAAGTACGTCATCTTAATCATAGTGAGCAACAAAATTACGATAAATGCTTATTGAAAAATACATGTACCTTAATTGTCAATTGAATATTAAACGGTTATTTAAATTGTCAATTAATTTAACAATCGTAAACAATTTTATCAAAACATTATAACATTATATTACTATCGTTCTTCTTCTTCTTATCGAGTGGCTAGTGGCCAACCTAGTGTCAGAGTTGTTCAGGTCGTCCGTATAGGCCTCTGATTTGACTTATCGACAGTCATCAAATTGATTACAGCCGGGACCGACTTTTAAAGTGCTCTCCGAAAAACGGTGATGCTAATTTGAAATACCACTATACGATCACCCATTTAGTGACTGAACGCGCCTAGTGAACGCACCCGGCTATGAGCGTCTCATTATTATCGTTAAAGATTATTTATATTTACAAACAAACAGCCAAAAAATTTATTTTGCACTAATTTGGAGTTAGATATAACAACATTATCAAGTCACGCCACGCCACTGTACGATTATTTTAAATTTTAATTATGAATACAAATTATACACAATGAAATAAATACAATTGAAGAGTCTGTCACTAAATGCATATGCATGCAAGTATTTAAGGCAATTACATTAAAAAAAACTTCCAGCCGGTCTTTCTGGTTGTTCCGGCTAATCTCTCTCTCTCTCTGATTGGGCCGATTTATCCGAGACTTATACTGGCATATAGCTGATGTTATAAGGAGTAACTTAGGCTACTTTTATTTTATAAAAATTTTAGGTTCCGTGCAGTAAAGAGAGATCAGTACACCAAGCGGGGCTATGGGCGCAAGTATAGTAGTAAGTAAGTTTTAATTAAAATTATCTATTATCTTTGGGACATCTGAGAGGTTCACTATATGGTAGAGGGTGGTGGGTTAAAAATTAAATGGTCAGCGTGACAATAAATATTCCACAATGTGAGACAAAGATTAAAGAAAGAAATTACTTACAAAATAACACAAACGTTCTTCAATACGAAATATTTAACTTAAAGTAAATATCGCCTAATATTACTTCCCTGATAATACTATCTGGTAATAAAGATAACACGATCGATTTATTGCGAGATAAGAACAATACAAATATGACCAAAAACTATCTTAATCGGTAATACATGAATTATCTAAATTGTAATAGGATTAAAATCAATCAGAATACTAAGCAGGGAATTAATTGCACATAATAAACCAATGTTTTTTTAAAAGTTACTAAGTTGACTAGCAAGCATACGGCCCACCTGATGGTAAGCGATAGCCTATGAGCGCGGGCAACACCATTTGTAGGTGTCACTCGCACGTTGCCAATGAGGGATATTGGTTCTTAAATCTCCTTTGCCCAGTCATGTCACCAGCTACAATGCCAATCAAACCGAAACACAGGAAAGACACTACTGCTTTGCGGTCGATTATTTAACACTGCGGTGATACCTCTTGCATCACGACCTATCATCACCAGACCAGTGTATACAATGTAACTCAATATCTAGAATAAAGAGAGCGGAATTTTTAAACATTGAGCTATAGTTAGTATAAAGTGCTAGCTGCTTTCCCTCGCTGAATCGCAAACCCAATTCTTTGGGCGAAAAATTAACTAGCCTTCTTGTCAATTTAGAGAATATGAGTCGGGGTGTAATACCTTTTAGAAATTGCTTAGCATATTATGCTAATAGCATAAAATGCTAATTAACGACATTATACTGATATTTCTCATTCTAAATTGAATTATTTTCTATCCGGAAAAGGTACGTAAAGAATGGCATGGATATCAGCATATGAAAACCATTTTACTCGCACACTATTAGATGGAAATTTAGATGTATCGACAATAGGTGTTATGATTTAAAAATGAAATAAAAATATTATAGTTATTCCCAGTTACGGAAACCCTTGCGAGGTGAAACACAGTTGGCTAGGTTTTGTAGCTTTATGGTATAAACATAATTGTCAACATTATTGGCAACGAATACAATCAAATTGTCTGAGATCCAATTTTATCATTCTTATCAAAACGTCTCAAAAATTAAGTGCAGTCGGACAATCTGTAGCCTTCCATATTTATTTATGTCAATGTTACGTAAACAGAAATATTACACAACTCTCTGCTTGTTACTCGACTGCCGGAGGGTAATGTTTTAAAATATTAACTCCATCTTCAAATCCGACATTGACTTTAAGAAATATCGTCTTTGGTTGCTACTTATTTTTTGGATTAATATACAGTAGAAACGACGAACCTCCCATTCCTTAACAACTAACCTGTTTTAAATTCACACCGATAGAAAATGTAGGCTTTAACAAATCCAAAATTAAGGTGACATTATTCAAAGCTTGTATACGTCCCATACTGACCTACGCGAGCCCTGTGTTTTCGCACGTCCATGCCAGAAGAATTAATCTATTACAAATAATTCAGAACCGTTTCTTACGCATGGCCTCGGGCTGTCCGTGGTACGTTCGCAACGTAGATTTCCATTATTTATTTCGTAGGTGGTCGCGGTTTCAAATCCGGGCACACCGCTGAGTTTCAAATTTATCTCGCTCTTAAAGATGACGGAAAGCGTAGTAAGGAAAGCTGCACGTTTCGAGAAAAGACGCATGTCATGTCATTCACGAGCAAGAAATGACATGTCTAAACATGTCATTTCTTGCTCGACCGCAAATCCTACATGTGGTCGTTTAAAATGCCCGCCTGATTAGCTACGTTCTTTGGTGTAATACTCGTGAAGTAAATGCTCGCTGCTGTAACATGCTCATCAGCCGCATTTCGAAGAACAGAATTATCTAATACGAGAATACGCTTGATATTGTGTACTCTTCACAAAAAAACGATTAAAATTATATTTACTTATGTGTTTAAATTTTGTCTCAAGCTCCCGTACCGTACACAGCGAAAAAGTATAAAAATCGTAACATATTTTAGTTTTAAGCGGTCTTATAATAGAACAACACGCGATGACTTTAACCCCGACTGCGCATTATTTTGACTATTTTACATACATCTTTTCATCGTCATAAATATATACACAATTTTATAATATAATTTAACAGACATAAAACGCAAAATATGTTATGTAATGATCGCTTACGTCAGAGATGAAGATAATAAAAATCTCATTTTAATTTCATAGTATATGTTTATTTTTAAAATCCTGTTTTTTCTTCCGTTTTATAAATAGAGCACGAATGTGTTTCATTGCTAAGTTTAAAAATAAGTCCTACAATAGAATAAATATTTTCTACGACGGGTCGCGACCGCGAACCTAACCCGCTCACTCTGATGAAGGACCTCCGATGGGTCCGAAACTAGTCATTACCTAAACCTATTGAACGTGAGTTTTAGTCGTTAAATTCTGTATTAACTTAAATAATGTCTCACGATAGTTTTAATCATTTGAATATTTTCTACATTAGAAGTCCGCGCTAAGTGACAAAAGGTATTTTTTACGGAAATTTCTCTAACGTTAGTTGTCTTTGAGTTTCAAAAAACTATTTAAGTAATAGACCCTCTGTTATTTTAAATTGTTTTTACATTTTCCATTCAACATTTGTATTGAAGTTTTCTTTCAGAATTAAAAATGAAAAGTCCTTAGAGAAAGACCTTTATTACGGGTGCAATGAATATACCTAATAAACACAAAAATAAACACACGTCACGTAGTGAACCAACTTAGCAGGTTCATTGTGTATGGACTTATTTATGGAGAGGTTAGGAACAAGCTTTTATGAATCTGCGCGTAAGAAGACAACAAACCGCCTAAGAAGCTAGATCTACTTACATCAATTAAATAAAACACACAATACTTGAACAAGTCACTACTATACTAAATATCGACTACAACTTTAAATAGAAATGCTTTATCATTACAATGTGAAGACTGTTAGTAATCTTAATGTTATTTCAAAGAGATAAGATAAATTCTCTTAATGTGTCACATGAAACAATCTTGAAGAAGCTACAACAGACTTATCAACCATAAAATACTTATGTACGAAAAAGTCTAAAATTAGATAACTTCTTACAAGTGATTGGATAATCTTTTTTTATGTTACTAAGTTGGCAAGCAAGCATACGGCGCACATGATGGTAAGCTGTTTCCGCAACCTATGAGCGCTTGCCACCATTAAAAGGTGCCACTCACGCGTTGCCAATCTCGAGATATTGATTCTTAAATCTCCTTTGCCTAGCAATTTCACTAGCCTACAGTTTCCTTCAAACCGAAACACAGTAGTGCCAAAGATACTGCTTTAAATCAAAGACAAGCGGATGATTTCTACCCTCAGATCGTTTTATGATAGGGATAACCATTTTCAGTGTGGAGGTTATTATTTTATTTGTAATTGTGGTAGGTCTTTACTGGTGGTAGGTCTTTTTGTTGCAAGAGGCCGGCTAGGTAGGTACCACCGCAGTGTCCAATATTCTGCCGCCAAATAGTAGTGCTTAGGCACTACTGTGTTCCGGTTTGAAGGGCATTGTACGCTAGTGAAATTACTGGGCGAACGAGATTTAAGAACTAATATCTCGAGGTTGGCAACGCGTGAGTGGCACCTACTAATGGTGCTGCAAGCGCTCATAGGCTGCGGCAGCCACTTACCATCAGGTGGGCCGTATGCTTGTTTGCCAACTTCTAACATAAAAAAAAAAAAAAAAATTGTTTGTTTATATTCTTTTCCCTCCATGACTCGGAGAGCACGTTAATTGTTTTAGCCGACTCCAAACTAAATTGAAACAACCTTTGGTTTCAATTTAGTTATATTTTTAATTATTTTATTTTATAAAACATACGTGTGATGGTTTGTTTTGAAAAAATAATAATATCTCATAACAAACAGGTGTCTATCAAACCGCAATTTAGAGGGACAAACATGTCCCAAGAGAAAAAGAACAATAAGTATTTCCGTACACAATAGACTATAAGGAAGGAGTGCAATTTAATTTGTAAACTACAGTCAGTTATAATTTAAAAGGAAAAGTCTATTAGTAGGTTGCACAGCTTATCTGCTGGATATGATTAGGATTCGAAGCTCATACCACGTAAATTGGCGGTTGGGGTCTAAATAAAAACAACCGTTCTTTGATGAAACTCAGTTTATTTTTTGTTTATTCTTACTTATTACACACCGGCACACTGTTACTTTTTTCACGTTCATAGCTCGTCTGTCATTCGCTCTTTTACTCACATCGTTACACTTTTCACTAATTCTTTCTCTTTCCTACATCTTCGTTTAGAAACATCTATTAACTACTATTTAAAAACATTACTTAATTAAAATAGAAAGTTACAGAATTAATTCCCACATACATATGCTTTTTCCCAAGAAATGTAGAAATTGTTTCGCTGTAAAGCACGAAATTTCAAAACATATATCCAGCTCTTGAACACTCAGACACTTGCTATGGATTTAAATCCGCGTCGCAGTGTTTTGTAAAAAGTATAAACCCATTTTTAGGATTCCGTAGCCAAATGGCGTAAACGGAACCCTTATAATTTCGTCATGTCCGTCTGTCCGTCCGTATGTCACAGTCATTTTACTCAAAAGCTATTGGCTCTATCTAAATGTAATTTAGCAAAAGGTGTAATCTATGAACCGCTACACAATTTTGTAGTAAAATCCAAAATATATAAAAATTTAGGGTAGCAGTCCATACATGTAACCGAGGGTTGAAAAAAAAATTTCAACGTATAAGAGGGTTGAAAAATAAACAATAATAAACGCTGCATACTCAACGGCCTCCCATTAGGATAGTGACATCCTGTGTCGGGGGTCTGGAAACACATACAAGGGCAAGGACAAATACACCCAGACCGGAAAATATGCTTGCATGGTCAATACAAACATATTATGCTCCAAGCGGGAACCGAACCCGCGACCTGTGGCGTTTAAGGCAGTTTCGCTACCGCTGCGTCACAACGTCGTCGAACGTACGTACGTACGTACCTATGGCAACGTATGAGGTATCTTTGAATAGGTCTTCCAAAATGATAACGAAGTTTGATTTTGATTTTTTTGCTTAAACCGGTAGTTGTTGAGATATTCGCTCCTAAAGTCATAAAAATTGTGTCCCCCAGCCTCTTACTTTTAAACTATGGGATATAAAATTATGGAAAATTTGAGGTTGTAGAGCGTCAGTGGCACTTTTAACCCTCTACAAATTTTAGAGATATGCAAATTTCTCCCTTAACGTTTTTTTACCAACTTAATTTTGCGGTCGATTTTAATACGTTATTATTTTAAAGCTCTTAAGATTCATTATCAAGCTGCGGAACCCTTTAGTATCACTTGTGCGTGGTCCAAAACGCACTGGACTGATAAATATTCTTTGAAATTAATCTATTAACTTAAAGATTCCCATCATGCCACAATAGTTCGTCCTAGATTTTAACGATTGAGTAATTATTGGTTTAATTAAAGAAAATTAACTTTAACTGCACGGCAATAATACAAAGCAAATGAAGTAATCGTTGCAATTAAAAGAGATTCGATAAGACGGTCTAGTTATCTTCGTTTTAACAAGATATAATCTATAATTATAATCAAATATATTTCTCATTGTTGTCAAACAAGCATACGGTCCGACTGACGGTAAGCAGACACGGCAACCTATGAACGCGCACGATACTTGAAGTATCACGTGTACGTTGCCGAACACCTTGGGTTATAGGGTATAGGAGGGTAGGGAATAGAGATGAGATGGATGCTCCTCCCAGCCCAAATGAACCGGCTCGACCAGGAAAGTACTACTCTCACAGAAAATCAGCACACATAATGTAACAACATTATGCCGATTTTCTGTGAGAGTAGTACTGTTGCGTTTCGTGCGATGAGTGAAAGCACCGGAGGCTTGCCTTCTCCTTCCTTCCCTATCGCTTGGGTTGGTAACGCGCATGTGATACTTCAAGTATCGCAAGCGTTCATACGTTGTGGTAACGGCTTATCATCAGGCCGACCGCGTGCTTGTTTGCCTAACGTTATGACATAAAAAAATGTTATAGAAAATTAGCAACTACTCTATAGGTATTAAGTACTAAGTATTATTACTATTTAAGGAAAATAATAACGTTGTTAGACTTTCAACTCATTAAGTTTTTTTGTACAACAAAAAGCATAAATTTCACTTCTATTACAACACGTCGACAACGAGGTCTACAACTGCAATACCTTCGGAGCTAAGTGATATTGAATCTAGGTCAATACCAATAAGAGTCACTACAACTTCCAACGTTTTAATCCTTACTTAATATTAAATGTATAGTCGAATGTTTGACGATAGTGCTGCCTTAAACGCCACAAGCTCCGGGTTCGATTCCCGCTCGGAGCAGATGTTTGTATTGACAATACGGGAACGTTTTTCGGTCTGGATGTGTTTGTCCACGTCGTTGTGTATGTTTACGGACCCCTGACAAAATCTATGGGGATATAACTATCCTACTGGGGGGGCGTTGAGGGTGTAGCGTTTATTTTTTTTTCGTCAGAGGGGGCAAACGGTCAGAAGGCTCACCCAATATTCAGCTATTAACGCCGCCTATGAACATCTAAAACACCAGAGGGCATGGAGGTGCGTTGTAGCCCTTTAGATACAACTGCTTATACGCTGGCTCAAAACGCGGCTGGCGAAGTCAACTCGTGAGTTTTCACCAACGTATGGTTTGTAGCTAACTTGGCGGGCTTTTAAACCCTTCAACCAGTATATACATGTTTAAAGGCGTCGGGATGTGATGACCCCATCGCCCGCTGTTGGGATAACCTCTGTCACAGCAGAGATTATTCCACCAGTGCAATCAGTCACACTGGTGGTAGGTCTTTTGTTGCAAGAGGCCGGCTAGGTAGGTACCACCGCAGTGTCCAATATTCTGCCGCCAAATAGTAGTGTTTAGGCACTACTGTGTTCCGGTTTGAAGGGCACTGTACGCTAGTGAAATTACTGGGCGAACGAGATTTAAGAACTAATATCTCGAGGTTGGCAACGCGTGAGTGGCACCTACTAATGGTGCTGCAAGCGCTCATAGGCTGCGGCAGCCACTTACCATCAGGTGGGCCGTATGCTTGTTTGCCAACTTCTAACATAAAAAATAAAAATAAAAAAATTTCTTCCACGACATGCAGGTTTCCTCATGATGTTTGCCTTCACCGTTAAGCACGAGATAAATTTTATACACAAATTAAGCACTTGAAAACACAGAGGTGCGTGCCCGGATTCATCGTGCGGGTCGATCCATTATGCCAACTCGGTTTGCGATTGTCGCAGTATATACACTTTTTCTAAACCTTGAATCGAAAACAAACAGTTTGGTGATTCCACTCAGATGTTAACTTCCATGGTTTCCGGTGACAGTCTGTGGGATGGATCCTATATAGACAATTAGGCAATGATTACCAAACAAAAATATAAATACTACCATTACCTAGGTCTATAGCCTGCCTAATTGCCTATATTATGTGGAATAGTACAATTGTTTGGGATTGTCGTGGTACAAACCAAAACGTGTATCATCTATAGTACTGTACATTTATATATTACTGTACTATTATTAAGTATATAGCCTGCCTAATTGCCTGTATCTTGTGGAACGGTACAATTGTTTGCGATTGTCGTGGTACAAACCAAAAAGTGTATCATCTATAGTACTGTACATTTATATATTACTGTACTATTATTAAGTATATAGCCTGCCTAATTGCCTGTATCTTGTGGAACGGTACAATTGTTTGCGATTGTCGTGGTACAAACCAAAAAGTGTATCATCTATAGTACTGTACATTTATATATTACTGTACTATTATTAAGTATATAGCCTGCCTAATTGCCTGTATCTTGTAGAACGGTACAATTGTTTGCGATTGTCGTGGTACAAACCAAAAAGTGTATCATCTATAGTACTGTACATTTATATATTACTGTACTATTATTAAGTATATAGCCTGCCTAATTGCCTGTATCTTGTGGAACGGTACAATTGTTTGCGATTGTCGTGGAACAACCCAAAAAGTGTATCATCTATAGTACTGTACATTTATATATTACTGTACTATTATTAAGTATATAGCTTGCCTAATCGTCTATATCATATGTGAAATGGCCCAATTGTTTGCGGTTGTCGTGGTACAAACCAAAACGTGTATCATCTATAGTACATTTAAAAACTATATTTACTATTGAAATACCGTGAAATTTTTGCAAGGTCTACGTTTTATTGTTAACGTAATCAGTATCATTGTATGTTAGTATTATATCAAATCCATCTGGTTAACGAGAAGTCTTAGAATAACATAAAACTAATATTTATTAGCCTATTTAATATACTAAAAATGTGAAAGTGAATTTGTTTGTTTGTATGCGATGCTTTCATACCTAAGCCGCTGAACAGATTATAATGAAATTTGCTATAGATTTAGAAGAGATTATGGAGACAAAACTTGAAGGGGTGAAATGGCTAATTACTGTATAGCATTGAAGGCATTAAAAGGCACCAACACCATTCTACTTATTGTTAGTACGAGTAACAATCAATCACCACTGTATATATTAACTAGCAGCCCAATATATAGCCTATGTCATTAACTGAAAAAATGATTAAAATCGATCCAGTAGTTTTGATTTATTGATTACTGCCCGTGGCCCGCACGCGTTAAATGTAATTATTTACGACATCAAATTAGAAACCTCAAAAATAACAGTATTTCTCCACTATTTAATGGATGTTATTATACATATAAACTTTCCTCTTCAATAACTCTACCTATTTAAATAAACCGCATCAAAATCCGTTGCGTAGTTTTAAAGATTTAAGCATACATAGGGGTATAGGGACAGAGAAAACGGCTTTGTTTTATACTATGTAGTCATACCAAAATATCAGACGAATCGACAACCTCCTTTTTTGAAGTGACTTAAGAACATGTGACTATTTTCTCGAAGTTAAAACGTTTAATTATCTTAGCCATCTTTTTGTTTTTAGTAAAAATTAAGTGCGTATAAAGTATATAAGACTGTTCTAGAGAATAATAATACCGGTTTATAAAATTATGCATATGCTGCAACAGGATTGTATCTCGATATAAAACTCGAGGTCGGAGACAAACCACTGTGTAAACAAAATTAAAAAAAAAACATTAAAGAATAATATCTTGAAAGCATTTTAATGATTTTAAAAAATCATTGTAAAAGCCTTATTATTATTAACATTTCTTGTAAATAAATAAAATATTAACAACGACAAAGTTATTCATACTGACGAAATGACTTGTAGAAAAGACAATTACGAAATCAAACATTACATTACTTACGAAATCAAACATTAACAATAAAAACTTAACTTCTTATAAAATTACACCGATCTCATCTCATCCATATGGCGTTCCGTCGTCAGCAACTTACCTCAATATCACACCCAAATCATAACATAAATAGTTTTAACTGATACATTACTTACTTATTATTATAGAATAAGGTTTATATTTAAGTTTTAATCACAACACGTTAACAAACTAAAGACGGCGGAACTGCGGCACGAGCGGCGAAGCGAAACCGACTGGTTTTACTTTACTGCAAACACGACTTAACAAACAGGGCTGCCATAACTTGATATTTTTCATTCTTGTAAATAGGCATAAAAAAATTGTTTTTATTATTTCATTATTAAAACACGTAGTTTTGTATATAAATAACTTAAGTATTTATTAGCGCCATTGTTGCGCCATCTTTCTCTGGTCTATTGCAAAATAAAACGTATCGTGCATTTACATACGCTTAATTTTGTTTTATTAAACAGTAAATATCAAGGGCAATTATTTTTTAGATCTATTTTTGATTTGCGCGTGAATTGCTGGCCTTTGAGAAATCTATATCCTTGTCATGAAGATGATTATAATGTTGGTCCATACTCAAACGATAACACAAACAGAAAAGAAAGTAATGTTTAGAGAAAGTACGAACACTAACAACAATAAATCGTAACCAATGTCAAGGAGACAAAAAAACTTTCATTTAAAATTATTAACTTTTAGAAACAATTGTTATTTATTTTTATTTCAGTTATGATTGGAGTATTTGAGCTATTAGTAAATGTTAACATCTACTAATATTATAAATGAAAAAATAACTTTGTCTATCTATCGCTTTCACGCCTAAACCGCTGAACCGATTTTAATAAAATTTGGTACAGAGATAGACTAGATATTGTGAAGACCATAGGCAAGTTTTAATTGCAAATAAAGGCATAAAGGGGTTGAGATAGGAAATATATTTTTTCTATATCACCTTAAAGGAGCCGCATTAATCACTGGGGTAAAGCCGTGTACAGATAAGAACGGACAATCTAACAGGGTAAATTCAGTATATGTGAGGGTTTTATTAAACCTGTGTCACTGCACGGTAAGCAATTTTTTCTGTAAAAACAACTAATTTAAATTTTGAAAAAATAATCCCGCATGTAAACAAAATGAATGATAACCCTTAAGAGCTAGCCAGTTATATATAATAATAGTTAGTGCTTACAAATTACATGTTACGAGTACATCCCAGTTAATTAACTAACTTATCCAAGCCCTAGCTAGTCTTGTTTAGCACTTAGCAATATACTATACGTCATATAACATGAAGCGAACATGAACATAGTTATAAGGACATGCGTTCTATGCTTTCTTACCTTACAGATTTTTGAAGTGAAACTTCTAATGCGACTTCCAACAAGGCTGCGAATGGTTGGTCATTTCCACATTACGAAGTTTCACTTCATCCATGCGGGGGGACTCCACGCACTATTATTTAATAAGATTATAAATTAAATGGTGTGGTAACCCTATCCGGTAGCGATGGCGGGGAGTGTTTTTTTTAGCGATAACAATGTAGTGAAATCGTCTCAAATAACTTTGGAAGGCACGAAAATATCGGATGATAATTAATTTAGAAAAAAAAAATTAAAATTTTCAAATTTAAATAAAACTATAAAAAAATATTTACAACACAGACATTTTCAGTCATTGCTTTGTGACTGCTGGTGATTGTTTCAGAACCATGACAATATAATCTACACAAATAAATAAAATTTGTGTAAAGTATTTGCCCAGAATCTGCTTATTACTCTTTTTTTAATAAACGCTACGCACTCAAAGGCCTCCATTAGGTTAATTATATCCTGTGTCGGGGGTCCGGAAATATACACAATGACAAAAACAAACACTCAAACCGGAAAGCATGCCTGTATGGTCAATTCTATTCTATTCTACTCCGAGCGGGAATCGAACCCGCGACCTGTGGCGCTTAAGGCAGGCACCACTGCGCCACAACGTCATCACTCTTATCCGGATTTAACAGATTACTAGTTCTTATACAGAGCGATTGCCATCTGACCTCCGTAAACCTAAGAGCAATCCAGTAACTCATTGGATGAGAGCAAATTAAATAGTGCTAAATTAATAATTAATTAATATTAACTAGCGGCCCGTTCCGGCTTCGCACGGGTATAAAATATATAGCCTATGTCATTCACTAAAAAATGATTAAAATCGATCCAGTAGTTTTGATTTATTCATTACTGCCCGTGGCCCGCACGCGTTAAATGTAATTATTTACGACATCACATTAGAAACCTCAAAAATAACAGTATCTCTCACTATTTAATGGATGTTAATTAAACATATAAACCTTCCTCTTCAATCACTCTATCTATTAAAAAAACCGCATCAAAATCCGCTGCGTAGTTTTAAAGATTTAAGCATAGATAGGGACAGAGAAAGCGACTTTGTTTTATACTATGTATTGAAGAGAAAAGATTACGAAAAAATCTAAATAATACCAACGAAGTCTAAGCCTTAAACTAGTTCTTAATGAAAATAAATCGTGTACCTTTAAATATGCGTAGCAATAACTTAACTTAGAAATTATGTTATAAAACACGGAACGTTGTATGATCAGGGTATATTAAAATATTAATGAATACATAAAAACCCGTATCGCGGCTAAAGTTACGCTACTCATTCACCACCCCAAGTAAATCAATAGTATTTTGAATATCCCCACGTTTTAACATGTTTCGGTTTTCCCCACACACTTTGAATCACAATTAATGCTGTGGTCAGGTATTGTTATGTTAATGCCGAACAGGAAAAGATATTGAAAATCTACATTGGTATTTTAAAGGAGTTCGTGTTTTTTTAACGCGCTCTTAAGTTGAGTAAGTTAGCCTGTTTATTAATAATACTAGCTTTTTCCAGCAGCTTCACCCGCTTGAATAACGATTTAAATACAAACAAAAGCAAAATAACTTTCGAAGCAAAATAACTTTTTACCCCTTTTAACTAACTTTTAACTTTAACCCCGTTATAGAATGAATTTTAATGAAATACGAAACACTTCTGTTTAAAAATGATTTATGCAAAATTGTCCCGTATAAACTTTGCCCTCCTTTTTCACCCCCTTAGAGGTAGAATTTAAGAAAATCCTTTCTTATCGGATGCCTACGTCACACCAGTTACACACGCTCCAAGTTTCAGGTCTGTACGATCAGCGGTTTAGGCTGTGCGTTGATCCGTCAGTCATATCGGACTAAGCATTTTATATGCATAGAAGAAGACATATAAGAGTTACGGTTTAAGACTCCTGAAAGCAGATCAGTAATTATAAAGGTTAATTAGTATAGAATATTGTGAGCAAGTAAGTAAACCCACGCATCGCATGGTTTAGGGGCATGACTGAACGAAACTAGTATTTATGTTTAAACATTGGCTTGGAAACTGTTTAAATCTATATTAGTTTATAGGCATTTTATAGGATATCAGATGTCAATCAGTCACCTCGACGCAGTGACGCAGTGAATCAGAAAATAATATGACAACTTATTAGTTTAGGAACATACCTATCACGGCTTAGTTCTTGTAATAATGAAAAAGCTTCTAATAATGAGAACAATAAAAAGCAATGGATGTTGATTCTCACTGAGAATTTTGGACACTTTCAATAATCGATAACCGACTTCACCCGCTGCATAGTTGTATTTTTTTATGTTAGAAGTTGGCAAACAAGCATACGGCCCACCTGATGGTAAGTGGCTGCCGTAGCCTATGAACACTTGCAGCACCACTAGTAGGTGCCACTAACGCGTTGCCAACCTCGAGATATTAGTCCTTAAATCTCGTCCGCCCAGTAATTTCACTAGCGTACAGTGCCCTTCAAACCGGAACACAGTAATGCCTAAGCACTACTATTTGGCGGCAGAATATTTGACACTGCGGCGGTAGCCGGCCTCTGTACTATCTCTATACTTAATAACAATATTGATGTAATGATCATTTAAATTTAAAGGAGGTCAATTTTAGGATAGTAGTAGTACAGCCATGCTAGTCTCAGCACAAACGGACCAGTTCGACTAGGGATTTACTGCACTCTCACAGAAAATATGAGTAAATTAACAGTACTCAGTATTGTTGCGTTTCGTGTGATGATTGAGCACTTTTACCTACTATTTTTCTTAACTCATCCCTATCCTCTTATTCCTTGGGTTGGCAACGAGCAGGTCATACTTAAAGTATCGCAAGGGTTCTTATATTGTAGGTGTTATTTGCCAACCGTCATGACATAAAAAAGAGTATATTTTGAGGAATTGCGTTCTTCTTCTTCTTAGCATTTTCCCCGGATTCTATCTACCCAAGGTCTGCTTATTAGTCTTATCCGGATGTAACCGGTTACTAGGTTTTACACAGAGCGATTACCATCTGACCTCCGCAACCCTAAGGGTGGATCAGTATTTCATCATTGGACATGAGCAAATTACTCGTCAAGCGTTAATGATTATTATCAGACGTTATGTGATAACTAACAACCGTGACCGACAATGTAACGTGCTCTCCGAGGCACGGTGGGGAGACCCACAAGGACAAACGCTCAGACCAAAATACATATTTGTAAGATACAATACAAACGTCTGCCCGCGTTGTCTATACTCTACTGATCACTCTAAGGACGGAATAAAATTTGAACCCCTAGGGAATCGCCCTTTTTCAAGGCCGACCTCTGTACTCGCCCCCATTTTTCAAGGCCATTAGGACCAACAGCAATACACATTCCGAAAAAAAAAAAAAAGAAAAAAAAATACTCTAGTGATTGATAAGTCCACTACCACCCTTTCGGAGGTTATTCTTTAATATTTAATTTTCATCACAAACGATGATATAGAAAACCAGCCTAATTGAGTTACTTCTCCATTTTGAAGTCGTTTTCTTGGAAAAACTTAGACGCATACAAATATATGCAGTATGATATGGGATGTTGAACCCATTTACAACTATAAATAACTACTATCTTGTTTAACAAAATAAAAGCTTTGTTATTATATTCTATATAAACACGATTAATCACATGTCATATAAGTGATGATACGTGATTCTTCATTGTAATGACATAGTAAATTATTAGCACTATCTGTTGCCCTCGACTTCCTACTAACAATATATACATATAAAAGTGGAAGACCCAACTGACACATCAACGCCCAGCCGAAACTCTTCGACCTAGAAAACTGTTTTTTTTTTTCACATGTGTTGGTTTTAAAACGCAATCGAGCAGCGGCGTAGCCAGCATTTGTCCTAGGGAGTGGCAAAGTCTTTATTTAGCGTCTACAGGGAGACATAGTAACTAATTTCAATCGTTATTAGTCAAACCGTCCAAAATATTTTATATTCGTGTATTTCTAAGTTTTTAACAAAATCTAGGTTGTGCTTGCTCCTATCTCGCTACGCCCAAGATAGGAGTTTTCGAAATTCAACCCTTAAGGGCAAGGTAAAATCCGAGCTAAAACTTTGTATGGAAGTTCATCCTTTTGGAAACTAGAAGTATGAAACTTTGTCTTTCAGCGAATAATTAAGGACACACAAAAACACACGTTTTAACGTTTTCTAAAATTCCAACCCTGAACTGTTGAAATGGGGTTTCAATGTTTGTATTCAAGCGGCTGGCAGAAGCTCTTTTGATTTTACAGGAGTGGTTCGTCTTCTTATTATTATAAATAGGTAAAAGATATATTGGCTCTATAATGTGCTAATCTAGGATATGGACTGTTGGGATTCAAAATCGGAAATCTTCACGTAGTGAAAAGGAATAAGCATACGACGGTATGAAGCGGGGCGTTTAACTTCACACTCAGGTTTAAAAAAATATATATTACATTGAACAAAATAATATCATAAAATCAGATAATCATAAATTTATTTTTAATAAAATATGTATATTAAAAAATCTAGTATCTGCCCGCGGCTTCGCTTTTCGCGTCGGTGTTACCGTGATTTAGTAACACACATCCAAACATACAAACTTTCGCTTTTTTTATACACATTTATTATATTAGTAGTATGCATCACTTCACTTCACTTCAATTATTAAAAATGCCCATAACCCTCCAAGAAATTCATACCACAGTATGACCTATGTGAAGTTGGCAACCGAGTATACAATAAATAATTTTTACGTTCACCATTCGATTGTACCACGTTTGTACCGGATTGTACCACTTTTAAAATCGTTTGTACCTCAAAGGTGTAAAAGTTATGGGGTCCGAAATTATAGTAGAAAACGAATTTTCTTTGTGTTTAACGCAAAGAAACCAACAGAATAACATCTGATAATCATTTTTTTCAGCTTATAAAATTTTCTTAATTTAGCCTTCAATGTGCTAGGCTAAACCTAGGTTTTATCGATTGTAAAAATTATTTATTGTATACTCGGTTGCCAACTTCACATAGGTCATAGTATGTAATCAAATCCTTTATGATAAAACCATGTTCAATCGAAGCCTCAAAGCAATATGGGTAATACTAACGACACTTGACACATATTTATCTGTGGGCGTGATATTACAGGGTAGATCAGCTTGGAAAAAGTCGCCAGACTGGCGCCGGATCGAACATGACGTCTAAAGGGAATGAATTAAGACATTTTATGTCCGTTTTATTATTAAATTGTAACTACGTCATTTTGTTTTTATAAGACATATTGGTGTTAGGCCTTTTTACTGGTGGTAGGCCTTTTATTGCAAGATGCCGGCTAGGCAGATACCACCGCAGTGTCAGATTTTCTACGGCCAAATAGTAGTGCTTAGGCATTACTGTATTCCGGTTTGAAGGGCACTGTAGGCTAGCGAATTTACTGGGCAATCTCTTCTCTCCCCAAATGAATATCCTATTCAAGAACCAATATCTCGATGTTTGAAACGCGTGAGTAGCACCTACTAATGGTGTTGCGCGCGCTCATAGACTACGGCAGCCGCTTACTATCAGGTGGGCCGTGTGCTTGCCTGCCAACTTGTAACATAAAAAAATATTCAAAAAATAAATATATCAAGTTAATAGGAAGTTACAGACAAATATCTATACTAAAAGGTAGCCTCCAATAACAAAATGCGGTACTATTTAAATAACACTAACAAGCAAATAATATTTAATACAGTGCTACATTAAACGAAGCACAATTTTACTAATATAGAAATATATTATAAAATATAGAAAAAAAAGATAAAAGACATCTTGGAAAAAAATCTTGTTTGTCCAATTATCTCTCTTCTCTCTAACTACCCTTTGGTAAGCAACGCACTCGGATCCTATCCTGGCGTTACAAACGACCTTAACTACGCATCTAAATTCAGCTAGGTTTTAAAATATTGATCGACTAATATCGCTTGCAAGGATTGAGAACAATCGTTCCGACTATTTTCTCGATGTGCTCAATCCTTAAATAGGATTCCAGTATATAAAAGAAATACCAGGTCACATACGGGCATGGACTGTGCCATGCATCATAAATGCTTTGCGATAAAATATATATTGAGATAATAAACGAGAACTAGATTTTTGACGTTCAGAAATTAATGGATATTATTTTTTCGGTATATTCAGTTATAAAGCATTTCTAGCATGTTTATTGGTAACTAGCTGACCCGGCAAACTTCGTACCACCTTCGAATTTACAACATTATTTTTTTATTGTTAGTAATGTAGTGTTAAGTTATATATAGCTTAGTTACCTATAGGCGGTTTTTTTTTTCTTCCAAACAGACTTAAAAGTTTCTTTTGGGTGTAAAAATTACTGTGAAAAGATGAGCCCTTAATATTAATATTAAGATTGTCCGCATCGCATTTTTTTTATTCCCATAAGAATAACATGGGAAAAATTATTTTTGCTTCTTCTGATTTTTCTTGCTAGCCCGTCGTGGGTCATAAAGCAAATTCTTCCACGTAGTTTTGTAGAGAATTAAACGCTCTACAAAAAAGGTCTCCTATGATTTTTTTTCGAAACTTAACAAATTAAAAGTTATTCGAGGTCAAAGTTTAATTAATCGCAAATTTGACTGTTTTAATGCATTACAGTTATTTAAATAATCTTAGTGGGAATAATTAGCAAAAAAATTTTTTTTTTTAATCATCCTAATGTTTATATTTATATATAGTTTAGCCAGTCTTGTTTACCAAAAGCTATTTCTTAAATTATTATAAATTTGAAAGTTGTATGTTAATTACTGGAAATTTCACCTTTTATTACACACGACAACTTAACACGCGAAATAAGGAGCAAGGTAATTAGCAGTCTGTTAAGTACCAATGTTGGTCAAAGGTTTCTTCTTCTGCACTTAAACTTATTAGCAAACTCAACGTGTAATATGCAAGTTGAAAGTGTGACCCCAAAGAAGGAAAAGCCAAAAACAATCCATGTTTAAATGTTTACCTCTTTTATTTAAAACAATATTAGCAATGCTTTCTCAAGGCATTAATAACATACCTATTTCCCCTCCAAATGAGCTCGAAGCTTGCGCTAGGAGTGGGTACGACTATAGCCCAAAGGTGTCAGGATAAAACCCGCGAATCTCGCGTTAACTGAGCGGAGTCGGCCCTACCCTTGCTAAGCTTTAACTATGACTAATACTATACTCTCATACTATGTTTAGTAAGTTCATCTTCATCATATTTTCAAACAAACTGTTGAAATGGGTTGATTCCTGGCAATGATTTACAAAAATTATAGTTTTTTTTTTTTTATGTAAGAAGTTGGCAAACAAGCATACGGCCCACCTGATGGTAAGTGGCTGCCGCAGCCTATGAGCGCTTGCAGCACCATTAGTATGTGCCACTCACGCGTTGCCAACCTCGAGATATTAGTTCTTAAATCTCGTTCGCCCAGTAATTTCACTAGCGTACAATGCCCTTCAAACCGGAACACAGTAGTGCCTAAACACTACTATTTGGCGGCAGAATATTGGACACTGCGGTGGTACCTACCTAACCGGCCTCTTGCAACAAAGACCTACCACCAGTGTGACTGATTGCACTGGTGAAATAATCTCTGTTGTGACAGAGGTTATCCCAACAGCGGGCGATGGGGTCGTCACATCCCGACGCCTAAATATATATAATAGTACTAGATAGACTATGAATCGATTTATTAATTTTTAGACTCGATTTTAAGGATCAATATCGTAAGTCAAATTATAATTACTGTGCCGATTTAACAACTTCTTTGCGTGTTAAAGAAATACGGAAAATTAAAAAAAAATCACATGTGATACAACCGGTGTCCGATTAATGCTTTGCGCAAATACTATAATCATGCTTTTAATGTCACCAGCGGAACTAAATGGGATAATATAATTATAGTGCACAAGTATACAAGACAATTATGCACTTACAACAATAATTATAGTCTAATGAATGGTTGTATGGAATTGTAATAGAGACGGAGATAATGATTGGTTTAGTCTGGGTTCCGGCACATACACAACCATCCAGACCAGAACTTTTATCTGTATGGTCAATACAAACAAGTACCCGAGCGGGAAACCACAACTGTCGATGTTTAAGACAACTTCACTACCACCGCAATTCAAGTAACGTAATTTGATTTCAAAAACGTTCTAGAGTTCTGTTTACATAATATTTGAGTCAATTTAGTAGCAATTTTTAAAAAGTTTTTATAATTTTTCACCCGTTTAAAATGTTTGTAATTTTTCATTAAGTAATAATTTTGATTATTTTTACTCTAAAATTTGAAGCGTATAGCACGCCACGTTATAATTCGTGAATACATACCTGAAAAAGTTTGAGATATATAAAGGTTTCCATACCAAGGTTTCCGTCACCGGAAAAGACAATTTGGCTCCCGAATTAATAATATATTCAATTCATAAACGCAGTATATATTTTATGAAAATTTAATTAAAAGGCACGTTGTCTTAAATTATAAAAAGAATATTAAATTCCAT
Source organism: Hestina assimilis (assembly GCA_023373885.1). Classification (NCBI taxonomy): domain Eukaryota; kingdom Metazoa; phylum Arthropoda; class Insecta; order Lepidoptera; family Nymphalidae; genus Hestina; species Hestina assimilis. The sequence goes on from CM041750.1 coordinate 12,595,434, forward strand.
AAACACATCGACTCGAATATTGTCTGTGGAATTATAAAATTGTATCGCATACCAAGCCGGCCGCTTCCCACGTGGATCAATGCTATTAATTTATTCATTAATGTTCTAACATGCATTCCATCAGTTTTTTTTTACTATTACATCTGTTATAATATGCATATTAATAATGGAAAATTATGTCTGGCAGTTAACGGGATTTATTATAAGAAAATCTTTTTTTTCTGGCAGATGAAATAAATAAACGCTACATACTCAAAGGCTCCCATTAGGATGGTAAAATCCTTGGTCGGACGTACTATTTTATATTTTATTAATTATACCTGATATTTTTTTTATATCGTAAACATTTAGATACAAAATTAAAACAATTTTTTATTGGTAGTAAAACTTCAAAACGTAAAGATTTTTAAGTTTGAAAAATCGTAAAAAGGAACGGAACAATCTTAAACAAACAGTCAAGGAATCCAGAACGTTAAAAATGATTTCTGTGCTTTTGAAAAGTCGCGGTTTTTTTTCACTAACCTATCTTGCATGAATGAATAATAAGATAGAAATGAATATATATTTAGTAGATATGGTACGTCGGTATGTTAAAATTTAGTTGCGCGAATAATTTAAATTTGCATCATTGTATCATTTTCAAACACATTTTCAAACTTACTGCTTGGAATTCAACTCAATATATCTCAAAAGGATAACAATATAACTTATGTTTAAAATAACATCCGGGTCGATAAACTACTGACGACAATTTTTTTCTTGTAAGTAGGGCTCACCCACTTTATAATAAAGTATTGAAAGAAAGAAAGAAAGAAAGAAAGAAAGAAAGAAAGAAAGAAAGAAAGAAAGAAAGAAAGAAAGAAAGAATATATTTATTAGGACACAACAGAAATAAACTAGTTAGTTAGTTATTGTACGTTATTTGGGGTTATACTCTATACTTTAAACAATAAAGTACGTGAAAATACTTTGTTTTACCTGATTTCATTTAACTGGGTTTTTCGGAATTATTTACTTGAAAATAGAGGCAATAAGACTGACGATACTTTTATAAAGAAATATCACTTTTAATGTCTACCTGCGACATAAGCATTTACAAATAGCATTTTCTGTGATGAAATTGGCGAGACGAAAGAAACAAAGCTTCTTTTTTTTAAATATATTGCTAAAGAAAAATCAATGACACTTTATTTTTGTACGCAAATAAGCAATACCATGTCAACCGACACGATTGTCATTTCGAGAAAAACGCGTTTAAAAATTTTGAACAACTTGTTTTATATGATTTTTTTATGTATTGGTCAAGTTTTTGACAATTTCAGATTTATGTAAGTTATTTTACTTATTTTCACAAAAAATAAGTATACAAACTGCATATTTCGTATATAATATAAAGAAAAGTGTTCTTCAACCATTTACCAACTTCTGCATATATAACTCAGTTTTTTCAATTTTGTGGGTTGGCATGGTATTGCTTATTTGCGTCCTTTTATACTATGTACTTTCTTTTTCTTGCCTGTAATCACCAAGGTACTTTAATTCCAAGTAAAAAAGGTGGTAACCCTACTTGTAACCTAAGTGATTTTCCTATTTGTTTAATTAAACGTATTATTGAAGTCTTATTAAATAGTATTCTTTTAAAACATTTTTTTTGTAGCATAATGAATGAGCACCAATATAAATCAAAATTTTCCTTAGGCATCAAAATTATCCTTTCACACATGTTTGCGAATTTTAAAAGCATATTTGCAAGAACTAATTTCAAAATCACTTCTATTCATTTTCAAAGTAGTTCAGATGCTTTTTTGAGTAAAAACATACTAATTTTTTTTTTTTTTGATATTTGTAGATACCTAATAGTTTTTTTTCTCTATTCCAAAAACATTTACGGAGATATTTAAAATGAAATATTTGGGCGGGCGGGAACTGACAATTAAATACAGAAAAAAACCCGCCGAGTAATTAATAATGTATATACTGAAAAATACCATGATTTCGTTGTTTTATATTATATAGGTCGCGGGTTCGATTCCCGCTCGGAACAGATGATTGTCTGTCTGGGTGTGTTTGTACTTATCATTGTGAATATTTCCGAAAGTCGGACACAGGATATAACTATTTTAATAGGGACCGTTGAGTGTGTAAAAATTTACAAAAACTAACTTTGGTAATAATAAATAAGTATCTGAATAATTTTGGTTGAATTATACTTATCATTATTGACTTCCGTCAACATAGTTATTCATTAGTCATTACCTACTAAGTACATACTATTAGTTACATAAATTACTAGAAATTATTTATAGAAGTAGGTAGGTACCTAAAGTGGCGAATCAAATCGATGCCATTATTATCTTTCATAGTTTATATTCATAATAATTGTAGTCTTTAATAGCTTGTTAAAACTATCAAATCTTTAGATAGGTACTTAATATTTTTATTATTAATAGTTCAATTAATAATTTTATCAAATTAAAAAAAAATTACACTGCTATTAACAATCGCAAAATATAGTATTGCATAACTTTTTAATAGCTTGACGCAGGCTATTAAAAATTCGACGAAAAAAATTGATGAATATGACGAGTACCTTAACAACACCTCATTTAGAAAATTAGTACCCAAAAACAGACGCAGTTTGTTAAGTATGAAATTATTTTAAAAAGTCACATCTTCCTCAATCGATGTAAAAAAGTTGTGTCTTGATATGTATGTAGTGAATTTGCATTAAAAATTGGGCAGATATTTCTGTCTCCAAAAATTTTTCATAATTAGAATTTAAAAAAACAACAACCAACTTCAAGCAAACTTCAAGGTAATATTAGGTAAATAGAATATAACAAGAGAAATCGGATTTATCGGATCGTTAACAATTCAGGCGAATGGAGAACTTCCTCGTTTTTGAAAATAGAATACAGATGCATAAATAAATAAATACCGGTAGATAGTAATGATATTATGGTTTTCTATTTTGAATCAGTTATTCAAAATATTTTAAAGTACATAAAGATTAGAAGTATAATAAAAAACACAGACCTCGTTTTCGTAGAAGCGATGAAGTATTTTCATTATCCATTTTGACCGTTTCTTTATTTAGTTTTAATAAAATTTAATTTAAGTCGCCACGTTAACGACTGGATACTCGGTCGGTGGCACGATATATTATTTATTATTAAAACCAAGTAGGCATGTCGAATCAATTAAACACGATTACAACTTCGCGGCGCATTAATTGAAGAGAACGTTGGGTGCGTAATCATTACGTTTTGCGATTGATGTACGGTGTACGATTCTAGCAGTATATAAAAACGATCATAATAATCATTTCAATATAATTATACATAGATAATATAATATGTAAATTGAGAACATCGTCTACTAAAATGGGGATTGGGCACTGAGTGACGAGTCTGGACTGGACTGTCAATAATCAAATTAAAAAAAAACTCTAGAAATACCGTCTCTTTCTTTCATCACTCATCACCCAATCAGATACAAAAATCAGAGTATACCTTTCTCAATCACTCGTTGGAAAATGTAAAGGAAGACCTAGAGTATACAATAATATTATGTTCTGTGACCATAAGTTATTTAGTCTTTAACTCAAGTGGATTGATCAAAGTTTGCGTTTTTGTTTTAGAACATTGAGCTCTATTACTGCTCAGTAAATGTCAGTTTATAAAATATTAATTTATTTTTTTAAAGTTTAATTAACTTTTTTGTATCGACTACCTATAAATGTTTAGTAGTAAAAAAAGGTAAACATACCTCAATTATTGAAGATTTATTGAACTAAAGTCGTTGTTTCATAGTGCTGAAGACTTCGCCGAAATTTACACATTTTACTTAAAATAAGATCATCGCTACGTAAACACAAAATGTTCAAAAACATTTATTAACGCCTAGCCGGTAATGTATTATAAGCGTAATTTTGTTTAGTTATAGCCATGACCAAATTTATGGTCAATATCGACTTGGGCCGAGTTGGGCCACGCCACAGATTTCCTAATTCCTTGAATCTGCTTAAATAAGCTACGTAAAAGTACTGACTTCCATAACAACTGGACTACGGGTCTATATGTTGTAAAATTACAAAGAGTTTAATATGAAAACGCCGCCAATCAACTGGCTGTGAACTAAATAATAAGATAGATAATAGAATCATACATCATACCCATGCACTGTAAACACCTTGAATATTACTGATCAACTGCTCAGCCTTATTGTTGATCTGCTCCCTTCACTAATGTTCCTTTTTTTATCCAGTCACTACATTGGTGGTGCAATTTGCTTCAATTATTACCAATTTCTTCCTCCTCGATCAAATTCCTCGAAAAAAATAGATTGAGAATAATCTATATTTTTCTTTATATCTATGACTAACAGACTATTGCACCAATGTTACTAGTTGTTTTCAGTCACAATAATAGTTCTTACCTAATTGAAATGAAACTTCTTTATCGGCGTTGGAAAAAAAATACTCTTATATTATTATATATATATATATATATATCACTTATATTATTATTATCTCTACCATGGTTGATACGAAGAGTACTTTCTCCAGCGGAGTAGGGATAGCATGTAATAATTCTATTACAATTAATGAAATGCTGTAATAATCTTAGTAGTAATAAGGTAAAATGAAATAATTGTATTATTTTTATTCATGTCTATGATAATAAAAGCCTTTTGTTAAACTGTATCTAATTTAACTTTATTTAACCAATGTCTTTAAAGTTGCATATAGTTGATCATTTTTCGCAAAATAAGGTCACAAAGAAGTTTCACTTCTTACTTGTGTACACTAGTACACGCACACATTTTTTAAAAGAAGAAACTATGCAACCTACTACAATAAATGAAAACGTTGCTAAGGTAATACCGCAAGAGTAAGAATAAAGTCAAGAAATTGACGAATTAAATTTAAGGTTTTGTAACGCATTCATATGATGGTGTTATTTAGTTCCTAGCTAGTTGTTTGCTGGCGCTTGTATATCAAACGTTTTGTCATTTTACGTCATATAGATAGAACCTCAGTCCAGCTGTTATGGAGGTCAGTGCATTAATCGATTATTCAGTGTTGAAAAATGAGTAAATGACAATTGATTTTTGACATTGTATTTTATTGTTTGTTGCGCAATAGAAAGTCAATAACTCAGTACAGTACTATACCGCTGGAAAAAAATATATTCATAACACTAGTGCGACCACGTAATAAAATCATAGAGTGCTCTACAAAATGTCTAACAATACATTCATGGACAGAATACGATCATTTTTTGGCCTGCAACCACAACCTCCGAGAAACGACTTTCGCAACCCGATCTGGGGTTCGGATGATGACGATGATGGCGATGAACTTTACTCGAAAGAACAACAAATCGCCATTTACAATGACCCAATGGAATTACACCAAGAACTCACGAAACATATGCACGATATATTCAGAAGTTTCAACAGTATATTTGGTGATATGAAAGGCTTCTGGGGTAATCAAGATTTTGATTCTGTCGGTACTATTACCGATTTTCCAGCATTAAACGCAGAACCCGAAAGCTTTGACAGCAATCGCATCAGAGATTACTATTTGAAACCAGGATATCATGACAAATACGATCATCCCAAGTTAGACACGGATTTGGATGGTAAGATATCTTCCAATGAAATATCAGGACTATTGCATCAGAATGATGACGGGCAAATTGTTCCTCAAACTCCATTCAGCGGTATTATTGTTCCGGGAAAATCATTTTGCCAGACAATAATAACAACTAGTATTACAAAACCTGATGGCACTGTGGAAACTCGACGCATTGTTAAAAAGGGAAATGAAGTTGTTGAAGAGACAATTACATCAACAGAACCGGACATAAGGAACCCTAACAACCCTGGCTTGAATCCTATCGAAGCCACACACCTGGTACTCTCACAACTATCATCTCTACTGAAAAACTTTTACCAATAATTGACTATATTTCATTCAAATATACCACTAGCTCTTTAAGACTTATAATTTATTTGATGTGATAGTTAGATTTTAATAATATAAAATCGTTTTTCTTCAATCTATATTGCTATATTATACTTTATAATAAATAAAATTAACAATAATTGAAATTTACTTTGGATTAAAATTCTTAACATTCTAGAAAACATAATCAGCTACATGTCTAAAAATTTATAGCAATTAATATTTTGCATTAAAAATTTAAGATAAGCTATCCATTAAAGGATAATGTAGTTGTTAAAATATTACAGAGTAGACACTAGTAATCTTAAGATAATTTTGTTGATTATAAAATTATCACAAGTCAATTTTGCGTGTACTTATTTGTTTATTATTTATTTTATGTAATGTATCTAAATAATCAAGATTTATTTCAAATCTTTTGTAAAGAAACATCTGTTAAGAAGATTTATTTAAAAGTTTATATAAATTACTGAAATTCTAAATATCTAAGGTTTTGAAGTGATTTTGAAATACTAAGATTAGAGTTACCAGGTATGTCATAATTCGATGTACATTTTTTGCTTATATAAATAAATCATTGCCATTTTAGAAATAAATACTGTCTAAAAAAGTTTGATGTTTTTTTTTTTTCAACTTTTGCCTGTTAATTTATTTCACGACGGTTGACTAACAAGCATATGGTCTGCCTGATGTTTAGCAGTCACTGCAACCTATGAGCCAGACTTGAAGTATCACATGCGCATTGCTTTGCGAACCCAAGGAACAGAAAGGAAGGGATGAAACAGAAGGGGTGGGAAATTGGGCCTCCGGAGCTCAGACTCATCACACAATACGCAAAAGTACCTAGTAAACTGATACTGTTACTTTACGCCGATTGTCTTTGAAAGGATAGTACTTCCGGTTAAGCAAGCTCATTTGCGCTGGAATTAGCATGGAGCTCTACTACTGTGAAATTTTGAACTTTCGTTCAAATGTATACTTTCTTCATACAAAGCAGTTTTATCATCGAGTCAGATAATGGATTTAAGATCAATATTTGACCTTATATTCATTTAAGTTATTAACACCTTATAATTAATGAGTTGATAAGGAAAACAGTGAATCAAAAATATCTGTTTATAATTTTAAAACACTAGAAATTCTAAAAAAAATTGATATCTAGAAATAAATCAAAGGTGTCAATAATGTAATTTTGGGAGCATGGAAACAACAATACAAACATGAGGCTCATGGTGTATATTTCACAACTTTAGAACGAAAACGCCACAATTAAAAAAAATCGTATATTTAATTATTATCAGAGTAAAATGACTTAAAACGAAATTCTCATTGTAACAATAGTCCAGACATAGCCATATTCGAGGGTAAATAACAAAGAAAATATAATATACGAAAGATTGTACATGTGTCAATATTTTAAAACTTACGTTGTTTTCATCCTGAAAGTGCGATGTGGTCTGTGCATGGGGGTACCAAGTTAAGGGAGGGGGTATGGGCTACAGCTACAGAACTATTTAACTAATAGTAATTACTCAAGAAATTATCCATTTTGCCCACCTTAGAACAAAATTAGGATTTTGTCTTCTGCGCCAAAGCTAGGTACGCCATGTTATCTTATAATTTATATCTGACTGAACATAACAATAAAACACTTCAAGTAAAAATTATTTAGAGAGCTTTATTGAATAAATAAATTATTATAAAATAGAACTTAATAATTTTGTATAATCTATTGGCAGTAACAGGCATCTCGGGTGTTGCTTTTAATCCAAGTGAGGTAGCGATTCACTCTGGAATAGACTCCCGGCCTGTTGGGTCGAGCGCACCCTTCACCCCATGAGACAACACCTGCGAGAAATTACAATAATTTGTTATCTTACTTCCTCTTCTTCCTAGCATTAATTCCAGTATTTTTAACCAGCTTATTACTCTTATCCGGATTTTACAGGTTACTAGTTTTTTACACAGAGCGAATGCCAACCCACCTCCGCAATCCTAAGGGCGAACCAGTAACTCATTGGGTACGAGAAAATTACCTATCAAGAGTTAATGATTATTACCACATGTTACGATAATAACTGGTAGAGACAGATGGTCTCCGAGTCACGGTGGGGTATCCCACAATATCAATCAAATATCGCGTCCGGCAAGACTTCAGTCAAACTCGCTACCAACACGCCACAACGGTCGTCCTATCTTACATTATTTTAAATTGACTTATATAAATTGAACATTTATAGATAGATGCATGGGCGTAGCGAGGTAGGTTCAAGGAGGAGCCTTGTAAATTACTAAGAAATGGATGAATATACATATACATTTTGAGCTTTTTAACCAATTAGTTTTGTGTGGATGGTGATTTTGCCAAATTCTGGCTAGTCCATGGATAGAAGCATAGTTGGACAAAGAAAAAACCTCCAAATATCTAGGCCTAGTTAATGTTGCTGACTATAGTTTTGTGTAGTTGGTACCTACGGACAGCCAGGGCAGGTTTTAATCATCTATTTTAGCAGCCTCGGGTGAGTAATAAATTTTTGACGCCTTTTTTGTCCATTTTTCTAAGCTAATTCATTCTTCACACTACAGGGAAAGTAAAATAAAATAAATTCAAAAAAGTAATATTTGAAAGTTGTGTCGGCGCGTGTAATGCCTCTAGACCTCTGCTCTCTGGTTTTTTACGGTTACGGGGAGGAAATCTGCTACCAAATATCCAGCTTCCTGGGGAGGAGAAATACCCAGCTTCCTTATTTGGGGTTCCATGGCAAGATGATAACGTCAACCAACTAAAACCTCGGTGGCGGACCTCAGTTCATTCGTCAGGTTACGAGACTGGCACAACCTAAAGCCGGAGCTGCCGAAACTCACCAACTATTTGATACTTCTCAGTGGTGGAGTTGAAGACGTGCAGCGGTCCCCGGAGTCCCCTGGCAAGCGTCGCGCCCGCCCTCGTCCTCGCCTGCGCACAGCATGTTCTCAGTGATCCGCTGCTTGTACGCCGTCTGGTGACACGCCTCGTTTGATATTATGGGAACGCGCACCTGTAACATTATAACATATTCAAAAAGATAAAAAAATTGGCCCTAGTATCCTTGACAGCGTCACCGGTGGAGGGGCGAGGTCAGGAGAACTGGGTCGGTGAAGAATTGAGCGACCGCGCGGGCTAAGTTGAATCGGTCCCAAAGGAGGTCCCTTTCTGCGGGGTCGAGCCTAGGTTTGGGACGTCATCGGGAGGGAAGGAGCGTTCCGGAGTGCAGAAAAAAATCTATGTATGTTTAGCTGTTTATTTTAATTATTATTTTTATCTTTACTTTTAAAAAGTACTTTTGAAGCAAGCACTACCGACGGTTCGGAAGATTGTTTCTACCGAAAAAAAAACAACAATAAACTAGATAGTTACTCTTTTCAAATATAGCAGATTGTATTCTACAAGTTTTGTATATTTATATACATATTCACTTTAAAAATAAATAATTGAATTAGAATAAAACAAATATTTAAATGGGGCTTAATGGTGGGGCTTTAAGTTCCCATACACCAGACATGCTTTTTGCCGTTTTTATAGATGTACCAACTTTTCGTGTTTCTACCAACTTCTATCATACTTAGCTCACGTTGTCATTAAAATTCGAATAACTTTTTAGTTACAACTTTTTCGTTTAGCAGCTATACAAACAAACATTTCTTACAGACAGACACTTCTTAAAATGGTGAAAATGTATTGAAATGTACAGACTCGTGACATTTACAGTTTTATTACATGTATGAAAGATATTAACATCTACCTTCTGCAAATGTATCAGTAGACCATTTGTAAAACCACGGTACCTACCTGTTGTAAGGTGTTAGAGACACTGCCACCTTCTTCAGTGGTACCCCATCCAGCCACAAGGCCGGTGTAGTTGCTGTAGGATAGCCCAGGTGCCGGCAGACACACGGGTCGGACTCCTACGTCCTTGTCCTCGTCTTCATCAGCCTCGTCTTCACCAGCCTCGTCTTCACGTGCCCGCTTGAGAGCTGTGCTCAGGTCTAACTGTTGGTAAAAATCATAAGTTACAAGGATTTGTTTTGTACCAGTTACAAGTTCTTCTAATGGTAGGTAAGCAATCACCGTAGAGCCTATCCATAGATTACGTCACACCTATAATTAACCCCACCCAACCTATAATTAATTTTTGACCCTTACCGCGGCCTTGTCACAGATTGTCACTTTTGTGAGAACTAGTGTGACGTCAAATAAATTTTGCTATTTTATATCTAGAAATGATAAAATTAAAAAAAATTATTCCAAAATTAGCTAGTTTACACAAGTAAACGTTTTAAAGTTTATCGTTAACAGATCATACTTCGCGTCTAAATGCTTAGAATATTTAAGATTTTAAAATGTGACGTCACGAAACCTAGGATTGCTCCAACCCCTAGTCACACAATGTCACACATTGTCTACACACCTGTATGCTCTGTAGCCTACTACTACTGTACTACTATACCAATAGGAGGGGACAAAGAAGGGAAATGAAAGAGAGGATAAGAAAGAAGGAGGGCTTAGGCCCCGGCGCTCCCAAGTCCCACTCATCAATTATTTTTTTATATTTGGTAAAAATATTTGGCAGCAAATCTTTTTCATAATTTAATAGCCTGATGACAATGTTGAGACGCTCATAGCCGAGTGCGCTCACTGATCGGTAAACGATCGGTGGGTAAAGCAACTTTAAGCGCAGTCAGTCACTAGATGGGTGATCGCATATATTGAAATACCACATTTCAAATGAGCGTCTCCGTGCTTCGGAGGCCACGTAAAAAGTCGGTCACGGCTGTTATCAATTTGATGACAGTCGATAAGTCAAGGCAGAAGTCTGTACGGGCGACCTGAACAACTCTGACACAAGGCTAGCCACTAACCTCTTAAGAAGAAGAAGAAGAATAGAAAAAAGCTTAACATAAAAGGCTTAAAAGCTTAAGCTGACTTACCCGTTTGTCTAGCTTCAACAAAGCGATATCATTGTCATAATTTCCAGGATTGTAGCGCTGATGACGGATAATGGCTGCGACTTTTCTATCTATTGTCACAGTCTCGTTGCTGTTGGAGCGATCGTGCTCCAAGAAGCGTACCGTCATTCTTTCTTTACGAAATCTGAAATTATAATTAATATGTTGTATTCACCACCGCCATTCACCGGCGTCGGGATGTGACGACCCCATCGCCCGCTGTTGGGATAACCTCTGTCACAGCAGAGATTATTCCACCATTGCAATCAGTCCCACTGGTGGTAGGTCTTTTGTTGCAAGAGGCCGGCTAGGTAGGTACCACCGCAGTGTCCAATATTCTGCCGCCAAATAGTAGTGTTTAGGCACTACTGTGTTCCGGTTTTTAGGGCACTGTACGCTAGTGAAATTACTGGGCGGATGGGATTTAAGAACTAATATCTCGAGGTTGGCAACGCATGAGTGGCACCTACTAATGGTGCTGCAAGCGCTCATAGGCTACGGCAACCACTTACCATCAGGTGGGCCGTATGCTTGTTTGCCAACTTCTAATAAAAAAAAAATAAAAAATTCAGGACCGAATTAAGTATGTCGGGGTTTTTTGGCAGTGTAGGTTTCGGGGCCAACTTATTCCTTTTCTAATGCTAAGGCCGTTGCTTTAAAACGATATCGCTTCATAATTTCGTGTTGATATTATAATGTGGGATGTGGTTGCCAAATAGGCAATCTGCCTCCGAGGCATTTTCTTCTTGCAATTTGGAGTTATCACAACAAAATAAAAATACAGCTGAATGGGCACACTTATAAGCATTGTATACTTAAGCATATCTAAGCACTCTTAAGCATGCTTTAGCATCCCTAAGCATTTGTACGCACTCTTCAGCACAATTTGACGGCTGTTTAGTACTGTAACATGTTATATTGAATCGATGCTGAAATAAGAATTGGTGCGCACGCTACGCATCTGCATACAAAATAGCTATTTTCTGTAGAGAAAATGGTGTTCGATCTTGATATATGTAAGTCAGGCCTTAAACTGTTCCAGATAGTACGTACTAACTCGTAAATCGAAAGCATGTAATAAATTTAAAGAGTCAAATACTTACCCAGAAGTGCAATGTGCAGCGGTCATTACGTACAAGTCGTTTAAAACTGTTCCGCCGCAGTAAAATCTACCGCCATACAACAGCACCACGATCCATGGCATCTCCAACTTCTTAGTCTCATAGCCCCCTACGATACGCCTACGAGTTCTGGCAATACCGCACTCTGTAAGCAAATATTATAGTTTATTACACACTAGCTAAGCCCGTGGTTCCACTCGTGTGGTGTACCGATTTTTCTTTATCAATGTAAAAGTACTTCTGGTACCGCAAGCGTTAATAGGTTTCGATAACTGCTTACACTCTGCTCATCGCACAGCCTAGGGGGAGACGGCAGTCGGGGTGGCAAAACTGCCGTGCTGCTCGCCAACACGAGGCGGCACGGGGGGAGAATGTCATCAGTTCCCCTAGGGTCAGGGCAACGCCATCAGCTCTCCCCGAGAGGAACTCAGTTGAGCGATGAGCTTGAGAGGTCCCAGAGTGCGTTCCACAGGAGTTCCCGGAGCCTATCACACGCACTGAGGTCGGCCACCCAGGAGGTTTTATTAGGACGCCATGGCTAAACTTGGAACCCCACATAACCCGGTTCTCTTCATGGCAAAAAAAACCTAGCTTTAAAACTAGAAATAATACCTCACAAAAAAATACTAACGGCAAGTCGGACAGTCGTCTGGAGGAGGATCATTTACAGGTCTGGCTGTAGTCGATGAACTTAACCAGCTGTTAATCCATTCAACGATGCCCTTCTCCTTCCCACCACCAGCTTTGATGTCAACTTCAGTGTCCACGTTGTGACAACTTGTCACGCATATCAGACACGCAAGAATAAGCCAACGCATGTTTTCCTGAAAACATACATCAAGAACTTATAACTTAAATATCAGACCAGACCAGTCGTTGAATCTTTCACAAAACTTTAGTGAATACCTGCATCTAAATATTCTTAATTTATAGGTCTGCCATTGAAGGAAACCGCATGAAAAACTGTTCAGTAGTTTTTGAGTTTATCACGAACAGTCAGACAGACGCGGTGGGGTACTTTGTTTTATAATATACATAGTCACGTTTACCTCGGGCTAAGGCAACGTGTGACTTGATAAAGTAAAAAAAACCATTCAAAATTATAAAGCTTTAGTTAACGTTCATATATAAAGGCCCTGATAAATTTTCAAAATATAACTCAGAAGTTCATGCAAGAGAAGAACAAAAAAACAAGCAATCATTGTTAAAGATGGCATTTATTTGAGAAATTTTTAGCCTCAATAGCTCGAACTGGTTACTGGTTCGATCCTAACTCTCTTGGAATATTGTCGTACCCACTCCTAGCGCAAGCTTTGAGCTTATTTGGAGTCGCAATAGAAATATGTATTCAAATAGTTTCCAATTTCAAAAGTATGTAGTTTCGTATTAAATTACAATAATTATAATTTTAAAATTCACTTCGTGATCGTGATCTCGGGAACGAATCAAGGACACATGAAAACCGGTAAAAACTGTTCGATACCTGAGTACCGTTACAATAAGTTATCATTCATCTGATAATAACGAGAAAACACGTTTTTGTCATACGCGGAATTAGCACTTGATATTGAACGTCGCTTAAGATTTTGCTCGTTAATTTTACAACGGCAGATGTTAAATCCGATTATATTAATGTTTTTTCCGGATTTGACGGGTTACTAGTTTTTACACGGAATGATTGCCATTTGACCTCCGCAACCCTAAGGGTGAACGAGAAAGTCATTGGATAAGAGCAATTTACTTATAAAGAATTAACGATTATTATCAGATGTTATGTGATAACAACCGGGACAGACAGCTTAACATGCTCTCCGAGGCACGGTGGAGCTCGCTCGCTCGCTCCACCGCAGACTTCATCTATGCCTTCGCACTCGATGAAGTTAGAGCTTACCAATTTTAAATAAAAAAAAAAACACTATGGAATATAATTGTTATATTAATGTTTAGTTATCTATTACAGTTCATGACTCTCATCAGCAAAAAAGTCAAAAATATACAGTATACAGTTCTTTTTCATAAAGTCTTAGCGGCAACAGTAATATATACTTATTATTCTGTGAATTTCAATTATATACCAACTGAGGTTCGTGAGATACAGATAGCTCGCTGGCAGATAATTGGACGGACAGCTTGGCTTGGGCTTCATTTGGCAACCTTTGGGTACAGAACCCAAAGAGGGTAATACACATTGTGATCCAAAAATAATTGAAGACGTCAGGGTACCATTTTTTGTTAATTGAGAAAAAGAACTTCTTCTTTATCGAGTTAATGGTTCAGTTTATAAATGTACTGGGCATATAACGTTGTCAGTGCAATGGCCTCTTCATTGCCTTTGATTAAATCGCCTATCGCAAAGCTAAAAGAAACAGAACTAAAATCCTTAGAGCTTTTGTTATATATCATAAATAGGCCTCAGACCAGGCTCGTCTTCTTTATCTAAGCATTTTTTAATGACATTTTCCATATGGAAATGTACTATTTTATTAGTTTAAGAATACGTTGTCTTTATGAGACTTAAAGATTTCAACGCGCTTACATTTAAATATCAGTATATTTAACTATTATTCCAGTACTTTATTATTCCAGAAGTTTACTTAAGCATTCGATTTGGACAAAAGCCAAATAATTTATAATCAATTTTGTCGGCGTCGGGATGTGACGACCCCATCGCCGGCTGTTGGGATAACCTCTGTACACAGCACAGATTATTCCACCAGTGCAATCAGTCACACGGCTAGGTAGGTTCCACCGCAGTGTCAAATATTCTGCCGCCAAATAGTAGTGCTTAGGTATTACTGTGTTCCGGTTTGAAGGGCACTGTACGCTAGTGAAATTACTGGGCAGACGAGATTTAAGAACTAATATCTCGAGGTTGGCAACGCGTGAGTGGCACCTACTAATGGTGCTGCAAGCACTCATAGGCTACGGCAACCATTTACCATCAGGTGGGCCGTATGCTTGTTTGCCAACTTCTAACATAAAAATCAGTATGTTCGTAGGAATCTTCAGGACAATGTATTTTATACATAGAGTTACTATGGTATGGACAGACCCTTCCATATAGACGAAATGAAACGTAAAGAAGTTTGCCACAACATAATAAAACGAAGTTGTGTTGGTGTTGAATTTAGGAAGGAACACCAGCGAGCCTTTGACATATTTTCAGTAAATAGTAAGTGTATGGTTTTATAACTATCATAAATCCACAACACTCATTATGTTATGTTTATATAAACCATAAAATTTTAAATACTGATCCTAATATTATACCGCGAAATCTTCATTTTGTTATACCTATTTTATTTTTTTAACGTTTCGAATGTTTATACGCAATTATGCATTAGGAATTATGATATTATATTCTTGCAAATAAGTATTATATTCTTGTAAGCTTTATGTGAACAGCCGATAAATAAATAAATAAAACTTCTTTAATACGACCAAAAATTTTAAGAAAAAAAATACATATAAAAAAAGATAAAACCCCTGAGTTTGTTTCGCCGGTTCTTCTCAGGTAGAGGTTTAATTTTGAAGCCGGTGGTAGAATCTGACTTTCAACAAATAAGTGTAATGCTTTTTATGTTGAATAAAAATATTTGATTTGATTTGAGTCCAAAAACTAAACAATTGCCTAATATTAATGTCATTTTTCCTCGATAGTTTTTTTTATACTAACAACTGCAACGAACAAATGCAGTAATTTACTTACAGACTAATATTTTAAAGTAAATTTTGAAGCATTGTTAAATAAGTGGTAGTAGCTGTATGTTAAAACATTTTGAATTATATCACGGGTGGAACGTGATTGGAATTAAAATAAGTCAATATGTTTATGTATGCAGTTAACATCAATTCCCGCGACTCGTTCTAGGAGAGAGCTGGCATTTTTCCTGCTCCTCTATAATATACGCAATAGAAAGTAGTTAGTGTAGGTAATTTTGTACTTAATTAATTTTTTTTTAATCAAAACAGATTAAAAATATCTTTAATGACTATAATTATTAGCAATTTGATTATTCGATTTTTATCTCGTAATATCGTAAATTCAAACATAACGGTATGCGTAATATGTCAGGCATTATTTTAAGTCCTGTTAGGTACTATTGATATGTATTAATATTATGTTTTCAATATATAATTATTAACAGAATCAATTATATTAATGTTATTAAATAATTAAATTTTACCGCTTTTATACTGAACGAATCAAATCCCTCTTTAAAAATAGAACGCTAAAAGCAAAAAACCTGTCCGCTTTAAAAATAAACTTAATACTAAAATCCAAAACTTTTAAACACGTTAATATATCAAATTTGTAAATAAAAATGATATCGCTTGAATTAATTAAAAAATAATTTACACAAAAACAACACATAACACCAAACAAATATTTAAAAAAACTCACAGTAGCAAGTCGATCTCGTGTTGATAGAAGAAAACGAGTGACCACAAGCAAATCCGTCGAACGCGACTTGAAGATAGAGAGAGAAAGGTATATCTCCACTTTCACTCACGCTGCTCCACTTAGTCCTGGCAAAATCGGTGTGCACCAAACTGCCTCGTACCTCCCATTATATGGTATAAATCGTCATAAATTCCTAACAGTTACAAGGTAATTTCAGTGGAATCATTATCGGTTAATGCTGTCATTATTACCATTTTTTCCTCTCATGTGGGACGATAATCTCGACGGACATGCAATGCTTGTATCGAGATAAATCAGTCTATCCGTTAGAAGTTAATTAGATTTTGCATATTAATATACAATAACACTCTTTATGATAAAATTATTTAGGTTAGCAAAATACTTTTTGTAAAAATACATAAATGACTTTTTTAATTTATGAATATCTATACTACAAATATAAGGCCGTTACATATTTATTTTTATTATTAAATCTTACATTGAAAGAATACTAATATCCCGGAACGCAAAATAGGAAATACATAATATGTAGAATTTTGGATACCTTGATATATATCAATTTTTTTTAGAACTTCTCGAGAGGAGTCAAAGGTAGAATTTAGTACGTACTATTTATATTCCTTTTATGTTACGTAAGTTGCCAAGGAAGCATACGACCGTTCTGATGGTAAGCGGTTGTCATAGCCTATGAGCGCTTGTAACACCAATCATTTGTAGGTGTCACTCACGCGTTGCCAACTTCCAGATATTGCTTCTTAAATCTCTTTTGCCCAGTAATATTACTAGCTACAGCGCCCTTTAAAATAAAACATACCAATGCCATTGCTTTGCAGTAGAATATCTGACACTGTGGTGGTACCTACCTAGCCAATCTCTTTCCATAAAAGGGCCTTTTATATAAACGCCGGAGGGCAAATAACTCCATTCCACCTGATGGTAAGTGGAAGTGGAGTCCACACGCGAAGGTGGCTAATATGGTTGCAGAAGGCGAACTGTACTAGCCATCCTCGCCCTGCCTACCCGCAAGGTGCCTCTTCACGCCTCGTTTGAAGGACCCCAGGTTGTAAGAATGAGGGATCACGTGTGCCGGTAAAGCATTCCATTTTTTTGAAGTGCGACAAAGAAAAGAGTTGCCAAACTTCTTAGTTCGCGATGGCATACCACTCATATGTCATAACTATCATAATAATGTACAGACGAAATCACAAACCACTCTGTGGAATCAACTTCCGTCGGCGGTCTTTCCAAACCAATACGATAGGACTTGGGAACCTTCAAGAGAAGAGCGTATTCTTTCAATTTCTTTCCTTAAAGGTCGGCAACGCGCCTGCATGCCATCTGCTGTTTCAGATGTTCATGGGCGGCGGTGAGCCTCCCGCCCGTTTGCCCCCTCTCATATAAAAAAACTCTAAAAAGAAGCTGAAATCGCTAAAAGTAACTAATTAGGTACATGAAATTTAAAGAAATCTTCTTATGTTGTTATATTAACTACATTACAATTCTTAATACATTTAGGATTACCTAATCGTTTTGTTTTCCTAATTCTGTGTAGCTTGTTTAATAAAGTGGCTGTCAAACGCAAACTTTTAGAAAGATAACTCCTGAGATACGAGCTTTCAAACATTTTTCAGCTTTATATTATGCTATTATATTTTACAGTGAAAAATGAACTAAACCTGATAAAAATTAGTAGATGAATTATTATTGAAATAAATTTAGAAAATAAGAATACCCAATGACGATTTAGAAAGACATTTCCTAGTATATCACGTAGACCAAGCCAGCGGGCTCGCTGTCAAAAACGCTACTCCCTCATTATATTATAACCATTTTTTTTTATGTTAGAAGTTGGCAAACAAGCATACGGCCCACCTGATGGTAAGTGGCTGCCGCAGCCTATGAGCGCTTGCAGCACCATTAGTAGGTGCCACTCACGCGTTGCCAACCTCGAGATATTAGTTCTTAAATCTCGTTCGCCCAGTAATTTCACTAGCGTACAATGCCCTTCAAACCGGAACACAGTAGTGCCTAAGCACTACTATTTGGCGGCAGAATATTGGAAAATGCGGTGGTACCTACCTAGCCGGCCTCTTGCAACAAAAGACCTACCACCAGTGTGACCATAATTATACCATAACCATACTTTAACTAAAGAATATGAACAAAATTATGAATTGTAAATTTGATTATTCTTAAAACTGACTTAGTACAATAACATAGAATTGACGACGTTGTGAAGCAGCGATTAGCGAATCTGCCACAGATCGCAGGTTTGATTCCCTCTCGGAGCAGATATTTTTATTGATCATAGAGGCATGTTTTCCGGTCTGGGGTTTCTTATGTTACAAGTTGGCGAACAAGCATACGGCCCAGTTGATGGTAACTGGTTGCCGTAGCCTATGAACCCTTGCAGCACCATTAGTAGGTACCCTCACGGGTTGCCAACCTCTAGATATTAACTCTTAAATCTCTTCTGACCAGTACCTAATTTCATTAACCTACAGTGCTCTTCAAACCGGAACACAATAATATCAAAGCACTACTATTTGGCGGCAGAATATTTGACACTGTGGTGGTACCTACCTAGCCGGCCTCTTGCAACAAAAGATCTACCACCAGTAGTGGTATAATCTCTGCTGTGACAGAGGTTATCCCAACAGCGGGCGATGGGGTCGTCACATCCCGACGCCGGGTGTGTTTGTAATTTTCATTGGGTATATTTCTGGACCACCAACACAAGATAAACCTATCCTAATGGGGGCCATTGAGTGTGTAGCGTTCATTATTACTATAGTATTATTAAAGAAATTCTCCTTGTCAAAAATGTTTAGCAATTACATAGTAATTATTGCAGCAATTATAAAACGTTGAGCACAGAAACGAAACAAACATATTGCTTCAATATTTGATTAGGCGTTTCTATTAATTTTAAAATTTTAATTAGTGACCGACCGAAATTTCGGTTTCGGTTTCGGTTTCTAATAAGTATTAGATTGATCTTTAAAAAATTGTGAACACAACGTATTACTAGTTAGTTATGTACCTAGTATACAAGTTATTTAACTACAAGTTATTTCTTTTTTGAAGTTTACTCCCAATAGTAAGTCCTGTATATTCATGACAAAAAAATGGTTATAACTTTAATGAATTTTAGTTTTTATTTTATTTAACTCTATTTAACTGTCTATATTATATAAAGTGGTGGTCAACTAATTAGGAACATTGGTATAATAAGAGTAACATTTATTTATATTTTCCGTAATTTCAGTTTACATTTAGTCTTCATTACGTTTTTTTTTATGTTAATCTGATCTTATGTTAATCTGATATGATAGAGTTAATAAATTTTGCAATGGATTGTAATTTAAATAACAACAATTAAAATTGAACTTTACTTCTCCTTCGTGCTAATATAACTCTGGACAAGTAATTAGGGACACTTAAGAAAACAGAAATAATGAACGCAGAATGTAATGGAAGAGAAAAATGTATATTTATTATTAAATTCATCTAAAAAGCAACGTTTTCTATTAAAAATTAACATTAAATGTAATTGCCATTATTAGCTATAGCCATATCGACATCGGCGCGACATCAACCTGATCAAATAACGACAAGTTTCGTTAGTGAAGTTCTTCCAGGCGTCTTTGGAACTACTATAGAGTTAGTTTAAATTTTCAGTTTGTTGTACCACAAATGTTCCAAAGAATTCATGTCTAGGCTTATTGGCAGGCCAATCTAAAATTGCAGCCTTTGCATTTCAGATTTATTTTTTAAAATCGAAAATAAAACACTAACTCTTGCTGTCCCTAATTAGATGGTCAGCCAGTAAATGAGCAATTTCGATGTGAGAGATTTCTTTTTAAATAAACCACCATTAAATATTCTTAGCTTCGAAAAAGTACACACGATTGAACAGTATACTTTATAACAAACAGTATCTCATAAAATTACACTTTTAAAATATTTAACCAAATTATTTTCCGTTCCTAATTAGTTGACTACGAATGTATACATGCAAATAAATGTAAAAAAACTTGAAATTCAAATTTCAGTAAAAAAATCCTAATTTTAAATATTTATTTTTTATTTTATTTATTTAAATTCTTTATCGTACACACAAGAGAAAATACAACATAATACATATATTAATTTGACAATTTTTTTATTTTTATTTATTTGAAATATTTTTAAAAGTTTCGGTTTCGGTTTCGGCCGAAACTGAGAGGCAGGCCGAAAGTTCGGTTTCGGTTTCGGCTGAAAAACCAGTTTCGGTCGGACCCTAATTTTAATTAATGAGTTTCACAGCGCCTGCTTTAGCAGCCCGGGCAGCATAACTTAACCAATTCATTTTAATACGATTTGCAGAAAAAAATAATTTCATTGATGCACGGGGATAGTACTGACAACCGTGGCGTGTTGGTAGCGAGCCTGAATTTAGTCTCGACGGTCGCGGGTTCGATGCTCGGGGCGGATATTTATATTTATCTTACAAATATCTGGCTTGGTCTGAGCGTTTGTCCTTGTGGGTCATTCCGGACATTTCATTTCAGCTGTCATTCCGGTTGTTATCATAACATCTTGATACGTAATTTGCTCTTATCCAATGGGTTACTGGTTCGCACTTAGGGTTGTGGAGGTCAGATGGCAATCGGTCCATGTAAAAATTAGTAACCTGTCAAATCCGGATAAGAGTACTAAGCAGACCCTGGGTAAAATACTGAGATTACTATTAGGAGAAGAAGCTCCGAGATTGTACTGATGTAATTTTGTAAAATGAGTATCAAACAAAATATTTTAAAAACAAATTAATATTTCCTTAAATATATTAATTAACTATAATATCAAGACTTCTTAAAGCTTAAAAACTACTTACATATTAAGCAACATTAAAATCGGTACATATTAATTTAAAACTGGTAAAAAAGAAAAAAATACTGACCAACCGCGTGACGGAACACGCACAGTGGCGACTGAAGAGCTCCGAACTTTAATTATTAACGCTATAGAATCTATCTGCCAATGCTGCATCTGCTAAATAATAGCAAAAGTTAATACTATAAAATACGTGAATGTTTGTATGTTTAGGTGTTAGTTATTCAAATACGCAAAAAAGGCTGAACGGATTTGGATGAAATTTGACACACAGATAGATTGTTACCGGACGTAACATTTACGATACTTTTATCACGGAAAAAATATGTATCAGGGTAGCCAGAAAGTAACTAGAAACTCGGATAAATTACAGGATTATATATTATAAATGGGTCTTATGGAATCTAAACTCATTATAAATATAAAAGTTACTCTGTCTGTACGAGTATGATACCTTTTCACGCCTAGCCTGCTGAACCGATAATGATGAAATATTGACGCGAAAAATGAACGGAGTTTGTATCGGGAACCATTAAATACAATTGCAATAAAGAAATCTCATTAAGAATCGTCATTCACGCGAACCAAACCACGGTTAAAAGCTATTTAAAATTAATTTGAAAAACAAACTTCAATTCCGTTCCGTATTATTAAAAAAATTAAAATTTCTTTATTTTCGGTAAGAAATAAAGCATAAAAACTAGTGGCTGAAATCCCCTTTTAAGCATGACAATGCCTGTGCCAGGGGACTCCGCTCCTCTGTAACATTGTAACATATTCCGTATGGGTTCCGTTTTTGCAATTTGTCTACGGTACTCTAAAATACATAACTGTCAAATATGTTGTATATGATTGTGAAATAAACGCTGCTAAATAAAAGCCAATAATTATCTGACCTCTTAACTTAGCAAATTGGTTACGCATGTAAATCAGATGTGTTAGATTTTTACGATTTATTTAATCGATTTTGTTAAATTACAGTTACGAGCTGATTCATAGATTTTTGTATATCGCACGTATGCTTAGTAATTTTATGGTATTGTTTTTATAAACAAACAAGTTTTTAGGCGTTGGATTGCGAAATCTAGTGCAAATTTGAATGAAAAATCAGAAAAAATGCCTAAATAATAAAATAATCTTATCTCAATTTTATTTTTTCGAGAAACAAATTAATAATGATAATAATATAGCCCTTTGTATATCCTTGACTTAACATAATGTAAACAAAAATGTATTTAAAAAGTAAATTTTGCGTTAGAATTAAGTCATGGCCCCATCTCTGGTATAGGCCTCCTCCAATTTTTTTTTTTTTAAAGAATATAAGCAATGCTTTTCAAGGCATTACTAATATTCCTATTGCCCCTCCAAATAAGCTCGAAGCTTGCGCTAGGAGTGGGTACGACAATAGCCCAAGGGGGTCAGGATCGAACTGATATGTTGAGCTATTGAGGCTACAATTTCGTCCATTCTTCTCTATCTTTTGCTATTTCTGTCCAGTTTTCACCTGCTATTCTTTGTATATCGTCTGCCCACCCCTTGTCCTTTTACCTTCTGGCCCGCTCCACATAGTAACCAGCTTTGTCCAACGCTCATCTGGTAACAAATTATCCTTCTAATATTATAAATGTGAAAGTTTGTATGTTTGGATGTTTGTTAATCATTCACGCATAAATAGTTAAACTGATTGGTATGTAATTTAGCACACTGATAGCTTAATATCTGGATTAACACAAAATAGTTGTTATCCTTGAAAAATGTTAGGTTTCTCTGGGATACTACTGGGATATTACTACGTGATAGCACAACAACGGCCGATCGGATTTGGTTGATAGCACTCATATATTTTGTTTTATTTATACGCAAGCTGACACTATCGAGACTAGTAAGATTAATAACAATAATTCAAATCAGAGCAAAAAAACAATAAATCATAGTAAAACGCTTGAGTTTTGTACAAATCACCAAAAATATTCACAATTCAATAATATAGGCACATTTGTTGCATTAATATTTTTTTATTTATTTCAGACTTTTACAGTTATTCAGTATATACACAAACAATATATGGGACAAACTGCTTATCCAGAATGGGTTATTAAATAACCTGTGTAAGGATAAGACAGCCATTATTTTATGACGTTGATTAAAACATAAAATACTTTTATTACAGTTCCTCTGTGATTATCACATAACATGCTATAGGACGTATTCTATTGAAATTCGGTATAGATGTGTCCTATAGAATATTATTTGGACGCAAATAAGCAATACCATGTCAACCAACAAAATTGAAAAAACTGAGTTATATATGCAGAAGTGTTGGTAAATGGCTGAAGAACATTTTTCTTTAATATTTGTAGGGTTTTAAGCTTTAAAATTTCTAAAAAAGCCATTTTTTTAATCGTGCAATTTGTGTATTATGTTAAACGTTTTAGGTTACATTATATACGAAATATGCAGTTTGTATACTTATTTTTGTGAAAATAAGTAAAATAACTGACATAAATCTGAAATTGCCAAAAACTTGACCAATACATAAAAAAATTCATCTAAAGCAAGTTGTTCAAAATTTTCAAACGCGTTTTTCTCGAAATGACATTCGCTTATTTGCGTCCATATACTTAGAATCATTGACTAACTATAAACTAAGGACCGGCCGGCGGCCCCTCCTTACAGTAAAAATTCAAAGATTCGCTAGTGCTTCTTCTTAAATTGGCACTAACGAACGAAATTAAGTTAGTCACAAGCATGCAATATATTCAAAAGAAGTTAGCGTCATAATCATTCCTACCATTATTCCCGGTATTTAGCCAGGGTCTGCTTTTTACTCTTATCCTGATTTGACAAGCTACTAGTTTTTACACAGAGCGATTGCCAACTGAACTCCGCAACCTCAAGGTCGAACCAGTAACTTATTTTATATAAACGAACATCTGCTATGAGCGGGAATCGATTCCGCGATAGTCGAGTCTCGAAGCAGGGTCGTTGCCAGCCACAACCACCGTCGTCAACAAATGATTAATTTCTCTCCAAGGCCAATTCAATAGCTCAACGGTGGAAGAGCCGATTTCGCTCCGTTAACGCGAGAGTCGCGTGTTCTATCCTGACCCCTTGGGCTATTGTCGTACCCACTCCTAGCGCAAGCTTCGCGCTTATTTGGAGGGACAATAGAAATATTAGTAATGTCTTGAAAAAGCATTGTTAATATTCTTTATATAAAAAAAAATTCAAGGTCACCGCCAACGAAGTCGCGGGCAGATGCTAGTAAACCTTAATTTGAATATTCAAAAAAATAGGTTACACCTTTTGTTTATCGGTCACTTTAAAAACAATTATTCCACATAATATGACCTTCATTTATTTAATACAATCTATATTGGCATGGTTTTGTAATCCTAGTACTATAAACGATCCGTCTAAGTAGGACGTGGTACATGGTCAAACGTTGCATGCAGGCTGGTTATCGCATCAGCGACGATGCGTTTCAATATATTCAGATACATTCATAAATTAGATTAAAGAAGCAATGTATTTGCATAATGTCTTATGTGTCGTAAGTTAATGATTAAATGTCAAGACGCAGTAGCATAAAACATCTGTTTAGTAATAGTATCTGGATGACCGAGCTTTGCTCAGTATATTTAATTTTTTCGGTAAATTATATTTTTTGGAAATTATAATTAGTTTGCAAGTTTACTTATTGGGTCGTTAAAGCAATAATAGTATTATTAATAGCCAAATGATGTCAGGCAGAGTCATATTTTCTCGAACTGGAGTATTCATTGACTGAAAACATGGATAAAACGACATTTTCTAAAAACGAATCCTAGCTAGATCGATTTATCGCCCTTGAAACCCCCACCATACTAAATTACATGAAAATCGTTAGAGCCGTTTCTGAGGTCCCAATTATACATATTTATATATACAAAAATTGCTCGTTTGAAGATATCAGATTACATGAAATGGTAGTAGAAAACGCTGGAGTCATGATATATTTAGCCCGAATGAAATAACACAACTTTTTCACAGAATATCAACGGTAGCATTACTGGTGGTACCCCTTTTTATTGCAAGAGGATGAGGTAGGTACCATCATAGCGTCAGGAATTCTACCGCAAGGCGTAATAGTAGGTATATTTTGCATTACTCTGGTTCGGTTTGAGGACACTGTAGCTAGTGAAATTACTGGGAAAATCATAACCAAATTTAAGAATTAATATTCGAGGTTGTCAGCGAGTGAGTGAGTGAATGAGTGAGTGAGTAAGTTTTCATTTTCACTATCGGTATCCTTAAAATGTCAAAATAAATTAACTTGATTGGACTCTAGCCGAGAAGAACCGAACCCAAGATATCTCGTCAGTGCATTAGAATTATTGTTTTTAAATCCGCAAGCTATATAAGTTGGCAGTCTTTATTTCAAACAATCCAATAATATTTTATAAAATAAAATATATCTATGTGTCTTCACCTCAATAATTAAATAATAGGTATTAAAAGATAATAGTCCCGCAAAACGAATACCAACAATCAATGCAACGGTTTTTCGCTTTTTGGAACAGATCGGTTGTCTAGAACCGATATCTAGTTAAGTAACGGGAAAAGAATGCTTAGTGATTTTTTATAAACAAAACATCTTCATAATTCACTTTATAGTTGCGCAAACGCTTATTGATTTCGTGTGAGCTAGAAAAATGTTATTTTATTTATCCTGTAAAAGTCAGGCATCAAGACGCATAAATGTATACTTCATAAACTAACATAAATATTAATATAATACAAAAACTTAAAAATGGCATAGGAAAATCATCAATTTTCTTTCCCTATATTTACTCCTACAAACTACTCGTTCTGACCAAAAATCACCATCTCCGATGACGTCCTTAGCCGTGGTTCGGCTTCGCAGGAGGCACCCTAAGGACGGAATCAAATTTAAGCCCCCGTGAGGGCTGCCTCTTTATCACGGCTGAGTCGCTGTACTGGGCCCCCCGCTCGGTGACGCTGTCAAGGCCAGTTGGACCAACAGCAATACACATTCCAAAAAAAAAAAGACCAAAAATCAGGTCTGAGGAATAATGACTATAGTTCGTATAAAATTCTGAACGAGATACGATTCTAAGTTTGTGTCACAGGTCCGACTCCAGTTGCTGCAATTAAAATATTTTAATACCTTCTCTCCCTACGTCTTTTGTGTGGGCAACGTCCAATCGCGAGAAATAAAGGAGCTAGTAGGCACTTCAGCTTGTAAATCTTCGACTAAAGGCGAAACCCAATAAAGAACTCTAAATAATAGTTACTAATAAAATAAATAAATAATATAACTACAAACCAATGTGTATTTGTTTGTTTCTTTGTTTGTTTGTCACGCTCACAGATTTTTAACATCTTGTCTTTATGGAAGGTATAATATATGGTAGGTGTAAAAAATGCAATAATATTCAGTTCCGCATTTTATCCCTTTTAATTCGTAAAACATTACATTGCAAGATATATTCTTTTTTAATCTGACATATATTTTTTCTATAATTTTAATTATATAAAAACATCAAAATAGGTTGGACTCGAAAGAGTCCGTAACAGTAGGTAAGTCTATGACTGCAATAGATTGTCAAATTAATAGGTTGTTTACTGTGCTTGTAGCATATAGATTTAGTAATTGCCATAATTAGGCAACGCAAATATAATTTTGACAAATATATGATGCTTCTTGAGCAATTTCATGTTACTCGCTCGAATTTTCCACTATTTGTCTATTAGATTAAAACCATTACAAGTTACAACATCTTTTAACTAGTTCAGAGAATTAATTAATATTCACACGTCACATATTAATTTAAAATTACTTCCAACGGTAACAAACTTTGTAAAATATAGTGTTGCTTTCATTTCCACATTCTTGAGATGTCGATCATAGAAGAAAATTATCGCGTTTATAATTAAGCAATAGATCCGTAGTTTCGGTTCATGGCTTAACATATTTTCTATTACAAGCTTAACAAAAATATATGAGATTAATAAAGTCACTATCACATCGGAGAAGGCTGCATTTTTTATCAATATACGGGCGCTTCGCCTTGGCACAGTTACACGCTTTTCTCTGATTCACGCCAAACGGCTCTTTCCATAACACACCCACACGCCCACTGAGCCATACCAAGGCCAATCTTGTTTGTCTACTGATTTTACCTCAAACAATAATCGCAATCGCATAATCCACCCTTGACAAACCCATGGCCTCATTACTCCGTTTATCTATATTCTATATGTATGTCAAGCTTGATATTTACAATTTATCATTATTTTATATCATATGGGTTACGCAAATAATGCAATATAAGGTATATTGTAGTTTCATAACATCAGAAAAGAAAAAAATATAATCTAAATACTCTATGGTATTTGTATATTACGCAGGATTTTTTTTTATTAAGTATATTTCCAAAAACTTTGTATTCGAGAGAAAGTAATTTTACAGCCAACTTAAAATTTCATTCAAAACTTATTCGGTGTTTGCGGTTTTCTCTTAATGCTTAAAAAGGTAAAATGAGTAAAACATATAAATTTTGTCAAAGCTACAATTTGGTCAAGGGATACATCATTAAAAAAATATATATCCTAGCGGTCGGTAAAAAATTAATTAAAAATGGCGCCAAATTGCTTTGCCGAGTAAAAAAGAACTTACGTGATCTTATTCATTGTAATATTCCCACGTGCAGCGGCGTGTATAAGCCTACTAATATACCTAGGTACCTATATAATTTCCAATACGATAAACAAAAAAATCTTAAGTAATCATGTACCGTTAATTTTGTCTTATTTGATATTTTTTTATTTTCATTTTTAGCCTAGCTTATGCTCTAAATAACTTCCAATATTTATGTGAACACTAATGAATTTAAAGTAATGAAATCAAAACGAATATCGAATACTTCCACCATTATAAGTTTTTCAAATTGAATTATCATATTTGAAAAGTTTCAATTATATAATGGCTGATCGAAATGACTCATCGCGCTGTCGCTAATGATAGAGCTTTCTCTTTAATTATATAGAACTGTACACACGGCGGTAATCTCGTGACTGCGTTGAATAAACTTTACATCAGTACTTCAAGTTGAAGTTGCGATAAGTTATTAATATTGGTTTCATATTCAACTCAACAAACCGGCGAAATTGTTAAACATCTTTAAAGACGAAAGCGTCATTTAATTAAAATATTAAATGAAACAAAAAACCTAACTGCATAAAAATACTAAAAAAAAGAATTGGAATGGTAAAAAATCTTAAAATTTTAAACAATTTTCTCGAAAATCAAGAAATTATCGAAAAATTTTATTCTTATAATTCGTGTTATTTTGTCAAGTTCTACAAGAAACCAGCATCAGATTTTGGCGCTATAATAATTGCAAAATTGATTAGGATTTTTTTTTCCCACTGATACCATATTGTAATAATTACCCTATGTCACTCTCACAACCGAGACGAATCTAAGACACTTTATATTTTGAAATCCGTCGAAGGGTCTAGGCTGTTGAACGTCACAAAGAAATAGACATAGATACACTTGAAAAACTTTACCTGCGTTGGCAGTCGGGTAATGAAAACATGTACACTTTCGTCTGTTTATTCACAATTAAAAAAGTCTCGTCGAACGTGTATATTATTTCCGATCGCACATCGGAAAGCGTTTCTACTTTTTAAAAGTTTTATGGTAGGTCAGTACAACTGCGCAAAAGACTGTGTAACCGAATATCGAAAATTGCAAAACACGACGTCGCTTTAGTCCTGGAATTACGTAAACAGTTGGGCAAGATTGTCCAAATATAAAAGAATTAAAAGCGAACCGCTCGTCCATCCGGCAGCGGGTGAAATTACGTGCTCGTTGCGTAACAAATCTCGCGCGAGGATAAATGCGCACAAATAACCTGAAGGCATCCTAGTCGAGGTCTACTAACTTAATTAATATAAAAAAAAAAAAACAACTGAAACCAACTGCGTCATATTATATTTTATAATTTAATGATTCTGTTTCCTCCATTCTCTATCTTAATAATCTCGTCACAATATTGCTATAGCTATTTGGCAAAAATATCGCGTTTCATAAACAAAATAATTGTGATCAGATCAATCGGTAAAAACATCGATCTATACATACATAATAATTCTAATAGAAAATATAAATTTGTGAATTTACATTTCAGGTTTTAATGAAAAAATATTACCTAATTCATGAGACTAAAATTAAGTATTTAAATACATTTTCATAATGTTTACAAATATCTGTCTCTCTATACTTGGTTTGTATTGTTATTGACATTTTAATGACGGTATGAGCTCCTCTTACACACTAAAACCACTAAATGGATTTGGATCAAATCTGGCACACAAGTAGTTTATTTGCTTGGACTAACTCATAATTTTTATCCCGGAAAAAACTTAAAATTCATATGGGATTATCAAAAATTAAATTGTCGCGAATGGAGCCGCGAGCCATTATACTTTAATAATTATATTATTTGTATATAAAAAAGGAACAGAATTTTTAGGACAATAATTTAAATTTAGTTATAAACTTTTTACACGGATTAACTCTTATAAGATAATTCAACAAATCTGTCTATATTTCGTTTTACCAAGTATTTACAGAATCGCTTTTAAATTTTAAAACGTTATGCATAACTAATATTATAAATTTAAAACTTAATTTTAAACAGCTTACTTCCCATGTAATAAAACTTAAATTTCATTATGAGTATCACGACACCTATAATATATACTCGTATTAAACGGTAAAGATTTTAAGATATTTAAATATGGGTGTAAAATTTCACTGTGAAACTGCTCATCAAAATTGTAGAGCGTTAAAAAATTAGCTTAATTTTGTTAAATTCTTAATAGAAATTCGTTAATTACAATATTCTACACTTACAGATATATTCAATTTAATCCGAAGATTATTCACTTTACATATTCGATTATCGAATGTATAATTGATTCCGAGTAATATAAGGAAAATCTTTTACGTCTTCAATTAAACCACTAGCTAATTACAATTACTTTAAGTTTCATAGTCATAAATAATATTGATTAAACTCTACTGAATTTTAAGTTTACATTTAGTTGAATGACGTGCCTGTGATAATTTAAAGTGTTTAACTAAAATACAAACTTTGCAACAACAAAACAAACTTTTTTCAAACAAAAGTCTTCGATCGAATGCAATAAATATTGAGTCAATATCTGATATTTTTCTGTAACAAATTTATAACTTTTTTACATTGCCAAAAATCTTGATTTACAAAAGACGTGAAAAATGAAATGGGAAATTGAAAAATTGTCTAAGTAACGTCAATGAAATAATAATAATAAAAGCCACACACTCAATGGCCCCATTAGGATAGTTATAGCATGTGTCGGGGATCCTGCCGGAAAACATGCCTGTATGATCAATACAAACATCTGCTCCGTGCGGGAATAGAACCCGCGACCTATGGCGTTTAAGGCACGTTTGCTACCCCTGCGCCACGTCGTCAGTATTGTATTGACACTTGTAAAATACGAAACGGATTTATCAATTATCATATTATCAATGATGATACCAAAATAGTGAAATATATAACTGTTGAACCAAGGAATAACTGATTTTTTAAAACAAACAATATTTACATCAAATAAAACGATATATATTTAGTAATCAAACTGTGGCTCCAGAGTCACAACTGTTTGTCACAAGGTCTTCTTTCTGCTGGATATGTCAATGCATTTCAAGTTTTTCTATACATTATAAATTTTGTTTAAAATGTTAATTTAAATCCTAGATTCTATCTAGGTCACAGACGTCGTATTTGCTGCAACAAAAATTTACGTAATAAAATGTTTTTGCTGCGAAAAAACAACGTACAAATCTTCTATATAAATACATAAAATTGAAGTTTCTGTCATTCTTTTTATGTGGAATTGTTTTGGTAAGATTTTAAACGGACTTCCATAGGCAAAAAGAAGAAGAAATCAATCTTTTCAGATTATACGCTAGGTTGCTTATAATTCTTGAAACATTTAAGTTTCTCATTGAGAATGAAGAATACAGCTAAATTAATGTTAAAACCATTTGCCTATTTATGAGCAAGTATAGTTCGTACTCGCTTATGATATGTTATGATGCAATATTGTCCTGCGATATTTTAGGTTAATTTAGAAAATGTAAAGAATTATTCATTTTATTAGCATATCGATCGATTCGAAACGAAATGTAAATTTTCATTTCTCTGATTCCGAATAAGGTGAATGTGTCACCGCTTAATTATGCCAAATAAGATTCGATGTGAGGAATCGGGCGAAACTTGTCGCAAGGTGCCTCAGTTCCGTTACATTCGTGCCGCTTATGAATGATCATTTCTGCAATTTTTACGATGCCATAGAACTTATGCAAGTTAACGGCAATACGATGATGTATGACCGACTTAATAAAAACCATAATAAATAACCTCGTATAAATCAGTCTTCGTTAACAAAAGGTATAACACAGCTATAAATGGCGTACGTAATCCGTGCATAATGCACCAGTTAACGCGGCACAGAGAAAACAATTAAACGAAATTTCATCGGAACTTTCCAATATCGTTCGGTAAAATCACCGTTGACCTAATGACTCAGACGACCGTAACTGAACTATTGAATAGATTATGAAGGTCACTATCTAATCCTTCCACCGATCCTCGAGAGCGGTGTCCCCGCGAGAGCAGTGGGGTGACGCGTCGCCCACCAGCGTTTGTTCGAGTGTTCGTCACTCGTTCTTCGTTCAGTCGTCGCGTATCCGTGAACTTGGCCTGATCCGATCACCCTGGCCCCGAGGCCTTATCAGAGGCGCCGCCCGCGGCCTATAATAGCTGGGCCGGCGTCTCCCTTTGCCTCCAGATTGGACTGTGACTCCGACAGACATGTTTCGCGCCTTGTGCCTTCTAGCTGTGCTTACAGCAGTCAACGCCTGCAAGCCCTGCAGTGAGTGTTAATCAATCTAATTCTATAATAATTAAGGTTGAAATATCTATTGGTATATAAGGTGGCAGCAACCAGTGTTTCATGCAAGTTGCACATAGCACCGTGTTTATATTTGTGTTATTGTTTATTGTGTGCGTTTCTATCGGTAAGTAATTGTGTAATTTGTTTTAAAATCATTTATTCTATCTATTCAAATAAAAATATTGTTATTTTAACAAATTTAATAAAATTATTAGCTTTCGTTTAATAATATTCACTTATGGCTTATTTTGTGAAAACTTTTACCAAATACATGATAAATAATTATCGATTATCGGAACTCTTATCGAAACTAAATTTCTTTAAAATGTTAACACAACATTTAAGATAAAAAATTAATTACTTTTACAATCGTAAACGAAAGGAAATCGACACCTTGATTCTTCATTGATATGAAGTGTAAACTTTTAATTTCTAAAAACACTTATATTTCCTCACGTTATGTCACGGAATGCTAATATCTCAAGTGCTTTTAGAGAGTCTTCAACTTACAGACGTTGTAAAAACCACTACATTATATAGATAAAGTTACCTAATATAACACATGATAAGTACGTATTTTTGACATACGAATTATTAATAATTCACATGCTAATTACGAGCGTTTACCGGAAATGATGCACAAGAAATTGACAATTTCATAAAAAAGTAACGCTTGTTTTAGTTTTTAATTGGAAGAATACTTTTAATTAGGTAATAAAAGCTATCTATTTTATCTACCAAAGGAATAAAAAAAAAATCATAAAAATACCACAGTCGTAAATATATGTTAACTTCAATAAGAAAATATACTTTTATTAGGAGACGGAATTAAAACTGTGGTGGAAACGAAATTACAAAATGGCCAATACTGATTGAAAGATTATTAATACCAAATGTGTAATAAATATAAGTGTAATTAAATATTTAGTAAGTTATATGCAAATTAAATCCTTTAATGTTACACATAATAAATTATTATGAACTACTTTCATTAGTGGGTTAGTGTCTTTAGAATAATGATACTTTTAAGTCAGTAATGTTATCATAAGGGTCAGTGGGGCGCAGGAGATTGAAATAAAGTCGTATTCACAATGTTCGGACGGCATAATAAAACTTTTTATGTTTTGAATTCAATCGTTCATATAAATATTCTTTATTATAATATTATATTTTTATGTGATAGTTATGGCTTTATTTTAAATTTATATTATTGTTTTATAACAGGCTTCAAAATGGTTATCAGTTCGTCCGAATTTATTTTTATATATAATATGATATAACTTGCGCGATTTTATTGGTCCTTTTCTTGGACAGAATATGTTTCCAGGGTAGTCTTATACATCTACATATTTATAGTAATAAAAATTCGGAGATACATAACGGAATATCCGCGAACACTGGATCCATGTAATTTCATGTGCCTATGCTTCAGAATTGGGCATTTAGATTTTTTTATTAAATATTAGAACTTATTTTCTCTGTCTTTCTCTACGAATATATTTATAACTTTTATATTTCTGATTTGAACTAAGATTAAAGTAATTTGTTAATCTTTATTTTTTTCATTTTATAGTTCTATTTTTTCTTAAAATATATAAAGCTACTTCTTAACTATTATTTATTATTGTAAGTTATTATAATAATCAGTGGAGGAATGGTTAATTAATAATCTATGTAGAATAAATAGTTCGTCCGAATAAATGTGTGTGGGTGAGTGAGTAACTGCAAAAGACTTACATTAAAAAAAAATCAAATATTAACTAATAAATAATAATTAGAATTATTTGTTATTTATTGTGGACATCTGACCAGACCATAAAAAGGTGGGTTACCTTTTCTACCTTGTCACAGGGACTCAAACTTGATTTCGTCATTACTTTTTTTTATATTGAAAAACTTATTTAGCCACACACTACTAGGTAGTGGTAGTGTGGGATTCTTCGCTCACTAATCGAGCTAAGTAATACCCACTAAAGTCTAACGATCGAACCGTAGTGGGACGTCACGGGCTCGCTTGCGTATTCAACCGCGACGTCCCGGTCCTTA
Organism: Hestina assimilis; assembly: GCA_023373885.1. Taxonomy (NCBI): domain Eukaryota; kingdom Metazoa; phylum Arthropoda; class Insecta; order Lepidoptera; family Nymphalidae; genus Hestina; species Hestina assimilis. Next base: position 12,629,881 of record CM041750.1, read on the forward strand.
GGGTAGGGCAGTGCCGGATTAACAATAGTAGCAATTGCTACGGGCCCCGCAGGCAGAGGCCCCGCGTATCCAAGCCCGCCCACATATCAAAAGTATATTAAAATAATTATGAAAAAAAATCTTAGGTAAGTAATTTTTTTAATAAGTTTTAACTCTTAGATGGCAAATAAACATATTATTGATGGATGGACATATGGAGTTTTGATTTTTGAGCAGATCAAGGGCCCCTGGGCCCATAAAAATTGCTACGGGCCCCGCGCTTGCTTAATCTGGCACTGGGGTAGGGTAGGGTTCCTGTGAGGTGATATGGCCATGACTTAAGTCCGGTATGAAAACAAAAAAGTATGTTACCTAAATATCCATAATATTAGAGTACCGTTAACGCCAATAGTGAATGTCATAGTTTTATAACATAAATTCTTTTGTACTATGTAAGTGGTGTCAAATGTTAAGAATTACTTAAGACTGCTTTGTTGTAATATTTATAGAACGTTTAACAATGAGATGTTAATTGCCCCGGATGTGGTCCCAATGTATCTATTTGACCTTTAGTCTTTCGGCACTTGACCCACTATTAGACTGTTATGAATTTACAATACTTTTTTTCACTTCATTTTCTGACCTTGTTTTTTTTTTTGTAAAATGAAGTTCACGACAATAAAACTTTTACTTTCATCGCAAAAATGTTTCCGAGGATCTTCAAAAATAAAAATTTTATATTAAAGAGGTAATGTAAGTTTTTTAAGAAATGTACAGATTTTTAGGGTTCCGTAGTCAAATGGCAAAAAAGGAATTCGACGATATCGTCATGTACAATTGTACAGTCATTTTATTCGGAGATAATTGGCCAGATACGCTATCCTTACCGATATATATATATATATATATATATATATATATATATATATATAAATTTTTTGTTATAATATAGATATATATATATATATATATATATATATATATATATATATTATAACAAAAAAATTTTTTTCTCCCTAATATATATAATGTAGTAATTTACTACATTTATGTATTATATTTACTGTAGAGTACTGTTTATATTATATAGTAAATATCTTCGTAAAGATAGGGTACTTTTGAAGGTTAATTTATATTTTAAAATATAGTTGTTATTGAGGGCAAATAAAATCATCGCAAAAAAAGAGTATCAATAAATTCGACCGACCTCAATCACTGATGAAATAATTGCGGGTATACTTATTTTGATAGATTTTTGTCGGTATATCCGAAGACCCAGATAAGATTATCTCAAAGGGTATAGTAAAGATTAAAAAAGTATTATTAAAAATTTATTCAAAACCCGTGACATCCACAAAAAATTAACTCTACCTTTTTAATGTCGGTTTAAAATAATCTCAAAAGTGTAACACTTTTACTTTTCCAAACATAATCGTAAAATTAACATTTAATTCTCGTGATTTACCTTTATTTAGATTAAAAACATTAAATTGTCAATTTTATGTGAAGTTTAGTTTTTAATTTCAATTATTTTTACTCGAAGTCCCAGTTTCTTGAAATGGAAACTTTCGCTACTGAAGAGCTTATTACAGCATTTATTGAATGAGTTTGTACTTTCCTATTTAACAAAGTTTCACGTAATAACTAATAGATACAGCTTAATAGTAATTTTCCGTGTAGTTACTTCTTCACTACCTTCTGCCAGCGGCTTCGCCCGCGTGTAAAGCATTCACATAAGCCTTACATATTTCCCTACAAACTCTCATCCATCCCCTATTCCCTGTTGTTGTTTTACACCCTTGAACGTCTACGAACTTTTGATTTTACATTTATTTACAGTCAAAAAATAAATTTCAAGCTTCTAGCTCTAAAAATGACGATACTTCCATACAACTTTTCATCTCCACTTTCAACCCCTTACAAACTTTTTTGTATCAAAAAGTAGCCCATGTCTTTTCTCAGGCTCTAGACTATCTGTGTACCAAATTTCATTTAAATCGGTTCAGTAGTTTTGGCGTGGAATTATAATATTTATAAGTATTATATATTAAATAGAATTTAGTTATACACTAAGTAACTTACGGCATCATATACGTTTTGAATAATTTTAAAATTGATCTTATATCAATATATATCTTATTTAAGTGCGTAACTTGTATTGATATCTAAAATGATTTCTTAAAAATCGATTTCCTTTAACATCAAAGTATTTCATCCTTATTTTACGAGTGATCAATATAAGAGCGATTTTGTACGTAACAGCGGTATTTTGTAATTAATTTTATTCATCAACGTTTTAATTTATTTTTATGAACATGAGTAATATGAAACAGTTCATTTCTCAGAAAACTATAATCGAAACAATTCACCAAAAATGGGACTTCGGCCTTAAGCATACCTTACCTTATTTCGCTTTTACGAACACCGCTACTTAGTGTACTCAATTTGGTAAACTAGGTAGACAGATAATAGTAGCGACTCGAAATATAATAATCAAGTCAGCGGAACCTTCATAGCCATAGTGGGATCAATCGGGCAGACAGCCTTAACGCCCTAGCGGAAAGGCCCGCTTATGCGGGCCACCGTCGGTAAGATAATCCCCGGGTATCGCAGACCTTCCCGCCCCGAGGACGTGCGAAGAGGTAACTTGGTACTGCCTCCACCGTTACTCATCTAGTGTACAAATAGAAGGTCATAACATTAGTGCCAATGCAATTATCATTTTCCGCTAATCCAATCCAATCTTTTCTTCGCTCTCCTAGATTCATAACAAAATGTGTTTAACACAATTTCTAAAGCATAAACAATATTATGAAAAAGTTTCCAAATTGCATATTCCTATTCACGTAACATCTACACAGCTGTTACTTAGGTTTGTAAGCATCGAAGTCACAGACAATATATTTTTGCGAATGCCCGGTGTCATTACGAGGATAGTTCACTTCGTTTTCGTTATCGACGAGAATTAACCTACTTAAGTTGCAGTAAAACGTTAAATTTTGCAACATTCACACATTAGCTCCGTTATAATTGTCTCAACAAACAGAAGAACTGTTCACTCATTACTTAACGGCTTAGGTAAATGTTTAATTTTAACATAAATGGCCTCCTATACAGTGCAATTATAAAGGCTTGCAGGAATTCCTCTATTTTAAGACTATTGATTACCCAAAAAAATTAAAACAATATGGATTTTATTAGGTCGGCTTATAATTAATTATTATAATAAACAAATTAATTATTGTGTTATCATTAATTATACGTCGAAAAATCAATAGGAAAACTTCATTTCTGATAAACTTCTAATTACTTCTTATACGTGAGAGATTAATCATAATTGGTCAACTGCAGTGACCATCATTTCTCTGGAGATAACAGTCACATTGGCCCAGTACCTACTCGTACATGAGCATTTATTGCAAGATGCCGGTTAGCTAGGTAGGTAGGCTTGGAACGCGTGAGAGACAAATTAATGGTATTAATGGCAAGTGCTCATAGGCTCTGACAACCGCTTACCATTAAGTAAGTGGGCGCTTTCATGAATGCTTGCTTGCCAACTTAGTAGCATAAGAATTGTTATATATTAAAAGAGAATGATGCTTATCATATCTTAAAAGTTTCGTGTTTTGACAGAAATGCTAATAAAAATAAAAATTATATTCATCCTCATCCTCTAATGAAAGTTGACCTCTTTTGACTTACAATTGTCGCACTTAAACTTCTCGTTGACACAGTTAAGAGCACAGCTTGCAGGCTACACGCTGATACAAGAAGAGATAAAGTACAATACAGAGATAAGAGATCTTGAATTTATGTGTACATAATTTAAGAAAAAAAAGGTATCGTATAACATCGAGTAAAAGGTTTAAACTTTTTCTTACACATGATCCAAGTTGATAAGAAAAACGGAAGTCCCTTACATCACGCGTACTAAATTATCCGCGTAAAAATATGACTTAACTTTACATACGTAGCAATGCAAATATGTGTAGACTAAAATATAAATAGAAAATACTTATACATACAAACAGATTTCATACATACAAAATATAATTTAGAAAGAGTTTTAGGAGCTATCTTATAATAATTCCGGCATAATAGGGAGCCGGGGAGGGTTGTTGAGCCCCTGCCTGCTTCTATCCCTATTGTTATATATCACAATGAACTTACTGATATTAGTCAGCTCTAAAATATTATTTACTGATCGCTTATAACAAGGGCTTTCAAGGCCACATTTTAAATGCTTTATCTAAAAAGTAATATATACATGGAAGTTTATTCTATAGATATGTTAATTAAAGCTTTATTTAATTATTTTATGTTTAACCAACGTGAAATAAACAAAATGACATAAAAACGTCAATTAACAACTTTGTAAGAAACTTTATTTGAGATGTAAGAAGTATGTTTCAATCTTACGCCCTGAATGTACATACATTACTTACGTTCATTATCACTCGCTGTCCAATTGTGTCAATTACCATATCTTATAACTGCGGATTCGTGTGTTGCAATATCAACATTATCGATCGTTATTCGACATCCATACAAAGATGTTTTAAGACGTATCTGAGACAAGAATCTGTGTCATTACCAACATATTTATAGAGAGACCTAAAAAAATAATATTATTCAGTAATAAAAATCAATGAACTTTTAGCAGCGCAAAAAAAATTCAAGGGCTAAACTTTATTTTACAAAAACACATGACACACACACACACACATATACATAGCTAAAAACTAAATAGTATAGTATGCTGACAGCAATATACGTTTAGAAACCGTCTACACATAAGACCGGGGCAGTTCTACCCTCTAACAATAAATTAGCGCAAAGTAACAGTAGATATCAGTGGGTACTGTTGCGTTTTGTGCGACGAGTGAGAACCCCGGAGGCCCAATCTCCCTCCTCTCTGTTCCCTTCTCATCTTCCCTCTTCCTTGGGTTGGCAATGCGCTTGTGTATACTTCAAGTATCGCAAGCGTTATAGGTCGCGGTGACTGCCTGCCATCTGGCGGACCATATGCTTGTTTGCCAACCCAATAAAAAATACACAAATACCATGGTAACTAGTAATAGTTTTTGCATGAATGGGCCGGTTCAATTACTGCTATTACAGAATATGGACAAGAAGTGCAGTTTTGGTACGTTGCATTTCGTTCGATAAGTAGGAGTAGCGTAGACATAAACCACAACTTCTTTATTCGTTTTAACGTCCCTTCAAGGTATAAGACCTTGAGTCGTCAAAACCCATGTGAAATTCCTTGCAAGAATCCATTGACTCCGAAGACTATATACTGTGATAGTAAAAATAAATCTAGAATACAAGGCCTTATGACCCTGTGTTTGCCATAAAATATTATAGTATTATCTATATATATAAATGGTTTTCAGCATGCGGGACTGCTCGCGGGGCTCGAGTGGTAGGCGGCGGTGCGGTTACACCTGGAGAGTTTCCATGGCTGGCGGCTGTGAAGAGAGACGGCAAGCTGATCTGCGGAGCCACAGTTGTCGCACGAGACCACGTGATCACTGCCACACATTGTGTATACGAGTTGGTATAATTCAAACATTATCAAGAACCCAAATTATTTAAAATTTTTTAGGGTTCCATACCGTGATATCTTCGAAGGTAACGTTGAAAGCAACAAAGATAGCCGTTATCGAGATTCTAGACGTTACAAAATTATTTATTTGTTATTACTAGGCTATAAATTACATTTCCAATCAATTTAGAAATTCTATAAACCTCAAAATCAACACAGATTTTTTTGCAAATTTTTATTTATATCTAAAGTTGCCTCCGAAACAGGATTGTCAAATATACATATGGAAAAGCTTATATAATAAATAGCGCAAAATAATAGTATTAATATATTATAATGAAAAAATAATAATTCACCGTAATAAATAGTATCGAAATTTTCCCCGCTTACCGTACACTCTATACGAAATCATTACGAAAAATAAATCTTATTCTTAAAGTTTTAAGTACAAGAATTTAGGTCAGCAAGTTTGAATTTTTACCGAAATACAATACGTGGGTCAGTGTGAATAAATTGACCATATAATCTCCATAAAAGTTCAAGAGAACAAACCTTTATATTCCCGTTACTGCAAAGGGGATTATTAAGTACATCATTACAAAATGATGCGAATTTAAATGGCAAAACCTTACATATATCACCTATAAATGTGAAAGTTTGTGAGTTTGGTATTAGTATTTGAAAGAAAGAAAACAATTTATTTGCAAATATAGCAAAGTAAAAAAGAATACGGTACGGGACGGTAAATTTTTACGGTAGTAGAGCCATGCTTCTCTCAGCACAAAAGGGCCGGCTCGACTGGGGAAGTACTACCCTCTCACAGAAAATCGGCGTCAAGTAACAATATCATTAGATACTGTTGCGTTCCCACCCCCTCTGTTTCCTTCTTTTTTCCCTTCTCATCCTCCTGTTCCTTGGGTTGGCAACTCGCTTGTACTTCAAGTATCGCAAGCTTTCATAGGTTGCGGTGACTGCTTACCACCAGGTTGCTGTATGCTTGCTTGCCAACCGTCATGACATAAAAAAAATAGTAATTATACAAGGAAATAAAATAAAAAACAAAAAAGCAACAAAACAAAAACTTAAATATAAAACAAAAAAAAATACATTTTTAAACATCGTGTGCTGTGTTCCAAAATGGCGTATCATTCAGCATTTGTTAGAAAACTTAACACTGATTTTCAATGGCCACCATTAGTAGTGTAACGGGCATTGACCAAAGAATATTATAATGTAATTTAATTAGTACTTCTATAAAACAAAAGAAAAATACATAGAAAAGTAAAAACATTTAAAAATCGAAAAAATTGAAGGACAACCTTCAACATTTTAATATTAATATTTTGGATGTTTGTAACAAAATCAGGGAATTGCGGAATGGATTTAGATCAAATTCAGTACAAGGATAGCTTATTACTTGCATTAATAAATAGGATTTTTCTACAAAATCGTACTACAAGATGTGTTCACAAATGTTTTCATTTCTCTTTAGTGCCAATTCTAAGGTCATCGCGGATGAAGTCGTGGGCAGATGCTAGTCATTAATAAAAAGAAAAGAATGTCTGTATACCATATTCCATGTATTCATTAATTTCGTTGATTAATTTTACACGTTTTATCTTCAATTAAAATAACATACAAATATGAATAAAATAAAATTGACGTACTTAATTTTTATGTTTTATTTTATTTTTAGTATTTGCGGTTGTAGTGTCAACCGAAATACACATTCTTTGAAAATTTCGACCTATTACTGTCCATAAGATACAGCCCGTGACAGACAGACGGACGAACGGACAAAAGAAGATTAGTTATAGGGCACAATTCGATTAAAACTACACAAGGAGGGACCTATTTAAAAGTTCACACAAAAATTTTGATTGTAGAGTCTAGCGGTAGAGTCTGACTTTCAACAAATATGTGTAACAAGCATCTGCCCGCCACATCGTCCGCGGCACCACGGAGACACCCCAAGGACGAAATCAAATTTGAGCCCCGTGCCCCTTTATCACGGCTGAGTCTCTGTACTCGGCCGCTCCGCCTGGTGACGCTGTCAAAACCAGTAGGGCCAACAGCAATACACATTCCGAAAAAAAAAATCGTCCGCGATGACCTTACAATTAATAAATCATTTGTAAGTAAGTAGACACATCAATACTGAATTTCGATTGAACCCAATTGATCGTCTTGTAACATATATTTTTGATAATTTCACAGGAATAAAACATTTTTCAGGATAAAAATTATACGATGTGTTGATTCAGATAACAATCAATATCTGTGCCCATTTGTCATCCACATCCAAACATACAAACGTTCATCATTACTTTTGTTATATTGATAGGACGTACTTTGAATAAAAATATTTCTTTCTTTCTAGACAATAATATGAGTATATGCCGAGTGGAAAATTTAAACCGCTTTAACGAAATGATATTCAATATTAACACGTGATTACACATTTTAAAACTCATTACATCTGTACGAATATTTAACTAGTCAAACTCTTAAGTGAACATAATTTGAACACATCTGCAAACAATGGTGGATCTGGGTGAGGCAGTAATAGGAGAAAGTCTTTAATTATTCATAAAATTCATAGCGTTTGTCAATGAACACGGATTCAATTAAATTTCACAAATCTCTTTGCTTTTGTTAAATAAATATTTGTATAGACGTGTGAAGTTTATTGATTTATTTGCTTTCGTCAAATAATGTATTAAGCTGTCAAGACTGAAAAGTATGAATATCTACAATTAATAAATGAAATTGATGTGGCTGTTTGTAATTTTAAAATAAAAGCTTTTTCCAATTATCCAACTAGTGGCAGAAAGCGGATGCCACAAGAAGTAGCTAAAACTACATTTATTTTTGAAAAAGAACAATTCTAGGAACCACTCAAGCTATACCGCAAGCAAGCTAGTTATAGAAAGAAAGAAAGAAATAAAAAAAGAAAGAAAGAAAAAAAAGAAAGCAAGAAAAAAAGAAAGAAAGAAATTAAACTTGTAGACTATTAGTACTAAAATATGAAGCTCAGTTCTCAATATTATTACCCACGCTTCGAAATACTTCGACTATTCGTCCAATGCCTACTAAATGGATATGACTGCAGATTTGTAATATTGTAGTAGTTACGAAAGTGCTCTGGATACTTCCGTATAATAGCAATAGTAGGTACCTGTTTTTACGTCAAAAGTACTACAATAAAATGAAATTGTAAACTACTTTCACCATCTATCCATTTTCCAGTAAGATGTTATTGGATTCATATTAAGGTTAAATTATAACTGCCTGACATAATCATAATTATAACCAAATTTATATCAGCTAACGGTTACACAATCTCATTAGTCTATTTTAAGGTAGAGAACCATAAGAGCTCGTCTTTGTACCGAGACTAAGGTCCTAGGTGAAGTGCAGGTGTGTACACCTAATTGTTTTGGTGGTCTAACTTATACAAAGATGGTATTAACCACGGGCTTAAATACCGTTTCGCCTCGTTCTCTAAGTTACTTCGTAATGCACGGGAAATTACAGTTTTGAGGATACTATTTGATTTGAAAAATCATTGGTTCAGGGAATTTAGGTTTTAGCATACGGCAGCTTTTTTTAAAGTAAGATAACGCTTTATTATTTCTTGATAAGATTGAACGTTGATAGACGCTGATAGAGTTCTCAATTCTCAAACTAATTTTGTATTTGGGAAACTGACCCTTTTCCATTATGGTAAATATACTATAATTTACAATTACACAACAAACAGTTTTAATGATAATAATTATATACCTACATAAAATAAATATAATATAACCCACTTAAGTAAGTAGGTACTTGCGATGCCGTCAAGACCAGTAGGGCCAACAGCAATGCATATTTAAAAAAATGCGATGCGAATAAAAATTAACCGTAATTCAGGAGTAAATCCACCGCTTGGTCGTCAAACTTAAATACACGCCAGACATATTTTTCAATTAAAATAATAAAACAAGGATTTTAATTTTATCATTACAAAATTAAAACAAAACTTTTACGATTTTTTTATAATTATAATAATTACATGTTAATGATACATTATATGTATGACCTAATTTTTTTGATTTTACGCAACAAACGTACTTTCAAAACAGCCCTTTATATAAAATCTGCGACCTCTGAGCCTTAGGGCTCTTTCCAGTTGCACAATTGACCTCAAAATGCTCGTGTTTTGCATACAAAATGTTTGTCAAGTACATGTTGCAAATCTTGTATAAGATGAATTGTCTTAAACGTGAATGTCGCAACGTAAGAGAAACCTTATATAAATGAAAAGAAAAATAAATAAAAACCGCTGATTTACAAATAACTTGTACAAATAAATATTGTCATTTGTTTATCTTGTAAGACTATAATATATGCTTTCTTTTAATTGATATTGATTTACGGTGCTGTGTCCAAAGAATACCAACGAGACTCAAAACGGGTTTAGTCCTAAATCCAGGGCCCATTTTTACAAATGATTACTATGAACTAATTTTCCGTGAGTAAGTGAAATTAATTTTGATTTTGATGAAATGCCCAACTATTTTCCTTACAAAAAAAGACCCTATCGTGATAGCTAATAAGGGTAACAACAAAAAAAAAGGTTCCTACAAAATATACCTGATATGGTGTGCTCAAAGCATCCCCTCCCAATTCATGTATCAATAACGAGGTCATTAAAATTATTACTAAACAAATGGTTTTTAATAATATTATGATCCTTTTATTACGCCTCAATAGCTCAACGGTAGAAGGGCCGACTTCGCTCCGTTAACGCGAGAGTCGAGGGTTCGATCCTGACCCCGTTGGGCTATTGTCGTACCCACTCCTAGCGCAAGCTTCGAGCTTATTTGGAGGGGCAATAGGAATATTAGTAATACCTTGAAAAAGCATTGCTAATATTCTTTAAAAAAAAAAAAGTCGCTTTCTCTGTGTATATGCGGTTTTTTAATAGATAGAGTAATTGAAGAGGAAGGTTTATATGTATAATAACATCCATTAAATAGTGGAGACAAAAATAATAATTTTGGAGGTTTCTAATGTGATGTCGTAAATAATTACACTTAACGCGTGCGGGCCACGCGCAGTAATGAATAAATCAAAACTACTAGATCGATTTTAATCATTTTTTCAGTGAATGACATAGGCTATTATATTTTATACCCGTGCGAAGCCGGAGCGGGCCGATAGTATGTCTATGTAGTACCAAGGTCAGACTTTGCCAATCGGGTCTAGGTCAGTCATATTGGACGCGCTCGCACACCATTCCTTCGTTTCGTCACACATTTGTCTCGCCTCATTTGTAACGTGCTTTGCATCGGTAAATTTAAACTGAATTTTTAAAATTGAATATTGAGATTACTAACGAAAGTAATGACCGAGAATTTAAAGCGAAAGTTTTTCAATATTTAACTAGTTTGTAATTTAATTGGTTACTTAAATTAATGAAAATGAAACTTCAAGTAATGGCCTACTCGGAAAAGTATAATAATTGAACTGTTTCATACAGCAATGGGATATATTATATAATAATACATAAATAAAAATATTTTTTATGTTAGTAAAAGTTGAAAAAGGACGCCGTTTCTATATAATAAAAACCATGTTTCAAGATTCTCTTTTACAACAAAAAAATAATAAATAATAATAATATCTTTTTTTAGTTAAGATGTGTACACATGTTCTTGGGTGCCAACTTTATCTAAAACTTTTAACGAATGTTTATGTTAAACTATATGTAGTTGTTACCTGTTTTGTGTGCCATACGAAATAAATAAAGAAATAAATAAAATCAATTTGATTCCTAAATCTAGTTAAGTATATGGCTTACATATGGTTTGTTAAATTTAGAAACTTAGGTATATAGATTTTAATCAGGGCGAATTAAAACTTATTTTAATAAAACTGAAATAGGTACATTTTGTTTATTAAGATAGTTAATAAAGACTAAATAAAAGATGTCTTGTATTAAAATAATAACGGCTGAACCGATTTGCCTGCAAAACAAAGATAGATCTTACTATCTAGATTAACACATAGGCTAATTTTCATCCTGTATATAATTGGGCTCCTATGGGTTTATCAAAAAAACATACTACAGGACGAATTCTTATATTTGATTTGCTTCCGACATGTTTTATGGAACTTTATTTATCTATTGACAAGATCATTACTGACAAAGCCACGGCCAGATACAATAAAAGCAATAAAATATTCATTCAAATGAAACTCATTTGTTATTTATTTCACGTTCAGAGTGGAAGCTACACGCCTGTCGGTGCTGGTGGGCGAGTACGATGTGAACAAAACAAGATCGGAAGGCATCCACGTATCACACGTGTTCCAGCATCCAGATTTCAACCGCTACACATATGATAATGACATCGCCGTGCTGAGGCTTTCGGAGCCCTTACCCGATAATCTGTATAGACCCGCCTGCTTGCCTGGTAAGAGTCTTAGACTATTAATTTATAAATCTAGATATTTGTGTATTACCTAACAATACAATATTGGAAATGTTTTCTTGATTTTATAAGTTATACTAGCTTTTGCACGCGGGTTTTGATGAGGCTTAATGCAATTTTATCGCGACAAAAAGTAGCATAATCAACTCCATGGTCCCATCTATCTCTATACCAATATTCATCATAATTGATCAGCGGCATAAGCATGAAAGCGTCACAAATTAGCTAACTCACTCTCCCATTTATAATATTAGTTACAATTTAGAAAAATTCTCTATGCAAATGCATTTTTAAGCATCGCTTTTCAGCCTACGACTACTATATAATAATAATTGTCAAGTCTTAAAAGGTAATTTGCTCTTATCCAATGAATTACTTGGTTCGCCCTTAGGGTTGCGGATGTCAGATAGCAATTGCTTTGTGTAAAACTAGTTACCTGTTACATCCGGATAAGGGTAATAAGCAGACCCTAGGTAAAATACCGGGATTACTGCTAGGAAGATAATTGCATTTAAAAAACTATAAATTTATTTTATGTTATTTCCTAAATATCTCGTGCATGTTATATCTAGACATCTTCTATATAAAGTATTTTTCTAGATGATGAAGATACACTTGCAGGAGTAGATGCGATAGTATCTGGATGGGGTAGCACCATTGAGAAGGGACCCCCGTCTAATATACCAATGAAAGTGAGTTATAAAATCTTAATTTTCTCCAAATCTAAAGTTAGTGGTAACTTGGTAAGTATTTCATCTAAGAAAGTTCTTTTGTCTTCATGGCCTAACTATGACAAAGACTTTCCAAAAAAGGCTTAGGAAAAATGTTTATTTCAATATCTTTTACTTACTCCAACAATACTATATTATTTAATAAATATCAAAATGATTTGGTTCGGTTTTATAAAGTTACCAAGAGTTTTTATTTATCTTTAATAATGTTATATAAGCTTTATGGAGTATTTCCGGAAATAATAATTGGTATTTTTTCCAGGCGCAAGTACAAATTTGGTCTCAAGAGGAATGTAGAGGCGCTGGTTATGGAAAACGGAAGGTGACGCCGCGTATGCTGTGCGCCAACGCTCCAGACAGAGATTCTTGTACCGGAGACTCGGGAGGCCCTCTGTTGATGGCTCAACCACATTACACTGTAGTCGGTAAGCACATAAGAATAATATTCTTAAGCTAATCCAAATATAATCTTTTTTATAAATTATTTCATGGTTGGCAAACAAGCATACGGTCCGCTTCATGGTAAGCAAACACCGCAACCTATTACCGCTTGCGATACTTGAAGTATCACATGCGCGTTGCCAACCCAAGAGATAGAAGGGCAGGGTTGAAAGGGAAAAAAGGAACGGAGAAGAGAGGTTGATGATTGGGCCTCCCTCGGGCGCTCCCACTCATCTCACGAAACGCAACACTACACTTTTACTTTACGCCAATTTCTGTTAGAGGGTAGTAATCTGCTAAAAAGCATAAAAAAAATTAATATTTGCTATGCATAATCACTATTATTATTCGGCATGTGACGATGCACAGCATCTGTGAGAGTGCGTCATACTTCCCTTTCGAGTTCTAGCCAATCACAGCGACTTTCGTTTCTTTCGTCCAATGAGCTTTCGACCAATGAGCGCAGAGTAATGTCACGTGGTCACAGGTGTCAACTTATGGAGGGCTCGAACCGTTATTCTTCATAGCGTCGTTACTTCTCGAGTGAACAACATCACAAATTTAAGTAAAAGTGAAGTGAAGTGAAATACTTAAATTTAAGATGTTGAAAAAGTTTTAAGTAATAATTTCAGATTATAAGTGTTTGCAATGGAGTAAATTATTCCGTTAACATGGAGGGAAGCCATGTTGAAGGATTGTCGGAGCCTTCAGGTATTGGTAATCTACCTCCGGTATCAAGCGAGTATAAATTTGAGTAATTTAGAATGCTCGGCACCTTAAGTAAAACGGCAAACGCGGTAAGTCTGATATATAAATTTAACTAATCGAGTGATTATTTTAACGAATTTGTTGTTAACTTATTGTAACGATTTATTGTCTGCAATTACCTGGGGCGCATTCGCTGCCACCAGGAGAGTCCGGGGCCGGCGGGAAGCCGGTGCCGAGTCCTAGTTCTCAATCATTGAGCTTAACGTTAAACATGCCGCCGCGGCCATCCCCGACTGTGCATTGGAGCCGCCGCGTTCAACCTTACGTATATTAGGTACCGCAGTTCCGACCTTTCCACATTCAAACCTCGGCCGTGGGCACTGCTTGAAACATTTCAATGTTTTCACGATCCGAGCTGGAAGGTTGTTCGGTACACTTATGCCCTAAAGATGCATAACACATTGCCAGGATTCTTTGAACAAAACATTTAATGAAGAGCTCGGGCAATTTATTAATGGGTAAGATTATGTGGCTAATTCGGTGAGAATAATTGTTGCTATATTTAATACCTATTTTTGACAGAATGTTACTTAGTCGAAATTTACAGCAATTAGTGGACGGGACGGCATTGCCAGATAGTGTTATCGGCCACAAGTGTTTTGATGAAATTTCAGCTAAATTTAAACGAGACTCAAAATTTCACAAAACGAATTAAGAAATAATACAGTTTGTTTGCGGAAAGCGAGCTGAATATGTAGTAAACCGTCGCGATCGCAACGAGATACATTATAAGAATTTGCAAGAGGGTCTGCGTAAGATACAGCAGAGTTCAAGATGCTTGTTTAGTGAGGCTCTTCTTCAAGCATATATACAAAATACAGGCGACATAGATAAGTGGGTTGGTTCAACCTGGAAAAAGAATCAGTCCAGACGAATAAGATTTTAATAATCCAAGTAAGTGGTTTTTCAGTATCGGCAAGCCATTCGAGCCATTCGAGCGCATGATGGTGAGCTGCCCAACAAGAATAGAAATATAACGCAAGCTTCTTTAAACGATCTATAGAATACAGAAGGTCTTACAGAAGGGAAGCTCAGCCAGTTAAAAGACAGCTAGACAAATGACTCAGAGTCGAGTGCAAAGTGCGAGGGGGCTGCCTCCCGAGCGTATCGGAGGCAGTGGCAGATGGCTCGGGCTCCGCAGACTCTTCTCGGAACCGGGAATGCGTCTTGTCATTTACCTCCCGACCACTACTTGTCTACCCATCACCAAGGACTTCGCTGGTTCGAAAGCGCTCAATGACTCCCCGACTTCAGAACGGGAGTTTTACTGGGGCTGTCTCCGAGCGTATCGGAGGCAGTGGCAGACGCTTTGGGCTCCGAAGGCCCTTCTCGGAATTATCACGGGAATGCGTCTCCCATTTACCTCAGGACCACTACTTGTCTACCCATGACAAAGGGGTCTACGCCGGTTCGAAACCACTCATCTATAATGTCAAAGCAGATCGAATTATTACTCCGCCAACGAATGATGGAGGTAGTGGATCGACAAAATCTATCCTCCAGGTTTTTATCTTCAATGTTTCGGAAGCAAAAGAACCACGAAAGAGACGGACCTATATTCAACCTGAAACGATTGATTCAGTTGAGGATGCCAAAGCCTATCAAATTAATAATTGTGTCCCTTCCAGACTCCTCGCTTTCTTCAGACATTAGATTGGGTGCGAAGATATCTGTCTTTAGCCACCTTCCAATGGATTAGTATGCCACCAAGCCGTCAACAAGAACTACTTGAATAGTCAAAGATCTGATAGAACAAGGCATAGTCCGGCCAGAAAAACACCCAGGTCACATTGCTTCTTCTTAAGAATCGGCTATCAAGATCGATTATTCGAGATGACGTGCCTTTCCGGCATCAGCACCACACCTGTTTCATGCTGCGTCGCGGAGACTCGGCAGACGAAGGAAGGTAAAGTTCTAGTATCGTAGACTTGGACGACTCCCTTCTGATTTATCAGAACTAATCCAAGTTAAGTCTTTCGGTTGCGAAAGTCTTAAGACTCATCATCTATGTGGGCAGAATCCAAGCAAAATCTTCAGGCCGTGGAAGCTTAAGATTCTTGGAACATCTTGGTTGGCAGAATTCAAGCTGTCTTTAGGCTGCGGAAGCCGTAAGATACTTGGAACATCTTGGCTGACAGAATCCAAGTCGTCTTCAGGCTGCGGAAGCCATAAGATCCTTGGAACATCTTGGTTGGCAGAATCCAAGCTGTCTTCAGGCTGCGGAAGCCGTAAGATCCTTTGAACATCTTGGCTGACAGAATCAAAGTTGTCTACAGGCTGCGGAAGCCGTAAGATCCTTGGAACATCTCTGTTATTAGAACCCAAGTAATCTTCAGGCTGCGGAAGCCGTAAGACTCTTGTTATATATGTTAGCAGATTCCAGGTAAAGTCTTCAGGCTGTGGAAGCCGTAAGATCCTTGGGACATCTCGGTTGGTAGAACCCAAGTAATCTTCAGGCTGCGGAAGCCGTAAGACTCTTGTTATATATGTTAGCAGATTCCAGGTAAAGTCTTCAGGCTGTGGAAGCCGTAAGATCCTTGGAACATCTCGGTTGGTAGAACCCAAGTAATCTTCAGGCTGCGGAAGCCGTAAGACTCTTGTGATATATGTTGGCAGAATCAAGTAAAGTCTTCAGGCTGCGGAAGCCGTAAAATCCCTGGAATATCTTGGTTGGTAGAACCCAAGTAGTCCTCGGGCTGCGGAAGCCGTAAGATCCTTGGGATAACAATTTGCAAATGTTTCTTCGACATTTCAACAAAATGACTCCGCCATACTAAACTTGTTAAGAGATGGTCTAGTGCCGCGGAGCTACATGCTGCTCGGTACCAATTCACGCAAAACCAACCATGCTTTCCTAGCGACGGACGCTTCGGACATTAGCTGGGGCGCCCAGTTAGATGGAATGATAATGTCTAGAACGATAGTCTGGTGTTTGGACACCGAAATAAAGGAAATTGCACAGAAACCAGAAAGAATTGCTTTCAGTAAGAGCTGCATTTAAAGCAAAAGCGAAAGTTTTCGAGCAACTCGCAAATACTAATTAAGTCACGTGAGCATTTTGGAGTGCCATCGTCGTTTTCGAAGTTTAATATACAAATGGCAGGTACTCCAGATGACTTGCTTGGCTTTATTACAATCGTACTTATCATGCTGTACGCGCAAAAATAGGGCGGAACACGGTGAACAGTGTAAGTTGAGAGGTGCACTTGACCTACTAACTTCAAGCCCGTCTAGATGCATGGGACATCTTAATAACAGCGGAGTGCCTCCCTGGGATACTCGACATCAATGCGTACAATTTATTTCTATGGAAACTTCCAGCAGAATGGCCCCTCCTGCATCCAGCTTCCAGGTAAATTATCCAACGACTCTGTACTCCTCAGATAGACGTCTTTGCGAGCAAAGAAGCTGAGGCGTTGAGAAATATGTTCAACGCATTTAGCCGAAAGTGGCGGATTCATCTGGCGTGGACTTTTCCACTACAGAGCCTACTGTGTATGGATAATTGGGGCTGGAACGATTTTGCCAACGAGTGGTAAGAAGCTGAGAAAGCAATGCTCATCTCTAGATGGAGAGAAGTCCACGTTAAGAAGTACCAGCTTGGAATATTTGATTTAAATGGTGCATTATTGTAATTTTAAGCACCCATATGGTACCAAAAGCAGGGAAACCTACATTTTAGGATCCAAATCAACTGGTTGCCTGGTTGCAAGATAGCTTTCCAGTCAAGGAAGCTGATGCTCGAAGGATCACGAAGGTCAGCTTGTATACTTCTTCTAGCGTCAAGTACGTAATTTAACTTTTAAGTATTTCACCTGATCTTTACATAGATGAAGGCGATTATCGTTTATAACATCATTGTAGATTATAATAACCTTTACTTTGGTTGCGAAAATTAATTGATTTATGTAGTGAAAGGCTTACTACTAATTGCTGTAACGCTTTATTTGTTACGATTAAGGGATCCAATAACTCAGCTTAACGAATTGCTATTGGCAATCAGTTAAAATAAATTTTAAGAGCAGCCGGCATATCCGCTGCTCCAGGTAGTATGTATAATTTTGCTAGCAACAGAGTGAAGGTAAATCAGGGCCTTCACATGAAAGGCCTTTCAGTTAATTTGAAACCAGTGTGACTTTGTTTTTTACATATTTATAATCTAGGGATTTTCTTATTGTTCAATTTGAATATCAATCATTGGTTTTTCAGTAATGATTATAATATAATACTATTATTCTCTGTTACAGACCCTTACTATTCCTCTTTTAATAATATCACATAGCGTCGGTTCGTGGTCACCAGGCAGCTAATAAACACTTCTCTCACAGATGCTGTGCATCGTCACATGCCGAATAATAGTACAAGTTTTACAAAACAATAAAACTTGTATTATTTAGCAGAGACGATGCACAGCATCCTAATAAGGCCTCCTGGTGAGAGACTCTATGAAGAATAACGGTTCGAGCCCTCCCTAAGTTGACACCTGTGACCACGTGACATTACTCTGCGCTCATTGGTCGAAAGCTCATTGGACGAAAGAAACGA
The DNA here is from genome assembly GCA_023373885.1 of Hestina assimilis. NCBI lineage: Eukaryota > Metazoa > Arthropoda > Insecta > Lepidoptera > Nymphalidae > Hestina > Hestina assimilis. The sequence continues at coordinate 12,648,375 of CM041750.1, forward strand.
AAGTCGCTGTGATTGGCTAGAACTCGAAAGGGAAGTATGACGCACTCTCACAGATGCTGTGCATCGTCTCTGCTAAATAATACAAGTTTTATTGTTTTGTAAAACTTGTACTATTATGATTAAAAATATTTTTATTTCTTTTAAAATCACTCATATTAGATTACGACATTAATAAATTAAAAATATTATTATCATAAACCAATAATATTAAAACCAAATAAGTACAAATTATGCAGAAATCGTTGAATAAAATCCTTGAATAAATAATTGACCATAATTTAATATTTAGAATCTAACATACCCTAAATGGATATTATTTGAAAGAACCTAGGCTTTCAATAATTAACATTGAAAATATTCTTGCAAAACAGTGTTGCGTGGTATTGCCATAAAAATCAATAACAGGGGTCCTTCGCAATTCTTCGCAAATTAAAAAAATGTATACTAAAAAACACCTATTCTGATTTTAACACTAGTTATGTAAATTAACATTAAAGAGAGAGAGAGAAGATAAATATAACGTAGACAAAAGAAGAAAGGGATACATGTACATTTAAAAGTTTCACTTCTATCACTTGCTAAAACTATATTTTTTTTATTTATTTAGCTTTGTCACTTTAAAAAAAAAAACAATTGTTACAACACATATTCGAATATTAATGAAAACTTATAATTTTTATTACCTATTTGTTAATTAATAGGTATCGTTTCATGGGGGCGTGGATGTGCCCGACAAGGATATCCAGGTGTCTATGCCAGGGTAGACCGCTTCATGCCTTGGCTTCGAGTAGCTTTGAGACATGCCTGCACTTGCCTACCACCTTCAGCATCTTTGAAAAAGTAAAAATCAACACAAGAGGCTTAATAAACACGCATGAGACTTTGATGAGGCTCCCAGAATGAATAAGTAAAAATAAATTGTTGAATTCTGAATGTTAACGTTATATGGCCTAGTAATAGTAGTTGGCCGAATAGTAATCAAAGAAAAAAACTTCTTTTCGTTTTTTTATTATTGTAATATTTGTAGTACAAACTCTGAAGCAAACGTTATTATTTTTAAAGTTACAACATTGACTTACTATAAAACAAGGACCGGCATCCCATACTTCCCATGCATTTCGAATTAAAGCACCAGCCTATCTTTTGATATTTTTTTTTTACGGAAGGGCCTGTCCATAAATAAGTCTAGAGTTACCATTTTTTTTAATATTGTTGTTTACCATTAGTCCAACATATCATATTGAGGCAAACATACAAGCTTGAATGTAGAAATTAAACAACCGAAGTTAGACATGCTAAATTCATTTCAATATTTTTTCTATAAAATATAAACATATATTTAACTAGTACATAAAAGTTAACAGTAACATCAGAAAAATAACTATAATAGTAACTTCTCGTTATGTATGTATTTTTCTTGGTAATGAATTTGTTTATATTTTGTACAACTTCTATTAAAGTGAATAATTGTCAAAAAAACATACCAATTTGTAAGAAAGATTTAAGTAAGTAATATGAAATGTATATAAAGAGTCTTATCCCTAATGGACGCTGTGATCAAAATTTAATCAACTTCTATATGTATAAGTTAAACGATAAAAAATCTTATTCGTATCGTATTATGCTCTATGCGATATTATATTATATATACATATGCACCTTTTTATTTAGAACATTGATTTAAAAATTATTTACAAGATACTGCTATTTTTCGCTTTATTATTAATTATTCATTATTCACAAACTGCAACATTTTTGTGCTATACATTTCGTTTATTTTGTATGCCTATAATAAAACTCCTTGTATACATTCCATAGAAAGAAGTATAAAGAAAGCTTTAAATGGAACGTCTTAGTTTTATTGGATAGTTTAGCTTTTACAACAGAAGTAATATTGGCATTCAGACCAAAGTTTTATTGCAAATGGAGTCTTTTCTTGTAATTAGAAATTAATAAATGTACTTTTAAGTATTTTATATATACATATCAGTATTAAGTTTTATTTAATATAGTTGTATATTTTTAGTTATAGAAACTTGGCTGTGACTTAGATTAAGAAGTTGTCTATCGTTTGGTAACGTTACGCAACACTGTTCCTTCGAAATTAATTGTTATCATTGTAATATTTGGATATAATAAACATTTTTAAATATAGTGTTATTTTTTCATATTTTATGGACGTGTTAAAAACACCAACCTACCCTCCTCCTTTTACAGTTGGAAACACCCCGATAGCATAACGAAACTTAAATAAGAAAATAAAAGTGTGATGGTTATCCATGAAACTAACTTTATTTTTTTTTTATCTCAAAGTTTTATATTTATTACAGAGTAAATTTAAACATTATATTAACATTGATGTTTTACAAGAATATTAATAGTGTAGATGATTATTAAAGAAAAGATTTATAATGTAATGCTGCTCTCACACATCCGTTAAGGAAGCTGAAGCATCTATGTGGATTGTTAGGTATTTTTTTAGGAGTAACGACATTTGTAGACCATGGCAGTATATTAATATTTCTCTGTAGACCTTTAATAAAACAGAGACGTGTGACGCTAGATAACAAAAATAAAATAGGTAGGTATGGCAGATGGAAACTTAAAAAAGAAGATTTATATTAAAACTTGACAAGTCATTAGGTGGTTTGAAAAATTTAGAGTTCAAGTGTTTAGACGAACAAAAAAATTTTGATAATTCCTTTAGACGACGAAGAAAAGAATGAGACGATAGAGATAACTTATGGTAACCGTATTGGCTTTTAAGTGTAAATTCTTCAAGTAGATATATATACTTAAACCTGATCCTGGAAGTTGTTAGTAAGGTCCGACCGAAACTGGTTTTTCAGCCGAAACCGAAACCGAAACCGAACTTTCGGCCTGCCTCTCAATTTCGGCCGAAACCGAAACCGAAACCGAAACTGTTTAAAAATATTTAAAATTGCGTTTTTTTTTACCGAAATTTGAATTTCAACTTTTTTTAACATTTATTTACATGTATACATTCGTAGCCAACTAATTAGGAACGGAAAATAATTTGGTTAAATATTTTAAAAGTTTAATTTTATGAGATACTGTTTGTTATAAAGTATACTGTTCAATGGTGTGTACTTTTTTAAAGCTAAGAATATTTAATGGTGATTTTAAAAAAAAATCTCTCGCATCGAAATTGTTCATTTACTGGCTGACCATCTAATTAGGGACAGCAAGAGTTAGTGTTTTATTTTCGATTTTAAAAAAATAAACCTGAAATACAAAGGCTATAATTTTTATTAAATTAAATTTTTTAGATTGGCCTGCCAATAGCCTAGAGGTGAATTCTTTGGAATATTTGTGGTACAACAAACTGGAAATTTAAACCAACTCTATAGCAGTTCCAAAGACTCCTGGAAGAACTTCACTAACGAAACTTGGCATTATTTTGATCGAGTCGATGCCGCGCCGATGTCGATATGGCTATAGCTAATAATGGCAATCATGTTAATTTTTAATAGAAAACTTTGATTTTTAGATGAATTTTGATAATAAATGTATATTTTTCTCTTCCATTTCATTCTGCGTTCATTATTTGTAATGTTTTCTTAAGTGTCCCTAATTACTTGTCCAGAGTTATATTAGCACGAAGGAGAAGTAAAGATGAATTTTAATTGTTATTTTTAATTACAATCCATTCCAAAATTTAATAATTATTAAGAAAACATTGGTTAAATGATCAAGATCAGATTACCATTAAAAAAACACAATGAAGACTTAATGTAAACTGAAATTACGGAAAATATAAATAAATGTTATATATATACTTTTTATACCAATGTCCCTAATTAGTTGACCACCACTGTATATAATATAGACATTTAAATAGAGTTAAATAAAATAAATACTAAAAATTCATTAAAGTCATAACCATTATTGTCGTGAACATACAAGACATACTATTGGGAGTAAACTTAAAAAATGAAACAACTTGTAGTTAGATATACTAGGTACATAAGTAACTAGTAATACGTTGTGTTCACAATATTTTAAAGATCAATCTAATACTTATTTCTGGAGATTTTTGGCCGCGTCAGCGAGCGGTCACGAGTTGGCTGCGATGTTTACCGAACAACGCACGAAAACTCACGAACAATCTAGTTTCGGCGGGGCCGAAAGTTTCGGCTATATTTTGGCCGAAACCGAAACTAAAGCCGAAACTAGGTTTTTGGCCGAAACTGGCCGAAACCGAAACCGAAATTTCGGTCGGTCACTAGTTGTTAGTCGGAAATTGTAGTCGAAAAACTATTTTATTACGAAATAGACGCTTAAATAATTTAAACTGACAACACACTTGATATACTTCATTTTGACATCGTCAAAAATCTCCCGCGAAAATTCGACATTTGACGTTTAGGACGCCACTGCCAGCTGATAATGTCGCTATAGTGATAATTTAATAAATTTAAATTTATTTGTATTAAACTAAGTATTTTATTTGTTTAAGTGTCATTTATTTTAGTGTAAAACGATTATAGAATGAATTTTTCAGACAATGAAGCCGTAAGTACGAGATTATAAATGTATTCCTTTGTGACTCAGCAACGTGACTTTGTATTAACATTGGAATTGCATATCGACTAATTACAACATTTTTCTGTATTAAAATCTTAATGACTCTCAGTTAAATAAATTTAAACATAAGTTTAATGAATTATTAACAAAAATAAGACTCGTATCATCAATACTAGTAATCCTTTGAATATTTTCCCTAAGGATGATACATCGAGCGTTGATAGTACTTCCAACACAGATAACACATCACGTAGTGAAACTCCAACAAATACACGCGTTAAAAAACGGAGGCGAGGAAAGAAAAAGGTGATAACTAAACAAGTGAAACCTCCATATAAATTTAAGTAAGTAAATTTAAAAAAAATGTTATTTCATTTATTAAAATATATATAATACTTCCTGTTATGATTAGTTGTAGTGCAAAAGAAGATCACGGCCAGCCCCTATTTGGGTGTCAATTTAATCACCATTTAGGGGAAGGTGAACCTCTTATATTTGCGGTTGTCGGAAGCAACAGGGTATCTGTGTATGAATGTCCTGAAGCAGGTGGCTTTAAATTTCTTCAATGCTATGCTGATCCTGATGTGAGTGAGGTTTTTCTGATTTTAATATTCTTATTTTGATGATTATTTTAAACAATTTAATAGTTGATGCCCCCTCTGTATTTCTCCTCTCAACCGAGTGTGTTGCTTGTGCTTAAAGTGGAAAAAAATTATCCCAAAAGGTTCAGGATCGAACCAGCCAGTTAACTTGATTTGTTTTTATGTTATGTAAATATTATTATTAAAGTTAACTGTTTAATACAAAAACTTCCAGGTCGATGAGACTTTTTATACATGCGCTTGGTCATACGAAGAGGACACAAACTTACCACTCTTAGCAGTAGCAGGATCCCGTGGCATTATAAGAGTCTTCCACACAGCTACGCAGACTTGTATAAAACATTATGTCGGACACGGTCATGCTATAAATGAAGTAAAGTTCCATCCACGTGACCCCAACCTCCTCTTATCGGCTAGCAAGGATCACGCATTGCGTTTGTGGAATATCATGACAGATGTTTGTATTGCAATATTTGGGGGAGTCGAGGGACATAGAGATGAGGTTTTAAGTGCTGATTTTGATTTGAAAGGAGAAAGGATAATGTCATGTGGTATGGATCATTCGTTGAAGTTGTGGAGATTAGACAAGCCATCGATGAATGAGGCCATAAAGCAGAGTTACAATTTTAATCCACACAGAGCTTTAAGACCTTTTAATTCCTTAAAGGAACATTTTCCAGATTTTTCTACTAGAGATATACATAGGAATTATGTAGATTGTGTTAGATGGATGGGAGACTTAATTTTGTCGAAGGTAATATTTTAAGTTTTTATTTTTATGCTATCACTGATGAATATTAAAAAAACTAACTTAAAAATATAGTAAATATAAATAACATATGAAATATAGTTTTAAACATTAAATTTAAAATTGGTTGTAATTAAATTGGTTGAGATTTTCACAGATTGTGTATTTGTAATTTGTATAAGGCAGCTATTACAACAAATTTAATTTCTAAATTTAAGGGAGTTCCCACACAAGAAACTTTATATTTTTACCATACTATAAAAATATTCTATACTAGTGTATGTGTCTGACATGCACTTGGCCAGTTTTTTTATTCATGATTTAATTTTGTGTTAATTTATAAATTGGGCGAAACAATATAATGGATGAATATTCTTTTTTAGTCATGTGAAAATGCAATAATATGCTGGAAGCCCGGTCGCTTAGAAGACACGGAATTACGTCCTGGGGATAATTCAGTTACTATTGTTCATCGATTTGACTATAAGGAATGTGAAATATGGTTTATTCGTTTCGCTGTTGATTATAGTCAAAGGGTAAGAAAATAATTTTTTGAAGTATCCAAAATTACGAATGTCTAACAATATATTGTGGGTACTCCATAATTGGACGCAAATTAGCAATACCATGTCAACCCACAAAATTGAAAAAACGGAGTTATATATGCAGAAGTGTTGGTAAATGGCTGAAGAACATTTTTCTTTAATATTTGTAGGGTTTTAAGCTTTAAAACTTCTAAAAAGCCATTTTTTCAATCATGCAATTTATGTATTTTTAAACGTTTTGGGTTATATTATATACGAAATATACAGTTTGTATACTTATTTTTTGTGAAAATAAGTAGAATAAACTAAATAATAAAATAAACTAAATAATAAAATAAACTTACATAAATCTGAAATTGCCAAAAACTTGACCAATACATAAAAAAATTCATATAAAGCAAGTTGTTCAAAATTTTCAAACGCGTTTTTCTCGAAATGACATTCGTGTGGGTTGACATGGTATTACTTATTTGCGTCCAATTATGAATGAATGCACTTCAACTTCGCGATCGGTATTCGACTTATTGTGCTACTTTTTATTTTTAATCTATATTGTGGTATCATATTTAGTTGCCAACCTAAGGGATAGGAGGAAGGAGTGAGAAGGGAACAGTGGGTGGGAGATTGGGCCTCTGGCGCTTTCACTCATCGCAAAAAGCAACTGTTACCAAGCGATTTTGTGCAAGAAGGTTGAGCCGGCCCATTTGCGCGGGGAATATCATGGCTACTACTACAATGAAGAATTGTAACGAATTTTGTTCGATACAGATTGATAGAGCAAGAAAAAATTTTGTTCTAAGATAAAAATTTACGAAGTTATGACGAAATTACTAGCGAAATTTCGGCGCGATTGTTGTGACGTCACAAGGACCAATCGAGCTTTAAAATAGTATTTTTGAAACTTCTGTACATTTAGGAATACTACAATACTTACACGTCACTGTTTGAACTTAATTTCACCACAAAAAAATAAAATAAACCAGCTGTGTGTATTCGGTCCGTGTGACGTCACACTCGCGAAAAATATTGGCTATCGAAAAATCTGTCATAAAATCGCAACGGATGGACCGTTTTCCATAATTTAAAAATTATATTGATGGGTAGTAAGTAATTAATAGGGAAATGGTGATTGATGATAATTTACCGAGATCGATCCGACGGTGCCATAGGTGATAGCTCTGGGCAACCAGTGCGGCAAGACGATGGTGTGGGAGCTGGGCGGCGTGGCGGGCGGCTCGCGCGTGTCGCAGCTCGTGCACGCGCGCTGCGTCGCCGCCGTGCGACAGGTACGGCTCACTAGTGTAGTAGGTGCGGCTTGCGGGCAGGCGACTGGTATAAATCGTCACGTAACGAAATAGCGTTATGTCCTTCTGTTCTGTTCTCTTTGTCTATTTGTATTATAATCATTTGCATGCGTGTATGTGAGTGCGATTCAAGTAGGCTGTTTGCTTTTTCCGAATAAACATCATTTCTGAAGGGGGGAATCCCACCATATATATTTTTTTATATATTATTATTGAAAGTATCTTTTGAAAAGTTTACCAGTAAACTTATCTCTATTTATTAACACTGAGGAACGTATTTACGCAAAATACTACAGCTAGGTAGGTAATGGTAGTGAGACTCAATCCCTAAACTTAGCGGATCCACCACTGTCATAATGGGACGTCATGGTTACTTTGCAATCCACTATGACTCCCCGGCGCATCCATTGACGGCACAGGCCGGCCGGCGATGCCGAGGGTGTACCATGAGGACGGGACTAGACCAGCTTCACACCCCCGTCAATTGCTACCTACCGCAACCCGCTTTAAGAATCTTCGTTCCTATCATTGACATAATATATACCATAGACTGCCTTTCCATTGAGACAAAATGTCAAAGACTGTTGCTCTTTCGAAAATTCGAAATTAGTCACAAGCTTGTAATATAATTGAATAAAGTTACGACTAACTTTGTTTCATTGAATTACTGTTAAATATACAACGGGATTGGATATTTCGACTGTATGGAAGGGCCTATCTATAGTTAATAGAATGTCTATGGTTCCAATAAACTTTTTTTTTATCTATACAGGTGACACTGTCGCGCAGCGGGAAAGTGCTGCTGACTTGCTGTGACGATGGAACTATTTGGAGATGGGATCGAGCCAACAATGGCAATAATTGACAACGACGAATCTCGTACAAGCTAAGTGGGAACCACCACTCTAAAATTAAAAAAAAAAATAGGCTGTGAACCAAAAATAAACCTTACAGCCTTGATATTAAAACACAATTTTGTTTGTGGTATATTATAGGTCAAATACTTTCACAAGGCTTACTTAGATTAGATATGGAATTGATCAATAATAAGACTGGTTTTAGTCAATAATAAAAATAGTTTTATTGAAATAACCTTTGATATAAAAAATTAAAATCTAAAATGATTGTCTAATAACTAATACGACAGATGCGAACAGACAGACAAGTGACGAAAATTAGTTATAGAAATATATAAATTGGTACTTTTCATAATACCGTTAATTACCGATTGAATAACAAGTAATATCGATTTATAACAACTCCCTAAAAGAAAATTACATTGAAAAAATGTTTTTGTGTTCGAACTTTAGCAAAATTTAGTTCCACTTGTGAGAAGCCGCGGGTAAAAGCTAGTATTCATATAAATTTTTAATTGCGACATACAGCTGTTATCTGTGCACAATATATCGATTTAGGGTTCCAACGTAAAACTGTAAGCCTGCAAATTCAATATTTATCATCAACGGTGGCGAAATGCTAATCCGTAGCGAAGAAAGTCTTTAAATCATATTTTCGAAAACGAATTTTAAATTAACTTTATGCTTTTCATAAAATTTTAATCTAGACCTATTTATTGGAGAAAAATTTGAGCTTGAAAAATGAAAAAAAAATTAAAATTCCTTTAAGAATTTCGCTGCCATCGACTCGCCAAGCGGGTTCATAATAATAATATAAATAAATAATAAATATGTCATGGTACGAAACAGCGATGTAGCTCAGCTTAGGTCGTCATTTGAATCGCAATAACAGTTAATGGTAAACCCCAGTTCAACAAACCACCCATAAAATTCCACCTAATTCGGATAGCCAAAATATGAAACTTGAAAAGGGGGAAAAATAAAATACATAAATTTATGACAAATGTCGTTTAATGACCAACAAATAACTACGTATTAACAAAATGAATCACAGGGGCCAAGGTGTTATCTCGTGAACTACAATACACTAATCGCATATTCTACAAAATTACACCGTTTCATCTCAAATACGAATAATTACCTTAAAGATTACACATCATACATATTTGAGGAAAAGTCATACATATTCAATTACATCTATTATCTAAACACAGATATACGACCCTATTTTTCTATTTTTCACTACGTCTAAACTATAAATTAATTATACTTAATGTAAATGACGTCATAATTGAATTTAGTCAATTTCCATTAAATTCAGTCTTTAAAAATGTTCTAATTAAACATGCAAAATAATAGACCGGCATACTAATACACTATATTTGAATATTTTCATTATTTTTTTTAAATTTATATATCGTATGAATGATTAAACCCCTGCCAAGTCGAAAATGCATTAATCAGACTGAGAAAAAACTTAGACGGAGCGATAGCTAAAAATGCTTGACAATACTTTACAAATGTATTTTATCACCATTTAAAAAAAATTATATATAAAATGACTATGACATGACTCAAGAAACAAGTTTGACATAAGGTGCGACGTTGCCAAATTGACTATATACTATTTCTTTCACTCATATTGGCTCTTCAAATGATTGACTAGGATAACAATATCTCGTTCGAGATATGGTAACTATATGTTCCGTTTATGTTTTTTCTCTGTCTACGTTGCGTTGTTAAGTGAATCATAAGAAACAATTATTGTAGAACATAACCATGTTACATTACATAAATACATTTCATTCAAATATTCGATTCTTACCATTAATAAAACAAAAAATAACAAATATTAATAACAAAGTCTTAATGTCAAAGGCACGGCTGAAAATTAAATGATATTAATAATATTATATTAATATTATAATATTAATAATAATTATAAAAATAAAATAAATTAATTATTCCAGGAATGTTGTCACACAAAATAAAAAAATTCATACTATGTAAATAAGATTTTTTAATTCTAATACTGATTGATACTGAAAAGACAAATATTAACGAGTTACATTTATTAAAAGATACTTTTAATTTGATAAAAAAGAAAAGAATAAATAGACAACTTTTAATCCATTTTTACTTTTTATTTAATTGTTAAAGTGACAATAACTAAATCATAAAACCAATGAGAAATCTTTGAAAGCTGACTCCAGTAGCGCCATATGAATGCCCTCGTTAAGTTTGCCTTCTCACTAAAGTCGGCCATACATGTAAATAGATATTACAATCTAACTTCCGTAAAAACAATTATACCAAAAGTGTTATTGTGTTCCCAGAATGACGCTTCGTGTATATTGAAGTGTTTATTTGTCTGTTTGTTCTATCAAACTGCTCGATTAAATTGACATATTCGCTTTCCAATGAATTCGCAGTTTTCCCTACTGGCGGTAGGTCTTTTATTGCAAGAGGCCGGCTAGGTAGGTACCACCGCAGTATCACTTATTCTGCCGCTAAGTAATACTTTGTTTCGGTTTGACGGACACTGTAGATAGTGAAATTACTGGGCAAGAGTTTCAAAAACATTATCTCGAGGTTTGAAACGCGTTAGTGACACCTACTATTAATGTATGGTATTGCAAGCGCTCATAGGCTACGACAAGCGCTTACCACTAGATGGGGGTTCGATGCTTGCCAAATTACTCACATAAAAAAAAATGAATTACCCACATGTAAGATCACAAAACTGTTGAAGTGTTGACCAAACAATCTAATAAAATTCCTATAATTAGACTTAAAAACTTGTATATATTTGATTTCGCGGCGATGACACGAATCCTAACATGTGTATAACAAATATTTCACATTATTTTTAGTTTTGCTAGAAGGTAGTTTCAAATAAAATTAAAAATTATCTCAGGTTCTTTTCACAATTGACTCAACCCGAAAGATCGTAATGTCTAGTTACATATAAGGCTTTCCATAAAGTATGGTGAATGAAAAATTAACATACACTCAAATATCCCACTACACACATAACCGATAATAGGCAACGAAGACCATTCTAGATAATTCTTTATTATTCTCACAATTGCTATTGTTGTCAACTTTCAACAATACCGGAAATAATAAATGGATCCCGTTATGATAAACAGATATTAATTTTTTTTTAAATCTATTTAAAAAAGAAAATATCATTTACGTATCATACCTCCAACTTGTAAAAAACCAAAAATTCTCCCTCTAGAACCCGACACATAACAGTCAAAATACCACCATTACCTACATCCACACAACAGGAATATCCAATAAAAGTGTACGTTATAATTAATGAATTATAAATGATACATCTTTCAAAATTCCATTTACATAGTATGCATAATTTTTACAAAAACTCTAATTGCATTATTATCAAATTTTAAAACATTTTGTTAAGTGAATTAAATACAAAAACTACTACAAGTGTATATATACGCCATTAATATAATTTAGCTTTGAAAATGTAGTCTTAAAGGTTGTCAGATAATAAAATAACACTAAAACATTTACTGACAGAATTTTAAATATAATTCTATTAACATATCACCAGACATGTTGCCTTCAACATATATACAATTGCTACAAGTTAGTACATAAATGTACTTATTAATATGTACGCCGGCATAAAGTTAACATCATGAGATGATCCCGCATACTTGACTTAGCGTCCACACCTCACGGCACTACTCGCAAACTACAATCATACTTTACTTTTAGATGTAGTAGATTTTTTTCCGATGTCGTCATTGCAATTCTAATTACTACATTTTCAACCTGAATATTCCATTCTAGGATTTACGTTTATCATAATCTCTTTGGAATATTGTGAAAAAGTATCTATGCTTCATTCCATTAAGTCCTTTTTCTACTCGATTTTGTATGTCTGGTGATATGTGCATAAAATTTAAAAAATAGGTTGTTCTATTGTCAATTCGATGATAATTTCAAAACTCTGTATAACATTTTAATATATTATACAGGACCGTGAAATATTTATAAAATAATTCAACTACATCATTTATACAGAAGGAATTTTAGTAATGTATAAAAACTCAACAGGCTTTTGCTGTATATTTCGTTTGACGTTAAATTTATAAAATTATAATAATCATAATTTATTTCGACTAGTAAATATCACTAATAATATAAATTATTAATATCACTTCATTGGGGCGGTTAATTTAATATATAACAAAACAAAATAAAAACATTAAAAACAGACTGAAAAATGTTATAAAACATTTTAAAACTGTATATATTTACCCTGGCTTATAATAATGAGATATTTTAAAATTCGTAATATGTTATATTAATCGGAATCTAAATATTATAAAATTTTGATTTAAAAATCGATACTTTTTTACTAAACTAACTACTGGGTATCACAACATCAATATTAGGTACAAATATTATAAATATTATCTATAGGAAAATGTAAATCTAAAAAGGGGCCATCAATAAATTACGTCACACTTAACAGGGCCGGAGTGTGACATTTTGTGATAAGAGGTGGGCAGATTTGCAGTTTCAATATTTAATATAGATATATAAGAATTTAAATTGTTAGCGACATATTATGTGAAAACCGCGAAAACTATGTGACGAGACTAGAGAGTGACACATAATTGTGACAAGGTCGTAGTAAGGGTCAAATTATTATGAAATTCGTGATACGTGCTTTATTGAAGGCCCCCCCATAGATGATTAAATTTTTGGAATTTTAATTATGTGCCAAAACATATGTCATATACATGTTTGGCGTAAAATCTTTTATACTCGTCACAAATTTTTTTTAAATTTTCAAGCACAGTGTACAGAACACATAGAAATGTAATTCAATTTCAAGTTCACAAATCTATATGTGCTGGTTAGCATAAATTCTTAATATACATTACGCCATTGTGCTTTTTAGTTTTCACTATGTTTTTAATTATAAACAAACGTCTTTTGTAATAGAGATATTTTTTGTATAATAAAGGAACGGACGCAACTTAAAAATGTTTAAATAATAGAATGAGATCACCAAACATAAATTATGACCATAAAAAAAAACATTTAAAAACCATCCATACAACTTTTAAAATTTTCTTTTTAAAAATTTTGACAGCTAGAGATTTAATGTATTCAGTCAAAAAATGGTAAATCAAAATATTTTTTCAAACGGTTTCGAATAACCGATGCTATTCTAAAATATTTACAGGTAAAGTTAATTTTTCGTTATTTTTTGATAATAAACGACTTTTTCTACTCCGATGTATTATATTTTAACCTTTTTTTTGTATTTTCAATCAATATTTATAAAACTTTTTATATTGCCATTTTAGGTGCGCGTGGTTGCAACTATAAAAATACTACCTACTATTTATAATATTAAAATTATTATTTTCTTGCCTATACAAATATATGAATTTAGATTGAAATTGTAACACGTATCTACGTCAATTTTTATCTCCAATAATAAGCTTTCTAACACCTGCTCGAACGTTATAACAATCTAAAACACTTGAACAACATCAAATTTTTACTGCATTCGTTTTAACAAATACTTTGTTGGTATGAAAATTAAACCAAAAAATATAACGCAACTAGAACAAATAATGTACTTATCAAGTTTAAAATACCCCAATCATACGTAAAAACAAAATTCATATCCCCAATTAACCTAGTAATAACAATTTAACTTTCTATTCCCTAAGTTTTCACAATAATTAACAATCTTACAATAAACTCAAATCACGTCTGAGCCACGAAAAGCGTACACGATGTTGAGATTTTGAGCCCAACTTCCTAACCCGAGGTTATTGTCCGGTTGAAATGTCAAATAGCCAAAAATCTAGACTAATGGAATTTAATTTTAGTTAACCCCAAAAATGCTTTTTAATATGTGTTTTTAATATAAAAATATCAATAATGTTGTATTGATCGAAAACAGGTCAAAATATATTATTGCACCTGAGCCAAAAATAAGGAAGCGCGTGTCTATTTAAGACAGCCCATACATCTTCAATATTATTGCGCAATAAAACATAAGCTTGGTAAAATTTTTATTGAATCATATATTGTCGCCGTCAAATTGCCAATTCCGGTTTGGCGCAAAAACCCATGTGACAGCAACTTGCCACTGGAAGTTCCTAAGTTGAGTTTGGTGTCAGTTGAGCAATAAATAAATTTGTTCAATAATATTCTGTATACATTATACAATCTTTCCATAGTGTTGCACAATATTATTGAAGATGTATGGGCCTAACATTTCAACCATTGAACTAAACCAATCATTCTATTTCTAATTTGTGAGATTCAACTATAACTCGACTACAGCCCAAATCAAATCACTTGTAGCAATCGTCTATTGACATACCAAGTAATATCCGAATTTTCATTTACGATTCTAAAACAGCCAATACACATTAGGTAAAATTTGAGGGTATATCGAAATTGTGTCCGAAGGAAAAAACAATTATAGTCCATTTCCGTTAAGAAAATAATGAGTCATCAAATGTAAAGGTGTATTCACAATGGAGTAAAAATTTAAACATAATAATAAATTTATTACTCTTAATCTTCGATTTTTTTTCTGCTAGTTCGATGATGCGTACAAAAGTCTACCTTTAACTGGACTTTATAATTGTACGCGATCTGATTGGTCGGGGGGCGTGGCTAGGCTGACGGACACCGACAACTCACTATTTTCTTAACGCGAATGGACTATAGCAGGCATTTTTAATATCGGATTATTGTCAAGATCTCAATAACAGAAGATATCCGTGTAGAGTAAGTTAGTGAGTGCTGTTTGAGGTGGTGTAGGGCGCAGGGCGGTCACCTGACGCGTCCGGAGGGCGAGCGCAGGTGCGAGCGGATGTAGCCGGTGCGGTAGTCGACGGTGTCGCGGTTCCGGCCCGCGCCGTCCGCGCCGCGCTGCCGGCGCCGGCTCCATCTGACCGATATCCGATTTATAAAACCGTTTTGTTTCACACTTCTTCTCCTTCCTAGCATTTTATAACCCAGGGTATCCTGATTACTTTTATCCGGATTTGACCGGTGACTATAAATAAATAAATATAAACGCTGCACACTCAACGGCCCCCATTAGGATAGTAATATCCTGTGTCGGGGGTCCGGAAACATTCACAATGACAAGGACAAATACACCCAGACCGGAAAATATGCTTGCATGGACAATACAAACATATTATGCTCCGAGCGGGAATCGAACCCGCGACCTGTGGCGTTGAAGGCAGGTTCGCTACCGCTGCGCCACAACGTCGTCGACTAGTTTTTACACAGAGCGATCGCCATCTGACGTTAACGATTATTATCAGATATTATGTAACAACAACCCGGACTGACAGCGTAACATAGCCTAGGCACGGTGGGGAGACCCACACGGACGAATGCCCAGACCGAAATTGATACTTGTAAGATCAATACAAACATTTGCGCGAGCGGGAATCGAACCAGGCGGACTCGCTACCAATACGCCACAACGGTGTCCATTTTGTTTTACACATTAATATATTAACCCATAGAGAGACGGGAGAATAAAAATTTAGCTTTTTCAATCTTCACACGTCGACTAGGAAGGATTACTCGATTTTTCGATTGTTTCGTGTTAAATATAAATATTTGAAATAATATAGTATATTATTCAAGCAAACTTTAAGCTGTTATTAAAATGTAAAATTAGATTTCAGATCTGAAAAAGATATGGTATAAAATATCGTTTTTATATAATAGTACTAAAACTCTGCTTTCTTCGAAACTGAATCATATAAGTAAAATTTATGTATGACATTTTCTGACTTTTTAAAAAGAGTGATGATATCAAGTTTTACCTTTATAAATTAAAATCTCACCTCAAGAGTCGCATGATGTAATCAGGCCAATTATCCGGAAACATGACCAGAAAGAACCCAACGGCTATCAGTATGATCCCGGCTAGCTTCATACCTTCGAACTCGACGCCATACAGCAACACATCCAGAGCTTTGCGGCAAAACAATTCATACATTAAAACTTAGCAAGAGTGAAAAACTCGTTTCAAGATATTAACAGAGAGTTTCACAAAAATGTGTATTTGGGAAATAGTTCTTATTTATAGTTTTCATCTCCGCTCTTAAGAAATAAATAGATACCACACTTAATTAAGATTTATTTTGTCCTAATCGAGCAATACAGCGTAACAGTGACTTAGCTTGGGAACGAGTTGGGTCTGTCCTTATGCCCTCCAAGAATGTCGAACCATAGCTTAGGATAATATTATAGAATTATTTCTTTAAGAATGTTTTCAAAAAGTAATAATGAACAATATTAGAAATGCTTTTTCAAGACACTATTAATCTAATTTTCCTATTGCGCCTCGAAATAAAGTACCTTGCGCTAGGATTCCGTACGACAATATCCCAAAAGGGTTAGAATCGATCCCGCGACTCTCGCGTTAACGGAGCCTAGCCGGCCCTTCTACTATTGAGCTATTAATAATTATGGTAATTTCAGATAAATATAAATAAACTTACCGGCAGATATAGGAACAGCCGTAATAAGTCCGAGCGATACGAATATGTTATACGTCATGAGGTTACCAAATTGGAAAACCAAGTGGAACACTGAAACAAGATTATTAAAATTTTATTTTAATTACTTTAAAAAACATCTTATTCTATTATAAAAAAATTAAATTGAGACTTCCTCCTGAAAGGGCTTTCCATAAAAAATTTTAGGTACTTATAATTGTGGACGTGAAATCTTCAAATCCGGAAACAAACACAAGCATAAACGCAAACACGAAAATCGAAGAAAATGTTTATTTGGTCGACACAAACATGAAATCTACGATCAATGGACTTTAAAATAGGTTACGCTACAATTCCGTCAAAATTATCGTCAATATTAATAGTTTAAATCGGTGGCGGATTTACCAGCAGGCTGAGTGGGCTTGAGCCTAAGGCGGCAAATTTGGAGACAGAATTTTTTTATTTTCTATTATTCTCTCTAAATGAGAAGGATTTCTGCATAACGGTTTTCTAATGTTTTATGAGTAAAAATTTGCCGATGACTTTCCACTCTCACTTGCCATTCTACATTCCGAGTATCAAACTTCCGTATTCTACAGTGAAACAGCTAGTTCGCCGCCCCCAACCAGTAATCAACATTTTGTTGGATTTAAAAAATAATCTAGCACATGACAAATGTAGAAATAAGGACAACAAAAACCTAACAGCCTATTCCTTAAAAATCTTGTAAATCCGCCACTGCTTTAAATGGTAAGCTTTAATAAATATTTACAATTTTATTTAAATCTAGTGCAAAAGAAAGCAGTATTTAAATATCGGAGCGATAAAACATCACGCTATAATCAGATAGTCACGAAAGGTTGAGGTGCCATGGTCATGCGTATTTTATTACTGTAATTAATTCACAAGTACTTAATTGCTACTAAATAATTATATTTCAGTCGTAGTTTCATTATACTTTATATCATATATATATATAAACTCAATTTTATGCGGAAATAAGCCTAAATTAAATCTTCAAATCTTCGTCAAGCCTTTTACAAAAAATATATAGAATTTTTAAATACAAAAATGGTAGTTATAAAATATTATTTGAACGACCTGCCACTAACACAGAACGCATCTTTGCATTCTGCCCGGGATAGATTTTTTTAACGACGAGAAAGGCACATCTTTTTTTTGTTTAATGTGTATTGCTGTTGGTCCTACTGGCCTCGACAACGTCAGCTACGCGAGTACCGACACCCGTGAAAAAGACACTCGTTTCGACCTAAATGTTTGTGAACTTGCCACTCTTCTAACGAATGACGTAAATCTTCTTCTTAGCATTCTTCTTCATCCTAGCATTATTCCCGGTATTTTATGTACCCAGGGTCTGCTTATTACTCTTATCCGGATTTGACAGGTGACTAGTTTTTACACGGAGTGATTGCCATCTGACCTCCGCAACCCTAAGGGCGAACCAGTAACTCATTGGATAAGAGCAATTTACTTATCAAGAGTTAACGATTATTATCAGATGTTATTGATAATAACCGGGACCGACAGCTTAACGTGCTCTCCGAGGCACGGTGGGAAGACCCACACGGACAAACGCCCAGACCGAGACAGAAATTTTAACAAACATCTGCCCGAGCGGGAATCGAACCCGCAACCGTCGAGACCAAAGGCAGACTCGCTACCCACAACGCCACAACGGTGTCATTGTTCTTCTTATCATTATTCCCCGTATTTACCCGGGGTCTGCTTATACTCTTTCCCTGATTTGACAGGTTACTAGTTTTTACACAGAGCGATTGCCATCTGACATTCGCAACTTTAAGGGCAAACCAATATCTCATTGAAAACAACCGGAACTGAAAGCACCGTATTTTGCGAGGCATGGTATCCACAAGGATAAATGCCCAGACCGAAACAGATATTTTTAACAAACATCTGTTCCGAGCGGGAATCGAACCCGCAACTGTCGTAGCTTAAAGCAGAACGCCACAACTAACTATTGTAAATTATTTTACATATTGGCTGACTCGAAAATAACGAGTCAACAATTTTAAACAAAGATAAGCTCCATCTTTAACAAAGTCCACTAAGCACGTACAAGTCTAGGTTTGTATCTCTCGACCTACATTCCTGAGGGCTGGACAACGTCTACCGCTTTCAGAGAATAATGAACGCATTTATCTTGCATGCACGAAAACCTTGACATCTTATATGTAAAATTATGTCGGAGATGTTATTGTACAATTTTATTTATATACTCTGCTTTACCTCTTTCTTATAACATTAATATTGAGGTATTTTTTATGTAATATTAAATTATTAACATCTACACCGGTTTTAGAAAAACCTGTAAATTTTAAGATACTTTATCATTAATCCGAAAAGAAACCATATTTAAAAAAAAATTAAGTAAAGAAAATCATTACCACTTTCTTTCAACTAAATTATGTAATTTTAGCTTGAAACGAAAAACACTATTTTTAGCGGTCCGTATCCGACATTCCGATTGACAACCCTATGACTTAGTCCCCGTGTCCATAACAAATACTGAAAATGAATTAAATTAAAAATAAAGGGACCCGTACAAGAAACTTGATATTTTTTCCTTCCCTTTATGTGGAAGAAGAACACACACTTGGCCTATTTTTATTTTGGTGTCGTAAAATTGTATCATATTAGAATTCATATAAGGCTGATCAGAACATATTATGTATCTTTTGAAGTCCAAACATAACTATCGTGTGACTAAAACAATCATACGTCCGTTCACTCACCAAGCAATGCCACGCTGGCCAGCAGCAATGGCAGCCACGGCATACGATGAGCTGGCAACTGCTCGGAGCCCGTTAGGTAGAGGGCGAGACACACCGGCCACAGTAGTGTAGCGTTCACCACGCCCAGGATTGAAAAGAATAGTGCTCGTTGGCCTGTGTTCACATCACCCATAACCTTCCTGAAAAGCACCTGTTGAAACAATCAAAATTATGTTCATTGAAATACTTATGAAAACAAGAACAGTATAGACATGTTTAATTTGGAGATTAACCGCTGAAACAGACGATTTTAGGAACTCCCGGCGTCCGGACGTAACGCCCGCTGTTGAGATAACCTCTGTCATAGCAGAGATTATTCGACCTGTGCAATCAGTCACACTGGTTGTAGGTCTTTTGTTGCAAGAGGCCGGCTAGGTAGGTACCACCGCAGTGTCAAATATTCTGCCGCCAAATAGTAGTGCTTAGTTACATTACTGTGTTCCGGTTTGAAGGGCACTGTAGGCTAGTGAAATTACTGGACAGAGGAGATTTAAGAACCAATATCTCGAGGTTGCTAACACGTGAGTGGCTCCTACTAATGGTGCTGCAAACGCACATAGGCTACGACAACCGCTTACCATCAGGTGGGCCGTATGCTTGTTTGCCAACTTGTAACATAAAAAAAAAAGAAAACTTGTTCAGGATAGAACTATGCGTATGTAGGTCCCAAAGATTGCGATACTATAATATTAAGAATTTTATAAACGTATTCTTTGTGGGTTTTTACCTCTAACAAATACCCATTTATTGGGTAAAAAGAGTTTTTTTCTCTGTCACAAAATGTCTACTCGCGACAGCCATAAAAAACTTTTACCAAGCTGCTAAATATAGTTTTCATACATTTTATATTAAATCCCCAGACGAATGAGTGGACGCCACTCATTTCCCGCGGCCACCATTAACTACAAAATTGGGTGTATCAAATAACGGCGATCTTTTCGTCTTTCATGAGTACCTAACGAATACTTTTTCATATATTATACTGCAAGTAACAAGCTAACAGTCAGAACCAACGACCGTAAGTGATCGAAAGCTTCCGTGGTTTGGTAACCCATTTTAATTTATCCAATGGCGAAATGTGAATGAAAAATATTAAGACACGAGTCGGATGCGGAAATTCAGCCCCCGGTATTCGTCTGAACTAATCCTCAGACATTCCCCGTGATAACTGGTGTAGAAGATACTCTATGCAGAACCAGAGGATTAAGCCGATCGCAAGAGTTTGGTGGTCGACAATTCGTCCACCTCTACGTTGAATGCGATCAAATGGACTAGTATGATTATTAATTCAACAATAGTTATTACTTTTTCATAGTATTTAACTATTTATCGTTTAATACGAACATCGAACATTTAAGTTTATATCTCACATTATCAGAGTTTAGGTAAAAGTGTCTAATAGCTAGGCGTGATAAAATCGCGTCCAAAATACAATATAGCACGCGATTAGTTTGCGATAACTGATTCGTCGTCGAATTTTAAAGAAACTTAAATGGTTAAAACATTACTGATTATAAGAATTGATAAATACTACGCCTAAATCTAGAAGAAAAATAAGAAGTAAATTATATACAATAAAAAGAATCTTTTTTTTTTTTTATTCTAGTATTTTTGCGGGGCCTTCGTAGAAAGCTTACATGTCGACCCCATCGTTACAAACTAAATTACACATATAATCTTTTTTTTTTCGGAAACATAGTTTAAATAGAATCAGTACAATGTTAAATTTTGATCTATCCACGTTTGTGAAAAACACAGACCGTTACCGTTTACCTTTTTTTTTTTTTTTTTATGTAAGAGAGGGCAGACGGTCTGGAGGCTCACCTGATGTTAAGTGATCACCGCCGCCCATGAACATCTGCAACACCAAAAGGCATCTCTTGGGAACCTTCAAGAGAAGAGCGTATTCTTTCCTTAAAGGTCGGCAACGCCAGGCGCGTTGCCGACCTTTAAGGAAAGAATACGCTCTTCTCTTGAAGGTTCCCAAGTCGTATTGGTTCGGGAAGACCGCCGGCGGAAGTTGATTCCACAGAGTGGTTGTGCGAGGAAGAAAATGTCTTCTAAATCGCGCTGTTGTGGATTTCCAGACATCGAGGTGGTGTGGATGGAATTTAGAGTTTTAGACCAGCAAACCTACCTTAACGACAACGGTCGTTCGGGACGTATGTGTGTTAGTCTGAAGGGTTACGTCTCTGGAGTCCCGACACATGATATCACTATCCTAATTGATTCTGTTGAGTGTGTACCTTATTTATAATACTTATTAAAAATAAATGCAAAAATTTTATATAGAACTTTCTTGTATACTTTTATCGAAATATTCACCTTAAAAGTTGCTTTCGAATTTCCTTTCTGTTTAAAACAATATCCTGACGCCCTTGAATGCATGTTTGTCACGCACTAATCCATGCCTGAATATTGCGTGTTTACTTGATTTCTTAACCTAATGCGATGTAGTTAACAATAAACTTTTATATTGAAACAAATAACGCAACCGTTACTTTTAGAAAACAATATTTTCTATTTTTTGTGGACATTTGAAACTAGCTTTTCCTTTAGGGCTTTAGCAGATCGACGATTTTGCGATAGAATCGATGCTACATAGTGTTTTGGCAATTCTCTGCATTCGAGGTAGTATCAAAGTCGACGCTACATGGTGATTTGGATAGCTGCGTTAGACAACTGAATCGTTAATCGAGGATGCTAAAAGTAGCATGTCTGATATAGGCCTCGGTTGTATATTTTGTATTACATATATGTTTTCCATATTAACTTAAAAATATAATCTTATGACGGTTTCGTCTATTCAAGCAATGTATGCTAGGGTCCTGACACCTGACTTGGCTTTAAGATTTTAAATTAGTTTCTTTTATCAACATTTCTAACCACATCATTTAGAATGCCTTATAAAATAAATTGTTAACATTTTCAAGTCACAGATTGTTAATTTTTTTTTTTAATAATTTTAAAAGCCAAGTTTTCGTTAGAATTATTATGTGGAATAATGTATACCAACTTTTTAATATAAACTGGTCTAGTTAGGGCGGTTTCAGAACCGTTTTTTTCGCTTCAAAAAGCCGAACTCCAATCGGTGAGGACGAGTGTCAAAAACATATTTATTGCGCTTTATATTATGTACAAGCTTCAAGCAAGTTCAAGCTTCTAGCTTTAAGCGCGTCACACTCGTACGAGTTGCGCGTGCGGTAAAAGACGCACCAATGCACGCTTCGAAATATAAACGAACTTATACGCTCCTAAAAAAACGCAGGTCTGAGGCCACCCTAACCCTAAAACAAGAAGACTACCAACTACCAAGTCTTCTATCAGTGAATCCCAGTGCCCCTTTATCACGCCTGAGTCTCAGTACTCGGCCCCTCCGCCCGGTGACGTTGTCAAGGCCAGTACGGGCCAACAGCAATACACATTCCGGAAAAAAAATGCAGTTAATCCTCACCTTGAATATAGCAAAGCCCGCAGCAGCACAGGCAGCCAGAACGACACCTCCCAGTGTGGAGCTGCCGGTGATGCCGTCCATATAAGCCAGCAATGCTATACCCGTGTCACATAGAATCGCTGCCACTATCTGAAAATACATTTTTCATTAGAATCCTATATGTATATAACAACAGTTTTTTCTAACTATAGGCTTCCACAGAAAACCAGCGTCACGTTTGTACTGTGGCATATGCTGAGCGGAGACCTTTTTGTTACTGTTCTAACTAAAGGCTTAGTTAATATAATTATAGTATAGTTCATAAGTTATAATAATTATTCTTATCTGGTACCAAATAAATAATTTCATTCTTTCTTTCTTTATTCATAAAGAAAATATTTCTTAGATAAGGTTTAGACGCGACGATCGCTGTAGCACAGAGGCAGCGAACCTGCTTTAAAAATTGGTCACGGGTTTTATTCTATGGCTTGTGTTTTTATGTCTATGTGTTCTAGTCTGGGTTGTTGTGCTTGGCTGGACCCCCCCACACACAGAGACAGAATTATATGGACACAGAATATTTATATCCTGCTTAATGTTTAAAATTTGAATTTTTTAGAAAATGTATCTTTAGATTTGTACAATATTTTCCATCATTGTACAGAATGGCAAGTGGCAGTCGATTGGCAATAATATAAATAATTAATTTATTTCAAATTTGATAATTCTATTATATAATGGTTAGTAATGTTAGAAAAAAAAATACTTACCCTAACACCGACAAACTGTTCATGCAAAATGACCCAAGACAGCAAATAGACACATGAGACATTAGTAGCAAACAGAGCTACAACATCAGTTGATAGAAGTATCTTCAGCGCATATGTGTACATGTAAATTGTCACCACCCACAGCAAACAGAATAAACCACAGCGACTTAAGAAACGGGCTAGTAAAGATTTTTGTTAGTTAATATTAATCTATAACTATCGATTGTGTTTAATGTAATATTTTTAATATTTTATTTGATTTAAGCAGTAACGGAATCTATTAATGTGCATTGCCAACCCAGAGGATAAGAGGAAAGGGATGAGAAGGGAAAAAAGGAAAAGAGCAGAGCAGGTGGGAGGTTGTTCCCTCTAGTGTTCACCCCACGTACAAAACGCAACAGCACTGGGACTGTACTGTACTGGACTTTACACCAATTTTTTATGAGAGAGTAGTACTTCCTCAGTTGAGCTTGGCTCCACTATTACAAAAAATTGATGTTTGTAATTAAAAAAAAAATGTGCAATTTAATTGTTTCACAATAGAAAGCTTTTTAAAACACATTTATTTGTATGTCTTACCAAATGTGAATCCCTTATCCTTGAAGTCGGTGAAAGCGTCTGCACAGATTGCATTAGCTGATTTGCATTTGTTGTGTATTAACATGATGATCAAATACAGAGGATAAAAAAAAATAAGCCAGTTTGTACAGAACCATGCCGTGAAGAATGGTGCATTGTAATAATGCTGAAAAGTAAAATTATATAAACAAAATTACTAATTATAGTATTTTTATTTAATAACCTGTTCTATAAATATTATTTATTATAACTATTGCATAATTGCGTAGATTAAAAAGGTTCATAAGTCACATTATGCAAAAAAACTGTTGGTGACAATAACACATTAAAATTTTATAACAAGTCAGTATTATCATCCACATACACTTACACCTACTTGTTTTACCGAAATCAGTATTTTATGGTATATATTATAATAAATTCTGTGTCGGTAAAACATAATGAAAATGCTCAGTAATGTTTAATGAACTTAATATAAAAGTCATAAATAAATTAATTAATATCGTTAAATATCTTAATAAATTACATTTCTATTACTGTATGAAAATTGTTTTTTTTTTTTTATGTTAGAAGTTGGCAAACAAGCATACAGCCCACCTGATGGTAAGTGGTTGCTGTAGCCTATGAGCGCTTGCAGCACCATAAGTAGGTGCTACTCACGCGTTGCCAACCTCGAGATATTAGTTCTTAAATCTCGTTCGCCCAGTAATCTCACTAGCGTACAATGCCCTTCAAAACTGAACACAGTAGTGCCTAAGCACTACTATTTGGCGGCAGAATATTGGACACTGCGGTGGTACCTACCTAGCCGGCCTCTTGCAACAAAAGACCTACCACCAGTGTGACTGATTGCACTGGTGGAATAATCTCTGTTGTGACAGAGGTTATCCCAACAGCGGGCGATGGGGTCGTTACATCCCGACGCCTTTAAATATACGCCTGATAATAGCTAAATGGACGCAAATAAACAATACCATGTCAACCCAAAAAATTTAAAAAACTGAGTTATATATGCAGAAGTGTTGGTAAATGGCTGAAGAACATTTTTCTTTAATATTTGTAGGGTTTTAAGCTTTAAACCTTCTAAAAAACCATCTTTTCAATAATGCAAATTTATGTATTTTTAAACATTTTGGGTTATATCATATACGAAATATGCAGTTTGTATACTTATTTTTGTGAAAATAAGTAAAATAACTTACAAAAATCTGAAATTGCCAAAAACTTTTCTCGAAATGATTTTCGTGTGGGTTGACATGGTATTGCTTATTTGAGTCCATTAATATTACTGACACTTATATCATATAGACAAACATGGCCATAGCGGGATTTGGCCCAGGGAGAAGAAAATCTTAATTGAGAGGCTAGAGTGGGGCAAAATGACTATTCTCTTACACAGTTATTTGTTAAATAGATCAAAATGTACTATAATGTTCCATATCTGAGTATTTAACAAGATCCAGGCTAGGGCAGCTGCCCTATTGCTCCTACCACACTAAGCCCATATACACAAATCATTAATCATAAAAAAAGTCAATACAATACTTATAAAGAAAAACACCACACCAAATATATTTTGGATGAAATATAAACAAAGTGGACTACTCACATGTGTGCGAATTCTAGAGGTATAATTATTATTTATAGGTGATTCAGTGGTGCTCATAGAGCTATCTGTATGTGGGTACTTCTGAAGGTACATGTATTTTATGCAGTGTGTCACAGTTACCCAGGATGCAAATACAGTGGTTGTGACACAAAGCCCATAGTACATCTGAAAAATATACATATTCAACACAAGATACCAATGCATTACTTAAATGCAGAGAAATATGTTTCCAAGAATTATTACCTTCTTCGCGACTTTCGAGCAGCAAGAACGCGGGCATTTTTTATCACGCAATTGGCGCTCTTCATCTTGACTACTTCCCGCGGATTCACTGTAGGCTTGTTGAAGGGATGGCTGTGTGGTCAGCGGAGGGGCTGAAGATACGGACGTCTGAGGAGTAAGCGGTGCCCGCGGGCTGTGCGGAGTTGGCGGACCATTTGGACGTTCACGTTCACCATCACCACTATGCACACTCTCCGCAACCTCTTCGCTAGTAATTATAACAGAAGGCGTGCGTACTCTCTTCGGATTAAAAATAGTAGGCACGTCCCCATCTCTAGCCATATTTCTGTATACCGGACTATGTAAACATTTTTAATAATATGGATTTTACACCCACGGTACGTGGATTCACTAAATTCAATTTACTGAGTAACCATTTCGATGCGTATTAACTGAATTTTCTATATATCTCTTCCATATTTCGCAACTAAATAAAACAAACATGTATCAACACATTCTTTGACAATATTATTGCAAAAAACGATGTCGCTTATCAGCTGAACCTCTGAAATACAAATATTTTCCGACCATTTTCCAGATTTCCCCACCTACTCTTAAATTTTTACTTGACGTAATAGACATTAGAGACAAAAGGTTACAAATACTATTGCTTTCTAATACGCCATTTGAGATTGTATTTTAATCGTGTTAGAGACTATGATTGAATGCTTCTGTCACTAAGCGCTCATATGATTGATACAAAATGGAATAGACAAAAAATTTATCATTTTGACTTTTCTCCTCTCGAATCTATATAGTATTTAATCTACGTCTCGAATCTGTCCATAGAAAATAGAGATCAAAAAGATAAGATTTGATAAAACTTGTATAGAAATTGTACTTAAAACTATAGTAAATGTAATCTATCACTGCTGTAATAAAAATAACCAGAAATAGCTATTTAAAACCAATAGCTGAAACGTTTTTAATAACATTAAGTGAAGAATTAAGAAAATAATAAAAAAAAAGTTTCATAATTTGATATCACCATGGTACTAAACTGAGGAAAGCCATGAAATTATAAAATAATACAATAATATAATATACAGTTCGATGAATACGTTCAATTAGAATAATCGAATTCGTCAGTCTTGTTAAATCAATTAAATCACACCATACGATTTAAAATTTGAGGGCTTAACTCTCAGTACGAGTACTCGGGTGCAGCCGCAGTATCTTAACGTATGGTTAAGGCTAGCAGGGCCAACCACAATACACAATCAGAAAAAAATATCGAATTAGTTGTCTATCCAATGTACCTATATACAATTAAATTAAATTGATAAAAATTGAGAAGCTTGAACAGCGGGCTTACCATTTACTTTTAGTAAAATTTTATTTCGATCCAAATCAATTCTGATAGTAAATCGATTCAAATTTTATATGAGCATGACGTATAAATATAATTATATCATATATGTCATTTTACGAAATAGCGATGTAGCTCAGTTTATGTCATCATTTGAATCGCAATAACAGTTATTGGTAAGCCCTCTGAATCGAATATTGTTATTTAATCAATTCCTTGTTTCGATTCGAGTAAATATAATAAATATTTACTCGAATCGAAGCAAGGAATTGATTAAATAACAATATTGAGCACACAGACTTTTTTCGGGGAAGACAACCCAGGGGGTTTTAGTGCGTAAAAATCACACATAACCTAGATTCCTTGCGAGTCCAGGTATCTTATGAAGATTTCCCCTGACACCAAAAAGAAAAGGGATAAACGAATAAATCAAATCGATTCTATTCCTATAATATGTACTTAATATTTTTTTATTTTGCCAATCACTGTCCAAGATGAAGGAATCAATGTACGATCCTTTTACCAATACCAAAAAGTGTTTAAGTATTCATAATATCACTGGTCGTGTCTATTGAAATCAAAATGACACCAAACTAGGTATGTAACATTTTGAACTGAAACTTCTTTAGAACCGTTGAGATTTCAAACTCGAAACGAAAAAATAAGTCCAAGAGACAACACGAGACTCAAACGTTTTAGTAAGAAGTCAGCGTGGTGTGTTATTATTCAACAGTGTTTGTGAATATTTTTATATCTTGTCACATATATTCATCTCATTCTTTTGTCGATTTACTAAAGTTTCACTTCTATCGTATATGAATCGCACACACACCTTTTTTATTATTGACTTCTTACAATATGTCTATGAAACTGTGCCATCAATACAATTACAACTTAGCAAATTTTACAGTTGCTCTGTGGCATTGCAGAATATACTAAATTACTACCTAATTAAAGTTTTAGTATATTTTAGTTGTTTCTCGATATTAAACAAAAAAAGATTTGCTTTTATAAAAATTGTTGGTGTGGAAAAAATAAGTGTTTATATAAATAATAAGTCATTATAAGGAAAAATTATACAACCATTTTTCACAGTTACAATATTTTTTTATCATTTCATTTTATTATTTTTTGAATAGGTACCTACGTTGTTACCTATCTTTCATGAATTTAATATAAGCTGTGATTATAATCCCAATTGTTGTGAGGCCAAGTCAAAATAAAAAAAGGAATTCTCTATGAGCAGCATATCGCATTTTTTAACGCAGATGGCAGCACAAAAAAGTTCAGAATTGAATCGCCAGAGGGAGATAATTGGTTAGCCTACTTGAAGCATCCGGGAACCTCGCCATAGTAGTAGACATGGCGGGTATCAGCCTGGCTAAATGACGAAATAAATTTGTTTGCTAATATAAGAACGTGTTAATTTCGTAGAACAAGTGTTGATACTAAAAGACTAATTAAGTTATATTGGATTAGGATAAAAATGCAGAATGTCGGACAGTCCGAAAACCGAAATATCGATAAGGTGAATGTGCAACTTGATGTGGTAAAATCGTCCACTCCTCAGAGTTCGGCTTCGAGTCCGGCCAAATCTGAAACCGAAACGTATTCAGGAGCACCTGCCAAATACATGACAGACTCTTCGGAAAGCGAAGATGACTCTGTGTCTGAGGTAAAACGTGTTTTGTTTTCGGCAGAGGCGGTGGCAGTAGTAAGGGATTGTGATTATCTGTACCGCTAAATGCTGCAAGGGACATCTTGTACATGACTGACCATTCCATTTCTTTTTGTAACCAAATTACTTTTCCATTAATTATATTTGCCTTTAAACGTGCAAAACGTGTTGTAAAGAAAAAAAATTATACATTCTCGTTACGGTACAAGTTGCTTGCCAAATATTCCGTAAAACGTCAGAAAGTCATAGGTACATACGTCCTACTGAGTAATGCATGAAATTATTTATGCCACCCGCTCCTAGACGATATTCAATTGATTCTTTGTAATTCTACGAAACGGGCTAAATCGCCGTAAGATACTTTTCATTGTCTATTTGTGTTTTGGATGGGGCTCGATTTACGGTGGCCATGTTTCCGAAATCACATGCATAATAGTCAATGCGAAGTGCTGAATATATTGTTTTCGTGACGTTATTTCAAAATGATTGAGTGAATTATATAATTTTTGTGTGGAATAGATACAAATATCGTTAACAATGTTGTGTTTTGTGTCGTCACGCGTAGACGAGTCTCTCTCTGTGGCCGCTACTATTCGCGCAAAAATGTTGGTTACTGATGAATTACAAGGACCATTTTCAGTAACGATTAGCGGTAAGCTAGTCCTTAAGCACCACATTGTCAGTATATCTCACATTTTTCTCATTGGTGTTATAGATCTTGCTGGCTTGTTTGTGCCTTAGCAGGCCAGACCTGTTGGTAAGTGGAAGAACACATTGGGCGCCG
Organism: Hestina assimilis; assembly: GCA_023373885.1. Lineage (NCBI taxonomy): Eukaryota > Metazoa > Arthropoda > Insecta > Lepidoptera > Nymphalidae > Hestina > Hestina assimilis. The sequence goes on from CM041750.1 coordinate 12,678,782, forward strand.
AACGAAAGCTTAACAAACTCCAATCGCTGTTGCAGTTTGAGTGATTCTTAACTTTAACCAGCATAATGTGTGTGCGATGGACAAATTACAACATTCACATAATGTTTTGTATTTAATATTGAATGGTCCTTGTTATTCTAACATACTGCTAGTATTTTCATTGTTTTATGCAGTTTTTATATTGCTTGTTATTGCCTTTGATGTCCTAACCTATTTTATTTCTATACTAAATAAGCAATGTTAGTTGATAATAATAAATATCAAGCTCACAGCCTTTAATAGGACTAAATATATTATCTTATATGTGACAATAAACATTTCCAAATACACGAAACAAAGAATATTATTACTCATCAAAAACAAGTACAGTGAAAACATTTTGCATAATTCATGTTTGTTGATAATATTAATAACAAATTAAGCATGTCTCATTTATTTTATGAGTGTTTCCTGACCTAGTAACAATTTTGGTTTTGAAGCAATGACATCCTGTTATGATTTACTTTTAAGTGAAATAAAATAACTTTATGTATGTAATATTTAATCAATCTAGGCGGAAATGGAAGAAGAAGGTGGTGCAGCAGAGTCGTCTAAATTCCTACTATCTCATGATGACCCAGAGCGGGCTGTTGACCCTGAGATGCAAGCACGCTTAGAGACCCTCCTTGAAGTAGCTGGTGAGTCCACTTTTAACTATTAAGTTTTGTCTTATCAGATAAGATAACTATTTTCGAGACAATTATCTGGTACAAGATAACCTGTTACCACAACAATAATAATTATGTCCTTTCTTCTATGACCTTTGGTATAGTTCCAACATCCTTATATGTCCATATAAGGGTTTTGTGAAAATGGTAAGTTTTGAAAAATATTAATATCTAATAATTTTGTAGTAATACACTTATTTCATTGATTTTCTTTGTTTTGAAATAAACAATAATGTATTTAAATTCATTAATTTTGTCATTCTGTGATCAAAAAATAACTATAATTAATGAGTAAAATTCTAAAATCCATATACAAATATAAACTCGTTATAATCTTATTGAAGTATTTATACATTATCCAGTAACTAGGTAGACAGCAAAAACAAAGAGTACTAGTAGTAAAAATAAGTTTGAAACAAAACCACAAAATACAATGTATGATGGGAATAAAGTAAACAAAAATATCTGTTTCTACACATATAGTGGAAATAAAATTTTACTGAATAGAAAAATTAAGCCATCTGGTTACAAGTACATAATGTATTCACTGACCCACGTTGTGACATTGGGAGGTGTCAACCCCATCGCCCGCTGTTGGGATAATCTATATCACAGCAGAGATTATTTATTATTTATTTATTTATACTTTATTGCACAAAGTGCACAAAGGCGGGCTTAATGCTAAAAGCATTCTCTACCAGCCATTATTCCACTAGTGCTATCAGTCACACTCATGGTGGGACTTTTGTTGCTAGAGGCCAGCTAGGTAGGTACCACCACAGTGTCAAATATTCTATTGCAAAACAGTAGTGTCTTCTTGTGATCCGATTTGAAGGGCAAGAATCGAATTTTGTAAGATAGTGAGATTACTGGGTAAAAGAGATTTAAGAACCAATATTCTGTGAGTGCCACCTAATAATGGTGTTCGAAGCACTGATCGGCTATGGCAACCATTTACCATGCAGTGCGCCATATGGTTGCATCTCACCTTAGCCTTAACATTAAAGAAAATCCGTTTTATAAGTTGGCACAACCTGTTAAATGTACACAGAATTATATTGATATGTATTTGATTGAGTGTCAGTGAGAGTCAAAGGAACTATACTCTTCATATTGGCATAGATATGTACACAGACAGCTAGCTTCCCACTTGTGGCCCAAAAAAAACAAAATCTATCTTATTAATTTTGTTTTTTTTTTTATAAATTACAAAAACCTAGTAAAGCTTTTACTCTGTACATTTGGTTATCAGACTTTATTAATTTACCAAGAAGGAAGACCTGTCTAGGTCTTAATAACACAATCACTTTCAATCATAACTGTCACCAGTATTGCACAATATTATTGAAGGTGTATGGGCCGGCTTCTAATAAGCTGCAGTATTTCGAATTAACTATTATATACATACATAACATTAATTTTTTGTTTTGTTTATAAATAACGCTACACACTCCACAGCCCCCATTATGATAGTTATATCCTGGATCTGAGGTCCGGAAACATACACAATGACAAGGACAAACACACGCAAACTGGAAAACTCGCCTCTATGGTCAATACAAGCAATCAAGCATCAATACTCAGAGTGGGAATCAAACCCGCTAAGGCAGGTTCGCTACCACTCCGCCACAACGTCATCATAACAACACAGAGATCACTATTTGTACTGAATGTGAATGTGTTTACATACAGACTTCTTTTGCCCATGTGGTATTTGATGATGTTTACATACAGACTTCTTTTGCCCATGCGGTATTTGATGATGTTTACATACTTGCCAAAATCTTTCCTATCATAAATCTATTGAATAAAAATCAATTTCCGGAGTAAATAGCAAAATGTATATAAAATACTTCACTATGCTGGCACAGTAAATCCTCCTATGATAATATGTTAAGTAGACTCGACAGTGTTCATACTGTTGGCATAGTTCAACTTATGGGAGTACTGAAGGCCCGAAATCCCACCCATACTCATCTCCTTTCCTTTGCCTGGCGACACACTGAGTTATGGTGTTACCGTGGATTGGCAATTTTGTGTAAAAAAAATAGATCAAAAGTAAAGAAAAGTTGACATTCATTAGCTTTTGAGTTAGACATTAAAAGTATGATATTTGAAAATGCAAAAATAATAAATGTTACAACAAATATAACTTGTTAAAGAGTTCTCATAGAATTATGTTTATCATTGTTACATTAGTAAGTAAAAATGAAAATTAAGTAATATGAGTGGGTCTTAAATTATTAAAATCTTATAGACCTTTGTTTAATATTAAAAATTGAGTTATAATGCTATAAATATAATAATACAATTTATATACATAGAAATCCAGACCTTATCCACTTTAAACCCTAAATTAAAAATTATAATGATGAATCAACTTGAGTGATACCAAAATTAGGTTTTATTTCTATATTAATAAAGCTCAATATGGGAATATACGTTGGTAGTGTCTGCTACTTTATTTGTATTGTAATTGTATGCATATAAATATACAAAGATTAACCCTTGATGTATTGCAGAGGTCATACTGCCATATACATATAAAAACTGACAATACTTAGTAGGAATACATAGACATCAAAAGCATAGATATTTTATTGCGAAAGTTCTTATTATTAAAAAAAAATCATTACATTTATTAATTATATAATATTCTTTGAAATAGTAAAAAATATAATATTTTAGTTTAATATTTAAATTAAATATAGTACCATAAATATTTATAAACGAACTTTTTTTTCAATTAAGTTTAAAGTTCATAGGAGATTGGTATGTGTCGTATCAAGTAACGTTAAATCTAAGCAGAAAATGTAGAGGGCAAACAGTTCACGTACGTACATGGTTTAAGTCACAAGATCATACATGTTTTAAAAGATAAAAGTTAATGCAGTTTTATAACGAACGACATTACCATAGACTATAAAATTACCTTTTTCGAGGAAACATCTACGTCTAAAAGTTATTTCGCGGTAAGTAATAAACCAACCTTTGCCAATAAATCGAAAAATATTTCGAAACTTTTTTTTAACGCTACGGATCAATAACTAATCGTTCAAATGACGTAATCGTTTCGTTAAAAAAAGTGGTATCGTCGCTTCTCGTCACTTGGAACATTACCCTCTCCACAGCACATACGCTGATGAGCGGCGCCTGCATAAGTTCGGCTTTGCCTAACGCGACGCGCCTCGCCGGCCAGATGTTCGGGTGCCGCAACGCGCCTATCGCAGAGTAAACAACGCGATTTTTTTTACCATCTCTATCATAATTCAAGTATGATTAATTCAGTACGTGTTCAATACGCCCGTATGGGTAAAAGCGTAAAAATGATCACCATTCAATGGTCAAGCTAAAATGATTCTCTTTTGTAGACATTGTGAAAATATTTTATATTAAAATGTAAGTCTGTTAGACAAATGTTTTGTTTATTAATTCCAATTTATATTCAAAGGCTTGACTTCAAAAAGTTAGAGGTTAATTAGAAATTTTCGTTTCTTTGATAGGGTATGTCCTCTTAAACATTATAATGATCTGAAGCAACCGGAGATATAGAACTCCTTAAACTAAATAATTACGCGCGTTAACTGCATCTATGATGTTTTGGTGTATTTCAGCGATTGAATTTGGATTTGTTCGAGGGTTCCCTATCCAATCGGTGCCTACGGAACTTTATTACTAAGCCTCCACTGTCCGGTCCTAGTTAACGGACTGGTTTCTCACGAGCCGTATAGGTAGAGAGTTTATTTTTTCACAGACAACAAATATTAAAAATAAAATAAAATTGAAAATAAATGTCGTCCCCGTTTTTAGCTATATCTCATAAACTGTAATACTTAACTAGTTGAATTTTTTATCGATAGTGTATTTCTGTTGCCGCTATGATAATAAATAATAAGACCTTTACAAGAAACTATATTTTTAATCTCTTCGTACCCTTTGTGTGAGTTAGATAGCACTTTGCCGGTTTTTAATAAACAGTTCAATGACCCTTCTTATATTAAAATCATTTTCCTCCAAATCTCGGTTTTCAGTGATAACATGATATAATAAAACATCGATTGATCTTACAAAAATCTGTTTCGGTCAGGGCGTTTGTCCTTGTAGATCTCCCCACCGTGTCTCGGAGAGCACGATAAGCTGTCGGTTCCTGTCGCTATCACATAACTTCTGATAATAATCGCTAACTCTTGCTAACTCTTATCTAATGAATTTCTAGTTTATGGAGGTCAAATGACAATCGCTCTGTGTAAAAACTAGTAACTTATCAAATGATGGATGGAAGTAATAAACAGACCCTGAGAAAAATATTGGGAATGTTCAATGAAATCTTACCAGACGTTAATACAGTTGCTTGCTAATTATTATCAAGAAAATGTTTGATTAGAAGCGATTTGAAAAGTCATTGTTCAAACAATAATATCGTACCTCATGCCTTGACCTTTTTATGCACTTGCGAACGCCACGCTTGAAACTATTTACTGAAAACGATCGTTAATCCGCACATTGAGGAAATTCACGTAATTTATAACGTAAATCTTACTATGTAAAAAATATTTTGTTTTAAATACTTAACGACGTTGTGACGCAGTGGTAGCCAAACTGTCTTAAGCGCCACAGGTCGCAGGGTCGATTGCCGCTCGGAGTAGATGTTTGTATTGATGAGAAAGCAGGCATGTGTTCCGGTCGGGGAGTGTTCGTCTGTTGAAGGTGAGCCGTTGAGTGTGTAGCGTTTATTTATTACTTTACACGAAAAAATAGTCATTTAGTAAACGATATTACTTAATTTAAAAACTGTTGTTGACCGCGCATTCATTTAAATTTTGATTATGTTGGCAAGCAAGCATACGACCCACCTTATGGTAAGCGGTTGTCGTAGCCTATGAGCGCTTGAGATACCACCACACATTTGTGGGTGTTACTCACCTGTTGCCAGCCTCGAGATATTGGTTCTTAAATCTCCTTAGTCGAATAATTTCCTTTTGTGTTTGAAATGTGGCTATACATTTAGATTAATGGTATTTATTAGTTCATCTTACAGCAAGTTACAACTAAAATATACCCTTAAGCGCGTACCAAACTTTTTATAAGTTTTTATAAATTCATTACGGAATGGAACGATGGGTATATGCAACGCGATCGTCGTGTACGCGCTTCCCTTAACGTTGATCAAGAGTCGGAGGACGCGCTCGCTCGATAAACGCTAGCTTGTCGACAGCGGACTAGAATTGACCGCTTCATATTCCTAATTCTAGTAAATTCTTGTTACTATAACAATAAATAAAATAATATACCTTTGCATGCCTACCAGCCTTTTAATCGAGACCGCGTTTAATTTTTTAAAACACAAATATCAAATGACATTTTACCCTGTGGATCTCTATATAGCATCCTGAATCAATACACAGTTTTGTTAATCAAAGCGGAAAAATTTCGCAATGATTGATTGTCACTATGCAAAATAAAATATTGTTTAAATTAAATGAAAAAGTTCAGAACGAATCCATCAAGGTAACTTGGCGAAATATCGATTATAATATTTTACAAATGGCTGAAACTATTTAGTCATTTATTAACTAGGGTTGTATCTAAGCGTCCTTCGCTGTCTGCCATTGCATTGACGTTAAAAATAAAACACGATAACATTTTAAAGACGCATATTTAAACAATCATTCTATTTTCTTTTTATACGTGTTAAGTTTATTGTGTTTACATGTATAAAGTTTAAAGAATTCTGAATTTCTTTAAAAATAATTGTAAAAAAAAAAAATTACCCTCTCAATAAGAGGGAAGGAGAGTGTTTGTATGTATGTATGCTTTTTTTGGCTCACCTCAGTCCAAAAGCCTTGATGAATGAACATATTCTATAGTATTTATAAGGTAAATTCTTCTTATTGTGGGTCAGACAATTAAACTGCTAAATACCCTGATGGTTGCTATAAATAATAATAATAAAAAATCCCTTGTAATAAGTTACATACTAATATATATATTGTGTTACTTTTTATATGTAATGTTATATCAAAAGTATCCACACTTCTACTTTTATAGTGAATGAATACCTTACATACAATATATAACTGAATGAATAAACGAATACCTTTATGAACGAAAGAAATTTAAGTATAATTTATTCGTTATATTAAAATATTTGCAACGTAATTGCCTTTGTTATATTCTACACATGGAACTTGTTAGCAACGCATCAGATCGATTCGATTGAAGTAATCGATTTTGAATACGGAATTAATTATCGAATGTCTAACTGTACACTTAATTATTTATTAGTAGCCAGGCTCATAGGTTATTTTCCTTTTGCCATCTATCGCAAAATAAATAGTGGCGGAAAGAATGCCGCCACCATTCCCGATGACGTCCTTAGCCGTGTTTCGGCCTCGCAGAAGGCAGATGGACGAAATCAACTATGAGCCCCCGTGAGGGCCGTCCATTTCTCACGGCCGGCTCTTAATAGTCGGCCGGTGACGCTAGTAGGGACAACAACAATATACAATCAGAAAGTGCGATACCAGATTTATTATTTGTGTTATGTATTTACAATTTTTTCTTACGACCTTTTTGCGCGTTTCAAAAGCCGAATACGAGTACACGGGTTTATCCTCCCATGTACGTTTGAACCGACGGTGGCAGTTACAGTAGCATATTATTCAAAAAATATTACGCACAGTATATACGAGTTTCTTGAAAGCGATCTCCTTAAACTCTTATACTTGTATGGTGGGTTACTTTTTATTTTGGGAATATTATAACCTTGGAAAAAAAGTCACGGTAAAGCTCGGACGCAACGACTTGCAGGTGATGTATTTCCAACTTGTGGAAACTAGCGATCATCGCTAGTTTCCACAAGTTGGAAATATAACGTCGTATCATTTGTAAGAATATATGGCGAAGATAGAAAAATGACAAAATTGGTCAACAAAATGATTACTTGAAATTGAAATACCTAGATATTCCTATGGTAATTTATTGGCATATTTTGCAGTAAGAATTTTTGTTTTCATATCATTTATTTCTGGAAACTTCAATATAACTGTTGGGATAACCTCTGTCACAACAGAGATTATTCCACCAGTGCAATCAGTCACACTGGTGGTAGGTCTTTTGTTGCAAGAGGCCGGCTAGGTAGGTACAACCGCAGTGTCCAATATTCTGCCGCCAAATAGTAGTGCTTAGGCACTACTGTGTTCCAGTTTGAAGGGCATTGTACGCTAGTGAAATTACTGGGCGAACGAGATTTATTTAAGAACTAATATCTCGAGGTTGGCAACGCGTGAGTGGCACCTACTAATGGTGCTGCAAGCGCTCATAGGCTACGGCAGCCACTTACCATCAGGTGGGCCGTATGCTTGTTTGCCAACTTCTAACATAAAAAAAAAATGCAGAATTTTCCCTTATATTTTAAATCCCGATCAGCATTTCGAATGAAAGTCGTGGTGTAATTCTATACATTGCCTCATAAACTACAAGATGATTTATATAGGTTCTTTAAAATGGACACCAGCAAACGTCCATGCACTACGAATCGTTGTATTATACCCTAGCGACTCCTAATGTTAAGATCGAAAAACCTAATTTGACGTGATCGAGTCGTCGTTGACGAAAATTACCTGCGGTTAAAAGTAATAAAATCCGCAATGGCAGGCCAAAACATCTTCTTTCATTCTAGAATTATTCCCGGTAATTACACAGCTTAGCTTATTGCTCTTATCCGGATTTGATAGCTTTTCCATCACCGATTACCATCTGGCCCTAACGACGTTGTGGCGCAGCGGTAGCGAACCTGCCTTAAACGCCACAGGTCGCGGGTTCGATTCCCGCACTGAGCATAATATGTTTGTATTGACCATGCACGCATATTTTCCGGTCTGGGTGTATTTGTCCTTGTCCTTGTATGTTTCCGAACCCCCGACACAGAATATCACTATCCTAATGGGAGACATTGAGTGTGTAGCGTTTATTAACCCTAAGGGCGAACCAGTAACACATTAGATAAGAGCAAATTACATATTAAGAGTTAACGGTTAACATCGGATGTTATGTGATAACAAGGGACCGCTAGCTTAACGTGCTGTCCGAGGCGCAGTGGGGAAATTCATGAGGACCAACAATAAAAGCGAAACAGATATTTGTAAGATTATCAACAACTCGCCACAATGGTTTCATGCTGTCGTGAAGACTAAAACATCGAAATGTAAAATATAAAAATCGAAAAGAAATTCAGGTTCACAATACTTTATCTTCCGGTATAAGCAAAATATAATCGCTCTTATAAACGTTTAATATACAAGAAAAAGGAAATACATAAATAGAACGGGAAAAGTCCGATATAATAGCAAATCAATACCCGTGCTAAGCTTCGTAAGGTTTATATTAAGTAAAGTTGGAATGTGAACTTTTATTAACCTATGAGTTCTTTATTGTACTCGTGTGAGATAATAATTGGATTTCCGCATTGTACTATTTGTGTCAGGAAAATATACGTTTAATATTTTTATAAAAATTTATAATAAAATATTAAAGATTAATAAATTTAGATCAAGATATAGCAATAATACACAAGATTATTTCAATAATAGAACGAGTTCATTTAACGCGAAGTTGTCCCATAACCAAAAAAAAAACACGTGGTCTTCAAGCGCTAGATTTGTGACTCATAATTTCCGTTATCAGCCATAGGAAAATAGTTCTAAAGAGCGTAGAAACAAAAACTAATTTCGCTAAGCAAATACTAAGTTTATTTTGAATACAGTTACGTAAATTAATCAATAAACACATCTTCTCTTTATCATATTCATATATAAATTTTTCCTTACGTCTTTGTGTTTGGGCTTCTACGTAGTTACTATCGTATGGCCGTTAGTTAAGGTCAGGCCGACCTTAACTAATAGACGGTTGTAATATCGCTAGCAAAGCATGTTGCCGACCCAAAAGGGAACGATGGGGCTAGGGAGGGGAGATAATCATCATCTGTTGGGATAACCTCTGTCACAACAGAGATTATTCCACCAGTGCAGTCAGTCACACTGGTGGTAGGTCTTTTGTTGCAAGAGGCCGGCTAGGTAGGTACCACCGCAGTGTCCAATATTCTGCCGCCAAATAGTAGTGCTTAGGCACTACTGTGTTCCAGTTTGAAGGGCACTGTACGCTAGTGAAATTACTGGGCGAACGAGATTTAAGAACTAATATCTCGAGGTTGGCAACGCGCGAGTGGCACCTACTAATGGTGCTGCAAGCGCTCATAGGCTGCGGCAGCCACTTACCATCAGGTGGGCCGTATGCTTGTTTGCCAACTTCTAACATAAAAAAAAAAAAATCATCATCATCATCATCATATCAACCATAGGACGCCAGACGACGTCAGCCACAATGACCGGCCACCAATTCGTCAGTCCACCTTGTGAGGGTCTATCCACGCTGCGCCTTCCGTTACATGGTCGCCACTCCAGAACCTTTCTGCCCCTACGGCCATGGTAATGTGTCCCGCCCACTGCCACTTATGTTAAGGGCTATTTTGGTTTATCGGTTATTTTGGTTCTGCTGCGGATGGCCTCATTTCAGATGCGATCCCTAGCATTACCCTTTGAGTGATTTTGACCCTCCTCATGAGGCCCATAGTAAACGACCACGTCTCAGTATCACACAGTAGCGTTCCGTATGTTTTCACTGGTAACACGCACTGGTTCTTCATCCTAGCATTATTCCCGGTATTTTATGTACCCAGGGTCTGCTTATTACTCTTATCCGCATTTGACAGGTTACTAGTTTTTACACGGAGCGATTGCCATCTGACCCCGCAACCCTAAGGGCGAACCAGTAACTCATTGGATAAGAGCAATTCACTTATCAAGAGTTAACGGTTATTATAAGATGTTATTGATAATAACCGGGACCGACATCTTAACGTGCTCTCCGAGGCACGGTGGGGAGACCCACACGGACAAACGCCCAGACCGAGACAGAAATTTTAACAAACATCTGCCCGAGCGGGAATCGAACCCGCAACCGTCGAGACTAAAGGCAGACTCGCTACCCACAACGCCACAACGGTGTGGTAACACGCACTGGTTAAAGACTCTTATCTTGAAATAATAGGAAGGCAAAAGAGGGCTTGGGGTTTCTGCCCATTGAACGAAAGGCTACTGTATGGATATTACGTTAATGGGATGTGAGAGTACTTCCCTCGGTGGCCTTATCTATACTAGAAACAGCTACATTCTACTACTACTATAGTAAATCTAGACGTCTGAGTTTCGATGCCAAATCTTTTATGATTATTTTAGAAAAAAAAAAATCTTTTAAATGTTGTAAGACATCGTTGTGAATAAATAAATCAACTTTTTTTTATAAAAATGCAAAAATAATTTGCAAGTCGTGTATTCAAACATTGGTTCAAAATATTTTCTTCAATAAGCTCTTAGCTGCTCTTAGTAGGTGGTCACAATCTTCGCTCGGAAATAATAGAGAATCAACTGTGACAGCTAAAATGCAAAACAAATGCTAAATATGCGGAAGATGTAAATTTTATTTTAACCGATTTCAAAAAGCTTTCAATTTGCCATTTTTTTTAAGTTTTTGTGATGTTATTTTTTTGTTGGAACAGGTACACTTCCGAATGGATATAAATTATGTTATCTGATCAAAATTTACGAGCTAATTAACCGCGATCACGAAATTAACATTTTTTCGAACGGCCTATGCCTTACGGTTTAAAGGTAGACGGTTTAAGTCAGCCAGTTATACTTTATTTATTATTATTTTTTTTTTTATTTCATGACGCTTGCCAAAGAAGCATACGGTCCGCCTGATAGTAAGCAGTCACCTTTTTTTTTTTTTTTTTTTTTTTTTGTTTACGGGGAGGAAATCTGCAACCAGATACCCGGCCTCCTGGGGAAGAGAACCGGGTTATGTGGGGTTCCATGCTTAACCATGGCGTCCCACTAAAACCTCCTCGGTGGCCGACATCAGTGCGAGTGAGAGGCTCCGGGAACTCCTGTGGAACGCACTCCGGGGCCTCTCAAGCACATCGCCCAAATGGGCCCTTCCCGGGGAGAGCTGATGGTGTTGCCCTCACCCTAGGGGAACTGATGGCATTGTCCCCCGCGCCGCCTCGTGCTGGCGAGCAGCACGACAGTCGGTGCCACCCCGACCGCCGTCTTCCTCTAGGCCGTGCGATGAGCACACAGGTGACCCCACCCTGTGCACCCACGACCTAAGGGTACGACGCCCTATTTAAAGCCCGGGCGTGAGGGCTTGGGACAGGAACGCCAGCAGCATCGTAAGACGCCACCATTGTCCCTGTCACCACCTTTTCCCACCAACCTGCGCAGGCGAGAAAGGCAGAGGGCCAGGGGTGACGTGGCCAATCACCCCCGTCCAGCAGGGCTCCCGCGGCCGTCCCCCTCAAGACCACCACAGTCGAAGGAGACAGCACCCCCTTGCCAGCTCTCAACCTTTTGCAGGTGGAAGCGAGGGTAATTTTTTTATGAGGTTTTCTTCCTCAACTTCCCAGCGGCGCACGACCCGCCCTTGCCATAGAGCCACTTCCAGGTCCACTCTGCTACTCAGAGAAGTACCAGGAGCGACCCTTGTGGCAAAACCATCCCGGGCGCGGTCTGACGTTAAACGCCCTGCGCTCAACCGCGGAGCCGGTACTCAGCCTTCATCGGTGAACTAAACGAGTTCACCGACGCCGTTGCCCAGGGTGCACCACGTGGAGGTGACCGGCTTTTGCACCCCAGTAAGCAGTCACCTTAACCTATGAACGCCTATCATACTTAAAGTATTAAATGCGCGCTGCCAACCTAAGGAATTGGAAGGAAGAGATGAGAAGGGTTAAAAGGAAGGGAACAGAGGAGGTGGGAGATTGGGCCTCCGGCGCTCTCACACGTCGCACGAAACGCAACAGTACCTACTAATACTATTACTTTACGCCGATTTCCTATGACAGTGTAGTACTTTCCTGGTCGAGCTGGCCCATTTGTGATGGGAGGATAATGACTCTACTAAAACCAAAACATTAGAGATAGATATTATCTAATAAGAAGTCTTTTTTTCGTCCCTCCTCTGATCTAGTTCTCTGATCTGCTTCACAAGCATGTCTACAATTATCGTGTTAATCGTCTTCAATCAACGACGATTGTATTGGGACAAGGCTCATCAAAATCAGTCCATTAGTCGCTATAAGTGATTCGTTCGTCATAAATAAATATTTATTAGAAAGCCAGTAGGGTCTGCGGACGCGACGTTGCGTTGGGCTTAACATAATAGAGACACACCAATTTTATTAACACGTACACACATGGTCTGTTCTCAATGAAATGGTAAAAAGAAGTTCAACGGAAGTTAGATTAATAAATGTTGCGTATTCGAAAACGTGTTTTTTGTATCTAGTAATATTATCGGATGTACAATATTATTTTTTGAACATTTATCCTGTTCGTTATGTTGGCGTTTTTTGTACAATTTCTGCTGAAATAATGACAGCTTTTTTTACGAATCTATTTATAAATAGACAAAGACTTTTCCCGAAAGAAAAAGAAAAGACCAAGTTAGTGACGAGCTTTAGTGTTATCGATAAAAAAATATTAATTTTTTGATAATGATTATGATAGAATTTAGACCACTGGGTGAACACTGGGTTATTTAAAAAATATGAAGAAGAATATTGTATTATTTACTGTCTACTATGAGACGCTATGTCTCATTAAAATGCTTTGCTTTAACATTGGCTTATAATCTTGTCCTAATATTTTTAGTAATAATCACTTTGCTACTGTCGAGCTTGAACAGTGATTGTTTAATGTAATATTTTTAAAGGACATTTCCTACATTAGAAATATTAAGTTTTAATACTTATTGACAATTCACCGTTCCGACGTCGAGAAATCGTGCTTTATGTTTTCGTGTTCCGTTGTGAAAGGTAAGACAAAAAGGTATGAATTACCTTAACGTAACATAATACTCGGTTGCCTTAAGACCATCTCGTCTAACTTCTATCTATTAACACGTTAAACGCCATGTGGGACAACATATGTGCCTTGCTTATATTGTCAAACCACTTACTTATATTGTCAGCAATACAACCCAATATATAAGAATTTTTTAAACGATTATTGTCCATATTATATATTTAGATACCAACTTTATATTTGGCTTAGTAGAGATGCTGAAAGTTGCTTCCAGCTTTTTTATATGAATAAGTTAGCAAGCAAGCTTATGACCCACCTGATGGTACGCGGTTGGGGTAGCGTATAAGCGCTTGCAACACCATATATTTGTAGGTGTCATTCATGCATTGCCAACCTCGAGATATTGCTTACGGTACAATAAATGAAACCTAGCCGGCTTCTCCTAATAAAAAGCCTACCAGTATAACCTCGCGGTCAAATGATATCTCTCACGTCCAATGAAACATTCATATGTATGACTAGGTACATATGGAAAATATGTACCTAGTCATACATACGAATGTTCCACGGATCAAACAGAAATACTAAAAAATCTATTCTGCGTTTAAGGTGTTAAGCGTTTTTGTGATGATTGTTGACGATCGATACGTCATTATTTTTAAGGAACATCGTAATGGTTGATCTTTTCAGAGGTTTACGAACTCTTGACGGTTTTATGATCCGTCCTTGATTATTGCTATAAGTCTGCGATTGTCATAGAAAATAGATAATTGTTTTCATAGCGAATGCTATATTTTCCGGGTCGATTGAACATTGTATATGAACAAAGCTTAAAAAGTCCTAAGTTATTAAGTAACGGATAGCATAAAAATCATTCAAAGTGATCATTAAGCTTGGATTGTCTTCTATTTTTTTAATTTAATAAAACTTTCTTGATTGCAAACTTATATTTATCGAGATTATACCCCTAAATATGTATAAAAATTTTAAGGGTTACAATAAGACATTCATAGTTTTTATCATAGCATTGATTTTGTTCTTTAATAGCTGTTTGATTTTTAATTTATGAAGCTATGATACACTCAAATCAGTTCGTTCTTATAATCGTCGGTAGAGTTTAATTTATCTATACATTAGTAGTTCTACACGGATGAAATCGCGAGCAAAAACCTAGCATATCTTTAATTTAAATTAAAAACATTATGCAATTAACTAAAGATAAGATAGATATAAACAATTATATCTAATTCACATTAAAAACAATTTCACACAAGAATGTTAGAATACGACGAAAACGGTGAATTAATTGATAAACAACAAAATTGTGTAACGTTACACAACTTTGAATCTAAAGCTTTATAAAGCATTTCGATGTTAACTCGTATTCTCAACCCTATTTGCATTGCCATAAGATATAAATTCGTTTCATATTTAATAATCTACTATGCACATTCAAAATCAGCCCGAAGGTCGTTGAAACGTTGCAGGCTTGAACATAGGTTTTATTTTTTTTTTTCAAATGTCAAACTCACAACACTATAATTGACATTTGCAATTAAGACAACAGCGGATTCATGATAAAGTCGAAAACATCAGTAATTCCTTTTCATCTTGAATAATATACCCTATTTCATATCTCACAAATACGACAAATGACACTTCGTGTGTTGAAACCCGTCAAAGGTAGACTTTAGAGCACACATACGCTTGAAAAACATTACCCCTTCAGCAGTCGGGTAAAAAAAAGAAAAAGTCTATTTGTTTTTTGATAGTTGTCCTATATTGAAATTGCTTGCTGATTTGTCAATAAAGAAATGAAAATGCTGTGAGTATTGATATAAAGCACTTATTTTAAATATTTTTCCGGAATATAAAGTACCCTATTGGTCAATACAGCTAATTGTGGGCCAAATTTCCAAAACCATTCTGTAATTTTACACTCCAACCATCCACTCATCTACATAGATGAGAAATCCATCCTCACAAATTCACAACGGATAGATATCCATCCTCACAAATTCACATTTCTAATATTAATAGGATTAGCATTATAATTACGAATATTTAAACTTTTTATATAATATGCTTTATTTAAAAGAATTAATTCTATCGTCAGGTATAGGAAAACTCTCCGGCGAAGGTAAACACCTCGCCGATCCCGAGGTTCTTCGGCGGCTAACGTCTTCTGTATCCTGCGCGCTGGACGAGGCGGCCGCCGCCCTCACGAGAATGCGAAGCGACCAGCCCCCCGCGCACCATCGACACCACCACCAGGACAAACCGTTAGTTAAACATACAATACTAATATACATAGATTTTATTACAGTAGGATTTCCGTCTAACTTCCATTAAGTACATTATTCACGTGTTTCGCTCCTTCCTACAATTTGGGCTTCTTCAAACGAGGCGTGAAGAGGCATCTTGCGGGTAGGCAGGACAAGGGTGGCTAACACGGTTGCATTCCGCAACTCTGTTAGCCTCCTTGGCGTTTGGACTTTATTTCCACTTACCATCAGGTGGAGTTGAGTCACCTTATTTTCCAAATAAAAAAAAAATGTTATAAATCTGTCTTAAATTTTAATTCTATCCTTTAAGGAGTTTATTTTTATACGTTGTGGCGTAGCGGTAGCGAATCTGCCTTAGCGCCACACGTCGTGGATTCGATTCCCGCTCGGAGCACATGTTTCTATAGACCATGCAGGCATATGTTCCGGTCTGGGTGTGTTTGTTCTTGTCTTTGTATGTGTTTATGGAACCCCGACGAAGGATATCACGAACCTAACGGGGCCCGTTTGTGTCATTTGAAAGTGTAGCGTTTAAGTTTTATCTGAATACATTATTTGAATTTCTTGATAGAAATCTGAATTTATCAATAATATCTAAATTCCAAACTTCCTTATTCATAAACTAATTTAGAAAGTTATTACCATTATAAGATGAGATTGAGACATAAGAGCTAGACGCTTGTCGGATCACGAATCGAGATTACAATTCTCGAACGTAATCTTCTTATCTAATATGTCGATTAAAATCACTGTCGTACATACTTGGTGCTCTTTTGTAAATTCAACTCCAACGTCAAAGCCAACGCAACGAATGTTGTTAAGCTTGTGGTTTACTCTGTTACGGTGCGTTGGAGTTGAATTTACGAACGAGCACCAACTGGACTGGACATTTTGTCTGTATGAAAGAGCCGGTTCAGTATATAGTACTAAGTCTAAGCTGTCTTGAAAATTAGTAGTCAGGCTCACTTAATGTGGAACACTGTACTTGTTTCCTTGTTTATTGCCATAATATAGAAGATATACTCATTTCTTTATCTTGTATATTACTATTAATAATGTAGTATAGTACTGATATATTAAGTAATATTAATTATATAATAAATGAATAATATATCTGCTTGTCCCAAAAAAAGTAGTTCCTTCTTTATGTCGTGCTAATTAGTTATCTTTATATGATAGTACGCAATGCGGTTCGACGGCGACGGGCACGACGCCCACCGTGCCGTCCTCCGTCGGCGCGGACGGCGCGCCGTCGCTGGCGGAGGCGTGCTCGGACGGCGACGTGGGCACCGTCCGCAAGCTGCTCACCGAGGGCCGCTCCGTGCACGAGACCACGGAGGAGGGCGAGTCGCTGCTGTCCCTCGCCTGCTCCGCGGGCTACTACGAGCTGGCGCAGGTGCTGCTGGCGATGCACGCGAGCGTCGAGGACCGCGGTATCAAGGTTCGATACCAATACGTTATTACTATAATAGAACATGAATATTTTTGAAATAATATTATTTAAAATTTTGTGCTTGACTATGAGTGGTTCTGGACTCCTTAAACAGAATATTACTATTCTACTGGGGTCAATGTGTGTAGCGTTTATTATTATTATTTTTATTAAACTGTAATCCTATTCTTGATTTTTATTTGCCTCCTTCATTCTGATGAGGATATCTAAGAAGATAATAAATGTTAAAATCTGTTTTTGACTGTTTCATTTGATGTTTAATGGTCAAAAGAGGCAGAGAAAACCCTACTTAACCGATGTATTTCGCCAAAAGCCCATTGGCATCCAACGGAAAAATAAAGTAGTTTCCTTGAAAACACCAATTTAGCGAACAAACATTTTATTTTTTTTTCGTTATCAACACTTTTATAGTACCTTAACTTAAGATATATTGACTCAGGGCGACTGCACGCCGCTCATGGAGGCGGCGAGCGCGGGCCACGTGGACATCGTGCGGCTGCTGATCGCGCACGGCGCGGACGTCAACGCGGTGTCGGGCTCGGGGAACACGCCGCTCATGTACGCGTGCGCCGGCGGCCACGAGGAGTGCGTGCGCGCGCTGCTCGAGAACGGGGCCAACGTCGAGGACCACAACGAGAACGGGCACACGCCGCTCATGGAGGTCTCTATAATGACTTATCGCTACAAAATTACATGACAAATTGATAAAAAATTAACATTAAAAAGTTGGCCTTTTTCCATGAAGCTAGGTAGGTACAACCACGATAGTGTATTTGAATTACTGTGTTTCGATTTTAAGAAGACTACAAAAACCGCTTACCATCGTATGGGTAAATATGCTTACTAGACAACTTAGTCATATGAAATTATTTATTTTTAATTAATTTTTTTTAATGAAACATAGTAATTCAATCTGTGATATTTTTTTCAAGTAATTTTTATAAGACATGAGTAATTTTTTTTTTTTTGTACCTAGTATTGTTATCAAGATACAAGTTTGTGTTGTATTAATCTTATTCCAAGTGAATTAAATTTTTATGAGAAATAAACTAAACTAATTTGTGGTCATTGACAGGCGGCATCAGCGGGCCATGTCGGCGTTGCGAAGATCCTCCTCGAGCACGGCGCCGGCATCAACACGCATTCGAACGAGTTCAAGGAGTCCGCCCTCACCCTGGCCTGCTACAAGGGTCACCTGGACATGGTCCGGTTCCTACTCGCCGCCGGGGCTGACCGGGAACATAAGACAGATGAAATGCATACAGCGTTGATGGAGGCCAGTATGGACGGTCATGTTGAAGTCGCGAGGCTTCTGTTGGACTCCGGAGCGCAGGTTTGTTCATAATTATTAATAAAGTGTTTTTAAAAATATTAATTTAATACGTAAAAAAAATAGTTTATATTAAAGATTTCTAGCTAATCCTACAAATAAAAAAATTAGTAATCCCTTCATCGGCTTCACTAGCGTTTTTTTAAGTAATAAGCACATATATACCTATACCATGTTCTAAGTTGATACGTCTAGTCATTAGTTTATTGATAATCCCATGGGAACCTTAGATTTTTTCGGGATATAAAGTATCCTATATACATCCTATTAATCCTGATAATAAACTATCTTTACGTATAATTTCATCCAAATCCGTTCAGCCGTTTTTGAGTGCTTCAGTAACAAACAAACAAACTTGTAGAATTATAATTTTAGTATGATGTGAAAGTTTAAATTGCAATAAATAAGTACGGTCAGCAGAATAATTGTTTGATTTATTTTTATAGATTTTTAACATTTACTTAGCAAAAGAGATAATGTTTTACAACGTTTAATTTAAAGTACTTGCTATAGTTATTAAGGAATATTTTTCATTTTTATTTTTTTGCACACTCCACCACAAGCTGGTCGTGACGTGACAACGGTCGTGTTCGTATTTGAGATGTAGTTTCGATATGCCGCCGTAGTTATCGTATAACGGGCTGCCGGCGCAGGTGAACATGCCGACGGACAGCTTCGAGTCGCCGCTGACGCTGGCCGCGTGCGGCGGCCACGTGGAGCTCGCCATGCTGCTGCTGGAGCGCGGCGCCAACATCGAGGAGGTCAACGACGAGGGCTACACGCCGCTCATGGAGGCCGCCCGGGAGGGTCAGTACGACAGCCTCTTTAGCTACCTCTGCAATGTTAATATAATATATTTTAAAGGCGTCGGGATGTGACGACCCCATCGCCCGCTGTTGGGATAACCTCTGTCACAGCAGAGATTATTCCACCAGTGCAATCAGTCACACTGGTGGTAGGTCTTTTGTTGCAAGAGGCCGGCTAGGTAGGTACCACCGCAGTGTCCAATATTCTGCCGCCAAATAGTAGTGTTTAGGCACTACTGTGTTCCGGTTTGAAGGGCATTGTACGCTAGTGAAATTACTGGGCGAACGAGATTTAAGAACTAATATCTCGAGGTTGGCAACGCGTGAGTGGCACCTACTAATAGTGCTGCAAGCGCTCATAGGCTGCGGCAGCCACTTACCATCAGGTGGACCGTATGCTTGTTTGCCAACTTCTAACATAAAAAAAAAAATAAAAAAAAATAATAGTTCTCTGTATGAGTTGAGCCTTGCACCTCCCAGCTTGAATGGGCCGGCTAGAAAACGGGAGTGTTATTCTCTCACAGAAAGTCGGCATAAAGTAACAGTATCAGTAGGTATTGTTGCGTTTCGTGCAGTACAGTGACAACGCCGGAGGACCAATTTCCCACGCCCTCCTCCCTTTCTCTTTCCTTTTTCATCCCTTTCCTTCTATCTCTTGGATCGACAACGCGCATTTGTTATTATGTATTGCAAGCGTTCATAGGTTGTGGGGATTGTTTTCCATGAATCGGATCGAATGCTAGTTTGCCAATCGTGACATAAAAAAATTTATAATAAGTATATATACTGCCTGTTTTAGTATAAGTGAGCCAGCTAGACTGGGACTAACAAAATATATATTTTTTTGGTTGAGCTTGGTGGTATTTTGAATTTAGGCTGCGTTAGCCGTGACGTACGTACGTAATAAATAATTTTTGCTATAGAAAAATATGTAAAAAGACAAAAGACATTTAAGTAAAGTTTTATATTTATGAGAGGTTATACATTAGAAATGTTATATGTCTCTGTTGATTAATGCTGATTGTAACTAGGTCACGAGGAGATGGTGGCGCTGCTGCTGGGGCAGGGCGCGTCCATCAACGCGCAGACGGACGAGACGCAGGAGACGGCGCTCACGCTGGCCTGCTGCGGCGGCTTCCTCGAGGTCGCGGACTTCCTCATCAAGGCGGGCGCGGACGCGGAGCTCGGCGCCTCCACGCCGCTCATGGAGGCCTCGCAGGAGGGCCATCTCGAGCTCGTTCGGTGAGCGGCGTCTATAGTTACTATAGCTATGTTCTTGATAAAAGTTATAGTGTTCATTCAAAGGTGCGAGATGACTTATTTTTTTTTGACATATGCTGCAATCAGCATCACAGATTTACTCAAATTTGATGATCTTATCTTTTTGAGTGCACATCTGTAATGTGTCATCTCTTACATTATAGAGTATTTCCTTTTTTTTTTTATGTTACAAGTTGGCAAACAAGCATACGGCCCACCTAATGGCTTACCATCAGGTTGCCGTAGCCTATGAGCGCTTGCAGCACCTTTAGGAGGTGCCACTCACGCGTTGCCAACCTCGAGATATGGGCTCTTAAATCTCCTCTGCCCAGTAATTTCACTAGCGTACAGTGCCCTTCAAACCGGAACACACTAATGCCTAGGCATTACTATTTAGCGGCAGAATATTTGACACTGCGGTGGTACCTACCTAGCCGGCCTCTTGCAACAAAAGACCTACCACCAGTGTGACTGTTTGCACTGGTGGAATAATCTCTGCTATGACAGAGGTTATCCCAACAGCGGGCGATGGGGTCGTCACATTCCTATTTAGATTGAGGCTAGTCGTATTCTTTTCACCCGGAATATGCTGTCATTTGTGTTTCGTAGCCAGGTGATTTATATGTCTAGCGAGTCTTTGTTTATAGGCTAAAAAATACCTTTCTATTTCTTCCCTGACTGTCGGAACTTGTTGGTAGTTCAAAGTACCTGGTACTCACGAACTACCAAGTTCCGTACGAACCATGGGTCATTGGCTGCTCGCGTGGCTTATTTGAAAAGAAAATTTATTGTGCTAAACTAACAAATTAAAGATAGATTGTGATTAATCCCTGTCTTATCTTTAAATTATTATTATTCGAAAACTATTTAAATTCAAGTAAATAGTAGTTAACTTTCAGGTTCAATATTTAGATTCAGGCAAGCAATGTGCCCAGTCAATAATCTTTGCATGTCGCGACAGGTACCTGCTGCAGGCGGGCGCGGACGTGCACGCGCAGACGCAGACGGGCGACACGGCGCTCACGTACGCCTGCGAGAACGGGCACACGGACGTGGCGGACGTGCTGCTGCGCGCCGGCGCCGTGCTCGAGCACGAGAGCGAGGGCGGCCGCACGCCGCTCATGAAGGCGTGCCGCGCCGGCCACCTGTGCACCGTGCAGTTCCTCGTCGGCAAGGTCGCACAGCGCTCCTACAGCACACTCTCAATATATACTACTCGTTATACACATACAATAACCGGCTAACGGTGTAACAGGGCGCCGACGTGAACCGCATGACGGCGAACGGCGATCACACGCCGTTGTCGCTGGCGTGCGCGGGCGGGCACGCCGACGTCGTCAAGTTCCTCCTCGCCTGCGACGCGGACCCGTTCCGGAAGCTTAAGGATAACTCGAGTACACTCATCGAGGCCGCCAAGGGAGGACACACCGCCGTCGTGCAGCTGCTACTAGACTATCCGCACTCCGTCATGTTGCCTAGAGGTGACTACCGATTGGAGTTCTGTAATAATTATTTCACATTCTAACTGATACATAAACTAACTTTGTGAATCAATACTCATATGTATTAACTTCTATAATAGTCAACGCGCGGTCGCAATCAGGTAACACGGGCACGGAGGAGAGCGGAGGTCTCAGCTCGGCACAGGCGGCGGCGCTCGGCCTGAGCCACGCGCCGGCGCCCGGTGCGCCCGCGCAGCGCGCGCTGCTGCCGGCGCACATGGCGGCGGCGCACCCGCACGTGCACGCGCACCCGCACGCGCACGCTCCCCACCCCCACGTGCACGTGCACGCGCACGCGCAGCTGCCCCACCCGGCCGCCGCGCCGCAGCAGGAGATGCCTCCCAACTTCACTAAGGTCTACTTAGATGGTGAGTTATGTTATTTAAATTTTGTCGTATTCGCTGATGTCACAAAATAAAGTTTATGTTAATAGTCTCGTGTTTGTCAGGACGTAAGAAGCAGAGCGGTAGTAGTAACGGTGCTGCCACTGCCGCGAACCCTCCGATGGCGGCGGCGAGTGCGGGCGCCGGCGCGGTCAAGCACAAGGCCGGCCGCAAGCAGCGCCCCGCCGCGCCACACTCCGACCACCACCTTCCGCCGCCGCCGGACATTATCGACGACCATGTCAGTATACAACGTCACATCCGCCTGTAGTAATAGCAGTTAACGATTGGGAGTTATTTGCGTGCAAATGTGCAGTACGCTGACGATATTGTAATGTAACACTCGTAGAGAGCGCGAATTCATGAGCGATCACGATGACCAGGCTGAAGCAATTGACAGAATGTCATTATAATTTGTATCATATTTGAGTTCGATAGACTAAATGTCATAGCACTGCATTGCGAAGCAAGCAGTATTTGGGTTCAACGCAGTCAGTAGGCTAGTTTGATTTCATACTACTTGCTTGCTTGGTCTGATTTTACTACCGCACAACCGCACGCATGCCTTATGGGTTCGCTCTTCATACGCATTACATAGCCGAGTGTACGCAACCTCCCTTAGTTAAGTAGACGAATATCATCCACTCGAGCCCTACTTATCCTACTATAATTCAAACTAATGATCTAACAACATATAAAATCATGCTTACAATTTTTATTCTCATTCATCTGAATGATGATCAATTTGTTAGTTATGGCTAGTTTGGAACTGCTTTCTATTGCCTAACTTTTTTAATACCTTTTTAAAAGAATTTGTTCCAATAAACACAACCATCACCAACATTTGATCATTCACAGCATATTCTTCCACACATTTTTATAATCAACCAATTTGAGACAAAGATACCAATATCTTAAAGTTTTTCAAGTGAAAAGATCTCAAAACTTAAGATTAGTTAAAAATATGGTAACTATGAGTGTTATTCGGTTTAAATAAATAGTAAATAAACGCTTAACACTCAATTTAGTTTTTAATGAAAGCACTTAAGATTGTTATAGTGCTCATTGCCATATTTTAGACGAAAAGGTCACAATATCTTTCAGACTGTTGTTACAAGTAGGTGCTTTTCCTAACTTTACCTTTTTTTGAAGCATTAAGTCTTCATTCATTATAATGTACTTCAATTATATACCATCAACAACTACGTTTTTCATTAGCAGTTTTCACATAAAATTCATAGGATGCGGTATTAGTCTGTAATGATTTCCTATTAAAATTAACCTCTAGAAATAGCAATTTTGTAAATAAAAATCATCTACAATACTGAATAGGAACACAAAATTAATGATAACATTAATGCCAATATTCAAATTGATCATCAATCATTGTATTTATTATTGGCTTAATTTTAAAATACTATCATTTTGTGCTTGCTTCCACGGCGTAGATGTGCCACCACAACATGGTGCATAAGCATAAGGTATCCCTCCCGCCCGGCTTTACGTGGAAGGATGTTAACAAGAAATTTAAAAATAAAAACAAAGTTGAAAAAAAAACCAATGTGAGTCGACACATTTCTAAGATATCATGTTACGTAGTTTTGTGTCTAAGTTTATTTTTATTTAAAAAAACAATGTAGACTTTTTTTCAATATGGTTTATTTTACATTTTTATGTTGCTCCATAGTAGTTAATTAATTTAGAGCATGATGTAGTTCATTATATTTTCAAAATTATCCCGGACCCTATTATGTTCATTCGTTATTTGCTTCAGTGGGTGTCATGGATGATGTCTTATTATTTATATAAATTATTTAAGTATGTTATGAATGTGTAGTGTAGCGGTGTCGTATTTTATTTGGTAACTTGTAAGTAAAAATTTGTTTTTCTTTCAGAGAACTGAGGCCCTAGCGGGTCAACCTCGAAACGAATCACTGCCTGAAAACGAGAGGAACATGCTCGAATTAGCCGAAGCGTCAGGTGTGTTTATCAATTAAATTTTCGCAATCAGTAATTACTAGTATAAATTATAATTCGATAATTATTATTAAAAATTGTTTCAATTTAGGTGCGTCTCCGGCACCTGCCACGCCACCCTACCCTCCCCCCCAGCCGCCCCTCCCAACGCAGCAACTCACTGCAGACATTGACCAGGTATGTGTCATCCATAAAAAGTTAAATCACAATGAAAACAAAAATAATCATCACGTTCTTACGCCACTAGCAACAGTTTCAAGAACTGCAGCAGCAGCAGTGGCAGCAATTGGCAGCACAGCAGCAGCTACAACAAAAGAAATTACAACAGCAACTTCAGCAGCAGCAGCATCAACAACAACAGCTACAGCAGCAACAACATCTTCAACAACAGCAGCAACAACAACAACAACTGCAGCAGCAACAGCAGCATGCCCAACAACAACCCCAACAGCAGCAGTATGTGCAGGATATGCAGCAAAGGCCTGAAGCATATGTCCCTCAGGTATGAAACAGTATTCATCTTTAAATTAATTTACAGAATAAAGTTTAAAAATCGGAATATGGAAGTTTTTTACTCATAATGTACAATGACAAGTGAGAGAAGAAGTCATGAGCGAATTTATTGCAGATTTATTTCTACCTGTAAAACATCAGAAAACCGTCGTGCAAAAATCTTTTTGATTTCTATGAGGTAGCAAAAAAAACTTATGTCCCCAAATTTGCCGGCCCATAAATCTTCCACTCTCTAGCCTACTCAGACTGCTGGTAAATCCGCTGCTGTGAGTAATTGACGTGACAGCTGATAGATACGATACAAAATATTTCTTATTGCCACTAATTTCAAATAATAAAGATGTTACTATTTTAAAATATAACCGTGATGGTGTTGGGGTCAGACGGAGGAGGGCGGGTCGGTGGAGGCGCGCGAGCTGGGCGCGGTGCTGGCCTACCTGCAGCGGGAGGTGCCGTCGCTGGTCGCGCTGCCGCCCAACGAGCTGCGCTCGCTCGTGCTGCAGGTACAGGACATGACCTACGCTGGCCATCCACGTAGCCTAACGGTGGCTAACCTGCCTGTAGCGTTTTAAGTCGTGGGTTTGATTCCCGTTCGAGGTTTCTCTATTCTACATTCTACTGAGATAATGTATGTTTCCCTAAAAATTTAAGACAAATTATACAAGCATTCAATGTAAATTAGAAACTGAACTATCTGAAAAAATACATCAAATTGGTCCTATGGACTAATTTTCGCTTGATTAACTAATCTTATCCCAATAAATTACTGCGCTTGCACAAGGTCACGGCCAGTCGCCTTGTGTTTAGGCGAAACTTAATTTGGAGTACCTACTTGGGTATTTTTGAAGTTACGAAAAGTGTGATCGGGTGATGCGAACGGAAGAGGAACGAAAGAGAACAGTGCGGTGCGCATTCGTTTACTTGCTAGCCTTATGAGAACGGGGATTTCTTGATTATTATACAAATATAAACATGTATAGATGGAGCTAAAAAAGTTTTACTTAAGTCGTGTGGTCTAAATCTAAAGCAAACTCTTATTTTTTATTTAATCAAAAACCCATTCCAAGAGAGGTTGTTAATAAAACTCTTGTATATGTATAGGTGATGCAGCAGAAGTCTCACGAGATCCTGTCGGGCAAGTGCGGGTCGGAGAGCGCGGAGGAGGGCGCGGCGGACGGCTCGGCGGACGGCTCGGCGGACGACTGCGACGACGGGGACGAGCGCCGCGCGCGCCGCCTGCTGGCCGCCGCCGAGGAGGCGCTCGCCGCCGACTGGCCGCGCGACGGGGACCTACCCGCCACTCCGGTGAGATACTTTTTTTTTTTAAACCAAGATAGTGGTTAGTGTGTATGCAGGATATCCTTAGGACTCCCATTGGGATTCATTTTTCTAGAGATTTTTTAACGAGGTTGTCTCTCTCAACACCGGTCGGTACCAAAGGCCTTAGCGAAAACGGTCCCACAGGGCTGTCCACAAGTCCTATCTGATAGTCAGAACTATATATGAAATATACAATAACATACCCTACAAGGACAATCCAGTTCGAGCTAGGTGTCTGAATTTCTGTTTTTTATTATAATTTCCTAAAAAAATACCTTATGAATTATCTTTAATCTCTTACTTTTTACGATAGGGTGGTGCGGGTTGTCAGTACCGCGCGCGACCTCCATCTCCTTCAGGCGCGTTGGAACCTTCGGACATGTCGGTTCAAGTTCCTGCCCCTACGCCCGTGCCCCTCGAGCCACAGCCCCACTTCGCACTGCCGCCTCCTACACTGCCCTACGACGACTATAGGTAAAATATCAGCATAATGGTAAAAGGTATTTTGATCGGAGCAAACGTAAAAATATTATATTAATATGGTCATAGATCGTCAACCTTCGGTCCGGCGGCGGGTGGCGTGGGCGTGGGAGCAGTGGGTGCCTTGGTGGCCGTGGGCGCGGTGGGCACGGCGGGTCCGGTGGGCGCGGTGGGTGCGGTGGCCCCCGGCGTCCCGCTGGTCGCTCCCGCCGCTACACCGCCGCAGGCGCAGCCACACGTCAAGCGAGAGCAGCATCATCATGCCAATAACGCTGCACTTAAGAAAAGGTATATTACTGTAATTCATTTCTGATGTTTTTTCTTTTTTATGGAAGAGCAGATGGAGGGATACAGAAAATGCCTTTAATCTGCACAGTCTTAATGAAAACAAAATAACTAATCCATCCATCATCAAATAATTTTATGTTTAAAAATATGAATGTTATGTTAAAGCAATATGATCGTCCCTTAGGGTCGGTACAGCGGGGGGCCGCGAGCGCGCGCGGACGCGTTCGGCGCGCACGCGCACGGGGCGCACGCGCCGCACGCCGCGCCGCCGCAGCCCGCGCCCGCCGCCTACTCCGCCATGGACGTGGACGGCGAGACGGACTCCAACCACGACACGGCGCTCACGCTCGCCTGCACCGGCGGCCACGAGGACCTCGTCGAGCTGCTGCTGTCGCGCGGCGCCGACATCGAGCACCGCGACAAGAAGGTATACATATATTATGATGGTATATTTTTAACTTAAATACCACTGATTTAACATGAAATATATGCCATATATATATTGAATTTCTATAAACGTACGTGGTTAAATGATTAAATAAAGGAAAGACGACGATATCACTAAGGGCCATGTACAAAAATGTTAGACAAAAACGGTTGATTTCTTCTTATTTAAATAATTTTTTTATAAAGTGGGGAAACGGAATTATGTATATACTATATAATAAATATAGTTACTTCTAAATTCAATTCAACTAAAACAACCGTAAGCGAGTATACCAAACGGGTCGTGCGTCGCCGCGTTAATATAGTTACCGGCCCCCCTTCATTCCGCATTCGGTTGAGACCCAAAAATGTGTTACTGTGCATAATTCAACTTATATTGAGTCGCGTTAAACGCTATACGATCGAACCCCGATAATCTTTTAAAATACTAACTTGTAAGTTTATTTCCAGGGTTTCACACCCTTAATCCTAGCGGCGACCGCGGGTCACGAGAAGATAGTCGAGATCCTGTTGAACCACGGCGCGGACATCGAGGCGCAGTCGGAGCGCACGAAGGACACGCCGCTGTCGCTGGCGTGCAGCGGCGGCCGCTACGAGGTGGTGGAGCTCATCCTCAGCCGCGGCGCCAACAAGGAGCACCGCAACGTGTCCGACTACACGCCGCTGTCGCTGGCCGCGTCCGGCGGATACGTCAACATCATCAGGCTCCTGTTGCACCACCAGGTCACTACACCCTATCATCGTCATTCTATTCTATTCTTCTATAAAAAAAAAAATTATATCAAAAAATATTTCAAAATCATTCTTTGGACAGAAGTTCCAACTCTCTTCTCTGTGTTTTATCATATAACCATCAAATATATCTCTAATATAATATACGAATTTCATTTCGAATTCCATTTTGAGTTGAAGAAAAAACGTAAGGAACTTCGTTCCTGATGGGAGTCTTATCCCACAACTTTTATTTTATTATTAAATACAAATTGCCAAAAAATTGTTCTTTGTGGTATTTAAAATTTTAAACATTAAATTATTATGGTTCAAATGTATCTTTCAACCCCCAACAGATATTCCATTATATGAGAAAAATTTAATTGGTATGAAAAATTGTATGCAGGCGGAAATAAACTCTCGCACGGGCTCGAAGCTGGGCATCTCTCCGCTGATGCTGGCCGCCATGAACGGGCACACGGCGGCCGTGCGCCTGCTGCTGGACTGCGGCTCCGACATCAACGCGCAGATCGAGACCAACCGGAACACGGCGCTGACGCTCGCGTGCTTCCAAGGTACATACAGTACAATTACATTCAGTTAAACGAAAGTTACAACTTGTAACTTTCAAGTCCAAATGGCCAATGATTGAAATCCAACAACTGACGAAACTAGAAGTATGCCGAAAGACATTGAGAAAATAGACGCACTGTACTTGTATCTCTTGATGATGTTCATTTTGAAATAAGAGTTATTAATCTTTTACTAGCATATTTGAAAAGATTGTCACAAAACAATATTTTAATATCCTTAAATCCTTTTGATGTCTTTTAGTTATATTTATCTACTTGCCTTTGATATGTACAACATACAAACAAATTTACTATGACTGAGTTAATAATTATGATCTTGGTGGATATAATTTATGGTCACTGTGCCTTGGAGAGCACATTAAGCTAACAGTCCCAAATTAAAGAAAAACTGAATGTTTTCTTATCCACTGAGTTCTTGGTCCGTCCTTACGGTTATTGAGGTCAAGTGGCAATGGCTCTGTGTAGAAATTAGAAACCTGCCAGATAAAGGATATGTAATACGAGTGTATGATCGCACAGGTCGTCACGAGGTGGTGAGCCTGCTGCTGGACCGCAAGGCCAACGTGGAGCACCGCGCCAAGACGGGCCTCACGCCGCTCATGGAGGCGGCGAGCGGCGGCTACGTGGAGGTGGGCCGCGTGCTGCTGGACAAGGGCGCGGACGTCAACGCGCCGCCCGTGCCGTCGTCGCGCGACACGGCGCTCACCATCGCCGCCGACAAGGGGCACACCAAGTTCGTCGAGCTGCTGCTGCAGAGGTACTGACTATCAGTGGCAGCGGGCCTCCACTATCGCTATTGTATATATACTTGGATGTATATCTTGTCGGGTTTTTGCATTTAAACCAAGTTTCATAATTTTGTCTCATCCGTTACCAGTACTGTCTGATATATAAATTTGCATATTTTAATTGTCGAAATTAAATTTCATACCGTCGCTGTCAAATCGAAATCTCAAAATCTGAAAAATGTAGATTTTTGAGATTTTTACTTTTTATGTATCTATCATTAGTAGTCCTATAACAAACCACCAGTGCATTTTAAGCACACTATATGGCGAATAATGAGCATTTTATGAAAATTGTATTTGCAGGTTCTAGAATATTCTCAAATAGAAATACTTGAATATCTCAAATGTATACTTTTTGCATGTGATGATTTGACAATTTGATATTCAATTTAAAGAATCGAAAAAATGTATCCTTCGTCTTTAACCAGGCGAGCGGCAGTAGAAGTGAAGAATAAGAAAGGCAACTCGCCGCTCTGGCTGGCCGCCAACGGCGGACACCTGGCCGTCGTGGAGATGCTCTACGCGGCCGGGGCCGACATCGACTCACAGGACAATAGAAAGGTGACATAAACAGAAACACTTAAGATTATAATATAACAGGTATTTATTTATAAAAGCTAAAGTTACTTTTTAGTAAAAGCACCCTTAATACATATATAAAAATGGTCCTTTATATCTCTAGCTGGTTGTTATCTTAGTTGGCAAATTATATTACAAATCAATTCTATAGAAGAAGATATATTTTTACATTGATTATGCAATTATATATAGACACCGTCGTGGCGTTGTGGCTAGCGAGCCTGCCTTTAGCCTCGACGGTTGCGGGTTCGATTGCCGCTCGGAGCAGTTGTTTGTATTAATCGTACAGGCATGTTTTCCGGTCTGGGTGTGTTTGTTCTTGTCATTGTGAATGTTTCCGGACCCCCGACACAGGATATAATTACCCTAATGGGCCGTTGAGTGTGTAGCGTTTATTTATTTATTTATTGTATTTATAATTAAAATTATGTAGTTATGTACTTGACATGAAATGAAGGAAAATTATGGCTAAAGAAAGAATTATGCTTAAGTTATAACATCATAAATCGTGACAAATTAATGATAATG
This sequence comes from Hestina assimilis, assembly GCA_023373885.1. Taxonomy (NCBI): domain Eukaryota; kingdom Metazoa; phylum Arthropoda; class Insecta; order Lepidoptera; family Nymphalidae; genus Hestina; species Hestina assimilis. Next base: position 12,709,655 of record CM041750.1, read on the forward strand.
ATTGTTTTGTAGGTATCTTGCCTTATGGCCGCGTTCCGCAAGGGCCATACTAAAGTAGTCAAATGGATGGTTGGCGTCGTTACACAGTTCCCCTCCGATCAGGAAATGACGAGGTTTGTATTTTAACTTTATGTGTAACTTAATATTTTTACAAATTATTATACTATTGTTCGCATTCGCTCCACCTTTGCTCTGACTATTATTATATACACGCATAAACCTTTTGGGGAAAAATTATCTAACTGGTATTGAGATACATATAATAATAATAATATAATAATAATAATAATATCATTTATTTGCAGAAACATTTTTGTACATAAGATGTTATAATAAATTAAAATACAGTGATAATGTTTCGCCTTATAAATTAGGCATGCAAATGTCACAGTGAAAATTAATTACGTGAATTTAACATTTCTATTGTATCAAACAAAATACATTACTTTTAAATACAAATCCTTTAATTTTTTTATTTTAATCATAGCTTAATTAACCATCGGAAACAAACATGCAATTATATTATTTATTCGATATTATAAAGTAAGTTATCTAAACATAATTATTATTTAATTTCCAATAATAATAATAATAAAATAAAATTCAGAATGTCAATAATTTAAATATTCGTTAATGTCATAAAATATATTTTCTAGTAGCCAATGTTTTAATTTATTTTTAAAAATAGGCAAAGCGACGCGGTATAGACGCGGTAAGCTACTTTGTTGTATATTATATAAATAATAATAACGTGTCGTCCGGTGTGACAGGTACATCTGCACGATCTCGGACAAGGAGCTCCTGGAGAAGTGCCAGGAGTGCGTGCGCGTGATCCGCGCGGCCAAGGAGACGCAGGCGGCGCGCGCCAACCAGAACGCGACCATCCTGCTGGAGGAGCTGGACGCGGAGCGCTGCCGCGAGGAGAGCCGGCGCCAGGCCGCCGCGCGCCGCCGCGAGCGGAAGAAGAAGAAGAAGATGGAGAAGAAGGTGAGCGCGGCGCACTAAACGATACTCGCACCGGCGTCTAGTCGAAGTTATCTAGACCAAGCTACCTTGAATATATATTTCAGTGCATTAAAAATATGTTGGTCATATTACCCAGGTGATCAAATTTAGATTATTTTTATACTCTAGAACGGGGTCCAAATCATTTTTTCAATCAGTATTTTTGCGATTCCCTCCCAGTGCTGCGTATCTTCTAAAGCTATACATAGATACTGAATAAAGTATTTATATATAGCTCTAACAGATTACAAAAATATTTTTATGTTAAAAGAAATGAAAAACCTACAAGCTGTACAAGCTTTCCTTATTGGTCATAGCTTGTAGATATAAAATTTTTGTTTAAGTTCTTCCAATTTCCAATCACACGTTAATCGTTACTGTCCATCGTTGCGTGTAATAAAAAAGATGATTTCTTTTCGGACGCCCTTAAGATGTCCTCACAACGCCCTAGGGCGTCGCGATACACAATTTGGGAACTGGAAATTATATTAATGTTATTATATGTATATTTAAGATATCCGTGCAAGAGGAGAGACGCAAACTAGAAGCGGAGAATGAAAAAAACACATTGTACTGCGAGAAGGCGCTAGAGGAGTGCTCCGAGGGTGGCGAGGGGGACGACGAGCCCGCCGCCAGGGAGGAGGGCGACTCTGGCATCGATGCCAACTCGCAGGTATGGGGCACTAGACTTTATTTTTTATGTTACTAAGTTGTCAAGCAAGCATTAGACTCTTATGATTGTAAGGGGCTGCCGTAACCTGTGAGCACTTGCAACACCATTCCTTTGAAGGTGTCACTCACTCATTGCCAACCTCGAAATATTAGTTTGTCCAGTAATTTCGCTAGCTACAAAGTCCTTCAATACGAAACACAGTAATACAATATAGAGTATATTGCGTATATACTGCTTTGTGGTAGAATTTAAAACGCAAATTGTATTAAAAAATCGTATGCCATAATCATTTTATAATGTTGATGTATTAATTTATGTTACTATAAACAGGGTTCCTGTTCATCCTCGGATGTGAAAGCACCGCCAGCACAGAGCGCCAAGTGTAAGAAAAAGAAAAAAGAAGAGAAGGCGCCCACCGCGCCGCAACCGCCACCGCCTAAAAAACAACCTGACAAAGTAATTACTGTAAATCATGTAAATATAATCTGACACCGTTGTGGCGTCGTGGGTAGCGAGTCTGCCTTTAGTCTCGACGGTTGCGGGTTCGATTCCCGCTCGGGCAGATGTTTGTTAAAATTTCTGTCTCGGTCTGGGCGTTTGTCCGTGTGGGTCTCCCCACCGTGCCTCGGAGAGCACGTTAAGCTGTCGGTCCCGGTTATTATCAATAACATCTGATAATAATCGTTAACTCTTGATAAGTAAATTGCTCTTATCCAATGAGTTACTGGTTCGCCCTTAGGGTTGCGGAGGTCAGATGGCAATCGCTCTGTGTTAAAACTAGTAACCTGTCAAATCCGGATAAGAGTAATAAGCAGACCCTGGGTACATAAAAATACCGGGAATAATGCTAGGATGAAGACATGTAAATATAATCTGTTATTCTTCTTATCAGTTTAGGTAGTGATCAACCTGCAGTCTGACTTAAGTAGGTCGACCATGCAAGGCTCTTGACTTATCAAGTATTAACAAGTTCATAACAGTCGAGATAGACTTTTAACGTTCCCTCCGAATCTGCTCTACAACACAACTATGAGGTCACTGATCTATAGATAGCCCATGCCTAGAGCTGTTTAGCCACTGTTTATTGATCAGTGAACATATGTAGCTTGAATGAAATGATTTAATATTAAACATCTGTATATTTCTAGGTAAAACCCAAAATAGAAACAAAACCGGAGAAAGAGGCGCCAAGTAAGCCGGAAAAGAAAATAGAGAAAGAGAACGTCGCGCCCAGCTCGCCGCCCGCCACGCCCGCCAAGCCCGCCGCCGACAGACGGCCCGACAAGAAAGACAAGTGAGTTAATCCTTGAATAGTGACAAATATTTTATACTAGCATCTGCCCCCGGCTTTCATCCCCTATTCTCTATTGTTATTTTACACCCTTGAGGGTAAAACTTTGAATGTCATGTTTATTTATATCGAATCAACAGCCTAAAAAATAAGTTTCAAACTTCTAGCTCAATAATCACGAAACTTCCATACAATTTTGCATACCCTTACGAACATTTTTTGCATTAAAAAGTAGCCTATGTCCTTTCTCAGGGTCTAGACAATCTGTGTACCAAATTTCATTTAAATTGGTTTAGTAATTTTAGTGTGAAAGCGTGACAGACACACACAGTTACTTTAGCATTTATAATATTAGTAAAGATAGTAAGGATTCTTTTTTGTATATGCACTTCTGACTTTGTTTCTAACAAAATCAAATTGTATGTAATAATAAGTATCAAATTGTGACCTTGAAACTTTATGGGTAACCTAACCTAACGTTTATCTGATATAACCAAATACTTTAGGTTTATGAATATAACATAATAATAGTAAATAGTATTCAATTTTTTGGGAATTTGTTTGTGGTTTTGACGTGAATTGTATGTGCATAAATTTAACGTATAAATTTCTTGGGGCCTTAAGAACAAAATTGTTTCAGAAAACCTGAGGAAGATGCCAAGAGCATCGCAGTACAGACACCTAAATATGGGAATAGTTCTCGTAAGAGTCAAGTGTTTGAGTCCACCAGACACAATGTGGACAGAGAGGATGATGTGGCAGACAAAAATAAAAAGATTCATGCGAGCCATCAGTAAGTCATTGTTATAATTCCTTTTAAGTTATAAGACTAATAAAATTGAAAATTTTCATAATAGTGAAATCTAATTTCATTATGAAATTTTTAGATATATTAAGAGGAAATCTGTAATATAAAGTTTTATTATGGACAATATTGCAGTATGTTTTATCATAATAATATCGAAATTATTGTGTATTAATTATTATTAAAGTAGTATTTTATTTGCTTACAAGTTTTAAAAATCCAAAGTGATAATGTATTTTTTTTTATGTTCCTGAAAATAAATTATGATAATGGATATATAATACATGTTTGCCACTATTTTCAAATCAAAATTGATGAAATATAAAATATGTCAAAAATAGAATCAACTGCAATTAGGCAGTATATTAACGAATGAGTATGCGCGTGCGCAGGTGGGAGGGCGACGGCAAGAGCACGTCCCCCAAGGGCGGCGGCGGTCGGCGCGAGGAGGGCTGGAAGGAGGTCGTGCGCAAGTCCAGCGTGCAGGCGCTGTCCACGCTCGAGCCGGGGTCAGCAGCTTCATATTATATATCCCTCCTTTGACTTTGACTATGAAGACATTGCTCTGTTATTTTAAAATCTATAGTAAGCGCATAGTGTTAAAGGGTCATTGTAGCTTGTAGCTATAACTAGTGGCATCACAAGCGTTTCAAGCTTGATTCATTTGAAGAAAATGGAATCGGCAGTACTAATGTCGTGAGTCCTGTTATAAAATGACGACGAAAAAAAAAAGTATTTTATATTTTGTGCCTTCGGATTCACCGATTACGTTTATTATCTGACGACGCCTTTTGTAAACGGTTAAATGATATAATATTAAAAAGAATAAAGAAAAAAATTAAGCCACCCCGACAAAAAGAAATTGTAATTTGCCATTTTGTAGCAGCGGTAATCTTGGAACGATTTTAATCAAAGATAGCTAAGAGCACTACCTACAAATTAACCTTTTAAACAAAAAACAACAAAATCAAAATTGGATCATCTGTACGGGTGCTCCGATGCCACATTTAAGAACCAATATCTCGAGGTTGGCAACGCGTGAGTGGCACCTACTAATGGTGCTGCAAGCGATCATAGGCTACGGTAACCACTTACCATCAGGTGGGCCGTATGCTTGTTTGCCAATTTATAATATAAAAAAAAATCGTTTTTGAATCGGGAGTTAAAAATAGTAATAATATTTTGAAAGCAATAGAATGGAATCTCTGGAATAATAAAAGAGACGAATGTGCTCGGTACTTAGATGCAAGAAGGTGTCGGTGGCGGCGCACGCCATCTCGCGCGTGATCGGGCGCGCCGGCTCCAACATCAACGCGATCCGCTCCGCCACCGGCGCGCACATCGAGGTGGACAAGCAGGTCAAGGGGCAGGGCGAGCGCATCATCACCATCAAGTGTGTAGCATTACACTCTATTTATTTATTTATTGACTTCGAAACGAGTTCACGATTGTCTATATGTAAAGTGACAGGTAGTGTTTAAAATTGAAGCGCTATTTGGACGCAAAAAAGCAGTACCATGTCAACCCACACGAATGTCATTTCGAGAAAAACGCGTTTGACAGTTTTGAACAACTTGCTTTATATGATTTTTTTTAAGTATTGGTCAAGTTTTTGGCAATTTCAAGATGTATGTAAGTTATTTTACTTATTTTCACATAAAATAAGCATACAAACTGAATATTTCGTATATAATATAACCCTAAACGTAACGTTTAAAATAATACATAAATTGCATGATTAAAAAATGGCTTGTTTAGAAGCTTTAAAGTTTAAAACCCTACAAATATTAAAGAAAAAGTTCTTCAGCCATTTACCAACACTTCTGCATATATAACTCATTTTTTTTTTCCATTTTGTGAGTTGACATGGTATTGCTTATTTGCGTCCACTTATGAATTTGCTGGGATGCGCTACAAAAATCTTGAATTCAATTCGTCAATTTCGTATCTCCATTCTTTGTCTTTTTTTATCTTGAACAAAGTTGTACATGGCGCTAATCGTCCTTCATTTTTACCAATGTCAATATAATATGAAATGCACTATATACTTCTCTCTATATATCTGGTGTATGCTATGGGATGTTTCGAATACTATAACGATGATTGTTTTTTGTTGTATGGTTCTATAATATTTGCGAATACGTGGTCAAGGACTTTGATGGGGGAGATTACACATAAAACTCGTCAAAATATGTAAGCTACTTATCTATGATCAATGCAACTGTGTTAAAATAAAATATACACATATATATTATTATCCTCTGTGCAGTACTATATGAGTGTGATAGTGTATATAAGTAGTAAACGTGCCGTGTGCGTCAGGGGCTCCCCGGAGGCGTCGAAGCAGGCGGCGCAGCTGATCGCGGCCATGATCCGCGACCCCGAGGCGGACATCGCGGCGCTGCTGCCGCGCGCCAAGCTGCCGCCCGCGCCGCCCGCGCCCGCGCCCAAGCCGCTGCCGCACAAGCAACCCGCGCCCAAGGTACCACTCGCACCCATTTCGAACTTACTAGCAAGTAAAGTTCTACGGCTTCGATCTAAAATTCGGGCCATTTTTACCGATGCCGAAGGTGTTTTTTCTGCTTAAGGTGGTCCAATTGGACACGAAGGTTTGGTCCGAGACGTTATATTATCAATACCATACCAATAACTTCAATTGGTTGAACGCGATAATCTCAGGAACAATATGTTTGAATTAATTTTCTTTTTTGTGTTGGATAGTCTATTTATCGAAAAAGGCCATAGGCTATTTTATAACATCATGCTTCGACTATTAGGAGCGGAACATCAAAGAAAAATGTGGCAAAAACGGGACAAACATCTACCTTTAGAGAGCTTCCGTTGTATGCACTGCGTAAAAAGCTAGTTACACTCAAATTCAAAATTCAAATTCAAATATTTTTATTCAACGTAAAAACCATTACACTTATTAGTTTAAAGTCACATTCTACCACCGGCTCCAAATTTAAACCTCTACCCCTACCTAGAAGAACCGGCGAAATAAACTCGAGGTTTTTTTTTATGTATTATTAATATTATTTTTTAATGTCAAAGTAATTTACACAACATGTTCTCTGAAAAGCCTGGAGTGACTGACTAAATTGATGTGTGAATTGTTCCCCTTTAAAAGTTCTAAAAATAGTCCGCAACAGCATAAGGTTAACTGACTATAATATTTTCTATGGTAACCAAATTTGTTCAACAACATCACGCTACGAAGTGGTAGCCATAAACGTAACTGAAACTGCGACCACAGCTTGTTAATGTATTAAATATATTGATTTTATTTATTTATTTATTACTATTATGTATTGTTGTTATTTGAAAGTATTTTGTTATAATTATATCATTAGTATTTTGCACGCCTACCCATTTCTCTTTTTTCCACGTCCAAGGTTAGCTGGTAGAAAATGCTTTTAGCATTATATTATATAGCTCGCTTTTTGCGCATATCGTGCAATAAAATGTATATAAATAAATAAATAAAATGTTACAAATAAACTTCAGCCGATCAGCACGAGTGCGAGCGCGAGCACGCCGGCGCCGAGCGGCAGCAGCAGCCGCGCCACGCCGCCCGGCCGCGCCGCCGCCAAGCCGCACCCGCAGCCGCGCCCGCCCGCGCCGCGCCTGCACGCCGCACGTACGTCTATATGCAATACTGTTTAACTTTGAATATTTATGTAGGTACATTATAACTTATATGGTAACCTATATATTATTAATTATAAATTTTGATGCGGAATACATTAGTTTTAACTTGGCTAATGTAAAGTGTTTATAATTCCGCGTGATTGATGTCAATCAGTGCGAGCCGGCACACGTTTTGCCCTGAAAACGACTTTTTTCCATGGTCCCTCGAATAAAAACACACCTTGACAGACGACGGATGTCAAAAATCGACAGCTATTCTTTATACAGACTAGAACTATTTACAATTCTAACATATATTTTGTAAGAGGATGGGAAAAACCGTCGACACGGACTTTAATAATAAAATACTAATTAGCAGCTATGCCGGTGTCGGAGAAGCGCGTGCCGAGCTCGGTGAGCTCGGTGGCGGCGCACGCGCCGAGCAGCGCGGCGAGCGGCGCGGTGAGCGGCGCGGTGAAGGCGGGCGCGCTGTCGTACACGGGCGCCATCGTCGGCGCCAGGAGCCACACGTTCGCGGCCAAGCTCACCGCCACGCCGCCCGTCGACACCAAGCCGAGACCCGCGCCGCAGGTAGACAATCTAACTACAGTGCGAAGGGATGGATGGATGTTTGTTACTCTCTCACGCAAAAATTTGAAAAACACAGCTTATTACGTGGATTAACATATAGGATGCATTTTACCCCGAAAAATTACATTACGCTAAAGGAGCCGCGGGCACAGCTAGTATACACACATTATGCACATCGGTACCGTTGTGGTTACCAACAGTAGCGAGTCTGCCTTCCTCAACGAAGGCCAAAAGTTCGATGGTTGCGGGTTCGATTCCTGCTTGGATAGATGTTTGTATTGACCTTAAAAATATCTGTTTATATCTGGATGTTTGTCCTTGCGGATCTCCTCATCATGCCTCGGAGAACATGAGAACATTAAGCTTTCAGTCTCGGTTGTTATCATATAATATCTGGTAATAATCATAACCTGTTGATAGGTAATTTGCTCTTATCCAATAAGTTACTAGTTGGCCCTAATGGTTACAGAGGTCAGATGGCAAACGCTCTGTGTAAAAACTAGTAACCTATCAAATCCGGACAAAAGTAATAAGCAGACCCTGAGACCCTTTTGAAAAATAATTTCTACTTTTAATAAACTCTATCTCTCTCGCCTGCCGCAGGTCGTGGGCAGCAGCCCAGCGCCCAGCAGCGCGCCCGTCGGCGCCGCCAACACGAGCGCGTCCCCGCTCAGGGCGCGGGACTCTCCCCCCGCCAAGGTAGAGGAGGAGCCGCGGCCCGTCAGGCTGCACACCGATGCGTTACAGGTGACCTGTTGAATGATGGTTGCTTATATTAAATCACCTGGTTTTACGACACCAGTCTTTAGCCTCGATGGTCTCGTGTTCGATTCCCACTTGGGGTAGATGTTTGTTGTTAGACACAGGCTGCCATCTGGGTGTGTTTGTGCTTATCATTGTGTGTTTTCGGATACCCGACACAGGATTGTGCTATTATAATGGGACCCATTGAGTGTGTAGCGTTTATATATTTAAGCATATCGCCGTCGCGCTTGCACAATATTCATATTCTGCTGTTGTAAAAGCTTGAGTCAAGTACAAAATTCATTGGCTACCGTGATTCAGGTATTTCTATAAAAATAACTAAACAGAATTAATTTGTTCTTTAGCTGAGCCCAGATAATTCAAGCACATGGAGCAACGAAGACATCCCAGTGAATTCCTCAACTGCCTCGCTACACATTAATACTACACCTCAGGTATATTATAGTCGTAAAATTAAGTTGATGATATTATTATTAAATTTTTTATAAAGAAATATATAATAAAATCCCATCTCAAAATGTGTACAATATTTTTTTTTAATAAAGTAGTTTTCGATTTTGAATGGCATTCTAGTAAAATTTTATATTTAATGTGAAAAATAACTTTATATTGTACTAATTTATTTGTTTCAATTAACTGCTCGCAGACTGAGATATCTTTATAATTCGTACTACTTTGTAGAGATACCAACAGTGAATAATTATGGTATATTTTGGTAGGCGAGCGCGCCCTCGTCGGGCAGCGGCGCGCAGGAGTACTCGCTGTTCAAGGACCTTTCCGTGGGCGCCGTGTGGGGCGCCTCCGAGCACGGCGTCGACCCGCCCCCGCCACAGGTAACACCATCCCTATTTCACTACCTCTATCTCTCTCCCTCCCTACCTCTCTCCCTCTTTGTCCATCTATCTCTGTTTCTCTTTCTCACACACACTCACACACCCTTACTTACTCAATCGCTCTTCACTTGAACTAATGGTCCGATTTACATAATTCAATATGGAGCCATTTTTGCTAAACATTTGGTTATGTTGAATGAATATACTATTAGCAGTAAGTTTCATTATTATTTTTTTTAATTGCCTAACTATGTTAAATATGGTTTCTACTTGATGTTTTTTTAACGTTTCTGTTTTTACAACAAAAGTTTAGCCCATGACCTTCTCCAAAGCCCCATTAATATCTGTACCATTGATTCAGTGGTTTAGGCGTGAAGACAGACAGAATTGCTTTTGCATTTTAATGATAATAATCGCAATAGTCTATTACAATTGTCTATAGATGATTAGGAACGTGTGTTGATAATGTTGTCTGTTTCCAGTATATGAGTATGCAGGTGGACGCGAGCAAGGCGCCCGGCTACCGAGGTGGCGGCGGCGGCTGCTCGCCGTGCTCGCGCACCTCCTCGCACGGCTCCACGCCGCCGCCACCGCCGCCGCCGCCCTACCACCACCCCATGCCCATCGGTGGGTCACCATCACTACTAGCATTAACCAAATTGTAGACTAGGCTTAGAATTATAGTAGTAACATTCACTGGTGGTAGGACTTAAATGGACGCAAATAAGCAATACCATGTCAACCCACAAAATTGAAAAAACTGAGTTATATATGCAGAAGTGTTGGTAAATGGCTGGAGAACATTTTTCTTTAATATTTGTAGGGTTTTAAGCTTTAAAACTTCTAAAAATGCAATTTCTTAATCATGCAATTTATGTATTATTTTAAACATTTTGGGTTATATTATATACGAAATATGCAGTTTGTATGCTTATTTTATGTGAAAATAAGTAAAATAACTTACATACATCTTGAAATTGCCAAAAACTTGACCAATATATTAAAAAAATCATATGAAGCAATCAAAATTTTCAAACGCGTTTTTTCTCGAAATGACATTCGTGTGGGTTGACATGGTATTGCTTATTTGCGTCCAAATGACCGTCTGGCTAGCTACCACCATACATTCAACTCATTAAGTCACTGCTCAACCAGAGTATAACCATTTGTATCTTGGCAAGGTGTGGGCGGCTACTGCAGTTCCCCTTCCGCAACATTATTAGCCGCAGCAGGGTCTAGACTCTACTTCCACTTGCCATCAGTGGAGTAGAGTCATCTGTTTCAGGCATTAAATGAAAAAAGAATGAAGTCATTTCATTATGTAAAATATTATAACGGATTACTGATAATGCCTATTATTACTATATTAATTTTCTAATTATAGTTTGTAAATTTGAATATAGTACATAGAGATGATAATAAAATTGTATTATTGGAATTCTTCATAGTACAATATAATAATGTGGTTATTATTTTACAGGCAACAGTGTGAACGCGATGGACATGAGTGGGCTGAGTCGAAACGGACCTATCTATCAAGACAACCCTCGGAACGGACACAACATGATGGTAAGTATTCAATAAACTTTGCTGTGCTATTGTATTATATCTTGGTAGTGACTATAGTGAAACTTTTAATATTTTATTTATTTCTGTGAATATTTAACGTAATACAATTAAATTATTACCGCTGTAATAAGTGCTAAATGCTACATGCTCAGCAGCCTCTACATGACCTGGGATCGGGAAAAATTAAGCGTCAACATCTAGCCCAAAACGCAGCGGTAGCGAACCTGTCTTAAACGCCACAGGTCGCGGGTTCGATTCCCGGTCGGAGCATAATATATTTGTATTGACCATGCAAGCAGATTTCCGGTCTGGGTGTATTTGTCCTTGCCCTTGTATATGTTTCCGGACCCCCGACACAGGATATCACTGTCCTAATGGGGGCCGTTGAGTGTATAGCGTTTATTTATTTATTTATATATAATAATTTACTCTGAGTAGTATGTAGTGGCTTGCTGCCGTTTGTGAAGAGATGCGTGATTTTCCACGAAATATATAAAAAAATGGGATGTGATATAGGTTGGCATGTCGAGCGGCGTGTCGGGTGTGTCGGGCGTGTCGGCGCTGGGCATGGGCGGCTACGTGGGCGTGGAGAGCGTGTCGCGCCTCAACCCGCGCGCGCCCGACTTCGCGCAGCGACACCCGCTGCTGCAGCAGCAGCAGCAGCAACAGCAGCACAAGCACGCCGCACAGGTACCTACCGGCATAACTTATAATTTGCTAGCCTGTGACTTAACTTGCGTAATTTTTTTTATAAATAAACGCTGCACACTCAACGGCCCCCATTAGGATAATTATATCCTGTGTCGGGGGTCCGGAAACATTCACAATGACAAGGACAAATACACCCAGACCGGAAAATATGCTTGCATGGTCAATACAAACTTATTATGCTCCGAGCGGGAATCGAACCCGCGACCTGTGGCGTTTAAGGCAGGTTCGCTACCGCTGCGCCACAACGTCGTCAAAATTGCCGTTGAGTGTGCAGCGTTTATTATTTATTATTATTATTATCCATTTATGCGACGGCGACTTAACTTGTGTTAATGTAAATATTGTCAACCAACTCAGGTTTTCATTCAACCACCCACATCGAGGTTGAAGTGCAGGTTTTTTATTTTCTGTTATATTGCAATTTATTCACATCAGTAGGCCGAGCTTTTGTGCTATGCTATCACGACCATTTAGAATCAGTCTAAAAATTATTTTATATATCTCATTGTAATTTTTTGTGCCTTTTGACAATGTGTTTAAATAGTTTCACGTTGACCAGTTGAGAAGTTAAAAAGTGAAAGTATAAGACAATCAAAAAACTTTAGCATTTATAATATTGATTTGGATAAACCATTTACATTTTGTTGGAACGGCTTCATTGACCTATACGTTATTTACAATGTATGTATGTATATGTGTGTCCGTCTGTTCGAGCAGCAGCTGTTCCCCGGCGGCAGCGGCGGCAACCTGAGCTCGATGCTGGCCATGTACCCGCAGAGCGCGCCCAAGATGTCGCACGCGCCGCACGCCTCGCACCACCCCTACCAGGTGCCCCTTACTTACACAATACAAGGATTTTTAATTTTATTATTACCTAATCCATTGCATAGATTAAGAGTAAAATAATTACAATAAATTTTAAAAAACTTTTAATTAGAAAAAAGGAAAAAACCATAAATTATTTATTATTGACAAACAAAAATCAAAAGCCGCACTAAAATCTCGATAATCGCACGCAAACGTATCGAAAAAGTAGCTATTAAACAAAATTTTACAGTAGACTTATCTTAATGAGACCATTTCATATATTAGAGAAATTAGATTTTAAGTAATAAATTGTTATCGCAGTCGCTAATCGACCGTGGGGTGGGCGTCGGTGTCGGCGTCGGCGTGAACTCCGTGGGTGGTGTGGGCGTGGGAGTGGGCAGCGTGGGCGCGTGGGGCGAGGAGGAGGAGCGCAAGCCGCGGCCCATCGGCACCGAGCGCGCCTGGAAGCTCACCGCGCCCGACGACTGGCACCACGCGCACCACCACCACCGCACCGACCACGACAGATACCAGGTACGAAAGCAATTATTAAAAAATATTTGTATAGTTCTTTTTAATCTTTCTTTGTCAGAATTTGTTATATCTATGTTTTCGAGAATAGTTTATTCATTAAAAAAAAAAACTAAACTTCAAGCTTTTAAGATACCGAAAACTAAATTTGCAGTATAAAAAAGCTTTTGTACTTTATAAAGTTTCATCTTAGAAATTCCTCTGATAAGTAAGACTTGATTAATTGATGACTTGAATTGTAATCGTCTCACAAAGACAGCTTTACCATAAGGAACATTCTATAATTATTGTTATCGTATTTAAAGTTGACATATGACTGTTCCCAGCAAAACCTAGGCGGCATGAGCGGAGTGGGCGTGGGCGTGGGCGCGGAAGCTTACGGTGGTGTGGGAGTGGGCGCGGGTGGCGCCGCCACGGCCGCCGCGCTGTCCATGATCCACACGCTGCCGCTGCAGTACCTGCCGCCGCCCGACCACCACCACTGGGACCAGCCGCCGCACCACAACGTCGACAAACAGGTACCACCAACCATAACATACCTACCATAGCATACGAGCTATTTAACTTCATTTACAATGTTTATCTACTTGTTTGTGCACACTAAACTCAAACTGCTTGACTTATTTGGATCCAATTTGGCGCACTGGTTTCCATGGTTTTATCAAAAAAGTTATATTAAAGCGAGTGGGGCCCTGGGCGCACCTATTACAATATTCAAAATGCATTTTTTTAGCTTTATAATAAAAATATTATTATTTTATATACCAATCCATTGTATTATAATGAAGTTACCGCTTGTATGTATTAACTAGTATAATTCTCTTTCGACAGCAGGCCTGGAGCAAGTGGAGCCACTAGAGCGCCTGCGGAACTATCCCACGAGGATTATATATAATTGTAACCCTTGGAAACGGTGTAGATATTAGTGAGAAAGAATTATATTATACAGATTATCTATATACATAATAGAGAAAAATGTCCTATCGAGATGAGAACTACTTATACTGTACGATCGACTGAGAGTGAACACGAGACATGTGAGGGGAGCCGGATGTAGTTCTATTTGTTACTGCCGCTCGCTACGCACGGCTCCGCCCGGACTAGCCGCAGCCGCTTGGAATGAGATTCCGCTACGAGCGCGACCACCCACCACCACTCGCCACCGCGCACCGCCGCGCGCCACCGCGGACACGCGCGGACCGCGACGGATCATTCAAAAACGTGTAATAATAAAATTTGCTTGTACATGAAGATTAAATATCATATATTGATGCACTGTAACCACTGGTGTTTTTAATAATACCACCTGTTTTTCAATGATTCTTTTTTTATTATTATTATTTAGGTTTATTTGGGTAATGTGTATTATATTATAAGTAAATTATTACCGAGGACTTACAATGTCTCGAATATGATTAAAGCAAGATAAGCGGTAAGTTCTAGGAAAATAAACCGTTATTGAAACATTATGAGTGTGTTCTTGAATAGGCCCTTACATTCAATATTCAATTCAATAAGGAATCAATAATTCCAATGGCAAGAAACACGCAGCAAACGATTGACATTCATATTAAAGATACCAATAATTTGCCACAGAAAAAAATTTAAATGAAGCTATTGTTTACAATCTTAACATAAGATTCATTATCTAATTGAGGGCGCGGTACATAATTATAATACGCATAACGCTATAACGTGTTTACTGTCTCCTTGAGGTATCCATTTATAAAGAAGAGAAAATGTGGTCAAGCGAATTAGTGTCCTTCACCGTTAATTATAGATATATTATACATTATTCATTATGTTGCACAACATAGCCCAGTGAATGTGAAATTACCATGTGGATAGGTTCGTTCCGCTGCGGAGGTGTTGAAGTATAAGTCTATAGCGTAAGGTAAGGTAACTACGCGCACAGTTGCTCTTGTATGATTATTTTTTATGCTACCAAGTTCGCAAACAAACACTGCCCACCTTTGTAAACGATTGCCGTAGCCTATGAGCCCTAACAACACCATTTGCAGGTATCACTCACGCGTTGCCAACCTCGAGATATTGATTCTTAAATCTCATTTGCCCAGTAATTTCACTAACTAAGTAATGCAAAACAAACCTCCTGCTTTGCGGTACAATATCCAACACTGCGGTGTTATCAACCTAGAATTGAGGAGTTAGGCTCTCCCTGGAGTCCATAACTTTACAATTTTTCATCCAAGAAAAAAGTTAACAACAAAATCAATACCGTCGATCGTAAACAATAGTAACCAAAATTTTTATCTTGTAAATAAAATTTAGAATATTTTGCAATGGGGTAGTTTTTGTTTTTCTTCAGATTCACGCATCTCACGATACTGTTTTTTAAGTTTTTGTTTACACAACAGTTAATTGTTCTACTAATTATAATAAATGTGAAAGTTTGTATGTTTAAACACTCAAAAACAGCTGAACTGATTTGTATGCAATTTGGCACATACATAGATTTTTACCTGGATTAAGACTTTACTAGACACTTCTTATCCCTGAAAAAATGTTTGCTTACTGTGGAATAAGCAAAAAACTAACTACAACAGGGTGAAATAAAGGATGAAAGTTTATCTATGAAATCATTTAGTTGTATTGCAATAAGGGTGCCTCATTGCAAAACGGGATTCAGATACTACAATTTTTTATAAAAGCCAATAAGGTGTATTAGAATTCAATAAAACTTTTTAAAAGTATCTAATGATTTAATAATAAAATATAAGAGATTCTCACACCTATTATATAACAAAGAATTAGTATAATATTTGTAAAAAAAATGCAATTATAACAGTGAGAAATATACTAAGATTTAATTAATCACTAAAAATTTATTTTACCGACATATTAATAGTTATAAACTATTAGTTTTACAACAACATTCTTTGGAACAAGAACTAACATTTAGAAGTTAAGCTTTACAGAAAATTATGAATAATAATTTCTATTTTAGCTCTGTGATAAATGTAGCTTATAGTTCAGTGTGGCGTGCCATGATCCTGCCTTCTATGTCGGCGTGCATCTTCTCGACCTTGCGAGTGTGCTTCTTGATCATCTGCTGCTGGTCAGCGAAGTGGTCCATCTTGTCACCGGCGGCCGCCACCTTTACAAAAAAAAACAATCAGACATACTATATACTATGGATAGACCCTTCCTCTTCCTAAATTCTGCACCAATGCAACGGAACGAATTTAGTCACTCGCTAACTCCATTCGTTAGCTTGATAGCCGCTTGAAGTTAAAAACGCCGCCATTATGATTTTGGTATACATAAAATAAGCAAAGCAAAACAACTTATAGAATAAAATATAATGATTTGAGGGCTGGTTGAAAAGAAAAAAAAAGAAAATAACCTTACTATGATGTTTTTCATAATTGCTTACTTGATCGGCATGTAAGGTGCGCAATTTTAGTAGACGAGACTCATAATGCTGGAGTTCGACCTGTAAAAAATAAGAGAAAATTGAGAACCATTACTAAAGTACCATAAAATGAGGTATTTAAAAAAAAATCAAGTACCATAAATATTCTCTATATTATGTTACTTGATTTAAAAACATTCAATTTTTTTTTCATGATATATTTCATAGGGTCTGCCTGATGATATGCAGTGACCGCAACCTATGAACGCTATCGATACTTAAATGATTACATGCCCGTTATCAACCCAAGGCATAAGAGGGAAAGGATGACAAGCGAAAAAAGGAAGGCAAGAGATGAGGTGGGATATCGGGTCTCGAGTGCACTCGCTCATCGCACAAAACCCAACAGTACTGTTACTTTACGCCGATTTTCTGTGAGATGGTTCCCGGGCGAGCCGGGCCATTTGTGCTGGGAGAAGCATTGCACACAAGGTGTCACTCACTCATTGCCAACCTCGAAATATTAGTTTGTCCAGTAATTTCGCTAGCTACAAAGTCCTTCAATACGAAACACAGTAATACAATATAGAGTATATTGCGTATATACTGCTTTGTGGTAGAATTTAAAACGCAAATTGTATTAAAAAATCGTATGCCATAATCATTTTATAATGTTGATGTATTAATTTATGTTACTATAAACAGGGTTCCTGTTCATCCTCGGATGTGAAAGCACCGCCAGCACAGAGCGCCAAGTGTAAGAAAAAGAAAAAAGAAGAGAAGGCGCCCACCGCGCCGCAACCGCCACCGCCTAAAAAACAACCTGACAAAGTAATTACTGTAAATCATGTAAATATAATCTGACACCGTTGTGGCGTCGTGGGTAGCGAGTCTGCCTTTAGTCTCGACGGTTGCGGGTTCGATTCCCGCTCGGGCAGATGTTTGTTAAAATTTCTGTCTCGGTCTGGGCGTTTGTCCGTGTGGGTCTCCCCACCGTGCCTCGGAGAGCACGTTAAGCTGTCGGTCCCGGTTATTATCAATAACATCTGATAATAATCGTTAACTCTTGATAAGTAAATTGCTCTTATCCAATGAGTTACTGGTTCGCCCTTAGGGTTGCGGAGGTCAGATGGCAATCGCTCTGTGTTAAAACTAGTAACCTGTCAAATCCGGATAAGAGTAATAAGCAGACCCTGGGTACATAAAAATACCGGGAATAATGCTAGGATGAAGACATGTAAATATAATCTGTTATTCTTCTTATCAGTTTAGGTAGTGATCAACCTGCAGTCTGACTTAAGTAGGTCGACCATGCAAGGCTCTTGACTTATCAAGTATTAACAAGTTCATAACAGTCGAGATAGACTTTTAACGTTCCCTCCGAATCTGCTCTACAACACAACTATGAGGTCACTGATCTATAGATAGCCCATGCCTAGAGCTGTTTAGCCACTGTTTATTGATCAGTGAACATATGTAGCTTGAATGAAATGATTTAATATTAAACATCTGTATATTTCTAGGTAAAACCCAAAATAGAAACAAAACCGGAGAAAGAGGCGCCAAGTAAGCCGGAAAAGAAAATAGAGAAAGAGAACGTCGCGCCCAGCTCGCCGCCCGCCACGCCCGCCAAGCCCGCCGCCGACAGACGGCCCGACAAGAAAGACAAGTGAGTTAATCCTTGAATAGTGACAAATATTTTATACTAGCATCTGCCCCCGGCTTTCATCCCCTATTCTCTATTGTTATTTTACACCCTTGAGGGTAAAACTTTGAATGTCATGTTTATTTATATCGAATCAACAGCCTAAAAAATAAGTTTCAAACTTCTAGCTCAATAATCACGAAACTTCCATACAATTTTGCATACCCTTACGAACATTTTTTGCATTAAAAAGTAGCCTATGTCCTTTCTCAGGGTCTAGACAATCTGTGTACCAAATTTCATTTAAATTGGTTTAGTAATTTTAGTGTGAAAGCGTGACAGACACACACAGTTACTTTAGCATTTATAATATTAGTAAAGATAGTAAGGATTCTTTTTTGTATATGCACTTCTGACTTTGTTTCTAACAAAATCAAATTGTATGTAATAATAAGTATCAAATTGTGACCTTGAAACTTTATGGGTAACCTAACCTAACGTTTATCTGATATAACCAAATACTTTAGGTTTATGAATATAACATAATAATAGTAAATAGTATTCAATTTTTTGGGAATTTGTTTGTGGTTTTGACGTGAATTGTATGTGCATAAATTTAACGTATAAATTTCTTGGGGCCTTAAGAACAAAATTGTTTCAGAAAACCTGAGGAAGATGCCAAGAGCATCGCAGTACAGACACCTAAATATGGGAATAGTTCTCGTAAGAGTCAAGTGTTTGAGTCCACCAGACACAATGTGGACAGAGAGGATGATGTGGCAGACAAAAATAAAAAGATTCATGCGAGCCATCAGTAAGTCATTGTTATAATTCCTTTTAAGTTATAAGACTAATAAAATTGAAAATTTTCATAATAGTGAAATCTAATTTCATTATGAAATTTTTAGATATATTAAGAGGAAATCTGTAATATAAAGTTTTATTATGGACAATATTGCAGTATGTTTTATCATAATAATATCGAAATTATTGTGTATTAATTATTATTAAAGTAGTATTTTATTTGCTTACAAGTTTTAAAAATCCAAAGTGATAATGTATTTTTTTTTATGTTCCTGAAAATAAATTATGATAATGGATATATAATACATGTTTGCCACTATTTTCAAATCAAAATTGATGAAATATAAAATATGTCAAAAATAGAATCAACTGCAATTAGGCAGTATATTAACGAATGAGTATGCGCGTGCGCAGGTGGGAGGGCGACGGCAAGAGCACGTCCCCCAAGGGCGGCGGCGGTCGGCGCGAGGAGGGCTGGAAGGAGGTCGTGCGCAAGTCCAGCGTGCAGGCGCTGTCCACGCTCGAGCCGGGGTCAGCAGCTTCATATTATATATCCCTCCTTTGACTTTGACTATGAAGACATTGCTCTGTTATTTTAAAATCTATAGTAAGCGCATAGTGTTAAAGGGTCATTGTAGCTTGTAGCTATAACTAGTGGCATCACAAGCGTTTCAAGCTTGATTCATTTGAAGAAAATGGAATCGGCAGTACTAATGTCGTGAGTCCTGTTATAAAATGACGACGAAAAAAAAAAGTATTTTATATTTTGTGCCTTCGGATTCACCGATTACGTTTATTATCTGACGACGCCTTTTGTAAACGGTTAAATGATATAATATTAAAAAGAATAAAGAAAAAAATTAAGCCACCCCGACAAAAAGAAATTGTAATTTGCCATTTTGTAGCAGCGGTAATCTTGGAACGATTTTAATCAAAGATAGCTAAGAGCACTACCTACAAATTAACCTTTTAAACAAAAAACAACAAAATCAAAATTGGATCATCTGTACGGGTGCTCCGATGCCACATTTTAAGAACCAATATCTCGAGGTTGGCAACGCGTGAGTGGCACCTACTAATGGTGCTGCAAGCGATCATAGGCTACGGTAACCACTTACCATCAGGTGGGCCGTATGCTTGTTTGCCAATTTATAATATAAAAAAAAATCGTTTTTGAATCGGGAGTTAAAAATAGTAATAATATTTTGAAAGCAATAGAATGGAATCTCTGGAATAATAAAAGAGACGAATGTGCTCGGTACTTAGATGCAAGAAGGTGTCGGTGGCGGCGCACGCCATCTCGCGCGTGATCGGGCGCGCCGGCTCCAACATCAACGCGATCCGCTCCGCCACCGGCGCGCACATCGAGGTGGACAAGCAGGTCAAGGGGCAGGGCGAGCGCATCATCACCATCAAGTGTGTAGCATTACACTCTATTTATTTATTTATTGACTTCGAAACGAGTTCACGATTGTCTATATGTAAAGTGACAGGTAGTGTTTAAAATTGAAGCGCTATTTGGACGCAAAAAAGCAGTACCATGTCAACCCACACGAATGTCATTTCGAGAAAAACGCGTTTGACAGTTTTGAACAACTTGCTTTATATGATTTTTTTTAAGTATTGGTCAAGTTTTTGGCAATTTCAAGATGTATGTAAGTTATTTTACTTATTTTCACATAAAATAAGCATACAAACTGAATATTTCGTATATAATATAACCCTAAACGTAACGTTTAAAATAATACATAAATTGCATGATTAAAAAATGGCTTGTTTAGAAGCTTTAAAGTTTAAAACCCTACAAATATTAAAGAAAAAGTTCTTCAGCCATTTACCAACACTTCTGCATATATAACTCATTTTTTTCGATTTTGTGGGTTGACATTTTGTCAATTTCGTATCTCCATTCTTTGTCTAGTCAGCTGTTTTAATTGTTTTTATCTCGAACAAATTTGTACGTGGCGCTAATCGTCCTTCATTTTTACCAATATAATATGGAATGCACTATATACTTCTCTCTATATATCTAGTGTATGCTATGGGATGTTTCGAATACTATTTCGATGATTGTTATTTGTTGTATGGTTTTATAATATTTGCGAATACGTGGTCAAGGACTTTGATGAGGCAGATTAGAAATAAAACTCGTCAAAATATACAAGCTACTTATCTATGATCAATGCAACTGTGTTAAAATAAAATATACACATATATATTATTATCCTCTGTGCAGTACTATATGAGTGTGATAGTGTATATAAGTAGTAAACGTGCCGTGTGCGTCAGGGGCTCCCCGGAGGCGTCGAAGCAGGCGGCGCAGCTGATCGCGGCCATGATCCGCGACCCCGAGGCGGACATCGCGGCGCTGCTGCCGCGCGCCAAGCTGCCGCCCGCGCCGCCCGCGCCCGCGCCCAAGCCGCTGCCGCACAAGCAACCCGCGCCCAAGGTACCACTCGCACCCATTTCGAACTTACTAGAAAGTAGAGTTCTACAGCTTCGACCTAAAATTCGGCCCATTTTTACCGATGCCGAAGGTGTTTTTTCTGCTTAAGGCGGTCCAATTGGACACGAAGGTTTGATCTGATACGTTATATTATCAATACCATACCAATAACTTCAATTGGTTGAACGCGATAATCTCAGGAACAATATGTTTGAATTAATTTTTTTTTGTGTTGGATAGTCTATTTATCGAAAAAGGCCATAGGCTATATTATAACATCATGCTTCGACTATTAAGAGCGGAGCATCAAAGAAAATTGTGGCAAAAACGGGACAAAAATCTACCTTTAGAGAGCTTCCGTTGTATGCGTAAAAAGCTAGTTACACTCAAATTCAAAATTCAAATTCAAATATTTTTATTCAACGTAAAAAGCATTACACTTACTAGTTGAAAGTCACTTTCTACCACCGACTCCAAATTTAAACCTCTACCCGAGAAGAGCCGGCGAAACAAACTCGGGGATTTTTTAATGTATTATTATTATTATTATTTTTTTTAATGTCAAAGTAATTTACACAACATGTTCTCTGAAAAGCCTGGAGTGATTGACTAAATTGATGTGTGAATTGTTCCCCTTTAAAAGTTCTAAAAATAGTCCGCAACAGCATAAGGTTAACTGACTATAATATTTTCTATGGTAACCAAATTTGTTCAACAACATCACGCTACGAAGTGGTAGCCATAAACGTGACTGAAACTGCGACCACAGCTTGTTAATGTATTAAATATATTTATTTTATTTATTTATTTATTATTATTACTGTTATGTATTGTTGTTATTTGAACGTGTTTTGTTCACGTCCTTTTCCACGTCCAAGGTTAGCTGGTAGAAAATGCTTTTAGCATTAAGTTTGCCTTTTTAGCATATCGTGCAATAAAATGTGTATAAATAAATAAAATGTTACAAATAAAATTCAGCCGATCAGCACGAGTGCGAGCGCGAGCACGCCGGCCCCGAGCGGCAGCAGCAGCCGCGCCACGCCGCCCGGCCGCGCCGCCGCCAAGCCGCACCCGCAGCCGCGCCCGCCCGCGCCGCGCCTGCACGCCGCACGTACGTCTATATGCAATACTTTTTAACTTTGAATATTTATGTAGGTACATTATAACTTATATGGTAACCTATATATTATTAATTATAAATTTTGATGCGGAATACATTAGTTTTAACTTGGCTAATGTAAAGTGTTTATAATTCCGCGTGATTGATGTCAATCAGTGCGAGCCGGCACACGTTTTGCCCTGAAAACGACTATTTTCCATGGTCCCTCGAATAAAAACACACCTTGACAGACGACGGATGTCAAAAATCGACAGCTATTCTTTATACAGACTAGAACTATTTACAATTCTAACATATATTTTGTAAGAGAAAGGGAAAACCGTCGACACGGACTTTAATAATAAAATACTAATTAGCAGCTATGCCGGTGTCGGAGAAGCGCGTGCCGAGCTCGGTGAGCTCGGTGGCGGCGCACGCGCCGAGCAGCGTGGCGAGCGGCGCGGTGAGCGGCGCGGTGAAGGCGGGCGCGCTGTCGTACACGGGCGCCATCGTCGGCGCCAGGAGCCACACGTTCGCGGCCAAGCTCACCGCCACGCCGCCCGTCGACACCAAGCCGAGACCCGCGCCGCAGGTAGACAATCTAACTACAGTGTGAAGGGATGGATGGATGTTTGTTACTCTTTCACGCAAAAATTTGAAAAACACTTATTACGTGGATTAACATATAGGATGCATTTTACCCCGAAAAATTACATTACGCTAAAGGAGCCGCGGGCACAGCTAGTATACACACATTATGCACATCGGTACCGTTGTGGTTACCAACAGTAGCGAGTCTGCCTTCCTCAACAAAGGCCAAAAGTTCGATGGTTGCGGGTTCGATTCCTGCTTGGATAGATGTTTGTATTGACCTTACAAATATCTGTTTATATTTATCTGGATAATTGTCCTTGCGAATCTCCTCATCATGCCTCGGAGAGAACATTAAGCTGTCAGTCTTGGTTGTTATCACATAACATCTGGTAATAATCATTACCTGTTGATAGGTAATTTGCTCTTATCGACAATGATGGCAAACGCTCGGTGTAAAAACTAGTAACCTGTCAAATCCGGACAAAAGTAATAAGCAGACCCTGAGACCCTTTTGAAAAATAATTTCTACTTTTAAAAAAGTCACTATCTCTCTCGCCTGTCGCAGGTCGTGGGCAGCAGCCCAGCGCCCAGCAGCGCGCCCGTCGGCGCCGCCAACACGAGCGCGTCCCCGCTCAGGGCGCGGGACTCTCCCCCCGCCAAGGTAGAGGAGGAGCCGCGGCCCGTCAGGCTGCACACCGATGCGTTACAGGTGACCTGTTGAATGATGGTTGCTTATATTAAATCACCTGGTTTTACGACACCAGTTTTTAGCCTCGACGGTCACGTGTTCGATTCCCACTTGGGGTAGATGTTTGTATCGAAATAGACGCGGGCTGCCGTCTGGGCGTGTTTATGCTTATCATTGTGTGTTTCCGGATACCCGACACAGGATTGTGCTATTATAATGGGCCCATTGAGTGTGTAGCGTTTATATATTTAAATATATCGCCGTCGCGCTTGCACAATATTCATATTCTGCTGTTGTAAAAGCTTGAGTCAAGTACAAAATTCATTGACTACCGTGATTCTGGTATTTCTATAAAAATAACTAAACAGAATTTATTTGTTCTTTAGCTGAGCCCAGATAATTCAAGCACATGGAGCAACGAAGACATCCCAGTGAATTCCTCAACTGCCTCGCTACACATTAATACTACACCTCAGGTATATTATAGTCGTAAAAATTAAGTTGATGATATGATTATTAAAATTTTCATAAAGAAATATATAATAAAATCTCATCTCTAAGTGTACAATATTTTTTTTTTAATTATAGTTTTCGATTTTGAATGGCATTCTAGTAAAATTTTATATTTAATGTGAAAAATAACTTTAACTTTATATTGTACTAATTTATTTGTTTTAATTAACTGCTCGCAGACTGAGATATCTTTATAATTCGTACTACTTTGTAGAGCTACCAACAGTGAATAATTATGGTATATTTTGGTAGGCGAGCGCGCCCTCGTCGGGCAGCGGCGCGCAGGAGTACTCGCTGTTCAAGGACCTTTCCGTGGGCGCCGTGTGGGGCGCCTCCGAGCACGGCGTCGACCCGCCCCCGCCTCAGGTAACACCACCCCTATTTCACTACCTCTCCCTTTCCCTCTCCCTCTATGTCTATCTATCTCTGTTTCTCTTTCTCACACACCCTTACTTACTCAATCGCTCCTCACTTGAGAACTACAGGTCCAATTTACATAATTCAATATGGAGCCATTTTTGCTAAACATTTGGTTATGTTGAATGAATATACTATTAGCAGTAAGTTTCATTATTTTTTTTTTTTAATTGCCTAACTATGTTAAATATGGTTTCTACTTGATGATTTTTTTTAACGTTTCTGTTTTTTTACAACAATAAGTTTTGGCCATGACCTTCTCCAAAGCCCCATTAATATCTTGCTTGAATTGCTTTTGCATTTTAATGATAATAATCCCAATAGTCTCTTACAATTACCTATAGATGATTAGGAACGTGTGTTGATAATGTTGTCTGTTTCCAGTATATGAGTATGCAGGTGGACGCGAGCAAGGCGCCCGGCTACCGAGGTGGCGGCGGCGGCTGCTCGCCGTGCTCGCGCACCTCCTCGCACGGCTCCACGCCGCCGCCACCGCCGCCGCCGCCCTACCACCACCCCATGCCCATCGGTGAGTCACCATCACTACCGACATTAACCGAATTGTAGACTAGGCTTAGAATTATAGTAGTAACATTCACTGGTGGTAGGACTTAAATGGACGCAAATAAGCAATACCATGTCAACCCACAAAATTGAAAAAACTGAGTTATATATGCAGAAGTGTTGGTAAATGGCTGAAGAACATTTTTCTTTAATATTTGTAGGGTTTTAAGCTTTAAAACTTCTAAAAAAGCAATTTCTTAATCATGCAATTTATGTATTATTTTAAACATTTTGGGTTATATTATATACGAAATATGCAGTTTGTATGCTTATTTTATGTGAAAATAAGTAAAATAACTTACATACATCTTGAAATTGCCAAAAACTTGACCAATATATTAAAAAAATCATATGAAGCAATCAAAATTTTCAAACGCGTTTTTTCTCGAAATGACATTCGTGTGGGTTGACATGGTATTACTTATTTGCGTCCAAATTACCGTCTGGCTAGCTACCACCATACATTCAACTCATTAAGTCACTGCTCACCCAGAGTTTAACCATTTGTATCTTGGCAAGGCGTGGGCGGCTACTGCAGTTCCCCTTCCGCAACATTATTAGCCGCAGCAGGGTCTAAACTCTACTTCCACTTGCCATCAGTGGAGTAGAGTCATCTGTCTCTGGCATTAAATGCAAAAAGGATGAAGTAATTTCATTATGTAAAATATTATAACAGATTACTGATAATGCCTTTTATTACTATATTAGTTTTCTAATTATAGTTTGTAAATTTGAATATAGTACATAGAGATGATAATAAAATTGTATTATTGGAATTCTTCATAGTACAATATAATAATATGGTTACTATTTTACAGGCAACAGTGTGAACGCGATGGACATGAGTGGGTTGAGTCGAAACGGACCTATCTATCAAGACAACCCTCGGAACGGACACAACATGATGGTAAGTATTCAATAAACTTTGCTGTGCTATTGTATTATATCTTGGTAGTGACTATACTGAAACTTTTAATATTTTATTTATTTCTGTGAATATTTAACGTAATACAATTAAATTATTACCGCTGTAACAAGTGCTAAATGCTACATGCTCAACAGCCTCTACATGACCTGGGATCGAAAAAAAACACAAACATAAGCGTTGTAACATCAAGCCCAAAACGATACGGGATAGCGGTAGCGAACCTGCCTTAAACGCCACAGGTCGCGTGTTCGATTCCCGCTTGGAGCATAATATGTTTGTATTGACCATGCAAGCATATTTTCCGGTCTGGGTGTATTTGTCCTTGCAGCGTTTATTTATTTATTTATAATAATTTACTCTGAATAGTATGTAGTGGCTTGCTGCCGTTTGTGAAGAGATGCGTGATTTTCCACGAAATATATAAAAAAATGGGATGTGATATAGGTTGGCATGTCGAGCGGCGTGTCGGGTGTGTCGGGCGTGTCGGCGCTGGGCATGGGCGGCTACGTGGGCGTGGAGAGCGTGTCGCGCCTCAACCCGCGCGCGCCCGACTTCGCGCAGCGACACCCGCTGCTGCAGCAGCAGCAGCAGCAACAGCAGCACAAGCACGCCGCACAGGTACCTACCGGCGTAACTTATAATTTGCTAGCCTGTGACTTAACTTGCATAATCCATTTATACGACGGCGACTTAACTTGGGTTAATGTAAATATTGTCAACCAACTCAGGTTGTCATTCAACCACCCACATCGTGGTTGAAGGGCAGGTTTTTTATTTTCTGTTATATTGCAATTTATTCACATCAGTAGGCCGAGCTTTTGTGCTATGCTATCACGACCATTTAGAATCAGTCTAAAAATTATTTTATATATCTCATTGTAATTTTTTGTGCCTTTTGACAATGTGTATAAATAATTTCACGTTGACCAGTTGAGAAGTTAAAAACTGAAAGTATAAGACAATCAAAACTTTAGCATTTATAATATTGATTTGGATAAACCACTTACATTTTGTTGGAACAGCTTCATTGACCTATACGTTATTTACAATGTATATGTGTGTCCGTCTGTTCGAGCAGCAGCTGTTCCCCGGCGGCAGCGGCGGCAACCTGAGCTCGATGCTGGCCATGTACCCGCAGAGCGCGCCCAAGATGTCGCACGCGCCGCACGCCTCGCACCACCCCTACCAGGTGCCCCTTTTTTTGATTTTTAATTTTATTATTACGTAATCCATTGCATAGATTAAGAGTAAAATAATTACTTTAAACTTTAAAAATCTTTTAATTAGAAAAAAGGAAAAAACCATAAATTATTTATTATTGACAAACAAAAATCAAAAGCCGCGCTAAAATCTCGATAATCGCACGCAAACGTATCGAAAAAGTAGCTATTAAACAAAATTTTACAGTAGACTTATCTTAATGAGACCATTTCATATATTAGAGAAATTAGATTTTAAGTAATAAATTGTTATCGCAGTCGCTAATCGACCGTGGGGTGGGCGTCGGCGTCGGCGTCGGCGTCGGCGTGAACTCCGTGGGTGGTGTGGGCGTGGGAGTGGGCAGCGTGGGCGCGTGGGGCGAGGAGGAGGAGCGCAAGCCGCGGCCCATCGGCACCGAGCGCGCCTGGAAGCTCACCGCACCCGACGACTGGCACCACGCGCACCACCACCACCGCACCGACCACGACAGATACCAGGTATGAAAATTATTATTAGAAGGAAGTGTATAACAAATATTTATTTATTTAGTTCTTTTGTAATCTTTGATTGTCAGAATTTAAAAAAAAATTAAACTTCAAGCTTTTAAGATACTAAAAGCTAAGTTTCCAGTATAAAAAAAAGCTGTTGTACTTTATGAAGTTTCATCATAGAAATTCCTCTGATAAGTATGACTTCATTAATTAATGACTTTAATAGAAGTCGTCTCATAAAGACAGCTTTACCATAAGGAACATTCTATAATTATTATTATTATCATAATTAAAGTTGATATATGCCTTTTCTCAGCAAAACCTAGGCGGCATGAGCGGAGTGGGCGTGGGCGTGGGCGCGGAAGCTTACGGTGGTGTGGGAGTGGGCGCGGGTGGCGCCGCCACGGCCGCCGCGCTGTCCATGATCCACACGCTGCCGCTGCAGTACCTGCCGCCGCCCGACCACCACCACTGGGACCAGCCGCCGCACCACAATGTCGACAAACAGGTACCACCAACCATAACATACGTACCATAGCATACGAGCTATTTAACTTCATTTACAACTGACTTTCTGTTATTCTGAACAGTGCAAATTTAATTTTGTTCAAGGTTTGATTTAAAATAATATATACGTCAAGAAATTATTAAGTTTATTTTTTCACTATAAGCTGTATAATTTGAACTTGAAATTTCTGAAAAGCAGCAAAAATTTGCAATACAAACTAAATATAATATACATTTTCAATGCTGTTTGAAAAGGGCTACATATCTATTATTACAAATAATAAAACTGTAACTTATCAATATCTGTATATGGAAGATATTTGAAAGAAAAACTATTCTATCATCAGAATAGAATCCATATCAATGTTTATCTACTTGTGTTTGTGTTGTGTTGTGTTTGTGCACGCTGAACTCAAACTGCTTGACTCATTTGCATCCAATTTGGCGCGCTGGTTCCCATGGTTTTATCAAAAAAATTATATTAAAGCGAGTGGGGCCCGGGGCGCACCTATTACAATATTCAAAATGCATTTTTTTAGCTTTATAATAAAAATACTATTATTTTATATACCAATCCATTGTATTATAATGAAGTTATCGCTTGTATGTATTAACTAGTATAATTCTCTTTCGACAGCAGGCCTGGAGCAAGTGGAGCCACTAGAGCGCCTGCGGAACTATCCCACGAGGATTATATATAATTGTAACCCTTGGAAACGGTGTAGATATTAGTGAGAAAGAATTATATTATACAGATTATCTATATACATAATAGAGAAAAATGTCCTATCGAGATGAGAACTACTTATACTGTACGATCGACTGAGAGTGAACACGAGACATGTGAGGGGAGCCGGATGTAGTTCTATTTGTTACTGCCGCTCGCTACGCACGGCTCCGCCCGGACTAGCCGCAGCCCGCTTGGAATGAGATTCCGCTACGCGCGCGACCACCCACCACCACCACTCGCCGCCGCGCACCGCCGCGCGCCGCCGCGGACACGCGCGGACCGCGACGGATCATTCAAAAACGTGTAATAATAAAATTTGCTTGTACATGAAGATTAAATATCATATATTGATGCACTGTAACCACTGGTGTTTTTAATAATACCACCTGTTTTTTCAATGATTCTTTTTTTTATTATTATTATTTAGGTTTATTTGGGTAATGTGTATTATATTATAAGTAAATTATTACCGAGGACTTACAATGTCTCGAATATGATTAAAGCAAGATAAGCGGTAAGTTCTAGGAAAATAAACCGTTATTGAAACATTATGAGTGTGTTCTTGAATAGGCCCTTACATTCAATATTCAAATCAATAAGGAATCAATAATATCAATGGCAAGAAACACGCAGAAAACGAGTGACATTCATACATACATAGATAACAATAATTTGCCACAGAAAAAAATTTAAATAAACATATTATTTAATATGAAGAATCTTAATATAAGGTTCGTTATTATCCAACCGAGGATGCAGTGCGTAATTGTAATATTCAACACTAAAGCGTCTTCCCTGTTTCCCCGAGGCATCGTTTTATAAAGAATAGATAATTATGGTCAAGCAGCATATTGGTCTCCTTCACCGTTAAATATAGATATATTATACATTATTCATTATGTTGCACAACTATAGCCATGTTCAACACCATTTGCAGGTATATCTCACCACTGCCAACCTCGAGATGTTGATTCTTAAATATCCTTTGCCTAGTAACTTCACTAGCTATAATGTCTTTCAAACCGAAACACAGTAACGCAAACACTTGCTTTGCTCCTTTACGGTAGAATATCTGAAAATGCGATGTTACCTACTTAGCCGGTCTGTTTCAATAATATTATTTCAATATTTCATCCTAAAAAAAACTTAACCAACAAAATCAATATCGCATATCACAGACAATAGTAACCCAAAAATTTTGTCTTAAAAAAAATTGAAATTTACATTATGAAGTGCAAATTAGGTAGTATTTGATTTTCTTCATATTTACGCATCTCAAGATACTGCATTATAATATTTTTATAAATACCAAAAAGTAATATTGAAATGAATACAACACTTGGAAAATATTAATTTAATGATTTAATAATAAAATATAAGAGATTCTTACACCTATTATAAAATAAAAAAATTAGAAAAATATTTGTAAAAAAAATTCAATTATAACAGTGAGAATTAGACTAAGATTTAATTAATCACTAAAAATTTATGTTACCGACATGTTAATAGTTATAAACTTTTAGTTTTACAACAACATTCTTTGGAACAAGAACTAACATTTAGAAGTTTAGCCACTACAGAAAATTATGGATAATAATTTCTATTTTAGCTCTGTGATAAATGTAGCTTATAGTTCAGTGTGGCGCGCCATGATCCTGCCTTCTATGTCGGCGTGCATCTTCTCGACCTTGCGAGTGTGCTTCTTGATCATCTGCTGCTGGTCAGCGAAGTGGTCCATCTTGTCACCGGCGGCCGCCACCTTTACAAAAAAAAAAACAATCAGAGGCTTACTATATACTATAGATAGACCCTTCCTCTTCCTAAATTCTGCATCAATGGAACGAATTTAGTCACTCGCTAACTCCATTCGGTTATGGTGTGCACAATTAGTTAGCTTGATAACCGCTTGAAGTTTAATAACGCCGCCAATTATGATTTTGGTATACATAAACGAAGTTTAAGTTCTTAAACGAAGTTTAAGAACTTATAGAATAAAATATAATACATGATTTGAGGGCTGGTTGAAAAGAAAAAAAAAGAAAATAACCTTACTATGATGTTTTTCATAATTGCTTACTTGATCGGCATGTAAGGTGCGCAATTTTAGTAGACGAGACTCATAATGCTGGAGTTCGACCTGTAAAAAATAAGAGAAAATTGAGAACCATTACTAAAGTACCATAAAATGAGGTATTTAAAAAAAAAATCAAGTATCATAAATATTCTCTATATTATGTTACTTGATTTAAAACATTAGATTTTTTTTTATTTCATGATATATAAGCAGTGACCGCAACTTATGAACGCTATCGATACTTAAATGATTACATGCCCGTTATCAACCCAATGCATAAGAGGGAAAGGATGACAAGCGAAAAAAGGAAGGCAAGAGATGAGGTGGGATATCGGGTCTCGAGTGCACTCGCTCATCGCACAAAACCCAATAGTACTGTTACTTTACGCCGATTTTCTGTAAGAGGGTTCCCGGGCGAGCCGGGCCATTTGTGCTGGGAGAAGCATTGCTCTACTACTTCAATATTCTTCGTATTAATTTATAACCAATAATATCTATTTATGAACATGTTGGCTACAACACAACAGAAAAAAATACAGACTTCATAATTAAAAATTATATAGAAATATTTTCTACAACAGAAGTCGTTGCTAAGTAAAACATTAGCCCATGAGACACCAACTACTGTTATAGAAAATTTTAATTTTGATGTGGATATTTTTTAATTTTTTTTGAGTGACCGATACCAGGTACAATTGAAAAGTCACAGGAAAGCCAGCTATTTTGCTTTATAAACCGAAATTACTGAACTGGTTTCGATGTAATGCCTAAGAGACCAACTTGATAGTGTATCCCCACTTTTCTAATAAATAAAGAATTTAAAAAATTGGTTCAAAATTAATGTCGCATTTCTGAAGTAACAAACCTAAAATAGAAACCGAATAGAGAAACTGCAGCTTTTTTGAAGTCGGTTAAAAATAGGTATGAAATATTGACCCACCTTCAATGAAGCAAGTTCATCAACGCTGAAATTAGCTGCTGCTGCTATACGCCACAGGTCCTGTACTTTGGGCTCTATAAATTCCTTGTTAGTTGGCCCTATTATAAAAAAATAATAAATTATTATTTAAAAATCTCTGCTCTTATATAAACAAACATTTTACAAATCCATTAAAATTAATCTGGATTAATATTAGAAAAAGAGAAAAAAAGCAACTGTTGGGCAGTGAGATATCTGAAATAACTTATCCAACAGCTCGACACAAAAGTTTGACGAAAATATACTCTCATTATGCAATATACAATATTCAAAATTGCCTAAAGCCCTATTTGAATAAAGAATATTTTGAGTTTGAATATAAATAATAAAGCCCAGATTGGGCAAGTGCATTCATTGAAGTTGTGGGGAAATGTACATCGTTCATAGAGAACGAGACGTTGAAGTTGGTGTCTCCATCAACCACCATGACCAGAACTTAGGTGATGAATTCCGAAAAGGTTTAAAAAACAATTTTATGAAGATTGTGATTGACGAAGAAAAGCGCACCCATAAACCTTACATAATAATGGTTTTTAGTTGGTAGTGATTTCCCCACGAAAAAGGTAGGAAAAAATAGTAAACATATTCTCACCTTTAGCAGCAATTCTTTGCAACCTATCATACCCATCTCGTAGGCCTCTGTGTTTTTCTCTGACCAGGTTAGCTTTGTCTATAAAATCTACACTAAGATTCTCTCCATTGTCTTTCACATTGTTGATTTCATTGAATCTAACATTTTCTTCATCATCCACAGCATCTTGAAAATAAAAAATTTTGTTAAATTTATAACGATGCAGACTAAAACATCTAAAAAATTATATAGCCATAAATTGCATAAGCAAAACAATATACATATATTTTCAACTATCTTCAAAAAAGCAGGAGGTCTTCAAATTGGTTGTAATTTTTTTGTCTATAACCTCAGACCTCTTTCGTTTATAAACTGATTTTGAAAATTCTTATTTATTTGAAAGGATATTATTTCCAAATGGCCCATTAAAATTTTTATTTAATCTTTTCAGTAGTTTGTTATTTAAATCTAAAATCTGTAAAAAATATGTCATTCCAGTGAACAAAATTGCATGTTTTGATTTCATGTGATTGTGCATCTGCATGTGGCTTGAAGCTTACAATTAGGTAATTGAAGTTGGCTATTTTTCAAAAGATCCAATTGTGGAAAATATATTTAAGAAAATATATTTAAGAAAAATAATAATAAATTAATTAAAACAAAATAAATTTCTACTTTTATATGCTTCAGAATCACCGGTCTCCATATTGGCTAGCAGGTCATGATATTGGTCAATTTTCTCCTGATGATGAGTAAATTCTTCCCTCAAAGCTGATAACTCTTCAGTAGTAAAACCAGATGCCTCGGCTTTAGCCCATAACATGTTCAGTTTTTTGTCTTTAAAAAGGCTTTTGTTTATATAACCATCCATCGCAGAGTTGTAAGACTGAAATAGTAATAAATATCAAGTTGAAAACTTTTTATAAGTCACATTTGATTTATAGTACTTAAATTAGTTTATGATGAAAATTCAGAATGGTATGTTAATGTAAAATTTCAGCTTGCAAAAATAGCAAATGTTATAAACTATTTACTGACAAAAAAAGTTAGTGTCTCAATACCTAATTGAGATTTTCGTAATTTTAAAAAATTTAAAAAGATGATGAAATTCGTCAAATTAAAAATTTAATCAAATGTGGCGCTACAGTTTCGAGAATTGAGGCAATTCTACATTATCTCTACATTAAAATTAGGATTCCTAATTGAATAACACCTTGTACATTGTTTCTGTAACTGCTGAAACAAGTTGGAGCAAAAAAGCACTTGTTAACTAGAGTATTATTGCAATAATTCTATTATAAATGAAAATTTATAGATGCTTTAACTTAAGACATTATAAGTTTAAGATTTAAAAGTGGAAAAGGAAAAACATTTTTTTTTTGTTAAATTATAACAATAAAATATGGATATTATTCAAAGTGCATTAAAAGGTAATTAAAAGAGTTGTTATCAATGACCACGTCCAGCTTTATATAAACAGATGTCAATGACACCAACACCACCAACCTTATCTCTGTTATTTCAATCACAATATAATACTATCAATGAGATATATGAAACATGTTCAACTCATTCACTGCTGCCTCAAAAATATATATCTTAGCCTCATGCCGTTTTAGGTACAAATACACTATAATGAAACAACAATCCCTAAAATCTCTGTTCTTTTGGCCATATGTATGTGAGTTTCATATGGGACGCTGACGGGCGGCACCATTGAACGGGTTAAACAGAAATTAAATATTTTTCATTCATTTTGGTTGGTACATTGTTTGTTAATAAGCTACAAAGACAATATTATTTAGTAAATAGTAAATGAATCTTACTGGGTCCTCTTTTTGCCTACCATGGACATCTTCAAAATGTTCTCGCAAACCATAATTATTCATAATATTAGTCAGTTTACGACGTAACTCCGCCTCTTTTAGACCTTCTTTATCACCTCCTTCACTTTTTAACCTTTTAAATGTGATCTCCTCCTTATCATGAATCATAAGATCACTGTACAGAGATTTTAATTTAGGTTCTGTTAAACGCTGAAAATCACATAAAACTACAATCATTGACTAAATTAACACATAAACATGATTTTATTTCTAAATATAATCACACGATTGTGGCTTGTTAGTAAAATGTTATTCTATACGCCTTTATTGATTAAAATATCAAAATACCTGCTTTGCTTTAGTCCACACAAGATTCAGTTTATTCATACGAAATGGTTTTTCTAATGTTCTCAAATTGGTTGCACTTATCTTCTTCTCATTTGCCGAACGGGTGTATTTGTTTTCACTCAAGACTTGAGTAAAAATCAATGTTAGGAGGACAAAACTTATTCTTCTGAATAACATGTTCACCTACTATTTAGAATCGTTGTAAAGAAATATATTAAATGCTTAGCTTATCTAGTAGCTTCTTTTCTTCAATAATTTCAGAAATAAAATAATGTCTTTAACAAACTGATTAAGGAATATCTACTGAATTTGATTATTGATATGATGATATCTGTCAACTGAATCAATCAATCGACTATATGCTCTATGCCTTGTTTTTTACCCTGTGTTACGTCTGCTCTGTACTTTTTAAGATTCACACTATCAATAATATAAGATAATTTAAACGAAAATAAAAATCAGTTAAACATTGGTAATTTCATATTTTAATTAGTCAATATTAATAAGCAATATAATTTGCTGATTAGTAATGTTTTCTTAGTATTGACTATCAAACATTGTACATACCTACATTTTTAAATGATATACCAATACATTGTACAATATGCTTAAACATATATAAAATAATTACCTATAATAAAATAATTTGAATATATAATAAGCCAGGTAGAGATTTTTAATATAGAAATGTATTAATAAGATGCATTATATTATACTAGATATTGATAATTTCAGTTTCTGATAGTAACTGTATTTCACACAACCTTACTACAATAAAAATTCAGTCAATTATTATAAAAATAAACGAACGGACGGACAAATATTTATTTCAAGTTTGAATAACTCTTTAATTATAAAATATAACATTAAATAAAGCGAGTACACAACATTAACTTAAACTAGGTAGGTAGTTATACTTACCTACTTTAAAAAATATATTAAATCTAACGTTAAATAGAAAAGTAAATGTTGATAGTGAGTATTTTTTTAAGTTAGGTGACGTTCGGATACATTAACACTTACAAAAATGTGATTGGTAAAATTAAGTGTCGTGGACTCATTAAAAATGAGTTTTCTTTTTTAAATGTTTATGTTTCTTTCAATACAATAAATATGTTTAATACTGAAGTACATGAAGATGAACTGTGAACTTTATGTTTTTCATTTGACATTTTACGAATTTAATGACTATAGTCTGTCGACTGTAGAGACGAGCTAGAGCTAGGTATCAGGTAGGGAGGCTGAGGTAGTAGGGTTGGTGGTAAGTACGTATGTCTGACGTCCGTAAACGTCCAAGAGCCTGTTTTAAGTAATATTAGTGAACGTTTTTGGTGGGACTCTAGACGCTTTGATAACTTCGTTTTATTTTCATAAATATATGTATATAATGATAAATTTAAGTCTGTTTTTCGCTTTATCGTAATCTTTCATCAATTCAATAAGCTGATTCATTGTAAAAGCGAAAACAAAGTCAACGAATAATGGGAGTCTGCTGTCTTCCTGTCTAAAACTGCATCTCAAATCGTGGACGTGCACAATACGACCTACCATTCGGCACTTTCTCTCGATGCGTTGCGAGTGAACTGTTACTCAATACTCGGTTGTGTAAAGGGGTCTGGGCGATTTAATTCTCATGATTTATAACGGTAGTCTATAATCGACGTTTGTTGTGTGGACTTGTGGGGATCAGTTGAAGGATATTAATTTGTGAAGTGTAATGTATTGAGTGCTGTGATGGTTGAACGTGAAGGGATGAGGCGCGGTGGCTGCGGCTGGGGTGGAGGAGTTCTCGGCCGCTGGTCGCTCCGTCGATTGCTATTAGATAGCCCTTTAGTTGGAAGAAGGCTTGCCCATTCAGGTATGACATTTCATTTTACCTTATTATTAAATATTCAATTCAGATGTTCAAAATCATACATGTTGTGTTATTTCACCATTGTTTTCTATGACTTGTTGCTGGCTTTTGTTTTTGTAATATTTGATAAATTAAATGTCATATAATTTGATCCACATATTTGTTATTTTTAAATCCATACATGTTTTCTTAATAACAAGTAATAAAAAAATACAAAGACACAAAAAAATAGAAACAATCATAAAAAAATAAATCGATTTTTAATGTTGGTAAATTTTATGATTAAAGCCAATAAGAATTAAACAGACATTAAAATAGTGTCTTCAATCACACCATAATTGTTAATGACCTCTATTTCTAGCCCAATATGGATGACATTGGATTAAATAAACTATGTAATAATTTATTCTAAAAATAGAACCAAATTGACCTATGTATATAATTAATAGTAATTAGTCAACATTCAAACTTTGATAACAGTTTTTATTTGTTATAATAATTGTATTGGAATCTGTCCTAAGCGGCAACTCATGTTACTGTTTTGGTGATTATAAAAAGTAGTATAATTGAATAAATTTATTCAATTTTAATATTGATTTTTTATTTAATTAATAAAATTATATTCAAATACAAGATTTTGAAAAGATTAAGATAATACTACTTAGGCTCATAACTGACACTTTGTAAAATGTTACCGTCTTATAATTACCATAAAAGAACACATTAAAAAGGCAAAATACTACAATTTGCTACAACATTAAACAATGCAGCTCCTCTCACGCTAAGATGCATTATTTTCTGATTGTTTTCCTAATAAATATTAGTCATTGTTACGAAAACAATAATGAGAATTATTTCTTGGAAATACAGATTTTTTATACATAAAATATAATTGGAAGTTATGACATCATTAAAGAAGTTCCTGGTTCTTTTTGTGGCGATGTTACATGATTCTTAGCTTTGCTTAGATACAATACAATACCTATTTCAAAAGAGGAAGGGATATTTTAGTCTGGACTTTATGGCCCTGTTAACATGTATGCTCTTCAAAGTGCGAGTATACAGGCTTCTTCTAGTATAGTCGCTCCACTGTGGACCTCATCTATGTCTTTGCACTCTCTGGCATTAGGATGGCAATATTAA
Organism: Hestina assimilis; assembly: GCA_023373885.1. Classification (NCBI taxonomy): domain Eukaryota; kingdom Metazoa; phylum Arthropoda; class Insecta; order Lepidoptera; family Nymphalidae; genus Hestina; species Hestina assimilis. The sequence goes on from CM041750.1 coordinate 12,747,664, forward strand.
TGTTACAATTATGATCAATAGATTTATCTAGCGTTGTCTTTATGTTTAGTTACTGTAATGTATAAGCTTGGTATTATTTTGTCTTTTTTAATAAAAAGATGAACTTAGTGGGTATTTAAGAATAACTTGTCAATCAGTCTAAAAAGTTTTGCTACTTTGCTAAATAAACGTGATTTCACAATTGTTATGTTATTTAAACATATTAGTTACTTCAATAGCTTCTGCCCCAACTTTACCTGTGTGAATAATGATGTTTAATGTGGAGCCTTTAATGCATATTTAGAAATAATTGGTTCCCCATATAAAATTTCGTCTCCTGTTTTCAAAGGGATTGATTTTCCCTTATTGCCCTATTAAATAAGCCTGTAGCTTGCACTAAAAGTGGATAGGACAATAGTCCAAGGGGGTCAAGATCGAACCTGTAACTCTTATGATAATGGAGTCAGCCCTTCTGTTGTTGCTATTGAGGCTTTAAGGTTCAGAAAATAAAATAAAAAATCTCATATAAAGAATAATAATATAACTTTTTTATATAATAGAAATACATTTTACAGATATAAATTGTGTCTGATTTTATTTTATATACAAAAATAAAAACATGTTAATGGAGCTATGACCCCAATTAAGCACATAGCATTTGTTTAACTATTGTGTCTACTATCAGGACTAATAAAGAGCTGTATAAAAATTGATATGGATTAATAATGTAAAATTTTGATTTAAAAATACAAGGCCATCACAATATTGTCGATTTGAAGAAGGTAATTATAATTTTAATTAATTATTATCAGTTATAAAACTTTTGATGCCTCAATAGCTCAACAGTTAAAGGGCCGAATCATCATTATTAATTCGAGAGGCGCATGTTCGATCCTGACCCTCTTGGGCTATTGTCGTACCCTAGGAGTGGGCAAGCCTGAAGTAATGCCTTGTGAAAGCATTGGCTAATTTTATATTAAAAATAAAAAAATTAAAAATAGAAAATGAATTTTCAAAAACCTTTTCCAGTATTCCAATATTACACCCTGTCAGCTTGCACTTTGCGCTGTTACTGATTGTACACAGGTGTTTAGTTGTAAGAAAATTTCTCCAATATTGAGGTTTGGGGTGTCGACAGTTATAATTATTAGTTACAAAGTATATGTTAATGGATATTTTAAGTAAATCATTATTGCTTCAGGAATAGAAAGGAAACTATTGTGTACATATACTGTATTTGACACTATTTATTATTAACATTTTGCTAACTGGAATCGCATATTTTCAATTCCCAGTAATGTTATTGCAATGCAAAGGCTGTCTCTCCAGGAGAATGAATACTGTGGTTGTTTGGTTTCTATAGTGTGTCATACAACTTTATTTTTTCATATTTAATGATGATTATGAAGTTATTTTATTGTGTTGTTTATAAAACACACATCGCACACAAGTAGGCATGCTAAATTTTTACCAGTTGAAAAAAATGTTTATAAAAATTTATTAATTATTTTTTATTTGTAGTTTTTGATTGGATTAAATAAAATAATAAAAATGATCGACGATTCTTGTTGCGAATTGGTAACGAAACTGCCTTAAGCGTTGCAAATTGCAGGCTTGAATCCCACTCAGGTCGGATGTTTTTTTTATAAGTAAACGCTACTCACTCAACGGCCCCATTACGATAGTTATATCCTGTGTCGGGGGTCCGGAAATATACACAATGACAAGGGCAAACACACCCAGACCGGAAAACATGCCTGTATGGAATGGATGTTTGTATTGACCATACAGGTAAGTGTCTCTGTGTGGGTAGTTTTGCTGATGTCTATGTATATTTCTGGACTCCCGACTCCTACGTTCCTTTGAGTGTGTAGCGTTTTTGTATTACAATATTAGTCGTACTCGATTATTAGACTAGTCACTACTAGTCAATGCAAGTCTATAATCATAAATCAGTGCGTATATAATTCATTGTTAGGTGACAATTATTGCACGCCTTAACCCAATTGCTTTAAGGTCGTCCGAGTTATTTAATTAGAATGCTTACATTACTTTCAAATGTTAATCGACAAGGCTGAAGATGATATTGTAAACATTTTAATTATCAAGGTTTTTTGCATTTATGAAGAAAAAATAAGTATCTTTTAAAAGACCTTCCAACTCAATATTTCAATAGTAATAAACTAAAGATTGAGTCCGGAGACTTTTAGAAAATGGAAGTTTTAAATAAGGGCCCGCGCTCATTGGCGGCACGGCACGGCAGGAAATTTTTATGTGATAATAATTTTGAAATTTGGGGAAATCATTCATGGATATCAACACGCCCTAAGCCGAGGCTTCGTATTCATTCACGGCCCCGGTAGCGTCAGACCTCTTGTAGAGGACCTTTTAATAAATTCTTTCGGCGTGGAGGTTTGAAGTTACATCCATCGCATCCCGGGACTATTGTATTTGATCATGGATTCCCCGGAATCCATTATCTAAGTCATCCTTAGGGAGGTTGAAAGAGACGTCTCCTTCGACGATGGTTAGGCATAACTCGTCTAAGTTTTACTTGTATTTCCCCAGCCGTGCCGCCAATGAGCTCTCGCCTTCAAGCTAATCTCGTAAAAGAGCTCTTTGGTTTTGGAAATATTAAATATTATATTGTAGATAAATGAGTGACATAACCTCATTAATAACTTTGTATTTGCACGAGTATAACTATCTATGAAATACTATCTTATCTTTAAGCAAAACTATTTTCTATAATGGACACTCGAAAATGAAAACGCTAATGCAAAGTTGATCGATCTATTTAACGCTTCATTTTGAACTTTTTTAGAAGCATTGATGGTGGTCTAACAGGTATAATTATGTATGTAGATCACTTCTACAAAAAAGAGTGTTCCCTCAGACCAGAAATGATAGTCTGAATCTATTCACGAAACTATACGAACCTCACCATATCACGATGGCCTTCAGTTTCATAATACTTTTTATAATCCGTTCAGAAGGTTTTTGCATGATGTCATAAACAGACAAACGTCGTACCTTTTTTATACCAACAATTTTAGAGTCATAATACTTTACTAAACTACCAAATAGGGTCTCTTCCTATTTTATTATTTATATGTATGCAGAATCAAAACGAACATTACTTCAGATGGCAATCAAAACCGCGAAGATTAACTAATTGCTCTGATAAAAGCGTTCTTCTTATCTAGAGGTCAGGGGCCAACGTAGTGTCAGAGTTGTTTAGGTCGCCCGTCTGGGCCTTTGACTTGATTTTTCGAATATAATCAGATTTATAACAGCTGGGACCGTTTTTACCTGTCCTCCGAAACACGGAGACGCTCAGTTGAAATACCACTATGCTCTCACCCAGCACTCACCTGTGGCCGGCTGTGAGCATATTTTAAAAGCGTTTTTAAATACTTTTTTTTTTGTCACTGCAAAATAAAACTACCTTCGGTCACAGCAAAATAATTATGCGCGAATAACTCTTCGTGTTTCCTCAATATCTAGTTGGTTAACAAGTTTATTCATTACGACATTTAGAAATAAACAGGTAAATTTGTTATTATAATACAAACAAGTTATCGTCATTATTAATTCCAAAATTCAAATTAATTTTCATTAAAATATATTTTTTTTTTAATTTATCCGCGTATAGTTGAAAAGTCGGTAGAATCGTGTCATAATTTTTATTTCAGTGTATATAAAATTTACAACTTGCCAAAAATAGACGATTACATTTTTTTATTTAAAAAAAATTGTGCTGTCAAAGGACCTCCGTCAGGAATTCAAGTTCCTTACCTTTTTTCTTCAACTCCGAATGTAATTCGAAATTAAATCGGTATTTTTCAATAACTTATATGATAAAAAGAGACAGAAACTGAGAGAGAGAGAGAGAGAGAGAGAACCCAATAAAAACAATTCATTCCAGTCGCTAAGGAGGAGTGCAGTTGAAAAGTTCAAAAACACACGTAGTTACAGAAAAATTATGTACAGACAGTTTTTAACATTGGAAGGTTGCAACAGTAGTAAGATGTTACCCTACTGCTAAGGGTTGTATTCTTATCGAGTGGTTAGTGGCTAACCTAGTGACAGAGTTGTTCAGGTCGCCCGTAGGCCTCTGACTTGACTTATCGACTGTTGTCAAATTGTCAACGGCCGGGACCGACTTTTTACGTGCCCTCCGAACCACGGAGACGCACGGTTGTAATACCACTATGCGATCACCCATCTAGTGACTGACCACGCCTAAAGTTGCTTAACCTACCGATCGTTTACCGATCAATGGGTGCACTCAGCTATGAGCGTCTCACGGCTATATTATAACAACTATATTATTTCTATTAAATATTTTCTTACTAAGAATTCTGTATAACATGAATTTGGTTTTTGCTTTATATCGTACGGTTTTAGATTTAATACATTTTTTACGGAGACCAAATTCGAGGTACAATAATGCTTATAACATAAACTTTTACTGCTATTTTTCTATTTGATATGAAATTGAATTTATTTTTCTTATACCCGCAAAAGACCTTTATCACGTAGGAGTTAACATTTCAATACGATTCCAAAAGGTTGCTATTACTGTAAATATTTAAAGACCTCGAAAGTCAGTTGTTAAATAACAAAGGTTATATTGAAGATACTATAGAAACATGTATAATAAATTTTATGTAGTTTAAAGTCATAGCAATAAGGTTGATAATCGCTAAACAACTGACGAAGTCTTAAGGTTTTATTTTAAAGGCTGTTTATAAATAAACCAATATTGTCATTAAAATTTGCAGTAAATTTTTTATTGTTTTAAACATAAAATCATGTTATACATAATTATAAGAAAAATTTATATAACTTTCGTCCACGACATAGTTTATATTTTACTAGATTTGTACGTACAAATTTGCTTCATATGGGTGTAAACAGATATATTTGGTCTTATATCTCAGGGGTTGCTTATTGCTCTTGGATCCGGATGGATTTGACAGACTACTAGTTTTCACACAGAACCATCATCTGACCTCCGCAATCCTAAGGGCGCAACAGTAACATTTTGGATAAGCAAATTACCTATCAAGTCTTAACGATTATTATCAGATTTTATGTGAGATCCAGAAGCAAAACGCCCAGACCAAAACAGATGTTTTTAAGGTGACAAACATCCGCCCCGAGCGCTAATCGAACCCGCGACCGTTGAGGCTAAAGACATCCTCGCTACCGAGACGTCACAACGTACGTTAAATTAATTTAAATTCAATGGGAATAATGATGACTCCTACAGGCATTTAGCTGATGTTAAAAGGAGTACCTTAGGCTACTCTTATTTTCATCATCATCATTTCAATCTTTATCTATCCACTGCTGGACTAAGGTCTCTCCCAATTTGTGCCACAACAATCTGTCCTCTGCTGTTCTCATCCAGCCAACACCACCTCCCTTCTTAAAGTCATCAGCCCACCGGGCCGGAAAGCGTCCTACAATACGCTTACCGATTTGCGGTCTCCATTCTAGAATTCATCTGCTCCATCGGTTCTACGACTAAGGTGAGCCCTCAGCCATTTAAGCATTCCGATTCTTTGGGCTATGTCATTTACTTTAGTTCTTTGCTGGATCTCCTTGTTACGGACTTTGTCCCGTTAAAATAGGTATTAATGCAATTTATATGCATATTTTAAACACAATTTAGTCGTTAACCGGACTTCCCTGCTACGTCGCGCCGTAAACAAGAGTCATCGTTTCTCCGTAATTACGATTACGGAGAGTACTCGTGTATTTGTATGTATCGTGTATTGTTTTCACATAAATCAATATTCTCTATATTATATTGAACTAACTTATATTCACCAGATAATTTGACCGTCACGATGTAATGGTTTATATTTTCGGTGTCCGACTTCTGTAGAAAATATTTTTTGTTTTTTAATTTTGAAGTCGATCTATATATTTTTTAATTTTTTTATTGAAATCGTTGAATACAATATATGTAACCTATTTTAGTAATCCATATAATAATAAACGCAACACACTCAACGGCCCCCATTAGGATAGTTATATCCAGTGTCGGGGGTCCGGAAACATACACAAAGACAAGGACAAACACACCCACACCGGAACACATGCCTGCATGGTCAATACAAACATCTGACCCGAGTGGGGATTTTATATTTATGAAATTGAAATTTATAGGATTTTTTTTACATTTTAACATTTATAAATATATTTTAGCTCTTATTAATAATCCGCTTCTTAACGATATTTTAGCTTTGCTTCTGAATCGTGAGTTATACAATATAATACTTACAAATTGATTAAATCTATTTAATGGACGCGATGATAACATACCTATAACAATTAACGGCAGTGCTATCTATTTATTCACGTGTAATTACTTTATTACCTTTCTATATTCTTTCACTTTCGACATATTTTATAACCACAAAGTATTTAGTATTTACGATGAGGAATTCGGAGGTCATCGCGGGCCAACGTCGTGACTATTATTTAAATTGTATTGACGTATTAAACTTTAATTACATTATTTATCAGCAAATTTAAGTAGTATACTATTAGACTTCTTTTCGTCGAAGATTTAATTCAATTCAGGAATTTATTTAATTTTCTTAGCCAAAAGATATTAAAAAATCTTAGTAAAATGTAAATACCAAAACTCAAAATCTCTCCACTCTCTCTGAGCTCTTGCAACATGTATCATGTATCTTTAAACAAACTCCATATTTTGATAAATTTTATACTATAACACTATCTAGCCGCGGTTTCGCCCGCGTGAATAATGTTTTGTAATGAGCCGCCTTTATTGCGATACAACTAAATGGTTCCCGGATGCAAACTGTTATCCCCTATTTCAAGTTCTTTTGGTGACAAAAAGTGGCATACGTGCTTGGCCAATTTCTTATATATTTCAATACCAAACACATTGATGACTATTTTCACATTTTTATTATTAAATTGAATAATAATATAATGAGTCTGATTTACTTAAGACCCGTATATATCGAAATTCAAAGCTTTCAGTTCGATTTTTAATAATTTCACTTTTCCAAACATTTTTCCGGGATAAAAAGTGTCCTATGTGCTAATTAAGGTACCAAACTACATATGTACACTAAATCCGTTCAGCCGTTTTTCTAAAGTAAAGTAAAAAACTTCCAAACATACAAAGTTACGTATTTATTGTAGTAGCATTATTAGTAGAAATACATTAGTAGACTTTGAAGCTATAAAAATACCTTTTAGCCTCCAAATAATTCTGCTTCGAGAGAGTATCACATCGTGGCTACCAAACAAAGCAATTCCCTTTACTGTTCCATAATTTTAAAAACGATATTCGATTTCGTTTTATCGCGATTGGTGCCTTGTTTTTTTAGTCCCCAGTGTAATTAATATTGATAATCAAAAATAAACATACAATGCAAATGATAAAAGCGAGGTCAAAGAACTTGATTTTCTTTGTAAAATTTAATATTATACGAAGAGAAAAATAATTCCAACATAGACTTTAAAGATCAAAAGAAAAATTCTCAAACTTATTTTAATTTATAAAAGTAGAAATTTATACATTTTGACAGCCCGCCCATCGCTCCAACTGGATTCTGTAAATACAAAAACAAGTTTTAGATTTTATACTTTTTGCCTACTGTTGTGCAACTTAGCGAATTATAATTGTGATTTTATACGGTTTTTTCGAGGTCCCTATTTGAATATGTAACTGTCTGCGTCAACGACATAATGTTACCTAACATCGTTTAGGTGTTTAAAATTCGAGAACGAACGACGAATATCAATGACTTTATACGCTTTGTATAGTTTCCACTTTATAATCTTTCAAAATTCTTCTTTTTTTAAATTTACACCATTGTTAGCCGGGTACCGATTTTAGGTGTATTTTTATTGGAAAGGATGTTCTCATATAAATTTTATGATGATGATGATTAATAACTGTAGAGATAGTCAATGTATGGGATGGGGTAGTATGGAGTGGAGTAGATTGGAGCGGATCAAAGCGACGAAACGAAATGAAATTTTATTATGTACGTATATTTGCTTGCTAAACATATAACATATGCATAAACAACTTTATGCAAAATACAATATAATGAAATTAATTAATTAATATTAATTATTGAATAGTAAAATGAATTTCGTTCGTACCTCGTGTCCCGTGACATTTTTGGGATTTAAATTTTTACATAACGGCGTTGGTGTCTTTTATTATATCTAATGGATAGATCGACATTTAATATGTTTTAGTTGCCTTACCAGTTGCGTATGAGTCAACGTGTTTGTTATATCTCTAAATACCTATACCATATAAAGTCTAACGGAACATACCGTTCCGAGATTTGGCTCGTATGCCTTGAAATGAAGCGTTTGATTGCGCCATTTCGAAATATCTAGCGTAATTTTCATCTCCAAAAACCATTGAAATTTGTAGATAAAAATTAAGCATCTTAAGATTATTTCATTTAAGCGTTTTTTATTATAGTTGTTTTTGTAAGTCGAGAATATCGTGTAACTATTGATACATGTTGGCACATCGCCTGCAATTTGTATCTAAATTGTGTTCAAAGAACGTAGTAAATAATCGTTGAGTGATGAGTTGACAGCAAACAAACGAGTACAGTATTTCCATAAAAGATTTAAGAATATGTTTACAGCGAAGACAAAGACGCCATCCGAATATTAATATATGGAAGACGTGGCTTTGAACATACAAAGACTTTTCATATTATTCACAGTATTACAAGTTAATTAAAAAAGATTTTTATGTATTATATATTTTTGCTTGAATGGTAGATATTAGTATTAGTAATGGAGGTATTAGTTTAATACAATACGATCATCGTTCGAATCATCGAAATTTTACAGGAGGAATAACAAGGTTTCCTGAATTTTGTGTTATTAATTTATCATATTCGTATATATTGTTATAAACCATTAAACGGAATTTGAGTGTCTTAGTTATTTTATATAAGATTTCCTGACAAAATGCAATAATTCAATTCGTTTTAAAATACCATTTACAAAGTGCCATTATATGCATTAAAAGTACTATTACATGCCTCGCCATTGTTATGTACATTGTTTTTATTTCTCAAATTTTTGCTCATATCGATTTTTATTTACATCTGATAATAATCGATAACGGTTGATAGTTAACTTGTTCTTATCTAATGAGTTACTGGTTCCCCCTTTGGGTTCAGAGGTCAGATGGCAATCGCTCTGTGGAAAAACTAGTAATCCTTCAAGTCAGGATAAGATTATAAGACAGGTAAATACCGGGAATAATGATAGCTTACATTGTTTAAAAGTAATTGATTAATGCAACGTTTTCTTCAGAGCCTCGCATTGTGCAAGTCGACGCTCGATTTCATTTTCGTACACGTCGCGGGATGCCGGTGAAAGTGACGTGAGACGTCTCGTCCCTCTTAACTGGGTTACCTTAATTTATTATAAAAAATAACGAACTCTGTTTTACAGTTGATGTTTTGTTCAGCTTTAATAGTCAGACCCACTTTTCTCGACAGCAAAAGGCTTGAATTTGAATGCTTGGTATTCTAAAAAAGCGTTTGAAATTTTAACGCAGTTATTACAATGAAAGTAACAGCAGGCTTACCATTATTTTTTAGTAAAATCGACAGTAAGGCGATTCAGATTTTACGAGAGCATGACGTATAAATATATATGTTATTAGCGGGCCCGGCAGACGTTGTCCTGACGAAAATGAAAAAAAAGTGACACCCGCATAGCAGCGCCCCCTACTGGGTCCAATTGTTAATCTAAACCATTCTCGAATCCACTGGATTATACACAAAAATCATCAAAATCTGTCCAGCCGTTAGAGGAGGTTCGATGTCATACACACGTACAGTAGAATTATATATATAAACATGGTACGAAATGGCGAGGTAGCTCAGTTTCTGGTGGTCATTTCAATCGCAATAAGAGTTAATGGTAAGCCCTGTAGTTAGTTTATATACTGGGATTAATTGTTTGTAAAACGAAGGTAGAAATATTATATAAACAATAAAACTTTACACTTTGAGGACGATTGATAATGAGGAAGCGGTGTTTCTTATGCAAAATAATTGCACGATACAATAATAAGTGTACCAGTATTTATAGATTTGACCCTGTTCTTGGGTGTGTTGTTTTATCTTTCATTGTTTTTAACGACCCATCATTGGACTTCCGCCTAGTATTTTGTTCTATTTAGCTGTAGTCAGCTGAAGATTGAACATCTTACTTTTGGATTTTTGGTTTAGAATTTTTTTATTTATATTATAAATAAATACACGCTGCACGCAACGGCCCCAATTAGGGATAGTGATATCCTGTGTCGGCGACTAGAAACACAGACAAAGATAAATACACCCACACCGGAAAATATGCTTGCATGGTCAAAAAAAACATATTATGTTCCGTGCGGGAATCGAACCCGCGACCTGTGGCGTTTAAAGCAGGTTCGCTACCGCTGCACTACAACGTCGTCAAATTTTAATTAATATCTCATTATATTTGTTTTTCGACACTTTTCAGTTTTTTTTTCTTTTATCTTGAATAATCATATTATAATCTACACCGATGAAATTAATACTTCAAAATATCTCCCGGCTTTAGAATTTGCTTGATGACTGACTGATTACACTGAAAGCCTGATAGCGATGTATTTTTGAAAATTACATCGCCATCAGGCTTTATTTGAATAAGACTTTTTTTCAACAAGACAAGGTTACAGCAAACAAAAAGATAAGCATTATATTATATTATTATTTGAATCAATTTGGTAATTCTAAGATAACTAACGTCGGTAAGGTGTGGCGTTGTGGGTCTGCCTTTATCCTCGACGGTTGCGGTTTCGATTCTCGCTTGGGCAGATTTTTGGATTGATCTTACAAATATCGGCTTCGGTCTGGGCGTTTGCCCTTGTGGGTCCCCAACCGTGCCTCGGAGAACACCTTAAGCTGTCGATCCCGGTTGTTATCACATAATAATCGTTAACTCTCGATAAGTTCGTTACTCTCTAGTGAAATTACTGGGCGAACGAGATTTAAGAACTAATATCTCGAGGTTGGCAACGCGTGAGTGGCACCTACTAATGGTGCTGCAAGCGCTCATAGGCTACGGAGACCACTTACCATCAGGTGGGCCGTATGCTTGTTTGCCAACTACTAACATAAAAAAAAAAAAAAAGTAAATTGCTCTTATCCAATGAGTTACTGGTTCTGCCTTAGCGTTACGAAGGTCAGATGGCAGTCGCTCTTTGTAAAACCTATTAACCCGTTAAATCTGGACAAGACCCTGCAGACCCTGGGTAAATACTCGTATAATACCGGGAGTAATGCTAAAAAGAAGAGAGTTTGGTAATTCTAAGATTGAGTTTACCAAACATCCATATGTTTGGCGTAGAATTTAGTTTAGGATTCATGTTTATAATTATTTGATTTGGAATTTGATTTTCTTCCAATAGATGCCCTTGGTGAATACGTTACACACTACCTTGTCATTCAAAAGCTCGTTTCATAAGATTCCGCAATCTAAGTAGATAAATAAGTCTAATGGATAAATTATTCTAAAGGAAGACGTTGCACATAAGAGTTTGGAGGTCAGATGACAATTGCACTTGTTACTTGTAAAATCTGGATGATATTAATAGGACCCTGGAAAATGACGGAACTATAATGATTAAATGAATTGCTGAGATGTTATCATTTCCTATGTTTTTCGTTGTTGAGATATTTTTTTTTGTGTTTTGACGGTTGGCAAACAAGCATACGGTCTGACTGATGGGTAAGCAAGCAGTCACCGCAACCTATGAAAACGCGTAAAACTTGAAATATCACATGCGCGTTGCCAACTCAAGGGATGATTTTACTTTTGAAACTTTAATTTTTAATTTTATTGTAGTTTTTGCTTAAATTAAGTACATATAATGTTATTGTTTTTACACCAAATTTTAAAATCTTTACTTTTAAGGAAATCATATTTTGTGTGTAAGGTTCAAGATATTTTGTGAGTAGCTAGACATTTATAATAATATCAATGCTATGCACATCTATAATTGGTACAAATATCAGATCGATTATATATATATAATATTTAGTTAAGTTTAGTTATAAATCGGCGTCGGGATGTGACGACCCCATCGCCCGCTGTTGGGATAACCTCTGTCACAGCAGAGATTATTCCACCAGTGCAGTCATTCACACTGGTGGTAGGTCTTTGTTGCAAGAGGCCGGCTAGGTAGGTACCACCGCAGTGTCAAATATTCTGCCGCCAAATAGTAGTGCTTAGGCATTACTGTGTTCCGGTTTGAAGGGCACTGTACGCTAGTGAAATTACTGGGCAGACGAGATTTAAGAACCAATATCTCGAGGTTGGCAACGCGTGAGTGGCACCTACTAATGTTTCTGCAAGCGCTCATAGGCTACGGTAACCACTTACCATCAGGTGGGCCGTATGCTTGTTTGCCAACTTTTAACATAAAAAAAAAAAAAAAAATGGTTAATATATGTACTGTTGATGTGTCTTTTCCAATAAATAAATGATAAGAGAAAATAGGAAAGGAACTGAAAGGGTTGGGAGATTGGGCCTCCGGCGCTGTCACTCATTTCACACTTCACACGCACGAAACGCTACTAGTTACTTTACGTCGAGCCGGGCTATTTGTCCTGCGAGGACAGTGGCTCTACTAAAACTAAAATGAGATGTTCAATATGAGTTTGATTTAATTTGCTTTCAAGTAAAAAGTAATAAGAAAATTAATTGTTAATAACGTTGTAGTTTTAATTGCTTTATTGCTAGTTCTATCTCTAAAATAGGTTGTATATTTAAAAAGGTATAACCAGATTTTTTTTAACATACACCTAAGTGCGTAAAAGGATATTGCGTGTCGAGTAATCTAAGTTTGAGGAAAATTAAAAATATTAATACTTGTTTGGATTTCCCAAATTATGTCGACCGACTACGGAGTTAAAAGATCCAAATTACGTTTTAAAAAAATAGTAAAATATGTAAAGCAATATTCAATTAATAAGCGACCTTATATAATGCGGTTACTTGACGCCTGTGAAAAAAAGAATCTTAAGCCAAGAAATAGAAAAGTGGGTCAACTTGAAACCGATGTTGAACGACCATTGTTGAGTGCAATACACACCCACAGAACAGAACATTTATGTGTAGTGGAGATTAACTTAAAAGATTCTTATGCTAAAATAAAAATACACAAATTTTAGATACATAATCATGTACCTACTATTTTTTTTTGTATATTTTTTCTGAATAATACTGTGTTTTCCTAGTGGAATAAATAAATTGCATACTTTTCTGCTCTAAAACTTAAGATTTAAACATTCATTGCGTGTTAGAATTTGATTTAAAAAAAAATAGTTACTACTCACTTATTAATAGTAATGTTATTGAATGTAGATCATCACATAACATAGATACAGTAATGAGGGACCGTCGCGCTCACACCGTCGGGTGAGTCTATCATATAGAATGCGCTCGGAGCGCTGCCTCCATCTCCGATGACGTCCTTAGCCGTGGTTCGGCTTCGCAGGAGGCACCCTAAGATAAGGACGGAATCAAATTGGAGCCCCCGTGATGGCTGTCCCTTTATCACGGCTGAGTCTCAGTACTCCGCCCCCGCCCGGTGACGCTGTCAAGGCCAGTAGGGCCAACAGCAATACACATTCCGAAAAAAAAAAAATGTTTTTGGATTTTATAAGCAACTGGCCTTGTCTGCGTGCTTCGCTCACGTCGATCGCCCTATTTTATCAACTAACCGCATCTTATTGCCCGCTCACACTTTTTTTCTTATTGCTCGCCTTCTAAGTATCGTATCGTGATTTTATATAGCCCATAGCCTTTCTCAAGTAATGTGCTATCAAATCCAAAAAGAATTTTTTAAATCCGATCAGTAGTTCCAGATATTATCGTGTTCAAACAAACTCTTCAGCTTTATAATATTGGTATAGATTTTCTTATCGAGTATTCCGTTATCTATTATCAGTTTGTACTGGTTAATGAACAATAATATTATTACTAACGATCTCAAGTCTTCGTAACTATCTATATATATATATATATATGTACTTTTTATACTTATTTAGATTTATAGTATACTCATGCCCGGTTTTCATCGAAGTTCCTTTTCTTGCTCTCGGAGACACATAGAATGAGATATTTTTTGAATAAGTTGGCAAGCAATCATACGACCGACTTGATGGTAATCAGTTATTGTAGCCTATGAGCGCTTGCAACACCATTCATTTGTAGGTGTCACTCACGCGTCACCAACCTCAAGATATTGATTCTTAAATCTCTTTTGCCCAGTAATTTCATAATTCCCTTAGAAATAAGGTGACATTATACAAAGCCTGTATACGTCCCATACTGACCTACGCGAGCCCTGTTTTTTCGCACGTCCACGCCAGAAGAATTAATCAATTACAAATAATTCAGAACCGTTTCTTACGCATGGCCTCGGGCTGTCCGTGGTACGTTCGCAACGTAGATCTCCATAGAGACTTTGAAATCGATTCGATCCCCAAACATTTGAAGCGCTTATCGCAAAACTATTTCGATCAAAGTACTTTCCATCCAAATTCTTTGATTAGACATGCTTGTATCTACACAGACCGATGTAACCAACCGACAAAAGTAAGGCGTCCTAAGCACGTCCTGCAAAAACCGTGACGATAGGATTACATTAGAAAATGCCCCTTACACAGCACAGACACGCACACAACACCGTCCACGCCGGCGAGGACGAGGTCCTGTGTTTCGCACGTCGCGTCGCGCTCACACCGTCGGGTGAGTCTATCGTATAGAATGCGCTCGGAGCGCTGCCTCCATCTCCGATGACGTCCTTAGCCGTGGTTCGGCTTCGCAGGAGGCACCCTAAGGACGGAATCAAATTTGAGCCCCTGTGAGGGCTGTCCCTTTATCACGGCTGAGTCTCAGTACTCGGCCCCCTGCCCGGTGACGCTGTCAAGGCCAGTAGGGCCAACAGCAATACACATTCCAAAAAAAAAAAAAAAGTAATTTCATTAGCTACGGCGTCTTTCAAACCGGAACACAATACACTGCTTTGCTGTAGAATACCTGACACAGCGGTGATACCTACCTAGCCTGCCTCTTACAATAAAAAGTCTACCACCAGTATAAGATGACACTTAACAAGAAGTTGAGAACGAATGTAGGTAGAAGCTGGTTTGACATGACATCTCAAGGTTAATGACACTATAAGGAAGAAGTAGTGAGAAAAACAGAGTATTATATATATTTAATGGAATATTTTTTATTTACGAGAATTCATGTTTTTTTTTATTAACATAGTATATGTAACAAAGAAATATTGTAAGCTTCATATGTTATTGTAATTTTACTGGTGGTAGGTCTTTTGTTGCAAGAGGCCGGCTGGGTAGATACCACCGTAGTGTTCAATATTCTACCGCAAAGCAGTAGAGTCTTTGGCATTACTGTGTTCCGGTTTGAAGGGCAGGGTAGTGAAATAACTGGGCAAAGGAGATTTAAGAACTTATATCTCGAGGTAAGTAACGCGTGACTGACTCCTACAAATGGTTTATAAGCGCTCATAGGCTACGTTAACCGCTTACCATCAGGTAGGTCGTATGCTTGCTTTCCAATTTAGTAACGTTATATCTAGGTAAGATATCTAGGTAAGATTTCGTTTGAATTTAATATTATAATACAAAATGTAGAGTATATTTCGTGTCCTTTTAAAAGTATGCTTATGTCATGGCAAAGCATTTGAGGTCTCGAGGTCAGACCTCAAATGCTTACATATTATAATGTTATACAACTAATCTCATTTGATATGTAAGTGTTTCAAATGTAAAAATATATAGTTATACAAGCACTGGTGGGCGGACGCGACGGAAGTTGAAGATTTAATATTCAAATTTCGCAACATCAAAGAGGCCATGATATATTTTAAAACTAAGCGTGCCCGCGGCTCCTCTCGCGCGGTGGCTGGTATGACATTTAATATGTTAATCGAAATTTACTGAATTTAATCACGGTCCATCCGGTCCGTCCGTCCATCTATCCATCCATCCATCCATCCAACCAAACTTTCAAATTTATAATATTAGTTACATTAAGTAGGCACATTAAATTGTTCGCCAAAAAACAAAGCTTCTAATTTCAAAAAACGGAATCCCATACTATTTATCACCCCCTTAATGGTTAAATTTGGAAAAATCCTTTCTTACTGAGCGTTTACGTTATAAAACCATCACCTGTGAAAAAAATTAGTTGTCTAGGTCCACGGGCTTAGGCTGGGTGTTGATATATCAGTCAGGTCTTCTCCTTTTATATATATAGATGAAGTGTCTCTCTGTGTGTTGTTTTCTTTGTCTGATCGTCCCGTGTCTTTAAGACTTTTATGATACCGGATTTAATTATAGCAATTAATGCATTATACTGACATGTATAAAGCGGGTAAAATAACCTAATGAATGAATAAAGTAATTTTGTATCATTACATGTATATGGTGTTTCTTGTTATAAACATGCAATGTAAAGGATTTATTTGTAAACGGCCGGGCTTGTATGTTGCACATATTTTACTAGGGGTAGGCCATTCATTGCAAGAGGCGGGCTAGGTAGGTAACACCCTAACACCGTAGTATTAGTACCTCCTACCGTAAAGCAGTAAACTTTCAGTTTAAAGGACACTAGCTAGTGATATAACTAGGAGACTTGAGAACTAATATCTCGAGGTTGGTAACACGTGAGTGACACCTACAAATGTATGGTTTTGCAAGCGCTCATATTATACGACAACCGCTTGCTCGTCAATCAACTTAGTCTCATAAAAAAATTAAGCGTTAAAACACGCTTCAAAACACACACATACATAAAACATGCTTTATTTATAGATTTCGAAAGGAGTTCGCTTATTGTTTGTGGATGCAAAATGAGCGAAACGTAATTATTTACGCGGCCACGACTGCGATTGTTACGCTTCGCTTGTAATCCACAGTTATTACCCATTGCATTATTGAATACAATTGCCGTATCTTGTTTATATTGATTTTTTAATTAAGCTAATTGTAATATTAAAGTGTGAATTAACTAAATTATTTTTTTATTTATTCCATGTTGGTAAATAGGCATACGGTTCGGTGGGAGATTTTTTTTTTTTTTTTTTTTTTTTTTTTTTTTTTTTTTTATGTTAGAAGTTGGCAAACAAGCATACGGCCCACGTGATGGCAAGTGGCTGCCTCAGCCTATGAGCGCTTGCAGCACCATTAGTAGGTGCCACTCGCGCGTTGCCAACCTCGAGATATTAGTTCTTAAATCTCGTTCGCCCAGTAATTTCACTAGCGTACAATGCCCTTCAAACTGGAACACAGTAGTGCCTAAGCACTACTATTTGGCGGCAGAATATTGGACACTGCGGCGGTACCTACCTAGCCGGCCTCTTGCAACAAAAGACCTACCACCAGTGTGACTGATTGCACTGGTGGAATAATCTCTGTTGTGACAGAGGTTATCCCAACAGCGGGCGATGGGGTCGTCACATCCCGACGCCTTTAAGATTGGGCTTCCTCTGTAATCGGGCACATACCACCCATTATTGAATAGAAAAATTAATTTTAGATGATCCGTCATAACAACTATAATAATATATATAAGCAAGCTAAGCCGCGGGCGGTTCTACTTCAAAATATTTCAACAACTTTTCAATATTGAGGTCTCATTTAATATTCTGAAAGCTAAGCTGAAAATCAAATCGATGTTTCAAGGGCTGCTTGATTTAAAAATATTCATACGTTGAAAACTGGATCAAATATTAAAATTAGTATGAGATAAATATAAAATTTTGTTTTTGTATTTTAATATATAAAACAAAAAGGTGATGGGTGTTTGTCTAGTTGTTACCTTATGCAATAACTTTTTACATTTTAGACAACACACTAACCATCATGTGGGCCGTATTATATACAAAAATATTGAAAAGAAATTGAGGAAAACAATTTTAGGTTTATACATACATCCATGTGGTTATGTAGGGAGCTATCTCTTTACTATGAAAGAGTATTCTACTGAGATTAAACTTCGGTCGAATGAAAAACAATAGTACGAATACTTCTACGTTAAATCGCTATTTTGTAGGAGAAAAAATAGCTTATATAAATTATCACAGAAATCGAACGTAAGTAATAAATAGTGAAAACGCTGGGTGCGTTTTCGTTGGTTGTGATACATAAAAATCCAGAATGAAATATCAAAGTGACGCATTTCATGTAAATGACTGCGTCATTGCACGACGGTTGAATTATTTGAATACTTGCTCATACAAAAATATTAAAATCGAGATTTAAAAATGTGTAAGAGGGTGCAAAATACTAATGAATCAGGGGCCTAGAGACGCTCATGAGTGCGCTCACTGATCGATAAACGATCGGTGGGTTAAGCAACTTTAGGCGCGGTCAGTCAATAGATGGGTGATTGCATATTGGTATTTCAACTGACCGTCTCCTTGCTTCGGAGGGCACGTAAAAAGTCGGTCCCGGGTGCTATCAATTTGATAATAGTCGTTCAGTCAAGTCAGAGGACTACTCGTATACGGGCGACCTGAACAACTCTGACACTAGTTTGACCGCTAAAACAATAGGTCGCGTGTCATTTCGAAAGGTTATGCCAATTTGCATACATATCAGAATCATGTAATTTAGTGTGACTTTGTCTAGACTCCTAGATGTCTACTCTGCCAAAATTAAGCTAATGATAAAATAAGCAATAAACGTAAAGCAAACACCGTGACTCGAGATATTTATATATGTATTAGTTATCACTTCCTCGGTCGTGCCGGCCCATTCATGCTGAACAATAGGACTACTAGACAACTCG
This sequence comes from Hestina assimilis, assembly GCA_023373885.1. Classification (NCBI taxonomy): domain Eukaryota; kingdom Metazoa; phylum Arthropoda; class Insecta; order Lepidoptera; family Nymphalidae; genus Hestina; species Hestina assimilis. Next base: position 12,766,546 of record CM041750.1, read on the forward strand.
TTAGTATTGCAAAGTTATAAAAACCTTTTTATCATCGAGTCTAAAAATAAATTAAAAGGAAATAACGCCCACTGCCTCTTGGTATTCATTAAAGAACTCGAAAAAGTGCGACGGTATTTATTTTCAGCTTTGAAAAGTCTATTAGCCTGAATATAAATATTTTTTCTTTATAAAACTTTTATTGGAAATGTTAAACATGGGTCGTTATTGGATTTATTTATAGACTTTTTTTCCGTGTATTTCTTTTGGCTTTGCTGGCTTTGACAACGTCACCGGTGGGACCGAGTACTGAGACAAAAGTACAGTCTTCGCGGAGACTCAAAAGTTGATAAAATCAGACATTATTGTAATTTTTTATAGATCAGCTAGGCGACCCCTAACTAATTAATATAAAATTAACAAACATTTTTATTGGGTTGAAAATTTCCAGGAACAGATGTATTGATATAATTATGCCAGTAATGGCCGATTACCCGATTTCCAGAAGGCTAGATTTTAATGAAAAAAATATTATAAAATTTTATCATCGGTCAATTCAAAAAGTACCATTCCGAACATATCCGGTTGGGTCATTATCTTTTAAATTTTTGAAAATGTATTTTTTTTGTTTATAGCCTACACACACAAAGCTACAATTTTAATATTATCTAATTTACAAATGCTTAAGCAAAAAAAAAATACAAACATTTTTCTTAAATTTTTCGCAAATTATATTAAAATTTCAGAAATTTCGGCTCAAAACTAGTTCAAATTAATATTTTCTGTCACGGTTATTTTTTGTCGATAATGTTATCGATAATAACGGAACTAGTAGTGTTGATTAATAGTGTTAAACCATATCAATTATATAAATACATATCTATTCGTTACGGTGAATAAATAAACATTGAATGTTTTCTGTTCGTGTTATAAATTCCCGCAGCAGCAATTTTGTATGAAATTTTTCGTCTTAAACAATTTTTTTTTATGTATTGTGATGGTTGGCAAAGTAGCCTACGGTCCGCTTGATGTAAGCAGTCACAGCAATTTAGAAACGCTGACGATACTTGAAGTATCACATGCGCTTTGCTAACCCAAGGGATAGGAGGGACAAAAAGGAAGGCAGTAGAGTGGATGGGAGATGGGGTTTCCGGCGCTCTCACTCATTGCATGTAACCCAACAGTACTCTGTTACTTTACACCGGTTTACTTTCCCAGTCGAGCTGACCCATTTGTACTGAAAGAAGAAAAGCAAAATTAAATGACAATGCTCCAAAAAGAACAAAAAAGATAAATTAGGTTTAACTTTCTAATATTCTCAGATGTAGGTTATTATAATTAATCAAGCGGAGGCAGATGTTTTGTATACCTCCGTCTCGCCTCACTTGTACATTGTACAAACGGCACGAGTAAACACTAATTTACTTAACGGTAAACGTGTTCTTAGTAAAAGTTGGCGTACTGTTAAGCGAAATCATTTTAATTTGTGGTCATGACTTTTTTATGTGAGGAAATTCTTGTGGATGAGGCAGCCATAAAGAGGTTATATCGCACTCCTAAACTAAAACTCCACTTAATTTTTGGAGCATGCTTCGATATTTCTCTTTTTTAGAGGACTCTTCTTTGTGGTGTTGATTTTTTCTACACTGTGAAAACTTTATTAGGGGACATAATTGGGCCCAATTGAATAGATAAATTCACCTAATACCTATCTACCTACCTATCTATCTACCTATAATCTTAGTCGTCGTTAAGTTGCAGTATCTGTGCACGTTTGTGTTCCGCTAGATCGAAGGCCCAAAATCCCACCCCATATCCGATTTCCCGCTGTTCTATCCTCTCCTACCTTTACATCTTAGGCAGCGCGAGATGATGCTACTTTTGTAATGCTAAGTATAAACTGCGGTAACTGCTTTCTAATTTCCGTGGCCTGACTTTGTGGTATATTAAAAAAAGTTTAAAAATTTTAACTTTTTGATTAAATCTTTTGATCGTTAATAAAATAATCGTGATGTTTTTAAATTTTTTTTACACACTTCATCTTCGGTTTTGTACACCTTGTAATTATTTTAAAATTTATTATATATTATTTGTTCAATTGCTTGTGAAAGTGTATTCATTTTTATAACTCCGTCTCCTATTATCATAAGACAAATTCTTAAGTATATCATAATATTTATTCAGCAGTTACTGGAATTAGTCTAGACAAACTTAAATATATGTGAATTGAAATCTCTTAGTCTTAATTATAACACTTTTGTTATTCGGATTTACGAACTGACAACGTGACAACAGTCTGTTTCTTAAGGGTTGAATTTGGCACGTTGGATGTACATTAGCGCAAAGTCTGAACCATACTGAGGTACCACCTGTTTTTAGTACTATAAACGTGATAAACAAGTCACCATCCGCTTGATGGTAAGTCACTGTAACCTATAAACGTTTGACACACCAGTAGACCACAAGTGCGCGGCACAGAAATTTAGAAGGAGAGGTCTTCCGGTGTTATCACTTATCAAACAAAACGCGACAGTTCGGACCCATCGATATTCGGTTTGATGGTAGTACTTCCCAGTTGAGCCGACCCATTCATGCCGAAAGAATCAAGACTCTACCACGACTTCGGTTAGTAAACACAATACTAAACAGATAAACATATATGCACTTAAATGGTATTATCGTTTAAGTACATATGTACTACGGTTTTAAAACTTAAGATAAGGCTAATTTGTCTCCTAATTTCAAAATTGTTATTATCATTAATTGGTATTAACACATTTTTTAAAGTTTATTAATATCAAATCATGAGATAATATTAACAAGAAATATTTTTTGTGATTAAATTTAATCGTCAAGGCTTAAATAGTTATTCACAATAACAATAAACGAAGCGATAAAAATGTAAATTATTATTAGTTTTAAAATTTATATCATAAATTATATTATTAATTTCGAAGTTCCATAACAATAATCAAGAGTTTTTCTGCCTTAAGGTTAAAAAGGATTTTGTGAAATTTTTAATAATTAGAGCACCCGATACCCAAACACTTCTCTGCCTCTTTGTTCCTACGTCTCCCTACGTCTCTTATAACTTAAGACGTTTATATGGACGCAAATAAGCAATACCATGTCAACCCACACGAATGTCATTTCGAGAAAAACGCGTTTGAAAATTTTGTACTACTTGCTTTATATGATTTTTTTTATGTATTGGTCAAGTTTTTGGAAATTTTAAGATGTATCTCAGTTAGTTTACTTATTTTCACATAAAATAAGCATACAAACTGCATATTTCATATATAATATAACCCAAAACTTTTAAAATAATACATGAATTGCATGATTTTTTAGAAGTTTTAAAGCTTAAAACCCTACAAATATTAAAGAAAATTTTTCTTTAGCCATTTACCAATACTTTTGCATATATAACTCAGTTTTTTCAATTTTGTGGGTCGACATGGTATTGCTTATTTGCGTCCATATAACAATCATAAATAAAGCATAAACTACGATGATCATTAATGGAGCCACACTTTTTTACCACAAAAGTAGTATAAAACATACCAAGGTAACGTAAAACGTACTATAGGAACGTCATGTACCGTAGCATCTTACTGATATAATAAATGGCAAAGTTTTTATGAATCTTTGTATGTTTTGAACTTTTTACGCAATCACGCAAAAACTGTTGAACTGATTTGTATGAAATTTGGCATAGATATAGATTGCTGACTGCATTAACATTGGAGTTTTTATCCCGGAAAAATGTTATGCTATACCGTATTCCGTAATTGATGAATTTTGGTACAGAAGTAGATGATAATCCGTAGACCAGTTTCTGTGTCGAAAAACAAAGTAAAGAGGGTGAAATAGAGGATGTGAGTTTGTATGGAAACTATTTACTTTTATTGCAATGAGAGTTTTTATACCACGATTGTGGCAAACAAGCGTACGACCCGCCTGATGGTAAGCGGTCACCGTAGCCTATTATAGTGCTCCGTTACAAAGTTTAATCCACGCGAGCGAAGCAGCGGGCAAATGCTAGTACTTAATAAGAGTCGAAACAGCCGGAAAAAAACACGTATATTTTAATGAGTATACTAAAACATTGAAATGTGCTTTGTATTAAACTACACAAAATTGTTTTTTCGGTCTTTGTTCCGGTACCTTTCAATTACTTAACATTTCGCATGAGCATTTAAATACATCACGGAGGCATACAAAACAACAATAAAATGAATCATTTTTTATAATGATCATATCAAGTGTAAATGATTAATAATTTACTAATTATTTTCATATAGATAAAGCATTCGACTGATTCGGTTTTATTTATAGAATTCACGAATGCTAATTAATTATCGACAACAGAATGTGGAGATAGTAGTATATTATTATTTTCTTGTCACCGTTTTCGTTTCGTTTGCGTTCCAATCGCCTGTAAAAACTTGTTTCGAGAACGATATTACGTCGTCCTATTTGAAAACGACTACTAGTCTTCATACATTCTAATGAGAAAAATTCAAACTCCGAATTGCGAATGTGGTAAAGTTGAGGACGTCTATCACATTATAATGGAATGTGGCCGGAATGAATCCTTTCTTTAAGAAGTACTCCCGGCCCGCTCCGGCTTCGCACGGGTATAAAATATATAGCCTATGTCATTCACTGAAAAAATGATTAAGATCGATCCAGTAGTTTTGATTTATTCATTACTGCTCGTGCGTAAGCGAAAAAATGTAATTATTTACGACATCACATTAGAAAACTCAAAAATAAAAGTGTTTCTCCACTATTTAATTTATGTTATTATACATATAAACCTTCCTCTTCAATCACTCTATCTATTAAAAAACCGCATCAAAATCCGTTGCGTAGTTTTAAAGATTTAAGCAAACATAGGGATATAGGGACAGAGAAAGCGACTTTGTTTTATATTATGTAGTGATAGTGATTCATGTCACATAAGATTCTAAGAGAGATTGGTGTTAACAGTGTCGTGGCTCATCCCTTATCGGATGGTCAAAATCGTTAAATTAGGCATAGGTTTAAGATAGATTTTTTAAAAATAATATCCATAGACTTATTATATATGGCTAGGCTCTTACTTCTTCCTAGCATTTCCTGTTTTTACCCAGGGTCTGCTGATTACTCTTATCGGGATTTGACAGGTTAAACGTGCGCGTCGCATTGGCTTTATTGTAGATGTTTGAGATTATATTTATATGGGACTGTTTAAAAAAGCCCAAATAATACGCATTCTGTCTCAAACTGCTCGTAAATCAGATGCCGTACGCAAACAAACAGGTACCAAGATGACTATCGTTAAGATAACAACACACCAGATTTATAGTGCTATACTCTACTATATAAAAATACCACTACAACCATACACAATATTATTGAACGCGTGAGATACGATTTGATTGGGTAATATTATACAATAATCTAGTATTGAAGGTGTATTGTCCCACCTCGAGAATAATTTTACTGATCTAATAATAATTTAGGTATAAAGATAACGTAACGTTTTAGAAATGCTATCTCTCCATGATGGCAATGTTTTCACTAAACCATCCACGTTATTGTAAATGGTATTGATATAACCACTATAAGAGTTATATTTTATCTGTTTTAGTCTAGGGGTTAATTTCTAGAGTCGTCAATCGTCAAAGTTAGATATGAGATGAGATGCGGAAATATAGCAAAAACAACGCTTTTCGTTACGTGGTCTAACATCTTTACGATTCTCCATCGCGGTAGTATAACTTATTCACATCTTATTCAGCGCCAAAAGCGCTTTGTTCTGTTTACCAATCATAAATTATTTCTCAAGGAAACAACTCGTAGGGAATGATAATGTTATTGTTATATTTATTACAACGTACTTGTAAGTTGTAACTTATCGATCAGTACTCGACTCGATTGCCCTTGAAACAAAGCAGACGTGCATTTGCATGTGTTCATAATATTAAAACTGTTTAAAATGTAAATTAGTAGCCATGAAACAAAGAATCTAGATTTCGTTCATTTTTTTTATTAATGTTTAGAACGTGATAGTAACTGGTTATATAGTTTTTAGTGATGGGTATATAGTTTTTAGTGAATCACGATGTTTTTTTTATATATTCGTACCTATTTCTTTAATATATTATGCTTAACAGTGTTCCTTTCTATATTGCGATTGTTATAAAAACTCCGAGAATCTTTTACAAAAAAAGAAAATGTTGCTTTGTCCTCAAATATAGTGGTTTTCTTATTTTAACATTATTTTAATTTAAATATAAGTTTAAGTCATAAAAAATGGTGTAGTTTTTTTTTTTTTAAGATTGTGGCTATGTGTACGAAACGAAGCAGAAAGGGTTCAAGTAAAATTAAAGATAAATAATTTTGATTTTGCATCATGCACCAGTATCTTGGCTTTGCCCTGTTCGGAAGAAGCCAAGTTACTGCATAATTTAGTTAAGTTAGGAATTAAGCGTCGGTTGTAATTTAGTATAAGGGTCACTATGGGGTGACATGTTCTACAATAGAATAAACCCCTTAAAATAATAAAGAAAAAAAAAAAAAAAAAAAAAGATTGTGGCTAACCCACATACTTGGATATAACGTCACACTATCCCTTGATGATCCCTTGACCTTGATATCCAAATTTTGCGTCCTCTGACTTTTGCAATCCTAAATGTAACTTTGCAATGGACAAATTGTTCGTTGTGTATTTTACATGAAGTGCGTCAGGTCATAGCACTTCCTGCGAATGTACTTGTATCGGAAAAGGAAGGAAGCGATGCGATGCTTCGTGGTATAGATCGACTTTCCTATCATATTGTACATATAAGTATATAACTAAATAATTCATTGAGCATTGAGCCGCAACCGATAGGTTTAACATGAAACATGAAAAGTTTTAGTGGGTGTTAATCAGCGTCTACAAAACTTTTTATTAAAATTGCTGTTCAGCATTTCATTTAGTTTACCAAAACTGTATATACAATTAATATATTGAAGTTAAAATATTAAGGCTCAATCAATCAATTATGAACTGTTTCTAACACGTTAAACGCTGAATTGATTTCTAAGTTTGTTGGAGCGGTAGGGTACACCTCAGGAAATACGTATGTTTCGTTAAGGAAGTGGGAGACACAATTTCACGGCGAGCTAGAGTCGAGTCGAGTCGAGTTTTTAACCTGACTCTCGACTATATAGGCGGGACCCATATGTTGTCCACCATGGCATTTAACGTGTTAAAGCCAGTCAAAGATTATGTCAAAGGTGACGTCGGTGGGAAAATATCTTTATAAAAACAATAATAAGTCACGTAACCAAAAATACGACAATGATGTCGTGGGACACTCAGTTATAAAACGTTCACACAAGATTGAGTAATGGAATTCAATTGAGAGAAGAATTCAATACAAGATAGACAAAAAACGAACAACCTAATTTTTCAAAACAGCAAGTTTTTAGTTAAATAAATCTTAGACAACTACAACTCATTACCATCGACTATCAGCCCATAGGTTTATTCGAAAAGTAATAACGTAAATTTTAAAATCGAATTGAGAAAATTGTCATGTCTTTCTTTGCTTTTTTTTCATATAAAACTATATGTGCCCGCGTTAATAGTTTATTGATAATCCCACGGTAGGTTCCCGTATTTTCCAGGATGAAATCTAATAATCCAGGTAATAAGCTACATAACATTCTCATAAAATTTCGCGTTTATAATATTCAAATTCAAATTCAAATTCTTTATTGGCAAAATACAAACAATTTACAATATTTAGAGTACCTGATTCCTGAACTAGATGAACTGTATCTCAAGAACCAGTGCCTGCCACAAATCAGTTCACAATATATTTTGCCCAAAATAACAGTACTACAAGAATTAGTAGGATCATTCGCTATCCTACTCCTATTAGATACCTATTATAGGTAAGTAACCTTTTATAGTCCCGTCTCTTCTCCTTCCTAGCATCATTCCCGGTATTATACCCAAGGTCTGGTTATAACTCTTATCCGGATTTGACAGGTTACTAGTTTTTACACAGAGTGAATGCCACCTGACCTCCGTAACCCTAAGGGCGAACCAGTAACTCATTGGATAGGAGCAAATTACTTAAATGTTATGTGATAATAACCGGGACCGACAGTTTAAAGTGCTCTTCGAGGTAGGTTGGAAAGACCGACAAAGACAAACCAGACCGCAACAGAATATCTGCCCCGTCGAGGCTAAAGGCAGACTCGCTACCAACACGCCACAACGTTGTTGTATAGTCTGTAGTTCTAATACAAATACTTTGATGTAGGCGATTATTTATGCCTTGCCTATATCCAATTGCAGATGCGCAGTAACTGTTATTAATTGATAAAAATTGGACTGTTTGTAAAATAACGACGACTGACGTCATATACCCAGCGCATTAGGTACCTAAAACAGTTGAGATGCGATTAGTATTATTTCTAATGCCTTCAGCACAGAGCTTTGTCTCTAATTATTACTCGTATCACCTTCGAGGTATATCTAGTAATATATTAATTATTAGAACCTTTAAAATACAAACAAAATATCTCCTATTTTATGAGAGGGCAAACGGGGAGAAGGCTCATCTGATGGTAAGCGATCACCGCCGCCCATGAACATCTGAAACAGCAGAAGGCATCCAGGTGCATTGCCGACCTTTAAGGAAAGAATACGCACTTCTCTTGAAGGTTACCAGGTCGTAACGTGGATTTCTAGACGATCGAGGTGGTAATGATGGAATTTAGAGTTTTGCCGCGATGTCCGATGGTGAAATTCTACCGGCGGGATCAAACCAAACGATTCCTCAGAACATTCCCCATGATACATGGGATAGAAGATGCAGAGTGATCCAAAATCTGTACGCAGTGCCAAAGAATCAAGCCGATCGGAAAGGGCTTGATCGTTGACAACTCGAGCCGCTCTACGTTGGATGCGGTCAATTGAAAGTAGTTTTAAAAAAGGTCAAAAATTTTATTGCCATTTTAGATTTAATGAATCTCGTTGTAATACTTATTATACGTAACAACAACTTAGATTCAATGAAATCTATAAATAAACAACATTTTGTTTCGTGTCAGTTTTAATTCGAGAATATCTTTCATTATTTCTCGATCGTCCTTTATTAACATGAGGAAAATTTTTATTGCATTGTTATTGTAAATAAATAGCACTGACTTGCATAATTATTAATTAATGATACCAATCATTATTCTCCTATTCGTGATAGTATTTCGTGAAGTTTTTCATTGTTTTCATTGTCATTGATAACGGCTCGATTTCAGCCTGAATCAAGTATAATTAATGAAAAAAAAATTCCAATTATTCGTACGATAAGCAACACGAAGGTCAGCCTAATTGTCCTCAAATATAAGTACGGTGATATCAATTAGTCGATTATTGTTTATACTTCATTCTGTGATTCAACACATATATATAACATAATTATGAACGATTTCTTGTTTATCGATCAGCTAAAATGGCTGATCGGACTTGTGCGTATCAAAAAGGATTTATGTGAGTACGATTTTTTATTTAAGTAGATTAATAAGTTTTTAAAGAAAATATGTGTTGGCAACTCACGTTCTAGCGAGTACTCAATCTGTTGAAAGGATATACTCGTTCTAATAATCGTGCCGACTCCTTTATCTAGCGTCTAAGAATAGGCTTAATGTCTGTGAATTTGCATCGAATACCGGATCTCGTGCGGAATGGGAGCGGTGCGAGCACGCGACAACTGGTCCGCCCTGACGTCACTGATCCGTTTAGCCTGCGCTCGCGTCGTTTTGTCTGTTCATCATTTACGAATATTCACATGCTCTTATTCGTTTGTTTCTTTAAAATAAATAAACGCTGTACACTCAACGGCCTTCATTAGGATAGTGACATCCTGCGTCGGAGATCCGGAAACAAACACAACGACAAGGATAAACACAAACACCCAGACCGGCACATATGCCTATATGGTTAATACAAACATCTGCTTCGTGCGGGAATCGAACCCATGACCTGTGGCGCTTAAGGCAGGTTCGCTATTCTCCGTCGCGGTTGTATGCTCCAGCGACCCCGCGACGTCCCACTATGGCGCTAGATGGGACCTTGGAGTTTAAGTGGGTAGGGGAGCTCGGCTCCGAGCCCACACACCTCCTGCGCCATTGCACCCGTCCCGGCGCTCGAGTGCGTAACTGCATCTTTTTCGCTATTCTTGAGCCACTTCGTCGTCATCATAAAATGTAGAAAGGGAACCTGATTTCAGTGTGTTAATTTTGCTTTATAAACTGTTAACACGGTAACACGTCCGCGAGACTCTTGGTGTTGGTGATGGATGCCATGGGCAATAATGGATCAATAATGGAACATCAAGTGGAGCTATCCGCTTGGTATAATGCAAAAGCGAATAAATTAACACTTATAACTGGTATATTATTAATATTATATTGGCATTTAATGTTGATAAAATCCTGTTCGGTTGGAATATTTTTAGATATTCGTAATTAGATTTCAATAGATTTGTCATGTAAAAGAGTTATTAATAGTATGCAAAGTTAGTCAACCACATCGAGAATTCCAATCTGAACGTGCGTGTTGTAAGATTTCCTTGAAGTGCAGTGATGTAACAGATTTATGACATTAGTACTGGTCGCGAAAGGATGATCAGTTATTATTGGATATTGTTAAATTATCTATTTCCATACCTTATGTAATACTTTACTATTCCTTCCTCGTATGCGGCTGCGTTCATCGATTGGTAAACGATCGGTGGGTTAAGAAACTTTAGGCCCGGTCAGTCGCTAGATGGGTGATCGCATAGTGGTATTTTAACTGACCGTCTCCGTGCTTCGGAGGGTACGTAAAAAGTTGGTCCCGGCTGCTATGAAATTGATAAATAGTCGAAAAGTCAAGTCAGATGCCTACTCGTATATGGGCGACCTGAACAACTCAGACACTAGGTTGGCCTTAGTGACCACTCGATAAGAAGAAGAAGAAAACGAACTAACTACTCCATCCCGTTGATGTCGTAGTGGTTCGACCAATCGTGAAGTCAAGTTTGAATCTATGCTAGGCCTGTCTCTTTTTCACTTCCGAGTTGACAGACAGACAGACGACGTTGTGGCGCAGCGGTAGCGAACCTGCCTTAAACGCCACAGGTCGCGGGTTCGATTCCCGCTCGGAGCATAATATGTTTGTATTGATCATGCAAGCATATTTTCCGGTCTGGGTGTATTGGTCCTTGTCATTGTGAATGTTTCCGGACCCCGACACAGGATATTACTATCCTAATGGGGGCCGTTGAGTGTGCAGCGTTTATTTATTTATTTATAGTATACGATGGACTTTGAGTGTCAGTACTTGGCTCTGCCGCTCAGTAATGCTGTCAAGGCCAGTAAGGTCATCACATAAGAGAACAAATTTCGGAAAAAAAACCTACTTTCTCTTTCATTTTGTAATTTTTTGCATTATGTAGAATGTAGATTTTAGAAAGGCTTTCGATAGCCTCGCTCGTAAGTAGAGTTTATTTTATTGTTTTATTTATTTATATTTTAGGTATGTAAGATATAAATATTTGGGTTAATTTATTTATTGTTTGTGTTTTTCAAAGTAATCTCATTGTTATGCGGCTTTAGATAATAAATATTTTGTTTTTATTAAGTACATATATTATTATCTTTCGTTAATCATACTCATGATGACTATTACAAATTAGGAAGGACAATTATTATTAAATAAATAAACAATAAATGATAACATTGAACAGTCCCCGGTATTGGCGCAGGATTGATTTCAACGTAACTAATGTCTGTTACAAATTTTTTGTCAGTTTCCATTACGATTTGTCTTCTAATACGAACTTACGTTTACTGCCAATACATACTTAAAGTATGTCATTAATCAAATCAACGTTCCTTGGTATACCATATGCGATAAAGAAATATATAAAATATTAGTTTTATATTTATTATTATTCTTTATGTATACAAGTTGACAAGCAAGTATTTATATGGTCCACCTGATGGTAAGCGGTTGCCGTAGCCTATGAGCGTGTACTGACACCATTAGTAGGTGCCACTTGCGCATTGCCAACCGACGACGAGATATTGGTTCTTAAATCTCTTTTGCCCAGTAATTTCACTAACCTACAGTGGCCTTCAAACCGGAACACAGTAATGCCTAAGCACTACTATTTGGCGGTAGAATATTTGACACTATGGTATTACCTTCCTAGCCGGTCTCTTGCAACAAAAGACCTACCACCAATACGGCTGTTTGCACTGGTGGATTAATCTCTACTGTGGCTGAGATTATAGTAACAGTGTCATCAAAGTAAATTAATGTTATAATGATTATAATTGACTTTGAATGCAATTGAGGGAGATAAAACTATAAATAAATAGGATTTGAGATTTTTGTAAGGTTTCATCTACTTGGGCATATAATGTTGTTTCAACTGAAGTAAATACAATATTTACTTGTATCGGAGTGTGGTTATATATACATATTTAGTTGTATGTAGATAAAAATTGTAGGTACCTACTTTAGTATGATGACAAACTGTGTTAAATTTTTTTTTTTTTTTTTTTTTTTTTTTTTTTTTTTATGTTAAAAGTTGGCAAACAAGCATACGGCCCACCTGATGGTAAGTGGTTGCCGTAGCCTATGAGCGCTTGCAGCATTAGTAGGTGCCACTCACGCGTTGCCAACCTCGAGATATTGGTTCTTAAATCTCGTCTTCCCAGTAATTTCACTAGCGTACAGTGCCCTTCAAACCGGAACACAGTAATGCCTAAGCACTACTATTTGGCGGCAGAATATTTGACACTGCGGTGGTACGTACCTAGCCGGCCTCTTGCAACAAAAAGACCTACCACCAGTGTGACTGACTGCACTGGTGGAATAATCTCTGCTGTGACAGAGGTTATCCCAACAGCGGGCGATGGGGTCGTCACATCCCGACGCCAGTAAAAATTTTCGTTGTAAATCAAAATAATCAGAATTGATATTGCAATTTCAGATCTCTATTTTGTGTTCTAAAAATCTAAAAAACGATGAAATAAAATTTCATGACTTTTAAATTACACATACAGTGCCTCTATAAGAGACTAAATTAAAAAAGTAAGCACTTATTTTCATAATGAATCATTGATTATACTACTTCTGATTCTTCTAGATGTTACTAGGGAACAAAAATGCATTATCATATTTTATAAGTATACACATATAGCTTTGAGCCAGTTCCCTATATTCTGTATTATCAATAACTTATCATTTCTATGTAATTGTATTATATAGAAATGTAAAGCTATAAAAACGGAACTGCTTCTTTTTCTTATCGATTAGTTAGTGGCCAACCTAGTATCAGAGTTGTTCAGGTCGCCCGTAGGCCTCTGACCTAACTTTTCGACTGTTGTCAAATTGAAATCGCTAACAGCCGGGACCGACTTTTTACGTGCCCTCCGAAGCAAGGAAACGCTCGGTTGAAATACCACTAGTGCGATCACCCATCTAGTGACTGACCGCGCCCAAACTTGCTTAACCCACCGATCATTTACCGATCAATGTGTGCACTCGGCTATGGGCGTCTCAAGACGGAACTGCTGAAACTGTACGTTGGATAGTAGGCGTTCTTTAAAAATTATATTTCTGTACCACGTTATGATGATTGTTATACAAAACGATTGTACGTGTTTCTTGATCGTCACTATGGCGATGACAAAACAAATTTGACGCGACCAATCACGTGGGAATATTCTAAACGGCTATCGTCCCCCAATGTTGACTTGGAAAGACTAATAGTTTTTCGTTGTATAACTATCTATTTCTATCTAAAATTGAAACTTTAATTGTGTTAATTACGTTTCTTTACAAATTATTATTAGTAGCATACTTCACTTTTTCATAGAACAGATAACTCCATCCAAAATCCATATTGAGTTAAAATCTGGCTACCAATACCGTTTTAGTTAAACTTGCCAAAATTATTTTTTCGTTTTTCGGCGAAGTATTAGTTCCTTTTATCGCGAACAATGTTCAGTCATTTCGGAGAATTGATTTTAAATTACTGCTTCGTTAATGGGTATCCATTAGAGCACTTACGTTGTGTCTGACGCTCCTTTGACAAAGTCGTTCAGCTCCAAGCCGTTATGACGACAATATCAAGTACTTGCATATAAATATGATCACGTGATGCAGTCACATTCAAATCAAATCAAAATTATTTTTAATCAACTAGACTTTTAAAAAGTACTTTTGAATCTTCAAGCTCTACCACAGGTTCGGAAAACTGTTTCTACCGAAAAGTACCGGCAAGAAACTCGATAGTTACCTCCCTTTCAACCTTCAAGCGTCGGGTCTTTAGGATCCCATTGCCTACAATTAACTCTTGTTTTGCTAAGCGCTTCAGCCCCTATATTGACTCGTTTATTTATAATAAAGTAACTAGTGCGTGTGATATTAAACTGTGCTCCGTTAAACAAACCAAAAAAAGAATTGCTTCTTGGCTTGCTTCCTTAAATTATGATTTAACCGAAAAACTTTTATCACATCTAGCATAATATCTTTAAGTATTCTTGTTTTTATTATTCTGTTTTTAGTATTTTTTTGTTTTTAGTAGTATAGTATAAGTTCAATCCCTTTTACAATGTAAACCGAGCGACAATAATGAAATTGTAAATCCGTAATTGGCACCCACAATACAGGAATACATAGTGTGGGTACCATCTGTTTATCGAAAATATGTATTATGTTGTTTTTGTTAATAAACATTTTTAATTTTTAATTTAATTTTAATTCAAGAGAAGAGCCTATTCCTTTCTTAAAGGTCGGTAACGCCAGGTGCGTTGCTGGTGCTGCAGATGTTCATGAGCGGTGGCGACCACTTAACATTAGGTGAGCCTCCTGCTCTTTCGCTCCCTCCGTTATAAAAAATCCTGATTGAGATCCAGCAAATAAGAGCGACTATTTTTATCAGAAAAATGTTCGTTTACTGAGTAGTATGCTTTGAATTTTAAACTTGTTTACCGGTTCCAATAAATATTCTGGAAATTTGTTAAAAATGCTAATAGCTTGCCCCATAAAATAATTGCTTACTTTACGCAGAGCATATTGTGATAGGAAACTTAAATTCAATGCTTATATTACACAAGAGAAGCAACCCTTGATCATGTTTCTGGAAGTAAAATATTTTGATGATTAATTAGTCGATAATTCTTCTTTATCATAAAACGTTAATGTAATGATCGTAGATAACATTTCGTCCTTGTTTTAGAATTAATATATCGTTTACAATTTAGATTTCTAATTATGATATAAGATATCAAAAAATTGTGGCATTTTCTATTAATTTTTTGTGTTTTCAATCATTACAAATTCGTAACGTATTAAGTATTAAGTTGCCCGCAGCATCGGCCTGCTTTTTCTGTGCGCTCTTTAAAATTGTGTTCAGAGAGAAAGATAAGTAGTAACTATAGTCTACTTTTGTTATTCTATGGAACAGTCTAAATTGTATTTGGATGAAAGATTTTTTGAAACCATTTGTCTTTCTCTCAGTACTTATAACAAAACGTGTATGGAAAATTTTATGATGATTAACATGACATTAAATACGCGAATCAAAGAGTTCAAAGCTCGTGAATGGTGAGCTGAAAGAAGTCCCTAACAAGGGCAAACGGTATCGGAAACGGTGCACCCACAATCCCGACATTAGACGTCCTGTAGAACACCGTGTTGTTTTAGTCGGTAGGAGTCCCACATAACCTTGGTTGCCCCTGTAACCAGGTATCCATGAGGATTACACACGAAAAAAAAACAACCTGAGTAGTTAAAATGAGCAATAAATCAAACTCACATTCGCATTTATAATATTAGTTAGGTTGTGATGTTTTCAACATACTACTTAGGTTCTTTCGCAAATTTATTATTTGCTCTGTCTATTAATACTAAGTAATAATTCTAATTTGATGGTTAGTTTTATTCCTGCATTTGTTTTTATATTGAATAATTTATTTTATTTTATTTTAAATTCTTTATTGCACACACAAAATAATTAATTACAAAACAAAATGTTAACAATGTATATAAGTGGTACAAAGGCGGCCTTATCATTAAAAGTGATCTCTTACAGGCAACCTCATACAAGTAAAAGAAAAATTGAATAATATGTATAGATGAAAAGTTGGTTGCTGTAATACAGGTTTTTTCGAAATACCTATTATAGCCACCAGCGATTAACAACGAAAATTATCGACAAAAAAAAAATTATTATTATTCTACATAGCTCAGTACTTCGTCAGCGACTGAATATTGTGAATTCATCTTGTTTACATCGGATGTTTCCTTATATAGGTATGAATGCTTAGTATTTAACAAATTTTAATCTAGGTCATTGTATTGTATTTCTTTATAAGTTCATAATTATGTACGTGACAAATTTGTACGAATCATCTGTTTTAAGTGAAACTGCTTTATGTTGAAATACTTGGTATTTTTGTGTCAGTATGAATGTTTTTATTTCATTTAAAATGTCTACAATACAAACTCTGAACACAAACACAAGCCCCCACTCTTTACAAACTTTGAATGCCATATTCATTTATATCAAATCAAAAACGTAAAAAATAAGTTTCAAACTAAATCTCGAAAAATGACGAGTCTTTCATACAACTTTCTATGTACCAAATTTCATTTAAATCGTAATTAGTTTTGGTGTGAAGGTGCGACAGACATATAGACAGACAGAGAGACAGAGTTTCGCAATTATAATAGTAAGGAAGTAAGGATAGTAAGGATTGTATCGTTCTTTGCTATTAGACTTTTTAGCTATAATGCTTTTTAATGTTTTAGTTTAGTTTATTTCTGTTGTGTCCTAATAAATAAATTCTTTCTTTCTTTCTTTCTTTCTTTCTTTCTTTCTTTCTTTCTTTCTTTCTTTCTTTCTTTCTTTCTTTTTCAATGACAACATCTATATTACTAGGACAAGCTTTGATTACAATATAATTTGTGGTTAATTTAATTTTATCAATCCGCCCGCATTAGTACACAACTCACACAAATAATTTTGATACCATACA
The DNA here is from genome assembly GCA_023373885.1 of Hestina assimilis. Classification (NCBI taxonomy): domain Eukaryota; kingdom Metazoa; phylum Arthropoda; class Insecta; order Lepidoptera; family Nymphalidae; genus Hestina; species Hestina assimilis. The sequence continues at coordinate 12,783,610 of CM041750.1, forward strand.
AGTCATTGGACGTCATACAGACTCGATTGTGAATTTTGAACGAAGAAGGTACCTGCTATTGGAGGCGAGGATGCATTTATTACTTCCAGGATCCTTTACTTTACGTATTGCCTTATTCATAAAAAAAATTTAATCAGTTTATAATAGGTATGATAGTATATAGTGGAATTTATAATCTTTTTAAAGTTGAATAAATACTGCCTCTGCCTAAACTATTTCGCCGAAAACTAGAAAGTAGCTTTGATCTTTATAGACATAATTGAGAAAAATGTTTTGTAAAGGTAGTCAGAGATAGTAATGCAAAGTCAGCGAGGCCTGTAAAAGCCAAGGTGCCGTTAAAATTAGGGATTCCCATATTTTGATTCAGATGTTATGCTTAATGGCTTGGAAAGCGAATCACCGCTGACCAGACTGGGAAATCCCGGGAGTGTTTTTGTTATAAATTTTCCTTATTTATATATAATTAGCTATTGTTCTACATATTTGAATTATATTTTTCATTTTTTTTGTTAATAGGCCTTTTTCAAGGCATTACTAATATTCCTATTGCCCCTCGAAATAAGCTCGAAGCTTGCGCTAGGTGTGGGTACGACAATAACCCAAGGGGTTCAGGATCGAACCCGTGACTCTCGCGTTATCGGAGCGGAGTCAGCCCTTCTACCGATGACCTATTGAGGCTTTTAATTCTGTAATTCATGAAATGAATGTTTTATTCATTAAAACCAAAGCATTGTCAAACCCTAGATAAACTTTTATACCCCATTAGCATCTGTCCGCGATTTCGCTTGTTTAGAATGAGTACTTCGGGTAGTTTGATTGTACTGCAAGTGAAAAAATATTGTATTTTATAGAAACATACAGTTTATATTTTATAGAAACTATAAAATTTATTTAATTTCAACACTGTTTCACTGTGCCGTTATATAGATTTATAATGTGTTGTAATATGTATTATTTATGTATTTCTAACTGTAGGCTTTCGCAGAAAACCAGCGTCGCGGTTTATACTGTGACATATGCTGAGCGGAGACCTTTTTAGCACTGTTATAACTAAAGCCTAGTTAATATAATTATAGTATAGTTCCTAAGTTATAATAATTGTTCTTATCTGGTACCAAATAATAACTTTTCTTCCTTTCTTATAACTAATACAGGTTTCTAGGCGGCGTCTCAAAATAACATTTCCTGGATTTTAAGTTTGAGAATATACAACTGAAAATCGCATCAAATTTCGTGTTATTGCTTTTGATTGACGCGCATAAAGACACACAAACAAAGCAAGTTGTTTTTGCTCTTTTTTTTTCGGAATGTGTATTGCTGTTGGCCCTACTGGCCTTGACAGCGTCACCGGGCGAAGGGGCCGAGTACTGAGACTCAGCCGTGATAAAGGGGCAGCCCTCACGGGGCTCAAATTTGATTCCGTCCTTAGGGTGCCTCCTGCGAGTTTTTGCTCTATTGCTTCTACAATATATAAAACAATTTCATAATATGTATAGATATATATTGCCGGCACACATGGTCCATCCTTCCTATAATCTGGGATCCTTCCGAGGCGTGAAGAGGCATCTTGCGGGTAGGCAGGGCAAGGGTGGTTAACGCGGTTGCCTACTTTACTGCCACTTACAATCATGGAGAACTCTTCTCATTTACTTCCTTTACAAATAAAAAAATACCAACTTTAATAAATGCCAGTGACAATACGATTATCAAATCAGATGGTTTATATTCTCATAGAGTAGCGAGTTACATTCGATTAACGAGTTCTTTATCACTTTCTCTAAAAACGTAATAGTACATTTCGCAGTGTGGGAACTGATAAGTTCTCATGTTACTTAAGTACAGGTTTCCATATAAGGCCGATTTGTGATTTTGTATTTAGTTTATAGAATTAGCACGTTAAAATTAATCTTTTGTTAATAAAACACTTACTCAAATAACGGTTCAATATATTCTTAACCGTGGTTACCTAATTTCACGAATATAAGAATCATTACAATCACGAATATAAGAATCATTGCAATAAAATATTGATATAAATTGTAAATAATTTCGTACTGTTGATAATTCTAAACTTATATTTTAGACGACGTTGTGGCGCAGCGGTAGTGAACCAGCCTCAAAACCCCACAGGTCGCGGGTTCGATTCCCGCCCGGAGCATAATATGTTTGTATTGACCATGCAAGCATATTTTCCGGTCTGGGTGTATTTGTCCTTGTCTTTATATGTGTTTCGGACCCCCGACACAGGATATCACTATCCTAATGGGGGCCGTTGAGTGTGTCGCGTTTATTTATTTATTTATTTATTTTTGATGAAATATACCCCCGACGACAGGATATTACTATCCTAATGGGGGTCGTTTGTTCATCTAGATACCGATAATAGGAAAACCTACCGGCTCCAGGAAAGCCATCAAAATCTATACTATATAATAGACTTCGAGTAATTATTCATATTAAAGTCAAATAATTGTTAACAATACGTAATTATATAGTATTTATATTTATTTGTAATTATGACTTGTTATAATTACGCAACTGCACTGTAATATTATATTACGCAGGTCATTGAACTGGCTCAAGAAAACGTTGAACGTTTGAAGCTGAAAAATAAAACAAGCGTGACGAGGCGACGTCACGTTGGAACTGACGATTGAATGCGATCAGCTTACACATTACTATTAAAGCAATAAAATTAATTGATTATTTGCGGTTTGCCTTAGATTTAGTGTGACGTTAATCCTTTTTTTATCGAATATCGACTTCAAATATAGGAGGAGGTTCTCAATTCGTCTGTATTTTTTTAATGTTTGTTACCTCATAAGTTTCGACTGGGTGAACCGATTTTGATGATTCTTTTTTTATTTGAAATCTGGTGCTTCTCGTGTGGTCCAGTTCGGACAATGGGATCTACGAGAAAACGATATAGTTTTAAACTCGTAATTAAAAAGCAAGAAATAAAATAATTTAAGAAAAAACAATACCGACTTCAAAACTAAAAGCAAAAATAAACATTTCTACAACAGAAGTCGGTGCCATATGTACCGATGTTTTAGTGAGCATTGGGTTTTTTTCTTCTAGATATTATTTCTATTGATGTAAATAAGTTGGCAAGCAAGCGTACGGCCCACCTGATTGTAGATGTCACTCACGCGTTGCCAACCTCGAGTTATTGGTTCTTAAATCTCTTTGGCCCAGTAATTTCACTAGCTACAGTGTCCTTCAAACCTAAACACAGTACACTGCTTTGTAATAGAATATCTGATAGTGCCGACCTCTTGACATTAAAGGCCTCCCACCAATAAATATATATTATATGCAGTACTATTATATGTATTTGTGTGTTCATTTAAGAAGTTTCGGAGACAATTATTAATTTTCTGGTGTATTGTTTCTGAAAACTATGTTAACTGTAAAAATCGCCAGATACTATTGTGAATACGGGAGTTGCACGAGGTTATATTCATGGCCCATTTCTGTTTTTCATATTAACGATTTACCTTATTTCATAGATAAAACGCAATCGATTTTTTGCACATTTTATCTCTTAGTTTTCAACCTAAAAAACAATATATATGATGATTTAATAACAACCTATTATGATGATGTAACAATGTACTGTATCGGTTTATTCTCAATAATTTGCTTTCGAATAGTAAAAAATTCAATGTTGAAAGCTTATAATGCTTGATGTAAGACAGGTTGCAGGAGATTGCTAGATATCTTTGATTTTGACTAAAACTTCGGTTCAGTTAGGGTGAAACCTAAGGTTTGATCCAAGGTGATTTTTTTGAGGTTGAAGTAAGATACTATAAATTAATTATCCCGCTATCACTGTATTCTAATAATGTTTGTGTATCCATGTTGCTGCCGGTTAAATCCGGTTAAAGCCGGTTATCTTTGTTAAAGATTAATTTAATAAACTTTACCCCTGAAGTTCGTTGCAAAATAATGCTATCTATCTTAGATAGCATTATTTTAATATTATGCGTAGTAGATAAGATAAAAATGAATCACAATGAATCACTAATAGATTGATTTTAGTCGAATTTTCCGAATCTATCGCTGGATCGAAGATTGTTTTTAAAAGATAATACCCAATTAGCAAATATCATTGCCTTTATTCTGTCTCTGTGTATCTTGGGTTTTTCGTATATAGTGACACATGTTTCTTGACCTTAGTGACGACTTACCTCTTTTTTAACTTCGCAGCGGTAGCGAACCTGCCTTAAACGCCACAGGTCGCGGGTTCGATTCCCGCTCGGAGCATAATACGTTTGTATTGACCATGCAAGCATATTTTCCGGTCTGGGTGTATTTGTCCTTGTCATTGTGAATGTTTCCGGACCCCGACGTAATATCCTGTATATTACAATCGTAATGGGGGCCGTTGAGTGTATAACGTTTATTTATTTATATTATTGTAAAAATATAAGTTCATGCAGTAAAAATTATCTTTAAAATAAGCATCTGCCTTTGACTTGGTCTGCGTCTGACTATTCTAGATGACTATCTGAAAGCTATTTTGTCCTCGCGAGCAGCCTATTTCTTTTTTTTTGCTACACACCCAACGGCCCCATTAGGAGAGTGATATCCTGTGTCGGGGGTCCGGAAATATACACAATGACATGGACAAACACACCCAGACCGGAAAACTTGCTTGTTGGTCAATACAAACATCTGCTCCGAGCGGGAATAGAACGCGCGACCTGTGGCGCTTAAGGCATGTTCGCTAGCGCTGCTCCACAACGTAATTTTTTATCCACTCCAAAAAACGTATATGCAAATTTAGTGATAACTAAGAGTAAGACGTTAAAGCGTAACAAACCAACAATCAAACTTATATATGCATCTAGAAATATTTATCTGGAACAGTCCCTTTCAAACTTGAAACCGCCAGCTTCCACATTTTTGTCACGTTTTTAAACATTATGGGTTCTCTCAATAATTACCACACCTCACCTATTAATGTTACCATAAAACACTTTTTACTTAAACAATATAATGTAAGGCGAAAATCAATACATTAAAACACCAAGCGTTATCAACGGTAATGGAAAAGTACCGACATTTATTTAATAAATAAATAAAACTATTCTCTTCTCATATTAATTAATATTATTCTGACTGCGTCTGCTTAGACCACGGTCAGTGCAACCTGACCGAAACATCAAGCACCGAAAAAAGGTAATTTTTACGCGTTAATTCCCGAATAATATTAATTAATATTATAAACATGAAACGCGATAGTTTAAAGTTTAATTAATACTCTCTTCTCAGATTATTCGCCTCCCATCCATCTAATTAAATCCCAGCTAAAGAATGAATTAGACAGTAGGTTAATAGATAAGGATAAATACTTTAATAGCTGTCGTGTCGCTAAACCTTCTTTCCCGTAACAGAGAAATATGAGTTTTCCTGTTTACTTTGCTCTTTGAGAAGTGTTTGCTATTTAAAGTGTTTATGCTTAGTCATTTTTTTTATTTGTAACGGAGGGCAAATAACTTTACTCCACCTGAGGGTAAAGTCCAAAAGCGAAAGCGGCTAATACAGTTGCGGACAGTGGCGGATTTACCAGCAGGCTGAGTACGCTAAGCCTACAGCGTCAAATTTGGGGACCAAATTTTTCTCTTTTGCTACCTCATAGAAACCTGAAAGATTTTGACATGACGGTCTTCTGATGTTGATAGAAATCTGCAACAATTTTGTATATTCTGAATAGCAAACTTCCATATTCTGGAGTAAACGGAGTTCGCCGCACCCCAACCAGTAATCGCCCTCTTCGCCCTCTGCCTACACTTTGACCTTATTTTATTTATTATTTTTTATTTATTTAAAATCAGGCGACAGGGCCCATACATATATACCTTACAGACTAACATACATATTAAATATTATAACACACCTAAATCTAACATCACATATAGTGAAAAGAGTAGACAATGTATTTCCCTCTTCCCACTATCAACCGTAAAGCGAAAGGAAAACTGCATAAGCTCTCGCCCAGCCTTACGGGTAGGGATTCCTTTACATTCCTCGCTTGAAGGAGCCCAGATTATAGCAAAGGAACACGTGTGAACAGTGAATCATAAATTTTCACTAATAAATAAACCCATAATCCGCTTTTTTTATGTTAGAAGTTGGCAAACAAGCATACGGCCCACCTGATGTTAAGTGGCTGCAGCAGCCTATGAGCGCTTGCAGCACCATTAGTAGGTGCCACTCACGCGTTGCCAACCTCGAGATATTAGTTCTTAAATCTCGTTCGCCCAGTAATTTCACTAGCGTACAATGCCCTTCAAACCGGAACACAGTAGTGCCTAAACACTACTATTTGGCGGCAGAATATTGGACACTGCGGTGGTACATACCTAGCCGATCTCTTGCAACAAAAGACCTACCACCAGTGTGACTGATTGCACTGGTGGAATAATCTCTGTTGTGACAGAGGTTATCCCAACAGGACATCCGCTAAAATATAAGGACATTTCATCAAGAAGAAAAAGATAATATATATTAGTTAGATAATATAGTTAGTTGCTATAAATTCGTATAACATTTTTCTCTGCGTTTGTTTCAGTATTGGACCAGGGGGAGCGGCAGATGAGATTGACCACAGAGCAAGCGCAAGCGAGACCGACAGTGCAGTACATCGCTGAAGATGAGGAGGTAAGTTTTTTAATTATTATCATGACTTATAATATAAGCCTATTTGTACTTTGGAATTGAATATTGAAAGACATTTTTTTTTTATGTTAGAAGTTGGCAAACAAGCATACGGCCCACCTGATGGTAAGTGGCTGCCGCAGCCTATGAGCGCTTGCAGCACCATTAGTAGGTGCCACTCGCGCGTTGCCAACCTCGAGATATTAGTTCTTAAATCTCGTTCGCCCAGTAATTTCACTAGCGTACAATGCCCTTCAAACTGGAACACAGTAGTGCCTAAGCACTACTATTTGGCGGCAGAATATTGGACACTGCGGTGGTACCTACCTAGCCGGCCTCTTGCAACAAAAGACCTACCACCAGTGTGACTGATTGCACTGGTGGAATAATCTCTGTTGTGACAGAGGTTATCCCAACAGCGGGCGCTGGGGTCGTCACATCCCGACGCCTGTTAATTTTGGGACTACATTAAAATTTAACTATGCCAAAGCTAACTCGGTCCTCCGCCCACGAAGTTTTTTTTAAGAAAGGGTACAAAGTTTTAGTTGTTTTTTTCTTACTAATTAATATGAAAAAGATAATGATGAAGGCAAATATTGAAAGTCATCATTTAGCTGTTATAAAAAAAGTAAGATACATGACCCCGTTGTGGCGTTGTGGGTAGTGAGTTTGCCTTTAGTCTCGACGGTTCCGGTTTCAATTCCCGCTCGGGCAGATGTTTGTTAAAATTTCTGTTTCGGTCTGGTTATCCGTGAGGGTCTCCCCACCGTGCCTCGGAGAGCACATTAAGCTATCGGTCCCGGTTGTCACCACATAACATCTGATATAATCGTTAACTCTTGACAAGTAAATTGCTCTTATTCAATGAGTTACTGGTTCGCCCTTATGGTTACGGAGGTCAGATGGCAATCGCTCCGTGTAAAAACTAGTAACCTGTCAAATCCGGATAAGAGTAATAAGCAGACCCTGGGTAAATAAAATACCGGGAATAATGCTAGGACGAAGAAAAATTAGTAATTTAATATCTTATGAACATTGATGTATAGGGTTTTTTTATATACATATCAATGCTTATGAATGATGTGTTAAACAATTTTATTTATCTATTAAATTTGTTAACAATATCGATGGAGCACGAATTTATCGGAAATGCTCAAGATTCTAAATTTATATTAATTAAATCCGCCATAGACAAAGTGAAACTCAGCTGTTTTAGTTTTGTTTAAATTGAAGCAAGAAATGTTCAATTAAAATGAAGCCATTTGTTCTATATTTAGATTTATTAACAGACTTCCTTGTTAGTTTAACAATCGTTTATTTTTATTAAGCTTTCAAGCTGTGTGGAATGAAATTATAAGTTCTTTATAAATATATCTGTAATATAATCAAAGGTAAAATTAGTGAGGCGATATTGATTACTTTCAGGCTTTCTTTGATATGAGGATGAATATGAATGAAGACACTTAACCACGGTTTTTCGAACGTTATAATACTACCTATCATTTTGACACCAATATATAACTCAAAATGTGTGATATCTTTATCAGTGGTGAGATTTACACAGCTTCCATAGATAGACTGTTAAGATGTTTCACATCCTCAAAGTGGTCAGTTTCTTATAGTTTATTTCCGTAATAAAAATTTACAAGGAAAGAAATATTTTTCAACTTAAATTAGGTAGTCTTTTGGTAATCTTTATAAAAATCTAGAATATTGTTTTGATGACTTCATTCTGCAACAGATAAAGTGGAAACTATTTTCGAGAGTCTCAAAAAATATTTTGTTACTTTGTAATGTAATTGTTTTAAGTAGTCAAAATACAAACAACTTAAATCAAAAAAGCTACACTTTGGATAGCTGCGAAACAAGAATACATATAAGCTGGACCAATTTTACACTTTTCAAATATTGTCAAATTGATTTTAGCCTGTTCCGAAGACTAGAGTTAGTTTTAGAAACGAAACAAAGAAAGTTTGCGAGAAACGCTTACGAAGCTACTCGTGATCTGGTCTCAGGGTTACCACCCGTATTTTAGAATAAATTATTGTACGTTATTTCAAATAATTGTATTCTATACTTTACGAGAATAATAAGGTACGCAAAAATATTTTACTTTGCTTGATCTGCTTTATCTTGATTTTTCAAATATTCTTACTGTAAAAAAAGTGACAGCTAGAAAATTGACGATATTTTTCAGCATTCATTGAGGTTTTTCTGTGATGCAATGGCGAGACGAAAGAAAGAAAATATTATATAAATATAAAAAACTAATTACTTATATTTGATAAAGCTTGCGAAAACCAATAAAAATATATTTTTAAAACATAATGCTAAATAATAAATAATCAATGTTACTTTATTTTGAAACTATGTACTTTTTTTCTTAACTTGAATCACCAATGTACTTAATTTCAAGAAAAAAGGGTAACCCTAGTTGGTTTTGAGATGTCTGCTAGTTTCCGCAAGCCTTTGTGGCATAGTTGATCTAACATTAAAATAAAAATGTAGTATTAATACTGTTTAAATTATAATAAGTATGTAATAATATATAATATATAGGTATAAATTAATTCTTAATTACTCTGACGTCAATTGCTTTTAATTTTAATTATTTATATATTGAAACTTGAATCAAAACTATTTTGTTGGTGACGTAAAAATTAACGTAGATATAACTTTTGAGTTTTGCTTGTTTTTAATCGTGTTTGCTTCATAGTTAATTATTCTACCGATTTCAAAAAGAAAGCCTTTTCAACAGGGATGAATGTTTTTGTACGGTACGTGATACTTTTGTTTAAGAACAGAAATTTTTGATCAACTTCTACGTTGTGGTGTAAATTTTATGACGTATTAATTTTTAATTTGTTTTAGAATTTTTTATAATAAAAATAAATTTTTCTTGATAGCTCTTCTTTAACTCAATACTTCTTATGTAACGTAAAGAAGTAAGAACTTCTGCTTTTAATTCTCGACCATAATATTATGTCTAGACCAGTCTAAACATGTTTGTCTAGACTCTAGCCGATCCTAGTGCTTTTGTCCTTTCTTCTTTTTTGATTTAAAATGACTAATACGTGACTAGTTTCATGCTACGTGTATCATTGAATTTTAACAAAATACTTTACGATTTTGTTAAACATTTGTACTATCTTGCGAGCATAACTATTATTTTGTTATTTATATTAAGGTATTTTAGAGTTTTAGTAAGTCTTTTCAATTTTAATAAAAGCCTGCAACTAGGGCTGTTAACCATATTTTATATTTATTATTTTTATTTCCAATCTAACTTTTGACATAACTTTTTTTTTACTTTTCACAAAAAAAAAATTTTATTCAAATATATTTGGCAACCCTACCTGCAACTCTAGACGTCTGGACGGAGTCGATTTTGTCTCGTCTGTTGAAACGATATTACTTACTGCAACATCGAAATATTATTTTAAATTCACACTATGTGTAGATATAATAATATTGTAGACAGGATTTTTGTGTGTTCGTCTGTGCACGGTTATTTCTGTGCTAAATTTTATTAAAATCAGGCTATAGCTTGACTATATATAAATAATATAATGTAGCAATCCTTAAGATACTAAATTCTCCTGTGGTTTTTAAAGCATGAGGTAACTAATAAACTATTATTATAATATAATTTTGGAGGATTTTAACGATATTTTGTAGTTATCTTAGAAACAAGATTTTAAAAAATATATTAAACTAGTGTTGATGGATTTTAGAATTATGTTTAAAGAAAAGTGTTAAAAGTTTTATTTGTATCATTACGAATATTCCATTTTTACGTATTTATGTCCTTTAGTTTTGTACAACTCACAACGTAAATGAAAATCAATTAAGCGTGTTTGATTATTTAAAACTTGTACATTTTAAACAGTACGCGTATACAAGCCTGCTTAGCGTGTCGGATCGATACAGTGAAAGATTTTATTAAAAAAATAAATTTGACTCGACCTTGTGAGAGAATTATTATTTTTTAATTAATTTAAAATTTAAATATACAAGGTTAATTTGATTCGTTTTTACTAATTGCTAAGTTTTTACAAAATTTTAAAGTTAAATTTAATAAAATTGTACAATGTTCTAGAAGTATGGACACCTTTATAATTAGTAACACAAAATGATATTAATTAATTATGGATAGTTGTCCTTAGAACGCTTGCAATACTTGAAGTATCACATGCACGTTGCCAACCTAATGAATGATGAAGGAAAAAATTAGGGGGTGGGAGATTGGTCCTCCGGTGCTCATCGCAAGCAATTTTGTGTGAGAGTCTATCACTTCCCAGGGCCGGCCGGCTTTAATACTAGAAAAATTAGGAACATTATTTTACCGGTGCCGACATTATCCCCACTATCAAAACCCAAGCAGGTGAAATAGCGAGACGTATCTATAGCATACAATATATGCAAAACATTCCATGTTTACAAATATGCCTGTCGAAACACTAACAAAACGTGGACAATATGAAAAAAAATGCCTAAGCAATATCATATTTGTACATGAATAAGCATCTATATAAACTGGTTTATTTGTCGTTTAAAAGTTTATTTTCAATGACCCACATATCCAACATATGCAGCGTGCGTAATATAACTGTGTAAAAATACTTAAATTATTAAAACTATCGTGAGACATTATTCAACTTAATGTAAAATTTAAACGGCTAAAACTCAGGTTCAATCGGTTTCGGTATCGACTAGTTTCGGACTCATCGGAGGTCCTTCATCAAAGTGATTGGGCTACGTTCGCGATCGCATTATTAAATTGTAAAAATACCGTTGTTGGAATTAAAAAAATGTAAAAGTTTTTACAGTAGTTTCCAAGATCGTGAAATGAATGATCGCTCTTTGCGGTAGGATATCTGACACTGCGGTGGTACCTACCTAGCAGGCGTCTTCCAATAAAAAGGTATAAGTTACACACGTAAAAGGCACCAGCTGACTGCTGAGCAAAATGATACACTACTAGTACACATAAAAGCATGTACAACTAGAGTCCGTGGTGAACTACTTTCTCATAAACCTCTTCTAAAATTGACATTGAAAGCAGCCCTACCACCACACCAGAACCCGTCAATGTTAACTACAAGATAATATTATGATTTGCATATATCCATGACACGAGTTCATTGACCTACATATTCAATATTTTTAAGTTAAAGAATGTTGCGTTATTTTAAAGGTTTTTAAAATGGACATTGACCTTTTCAGTGCTTTTAATGGAATTTATTATAATGTTTGAAATTTCTGCGGATCATTTTATTATTATCACCGATATTAAATAAAATTGTTTTTTCTTTTTCGCTTTAATAATACCCCAGTATGAAAATGACTGTAGTCAATAACTTATTATTATAAATAATTGGTTGAAGACGTTGTGGCGCAGCGATAGTGAACCTGCATTACACGCCACAGGTCGCGGGTTCGATTCCCGCTCGGATCATAATATGTTTGTATTGACCATGCAGGCATATTTTCCGGTCTGGGTGTATTTGTCCTTGTCCTTGTATGTGTTTCCGGATCCCCGGCCCAGGATATCACTATCGTAATGGGGGCCGTTGAGTGTGAAATAAGAAGTTTTGTACTATATAAAGAAATGCGCGTTAAGATTATTACAATATTATGTACGAGAAATCTGTCGCGTAAATCATCCCAAAATACGTTAGTGGCGTGAACTAATCTGTTATCTTAAAAAGCCACGTGTGATACACAAGGTTAATAACATTAGAACAGTCGATAATTAAATACCTAAAGTCTTTATTCTTCGCACATCTGTATGAAATCAAAATTCATCGCGTGCAGTTTCTCAAAACATCACTTTCTACCAGCTATCGCGGGAGCATGCTAAGCGATCGTTGCGAAAGCGATAGCGTAGTGGAAACACGATTTTTAATTTATTGTTTAATTATACGTAACAAATTATAATTAGATTTTAAACCTAAGTAAATTGTACTTTTAACGCTTTCAGCTAATTTTATACTCATTTTTAATATTATTGTTTATAGCAGAAATTAATTAATAATTTAATGATTAGTTTATTTATTTCTATAAATAAATAAACGCTGCACATTCAACGGCCCCCATTAGGATAGTGGTATCCTGTGTCGGGGGTCCGAAAACACATACAAGGAAAAGGACAAATACACGCAGATCGGAAAAATATGCTTGCATGGTCAAAACGAACATATTATGCTCCGAGCGGGAATCGAACCCGTGACCTCTGGCGTTTAAGGCAGGTTCGCTACCGCTGCGCACACCGTCGTCATATAATTTGCTATCTATAGAGTATTTCTAAATTTATACGTATACTAGCGGGCCCGGCAGACGTTGTCCTGCCCCGAAAGAAATGTAGGACCCGATAGCAGCGCCCTCTACCAGGTGAAAGTTTTTGATTGACTATTAAGGATATTAAAAAGCAGGGGTTGGTGATAAAAAGTGAAAATTTAGGGTCGTATGTATTTTTCAATGCCACATAATAAATCAATAAAAATAAAAATTTTATCTAAAAATGAAATAAAAATTTTGGTGTGGACACCCTTATCACTGAGGGGTTTGAAAAATAGATAGTAGCCGATTCTCAGACTTACTGAATATGCATAAAAAATTTATAAGAATCGGTCAAGCCGTTTCGGAGGAGTATGGGAATGAACATTGTGACACGAGAATTTTATATATTAGAGATTAAGAAATCATAGTACACATTTTTTTTGTTTGTGTCAAAGGCTTCAAAAATTAACAAAGTTACAAAATAGTCTTAATTTTGATGAATGAATGATGATGAATGAATGATGATGAATAATGGATGATTAACATATAAATATTTTTATGTATGTAATACATAAATATTAAGATACAAATAATCCAACGACGTGGTTGGATGGACAATGACAATGGACAATGAAGCTGCTTTTTACATAAGCCAAATCCGGGACCTACGTTTTAAGAACATACATACGTAATCCTTCTTAGTAAAACATCATACTATAAATGCGAAAGTGAGTTGGATTGTTTGTTTGCTTTTTGTGAAGTCTTCACACCTAAATCGCTGAACAGATTATGATTGATTTTGATATGTAAATGGGCACCTGGAGACGGTTATAGGCTAGTTTGTTGGGAAAACGAAACTTGAAATGGTTGAATTAAACTTTGTACGGGAACCAATTATTTGTATATTGCATTAAAGGTGCCTCGGCTTCGCTTGCGTCAGCTGATCTAGTATTTTATTTTTAGCGTAGTATACATATACATACCTTGAAGATCCAAGTTGAACAATATGTCGTAAAAAGATGAAACAAATAATGATTTATTAGTGGCGTGATTTTCGAAAGACACATTAAGTTTTAATGCTAACAAATTAAAAATAACAAGGTTGTTTTATTTATTATGATAAATATATTTCTCAACACTTAATTATTAAATTTTCTCAATATATTAACGGTATGATGAAATTATAAGTATCTTAGATGAGAAATAGAAAAAGTTAGGTCAATGGAGTGGGATTTGTAGGTCTGTGGCTCTCTTGCGTTCACACTCTTAAAGACGCGTTTGACCTACCTACCTAATGCACCTAAATGTATTCACTACCTACGCAAAATGCGTTATCGAGCGTTTATATTGAAGCATTAGAGGGAGATACTATCTGCTACCTACCTACCTAACCTTCTTACTACTGCTCTGATCTTGATTAAAGTAATGAGTAAAATTGCCATAACATTTGGAACATCTAAAAGAATCAGTATAAACTAAATAAATATTAATCGCCAAATATGAGCGAGTGCAACACCATTAGTAGGTGCCACTTACACGTTGCCAACCTCGAGATATTGGTTCTTGAAACTCTTTTGCCCAGTAAATTCATTAGCCTACAGTGCCCTTCAAACCGGAACACAGTAATGCCCAAACACTACTTTTTGGCGGTAGAATATTTGACACTGCGGTGGTACCTACCTAGCCGTCCTCTTACAACAAAAGACCTATCACCAGTGTTACCTAAATGGTCCATTACGTTTGACAATTTCGTGCGACTGAACACTTAATCCGATGTGAGCGTGATCATTTATCTTAGATATTGCGTATTCATTAATTCGACTTGTTCACTGAACAGGAATCTTTAACATCGATGTACGTGGCTTTAGCTTAATTGTAAAATATAGGATTTGGTTCGTAAATTAAATGGATGGTTTCTTTCTTCATTGAAATTTACTTTACTTTTTTAATGGAATTTTTAAATAGTCTTATTATGGTTGTTTTAATGTGTGTTCGATTTTTTATTATAAAATAAATATACACAAAGTTATATTTTTTTTTTTTTTTATGTTAGAAGTTGGCAAACAAGCATACGGCCCACCTGATGGTAAGTGGCTGCCGCAGCCTATGAGCGCTTGCAGCACCATTAGTAGGTGCCACTCGCGCGTTGCCAACCTCGAGATATTAGTTCTTAAATCTCGTTCGCCCAGTAATTTCACTAGCGTACAATGCCCTTCAAACTGGAACACAGTAGTGCCTAAGCACTACTATTTGGCGGCAGAATATTGGACACTGCGGTGGTACCTACCTAGCCGGCCTCTTGCAACAAAAGACCTACCACCAGTGTGACTGATTGCACTGGTGGAATAATCTCTGCTGTGACAGAGGTTATCCCAACAGCGGGCGATGGGGTCGTCACATCCCATTTATATACATTTATATACATTTATATACATCTCACATCACATTTATATAGACACAAACAAGGACAAATACACCCAGATCAAAACACATGTCTGCATGGTCAATAAAACATCTGCTCCGAGCGGGAATCGAACCCGCGACCTGTGGCGTATAATTAACATTGGAAGAACAATCTCCGATTATTGTTAGAATAACTTTTCCTTTTTAATATTTTCTAATGGTAAATTTATCTTCCCATAGAAAGTAAGTTTCACTCAGAAAAAATTTTAGCTAAATCATCGTAGCGGTCAAGTAATCAATCAATAATCTTCTTGTTCTAATGAACCGTACTGCGCTTTCACGATTGTAAAAAACATTTCCTTTAAAAACTTTTGGGGTTCCATACCCTATTACTAAACCTTCGCTTTTAGTCCTTCCGTCAGCATTTTGTATTTCACAAACCGTAAAAGGTAGAGGGTTGAAATTTTGTTATCTTTTTGGCAGTTTTACAACACCAAAGTATGAGTATTTGTAATTTTTTTTTTACGGCCCACCTGATGGTAAGTGGTTGCCGCAGCCTATGAGCGCTTGCAGCACCATTAGTAGGTGCCACTCGCGCGTTGCCAACAACGAGATATTAGTTCTTAAATCTCGTTCGCCCAGTAATTTCACTAGCGTACAGTGTCCTTCCAAACTGGAACACAGTAGTGCCTAAGCACTACTATTTGGCGGCAGAATATTGGACACTGTGGTGGTACCTACCTAGACGGCCTCTTGCAACAAAAGACCTACTACCAGTGTGACTGATTGCACTGGTGGAATAATCTCTGTTGTGACAGAGTTTATCCCAACAGCGGGCGATGGGGTCGTCACATCCCGACGCCTTAAATGAATTAATGAAATTACAAATGAGAATATGCTACCGTGCAACTGCCAAGTTTCAGACATTTAGTTTATTAGTTATTCATGAGATCTAACCACTTTTTGTAGTAGAAGAACTGCTTTGTGAGACTTGGATTTTTTTACATTTTGTGCTTTTGATGCGTAATATAATTTCTGTTGTTGCCTCTACAACAAGAAATAGTAGAAATAAAATAAATTTTAAAAGAAGTGCCGACTTGGCTCCGTTAACGCGAGAGTCGAGGGTTCGATCCTGACCCCCTGGGGCTTTTGTCGTACCCACTCCTAGCGCAAGCTTCGAGCTTTTCTGGACGTGTAATAGGAATATTAGTAATGCCTTGATAAAGCTTAAATTCTTAAAAATATAAAAAATAAGAATGAAGTTTAAAAATAAAGCTGTACCTCAAGAACCGTAATAGAGAAATAGTTGTAATTTTTAATAGATCGTATATATCTATGGCTGTTATAATAACAAATAATAAAAATAGATTTAATTATTAAATCAAAGATGCTCAATGCCAAACTAGAAACGTGATATTTTTATGCTATGGATGAACAGAACCCTTTATGTGCGAGTCCGAAATGCACTTGGCTGGTTAACAAGAGAAAATTTTAAAATAATCTAATTTAGCAACTATGCCATCTCCTTTACATTGGCTCTATAATGGAAATTACTATGAATTATAGACTTACTATATGTTATAGACAGGTCCTTCCATAAAAGCAGAATGTCAAAGACTCGCTGCTGTCCTCGTAAATTCAATATCAAAGCAACCAAACGAAGTTAGTCACGAGCTTGCAACGTATTCGAATGAAATTAGCATCACAAGCTTCCAACATAATTGAATAAACTTAGAACGTGAGTCTATGCCGTGAAGTAAACTCAATTAATAAACAACAAAAAATAACTGAAATATAAACAGTTATATCCTCAATAACTCAACGGTTAAAGGGCTGACTCCGCTCCGTTAACGCGAGAATTGTGGATTCGATCCCGACCTCCGAAGCTCCGAGCTTATTTGGAGGGGCATTTGGAGTATTAGTAATGACTTAAATAATTACTTGTACAAAGATGCAACGGTTTTGTAAAACGGTTTCGAACCTGCATTAAGCGTCACAGGTCGCGGATTCGATTCCCGCTCGGAGCAAATGTTTGTATTGACCATACAGGCATGTTTTCTGGTCTGGGTGTGTTTGTCCTTGTCATTGTGAATGTTTCCGGACCCCCGACACAGGATATCCTATCCTAATGGGGGCCGTTGAGTGTTTAGCGTTTATTTACATTGCTCTTCGTAAATACGATCTCTTCATATCAAATTTTACCCTTCATTCATTTGAGGTTTCTTGTAAATTGATACCGCCCTTGTATTGAATTTTGTATTATTGACTTCATTGTCTTCGGCTTAAACTTCTCAAGTCCCTTTTTAAGTTAGGTTTCTAATTTAGTCAAATTTTTTTTTTTAATTTCATGACGGTTGTCTAAGAACCATACGGTCCGGCGGATGGCAGGTCATCACCGTAACCTATGCATGATTGCTATACTTGAAGTATCACATGCGAGCTGCCAACCCAGGGCATAGAAGGAAAGAAATGAGAAGGGGAAAAAGGAATGGAACAAAGGGGGTGGAAGTTTGGGCCTCTTATCTATTGATTTTTTTTTTATTTTAAAATATCTTTATTTATCATAAAACAAACATTGTACATTTCTAGTGTAAGTTAATTCCTAGAATTTACAAGTATTGACAATTTTTAACACAAACACTTTATAGGCTAGATCACCTTTACAAAGCTTATATCATAAACATTTTAGGTATTATGAAAATGTAAATTGTTAGATTTTCAAAACTAATTATTAATATTTGTATGTTTTAGAAGTAACGATACAATTCCAAATTAAATTAAATAATAGAGGCGGTATTTGTTAAAAGTTATAAACAAAAACACGCCGATTGCGGAGTGGTAAGCAACAACACGATCAGCGAACAATGCTGCCAGTACTGCAAGCAGGTAAACAAACGCTGCCGCGTGACTCGCGCGACACATCCGCCCTTAATGTTACTGTAAGTACGGGCGGTAATGGCACGCGAAGCCGTAAGTAGCGAAACGCACACACAAATGACAGGGATTAGACTTATTCATCGCAGTCGAGGAACAAGTGATGTGGTAATTTGTAACGTTTGTATTTATCGATATATGAAAGATGTTTTTTACGAGTTTTTCATATATTTTTTATTAATTTATTTTTTTATTTTATCTATTGATACTTGTACTATAGATTTTTTAAAATATTTTTTTATTGCAAGAGGTCTGCAACACGTCTGCATATCCTCTGGTTTTGCAGAAGATCATGGGTTGCGGTTTTCGCTTAACACCAATTGCGCCTTCTGCCCGTTTGCCCCCTCTAACATAAAATAGTAGGCGTAATTTTATACTGAACACTAACCTAACCTAACATAGCACAACTGGTGCAATTCATAGGACGTAATAAGTTAAATATATAATCAATATAAATTGCATAAGGTTCACGTATCGATTGATATCGATTGCGAAATGTGTAGAGTTTATATAATTGGTGTTGTATACAAGGGAAAGGTGTTTGCGCAACAACATGAGCGTTAAAGGTGATCCAGTCTAACCTAATGCGGCCGACTCGATCGACTGTGACTTGCTAGACTATATTTCATCTTTCATTTGTAAAAGCCTTTAATATAATATGACCTAAATAATCTTTTTGAGTTTATCACGGACAGACGATCGAGGTACAGGTGGTTAGTCGCAACCCCAGTGTCAGAGTTGTTAAGGTCGCCCGTATAGGCCTCCGACTTGACTTATCGACTATTGACAACAGCCGGGAGCAACTTTTTTGCGTACCCTTCGAAGCACGGAGGAACTCAATTGAAATACCACTATGCGATCACCCATCTAGTGACTGACAGCGCTTAAAGTTGCTTAATGCGCTAATTGTTAACCGATCAGTGACCGCACCCGGCTATGAACGTCTAATAACATGTAGATCTTCTATCTGTCTATAGACACCGTTGTGGCGTTGTGGGTAGCGAGTCTGCCTTAAGCCTCGACGGTTGCGGGTTCGATTCCCGCTCGGAGCAGATGTTTGTATTAATAAATAATAAACAAATAAACGCTACACACTCAACGGCCCCCATTAGGATAATTATATCCTGTGTCGGGGTCCGGAAACATTCACAATGACAAGGACAAACACAACCAGACCGGAAAACATGCCTGTACGATTAATACAAACATCTGCTCCGAGCGGGAATCGAACCCGCAACCGTCGAGGCTTAAGGCAGACTCGCTACCCACAACGCCACAACGGTGTCCAGGTGTGTGTATTAATCGTACAGGCATGTTTTCCGGTCTGGTTGTGTTTGTCCTTGTCATTGTGAATGTTTCCTGACCCCCGACACAGGATATAATTATCCTAATGGGGGCGTTTATTATTATACCGTTAGATTTATATAGTTAGTTTGTACGTACTATTACGTTTTGTGCGATGAGTGAGAGCGGCGGAAGCTCAATATCTCACCCTCTGTTCTTTTCCTTTCTTCACTTCCTTTCCTCCTATCCCTTAAGGCAACCTACATGTGACACATCAAGTATCGCAAGCGTTTGTAGGTTGCGGTGACTCCTTACCAATAGGCGGACCGTATACTTGTTTGCCAACCGTCATTAAAAAAATCATATTGATATCACGAAGATTTCAAATATACCGTCGTTAAGTAGCAACGATTGTGGTTTGTTTTTAGGTTGCTAAGTATCCGATTATATAGTTTTTGTAACAAATTGTTCGTTGAGTTAATGTGAAACATTTTTTTACTTAATTGCTCCAAAGATTAATCGTTTGCTTTTTTTTTGTTAACATTGTTTCCTCACATTTTAAGCGTTTGTGTTCTTCAGTATAGTAATAACTCTTTAATAAAAACCTTCACAAAAAAAAAATGTTTACCTGACAACAGTCCGAAATCAAGCTAAATAATAATACTTAATTATTTATTTTTACACAATATGTAAATTATAAAGTTAATTTATTGCTTTAATGATAAAATTCCGGTTTAACGAATATCAATAGATAAATAACATGTTTTATTCCTAATCAAACAAATCTTAGTCGACCTTACAGAGGAGAACGTAATCAACTTGGACATTTTTTTTTGTTTGAATTTTACGCGAAATCTAATAACTTTGCCTTTATGGTTGGAAAAGTATGCTTGGCATATAAATTTCGTAGTGATCTGATTAAGGACTTATGATAGCTCATTGAGCGCGTTTACAGTTGTTTTGTGTATCAATTGCCTTAAGTCAGAGGTTCTCAAACTTATTTCGTCTACCGCCACCGCTTTGAAAACCAATAATTTTTCAGCGTCCACCATTTTGTTTTACTTACTGCATTTTAAAAATCACACGACATTCATTACCTTAATAATTTGATTATAGTCTTATATTAGCCTGGTCTGGAGTTAACGCTCATTTGACGCTCAGTGAAAAAAAGTATCGAAGAACCAGGCGTTTTAGGTACGTCCTACAAGACCCTGACAATAAGATCACATTAGACACAGAACAGACATGCACACAACACCGTCTTCGCCGGCGAAGATTAGTTCCCATGTTTCACAAGGCGTTATCTCCCACTTTGAGAGAAACTGCCTTAGGCTGTTGAACATTTGTAGCGTTTTTATAACGAAGGCCGTTTATAATATAAATTCCTATAATAATAATTAATGCCATTATAATCTATCCATGAAAGTAATTGCGACAATTATGTGTTTTATATTATATCAAGGTAAGTTTTTTTTTAATTTAATTTAATAGCATTTTCTCCCTATTGTTTCTGAACTTTCTTATTTTTTGTTTGGTCGAATCATCGTACTATCGCTTATATATAACTATCGCCTATTTTAGTGTGTGTTAATTTAATAAAAAAATATTCAACAAGCACGAGCCAACTAGCGAATGAATTAAAACTCCGGTGACGTTCCGTGAGCCGGTCTCTTAGAGGACCCTAAGGATAACTTTTAACCCTCCAATAAGAAGAAGAAAGGCAGCCCGCCTTTCAATCTCGGCACTCGGCGCTCCCGACCGGTGGCTATGTCAAGGCCAGTTGCGCCAACAACACGTTCAGCAAAAATCCATTGTGGTGATTCTAACTATTTCGACTTCCTCTCCCTTTCTACTATTTAATTTTGGGGTTTCAAAGTTGAATTTTATAAGCTTTTGAGCAATTCAAAAAGAAGTAGTTATCAAAAGCTTACAACATAATCGAATAAAGAGAGCATGTGACTAACTCCGTTTCTTTGCGTTACTTTTGACGTTATGAAGGAGCACCAGCGAATCTTCGGACATTTTTTCTGTATGAAAGCTGGCCCTTAGTTTATAGTATCTTCTTCGTCCTAGCATTATTCCCGGTATTTTTTTACCCAGGGTCTGCTTATTACTCTTATCCGGATTTGACAGGTTACTAGTTTTACACAGAGCGATTGCCATCTGACCGCCACAACCCTAAGGGGCGAACCAGTAACTCATTGGATAAGAGCAATTTACTTATCAAGAGTTAACGATTATTACCAGATGTTATGTGATAACAACCGAGACCGACAGCTTAACGTGCTCTCCGAGGCACGGTGGGGAGACCCACAGACAAACGCCCAGACCGAGACAGAAATTTAACAAACATCTGCCCGAGCGGGAATCGAGCCGCAACCGTCGAGACTAAAGGCAGACACGCTGCCAACAACGCCACAACGGTGTCGGTGCCTTAGTTTATAGTATATCAATGTTTATATGCTTTTAAGGTACTAGTGCTTAATGCATACCTAATGGCATAACGCGTCTAATAACTGTAATACATATACCATTATCGCCTTTAATGATCGGCTACATTTGAAATGAATATTGTTTGCGCATTACGATTGTCGGTAACACATCGACCCTCACTAATCGAGGTCGACGATTTAGAGATAACAATATACGGTCAGAGATTACTATCTTAAAGTTATGAACAGAAATTAATGTTGAAAAGCTAGTGTTTAAAGTCTTGGGGATCATTATTTATTTTATTAAAGAATATTAGCAATGCTAATACTCCTGTTGCTCTTCTAAATAAGCTTGGAACTTGCGCTTGGAGTGGCCACGACAATAGCTCAAGTGGGTCAGAATTTAACCCGAAACACTCGAGTTAAAGGAGCGGAGGCGGCCCTTTAACCGTTCAGCAAATGAGGCTTCTTTTAAGATTATTATTGACCGCTGTTCGCAGTGATAGCGAATGAATCTACCTTAATTGCGTGTATGTGTGTTGTATGTATGTGTGTGTACAGAATATTACTATCTTAATGCTATCATGGATCGGGTGTGTAGCATTTATTTAGTCAGGTTCGACCATGGTACTTAATATTGATACCTAAACCTCAAATTTTTTGTGTCCTATGTCTCCTCCTGGTATTTGGCCATACGCTTGTTGGCCATCTAAGTAGATTAAGAAAATATTTAAACCGAACAAAAATTACCAGCGTGGGTAGACCCCTCACAAAGCGGCCTGATGACCTGGTAAAGGTCGCGTGAGTCCGCTAGATGCGGGTGGCATAGGACTGGTCATCGTGGCACTATTTGGGGAAGGCCTATGTCCCACAGTGGACGTTCTTCGGCTGATATGATGATGATGAATGATGAACAAAACAGGCCCTAATAATGATTGTGCTAGGTCACTAAAAGTAATTGATATATGATATTAGAATATTTTTTTAATCGTGAAAAACTAAGGACTTATATTTGAATGAATCGTAATTGGGTGTAATTAAGTATTACGCGACTTAGTGAGTTTGAAATGTTCTGATAAGAGACCTATTCATGAAATCAGAGGCTAAACGTTTAACCCGGTTTCTGCACTGCGGGAGGGTCGTTATTTCTTTTGAATCTTTTCTTGTTTATAAGGAAATACTTAGAAACTGCATTTGTAGGTTGCTTTTTTAAATATTTTGACCTACTTTTTTAACTTCTGTATTAATAATAGTATGTAATTTATATTCAGTGACCGTAGGAATATACAAAAGGGAAAAATCCTAAATGCAAATTCACGTACGTGTAATTCTTTTAGTTTCCAAATTATCATTTTTATCTTTTTCTGGATGCTGTGAGTAGAGCATAGGGGCTAGGGGTCACTTTATATAGCGTGATTTTTTTTTTTTAAATAATCGCTGCACACTCAATGGCCCTCATTAGGATAGTGATATCCTGTGTCGGGGGTTCGACACAGATACAAAAACAAGGACAAATACACCTAGACCGGAAAATATGCTTGCATGGTCAATACAAACATATTATGCTCCGAGCGGGAATCGAACCCGCGACCTGTGGCGTTTAAGGCAGGTTCGCTACCGCTGCGCCACAACGTCGTCAAATTGCCACTATCCTTTGCAATTGAAATTTCATTCAAATCGTTCCAAAAATTTAGGATATTACCGAACTCGAACCCGACTCAACTTTTCCGATGGGCCGGCTCGACCGGAAAAGTCACAGAAAATCGGCGTAAAGTAACAGTATCAATAGGTATTGTTGCATTTCGTGCGATGAGTGACAGCGCCGGAGGCCCAATCTCCCACTCCCTCTGTACCCTTCCTTTTTCTCCTCCTCATGCCTTCCTCGGGTGGCAAAGCGCAAGCGATACTTCAAGTATCGAGCACGTTCATAGCTTCCGGTGACTGCTTACCATCAGGTGGACCGTATGCTTATTTGCCAACCGTCATGATATAAAAGAACCATTGTTTTTATACAAACACAAGCGTCTATAATTATGTAGGTCAAAGATATTTCGAGCGCATTATAAATACTTAGCACTAATAATGTGTGTTTTGATAACACAATTTAAAATTATATCAGTTAATCCGGAAAAAACATTGAGTAAACTGAAGGAAAAATCTTTTATCGAAACGCAATCGCAAATATTACATTAGTCATAAATACATAATCATTATTATATAAAAAAACCGGCAAAGTGCCTGTGTGACTCGGACATAAAGGGTTCCGTACCAAAAATGTATAGGTACTTGTGTTTTGGTCTACGTATGTATAAGAATTTAAGAATTTAAATTTTTGTATAGAGAAAAAATCCAACTATTTATCTATTTATAGAAATAATAATATTTTAAAAACTTCAAAAATATCAAACTTCTTGTATGGTACCTTTATGTTTTAATTTTATTTTTAGTAGTTATAATTGTGTTGTTGAAAAACACACCCTGTCATAATTTCAACTCTACTTATTTCGACTCTTACTATAACTAATTTCGCGAGATACAGCCTGTTAACAGACTGAGTGACAGCGGCGGATGCTTAATAATGACGACGTTGTGGCGCAGCGGTAGCGAACCTGCCTTAAACGCCACAGGTCGCGGGTTCGATTCCCGCTCGGAGCATAATATGTTTGTATTGACCATGCAAGCATAGTTTCCGGTCTGGGTGTATTTGTCCTTGTCATTGTAAATGTTTCCGGACCCCGACACAGGATATTACTATCCTAATGGGGGCCGTTGAGTGTGCAGCGTTTATTTTATATTTATTTATTATTTAAATAATGGTTCCTTTGCCACTCTTTAGGTACGGAACCCTAACTAGATATCACATTATTATAATCAGAGATTGTTTTGATTATCGAAAACGGAAATCAATAATATAATTAATATAATAATGAAACGATAATTATAATTAGTCACATAACTGAGTATTATTTTATAACCGTGGAAATTGACAGAAACTTCCATAATGCGTGACTGTATACAATTTTATGTACCATAAGTGTATATATAACTGAAAAATATAATTAGTGTAATTTATAAACTTTATAATAGATTATGCCAGCGGCTTCGCCCACGTGAATAACGGTTTTTATACAACAAACTTTGAACCCCCATTTCATTTTTTGACCCATTTTGATGACGTTGTAGCGCAGCGGTAGCGAACCTACTAAGTTAAATGTCACAGGTCGCGGGTTCGATTTCCGCTTGGTGTATAGTGTGTTTATATTGACCATGCAAGCATATATTCCGGTTGGGGTGTATTTGTCCTTGTATGTGTTTCCGGACCCCCGACACAGGATATCACTATCCCAATGGGGGTCGTTGAGTGTGCAGCGTTTATTTATTTATTTCAAACATTTAGGAATTGAATTTTAGAAAATGTTAAAACACGCGTTTCTTTATC
This sequence comes from Hestina assimilis, assembly GCA_023373885.1. Classification (NCBI taxonomy): domain Eukaryota; kingdom Metazoa; phylum Arthropoda; class Insecta; order Lepidoptera; family Nymphalidae; genus Hestina; species Hestina assimilis. Next base: position 12,809,050 of record CM041750.1, read on the forward strand.
TATAATTGCACACACACTCTCACACACACACACACACACACACACACTCACACACACACACACACACACACACACACACACACACACACACACACGCTTACACAGCGCGATTGCCATCTGATTTCCGCAACCCTAAGGCTATCAAGAGTTAACATCATTATTATTAGACATAGCATGTGATAACAATTGGGTCCGAAGGTTTACCGTGCTCTCCGAGACACGTTATAATGATATCGCTGATGAGGAATATTGTTTCAATTTTTTTTTGTTTTCTTACAGGGTGATGTCCTCGACTGTCCGCTATGCCTCTCCACGTTCACCGCCGCCAGCATGGTCCGGCTCTCTGGGTGCTCGCACCGTTGCTGCGAGTCCTGCCTTCGACAGTACCTCGCGATCGAGATATTCGAAGCTAGGGTACCGGTCAACTGTCCCGTCTGCCATGAGAGCATGCATCCGTCTGGTAAGTTTATTTAAATATTGTCGCTATCCCTTTTATTGCACGAGGCCGGCTAGGTAGGTACCACCGCATTGTTAGATTCTACCGCAAAACGGTAGTGTCGTTGGCATTATTGTGTTTCGGTTTGATGGCAACTCGTGAGTGACGCCTACAAATGGTGTTGCAAGTGCTCATAAGCTACGTCACTCGTTTACCTGACTTGCTTTGCTTGCTTGTCAAGACAGTAACATTAAAAATCAGTCGACACAACTGGAATAGGATAACGTCACTTCGAATCGTAGCACGCGAGTTTGCTCTTCGCCATTACAAGTTTTCAAAGTCATTCCCGAGTCAAACTGTGACTGGCTTGATAGTCTGGATAGGTTCTGTACCTATAGTAATTTTTCATTGTTGTTGGCCCCTCTGGTTTTGATATCGTCACCGGGTGAGATTAAAGTGAAGAGGCATCTTGCGGGTAGGCAGGGTGAGGGTGGCTGGCGATGGCATTCCGCAAGTGTGTTAGCCACCTTCGCGTTTGGACTTTACTTCCACTTACCATCAGGTGGAGTAGAGTCATCTGTGCTACTTTTTAAATAATAAAAAAAAACAGTTATTCCCGAGGAAGGTTTAGGTAAACCATTTAATAAGGTTTTGTGTAAATATGACCATAATTGTTGAATGTGTCGGAAGAAAATAATATTACTACATTTGTCTTGGAAATGACATGTGCTATACCAATTGTTAATCGTAATAATATGTTATATTATTGTTATGAAGCCAATTATGTATGACGGTAGCGGAGCTTCCAAGAATCAAAATTACTTAATATTAATTTAATTAAAAAAGAAATTACATAAGAAGAGTCACAATTAAATTATATTAATATCTTAAATTTAGCATTTGAAATCGATATGTAAAATTTTGACTAAACAGTTTTCGGTTTCTGATTAAATCGTTCATTCATTGTACGGTGTATAATTGCGGTGGAAACCCGGTGGTCTGCTATTTCGTGTTGTCGCGGACAGGTAGAAACGTAACAAGCCAATGAGATCAAACATCAGTATCATCAGAGTATCAAACATCTTAGCCTGTATGCCCCAAAGTCAAAAACGTGGGGTGTTATTATCTTGACGTCTGTCTGTGACATCGTACCTAACCGTGGACTGGTTTCGTCGATTTTAAAATGAAGCTAGGCTAATCGTAATGGTTTCTTATAAGAATCTCTACAGTTTAAAGGAAACGTTTTCTGTATCGTTGTTAATATCGTGTGTTGTATGTTAAAGGTCGTCGGTTTTTTTAATTTAATATGATTACAGTTATGGAAGAACCCAATGATAAATTTGAACGATTGCAAGGGTACTTAAGATAACTAATGTTAATTGACTACTTTGATAATGCCCTGGATCTTAATAAAATAATATTTTTTAATCAATATGAGATTCAAGATTCATATAAAATACGCCCTTGTAAATCACTTATGAAAACTACGTTTAAAAAATTTGATCCGGCGATTAAATGGAGCTGGCCAATTTATCGTATAGGATTTTAATGATCACGCTTAATTTAGTTACGCCTTGACATTTAAGAGATTCAATACTATATGACCGAGATAATATTAGAGTTTAAAACGCTATTAGGCCTGTATCAAACTGGCACTACTAAAGTGTGCGCGTTCCTTCGAGCTGCAGCAATAATAAAAAAAAAAATAAAAATAAAATAAACGCTACACACTCAACGGCAATGCGTCGCGTAACACAGCCGCGCCCCATTCTAGTAAAGTTTTACACCAAAATTTCCCGTGACGCGGAAGAAACGCGCACGCTTTACAAACGCTAGTACATTACATCCCTTAGTGACGTGTTACAGGAACTGACTGTAATAACATTGATTCTTGGCGGCTTGCCCGTATACGCCTGAGCACTACCTGGGTGTTAATAATTTGAATGGGAAGATTATTTATTTTAATTAATTATACGTCTATACATAAAAGTAGCCTTGACTGGTCAGAGGGTTTACCAGTAACTCTTAAATTGCGATTAAAATTTCATCCAATATATATTATGACATATATATTTATACATCATGCTCATGTAAAATCTGAATGTCAGAATTCAATTGGATTGATTTTGAATCGCTATAAGAATTAATGGCAAGCCTCCTGAATCAAAATGATTATTCAATATTATTGGTAATGTCTTTTTATGTTTAATTCTTTGGCAAGCTCTGCAACCTAAACGGCTTAATGGATTTTAACATATGAAGTGTCATTAGATTTGTCTTAACCTTGGGAGCGACATCGGCTATTTACAAATTCAGTAACACTGATCCTAGTTATAATTAGAAATTTATGAGCGTTTCTAGAAATGATTCTACGAGCTTAGAGAGTTCTGTTCGGCTATGTTGAGTTTCTGTAACAAATCCGTCGCGGCCGGATTTAAGGGAGAGCAACCGGGGTGACAGCCCTGAGACTTCCACAAAAGAGGGCCTCCACAATAGAGACTTCAGAAAAAAAATCCGACTAGTGAACACTATTAAAAATATTTTTCTTTAATTTTTTTTTTCTCGCTGTTTCTGTTTACCTACTAAAACTTTGTTTCATATAATTCTTGTTTCCGATTATATCTATAAATATTTGTTAAATACCCAGGGGACTCCACTCCTTTGCTGCCCCTGCCCCATGGCCTCCAGACCTCTAAATCCGGCCCTAAAATAGCTTGTTGTAATTGAGCATTAATATTGTTTTGAGAGAAGCTTTAAATGTTTTGAGATCTCATTATCTGATGATTTTAGTTCAGAAAAGTTTGTATTAATATTAATAAACCGATAAAAGTGCGCGTTTCTGCTTGTTCAATAAAGATATTTGTTAAAAATAGTTTGGCGACCTAATTTTGGTCTAAATTCTTTTTAAAACATTTATGTAAAAACATTCTTTCTATGTCGTTCATATTCTATACTATCTTCTGCCAAGTCTTCACACGCGTGAATACCGATTTCATACAGGCACCTTTAATGCGATATGGACATTGGTAATCCATAGAAGCCTCAATAGCTCTAGGTTAGCAGGTCAACTCCGTTAACGAGTCGCGGGTTCGATCCTAACCCCTTTGGACTATTGTCGTACCCACTCCTAGCGCAAGCTTCGAGTTTATTTGGAGGGGCAATAGGAATATTAGTATAATGCCTTTGAAAAAGCATTGCTAATATTCTTTAAAAAAATGTTGAAACATACACCTCCTTCGAATTTTATTTTCTCGAATATACTTCTTCTTCTTTTCTTATCTTTTCTTTTCCTGGTTAGTGGCCAGCCTAGTCTCAGAGTTGTTCAGGTCGCCCGTATAATAATAATAAATAATGAATAATAAATAAACGCTACACACTCAACGGCCCCCATTAGGATAATTATATCCTGTGTCGGGGGTCCGGAAACATTTACAATGACAAGGACAAACACACCCAGACCGGAAAACATGCCTGTACGATTAATACAAACATCTGCTCCGAGCGGGAATCGAACCCGCAACCGTCGAGGCTTAAGGCAGACTCGCTACCCACAACGCCACAACGGTGTCAATGACGGTATGACTGGACTCTGACTGGACTTTCCAACTATTCTCAAATTGTTAACAGCCGGGACCCACTGTTCAGTTGAAATCTTACTATGAGATCACCCTGTGATATATAGTGACTGATCGTGCCTAAAATTGCTTAAATCACCGATCGTTGACCGATCAGTGAGTGCACCCGGCTACGAGCGTATTGCCGCGATAAAAAGTAGCTAGCTATCACACGGGCTATAAGCCTGTTTGTCATCAATAATGCACGTAAAAGTTGGGTAAGAGTACAAGTTTAAGAATCACTGCTTATCATGAAAACTGTTTGCTATCAGTCATTCTTTATCGAGTCAACGGAAATACTTGAGACCGGGAGACAGAATAGATAGACATTTTAAGGGTTCTCATATCTCTTTGAATACACAGACTATTTTTTATTGATATTATGAAGTATTTTTTTATGTTGACATTTAAATCTCTCGTCATAACTAAAGGACAATGTCACTTGACTTCTGCAAGCGAGTTTGCCATTCGCCAACATAAGTTTCCAAGTCAAACTGTGATTGTGACTAGTTTGGTTCGAATGAATTTTTATTTTTATGATGGCAAGCCACTGTAAAGTCCAAACCCGAAGGCGGCTAATACAGTTGCGGTAGGCAACCGCGTTAGCCATCTTCGCCCTGCCTACCGGCAAGATGCCTCTTTACGCCTCTTTTGTAGGAGCCCAGATTATAGGAAGGAGAGACGTTCTGTATAATAATTTTTAATGTCGATTTTCATGATGTTTTATTGTGTTGGCTCTACTGGCCTTGACAGCGTCAACGAAGGTTTTGGTAGATAATTTGTTAAGCTTGTGTTCGTTGAATATGATCATAATTGTTGAATGTGTCGGAAAAAGTCAAGCCGAATCCTTTGTTGACACAACAACGCCGGGCCGGCTCTGCTAGTTACGTATACATATACAGTATTATGATAATACTTAAAAATATTTATACGAGCTACTGAGTAAGTTCTTTTGTAAATATCATGTTTGTTTTGTAAATTTTATTTATCTTTTTTTAGCGAGTCTGCCTTTAGCCTAGACGGTTGCGGGTTCGATTCCCGCTCGGACAGATGTTTGCATTGATCTCACAAATATCTGTTTCGGTCTAGGCGTTTGTGCTTGTTGGTCCCCATCGTGCCTCGAGAGAGCACGTTAAGCTGTCGGTCCCGGTTGTTTTTATAAAACATCTGATAATAATCGTTAACTCTTGAAAGGTAAATTGCTGGTTCACCCTTAGGGTTACGGAGGTCAGATGGCAATCTCTCTGTGTATAAAGTAGTAACCTTTCCCTATGAAAATACTCGTATGATACCGGGCATAATGCTAGGACGAAGAGAAGGCATTATGATATGCCATTAATAGAAAAAAAGCTTCATTTTTATCTTTCAATGTTTGTTACATAGTATATTGAGACCGAATGAGTTGGCAACTATTTTCATTCGTTCAGTTACAAAGTCGTAACGTCGATCGTTTGTGGTTTTAATATACATTTCATTCAAATAGTTCAACGGAGAATGACTGATAAGAATTTTAAAGCATCAAATCATGTATCGGCATTGCTATATTTACACGTGTGAAACGTATGTAACGTTTCTTACATTACTTATTATACGGCCTATCTGGACTTGATTGCACTACTAGGACTGGTATCATTTCTCCTGGGATTTAAGGATGACGATTGTGCTCATGGGGGTCATCGTAAAGGATCATCAGGAAGTAGTTCTCTGAGTATTTGATTGCTATAGACGAAGAGGAGACGGAGAAGGTAGCTCATATTTCGTGTACTTATGAAAGCTTTTTGTATGTAACTAAGCAAGCATATGACCCACCTGATGGTAAGCGGTTGCCGTGGCCTATGAGCGCTCGCAATACCATACATTTGTAGATGTTACTCACGCGTTGCTAACGTTGAGATATTGGTTCTTAAATCTCCTCTGCCCAGTAATTGCACTAGCTAAAGTTTCCTTCAAACTGAAACACAGTACTGCTTTACAGTAAAATATCTGACATTGCGGTCATACCTACCTGCCTTTTGTCTTTGCAAAGCTCTTAGTGTAAAGTCTGTGGCCTAAATGGCATGTTTCATTTTAACAAATAGATCCTTAAATTCTGTTATCGTACAGCAAAGGTTAGGACACAGTCGTAAAAAGAAACAATGAAAATAAATATAATGAACAACAGTTGTCAACACTTTAAAACAGTGTGATAATCCTCTTAAACATAAACGTGAGAAACCGATAATACAATCGAATTATAAACGGTTTTCTAAATATAAATATTCATTACTAATCATTATTACACGAGAGAATAGAAAAAAAATTATAGTTTCAATGGAGCGTGAAAAAAACGAAATCGTTTTGATACGCACCATATAATATCAGCCTATTAACGTTTAATACTGACGCATTTTATAGTATTACAATGCGTGTCAATTTAACGAATACTAACTTCTGCCAGCGGTTTTGCCCGCGCTACTACGATTTCAATACAAATGGACGGGCATCCCATACACTTTCAACACCATTTTACCCATTTAGGGGTAGTATTTTAGAAAACCTTCGCCTAAAACAAAGTTTCGTGCTTATAGATTCAAAACTGACTGACTTCCATATACACTTGCAATCCCCTTTTCATCCCCTAAGGGTTGACTTTCGAAAAATCCTTTATTACATCTCGTTTACGTTTTGAAAACAACAACAAGCTGAGCTTTGATGGATCTGATTTGACGACGTTGTGGCGCAGCGGTAGCGAACCTGCCTTAAACGCCACAGGTCGCGGGTTCGATTCCCGCTCGGAGCATAATATGTTTGTATTGACCATGCAAGCATATTTTCCGGTCTGGGTGTATTTGTCCTTGTCATTGTGAATGTTTCCGGACCCCCGACACAGGATATTACTATCCTAATGGGGGCCGTTGAGTGTGCAGCGTTTATTTATAGTTTATTTATCTGTCACGTCTTCTCTTTTTATTTAACTAATATTAAAGAATGCTATATTTTATATATATTTTGATGACACGCGACGCGACGTATCGTTCCGGATTTTTAATGAATTTTAAAAAGGACAATAGGCATTTCGGTCGCTTTTTGTGCACGTCTATAAATAAGTATGTAAAAGTGTATTTTATATGAGGCTCTGATTTTTTTAATCTGACTAAAGTTCTTTGGAAAGTGGTTAAATTTATTACTAAGATAATGATTTCTTGATATAAGTTTTTTAAATATTTTTTCAAGGGTAAGGGATATAAAAATGAGAAATCATCTAAAGTGTAGAAGTTAATTGTCCGCGATTACTGCTGTTTTTCCGCCTAAGGCCGGACTGCGTAGCATATTTTTTTTTTTTTGTAAATAAGGTTGTTTTTTTTTTCATTATAAATTTCAAGGTAAATTTTATAATTATTCATATTGGAGGCTATCTCGCTGCGATTCATTTTCAAGAGCAGAAACTAATAATACCTGTACATATAAACAAGAATGAGAAGTCTAATCCAGCCCAAAAGGCTCCACTGGGCAATCCCGTTCCCGAGGAAAACTGTCCCAGTGCGGGTCGGACTAAAAAAATGCCACTCCAGAATACATAAACATTAAAAATATGAAGGGTTTTGGATATGCGTCCTTTTAATTATCATGCGAAAAATTTAATTTTTTATATAAATTTCAGCTGTCTACGTAATACGGTTCCAATTTTTGGGTACGGAACCCTAAAAACTGGTGTATATTTTTTCTCGCTGCTATCACGTATATTACAATAAACAATAAATTCGATATTCCATACAAAAAAGTGTATGCATCCACATTTAGCAGCCGATCGAAGTGCTGGTATTTGTCTATACATTTTCACATAGTTTTAACTAAAATAGGCCAAGGAAGGTTTCGGCGATCTGTTTATTGTTAAAACTTTAAAAGCTAAACATACAACGTCGGAAAAACCATCACAGATTAAAATGGTTTCGACAGGAATCATTATGATACATGTTTTTTACTATGATAACTAAGTGGTTGGTATTTACCCAGGGTCTTCTTATACTCTTATCTAGATTTTATGGGTTACTAGTTTGTATACATAACGTTTGCCACCTGAACTCCGCGACCCTAAGGGAGAACCAGCAACTCATTGGATAACAGCAAATTACCTATCATGTGTCAACGATTATTAGCAGATGCTGTGCTAACAACCGGGATTGGTAGCTTAACGTGCTTTCGGAGGCACGGTGGAGAGAACCACAAGGACAAACATCTGCTCCGAGCGGGAGTCGAACCAGCGAGCATCTTCTACACTCATGTGTAAGAGAAAGTACTTATCAAAGTCAAGATCGCTTACAAGATATAGCCGGAACAAACAGACAAAAAGACTTTTTTAACATTAACAAAACTATATAAATAATCCAATACTAAATACAGTATTTAGTAAAAAATTGGTATTTGTAATGTTGAGAAAATTTTGAAAATTTTCAGTTTTATTTGTTTCTATAGATTAGGTTAAATCTCAATTCCAACTTGGGGTCTACCATGAACTCCTATTGCGATGCAAAGTACGACCTAAACTGAGCGGCATCGCAGTTTCGTAGTTCATACCATAACACCCTACTAAAATAGTGAAGTCTTATATTATTGCAATAGAATTGTATTCTAAAAGTTAATGGTAGCCCACATGCTGACCTTTAGCTTAAGGGTACTTCTGTCAACATAATGTATTGCTCGTCTTAAGGAATATAATTACTTAATTATAATTACGCTACTGTTTGCTCGAGGATTCGAGATAAGAAGCGATAAGTATAGTGTAGATTCATTCGAGTACCTAGTGTAATATATCCACTAATGTTCCTCATGTAAATAGATTATTCGGATTTCAGTGGTTTTATCGTTAAAATATTAAATAATACAATTAATACATTATTTAATTCTCTGATTCTCTCAATGATATGTAACCGTCTCCAAAAATGGAGGGGGTTTTCAATTTGCCAGCCCCTCAACGTACAAAAATGGCGTCCGATCTCGTTCGCTTATATAAACATTTCACATCATCACGTGGGATGTCGATCCCGGCAACCCTCCCGCTTTGCTCCCCGTCCTGTCCCATCTTCCGCCCAGCGAGGCAGCCTAAGAGTGGACTCTAATTTGAGCCCCGCGAGGGCTGTACTCAGTCCTCAGTCCCCACACTGTGACCTTGTCAAGGCCAGTAAGGCTTTGACCTTTAAAGAAAAGGGCGCCGAAGATGTCCGATTAAAATACGACGTTTGCCACCCGACAAATGGGAACAAGCTCTAACTTTGAGCTATTGAGACGTTAAATCTGATGTGACATCACTAAGAATAGCTCCATCTATTCACAGAGTTTAGATTGATATAACAGGATATGTACAATGAAACAATAGTCGAGACGCGTTTGGTTGATCGAGAAACTATAATAGTGATCCAAGCAACGCTATTGATGAGACTCGATGTATAATTTGTCTTCCGCATGCCATTGTATTGTAATTAATTATAAATAAAGCTCAGGTGTGAAGTATGATTAAATATGAATACTGATGTAAATTATAGATATGCGTAGCAGGGTTATGATTTAGTAGTGATAATCTAACTCCTAGAATCAAAGTGATCATTGATTTGACCGCTGCGCTGCTTATATTCGTAATGGGTGGATTATTTTGGTAAAACTTAATCCATTAAAAAATTTGACTTGCCAGTTAGCAAATTAAAAACTAAAAATTATACTTTAAATTTTTTTTTTACGAGAAATACTATACCCTTGTCAATTTATGGGGTGGTTCTTACGCAAAAGTGTGGCAAAAGTACCACTTATACTTTTACAGAATGTTTAAGAATATACATAGTTGTGTTGCGTTACATTCGATGAGTGATGATGACAGATACACCTGAAATAAAACCCTTCTCTTTCTGATAATAACCACCGCCCCCTCTTATCCCGCATCTCAGGTCTTGTTGATAGCAGTGAACATAAGTTATGTTAACTGATAGATAGTTAATACATTAATGTATTAGAACATTGTTTGTTCCGCATTGTTTTTAGTCATGTTTTGTTCTATAGTAGATCCGGTTTCTAGGAGTACTAGGAAAATTATGCAATACTACATTTTGTTTCAATACAATAACTATCAAAAATAATTATTAAGGGGGTTTTCGAACTAGCGATTTATATGAGTCTATAAGCTCGTTTTTCGAAACGCATATAGGCGCGCCTTGTACCACGCGGGCAACTTGTACGAGCGTTGACGCGCTTATAAGCTCTTTGAAACGGCTTTCTGAAACTTGAAATAAAGCGCACGTTTAAGCGTTTATGCCGAAATGACCGTGTATGCTCTAAAAAAAAAAACGCTGGATTGTAACCACCCTAAGAAAATGTTAATAATTCAAAGGTATACCAAAGTGCTACATATTCTTGCAGACAATGAAAGATATTTGCTAACATTTCTATTTTTAATAACTAAGGGCTTCCAACAAATTCCTTCAATAGCCAATAGCCAACATGCATTGCCAATAACACAGTGACAATGTCAATTGAGAGAACATTTTAAACATCAGCTTGTTAGGGCGGTTACAGATAAGCGTTTTATACGAGTGAATAAGCTCCAAGCACATAGGTTTTTACCACGAGCATAACTCGACGTGACAAGTTTGTAAGCTGTTTACTACTTATGAATTATTATCCAGTGCAATCAATCGCACTGGTGGTAGGTCTTTTGTTGCAACAGGTCAGCTAGGTAGGTACCACCGCAGTGTAAAATATTCTGCCGCCAAATAGTAGTGCTTAGGCATTACTGAGTTCCGGTTTGAAGGGCACCGTAGGCTAGTGAAATTACTGGGCAGAGGAGATTTATGAACCGATATCTCGAGGTTGGCAACGCGTGAGTGGCACCTACTAATGGTGCTGCAAGTGCTCATAGGCTACGGCAACCGCTTACCATCAGGTGGGCCGTATGCCTGTTTGCCAACTTAGCAACTTAACACTTATAAAAAAAGGCCAGCGACGATAAACTGTTTAAAATCCCAACCTTTTTAAACAGTCAATCATCGCTGTCCGGCTGTTCCGGTCGTAATCAAAAATTGAAGTCAAATTGATCTGTCATCGTTGAGTTGATTACTGCTCTGGTATAATAGTAGGGATTCTGCTTGTAAATTGAACGGCTCGCTTGGGACCAATATTATATCACCAATACCAATGCAATATTTATATTGGCCGCGAATTTGAAAGCTTCGAAACGACTAACTATTGGACGGTCTAGTAGACCATAGCCATGTTGGCCATTAGCTTTTAATACATGTTCTATAGGTATGATTTATCTACATCACAAAATATGGATATTTTTACGTTGGAGTTTGTGATTTCTATAGCTGTTATAGCTGGCAACGTGATATCATATTATGGCCCATAACCTGAACAAATAAATAGGCTTTTTATTTAACTCACACACACACAAAACTCAATGCAATAATCAACGATAAATTCCGTTACATTGTAGTCACAAAATAAACACTATAAACGGTCGTGTATTCATTGCAAACAATCATTACTGTTAAAATAATCAGTCGGTTTGTTCGTGTCCATTTGAGTGGTCAATAAAAACGTCAAAGGTGATGTCATAAAGTATGCGGTCTTAACTTATATAATGCTACTATAGTTGACACCGTTGTCGGCAGCAAGTCTGCCTTTAGTCTCGACGGTTGCGGGTTCGATTCCCGCTCGAACAGATGTTTGTTAAAATTTCTGTCTCGGTCTGGGCGTTTGTCCGTGTGGGTCTCCCCACCGTGCCTCGGAGAGCACGTTAAGCTGTCCCGGTTGTTATCACATAAGATCTAATAATAATCGTTAACTCTTGATAAGTAAATTGCTCTTATCCAATGAGTTACTGGTTCGCCCTTATGGTTGCGGAGGTCAGATTGCATTCGCTCCTTGTAAAAACTAGTAACCTGTCAAATCCGGATCAGAGTAATAAGCAGACCCTGGGTAAAATAAAATACCGGAAATAATGCTAAGACGAAGTATGCTACTATAGTTGTTCTGTCTCACAAAGGCGAGTTAGGCCTGAATTGCATTTATCAGCATCAATTAGCATTTGGCAAGATTGTTTTGGACACACTTATGGCTATGCTTACGCATACGTTAGCACACGTTAGCATGGCTCAGCATCCACAAGCATACGTATTCATCCTTCAGCACACTTTGACGACAGTTTATTACTGTAAAGCGTTATATCGAGTGTTACACTTATAAAGCATTTAAAACCAAGAACCATCTTCCAGTGGCCCTCCTTTCGAACCGATACAACTTCAAGAGAAGAGCCTACTTCTTCCTAATGCCACCTGGTGTTGTAGATATTCATGGGTAACGATAGACGTTTAACATTAGATGAGCCTCTTGGATGAGTCCCTTTGTCATATGACCATATGCCACATAAAAAAAAACAACAATTTTAATTCTAAATCCAAGTGGTTATTATATTATATATTTCAACTTCAATAATGATCAGATTTATGTCACGGGCGTTGGCAAAATCAATACATCATATCAGAAATAAACGTCTTTAAATAGATACGGTGGGGATCTAGAATCTAGATAAATGTTGCTCTTCACGTTTCAATGAAAATAAACTCTAGGCGAGAGATACCTATGTAGCATATTACCCATAACGGTCAGCCTAATGGTCAACCGGCCTCAAGTACTGAATAAGAAATTACTAGAATTCGTGCACTCGGAGCGCTTCCTCATTTCCTGATGACGTCCTAAGAGTGTGTTTGCATTGAGCGGAGCTGGGGTGGAGAGGACACTGTGAATTTGCCAATCACAGTACTCGAAAGCTTCACTTCGAGTACAAACAAAGAAGCGGAGTGAAGCTTCAGTAATATACGAACACGCGTGGGCCCAAGCCGGCCAGAAAGGAGTCGATTAGGCTGTGGTGTCGAGGGCACGAAGAGGAGCGAAAAGCATCCTAAGTAGTGGATCGGCCTCGCAGGACTTACCCTAAAGACTGAGTCAAAATTGAGCCCCCACGCTGTAAAAATAAATAGGAGTTCAAGGTTTCGCCATATTTGACTAAGAGCCCTTTATTTAGGAAAATGTAAAAGATCGTCACAGTCTTTTCATGATAATCGTTTAAATACTAAGTTTTATAAGTAAACAATAACCTTCCTTCCTCTTCGGTGTCATGTAGGTGATGAATCGGGGATGATGTGCTTATTGAAATTATTCACATATAGTAATGAATAGGCTTAATGACAAACTCGGCATTGAATAATAAGTATTTCAATAATAATTCATTGATTGTGGTTTTGTATAGACAAAATCATTTTGAGGAGAAACTAATCAAAATTATGTATAACTAGTTTTTGCCAGCGGCTTCGCCCGCGTATAAAACACTCACATAAACCTTACCCTTAACCTTTCATCCTCTATTCCCTATTGTTATTTTACACCCTTGAGGGTAAAACTTTTACAAACTTTGAATGTCATATTTATTTATATCGAATCAACAGCCTAAATAATAAGTTTCAAGCTTCTAGCTAAAAAATGACGATACATCTATACTACTTTTTAACCCCTCTCCCCTTTTCAACACTTTACAATCCATTTTTCGCAATAAAAGTGTCCTTTCTTAGGCTCTAGACTATCCGTGTACCAAATTTCATTTCAATCGGTTCAGTAGTTTAGGTATGAAAGCGCGACAGACAGACAGAGTTACCTTTGCATTTATAATATTATAGTAAGGATGTAAGGATTATTATAGTAAATGCAAATGAGGATTGTAATTTCGTTTTCAAAGCAATAACTTTATTTATTATAACCGTTTTTAATGGTCTCTCGTTTAATTTCAGATGTACGTCGGATAGTGGATAATCCGACGCTCTACGACAAATATGAAGAGTTCTCAGTACGTCGAGCTCTCGCCGCCGATCCCGACACGCGGTGGTGTCCTGCGCCGGACTGCAGGTATGGGGACTGAATTATAATAATACATTTTTTATTAACCTAAGCGTTGTACTGTATTTTATGATACTGCCTGAATACTTCAATCAATAATCTCAATATTATTTCGTTCATATGTTGTAATATTGCTTGCAAATAAATCTAATTACAGTAAAATCAAAATTATATAATGAAAAACCAAAAAAATAAATCGTAAATATCCAAAAATTTTCCTTGTTTCTAGCCTTAATTTTTTTCGTATTTATTCATATAAAATAAACTAATATGAAAAGCTAATAGTAATGACATGTCTTGAACTTAATAATAACTCTTTAGGTAATTTCTAAAGAAGTGAATACAACTAAAAACGCTAAGTTTTTGACAATTCTAACACCATAAATGGAAAAACCACACCTTTTAATTTTAACAATTTATTAATCACTAGTATTTAGCCCGCGACTCTGTCTGCGTAGTTTTGTATATAATAAATTGTATTTTCTTATATGGCACCGAACAGGTTTAAATGAAAGGTTATCCCATTTGTAATTGAATTTCAATCTATTGAACGTTCAAAACTGCATTATAATTCAATTAGCATTTTCACGTTCACACATTCAATTGAGTGCGAAATTATAAAGAAACAAATAAACCTTTAAATAATAATGTTTTGGGTTTACAATCTAAATACTATATCCGTTTTTTATAATCGCTTCTACAATTTACAGATATTGCTCTGTGACAATTTTTAATAGAACAGATTACTTCAACGTTCCGACCTTTTAATCTAATTAATGTAATCCAACTTTGTCCATTTAATAGACACTTACCTAGCCATTAATTCTTGTAATTAACACCGGCTCAACCTATGGGCTTACGAAAATTAAACACTCGCTTCACGAAGGAGACCACGTAAAGTCCTAATACTATCGAGTTATACATATGTATAACTGGAATTTACGTGTTTCAGTAAATGTAGTGTCAATATCAAAATCACTATCCAAGAAGAGGATTGCTATAAGTTGTGTGTGTCTGTCTGTATCGTAGCTTCAAAACGGGTGAAACGAAAGTAGCCTAAGTTACTCCTTATAACATCAGCTATCTGCCAGTGAATGTCTCTTTCAAATCAGTCCAGCCATTTAGTGAAAAACTTGTAATTTGGAATTACAAACAGACACTTCAATTTTATTTATTCGTATAGATTTCATCGATATATATTAGGCGAACTAACAAAAAATTTGGAAAATTTTTCGCAGCGAAGATATCAATCGTGTTTTTCGAACAGTTTCGCAGTCGTGGCCACCGGTTGCGCGTCCTGTCCGAAGCTCACTTGCCTGGCGCCGGGCTGCGGCGCGTCGTTCTGTTACCACTGCAAGGCGGCGTGGCACCCCACGCAGACGTGCGACGCGGCCAGGCGGAGTCGCCAGCCGCCGCCGCGGGCCCCACAACCATCGCACAACGAAATGGAACACGGTAATAGTCTCTAAATACACTGTGACCTGCCTTAAATACACTGTGACCTTTTTTTTTTTTTGTTGACGCAGAGAAATGCTTTTACGCACACCACTCGCCTAGCGTGTTCCGAAGAGCACGCTAGCGAGTGGTAGTGTTGGACTCGACCACCTGTGAAGCAGGTGGTAATACCCACTAAAACTCTGCGAATACGTCTACGCCATATTGGGACGTCATGGGACCGCTTTCGCACACTACCACGACGCCCCGGCGGAAAGGCCAGCCTTTGCGGGCCACCGGCATAACTATAGGCTTTGAGGAGACGTGTGAGGGCACTAATGCTCCATCACAGTCTCCTCCTGAGCCTGACGACTAGTAGCAGCTCTAAGCCTACGAGCTGTTACACCCTTTGTTATTGGTGGGGAGCAGTTCCTTCCACCCATCATATGCTCCGAGGGGCACCCTGCGTCAGCACAAGCCACGCAACGCAGCGGTCCGAGGCAGCTGCGCGCAAAGTGACCTTCGCCACCGCAACGGTAGCAAAGGTGGCCCCTCTCCACCTTTGATGGGCAGGTTGGCTTGGTGTGGCCAATGCCCATACACCGAAAGCACCTTAAGGGGCGCTTATCCATTACCTGGACTTTGGCCGAGGACCAGCCGACTAAGAGTCGACCAGCCTCGACCAGCAACTTGGCCGCCGCAAGCGGGCATCTTACGATTGCGGCACCAATCCGTCTTTCGCTCTCGGTAACCTCGCCGACTCGAACCGAATCGACTGGGCAGCCACCGGTACGTGCCACCGCCTCGGCCACTCCCTCTGCGGTCACCGAATCATCCAATCCGGTTAACCGCAAGGTGCTCTTAGCCGAAGGCAGCGACACTGTCACCATTCCTGCCAGGATCCGGCTCATTCTCCCAGCCAATGCCTCCGCTGCCTCCTGGGAAGTCCCAGCTGGCAGCTCCAGCACGCGGCCATCAGTCGCCGACCGCCGGATGGAAATGCCCGGGCCTATCCCCAGCTCGGACAGAACCACCTCCTTCTGCACCTTTGTGAGTGCCAGCGCAAAGGTTGCTCCCTGTTTCTCCGCCGCCGGCAACAAGTTCATAGCAATTGCTATGTTCTTGTGCACGGCGGGGAGTTTCGCCTTTGGTGGCACAGCCTTAGAAGGGGTAGCCCTGGCTAGAGCTACCCGCCTAGTAGGCTCCACAGGAGGGGAAGACTTTTTCCCCTTGCCCTTCCTTCGGACGATGGTAGCCCAACTCTCCCCAGAAGGCCCTGCTACAGGTTCCACTGGTTCTGGAGCAGGGACGGGTTGGGAAGAGATGATGGTGTCCGGCACCGTCGCTTGGTCAGCAGAGGGGGGGGCAGGCGCCGCTGCACGCTTGCTTCGCTTAGCCCTCGAGGCCGTTCCCTTCTTCGGAGCCGGGATAGTCGAAGGAGACCTGACCGGCAAAGGGGCGGACGGGGGCACGTCGGACGCCACAGGAGGGCGTCTCACGTCCGCCGCGAGGGGAGGACGAACATTAGTCACCGGCAAGAGGCGGTCCTCAATGCCGGCGAACTTTGCGTCGATCATCCCCCCGATCGACGAAAGAAGAGACGCCCTTAACTCCTCCAAGGGCATCTCCGGGGCTACGCTTACCGCAGCCTGCCTCGCCTCGTAGAGTCGTTGGCGGTACGCCTCCAGCTCTTCGTTCAGGCTTTCCATCTCCTCGCGGAGCCTTTTATTCTCACCCGCCATCCGTCGCATCTCTTCTGAGACCGACCTCCGGGCAAAAGAGTCTACAATGTCTTGCAGAGAGTCCGCCGCCGACTTCAGCCTTTTCACCATTACACCCTGGAGGTGGCCGGACTTGCGCGCCACCTCCCGGATGTCGGTACAGCTCTGATCAGCCATCAGTTTTAGCTCCTGCGGAGAACATCGCGAGATGTCCCGAGGAGCCTCAGACGGCTGCTTCTCTGCACTCTTCTGAGCGGCCTCCTTGTGGGCGACCCTAGCCTGGAGAGCCTTTTCAAAGGCTTGCTCCTCAGCTTCGCCCACCAACTTCCGCAACTCGGCACGGGCATGGGTAATGCCCGTGCTACCACCTCTGCCTCGACCGGCCTTCCGGTTACGAGCCGAAACTCCTGCCTCCGTCTCGGTTTCCGAGCCCACTGGGCTCCCCAAGGGAGGCACAGGGTTGGCCCGCTTCCGGGAGCCGACCGAGGCATCGGTCTCATCGTCCGAGTCCAACATGACTCAGACAAAACCACACTCCAAAATATCAAAGAACACCAGAAATTATCGATCGCCTACGGGATAGTCGTCTGTTTCGTGGGTAAGCCCGGAACTCCGTTACGGTTCGTTGGACTTACACCACTACTCACAGGGGCACCACGGGAAGGTCACTATCCAAACCCCCCAAATACACTGTGACCTGCCTTAAATACACTGTGACCTGCCTTAAACAGTTTGTATTGACCATACAGAATTGTGTTCCGGTCTGAGTGTGTTTGTCCTGTATGTTTCCGGACCCCCCACACAGGATATGACTATCCTAAAGGGGGCCGTTGAGGAATAAAAAAACTAAACTACATTTACGAAACGTATGGAAATCATCGATCGACCGTCCATATCCACCAGTCTTGACTCCTGGTGATTTTTATTTTTTTCCTCAGCTAAAGGAACACCAAGGAGATAAAAAATTAAGATGATACACTTCGTATAGGAACTGTAAGAGATTTTTTAAGTGCCCAAGATTTTTTTTAAAGGAGAATTTTTCCTTTGCAGAAACGATATTTAAAATGTATCGATCTAAAGATGCGATGATGCGATTATGCGAATCATATTGTACTTTTAAGTACCTCTTAGTTTTCTATAAAATGCATTTTTTATAGTTAAAGTTGTTAAATCGATGTAATATTTGCCTAAAGTTATCCTTTAATTGACATTAAAGTGTAAAAAACACTCGCATGTTGTGCCCGATCGAAATAATTGAAGATAAAAAATGGCAGAGTATTTTATAGAATAGTCGCAAAAGCAAGAAATTGAAAGCACCGACAATTTTCGATCATGTTTGAACTGAACGCCTCCGTGTCTGTACCCCATCGATTTCGCTTTTATTTGGCCTAGAAGTAAAGTTTTACGACGCAAATATTGACAAGTTGCAGACTTTTGAACAAAATATTCGTAATTCATTGGAATCTATACAATTTTAGTAATAGAGCAATGTTCCTTCCGCACGAATGGGCCGGCTCGACCGGGAAATTACTACCCTCTAACAGAAAATCTCCCTAAAATAACAGTACTGTTGTTTCGTGTGATGAGTGAATGCGCCGGAGGCACAATCTGCGTCCCTTCCCTCTTTCCTACTCTCTCTCCCATCCTTTTTCCCTACTCATTTCTTCCCTCCTATCCCTTGAGTGCAAGCGCAAGTCATAATTCAAGTACACGTTCCTAGGTTGCCGTGACTGCTTACCATCAGGCAGACAGTATGCTTGTTTGCCAACCGTCATGACATAAAAAAATACGACTGTTTATTATATTTACAGTATTTTGATTAACATTTTCCTATTCCAGGCGAAGTGAAGCCATGCCCGAGGTGTTCGGTGCTCATCGTGAAGGTCGAAGACGGCTCCTGCAATCACATGGTCTGCTGCGTTTGCGGCGCGGAATTCTGTTGGCTCTGTATGAAGGAGGTCTCAGATCTGCATTATCTTAGGTGAGAAATTTTGAAGAAAATGCTGGTTCATTTTTAGGTTTTTACGTCCATTTAGTGATTGATTAGAATTGCCCGTGAAATTACTAGTGTTTTACTCAAATATGTTGTGTTGTGTTAATGATAATGCGCCCGGTGACGCTAACAAGACGAGTGGGGCCCACAGCAAAAAGAAAAACTTTTAATTTAAATTATAATAACTTTTGTTAGAGTGGATTGATTTTAATGAAATAAAGACAGACAGACATGTCTAGAAATAATATAAATCTAATAACTTATTTTTAGTCTTTAGTAAGAGACTGCTATAGAGCAAGTTATTTTTCAAAAAATATTCCTTTTTATAAAGAATAAATAACGCTACACACTCAACGGCCCCCATTAGGATAACTATATCCTGTGTCGGGGGTCCGGAAACATTCACAATGACAAGGACGAACACACCCAGACCGGAAAACATGTCTGTACGATTAATACAAACATCTGCGCCGTGCGGGAATCGAACCCGCAACCGTCGAGGCTAAAGGCAGACTCGCTACCCACAACGCCACGACGGTGTCATTAGCAATGCTTTAGGGGTTGACGCGACAATGGCTGAAGGTGGTCAGGATCCTCAACTCTCACGTTAAATAAGTCGGCCCTTCTACCGTTGAGCTATTGAGACTTTTATTGGGTGTCTTTCGAGTTTAACCGTGCGTTCGTTTCCAGTCCGAGCGGCTGCACGTTCTGGGGCAAGAAGCCGTGGTCGCGCAAGAAGAAGCTGCTGTGGCAGCTCGGCACGCTGGCGGGCGCGCCGCTCGGCATCGCGGTGGTGGCGGGCGTGGCGCTGCCCGCGCTGCTGGTCGGCCTGCCGCTGTGGGCGGGCCGCCGCGCGCACCGCCGCCTCCGCCGGGCGCGTCCGGCCCGCCGCCGCGCTGCCGTCGTCGCCGCCGTCGCTGCTGCTGTGAGTTACTTTTTTATGTATTACTGCCCTTAAATATCTTCCCGTGTTTCAGTGGCGGATTTACAAATTTTCAAAGTATAGGCTGTGAGGTCTTTGCCGCCCTTTTCCTCTACAATTGTCGTGATTATTTTTACAAACCAACAAAAGGCCAATTACTGGTTGGGGTGCGACCAACTAGTTCTTTTACTCTAGAATATAGAAGTTTGCTACTCAGAATGTACAATGACAAGTGAAAGGGGAAAGTCATCGGCAATTTTGTTGCATATTTCTACCTGTAAAACATTAGAAAACCGCCATGCGGATATCTTAGATTTCTATGAGGTAGCAAAAAAATTCGCTCCCCAAATTTGCCGCCCGAAAAATCTGCCGCCTCAGACTCGAGCCTATTCAGCCTATTGGTAAATCCGCCATTGCCGTGTTTGTATTTTTGTCTGACGGTCCAGCTTGGTGATAAGTGTATGAGTAATTATGATAAAATACAAATACAAGAAGTATTGGGATTTTAAACCCGGCCGTCTCCGCAATGGGGAAGGTATAACATTTTTCTTAACATGACGATTTCTTGACCAACAACATTAAAGAACCTCGTTCTAAATACTTTATTCATATATTTGATTGTAGCGAATTCACTGGAGCTAGTCTCAATGGAATGTTATCTCGATGCAGTTGATCGTGTCGCCGCTGGTGGCGGGGCTGGCGGTGGGCATCGGCGTGCCGATCCTGCTGTTCTACGTGTACGGCGTGGTGCCCGTGTCGCTGTGCCGCGCCGGGGGCTGCGCCGCGCCGCCCGACGAGCCCGACCCGCGCGCGCTCGCCGCGCCGCTCGACCCCGCGCTCGACCCCGACGCCGCCTCGCGCCGCCTCGAGCCCAGCATCGGTCAGTGCGCACACACACACACACTGTAACATAGTAGTAGTAGAGCCATGCAAAGTAATAGTATCAATACAATTTAGTTTCATACAAGGAATGAGAGCTCCGGAAACCCAATCTCCCACCCCCTCTATCTCTTTCCTTTCCATTCCTTGCAACGCGCAAATGATACTTCAAATGTCCCATATGTTCATAGGTCGACATGATAAAAACAAACAATAAGTTACAATTGTATTCTCAATTGCAGGGGACGCATCATTGTCGGCGGGCTCACAGCAGGCTGAGGTTCGAGCTCCGTCCTTGGCTGGCTTAGCTGGATCGCTGGGCGGGCACGAGGCCGCCTCGCCCGCGGCGCACCGGCTCGAGGTGACGGCGGACGTCGCCGCCTCGGACACGGCCAGCGCCGCCAGCTGGCCCGACGACCTCCCCTCCACCTCGTCCCGCTCGGCGGCGCGTCTCCGCAGCCTCTTCCTGTACGGCTCCGCGCACCCGCCGCCCGACCCCGAGGCGGGCACGTCCGCCTCGCCCGCCAGCGCCGCCTCCCGCGCCGAGCTCACCACCGCCTGCGAGACGAGAGACTTTCGAGACTACCGAGACGTGCGCGACTGTCGCGATTCGAGGGAGTGTCGCGACTGCAACGAGATTCACGACTGCACCGAAATGCGCGACTACCCCGACCCGCGACACTGCCGCGACTGCCTGGATCGCTGCGTGTGCTCTCCGCGGACCCTCCCCGACGTCTCGTAACGAATGGCGTTCTCCTTCGATGACCGTTCGGAACGAGCGCGTCGCGAATGGAACGAATGGATCAAGTGGAACGAATGGATCGAATGGAACAGGTGGTATTCAATCCGTGAGCACGCTGTCCGCGATCAGTGTGAATACTGCAGTTTCCTCGTGAACTCGATGAAGTGAAGTGACTGGTCGATGTCGACCGCGAACGGAGTACGATAATGTCGTAAATAGTAAAGTGAGTGTGATCGAAAACGGTTTTCGATTATTTCGGAAATTGCCAAGCTTCGCCCCATTCTCATTATATTTAAGATGCCAATAAGGACAAATCGGTTGTTCCTTTACCCCCCTCTAAGTGTTTAAGTAGTAAGTGTTACTTCATATAGACTATGACAACTTAATTAGTGTTAAGGATCGCCAAAATTAACGAAATCTAGATGATATTTACGTCCCTTACGATAGATGCTTCGCGCTTTCAGTGCAGTGTTATTCTATCTGATATATGTGATACTTTGAATAATTATTACTGTAATTATCTAAATTATTTAATTTTTCACGTTTGTAGGCGAAATGTAATATTAAGCGATACTTATTGTGAATCAAACTAAGTGTAAACTATGATTAAAATGTGATTAAATACTATAATTTTCGTTTTATTTACATTATAGACACTTATTCAGTTTAATTTGGTGATGACCGAGATGGCGTACTGAGCACCCGTGTAGCATTGATAATCGCTGGTTCGTTTTCCTCTCCGGACAATGTTTTTTACTATAGTGTCTTTTCAGGACAGGGAATGAGTAGAGTAAGTTTCCAACTCTTAGTAAATCATCTTATAAACTTCGTTACATCTAACTTTTCATGCAACTAGCATTGAGAATAATTGCTGCCATCGCTGCTCGTCATTAAATAATAAATAAACGCTACACGCTCAACGGCCCCCATTATGATAATTATACCCTAAGCCGGGAGTACGGCCCCCATTATGATAATTATATTCTGTGCCGGGAGTGCTGAAACATACACAATGACAAGAATAAACACACTCAGAACAGAAACATAAATGGGCGTAGCCAGTATTCGGTCTTTTACTTGCCACCACTTTCAAGGTCCAGAGGGGGCCAAAATGACTATTACTCTCAATAGGTATTAGTAAAATAATTCAAATTTTACAATTCAATACAATGTCAAATAATACAATGTATAATTAAATACAATGTAAAATACATTCGATACAATGACCGGAGCAGGAATCGAACCCGCGACCTGTGGCGCTTAAGCCGCAAGTTTTTCGTTTTTGAAATTTCTTATTAAACTCTAGCGTATATAATTACACAACAATCTGATCCTCAAGCTTACACACAGTAAAAATATAAGTGGTGAATAAATAAAATACATTTAAAAAAAAACGATATTTATTTAAATATCACCTGTCTGATTTATTTTTATCACATTCTGCTTATTAAATACATTATAATTATACATGAAGGAATTATTACTTACATTAATCTATAATAGAGAAAATTATAACTATATATTAGTGAATATGTTAGTTATTAAAAATTAAATGTCAAAATTGTGTTTAAAAACGAATTAACAATAATAAATGGATATAAATACAAATCTGGTTTCTTCAATTTCATACAAAAGAAACATCAACATACGGAAAAAAAAATTGTCTAACCGTAATAATAAAGTTATGGAAACAGCGGAGCACAGCTTCCCTTTTTTTTCAAAAAAGTTGGAGTTTTGGAAAAATGGTGGTTATTACGTTTCTTCCGGTGCCACGATTTAAAAGTCCGCATAGATCTCCTGTAATCCGTTGGCTAGGTTAGGTTCATGTTAGAACTTAGAACATGACCATCGCACGCCAGAAACTAGTCCTTATAGCGTGAAAGTTTGAATGGTAAAGAAAAGTTCATATAGAAAATGTACTCTGCACTCTTTCAGATAATTGCAAAAAAATATGTTCAAAACTGCTTAAAGTGTTACACAAAGCTGTTTCAAAATAATTATATTCATTACAGATATATAATAAATATCTATATGAATGTAAATAAATTACTAAAGGTTACTTGGCGACTTAACTATATTCTTTTATTCTATTAACTTTATTATCTTTATTGAAAATACATATATTAAAGATTTTTTTACGTATAATAATATGGACATTTTAAGAGTAATAATATAATGAAGTACATCACTAATAAATAACTTTTTTTCTTGGCAGAGCTAAAATGCACGATTCCTTTTTAAATTCTTGGGAAGGGTTAAAAGTAGTAGTTAAAAGAATCCAAAGTTTCAAAATATATATAAATATAGCTATTGAGGAGGCCGGATATAAGTCTACCTTCAATATTATCAGTATAATAATATTAAAGCTTGCTTGCAAATTTAGGGTTGCTTAAACCTTTATTCAATCATAGCACAATCATTCAAGACCTCACACGCACAATAATATTGTGCAATCATAAGATTTGCACAATACTATTAAGGGTATATGGGCCGCCTTAAACTATTACATTAAACCATTGCAGAAACTTTAAATACTACGCAAACGTTGCTTAATATTGTAAAATCTTCAATATTGCACAATTTTATTGAGTGTCTGGGCCGCTTTATAGCACTGGAGACGCAATTTCGTATATTTAAATTTCAAAATTAGTTATTTCTATGTTATTTGTAATCAACAATCATCATTTCCCGCCATTTTTAATTTCTGACTGGACCAGATATTTTATTTTACTTTCAAAACTCTGTTTACTTGATATTAAAATCGGCTATGAAGTAGACCTTAATTCATAATAATCTTTTTGTAAACATTATTATAATAATAATTAAGCTAATATCTATTTCATGAAAAAATATTCTATTTACTAACAAATATTTACTTTGATTATATTTTAAATACATTTAACGACAAAACTCAACATTTTTATAGTTAATATTTCTTAAAACTAAGAACAATTGAAACTATTTACATATGTACAACTAATGTACATTAATTAAAATTACATAGTTAATTATAATTTGGAATATATTTTTATATTACACAATGCCTGGAAAATTTAAAAAAAAATAGCAAAAATCTTGCAGGAATTTAATAGATTTTTTTAAAGGTAAGTTATATCTTTCTACAGTGCTAGTAATTAAATATTGATTTAACAGAAATGTATTGAATTCAACCTAAATCAATATTCGTAAGAATTCACCTTATAAAGGAACGACGATTCATGATGAGTCTAAATTATAAAAACAATACCATTTTTTACCCTTTTTCTGCGACAATAAATTTGTATTTTTTAGTTTTTGTTTTTTAATTATTATATCTAGAAAAATAATAGTAATATTTATTAATAATTAAAATAAATCAAAATAAAACTGTCAAGGAAGGAAAGTTTCTTTATAAAGAGAGCAAAATACGAGCGAATATTTACTGAAGCACGCCTCAATATCATGATTAGAAAAATAATTAAAATTTTTGTGTCAACAAGAACAGTTTAAAAATTCAATTTAAATTATATGGATGAAACTATTTCGGCAAATCCAACATCTATCATTCCAAAATATTTATATAAATTACTATTAGTTAAGTGATTAGTTTATTTTGTGATTAGTGTTTAGATGGAATTGGCATATCCATATGGTTTTAACTTTTATCCATGTCCCAAATCAATTATTAGAGATTTAAAAAAATCATATGATACATATTTATATTTCGAGTTATTTCTAGATTTTTATTATCCGATCAATCGTTATTTATAATATTAATTTATGCTCAGGATGGTACAATGGACGTACAATGTATAGTTGGATACAATCTTACTCCCAAACTGCTCTTTGGGTATTTATTAAAACTAGCAGAGCCGATACAGGGCGACCAGGCCTTGCTGTGGTGTGTGTGATAACCCAAGATTTTACGGCTACGGTTTAGGGACTTTGGCACAATTGAGCTGAACGTATTTGGAGCAATTTTGAAATATAGGATACTACTAATATAATAAATGTAACAGTTTGTTTGTTTTGAAGTTTGTTATTCACGCAAAAACTACTAGCAAATATGAACCGGTACAAACAACGCAGTAAAAATGGCTTTTTTGTTGGAAAATTGTAACTATTGTTTGTTAAATTGTTGTATGTTAAAAAATTGAATTTAAAATTTTATGTTTAGTCTAAACTATTTCTAATTTATTAGATGAGACAGACTTTCAAGAATAAATTATTCCTTACGGAGAAGCTAGTAATAAATATGTGGAATGGATATAGGTATATAGGAATAAAAGGTTAAGGCAATGTTAATTTATAAAATACATATATGAACAAAAAGACACCTATCATTAATAAATTTTAATAAGACAACTTTTGTGATGACGGTGAAACTATATAAGCAATTTTAACGCTTAAGACCATTGCATAGGGTTGATTATAATTTTAAATAATTTTAGATGTTCCATAGACAAGTGAAAATTGATGACGCGCCATATTTTTATCTTTAAAGAGTGATGCTTTACTTAAATAAGTTCGTTTTTTCGCACTTGCTATATTAGAGGTTTTAAAAAAAGCTAGCATCCACATTCGGAAGTGCAAATTAGGAAATACGTATGCCCTACAATGGATACATACATGATGGCGATGATGATGATGATGATGATGATGATGATGATGATGATGATAATGATGATGATGATGATGATTATGATGATGATGATGATGGTGATGATGATGATGGTGATGATGATGATGATGATGATGGCGCAATAATAATTTTGTTAGTAGATGAGATCGAAAATAATTCTATAAATAAGAAGAAAAATATACAATATTTACATATGAACTAAAAAAGCTTGTATACAATAACAATGATTTTAAGACGATATATAGCAACAACCTCAAATCCGGGAATTTGCACGATAATTGCTATCTTACTGCTTGCGCTTTTAAAATTAAAAATCTATTAATACATCACTCCGATTAGTTAGATCCCCATTGTTACGTCACATAGCCGATGATGAATGCCCATAGATGAGTATAAGCCTTATTTTATTAAATGTACGTATAATGCGAGGTTTTTAAACGCTTTTTTGGAGTGTTTATTACTGTTGGCCCTAGTGGCATCGACATCATAAACGGTGAGGAGTTTTTAACCACGTTTTTGGAGCCATTAATCTAATAACTGAATATAACGACGTTTGAGACAAATGTGTGGAGAAAAAGCGCCACCTAGCGGGTGACGGTTTATTTGAACTTTTCTGAAGTAAAGCGTAGCGTTAAAAAGTCGCAATAGAGTTATTTTTATAGAATACGACACTTTCTTATAATCAGATATCAAGATAACATTTATAATAACTTTATAATATATTGTGTCCACATTCGTGTTAAGAAAATAGTGATTCGTCGTAGTCAGCCGGCCTAGCCACCTTCGACCATAGCAAGACCAAAATTAAAAAATCAAGATCACGATGACCATTTGTTTAAGGCATTTTGAATGAAATTGTTGTGGCCTTTGAGCGATTTTATTAATATCTACATGCTTAAAAATTTTTTTTGTTTATTCTTAAAACTAAAAAAGATAATTTACAATCGTTTTAAGTACTGTGTAATTTTTATGTAACTGTAAAGCAGGGCTTGGAAATCGAAAAAGTAGTAGAAAAAGTTATTTTCTTTTCGGTTTTCTTCTATCTAGATAATAATTCGACAGTTTTAGGCAAACAAAACCGTAAAACTGATGTCGTTTAGTATTTTATTCATTAAAGTATACTTGCATGATCTTATCGAGATTTTTTTTATTAAAAATGTTTCAAAGCCATTATTACTGATTACAGCGGATGACGATTAACATTTGCATAATAAGTCGTTTAATAGAGAAATAAATAATAATTGAAAAAACCTATTTTCACATTTATTTACCGGTTATTTTTAAACCTGTGGGCTTACCATGAACTATTATTGCGATTCAAATGACAACCTAAGCTGAGCAGCACCGTTATTTCGTACCATGACGTATATATTTATACGCCATGCTCATATAAAATCTGAATTATTTTACTACCAGAATTTAATTGAATCGAATTGTTATAAAAACTCATGGTTGTTGTTCTAAATAAATTGTAATTCTAATATATCGCATCTTTATGATGACAACAACGTAACTCAAAAAAGCTACTTTTTGGGAATGAACAAAATAAGTTTTAAAATATTGACACCGGAACAATCTTTCGTATATTATATTTTCTTGGTTATTTACATCAGTTGTTTACGCTCGAAGTCATTTTACGCCTCAACAGCTCAACGGTAGAAGGGGCAACTTTTCTCCGTTAAAGCGAGAGTCGCGGGTTCGATCCTGACCCCTTGAGCTATTGTGGTACCCACTACTAGCGGAAGCTACGAGCTTATTTGGAGGGGCAATAGGAATATTAGCAATACCTTGAAAAAACTTTGCTAATATTCTTTAAAAAAAACCTTTTTTTAATTGTGGCGTTTTCGTTCTAAAGGTGCAATATATTATTACTCCATCGTAAATAAATTTTTACACCTTGCATTTATTAGTCACTATTTTCTTTACGCAAATGGACTTTGGATAATTAGATATGGTCGATTAACAGGTAATTAGAATTGAGCTAAGCCATTATGCAAAACTGTTGCACGTATCTGACTTGCAAATTACGTAATATGTACCCATATTACTTCACCCGTTCAAGGGTTTGGTGATCGCACCCGGGTTTGGTGATCGTAGGTTGAGGTCACGGAAGTCAATAGAGATGAAAAAAATGTGAATAAAAATAAAAGTTGTTTTGGTAAATTAAGTTTGCCACGCGTTTAACTCCGTATTAGTGAAGGCAAATGTGAGCCATAATCGTGTTTTTTTTTCACTTTCCGTTTCCAAAAAAATAGTTGAAACCATATTTTCGAATTACTACATAAAAACTAGAGAGGGGAGGGTTGTTACAGGTGGTCACCGAGGGGGAGGGGCTGAAAAATTGTAAAAAATGAATCACGTAGTATGGGTATGTGCCCTTATTGGTACTTAGCAGACTTGGCAAATCAAGCCATATTATATAGATCTGTAATGTACATTAAATATAAGTATAATATTCTTCTAATAGAACTGAAAATCGTACGTGGTGGAACCGTCACGCCAGGTCGGTTCGTCGGCGACTTTGGCGCGGCAGAGGGGACAAGTGTGTTCCCTGTCGAGCCAGGCGGCTATGCACAGCTCGCAGAAGATGTGACTGCACCCGAGTCGCACTGGGGTTGTGTAGTCGTCGTGGCATATCGGGCAGGAGTCGCCGGCTGACACGAGTTGCTCGCATGTGGGCTTCGTGCCCAAGTTCTGAAAAAAAAAAATAATTGAAAAATAGATCAAGACCAGTCAGACAGGAACAAATACTTGAGCTAGAATCGAACCCGTGACCAACAGAATAATTTTGTCCCCTTGATGGCAAGTGACTCTTAGCCACCTTACCATTAGTAAGTGGCAGTAGAGTACAAATGCAAGGCGGTTAATACAGCTGCAGAAAGCGAACTGCCCTAACCGTGTTGCTCTGCCTACCCGCAAGATGATAAATAATTGTAATAGCATAGACTTATTTGGACGCAAATAAGCAATACCATGTCAACCCACAAAATTGAAAAAACTGAGTTATATATGCAGAATTGTTGATAAATGGCTGAAGAACTTCTTTAATATTTGGGTTTTAAGCTTTAAAACTTCTAAAAAAGCCATTTTTTAATCATGCAATTTATGTATTATGTTAAACGTTTGTGTTATATTATATACGAAATACGCAGTTTGTATACTTATTTTTTGGGAAAATAAGTAAAATAACTTACATAAATCTGAAATTGCCAAAAACTTGACCAATACATATAAAAAATTAACATAAAGCGAAATTGTTCAAAATTTTCAAACGCGTTTTTCTCGAAATGACATTCGTGTGGGTTGACATGGTATTGCTTATTTGCGTCCATTTATACCAATCGAATCATTGAATCAATCATCATTGGTGCCCCTTCATAAATTCAACACCAATGGAAGATATGGGATAGAATGGTAAGGAGTAGCATGGTGGTAAGGGGTGACAAAGAGTAGAGTGCAAGGGGTGAAAAAAGTGGGAGGGTTACATGAGTCGGGATATTTTTTTATAACGCTTCACACTCAACGACCCCCATTAGGATAGTTAAATCCTGTGTCGGGTATCCGGAAACATACACAATGACAAGGACCAACACACCCAGACCGCAAAACATGCTTGTATGGTCAATACAAACATAATATGTTTGTCGTCAAAATATTACTAAATACTTGTTATTAATAATTAAATATACTCACAACACTTTGTAACAATGTCCATGTGGCTGTCTTGAACAGCTGCAATCGTACAAGTACTTCCACAACTTTAGCGATACCGTATATGGATGTGAGGAACATACCCACCATCTTCTCGGAACCCTCATACGACAACATCAGATAATATATCCATGGCTGTATGGTTATTAATGAACGGTACAGCTGTGACACTGACTCGGTGAACAAGTATACTTTACCCTGTAATACAAATATATAATATAGAAGTAATAACGCAACACACTCGGATCTGCCTCTATTAGGATAGTAATATCCTGTGTCGGGGGTTCAGAAACATCAAAGATAAGCACAAACTCATCCAGACCAGAACACATGCCTGTATAGTGAATACACAAATCTGTCCCAAACAGGAATCAATACCATCCCCACGATGTGCTAGTTGAGTAGAATACAGGATACTTATATTATTTAGGGGTTGTAAGGGGTTGATTAAAAGTTGTATGGAAGTATCGTCATTTTGTAACCATAATTATCGAGTTTTTTAAGACATTGTAGTTCGTTATTAATATGTTTTGAAATAGACAACAAATCAACTTGAACTTTAATGAAATTGGCATCATTCATTGTTTGACCTGTACTACACCTAGCTTAGTTAGCCATCAGGCTGGCAGTATGCTTGTCTACCTTGTTTGGTTCAAAAACCGTTTATAAAAAAAAAAAAAAATTAAAAAGTAATACTATACCAATATAATATTACAAAACGAATTAATATTAAATAATAATTAAATGAAGCTTACCCTCTTTTGGAATGGCAGTATACATGCCGGCATCATTGTTATAACTATTTTTATATTAACAGTTATTATCTTCACTATGAGATCCGTCAACACAACCAGCCACAGTAACTCCCAAACATCGATAGGCTCCGTGTAACCGGGGAACATTATGACATTTGGCAGAAGTTTACCATGACCAAATAGGAAGTGAACAATCAAAATGCAACTTGTCGTCAGAACCAGTTCACTGAATAACGCCAGTATGCTTCGGTTCATTTGTTTACCATTTTCCCTGTAAAATGTTCATAAAAAAAAGATTGCTACATTATAATAACACTAGCAGGCTAGACGTTGTCCAAAAATAAAAATAAAACTTGGAACTGACAGCAGTGTTTCCAGTTCCTACTCATTCCAATTCTAAATCTAAGCAGTGGAGGATTTTAAAAATTTTGAAGGTATCGACTGTAAGGATTTTGCCACCCTTGCCTTGATAGTGAGAAGAGAGAAATACATTTTCACTCATACAAAATGTTGGCAGTGAGCCGATTACTGGTGGCAAACTAGAGGTTTTACTCTAGAAAAAAAAAGTTTGCTACTCGGAATGTACAAAGACAAGTGAGAGGGGAAAGTTATCGGCAAATTTATTGCATATTTCTACCTATAAAACATTGGAAAACCGTCGTGCCAAAAACTTTTTGATTTCTAAGAAAAAAAAAATTTGGTCCCTGAATTTGCCACCCCAAAAATCTGCCACCCTAAGCTAGGCTAATGCCTACTTAGCCTACTGGTAAATCTGCTACTGAATCTAAGCCATTCTAAAACCACTGGAAAACTCGAAATATTTCTTCAAAATCGATCCAGGTTTAGGAGGAGTTCAGTCATAAACAGAAGGACAGAAGAAATATATACATTAATATTAATTTATGGTCATTTGTTGAGTGCATATGCTGGAGCAGTACCTACAACCAGACCGTAGTAAATATTTTTCATATCTTTGATAGAATTAACTTACCTCCTGACAATGCTATTACTGTGTGAGAATGTGCAGAATAATATGATGAATGTAAAGATTCCTTCCCTGCTGTCATACATATACTTTATAAACAAGATAAAGTAGAAAGGAGCGTAGCGTAGCAATAGATTTAATGTTGCTCTAAGATCCACCACCTGTGAAGAGAGTCATAAAATTTAAAATATGACGGGGGGTTGCGGGATAAGAATGAAGTTTCTTCTTTTCCACTCTCTGCCGCTGTCACCGCATACCACCCCTTCCTCTTTAGAAGGCATGGGCCCTTGCTTACTACATAACGGGCATGCAAGACAAAGTTCACGAAACTGCATTTACTATTGAACTTGTCTTCGGATCAGATAAGTATAATATATACAAAATATAAACATTAATCCAGGCACTCGCCCTATCAAGGAATCGGGAGTTGTGCTAGGAAGGGGTATGACAATAGCCAAGGGGGATCAAACCTACAACTCCCGCATTAACAGAGTCCTCTACTGTTGAGCTTGAGAATGTTATTAATATTAAATTAAAGAATTAACAATTTTTTGTATACAAAAATTTTGATTAGATACAAGTAACAGTAGATTTTATTTTGGTAGAAAAAATACCAAAATTAATTATACAACTACCTGTTGAGTTCCATCTTCACTCTGGCTATCATTATCTATATTTTCATTTATATTGTTATTGTTTGACGGATTCACAGACACATTTATCTCGGTGTTTTCCTGTGGTTGCTGCTGTTCCGATACATTAGAATCATTTGAGGGACTATTACTCATTCCATGGCTTAAACTTCTCTGTATGGCTGGAGTGCCCCTTTCTGTTACAATGTAAGTTTGGGCAGTTGGTCCTAAATTTACATGGGCTATAGAACTTTGTGGGCGCTGAGGACCTTCTCCCGCTTGATGTGTACCTGGCGGATTCCTTGGTAGCCAAGTTGGAAGCGATAGTCTTGAATTATTGCCCTGAAGAAATTTGATAACAATTACTTTTTTAGACATTAATTCAAGCTTTTTTTTAATGATATTAATTTATTTAGTTATAAGCAGAGAAGTTATTTTATAAAATGAATGCAAATTATTACTTAAATAAAAATATGCAATATTATTTCTTCAGACACAAAAGCTAAAGCTTTACTTTTTAAAAATATGAATATAAATGAAATTAAAAATTTTAAGTAACCCCCACAGAAAAAACATCTCTAAAAAGTAAAATAAATATTTTTCTCTGGCTCTTTTTGTAAACAAAATAAGTCCTTAAAATTGTATATATTGACCCACTATAGAATAGTTCCCTTTAATGTATGCTGGTGTAAGTAGTCTATACCTATACCCTAGCCTCTCCTCCTCGGCAGAGACTAGGCAATTATACAAAATAGTTAATTTTGGCATAAAATCCAAGACTGTATTAATATTAAGTTAATTATAAGTATTGTTTTATTACGGAGGTGGCATGTTCAAATTGAACAAACTTCTTCTTTTTCTCAAATAAAGAAAAAAAAACTTTATTCATTTCTAAAATGAGAATTGCTGTGTTGTGTATACTAAGGAGGCCCTACTATACAGATAAAATATCAGAGACTTACTGCTGCCCTTTTGTAAAATCAACATTAATGCAACAGAATGAAGTTAGTCACACTAACTTCATTCAGTTATGTTGTGCGCAATGCAGTTAGCTTGTAATATTAGAATAATAGCTTTTTATTTAATTCATATACATTCATTTATACATTACTTATAAAAAAGAGAAATTTATATTTATCTGTGTACTGTCTGGCTAATCTTTACAACAATTGAACCGATTTTGACTGGCAGATAGGTAATGTTATAAGGAATTACTTAGGCTACTTTTATTTTAGAAAAAGAATTAGGGTTTAGAACAGTAAAAAAACTAAGCATTCACATAGACCACACAAGCAAAGCTGCAGACTCAGCTAGTATATAATATTAGTCATATATTTTTGATAACATATATTGCTTTTATGTTTCTTTTATAAGATCTCCTATATGCAGAAGTTTGATTTAGTATTTTAAAAAGATTACCATATAGAAAAAACATTATAACTGTTCTTATTGTTATGAATTTTATTAACCTACAAAACGTTAAGATATGACTAATATATTATTATCATATTTATTAATGTTTTTAATTCCATATTTTACAAGACGTTTTGTATGTATCCCTTAAAGTTATAAACAAGACTTACCTAGGAATAAATTATTAGTTTTCTAATTAATCTACGAAATGTAATAAAAACATTAAAAAATTAAATACGATGGAAATCAAAGTTGCGTTGCGTCATAATAAAAAATAAAAAATCTTAACACGCTCACCATTCTCGCATGTTCCACCAGTGGCCGGATTTCTCTGAAAACACTATTAAGTCGATCCCCCAGTCCTAAATTATTTCTATTTGGAGCCAGAGGTCTGGAAACCGAATCCATCCTATGTAATGCATTATTACGACTACTGCTCTCTGCAGTATTCTCATCGTCTATATCGAGGTTCACTTGACTCGGTTGAGCCATCACTGAACTACACTAAATAGTAAATACTACTTTATTCGTTATTATAATAAAAACTATCATTTCAATTGTAAGAATAGGTATGTAAAACAATTTAGCGAAGGTCAATAATCATTAATCAATTCGGAAACAAGACACTTGACAGTTGACAATTTTTTATTTGACATTGACAAATTCTTAATGCTTGTTAAAGCAATTGCAGAGCTTTTAATGCAGATTAACGAATTTGAAATAGGTACCTACTCACTAATTTAAATAAATATAATCCATAATTCTTACCAACCAATCGCTATTTAAAATTATATGAAGATTTTTGAAGTATTTTCAAATAAAATAGAGGTTGCTCTTAGGATCTTCAACGGTTTTTACAGCATATCATTGATTCAACTCGAAACGCCCTAAAAGTTATCCAGTTAACAGTAGCGGCAGTAGCAGAACTTTATAACTAATAGATAAACTTGACTACATTATCTTGACTCCAATCTAAGACTTCGAAATTATTAATTCTAGAATTATGAATAGAACGATTTATATATAGGTGTATATTTCATTTCATTCATAACTCGACAATAATCATTAACTTTTAATAGAAAATTTGCTCTTATCTATTTAGTTAATAGTAGGTTCTTAGGATTGTCAAGGTAGGATGGCAATCGATCTGTGTAAAAATTAGTTACCTGTCAAATCTGGATAAGAATTATAAGGAGACTTCGGGAAAAATACCGGGATAGTGCTAGGAAGAAGTTTATTTATATGTACGGTGGTTCAATCTAATTTAATATATCTATTACATTATATCTCCTTTTTTTCGGAGTATCTAATTGCTATTTGCCCCAGTAGCGTCGACAGGGTCATCTTGCTGGGGGAAGGGGTTTGTTCAGCCGACCCGGCCGGTAAAAGATTGACAGCCCAAAAGGGACTCAAGTTGAATTCGTCTCATAGGAGCCCTATGAGCTCGAGCCTGGGCTTGGCAGGGAGGAAGCGCTTCGGAGCGCAAACTAGTGTCAATTATGTCTTATATGTATTTAATAAAATAGCATACTATCATCTCAGCAGTTTTCGCAGTACGTTGGACTATTCATGAACGCAATATGGCGACCCATTTTATTTTATTATCTATAGTAAAAAGGTAATTGTAATTAAAGCTTCACTAAACATTTTAGTAGATATTTTGCGAATATGATTATGGCAGGATAGATGTAATATCAGTTGCTTGCAACTTTCAAGTATACGAGTATATGCTCATTAAAACATTTTTCTCCAACCAAAAGTGGTCTACTTCTCTGCGTACGTTAATAGCGCTGCTTACTTTTACTTTTATTTGAGTATCTGTTAAAATTACGATATAAAATAAAACAGCAAATATAAGTACCAATAATAATTTATTTTTCATTTAAATAATAGTCAATAGACCGAAATTAATGTTTGCTTTGATACGATGAGCAATAATCGCCTATAATAATTACCACACTCTTGTAGGTGATAGACGTGATTTATTTAAGTAAATTCAGTCTTTGTTTAGGCATCGCTTCGCACTACCAGAGCGCGTCTTCGTCGAAATAATCGTTGTCACTATGAAAACCATTAAAACAATAACACACAAACACACAAAAGTTATTTTGTGCTCTTACTGAAACGAATATCTAGACGCTAAGAAATTGGACATAATCTGTGAACATTTAACTTCGAATATTTTATACTTCCTTGGCACTCGTTGCAATTATATATCCTCACGCATCTGAGTCCGCTTTTAGAGCGAGGATGCCTTGCCCGTGTAGATCGCGCACTGCCTCCAGTAGCCGTCTTTCAGCTCTGGGTTCTCCAAGCGCGACGTCCACACTCCCTGCGCACAACAAAAGAGCCCGAAGCGCCGCTCTAGGCCAATCGGGCTTTAAGCCTCTCCTCACTACAGTACCTGATGAAGCGGCCCCTAATCTTGCACATTCAGCTTCTAAGCGATTACCATAATCTTCTATTAAGGATTCACCAGCTGCTCTTCTCATTTCTGGTGTAAGAGAAGAAAGCAGCAATAAGGCTACGTCGTCCATAGGTCTACCTAAAGATACCATTTGCCAATCCAGGGCTATACACTCGCTTTCCCCATCTCTTTCTCTAAAGAGGAGGTTACCGCTCCAGAAATCAGCATGAGCGAGGGGAGCAGGCTCAGCTGGTCGGAGCAGTGTCCCAAGAAGCGATGGCGCTCGTGCGCTGAGGGCAGAAACAGCTGCGGCTTCCTCAGTACAATCTGTCCTTCCTCTAAGAAATGCTTCGAGTTGTGGTAGTCCTCGTCTTACTAATCGCAGGTAACCAGCTGCAGCTCGCTCGCATGGGAACAAGAAATCAAATCTTTGATCTAATGGACCTTCTCTATCACGCAATGCAAGAGAGAGGGCATGCAATCGAGCTGCAGCGTGTAGTGCAGCTCTAGCTCTATCCACAGTCAGACCTTCTGCAAAGTCAGCTGATTCAAAGCCCTCAGCCGTCACATCTTCTAGAACAAGTTCGCTATCTCCGCCTATTTCATCTGAAAGATAAAAAAATCTTGAGAAATTTTATATTATTTTCCTCTTTTAACGTAATATTGTCCTTATGCTAATGAGAATCGCCACTTATGTCTGTGATTAACAAATAAGAATAATTATTTAAGCCAATTAAGCCCATCAGTTGTTAACTTGTTAGCACGTCGCTCTGTATTGTGTAATCGGGTCACGTAGTGTTTGGAATGCGATGTACGTGTATGCGTGAGCATCTATAATTCCGAAATTGACATAAAACAATAAGAAACAGCAATGTCTATTTTCTCAGTTTAAGAAATAAGAAATAACGCCTCCTTAATTGTATTTAGTTGTTTTAAAGCAGTGTGCAAAATTTTACTTTATAGGTTCTTAAAAATACGATATAATTCTTAAAAACAAAACAAAAGAAATAAAATAATAATCTTTCGTGCGCAAAGAACGTAATGACGAGCTAATTTTTGGTATTTACGAATTTGACGTCATCTTTAAAAATATTTACATCTCAACCAATATGAATCAGAAGTGCAATCGAAAATATCAACATTGAATTCGTCTTAGCAACTTAGTCTTTTATTTTCCTGAAAATTATGGGATAAAAATAACGCGTATACTAATCGTCACATTTATCGCTAGTTGCGCCCAGTGATTTTACTCGTGTATGAGACAAGGATTAACTTGTAAATATAAAGTACCAATGTTGCGTATTTTTATAAGTACATAATAGTAAGTACGAATAGAACAAGAAATTCGATATTTATAGATTTTTTTTGAAACTATATGTGAACTTATCACATTTTTTTTAAAACTGAATCTTATGAGACGACCATGACAAAGTCTATGATTATAACATCTGACTTGAGTGACTGCAAATATAAATAATTAATTTAAAATTATTCGTATACCTATTTCTTTACTAAGCTAATAAGTATACCCAAGTGAGCTAGGTGTATTGCGCTGTAGGTGGTATAGGTAGTGATGTAGGTGTTACCAATAAACATGGGTCAAGGATTGCTTTCCACGACGATCTGACGACGTTGTGGCGCGGTGCCTTAAGCGCCACAGGTCGTGGGACCATACAGGCATGTGTTTCGGTCTTGGTGTGCCTATAGCATGATGATGAGTGCTAATACATATATAGCCTTTGGGTAGTAATCTTTTAGGAACCTAACTTAAAATTATAATTATATAAATAGCAGGTTAAAAAATTGTTACCTGGTAATCGAGCTTTCACACATTTCGGTATAGGAAGACCTTCTCCTGGACCTAAAGCTTCTTCTGCTAACCGATTAAGTGCTGGGGCTAGTTCTGTATAGAAGAGGATCTCTCTTGTATCGAATTGTGCTTCAGCGACAAATAATCTGCCAAAGGGGTCTCTTGGTGGAAGTTTAACTACTAGCGGTAGAGCTTTGGACTCCCCGGCGCTTTCATAGCGAAGAGTTACGGCTAATACTCTACTTAGCGCCCCAGCGACGCCTGCTCTCGACTCAACAAGTATCTATAAAAAAAATAAAGGACAGGTTTTAAAACCACAACCATTTTATTTGACATTTATAATAAGCAATCTTATTTTACAAAATCATTAATTATATATTTTAATAAGTCTATATCATATAACACCGTTGTGACGTTGTGGGTAGCGAGACTGTTCGATTCCCGCTCGGACAGATATTTGCATTGATCTTACAAATATCTGTTTCGGTCTAGGCGTTTGTCCTCCCCACTGTGACTCGGAGAGCACGCTAAGCTGTCGGTCTTGGTTGTTATAAATATAACATCTGAAAATAATTGTTTGCTCTTGATTCTCTTGGTTCACCCTTAGAGTTGCGGAGGTCTGATGGCAATCGCTCTGTGTAAAAAATTAGTAACCTGTCAAATCCGGACTAGAGTAATAGCAGACCCTGGGTAAATACTCGTATAACACCGGGAATAATGCTAGGAACAAGAAGAATAAAAGTGTATAATATCACTCAGTGTTAAGATAGGATAAAAAACCGTAATTATAAATTATTGATAGCATTTTTACAGGACTGTATATTACGTAAATAAAATATAAGAAATTAAATAATAAGAGAACTTACCTCTTGTGGTGTGGCCACGCCCGCCCCCACTAACAGCTCTCTTGCCCACTCCTCAGTGAGCGCTGCATCAGCATCAGCCTCGGGTCCTTGCTCGCAATCCGATTCCTCACTGCCGCTGCTAGGTGCCTCCGAGACCGCAGCACTATCTGGCCCACCAGCTTGCATTTTACACTTCACTCTAACAACACTCCAAAGTATTTACACCTTCATATTTCAGTATATCTTTAGGTAAGTTATTATTTTGTTTTTAAATTAGTATATTTGTGATTTTTATATACGTGAAAAGTGTCGTGTTATTAAGTGTAGCATCGACTGTACTGTGTCGTCTGCAAGGTAGCGCGCATGCGCGTTCCCTCCTTCAATTATTCATCGGGACTCCCATGTCGTGTCACCCGCGTCCCGCTCAATGCGAAATTACTAGCTATGCATAGATATACGGCTCCGCTATTATACTCACTTGTTTCGTAATAATACCAATACGAAATGTTATATTTAACTTTTTCCTATGTGAAAAGTTTTAACGTGAAATCGTTAGTTAAGTAATTGTTAAATAGTTGAAGCGTGTATTTTATTCAAAATTAGGCGCCTCACGGTAATTAATATATTTATGTTCTCGTTTTTGTTCTGTAAATTAATAAATTATTGATTGATCAGTATTTTTTGTTAATAAGCGATCAGAGCACTTGAAATTGGCTTTCAATTGAAGTTATAGAAAAATTAATATTGAATATAGATATACTTTTAGTATAGTTTTTTTTGTTTCGACGCATGACGACGTTGTGGGGCAGTGTTAGCTAACCTACCTCAAGCGGCCGGTTGCAGGTTTGATTCCCGCTCGGAGTAGTATGGACCATACAGGAAATTGTTCCGGTGTTGGTGTGCTTGTGCTTGCTGGGGCCGATGAGTGTTTAGCGTTTATATGTGATTGTTTTGGTTCTTGGTTATAATTAGGAACTTTATTAAATTATATATAGTTATATTATAAATATATATAGACAGGCCATTTCCTATTTCGCTAATCGTCGAAAGTTATAAGTTCATAATTTTTATACAAACCCTTAATTAATAGCCATTGTGTTTTGAGAAAAAAAATGTAGTAAATTATTTGATTATTATTTAAATTATTTATTTTTATTATTTAAAATATAATTAATTTGAAAATAAAACGTTAACTTACATTTAAATGATAAACAATAAAAAAGGAACTTTCGTTGTCAATCTATTTATTCAAGAATAATACATGCATCATTATCAGCTACAGTACGGTGACAGACAAATCTTACCTCTCAATGAGAATGTCATAGGTTGACGTGGTAACTGTTCAGTAAATTAGATTTTATATTTGAATTTTTTTTTTCGATAATGTTGTAATTTCCTGCAGTGCGTGCCCCCTCGTGCCCCCACAAAAAAAACAAGTCCAAGTCCTTTTCTATTTTCTTTTCCCTGTCTCTTTTCTTACCATTTATCTATATTTGAGCATAATATATATCTGTGAAATATTAATAATATAATATATTACACAGGTTATGGAAATAAATTTTGATTATGTGGAGGTGACGACGGATGTAAGAAATGCCTCCAACACAACGGGAGGATCCTCCTACCAGGCGGGTGATATTGCCTGGCGGGTCGAAGCCCTGGGCCGAAGCCCGACGACTTACGTTGGAAAGTTGTATATATACCTCAAGTGGGTAGGAAACTTTGATAGCGCGATTTAGGATCGTGACGTTCGTTGATCGTCCATATCGTTGCGTAGTATGCCCTGTAGGTGGCGTAGTAGCTTGATGCGACATTGTGACAATCTTGTCTTTCTATCGCGTTACGTCATGTTGCGTGTAGATGTCGCTACATCACTCCCTCCCGAGACCGGAGGTCGATGAGAAGCTTGAAGAGTCTTGAGTGCCTGCCGGTGCCAGTGGATATGGTTCCAGTGAGTCGGAACCAGCTGCCGCGTAGTTCACGGTGAATCGGAACTGTGTGCGGTGAGCTGCTGCTACACGTGCTCCAGTGAGTCGGAGTGGTGGCGTGTAGTGGATGAGTGTGCGATGCTGCTACACGTGCGCTCCAGTGAGTCGGAGTGAGGGCGTGTAGTGAAGGCTGGCTGCTGCGTCGACCAGGAGAGAATGGCTCTGCTAGATGACCGGCCGAAGTGCAGTGTGCTGTGTCAATCGCTGATGAAGCCGAGGGTGTTGACCAGGCCTGCGCGTTCGCTGCATGCTTGTGGTCGGAGTACCCGAAGAGGCTGAGTGCTGCTGGCTGGCGGTATGCGTTGCTAGACTTGATGCTTTCTTGAAGGGGTCAGGGGATGATGTAAGATAATGCCACTACAAGGGCTGCGAAGGTTGCATGTTCTGAAGGGTTCACCAAGTGGAAGGTGAGGATCACGTCGGGAGTCACCACTGTGGGGGTGACAACGTGAGAAATGTGTTTCAACACGAAGGGAGGATCCTCCTACCAGGCGGGTGATATTGCCTGGCGGAACGAAGCCCTGGGCCGAAGCCCAACGACTTACGTTGGAAAGTTGTATATATACCTCAAGTAGGTAGGAAACTTTGATAGCGCGATTTAGGAACGTGACGTTCGTTGGTCGTCCATATCGTTGCGTAGTATGCCCTGTAGGTGTCGTAGTAACTTGATGCGACATTGTGACAATCTTGTCTTTCTATCGCGTTACGTCATGTTGCGTGTAGATGTCGCTACATCACTCCCTCCCGAGACCGGAGGTCGATGAGAAGCTTGAAGAGTCTTGAGTGCCTGCCGGTGCCAGTGGATATGGTTCCAGTGAGTCGGAACCAGCTGCCGCGTAGTTCACGGTGAGTCGGAACTGTGTGCGGTGAGCTGCTGCTACACGTGCTCCAGTGAGTCGGAGTGGTGGCGTGTAGTGGATGAGTGTGCGATGCTGCTACACGTGCGCTCCAGTGAGTCGGAGTGAGGGCGTGTAGTGAAGGCTGGCTGCTGCGTCGACCAGGAGAGAATGGCTCTGCTAGATGACCGGCCGAAGTGCAGTGTGCTGTGTCAATCGCTGATGAAGCCGAGGGTGTTGACCAGGCCTGCGCGTTCGCTGCATGCTTGTGGTCGGAGTACCCGAAGAGGCTGAGTGCTGCTGGCTGGCGGTATGCGTTGCTAGACTTGATGCTTTCTTGAAGGGGTCAGGGGATGATGTAAGATAATGCCACTACAAGGGCTGCGAAGGTTGCATGTTCTGAAGGGTTCACCAAGTGGAAGGTGAGGATCACGTCGGGAGTCACCACTGTGGGGGTGACAACGTGAGAAATGTGTTTCAACACGAAGGGAGGATCCTCCTACCAGGCGGGTGATATTGCCTGGCGGAACGAAGCCCTGGGCCGAAGCCCAACGACTTACGTTGGAAAGTTGTATATATACCTCAAGTAGGTAGGAAACTTTGATAGCGCGATTTAGGAACGTGACGTTCGTTGGTCGTCCATATCGTTGCGTAGTATGCCCTGTAGGTGTCGTAGTAGCTTGATGCGACATTGTGACAATCTTGTCTTTCTATCGCGTTACGTCATGTTGCGTGTAGATGTCGCTACAGATTAATTAAAAGTCATAATCGTGGTATTGATCGAATAAATCATTACCAATCTTGGAAGTAAATGC
Organism: Hestina assimilis; assembly: GCA_023373885.1. NCBI lineage: Eukaryota > Metazoa > Arthropoda > Insecta > Lepidoptera > Nymphalidae > Hestina > Hestina assimilis. The sequence goes on from CM041750.1 coordinate 12,851,524, forward strand.
TAGTCACAAGAGGTCCCGTAAGGACGGAATCAAATTCGAGCCCCGTAAGGGCTTTCTCCTTTTCACGGCTGTGTCTCAGTACACGGCTCCCACACTGAAGCTGTCAAGGCCAGTAGGGCCACCAGCTATACACATTACAAAAAAAAGAGTTACTAGTGTTATTTTTAACCTTTTTTGCATGATGTCATTCGTTTACTTTATGATTTTTTATTTATTAATAAAAATATAAATGTGGTCGGAAACAGAAAATACAAAGATCCGTATTTCAGGAAAAATCATTGTGAGCAGACAATAAAAATAACACATAATAATAATTATTATAAAAAATTATGTTGTCTAGACAGAAACGGATTTGGAGGAGGAAGCCTTCCTTTACCCTTGATGGCTTTCAGTCTTAGAAAGAGAAAGAGGCACAGATTACTTCACCGATGTCACGTTGAATCAATCAATCAATCAGACATTAGACCCCATCTCTAAATAGGGTACGGATAATCTGATTGATTTCAATGCTAAAAAGACTCAGACCTGCGCTTTTACTACAAAAAAGTCTCCATTTTCCCCTCATCCTTCTCTCTCTGGCACTACGTTGTCGATGCAAAGCAGTATCGCTATGCTCGGAATGGAGCTACGCTGTGATCTTAGTCTCAGGGACTACATCGAGGCCGTTACTAAAATGGCCTCACGTAAACTCGGAGTCCTGAACAAGGTGCGGCGTTTTTTCACGCCAAAGCAACTGTGCCTGTTGTACAAAACTCATGTACGGTCCTGCGTTAAATATTGCTCGCACCTTTGGGATGGCTCCGCTAAGTACTTACTCGAAGCCCTGGATAGGTTACTGCGACGAGCGATTCGCATCATTGGCGACGAAGAGCTCTCCAACACCCTTGAACCTCTTCAACTGCGTCGTGAGACTGCGGCCCTCAGCGCCTTCTACCGACTGTATCACGGTGAGTGTTCAGAGGAATTATTCTCCATCATACCCCCCTCCCCTTTCTATGGTAGAACTACGCGTGCTGGTCTCCGGTGTCACCGACTAACTATGGCATCAATTCCTTCGCGAGCAAAGAAGTTTGGTAATTCTTTTCTTTGTCGTACTTCTAAAAAGTGGAACTCATTGCCGGCTCACGTGTTCCCCCCGTCGTATAATCTCCTTCAAACGAGGCGTGAAGAGGCATCTTGCGGGTAGGCAGGGTGAGGGTGGCTACCGCGATTGCATTCCGCAACCGTGTTAGCTGCCTTCGCGTTTGGACTTTACTTCCACTTACCATCAGGTGGAGTGGAGTCATCTGTTCTACTTATCAAATAAAAATAAAAAAACAAATATTCATTCTATGGTCCATGTAACACTGACATGACCTTGACATGACTGAAACTACTGCCACACTGCCAGTAACAACTGTCAATTGACAGCCTGACAGTTTTATTGCTTTGTTATTTGAAGTTTGTGGAAACAGGAGTCTTCATTTTCGTTTATTTTTCATAGTTTTTCTTGGCCATTAAATTATGGGAAAAGAAAAATCAAAAAAACGTCACCGGTCTTCATCAAGCTCATCCAATTCCAGTACTGATTCAAGTCGAGAAAAGAAGAAACTACGTAAACTGAAGAAGAAATTAAAGAAAGAGCAAAAAAAGACTGAAAAGATTTTAAAAAAGAAGCTGAAAGAAGAGAAAAAAAAGCTTAGAAAGAAATCTCGTGAAGACAGAAGTCAAAGTTTTGATGGAGAGCCCAAACCGGAGGAACCTTCGACTGATATTCCATTAGGTAGGTTAAAAAATGTTAAAGTTGTACACATTTTAAAGTTTTTCTTAATCATGCTAAATTAATGTCAATTATGAATATATTAAAATCAATATAATAATTAGCCCCAATGTTTAAATAATTCATTCATTAATGTATGGATAAATTATTTATTTATTTGTCTTAGAATTTATGGAAAGATCAAAAGCAATGGCTCCGATGACCAAAGAAGAGTGGGAAAAACGACAGAGTGTAGTCAGGAGGGTCTTAGATGAAGAATCTGGCAGATACAGGTTATTCTATTATTCTTATTACAACAAGTTTAAAATTTTCCTATCAATGACAATATTTATATGTTTTAAATTTAGACTTGGACATGTAACTATGGTCAAAGAAAACATCTGCCCCAAGTGGAAATTGAATCCTTGACCAATGCCAATTAAGACACGTTTCTTACTACTGCTATAAAATGGCACAATGTTTGCATCACACAGCACAGACTATATATCTAGATTAGATTAGTACCATTCTTGAATCTCCATGGTAATTAATACTGTGCCTCAGTTAAGTATTTTTTCCAGATTAATAAAAGGCGACGGTGAAGTTTTAGAGGAGATTGTCTCACGTGATAGACATAAACAGATCAATAGACAAGCTACCATGGCTGACGGGAACTTCTTTCAGTCTCAAACAATTGAAAAACAAAAGATCAAATAGTTATTTTCAATGAGGTTAATGTTCTGGAATCTTTAAAAAAATTTCATCTTTTGGCTATTTAAAGTTGCATTTAATACAAGGTAAGCATATTTAAGTAAATACAGCTTTGTCTAAAGTTTTAGTCAAGAATTAATTTAACTGCATTCTATTTTATAAATTGAGAATCTTGTAACCTCATGTAGATTTTAACTTATTGATTACTATTAACACCCGCGCCTTCTTTATTGTAGTTGTTATGCCAGACAAGCTTCTAAAACTTGTTTTTCTATTTAGTAAAATGCACATTATGTGTATCTATATCATTTTCCAACTTGATATGTCCTTTTATTCATTTATTGACAATCCTAATGGAACATTAGCTTTTTTTGGGGTAAAAATTATCCTGTGTTAATCCTGGTAATAAACTATCGGTGTACCAAATTCCATAAAAAACCATTTGACTGTTTTTGCATGATTGCAGAGCAGACATCCTAACATAAAATCTTTCACATTTATATTATTAGTACGATAAATTACTTAATCTTGGCTAGCCTTCAGTTTGCTTTTCTGGGTGTTTGAACATGTCTGTTACTCTAGCCTTAGTTACCACCCATCCCTACTCAACTCCTGTCACCATTTATCTCCAAATACCTCTAATCTGGCCAATTTAGATTATGCATTGTAGTAAAAAAACCATAAGTCCATTTTATGCACTATTCAATAATTGCTCAATTATCATCAGTCTATTAAGTATTAATGCTATAAATTAGCCTAATGTCTATGTAAATACATAATATGTATGTATAAATAATTCCCTATTTATCCTTTGTATTCAAAACAATGAGATGCTAAATCAATATTATTTTAAGAGACTTATTGAAAGTAGGATTTTATGTGGAAAATTAATATATTTGCAATAGTTTTTTAAATAACTAGTTTTTATTTTATTCATTAATACAATATAGGTTTCTGGATACTTGTCCTATAATGAATAAAATCTTTTTTTTTCTCATGGAAGTGGATTGTGTAAGAAATCAATTTTTTTTTTTTAGCTTTAATAGTATGATAATTTAAATGGAATGCAGTTAAATTAGAAATACATAAAACTAAAGTATAAACAAATACCGCTACCATTTATAAATACATTCTGACTGTCTGTGACTACAGATATGTATATATTATGACTCAGTTTTGTTGTTTTTTGTCTTTGTGTATATTTTAAGAACTGTTAATGCTATAAATATTTAATGTAGGTGTCATCTATTAAATGTTTCTATATGGAAAAATGTTTTATTTCTCACATCTTTGATTTAAGCTATAAACATACTTATCCATAGGCCGGCTCGACGGAGGAAGTACTGCCTTCTCACAGGAAATCAGTGTAAAGTAACAATGTCAGTAGGCTGCCAAGCCAACCATGCCATAGAGGCCCAATCTGCCACCCTCTCTGCTCCCTTCCCTCCCATCCCTTGGGTTGGTAATGTGCATGTGATACTTCAAGTATCGCCCGCGTTAATAGGTTGCGGAGACTGCTTACCATCAGGCGGACTGTATGCTTATTTGCCAATCATCGTGAAATAAAAAAAAATCCTAGCGGGCAAAGCCGTCGTTGTACTGCACCGAAAATAAAAATTAATAAATTCTCAAAATCACTGGAGCACACAATTTCATTAAAATCGGTCCAGTTGTTAAGTAACACACGGACAGATTATATATAGATAAAGAATTAAAAAATTAAAGCAAGCGATTACTCAAGATGGGTTTAAAGCAATAAAAAAAACTAAATAACAATATTTATTTATTGTTCTAACTAAAAATATTTTACAATTCGTCTTTGGCTGGTGTTTCTCTTATAATATTTTCCTCTGAATTTCGAACATCTGTCGAATCTTCGAGATGTTCTTTCACTAGAGATATTAGACTGTCCAACGGTCGTCCTCCATTTTCCACATTCACTACTTTCTTATTCTTATATAATATCAACGTGGGAAGCCCGTTTATCTGAGGAAGAATATTTTTATAAAAATGAAAAAGCCTTTTTTATGTTACAAGGTGGCAAACAAGCATACGGATCACCTGATGGTAAGTGGTTGTCGTAGTCTATGAGCGCTTGCAGCACCATTAGTAGGTGCCACTCACGCGTTGCCAACCTCGAGATATTAGTTCTAAATCTGCTCTGCCCAGTAATATCACTAGCCTACAGTGCCCTTCAAACCAGAAGACAGTAGTGCCTAAGCACTACTATTTGGCGGCAGAATATTGGACACTGCGGTGGTACCTACCTAGCCGGCCTCTTGCAACAAAAGACCTACCACCAGTGTGACTGATTGCACAGGTGGAATAATTTCTGCTGTGACAGAAGTTATCGCAACAGCGGGCTATACCTTATAGTAGGAGAGCTAGTCAGCCTTTAGTCTCGACGGTTGCGGGTTCGATTCCCGCTCGGGCAGATGTTTGTTAAAAATTTCTGTCCCGGTCTGGGCGTTTGTCCGTGTGGGTCTCCCCACCGTGCCTCGGAGAGCACGTTAAGCTGTCGGCCCCGGTTATTATCAATATCATCGGATAATAATCGTTAACTCTTGATAAGTAAATTGCTCTTATCCAATGAGTTACTGGTTCGCCCTTAGGATTGCGGAGGTCAGATGGCAATCGCTCCGTGTAAAAACTAGTAACCTGTCAAATCCGGATAAGAGTAACAAGCAGACCCTGGGTACATAAAAATACCGGGAATAATGCTAGGATGATGAAACATACATACAAATAACTACACAATAATACATCAACATAATATATACATACTTATATATAATAAATATATAACATAAACTAATATAATTTAATAAATATTTTTACCTTTTCAGTTTCACAAATAGCCTTCGATCTCGCACAGTCGATATCCGCTATCAGAACTCGGCTCTCGTTTTGAAAATTTTCCCCCAATTTAATCCACAATGGACTTAGTTGCATACAATGGGCGCACCTGTATTGATAAAAAAAAATCTCAAACTCTCAAATAATTGTTCCAATATTATCACAACAGTTCAAAGTTTAAATTTAAGCGTAATAAGCTAACTGACGAACGTACTGACACAGTAACTTGGCGAAAACTCCACTGGTTCGATTACCGCTCGAGGTAAATGTTTGTAATGGCTATGTAGTCTGGTCTTAGTGGTAGACCCCCCAAGACAGGCTATTATCATTCAAACTCAAACTCTAAATATTCTTTATTCAAATAGGCTTTTAAGCACTTTTGAATCGTCAAATATACAGTCAAATGATAAAGAAATAAATAAATAAACGCTGCACACTCAACGGCCCCCATTAGGATAGTAATATCCTGTGTCGGGGGTCCGGAAACATTCACAATGACAAGGACAAATACACCCAGACCGGAAAATATGCATGGTCAATACAAACATATTATGCTCCGAGCGGGAATCGAACCCGCGACCTGTGGCGTTTAAGGCAGGTTCGCTACCGCTGCGCCACAATGTCCGCCTAAGTGAAGCTACCGCCGCTTCGGAAGGTAGATTCTGTAGAGAAGAAACGGCAAGAAACTCTACAGTTACTCTTTTCAAAAATAATCACATTACATTTGTCAAATGTACAATTAAGATATATATCCCGCATGAAACTCAACGTATATTAATTCCATGCCACATTATCTGCAATATATTCATTAACGGAATAATAAGTTTATTTAGTAAACACCGTTTAATATAAGATTTAAATTTCAAAAGTGGTAGATTCAAAATTGTCTGAGGAATTTTATTATAGAAGTAGTAGCCCAGTAAATTCACTAGCGTACAGTGCCCTTCAAACCGGAACACAGTAATGCCTAAGCATTACTATTTGGCGGCAGAATATTTGACACTGATGTCGTACCTACCTAGCCGGCCTCTTACAACAAAAGACCTACTACCAGTGAGACTGATTGCACTGGTGGAATAATCTCTGCTGTGACAGAGGTTATCCCAACAGCGGGCGATGGGGTCGTCACATCCCGACGCCGGTAAAATTAACCAAACAAAATCAAATTTCATCCAAATTCAGTAGTTTTTGTGTGATTGACAAACATCCAAACATACAATTTTTCACAATTATTATGGTAGTAGGATGGTATATCTTACCAAGGAGCAAAATAGTTAACAAAAACTAAATCCTTTTCCATGAAAGTTTCAAACGTCTCCTCGGATATTCTGGCAACGGGCAAAACTTTCTTTTTCTTCATGAACTTATCGGGATCATGATTTTCAGCCAGCAACATTTTCTCCAAATATTCTTTTAATTCTTCAAATGTATGGTTTTCTGCTCGGCCCATCTGTAATATGTTAAAATTAAACAAGCGGGCCTGGCATCATCCTGCACCAAAAAAATATTGGGGCCCGGTTTTTTTGAATGTGTGTTGCTGTTGGCCCTACTGGCCTTGATAGCGTCACCGGGAGGTACCCGGTAGCAGCGAGCCTAGACTGAGTCTAATTGTGACCAGAAGTGACACCGGTGAAAATTTTTTTATGGTAGAACGGTGAAAATTTAGGGTTGTATGTATTTTTAAGTTAATGTATTTTTAATGGTGAATCATAAAAAAATTGACAAAAAAATTAGGGTGGACCTGGTGGAGGAGTATGAAAAATAGATTATCAAAGTCATTTTGGAGAAGTTTGGTAACAAACACCGCGACACAAGAATTTTATATATTAGATATATGACTTCTTAGTGTGTTGGGTCTGACCTTGTGTAGTGGAAAATATTTTAAATTGTATTTAACGAAAACTAACAACAGATATGATTTTTTTGCCGTTAATTAACAGTTTTTTTTAATAACCAACTTCAATCACGACGACGTTGTGGCGCAGCGGTAGCGAACCTGCCTTAAACGCCACAGGTTGCGGGCTCGATTCCCGCTCGGAGCATAATATGTTTGTATTGTCCATGCAAGCATATTTTCCGGTCTGGGTGTATTTGTCCTTGTCATTGTGAATGTTTCCGGACCCCGACACAGGATGTTACTATCCTAATGGGGGCCGTTGAGTGTGCAGTGTTTATTTATATTTATTATTAATCACCAGTACCAGCAATATGTGTCATCACTACAACTCCTATAGCATAACATTCATAAAACAATCAAACGCATAGCATCTTATTTTAAAGTCGGTTAAAACTGGACTGGACAATATAAGCGTATGAAAAACAACTTACAATTCTTCCATTGACGATCCACAGCAGGAATGGATACTGTTTGACGTCGAAGTTCTTACATGTAATTTCATTTTCCATACAGTTAACTCGTCCTATCTGTATGTAGCTATTGTGGGCGTATTGTGCCGCCAACTCCGCCCAACTAGGAGCTAGACGCTTTAAAAATAAAACAAATTAAGCCTCAATAGATCAATGGTAGAAGGGCCGACTTCGCTCCGTTAAAGTTGCGGGTTCGATCTGACCCTCTTGGGCTATTGTCGTACCCACTCCTAGCGCCAGCTTCGAGCTTATTTGGAGAGGCAATAATAATATTAGTAATGTCTTGAAAAAGCATTGCTAATGTTCTTTTTAAAAGAATAAAAAAATAAATTGTAAACGGATTAAGGCCTTAATTACATTTATCAGCACCAACCAGCACTTAGCTGGATGCACTTGTGAGCATCTTATGCTTAAGAATGCTTTCAGCTGTTATCACATATCTGTATATATTTGTATCGAAGTAGGAAGTTATATACGAAATGGAAAACTCAATAATAAGTCTAACCTTGTCCATGTTTTAATATGTAAACAAAACTAGTGGGCCCGGCAGACAGTTGTCATGCGCCGAAAAAAAAACTGGGACCCGATAGCAGCGCCCCCTACTGGGTCCAAATGTGAATCTAAACTATCCAGGGCATCACCCAAACGCACAGAAAAAAATTTATTCAAATCGGTCCAACCGTTTAGATCTACGTCGGGATGTGACGACCCCATCGCACGCTGTTGGGATAACCTCTGTCACAGCAGAGATTTGTCCACCAGTGCAATCAGTCACACTGGTGGTAGGTCTTTTGTTGCAAGAGGCCGGCTAGGTAGGTACCACCGCAGTGTCCAATATTCTGCCGCCAAATAGTAGTGCTTAGGCACTACTGTGTTCCAGTTTGAAGGGCATTGTACGCTAGTGAAATTACTGGGCGAACGAGATTTAAGAACTAATATCTCGAGGTTGGCAACGCGTGAGTGGCACCTACTAATGGTGCTGCAAGCGCTCATAGGCTGCGGCAGCCACTAACCATCAGGTGGGCCGTATGCTTGTTTGCCAACTTCTAATATAAAAAAAAAAAAAATTCTGCCGCAAAATAGTAGTGATTAGGCATTACTGTGTTCCGGTTTGAAGGGCACTGTACGCTAGTGAAATTACTGGACAGAGGGGATTTAAGAACCAATATCTCGAGGTTGGCAACGCGTGAGTGGAACCTACTAATGGTGCTGCAAGCGCTCATAGGCTACGACCACCACTTACCATCAGGTGGGTCGTATGCTTGTTTGCCAACTTGTGACATAATAAAAAAAAAAACGTTGCGCACATAGACAAGGACAGAAAGTCATGCGTAAGAAACGGTTTTAAGTGAAATGTATGATTAGATTTAGAATGAATGAACCAATGTGATGTAGCTAGGGCTAAGCGTGCATGAGAATCCCTGTTCTCATGCAAGCACCGGAAGTGTATTGCGAATGGATAAAATAAGAGAATTATTATTATTTTTTAATGTGACTAAGTTGGCAAGCAAGCATACGACCCACCTGATGGCAATACCATACGTTTGTATGTGTCACACACGAGTTGCCAACCTCAAGATATTCGTTCTAAAATATGCGCATAGAAATTTCACTAGCTACCTAGTATACCTACTGCTTTACGGTAAAATAACTGACACTGCAGTGTTACCTAGTAAGTTTCGCGGTATAAAAGTTTATTTAAAATATCCCATAATATGAATAAAGGTTACTTACTGACCTGAGAAGCTTTGCACCATGGAGCATAGAACATCACAAAATGTTGCCCATTCGATATAAATTTCTCTATATTTAAATCATTCAAATAAGCCATTCCACGGTTAATTTTGACCTTTGATGATGGTTTTATCAGGTCTTCATGCTAAAAAAAAATGTTTGTGTACAATTATATGTCTTAAACTTCACAGCTCACGGGTTCGATTCCCTCTCAGGGCAGGTTTTTTGTATGTCACAAAATAAAAATGTTAGCTGAATTTTATAGATAGCTAAATAAATCCTCGTTCGTCAAATAAATTTGTTGAAATGTTCATAATAAATATTGTGTGGCACAGAGAACCTGTTTAATTATACCTGGCTAATATCACATTATGTAGAAGCGGTAGTGTTTGACTATTCAAAAGTACTTTTTAAGCCTACTTGAATAAAAATTAATTTTGATTTTGATTTTTGAGAAGATATTTAGAAAAACTTAGTATGTAAAATTCCTAAATATCTTAAATCAGCAATAGAAGCCAAAAAAATTATTGTTTAAATTTTTTGTTTGTATTATAAATTTAAATATATAATTTGTTATAATGTATGTTTATTGAACATAATATAGTATAAATATAATACCTCCGAGTTTATAGCGAAAGCTTCACTAAGGAAAAGTGTCAAAGACGGAAGGTCCCTGGTTCCTCTATACTCAACAGATGAGAATGTGTTCCTGTGGAAGTAGAGAAGGGTTGGATAACCTGAAAATAGAAAAAACAGTTTTAAATCAATAGAAATATAAATACTTCAATGTTCAACAACAAATAAAACCTAAAATAAAATTATATCTCCGAAAAACGTCATATCCTGAAAGAAATATGATCTTAAGCTAGAAAAGTTAACTGATAGATGGATTTGTTGCACTTTATTGGAACAAAATACTAAGCAATAAATATATGCCCCGAGTTGAATTCTATCTTTACTTTGAAAATTCTTGAGAGACTAAGCCAAAACCACAATCTAGAGCATCCTCAAAAGCATCATATCATATGCTTAGTAACAGGGTTGTGGGACTCTGGAATAGGTTTCTTTGTGAAATGTTTGAGGCAATATCAGTAAACAGTTGTGGGTACAAACTGGATAAATAAATAATAATTAATAAATAAACACTACACACTCAACAGCCCCCATTAGGATAGTGATATATTTTGTGGGGGGCCCGGAAACACATACAAGGAGAAGGACAAACACCTAGACCGGAATATATACCTGCATGGTCAATACAAACATCTATTTCAAGTGGGAATCAAACCCATAACCTGTGGTGCCTAAGGCAGGTTCACTAATGCTACACCACAACATCATCCATGACTCCAAACAACAGACTACTATTACAGATATTGTATATATCAGCAAATTACTGCTAGCCAATCATAATTTAACAATATTAAAAAATTTTTAGAGAAATCCAGTATCTTAATGAATACCCAAAACGATAAAGTGGAAATAATATATTGACATTACCTAAAAATTGTAAATAATTTATTTATTTGATAAAAAGGTCCTGAGTTTTGTGAAGTCGCATTTAAAAATCTAATAAATCTAATATGTATATAAACTGTTAACAAAAGATTTAAAAATTTGACTTGGTTAATTTGTTTTGCAGAACCTGTTTTAATTTCATAATTTCTAGATGTGAAATTTTAAAAATTATGTGACACACTAGAAATGGTCCATCTCACAAATGTGACAAGGAAGAATAGGTAAAAAATCATACAATGTAATTTATGAACTACTGTTCATGTATTATTTACCTGTAATATCATTCTCTTGGCATAATTTTGTATGTATTGTACAATCAACTTGAGCTATTGCAAATCTTGAATCCTTTGCATTTACAAGCTCTCCTAATTCTGACCAAATAGGATGAAAATCAGTGCAATGACGACACCTGTATATAAGATACATAATATTCTTTAGTAATGTTATTTACACTTACTTAATAAGAATATTTTAAGATATAAAAAAATTGTTTTTTTTAAATATAGGATATTAGCAAGATTTTTAGTCATTACTAATAATTTTTTTTTTTTTTTTTTTTTTTTTTTTTTTTTTATGTTAGAAGTTGGCAAACAAGCATACGGCCCACCTGATGGTAAGTGGCTGCCGCAGCCTATGAGCGCTTGCAGCACCATTAGTAGGTGCCACTCGCGCGTTGCCAACCTCGAGATATTAGTTCTTAAATCTCGTTCGCCCAGTAATTTCACTAGCGTACAATGCCCTTCAAACCGGAACACAGTAGTGCCTAAGCACTACTATTTGGCGGCAGAATATTGGACACTGCGGTGGTACCTACCTAGCCGGCCTCTTGCAACAAAAGACCTACCACCAGTGTGACTGATTGCACTGGTGGAATAATCTCTGCTGTGACAGAGGTTATCCCAACAGCGGGCGATGGGGTCGTCACATCCCGACGCCGGTAGGTAATATTATTGCTCTTTCAATTAAGCTCATAGCTTGCGCTAAGATTGGGGGAAAATAGCCCAAGGAGGTCAGGATGGAATCCACAATGCTCGAGTTAACGGAGTGAAGTTGACCCTTTAACCATTTAGCTATTTAGGCTTGTGTGACAGTTTGTACTAAAATACATGTTAAGCACTTTGTAATGAATATTGGATTTATGCTGAAATTGATTTTTTTTTTAACATTTTTATAAAAGGACAAAGATTGTATAGGTACTTTAAATATTGATTTTATGTAATACAAACCATGGAGCATAAAACATAATAAAATTTCCATCCAAGTCCTCTATTTGTTGCCTAAAATTATCTGGTCCGTATTCATACACAGGATTCTCTTCTGGTGCAACATAATTCGACAAATATAGGAATAAAAAGACTAAGAATAAACTACGACACATATTGATTTGTTGTGTTGTTAATATTTCTTTCTTTAATAATATTGTATAATCGATATAGTAAGTTAAATGTGATGTTCACTAGTTGTAAATAATCATATTTATTAATATACTTTTGCAATTTTGCATTAATTATATACACATTTCTGTTTCAAAATTCAGACTGAGCTTCATTAACATTAACTTCATTTTTGACAATGCCATTTACTTATTTGCTCTGTGATGCCATTTGATATTTTGATTTCGTCTATTAGCTATGACTTTCATAGTAGATAATAAGATAGACAATCTTTATTTTTCTTTATGCTACATGCCAATAATTATACTTGAATACAGTCTGTGGTCTTATGTTACATATAAAAAATGTATATAATTACCAACATATTTAGGTTTGAGATATTTTTTTAATGAATACAGAATACAACATACAAAATCAGAATAAAAAAGCAATTTTGGTTACAGACGAAATACTCCTATTTTTACAGTAACCACAATTAGTTTTGTTAAAAAGTAGTCGAAGAAAGCTCTTAGGATGAACTTCATAAAACCGTTTTAAAATAGTTTTTCAAATTTAAATGGTATGTGTAAGATAATAAATTGTAATAATTTTATATGCTTGAATCGTAAACATATGAAATAATGAGAATAAACACCAATCGTAAATGTCACTTTGGCGTAGCTTTTATGGACACACTATGGAATGTGGTAATTCTTCAAAATGGTCGCTATGTATGGTTTGCCAACTTGCATGTCTGTGTTTTAGAGTTCTTTGTTTTCGTTATTTGTTGAATATAATTTAACATTAAGGTCAAAACCTACTCTATTAATTACTGTTCCGTATATGCATGAACGTTAATTATCTACTCTTAATTTGTGGTGTGCAAGAAAGATGTCATCGGTAATGTGAGAGCATTCTACTACATTTTTATTTTACGGGATTATGAAATCGAGGATTCTCTTTTGGATTTGCAAAGAATAAAGGAATACAGGTATTTTTTTCATATTACGCTATAATAAACAAACATTAACAACTCCTAATTATTAAACAAAGCTAGCTCTAATTTTGGCATTCCTTAGCACTGTCAGATTGGATCGTATTGAGTGTACGAAGAATTTGCTACTGTACATTCTATTTAAACCCAAAACAATTTGATTTTGTATACAACATAATGGTTACTTTAATCTTATTTGAAGACAAGATTATTTTTGTATACAATTAAGCTATTTCGACATAACATTACATTGTTATGATATTACAATAAACTTGTCACTAGTGTACTAATAGGACGAAAATCTTATTAGCTCAATCATTGTCATACAATAATATCAAAATCTATTTTATTTTTTCAGTTTCCAAGTTGATTAAATTTATAAATACAATGTCAATTGATGTGGACCATTGAAAAGGAAGCTTATACACATAGTACAAGGATTTCAAGTCCAGTAATAATAGTGCAAATTTAAGTGTACAAATGCGAACTGTGAGTGTGTGTGGGAGCAGGATGCTCATGTGATGGGAGGGGTGGGGTGAGAGGTGAGGCGCTCGGGCGCGGGCGCCATGAACCCGCCGGCGCCCGGCAAGACGGCCACGCGCTCATCAGGGTATAACCAGAAAGCGCTCGCCGAAATACGTAATTCACTACTCCCATTCGCAAACATCGGGAGTTCAGAACCGCCTGGCTCATCAGCGGCCAGTACTGTCAGTTCAGGTGTCAGCTCTGGCTTCAGCTCATCATCTGGAAATGGGCTTGATAAAGACTTGAGTGTGCTACCTCAGTCGCTTAATCAGCTGATAGCTCTGGGTTATGATGAAGTAAGTAAATATTCAGTAATTTTATAGACCATAAATCAAATCATAAGTTAATTGTTCTTCTATACTGATAAATAGATTCAGCATTTTAGCATTTGTGATTCAAAAGTGATATAATTTTAATTTAGCAAAATAATATAATCCCATGACTATTTTTGGGAAACGAGGACTATCAATCAAATTAACTGTTGATGTATTGGAAATGTAAATATTGTATCAAACTATGTAGAAACTCAAATTCTCCTAGAAATAAACAGAACTGACTACCAAATTACATTGAATAAGTAATGATTTATATAAAGTACATAATTGAATACATTCTAGATTATTCTATCTCAAATTTCTATTTCTTCTTGAAGTGATGGAGGTCGGCTATCATTAAGGCCAGGCTGAATTTTAGAGATAGTGCTCAAGAATCTTGTGCTCAGGTTGAACAACTTCTTGAGATTCTTAAGCTATGAAGTATGCCTTCTTCCAACTGGTCTCTTGCCTTGGATTTTTCTTGACTTGCATTATTAATTTTGTATAATATATAATTTGTTTCTAACTTTTCTTTTTTGATATTGAAATCTTGATTATTGTTGTTATTGAATTATTGGGAAAATCATACTTTTCAATTTGGTTTCATTACATTAATGATCATAATCTTATACATTTTACCATGGTTACCCATATAAAAATATTTTTATTTTGAAGTTACATAGTTAATCAGTAATATAACAGTTCAAAGATAGCAGCGATTTTGAAGTGGTTTCCACAACTTTGTTGTTCTTGAAATCAGTGTTCAACTATGTACTAATAAGATTATTAAAAAGAGTCCATGTAAGACTAAGATGGCAGGAATGGTCTTTATATGACCTACATTACATACACTGTTGACCTATTAGTCTGTAATCCCTCATCTCACCAATTACCAGACTAATAAATAAATACATAAATGCTACACACTCAACTGCACCCATTTGGATAGTGTTATTCTGTGTTGGAGGGTCTGTTACACACATGGGCAAGAACAAACACACCTAAACTGGATCACATGCATATATGGTCAATACAAACATCTGCTCAAATGGAAACTGCGATCTGTGGTGCTTAAGGGAGGTTCTCTAAAACTGTGTCACAACATTGTCAATAATATAAGAATAGTTTTACTATTGTTTCTGTAAAGTCAGCTACCTGCCATGAAAATTTACAGAATTAATTTTAACATGAAATATAATATGATGAGCTACTGTAATTTAAGATTCAACCATTGAGGAGCTCGTTGCTTTGTTCTCTTATTGCCAAACAACGGACTACGCTTTTTTATTACATTTGGATTCATTATCATTATTTTTTGTTTCAGGATCCAGCAGTTAAGGCACTTAAATATGCAGGGGGCCGATTTGATGCGGCACTTGATTATCTTTCAAAAAAGCAAGAACCACTCAATGGTGTGCTCAAATCGAGCAACTTAAGTGCTCTTAGTACTAAGCTAATAAGAAAACCTAGCTTGGAGCGTGAAATTAATCTTCACAGAGGGAGTCCAGCTCTTGATTCAGGGGCAGGGAGTTCGAGATCAGATAGTCCACGGCAATCTGATGCTCCTCCGTTGCCTCACGAGAAGTTGAGCCGGCAGTATTCACCGTCAGGTTTCTCTGAGCCACCACCACCGCCGCCGCCAAGATGTCCTTCCACACCACCTGTTCCACCTTCCGTGCAACAGTACATGAAGCGCATATCGCCAGCTCCCCCTCTACCTCCGGCTCGAGGGACCAGTCCTGTGGCTGCGGGAGCGCCAGCGCCGCCCGCGCGGCAACCAATGATAGTTCAAAATGGACCCCAAGTCCAACAGCAACTGACGCAGCAAATACAGGCGTTGAGCATTTATCAAACGGGAGCGACGAGTGCGGAGCTACCGCCGCCCTATCCTTTATCTGGTGTACCACCACCGCCTCCATATTCGATGTCTATGCAGAATCGACAGAGTCCTACGCAATCGCAAGACTACAGGAAGAGTCCCTCGTCGGGTATATATTCCGGAGGAACTTCAGCCGGTTCACCGAGCCCTATTACTGTGACACAATCGACGGGCTCGGCGTCCGGGATGACTCGCCCTACGCCTATTCAGGCGTGGACAGCGAGGCAAGCTGTTCAACCTCCGATAATTATGCAATCGGTCAAAAGTACGCAAGTTCAAAAGCCCGTTTTGCAAACTGCCATTGCGCCTGTCGCCCCACCGCCAGTAGCGAGTTCCGTCGTCCAGCCACCTCCGCCTTCATATGCTAGTTCAATACAGCAGAAGCAGGCACAGACACCGCCGAGCTATCCACTAGCACCAAAGCCCTCTTCACCTGGCTCAACGCCACCCGCTATACCGACTGCCACCACGCCCACCGTTCCTACAACTGAACCTCCAAGCTACGCGATTACGATGCAAGCTCTTGCAGTTCAGAGAGGCATGCATCCTATCCCTCCACCACCTTATGGAAATCCGAGTGATAACACAACTACAGTAAACTCTCATCACTCTCCTCTTCATAAAAAGTTTTCTAATAACTGTGATATTAAAGGAGAGACGTCACAATTAGATATCAAATGTCCCAATCAGAATTGTAGTCTTTTAAAGGACAGTGCACCATCTGGTTCTGATAAAAGTTCGAATGGGTCGTCCGAAAGACGACCGAAAGGCGGGCCTGAAAAGATTCGGCATCAATCACCAATACCTGAACGTAAAAATATTAGTAAAGAGAAAGAAGACGAAAGAAGAGATTGTAAAGTTAGAAATTATTCCCCGCAAGCATTCAAATTCTTCATGGAACAGCACGTAGAAAACATCCTCAAGTCGTATAAACAGCGGACGTACCGCAGAATGCAGCTGGAGAAAGAAATGATGAAGATCGGTCTCAGTGCGGAGGCTCAAGACCAGATGAGAAAAATGTTGTCCCAGAAGGAATCTAATTACATAAGATTGAAGAGAGCGAAAATGGACAAATCTATGTTCACGAAAATTAAACCCATCGGCGTTGGTGCGTTCGGAGAAGTGACGCTAGTGAGTAAGATTGATACTAGTCATCTATATGCCATGAAAACGCTACGGAAGGCTGATGTCTTAAAGCGTAATCAAGTTGCGCATGTTAAAGCTGAAAGGGATATTCTAGCTGAGGCTGATAATGAGTGGGTCGTAAAACTGTATTACAGTTTTCAGGATAAAGATAATTTGTATTTTGTAATGGATTACATACCGGGCGGTGATTTGATGTCGCTTCTTATAAAGTTGGGTATATTCGAGGAAAATTTAGCAAGATTTTATATAGCGGAATTAACGTGCGCAGTGGAAAGTGTTCATAAAATGGGTTTCATTCATAGGGACATAAAACCTGATAATATCCTTATAGATCGTGATGGACACATTAAATTGACAGACTTTGGTTTGTGTACGGGCTTTAGGTGGACGCATAATTCGAAGTATTATCAGAGGAATGGTGAGTAATTTGAACAAAATATTATTGGTATTATTCAATTTTCATATTATATATTCATACTTTAGATCTTTAGATTAAAACATATTCCTCCCATATCTCAGCATTTAGCATTTTTTATCAGGGTAAATTTTTGTATAATTAATATTTAATAGGCCACTAGCTTTTCGTCACTAAATGATTCTTTTATTGGTAATTTTAACATTGGAATTAATAACATTATTCAATTCGATATGCACTAATAATTTTGGTTGTATCTGAATTAAGTTGCTTACTTCAATCACCATTTTGGCTTTACAACAGCTTTGTTTTAATGGCTATTACAAATATTTAGATTTAACCCGTGGATATTCGTGTATTATCGTGATTTTCAATGAATTCATTTTCCATAACTAAGAATGCTGAATATTATTCCACAACAGCACAAACCAAGTAATAACATAATAACACAAATGCAAGTAGAATGCATTATAATACATTCAGGCAAATTCATTCCCGATGAAGTCCATAGATGACCTCTTAGGAGTCAACCTATGGAGGAAACTAACTTTGAGCCTCCGCAAAGGCTGTTCCTTTTTTCGGCTGTGTCTCAGTAATCCTGTACAAATATGGTCTATTTCAAATGTCCTGAATGAAGCCCTATTGGGCCATACATTAAGTAAACCCACTATTTTGTTGAGTACTAAAGTCTTAAATGATTTCTATTTCAGATCATGGTCGGCAAGACTCAATGGATCCTGTGGATGGAGAATGGGGTGCGATGGGCGAATGTCGCTGTCACCAGTTAAAGCCTCTTGAAAGGCGGCGGAAGAGGGAACACCAACGCTGTTTAGCGCATTCACTTGTCGGTACACCAAATTATATAGCGCCTGAGGTGTTGCAAAGGACGGGTTATACACAGCTGTGTGACTGGTGGTCTGTCGGTGTGATTCTATATGAGATGCTGGTCGGATCGCCTCCATTTCTAGCGTCAACGCCCGCTGAAACCCAGCTTAAGGTTGGTTCTGTTCAATTGTCTAACATACTGTTTATATAAAACAAAATATCTTATTAATGTAATTGTAATTTTACTGTCAAACAGATTGTCATACATTTTGATTGACCATTCAGTTACTATTTTATGATGCGTCTTCCTAGCATTATTCTCGCTATTTACCCACGGTGTTCTTTGGTATTAGTTTTATCTGGATCTGACAGGCTACAGTTTTTACACTGAGCAATTACTATCTGACCTCCGCAACCCTAAAAGTCAAACAGTAATTCGTTGGATAAGAGCAAATTACCTATCAAGAGTTAGTGATTATCAGATATTATGTGATAACAACCTGGACCGACAGCATAGTGTGCTCTCCAAGCCCCTCTAGAGCGACTCACAAGGACAAACGCGCAGACCGAAAGAATTCTTTTTTTTACCATTTTTGATAAATTTGTTTTCTTTAACGTCCAATGAAATAAGGCCATTTTGCGATAGTGTGATATTCTATGCTCTGTTATGTTAAAATGCGTTAAAAATATATATTTCCAGGTAATAAACTGGGAAAGCACGCTCCATATACCGGACGCGGCGAATCTATCCCGCGAGAGTAAGGATCTGATACTACAGCTGTGTTCAGGACAGGAGATCAGACTAGGCAAGGATGCGAATGAGGTCAAAAACCACCCCTTTCTCATGGGCATTGACTTTGACAAGGGCCTTCGGAGACAAGTTGCTCCCTACATACCAAGGATAGACTATCCAACTGATACATCAAACTTCGACCCAATCGATCCGGATAAGTTGAGAAACTCTGGCAGTTCGGACTCAAATAAGTCAGATAGCGAACTGCTGGATAATGGTAAAACGTTCCATGGCTTCTTCGAATTCACCTTCAGGAGATTCTTCGATGATGGCTATACGAACAAGATAAATCTCGACGATAATGATAATCAGGGCCCTGTGTACGTCTAACAAAAGTGACAGAGACGCTGACGTGTCAGGATCCAGTAGTGTGTGCCTTGACTCTCTCTATAATATAGATTCCCCTTGTTAACATAACGAATGTAACATATAAAAAAAAAAAAAAGAATTACTTTTAGAACCGTATTTTGTTAATAATCCCGGTGATAATGTTGTAATATTGTATCGTTATGTATTTTGTAAGATTATATTTGTAATATATGTAACGAATGGATGGCAGTAGTGGCCGCTGTAACAAATGGTGCTGCTTCGTTGGGACATCTAGAGTCGTTCCATTCACTGTATACTATTTTTGTAACTAGAGAAATTATTTATGAGATAAGAACAAGCTTGTGGAATTAGTGAATGAATCGTCACTATATTTTCTTATGTATTTATCGAGGTAGTTCGCTTATAAATGTGTGTTTGTTTATATAAAACTTATACAGTAAAATATGGGAGTCATTAACGTAATGGAATCGTCAGTTTGGCATATTTAAGGTTGTAAGGAAGTGTTGCCATAGTCCTAGTGACTTGGTATTTTCGCGTGTGCCTTATTCAATGTAAAAATCTGTTTACACTGATATTTAAGGAAAGGATTTTCAGAAGATTAACTGAAACTTGTTCCGATTTTTTATAACTCGATATAATGTAGTGCAATAAATATTTATTAACAAGAAAAAAAAACGAAATTGCCTTTTTTTTTAAATATCGACGGAAGTTACTTGCGTTCTGAAATGAGTTACGTCATTCGAGTTCATATGCCAACATTTTTTTTATTGTGAAAAATGTATTTTTGTTTTCATTAACAACATCCATTTTAATATTAAGTCGTTATTAACGTTTAAATGATATAAACCCGTGAACAAATATCGTGTGACAAGCGACTATATGAGTTAGCTTGTCTATGGTCTTACGACATTTTTTTGTACAGTATGTTATAAACGAGTCACTTCACCTTAAATTATGTGTTATTGAATGTAAATTGTTTTATTCTAAAATGAAACATGCTTTTAAGTAAATGAAAATAAAATATGGGAATTCTGTTGATTTTTCTGTTTAAAAATCCTTATATTTCTATCTGGATCTAGACAGTTGTTGTCTATGCTGAAGAACTGTCACATCATTAACATCATTAGAAATAGGGGGGTTGGGGGTATTTGTTTAGTCAAAAGGGGGTCTTAAATTTCAAGGGGGAGTCAGAATCACGGCACGATTTAAGAGGAATGAACTGAGGGCTTCAAGACGCTACTTAGCGATGGTGTCACCTGACGGTGTCATGAATTGGCACCTACAGCAATGACCATAACTCTTACCAGACCAGCAGATCCTTTAGGGCTTCACACAATTCTGCCGGTGTTGTGATCCCTGAGTTTAGGTAAGTGAGCATTGACTTCAAAGTGTAGATACTAGAGTACGCATCAGATGCCTTCTAGACTTTGTTAAATACTGAGAAATGCACGAGTATAATACATCTTGAAGTATTTATCTAATAAATAATAACTATTACAAAAAATAGCTATTTTACCACCGACTCCCTGGGGTGTACGCCCATCCTGGGGTGTACGTTGTAGCAGCATCACCAACGTACAGTTATAGGAAATAATTGTACGCTACACATCTTTTATTTATCTTTATTTTCTACGTCATCGTTCGGAATAGATGAACGTAGATAGCTCTGAAAAGAACTGTTTTTATATGCCTTATAAGGCGTGGTTTGTATGCGAAACAGCGTCGCTCTGAAAAGAGCGTTTTTAAGATGCAGATCCGAAGATCTACAGTTTCTTCTTTCTTCAAGCTTCCAATAAGAATCTTCACACAATACTACTTCAAGCAACACGCGACGCGGGAACCGAACACGGACAAGACGACCTCGCTGCACTCGGCGCTCGACGATTCTAAGGCGACGCCGGGTCGCAGCGGTCAATTTTATTAATTCGCGCGCGTCCCTCCCGCGCGCCCCTCCCGCTTCAGACAGCGGCGTGCGGGGCGCAGGACGCCACCTATGAGAAGCCCGCGTATTAAAGTAGCCATTTTTATTGGAATTTTATTTTATAATTTTATATTTCATTTTTTTACTGTTTTTCTATTGGCTAATTACTTTTTCATTTTTTGTATAAATACTTGTTTACTTTTCGAATAAATTATTCCACTACATTCCACCGGAGAGTTTACTTATAATCTACGAATCCTCAACAATTAAATAACCACACCGGTACACTGGACAAAGTGGTTAAATACGTCTTCTGTGTATGCGATGTATAGTTCCTTAAATGTAACTTGAACCAAAATGGCCGCTTCTGCGCAGGTACAATAATGGACAAAAATGTTAGACAAAAATATTGGTTTCGTCTTATTTAAATCGATTCTTTATAAAGTAGGAAAACGGAATGAAGTATATAATATAGTTTTTATTTCTTCTAAATTCAATTAATTATTTATTTTTTTATTTATATTATCCTTATTAATTACTTAAATAGAATAAAACAAATAAATAGTATAGAAAAAAGGTACCTATATATAAAAAAAAAAAAAGTTAATGTACATTATTAATAGTGAGACAGACTTCTTCGTCTCTGCCGCAGTATTATTCAGAGAATTAGTTATATTATTTTCTTTTAAAAATAACTATAAACGTCAAATACCATCCTTCTCTCCCGTCTCCTTAAAGTTGATTCTGGTCGAGGCATTATCTTGAAATAAATGTTAACACACTTGACAAAACTAATTTATTTTTAATAATTTATTATTAAATAACTAAAACAACCGTGAGCGAGTGTACTAAACCCGGCCCCCTCATACCGCATACGGTTGAGACCCAAAAACGTGTTACTGCGCAGGGTTCAAGTTACATTTAACAGACTATACAATATACTAATATAAAAATTAATATAAAAACTACTAAATTAGTTGAATAGAATTTTATGAATATTTTACTCTGATTGAAGTAAGAATTCTTGAACTATCGCATTGAATTTTTCGGCGTATTTTGCATGCACGTCATGTCTACCTTCTGGGAAGTAATAGGTCCTGAAATATAGCAAAATAATTAAACTTATTACTACTATTTACTATAATATAATTATTCTTACTATACCGATCCACGATGGCCGCGAGTTACATTCCCGCTCAGGGGTAATGTTTGCATGGATTGCCTTATGATCCACCCATTTGGCATTCCGTAAACTATTTTGCCATTCACTGTTGTTCAAAAAATAAAATAGGTAATCGTTAACTTTATCCAAAGATAACTCTTTTGATAAAGTAAAATTGACCTTTAAAAGGGCTATATAGGCCCTCTGGGTAAAAATCAATGCTCTATCAGACTTACAAAAGGGTAATAAGCTGAAAAGCCCTTATAGTTGAAGTAATTTAAGCCAATTTGACGACGCTGTGGCGCAGTGGTAGCGAACCTGCCTTAAGCGCCACAGGTCGCGGGTTTCGATTCCCGCTCGGAACATAATATGTTTGTATTGACCATGCAAGCATATTTCCGGTCTGGGTGTATTTTTCCTTGTCCTTGTATGTGTTTCCGGACCCCGACACAGGATATCTCTATCCTAATGGGGGCCGTTGAGTGTGCAGCGTTTATTATTTATATTTAATTTAATTTATTTAAATAAGCTAAGACCCTTAGAAACAGCAATAACGGGTAAGCTGCCTAGCTTGATTTGCCTGAGACGAGTATACGTTACGAGTTATTATTATTATTATTATTATGACTTGGAAAAGCATTGATACTATTTTTTTTTAATAAATAAAAAAATATTTAAGATGACTAATATAATAATTACTTACTTTATATTCTTAATTAATGTTTTTAAAAACCAAACTTGAAAATTGTTCATCATTGGATCTTTCATCCCGTGTAGGACTAATGTAGGACAAGTGATATCTCTCAAATATTTAGAACACATATCCGGATTTGATTTGAAATTCGTCAAAATACTGTCTATAATTTTTGCCCAGTATTTTTCTAGCTTTTCTTCCCCATATATCTTAGTATATGATTCTCTTATCCTTGGTGTCCATGCGTTTATATCACGTAGTTCTGGAAGTATGGACAGCTTCTTAATTATAGGTAACTAAAACTACTGGAAATTCCGGTCGAAACTGAAACTTTTTTTTTATGTTACAAGTTGGCAAACAAGCATACGGCATACCTGATGGTAAGTGGTTGCCGTAGCCTATGAGCGCGCGCAACACCATTAGTAGGCGCCACTCACGCGTTGCCAACCTCGAGATATGGGTTCTTAAATCCTCTGCCCAGTAATTTCACTAGCGTACAGCGCCCTTCCAACCGGAACACAGTAGGTGTAGTACCTAATTCCTAAGCACTACTATTTGGCGGCAGAATATTTGACACTGCGGTGGTATCTACCTAGCCAGCCTCTTGCATAAAAAGACCTACCAGTGTGACTGATTGCACTGGTGGAATCATCTCTGCTGTGACAGCGGTTATTCCAACAGCGGGCGATGGGGTCGTCACATCCCGACGCCCTACTAGATTGGAATTACTCCCCACGCAAGAAACTTAATACTTTCCTCCGGATCCTTTTATGTGCTATTCCGACACAAACTTGGCCGTTTTTTTATCGACGTTCATTATAATTAATCTTGCCAAATAGCTTGTTTACTTACTTTTGTATGCTTCGATATTATCATACGTCACAAACGGTAAGGCTCCCCACACAACCAGCTTATTAACTGCTTGCGGATATTTCGCGGCTATGATATAACATATAGTTCCCCCCAAGCTACAGCCCATCAATGAATACTTTGGAATTTCTAGAAACTGAAACGAAAAAAAATTACATTAGGTAACAAAATTGAATCAATATCTTATTGTTGGCTAGCTGTGCCAGTGTATTAGGTTACCTAGCTTTCAGAATTATGTTTAAATTTCTTTAACGCGGTAGCGCGGAACCTTACGTATTTTTTAAAGTTACTTTTATAACATCTATCTACAAGTGAAATTTCGTTTAAAATCGGATCAATACTTTTAGAAATTAGCAGGCTGCTCCTGCTAATTTCTACGATCGAAAGACAGAAAAAATTGGTTTCATCTTATAAGTACCGTATGTACTTTCAAATAGTTGAAAGGTCGGTATTTTGCTATTGACAAAAACAGACACTTAAATTTTATTTATTTCTTTACATAAGGGGCTGTTAAAATGTTGAATTCTTTTGAATTGTCTTTGTGACATCACTATCATTAATCTTGTTCCATTCTCTACGAGCTTTTCTGCATATGAGCCTTCTCAAAAGGTATTGAACGCAATTTTGTACACGAAGACGACAAAGCATCGTGATAAAACTCTGTGTGTGTTGTGTAGTGTGTAGCGTTTGTGTGTTTAACATTTATTTATTTATACACTTTATTGCACACCACATAAAAATACACAATAATAAGAAGAGGAGAAAAAAAATACACGCAATATGGGAGCACAAATGGCGGCCTTATCGCTTAAAAGCGATCTCTCCCAGGCAACCTTTGGGAAATGAGAATTGCCTTAATATCATTAGGCAGGTTGTGCCGGTACAATAGACATACATACCAATAGTTAAACACGAATACACACACATACTTACATACATAATAATATTCAATAGATATTCAGTAATAAAGTAATAAATAATTATACGATAAACATAAAATATAACAAAGAATATAATATAAATAAATAAACTATATAATATTAGGTGATACTATATGAGCCGTCTTATTCAGTCTCTGCTAGATAAAAATTTTTAACAGAACTTTTAAATGAATCTACAGTTTTTGATTGCCGTATTGCTAAGCATTCCACAATAATATAGTGTTTACTGTGAAGAAGTGCTTAAAAAAATTAGTATGATGTAGGGGCTTTTAGAGTAGGTATATTGCCTGATACTTCGTAAATCTGTTCGTGACTCTATGAATTAAATTTTTTCTTTGAGATATATACCGGGGTATTTGGGTTAAATAATACACAGTAGAGACAGAAGAAACAGAATATGTGAATCCCGGCGACGACGTATAGGAAGCCACCTGAGTTTACGACGAAATTCAGAAATATTGTCATACTTGCAAGCCAAATATAAACCGTATGGAAAGATTTTGAAGTCGCTCAAGTTTATTGAGTTGACACTCGGTTAGATTAACATAGCTTGCGTCAGCGTAGTCGAAGATAGGAAGTAGATGAGAATGTGCTAACATAATTTTGGTGGGAATCGGTAGGAAAAATCGTAATCACCGTAACGATCCCAGTGCAATATATGTTTTCTTACTAATCACCGTCATGTGAACAGACCACGACAGTGTCTGATCTAAATATATTCCAAGGTCTTTAACCATGGAACTATGTGGCAAATATTCTGCCATTCAACCCTCGAGGACTCATACTGGGACTAGCTATTACAATAACTTGCGTTTTTGAAGGATTTATTTTTAGACCATACTTCATACTCCAACATAGAACAGATAGAAGCTAGATCATTATTAATTTCCGAAATGGCGGAAGATATATTTTCGAGAGTTGAATGACGATATATTTGGGCACCATCTGCATACATGTGATAGAGAGAAGAAATATTGTGAGTGATAGAACTAATAAAAATCGCGAATAGTAAAGGAGACAACCTTGAGGTACCCCTGCCGAGATATCACGCCAGGACAAGTAGCTTTCGTCGTTAGCTACGAATACGTTGACTTCGGCCAAAGAGGTAGCTTTGAAACCATTTTAGCACTGATGGAGATATTTTAATAGAACGTAGAATACTCAACAAAATTGTATGATCAACGGTGTTAAAAGCATTGCTGAAGTCGAGCAAAGTCAAAGTTGTGAGTTGTTTATTAATTGTGAGTTGTTTATTATCACATCTCTGTTTTTAACAAATTTCTATAACCTTCATTAATTCGTAGGCAGTGTTTGCATCATCTTCGTAGTTCGCTCTATCGAACGCTCTTTCTGGTGGATAGCTCTTTCCGGACCCAGGTGGGTCCCAAAAAACCATAGTGAATCTTTCCTTATCGAATCCTTTTATTTGATAACTATAATTGCCCCATATTGAGCCTAATAGTCCAGGGGTAAATATGATTTTATGCGGTCCATTACCAACTTTTAAATAATTTATATTATGTTTTCCGATCTTCACTCTCTGCTCCTGTAAGTAAACTTTCGGAATAAATTGGTTAAGGTATACTTCTTGTTATCTGGAAAGAGAAAAGATATTTGTTGAAAAAATTATTGAGGACTTTTTCTGCAAGACAACGATTAATCAGAGAGAGCTTATAAAAAGTTATAAAAAAAATGGTTCTCTAAATTATCGCTTGCTTGATGGTAATTCCGATAGCTCATGATAAGACCGTATATCATAAATGAAATGAAATCAAAATAAATTTTATACTATTTACAGTACCTTTGCTGCTGAGGTAAGCCCAGGAACAGCGCCTTTGGTGTAATGACGTATATGTCTCGCAAACATTTTCTCGGTGAGATAAATATCTTTTATCTTGAAAATATTTACGTCGAAACGAATTTAAGTGTTATCTTATCCGTGGTAACCTGAGAATAATATAACACATTTCATTTATGTAGATACATGTCGGCACGTTAAAAAGTGAGTGGCAGATTTGAACAATCGGAAACATCAGGTGCTACTTTAGTATGAACAATATTTAAAATTTTATCTAATAAAAGAATTATAAAGTTTTTTTCAGTATATCAATGAAAACGAAGGTAGGAGGTGTCACGTGATACAATCATTATAACAGAATTATGGTGAGGGTAGCTACTAGGCGGTCACAATTGATTGAACGAGACAACGGTCTGTGTGCCAAGACGAAATCATTAGAAATGTGTCACGACAATAAAATAATGTTACGCGCTGGGGTTCATGGATTTGGAATCAAACACCTGATGCCTCTAAATGAGACTTTAATTAGATCTAGAAGATCACAGAACAAAACTTCACAAATCACAGGTCAATCGTAGTCCAAAAGGCCCAGGTCACTAATTATGCTAAAACCGCAGAAGTAAAACTCTGCGGTACCCTGGGCTTGTCGTGCCGGGGAGCTCAGTAGACGGGAGTCAATTGGGCAGGTGGCACTTTCGACTGCCCGCTGAAGCTAACAGGGTCCGACGGTTGGGCGTGGGGTGTTTGACGCCTCAGATCGCGCCCAGGAGGGTGGTGTCGTATGGGTCGCTCCGGTACTTTTTCCGGTTTATGGGTAGTGCGATTTAGTAGAAAACATCACGTAACGAAATGCCGTATGCTGTGTCAGCGTGTGTGTATATCGAGCCTACTACGAGCAAATGAGCACACGAGCAAGTGAGTGGGAGCCGGGTGAGCAACTCTCTCTTTCTCCGTCCCCGTCTCTATTTATCATATAACCTATTGAAATATACAGATTTTATTTATTAAATTACATTCGGAGTTGAAAAAACGCAAGGAACTTAGTTCCTGACGGAAGTCCCCGACCGCAGATTTTTATTATTTAAGAAAGAGCCTTAATTAGTTTTCCAATAAAATACGAACCGTCCAAATCGTTTGAGAATTGTTGCAAATGTGTGGTAGGATGTTTAAAGACATATAATTTACTTGTGGAAAATGAACTATTAATGTAAGTAATTGAATTAATTTGAAATTATCATATCGATATGTATTTAATTAAAGTCAATGAGGTCAAATAAAATAAATTGCTCTTTTAGTATCACATATTAAGAAAAAGTGGAAGACATTGCACGTACATACTTAAAACTGTAAAACAATACCAATTCTGAAAGCTACCACTACCAAAAACCTGAGCAAAGACGGGAAAAGAAACTCAGTAGGTATGTCTTTTTCTAAATATCAAGTGATAACCATTAGTATTTAGTAGAACAGTTATTCGCATGAAAGGCATGGAGAAGTACCCTGACAGAAAAAAACGTAGACAGAACATTAGCTAGCATTATTAAAAAATTGTTTTTCAAAGTATAGGCTATAATGTTTATGACGCCCTTGCCTCTACAGTTTTATTTTATAATTTTTTTATGTTACAAGTTGGCAAACAAGCATACGGCCCACCTGATGGTAAGTGTTTGCCGTAGCCTACGAGCGCTTGCAGCACCATTAGTAGGTGCCACTCACGCGTTGCCAACCTCGAGATATTAGTTCTTAAATCTCGTCTGCCCAGTAATTTCGCTAGCGTACAGTGCCCTTCAAACCGGAACACAGTAATGCTTAAGCACTACTATTTGGCGGCTGAACATTTGACACTGCGGTGGTACCTAACTAGCCAGCCTCTTGCAACAAAAGACCTACCACCAGTGACAATTGTCATGTCCTAGATTATATTACAATGAACCAAAAGATCGATTGCTGGTTGGGGGCGACGAACTATCTGTTCTACTCTAGAATACGGAAGTTTGAAACTCGGAATGTAAAATGACAAGTGAGAGGGGAAAGTCATCGGCAAATTTGTTGCAGATTTCTACCTGTAAAACATCAGAAGACCGTCATGCAGGAATCCTTTTGATTTTTACGAGGTAGAAAAAAAAATTCGGTCTCCAAATTTGACGCCCCAAAAATCTGCCGCCCTAGGCTGAAAATCCGCCACTGGTGTGGTTATACTATAATGGACAGACGCCCAGACAAAAACTGATGTATGCATGACACACAAAGACCATCAAGTCCCTTTCATCAACTCTGTTTCCCTTTAACTATTAACGTGTAAATGAATTGCTTAGGTAATTAAAGAACAAAAAGTAATACCTTAACATCCATTAGAACGGCCTTGCGATAGTTTAAATTAATTAGTACAAATCAATTATCATTAATTTAAAATACTATGTCTACATAAGTACATAAAACTACGCGTCTGTGTTATATCGACCTGATAAATATGTAAATTTGTCTGACAATTTTTAGCTGAATTTTAATAAGGACTTCTTTTAATAATCTCAATTTGGGTTTCAGTTTTTTTATTTAAGTGTAAATCGCGATGGTACATGACTACTCCATCTGATGGTAAGTTTAAGTAGAATCCAAAATTAGAAGACTAGAGGTGCCCATACCCTTCCTATCCGCAAGATTTTTTTTTTTAAGACTAATAGCAATGCCTTTTTTGAAGTTATTACTAATATCCCTATTGCCTCTCCAAATAAGCTCGAAGCTTGCGCTAGGAGTGGGTACGACAATAGCCTAAGGGGTCAGGATCGAACCCGCAACTCTCGCGTTAACGGAGCGGAGTTGGCCTTTCTACCGTTGAGCTATTGAGGCTTGATGCAACTGGTTACCTCCGAAACCTCCGAAGAAGCTGAGCAGTCACTTCACTAGCTTTTAAGCAACGTTGGGTGCCATCTAACCAGACGGGCATTTAAGCTTTATCACCAGCAAGGGACCACCACTACGATTGGCGGGTATACATGTCTTAGAATTTCTGCTACCGTCTTCTGTTCACCATTAAGCAGGTGATAATACACTTTTAACACAGATGAAGTATATCAAAGCCCAGATATGAACCCACGACTTTCGGCTTAAGTCTACGTTTTCCATCTCGGGCCATCTGGGTTAAAACTTAAAGAGATAAGTATTGAAATTCCTCCACCGTAATAATAGGATAAGTTTTAATATTTCTTGTTATTTATTTCCAGAATAATACGGATATATATAATAATATAAATATGTGTTCATTGTAACGCTTTCAGGAAACCTCAAACTTGTTAAAATCTCAAAATGTTTGCCAGACAATTTCGTCATTTTACAAAAAGCGCTTCTGAGGTTAACATGTTAGCAAAGGTAAATACTATTATAATTAATTTATTTTATTAAAGGTACGACAGTAATTAATTTATTTTATACTTACGGCCCTATCCCAATATGGGGGGATTTTAATTTCCGTTCTTAGACCTCCTACCAAAAACTACCTACCTGTATATAAATATTAGGTAATCTATATTTTTCCATAAAACTTCCTGATCCCGTTGATTCCGTTCTTGTAAGAATTCTGATCCCGTTACGTACAATCTACAAATATTGTCTTGACAATCACAAACAAAACAAAAAATTATCAAACTTGGTGCAGTCTAGTCGTTATGAAGTAACACGGATATATTATAGTCCATTAAACCTTTTTAAAACTTTATTTACAACCTATATAACAACATCTTTACAATTCAATACTAACTACATATATTTTCATATAATTAAAACTGTACAAATCATGTCGGTGGTGGCAAGAAAGCTGGCTCAATTTCAACGCTGAATCCTTATTCTTTTGTATTGCAGTTTGGATTTTTGCTAGTTAATATAATTATAGTATAGTTCCTAAGTTATAATAATTGTTCTTATCTGGTACCAAATAAATATTTTTTCAAAAGACAATCATACTTTGATTGCCTCAAAGATCAAAAGGATCTACAATTTTTATTAATTTTAGGAACAAAAAGTGAGAATTGGAAAATATGATATCAATTATTTAAAAATTGGAAATGGACCGCATAAAGCGATTTTGACACCGGGAGCGTTGGGCACGATGTCGACATTTTCGTTGCAAATTAATGGATTCGATTTTGAAAAATTTACTCTCGTTTTGTGGGATCCGGTGGGACACGGGAAGAGCTATCCACCGAAAAGATTATTTTCAAAACAAAACTATGAAAAAGATGCGGATACTGCATATGAATTAATGAAGGTGTTGTATAATTTCAAGTCATTATTAATACTCCTGCTGCCATCGAAATAAGTGCGTATTATTTCTAGGAATTGTAACGTCACTAGAAGATGACTAGGTCAAGATATTCGACCCTTCTACTCTTGAGTTATTGAAAGATATATTTCATCTCTTATATATCTAATTTTTTTAATATACAAGAAGTAGAACTTCCATATAAATAAAAAAAAATTCAACAACATTTTTATAGCGTTTTACTGCCTCATTTTTTTTATGTAATGACGGTAGGCAAACAAGCATACAGTCCGCCTGATGGTAAGCAGTCACCGCAGCCTATGAACGCTTGCGACACTTGAAGTATCACAAGCGCGTTGTGAACCCAAAGAACAGGAGGGAGGATGAGACGGGAAAAAAGGAAAGGAACAGAGGGGGTGAGAGATTGGGCCTCCGGGTATTTTTATATGTTATACCATTGCTTATATTTCGTTTCCAGTATCTACAAATTCCTGAATATTCGTGTATGGGCTTCTGTGCAGGTGGTTCAGTGAGTTGTATTTTAGCTGCGAAATATCCCGAAGTTATTCATAAGTTAGTTATTTGGGGAGCGAAGCCATTTGTATTGCCCAGCGATATCGGTGTATATAAAAGTGAGTATTGACTTCTTACAAAACAGATTAGACGTTATGGTTTGAAAGCCATTTTGCGCGATCGCGAATCTGCCTAGCTTTAAAGTAGGAGAAATATTGGCCGCTCCAATAGAAGCTTAGCGAGAAAGTAAATCAATCATAGTTTTTCCAGAATTTTCGAAATTTCGAGTTTTTAAAGCGTTAAGTGTTAGTTATAGGTCCGTAAATACAACGTGGATACATAAAAGCAACAACAACACATACAGCCTGAACCTCTTCAAGGCGCGAGTAAACTGGCTTCATATGAGTAACTTCGCTTCGTCGTAGATCTGATCTATGCCTTCGCGCTCGATGGAGGTCAAGAGCTTATCCATTTTTAATTAAATTAAAAATAAATGCGGCGATGATGGGTAGTTATTCATTTCTGGCAAGTTTACTTCTCATATGTTATATTATACATCAGTATTTATATAAAACTCGTGAATCAAACGAAAAAAATAAGCGGTAATTAGCATTTCTCCTTTAAAAAAAAAATTACGGCGCATTGGAGAAAAAAGTCTTCTCTTATATTTATATTACATTTGACAGTATTCACACACAGTCATAGTATTATTTGAAATTGATCTATGGACGCAAATAAGCAATACCATGTCAACCAACACGAATGTCAATTCGAGAAAAACGCGTTTGAAAATTTTGAACAATGTGCTTTATATGATTTTTTTATGTATTGGTCAAGTTTTTGGCAATTTCATATTTATGTAAGTTAATATACTTATTTTTACAAAAGTTAATATACTTTTTTACAAAAATAAGTATACAAACTGCATATTTCGTATATAATATAACCCAAAACGTTTAAAAATACATAAATTGCATGATTGAAAAAATGGCTTTTTAGAAGTTTTAAAGCTTAAAACCCTACAAATATTAAAGAAATATGTTCTTCAGCCATTTACCAACACTTCTGCATATATAACTCAGTTTTTCCAAATTTGTGGGTTGACATGATATTGCTTATTTGCGTCCATATATTATATTATATTTTGAATTTATGATTACAGAATCTCGAGACACGAAACGTTGGAATAGAACCATCAGGGAAGCATATGAAAAAGTATATGGGGAAAAATATTTACAAAAATATTGGGAGGAAACCATTGACAGTATGCTGATTGCGTTCGAATCGAATCCAGATATTTTCTCCGAATATGTTGATAATATCACTTGTCCTACATTGCTTCTACACGGATCAATGGATCCGCTTGTAACCGACTTTCATATATGGTATTTACGTAAGAAGATTAAAAACTTGTCGTAAGTTATATATATTATTGCTTCAGATATTGTTAAGACAGCCTAATCTCACTTTTCTTAAACGGTAACGTTGTTTTTACCTCTTCTTCTTATATTTATAGGTACAATATCGTAGTTCCGAGCTAATACTGTATATTGCTCAAACTGGTCGTTTCTGTAGAACTAATACAGTTAAAATGTCAGTAATCACCTCTACTTTTTAGGATTCCATATCTAAAAGATGAACCTGTGTCCGTCCGTCCATCCGTCCTTCCGTTCGTCCGTCTGTCAGCTGTCAGCGTACTGTGTCTCACAAGCCGTAATAGGTCTACCTCTCTCTCTGAGCTCTCTAAAGTTGAAATTTTCACAGAATGTGTATTTTTGTTACAACTATAACAGGAAATAAAAATAAAAATAAAAATTGTAAGTCAGTAAGTTCCTTACGTTTTTCTTCAGCTCCGAATGTAATTTGAAATAAAATCTGTATATTTCAATAGGTTATATGATAAAAAGGGACAGTGAGAGAGAGAGAGTTGCGCACCCGGCTGCGCACTCACTTGCTCGTGTGCTCATTTGCTCATAGCAGGCTCGATACGCACACACACACAGTATTCGTCACGTTAAGATTTCTACTAAATCGCACTATCCACTTTGTTTCAAAACTTCGTTTTTAATAAGATTATTTATGTCTTTTTTTGCTTTCTCTCATGAATAGTAATAGATAAATATGTAGTCAGAACTTTCCAAATTCTGTTGTTGTTGTTGTTGTTGTATATAACTTTATTGTACAAGTATTTTAAAAATTACAAAATTTTTCAAAGAAATATCATTTGTACAAAGGCGGGCTTATCCCAATAAGGGATCTCTTCCAGCCAACCTTTGAGTTACTAAAGGAATATGTATACCAAGGGTAGAAATAGCAGAAAGTAACAAATAAATTAAAAAAAATATATATATTTAAATAAAGAGATGAAGAGAGAAAAAATATATATTAATAATGCATAATACATACGTATAAATATCTACGTATTAATACTATTTGTGTAGCCGCTTTAATTAAAATTATGGGGAGGGTACCCTTATACAGGAAACTTTATATTTTTACTCTACGGTGCTACAGCAAAAAAAAGCTGTATAGAACTACGGTGCTACAGCAAAAAAAAGCTGTATAAAAAAAGCTGTACTGAAGTTTTGAGGCCAGAGTTTTCCGAAAACTCTAAAAGAAGTTGGGAAAATCAATGAATTAAAATGGTACTTTCAGGTATTATCTTTACACCCACGGTGATCATTGTATACACATGACGTACGCCGAGGACTTTAATAAGAGAGTTCAAGAGTTCTTATTGTAACCAGAAAAAATAACAGCACTGAGAACATTATAATATTGATAAGGAGTTTCATTAAAAATAATACATATTATTATAATGTCGATACAAAAACTATCATTAATTATTCTAAAAAAATAACACCCACAAGTAATTGTAACACACCTTTAATATAAATGTTAAATTTACTTTCTTATAAAAATAAATGCTATTGTTTCGCTAAAAAGGCTTTTTAATGTTAAAAGGGGCAAACAACCGGGAGCTAATCTGATGTTAAACGACTTCCATTGCCCATTTACATCAGCAGCACTAGAGGGCAGGTGCGTTGCCGACTTTTAGGATGCAACTTCTTATAAGGTCTACAAGCAGTCACTTCAAAAGTTTTTCACCAACTTACGAAGTAGTAGTAGCAGAAGTTACCTAGCAAGGTACTGACGGAGGATATAAATATCTTAGAATTTTTCCTCTCACATTTCCTTTACCTCTAAGCACAAGATCAAGTTTAAACACAAATTACGCACTTGAGAACTCAGGTGATTGCATGGATTTGAACTCACCACCAACGGTTAAACTGTACGTTTCGTATCCGTTGGGCCATTTCATTTTTAAAATAAAAAACTGCTGTAGACCTCCGAGGTTTGTTCCTTTCTTCATTACACTGGGCAGAACAAGGCTCAATGTAGATTAAAGGCGTCGGGATGTGACGACCCCATCCCCGCTGTTGGGATAACCTCTGTCACAACAGAGATTATTCCACCAGTGCAATCAGTCACACTGGTGGTAGGTCTTTTGTTGCAAGAGGCCGGCTAGGTAGGTACCACCGCAGTGTCCAATATTCTGCCGCCAAATAGTAGTGCTTAGGCACTACTGTGTTCCAGTTTGAAGGGCATTGTACGCTAGTGAAATTACTGGGCGAACGAGATTTAAGAACTAATATCTCGAGGTTGGCAATGCGTGAGTGGCACCTACTAATGGTGCTGCAAGCGCTCATAGGCTGCGGCAGCCACTTACTATCAGGTGGGCCGTATGCTTGTTAGCCAACTTCTAACATAAAAAAAAAATAGCGAAAAATAAGCAAAAAAAAAAACAAGTGAATATGTGACAGTGTTTGTTGATGATGCTGTCAAAGCCAGATCCAACTACGATACACATTACGGAAAAAGAATTAAAAACTTTTTAACGGGTTCCTGTCCCATGAAATATGGAAATTTTAATTGTGTAACGACTGTGTCTATTCTAAGGACAGGGAATTGGTTAAATCTAAAATGCATTATACAATTTGAATTATATATTTGTTTAGTGGATGCGTGGTACATTACGTAGTTATTTAATCTAATATTTAGATTTATTTTTTTTATATATCTCTATTGGTTTTTATATACACATAGATAACTGTGTGATAATAAGACTGTGTTCGCATTTTCCATATACAATTGTATTTACCAAGTCAACAATATAGTATTTAACTCAAAAGAACAGTACATTATGCGACTAGGGAGAAATGTAAGATATTCTCACCCGCGTATTATTCACACCCGAGCGGAAGGCGAGAATGACAATCGCGGGTCCTATGTCCTACTTTTCTCCCGTGGTGCGTATATTATTTCTATTCTACCGCTATCGCTAGGTTACCGGGAGTTAATTAGTGTCATTTCGCTGTGAGAGAATCGGGCTGTTAAAGTCTTAAAGTCGACGGACATAGAGTCGTTCTTCGGAACTCGGCGCTTACGCATACTAAAAGCTGACGTTGTTCATCAAATCAAAAGAGGACAAATTAAATGCGAAACCACGAAATATTGTATTCACTATCACATTTATTACTAGTTTTAACAGTACAGTTTAATATAAACAGCCTAACAACGTAGTATTGACTTCGATGTCAGAACAACGAATGACCGGGCATATCCCAGAGTACTCGCTGTCATAATTTTATCCTTACCAATTTTCTTACTTATCATCGGTCGTTGAAGATTGACAGTGTCTCGGTCAATCATAAGAAGTACTTTTCATATAAGAATCAACAAAACTTATTAGAAAATATGTATGAATTTATTCAATCGATATATTTAAATATTTAAAGCAATACATTACGCTGCCCGCCACCACTCGCTATTCACTTGCTTACAAAGTGCATATTTCGTCGTTCGTCTTCGAAGAAGAAGGATTTCGTCGGTTTGGTGCAATAAGTTAGTTTACGGAGGCCTCCCACCGACTTCTATGCTGGCGGCTTCAAGAGGTACAAGGTTAGTGAGAAACATTTAAATCTAAGAATACAACATCATATATTAAATTGGGTTGGAATAACAGGGGAAAAAATACAGCCCACTTTTACTATCATTCAATTCCCCTCGTTTGAACTAACTCGGAATCCGTGACACAAGACTAGTTCACTAAGATCCCGAACACAAAAAACACGCGGATTCCTCTACGGTGGGAGTAATAAATATTAATTGAAATTTTACTCTGATTGTAATAAGAATCCTTGCACTCTCTCATTGAATTCTTCGGGGTATTTCGCATGTATGTCATGTCTACCTTCCGGAAAATAATGGGTTCTGAAATAAGACAAATAAATACATGCTATGAATCAGTGCTTCTAAAAAGTATTAGTGTGTTTAATTATTTAATAATACTTGTACTATACGAGTATATACGAGTATTTTTTTTTTGTTTTTCGTCGTTGTTAAGGTATTTCGGAGATCTAATAACATGGATTAACAAAGCTAGATAAATCTCAGTAATAAACAACGCTGCGATCGCTCGAGAAAAATGTATCTGCAGTGGCAGATTTACAAATTTCAAGGCTTTCAATTACAGGCTGTAAGGTTTTTGCCGCCCTTACAATTGTCAAGTCCTAGATTATTTTTATAATAATACAATAAAAGGCCGATTACTGGTTGGGGGCAGCGAACTAGCTGTTTTACTCTAGAATATGGAAGTAGCCCACAATGACAGGCAAAAACAATCCAAAATGTCCAAAATCGCTGCCACTAAAATATGCCGCCCTAGGCTCAACCCTACTCAGCCTGCTGGTAAATGCGCCGTTGTGTAACTGCATTGCCCGCGCTGATCTTCGAATTCATTCCAGAGACCAAAGAATAATTTGATAAAACAAACGATAATATATACCAAATTTCAATTCAATAGCAACAGTACGTTGTTTTATACTCTTAACGAAGCTTAACATAATATATTACCTATCTGTGTACCAATTCCACATACATATAAACATACAAAATTTCACAATTGAAGAATATCAATAGCACTTTAACTTACTTTATATTTTTAATGCATGTTTTTATAAACCAAAGTTGGATATTATTGATCAATGGATCTTTCAACCCGTGTAGGAGTAATGTAGGACAAGTTATATCTGTCAAATATTTGGCACAGATGTCTGGATTCGACTTAAAAGTTGAAGTGAGACCATCAACTGTTTTCGCCCAGTATTTTGCTAGTTTTTCTTCGCCATATATTTCAGTATACACTTCTCTTATCCTCGGTGTCCATGCCCTTACATCACGTAGTTCTGTAAGGAAAAATAGCTTCATTATTCTGGGTCAAAATGGATACATCTCTGATTCAAAACATCAAACACGTTCAAGCCAAGTTGTCGGACGCAAATAACTTCGGCCTCCCTAATTATACTTGTGCTAGGATCCCTAGAATACCTGAAATGTTTTGAAACTTAACTTTTAGCAGTGACCGTTGCGTTCTTTGGGTCAGAATTAAGTATACTATGCAATAGAAAATTAGGGTCTCACAGATTTATGTTTGACTTACATGCAAAATTGTGAAAGTTTTCGCTTTTCGAACTAGACCCAAAAGAGAAATTATATGAGTGGTGAAATTATGGTTATCGTCGCTATGCACACAAATACATTTGGCAACATTGGTACGTATTCACAGTATTTAATGGTTACAGTAGTCCACGTAGGTCTATATTATATAAGAGAAACAATGTGGGCCCAAGACTGCTTCCCTGTGGCACTCCTAAAGGAACGTTCTAGTACGATTTGTTATTTTTATAAATTTGATTTTATTTCATATCCAGACTTATGTGAAATGGGATGTACGTACTTTTGTGTACTTCGAGATTATCTTGTGTTACAAATGGTTTCGCTCCCCATACAACCAGTTTTTTAACTGCTTCAGGATATTTTGCAGCTAAGATATAACTGACCGTTCCTCCAAAGCTACAGCCCATTAATGAATATTTAGGAATTTGTAGAAACTAAAATGAAAATTTGTGAAAAGAAAAATTAAACGAAACGAAATTTAAATGAAACGTAGAATAGATTGTCAGTGATCTATCAGTTTATCAATATATACAAAAGGAGCTGATTTTTTTCACAAGGGTTGTTTTTAAAACGAACATTATGAAAGGATATTTCGAAATTCAACCTTTAAGGGCGTGAAAAGGGATGTAAAGCTTGTATCGAAGTCCGTAATTTTAGAAAATAGAAGCATAAATCTTTGTTCTCAGGCCATAAATTACAGATAACCAAAAAGTTTGTATTGAAATCGTTATTCACGCGGGTGTCGCTGACAGAAACTAGTTAGATATAATATTGTAAATACCCATGGACAGTAATTTTTTTAATAATAGTTTTGGGTTGTCTTTGAAATAGTCGATCCCACTTAGTTTTCAATATCCACAGT